>OY776284.1:3273634-4696636 GCA_963675345.1 Trididemnum clinides | reverse complement strand
AACTCACCCAACCAAAAATCTCCGTTCAAATTTCCAAAGCCTTGTTGGTATTCATTCCAGTTCCGACTAAAATTGACATTCCCATTGAAGTGCTTTTGAAAGACCTTGTAATAAGAAGTAACAAACATCAATTAAAAAAAGAATTTCCAATTGGTAAATCATGAATAAATTTCAAGTTTAAGTTTTAGAAATATCAGGTCTTTATAAAAATGGTTGGTTACAGGACTGTCAGGCGCCCAATCGTTACTGTCTGCTTCTATGTTTACATTTTAGGTTTGTTTAGAAAAGGGTTTTGATGGCAGGAATGTGGTATGCTGCTTGTAAAATTGAGGTGTTCAACAAAAAGCAGTATTCTTTCGTACTTGGCCCAGTGCTTTTCAAGACAAATATTTTATTAAGTGTGAGTTATCTAAGTGTGTATTTATTGTATTATGAGAGCCCATGCCGAGAAAGGATGATGCGAGAGATTTTCATTCCAAAGCAGCAATTAAATGGCCTCCCGCCTCCTTGCAGCACATTTGAGTCACTAATCGGATCAATGCACTAATAGTTTTGCAACGTTTAGGAAAGTTTGGCTGACGATCAATTACTGTAAAGTTTCATAAAACAAAAGCAATTACGTACGATCCAGTCATCTTCACAAACTACTTCCTCGCCTGTATGAAGAGTTAGTATCCCCTCAACTGAAGATGAATGACAAGATACTGAAAACAAGAGTGTTTCTAATTATTCTGGTGAATTTGTGACAATCATAAAAAATGTAAAAATTATATCATTTCGAAACATTGAATATACCAACAGTTTGTGAGACAACACAACACTACCAATTCATCATCAACAGACACATAATTCAAGTCAATATAATAGGGGTGGTCGAGACAATAATGTTATTTTTTAAAAATAATTGTTCGCATTTTTTTGATGCATTTTTGTGAGAATTTAGCAATTTTTGCGGTCCTTTTGTGTCATCTGCGTTGAGTTCTTTTAGAAAAGTCTTTACTCTTTTTTGAAGCAAGGCGTCGTGGCTAAATTATTTGCCCTTCATCTTTTTTGATTATTACTGTACTCTGTTTCAAAATAGGATTCAAAGCAGGTTGCCTATAACTCAACGAATTGATGCAAATTTACATCTACACTAAGAAGCAGAGACCTATCTGTACAAACCGAGTTTGGTGTAAATTTTTGCCAATTTGCGTCAACTTTTCCGATGTTGCAGAGAATCAAAAGTTGAACCTTTGTTATTTTTGCGATAGATCACAATCTTGAAGTGAGCATCAAAAAGTGTTTTTACTTCTTCACAATGCCGAATGCAATTTAATAATGACACAGTCACACATTTTCTTTCCGGGCTGAATGCCGATCACTTTTGTTGGTCAGTTTGTCAATGCAGCGATCAATGTCATTCTGGAATTGAACACTTGTGCAGTTCAAAACAACCTACGGCTTTACATCTGAGCCAATCTACTGTTTCTTTGCTGAGAAAAAAAGTAGTAATGAAATGTTTTATTTGCTGTATCTTCTTCCAATATTTACACTGATAACGTTTCTGATACTATTGCAGTGTAACATGAAACAATTCCATCATAAAAAAAGCGATATATCTTAACCTCGCATGCCTAGTTACAAAAAAAAGCTTAGCATTGCTATGGGAAAGAAAGAGTGGACAGAAGAAATGCTTTTTCAGATTTCAGCTAGAAATACAAATGAATGTGGCTTTTACTTGATTCTAACCCTAGTTCAGAGCTATTGGTCAGCAAGTAGCAATTTTAGATTGGAAGAATGTTAAAAATACTAGAAAGCGCGATTCTGTGTGTGTGAGTGTTTGCGTTGTCATTCCTCCAAAACTACTAAACGCACGAGCATGAATTTTGGCACGATTGATCACCACCTGCGATGAGTGTCATAAGAGGAATGGTGACGTCATAATTAAAGATAAGTTTTTAAAACACAAATTTTTTACTGAAGAACGCGGTTTGCAATTTAAACAATATCTAATACCCGACTTACCATCTTCAGAAAATTTTACTTCTTTATATCTAATACATGACGTCAAAATTAACAATTAATTGTAAAACGTGTTTTTTCATTTTTTCAAAAACTACTAATCGTAGAAACGTAATCAAAAGCTGTTTTGGGAAATATTAGCTTGGTGCGTTTGATAAAAGCAACTCAATAATAATTAAAACTCAAATCAGAATGCAACAACAAATTCTTTATTTCAGCACTTTGAGCAATCTAGTCATGATGCTTGGCTTTTTTCATGCACGCTTTACATACCGTAAGACAAGGCTACTTTGAATATTTTTTGCGAATTTTTAATCATAAAATTTTACATTGATAAGCTAGTTTACATAAAATTTGTCAAACTTGGGGGAAGAGACTGAGATTTCGCATCGTAAAAAGATTTTTCAGATAAGCATAAAATTTAAAGTTTCTCACTTAAAATTTATGGTGTTTAAAGTTAGATGCATTTGATGATATCTTTAAACACTTCCGTGTTTTGCATTATTTAAGCTGTAATTCACAAATTATATTGATAGTTCAGGATTGCATTAGCTAAATTTTAACAAAACTGCTTAAAAAACGCATTAACTGTTCATGAAAGCCACATGCAAAGCCAAAGAATGACATCAAATTATTTAGAAATTTATCTAGTGAGAGAAAAATAGACTAGTGATAACAGCAAAGCTAAAAAAGTAAAATGATACCACTACCAAAAATGCTATATCAATTACAGCATATGCAATACCAAAACTTAATGTCTCATAAAAACAGAACAGAAAAAAATCGTGACTAGACAAAAAACAAAACGCTTACTGTCCTGTAAGAAACAAAATAATGGCAATAGGGCCTGCAGCATTAGTTATTATGCTGAACCAGCATCAGTAATTGCAAATGCTTAAATACTTGATAGACCCACATTCAAACTGTTCGCTAATGTCAGGTATAGATCAAGCATTAAATTCTCCATTTACTCTCGATATCAGTTACTATGAAGAGTCCACAATTGTTTATACGAATTAATTCGATATTGTGTTTAACTATTTTTTCCCACTCATAGTCGATTTCATCAACAGACGTGGGTTATCGCCAACCTCTTCCAGTACTACATTTTGTCAAGGTGTAGACCTTTGCATTCTCCTCATCCACATATGTTACTTTTCCCAGAAAGTTTGATGCTTTTAATTTCATGCAGCTTTTGAGCAGCATAAAATTTGAAGTTTTTTATTGAAGTCGCTTTTCTACGTCCTTTATTGTACCGGAAAACTCAATTCAATTGACAAACATCATTTTTGTTTTCTTTTACCCCATTACTTTGAACAACACTCAAACAAGTTATTTACAGTCTAATAAAAGAGTAAGGGCTATATTAAACTCTGTTCAAAGTTTGGGTGCCCTAAAAAGTATTGCGGTAGGCTTATGAAAATCTACTGCCGCTCTATTTGGGAAGTCCAAACCGGAACTTTTTATTTATTTCTTTAATACCTATAACCTTTCTAGCATTTTAAAGTTAAAAATTATTTTAAAACCTGTAGAGACTCTCACAGCCTAAATCAAAGTTTGTAGCCTAACCTCAAAACTAGTTATGTTTGCAAAATTGATAGGATAATGAAGTAGTCTCAAAGCATACTTAGCAACTTTAAAAAAAAGTTTAATGTGTAAAATTTTCAAAAGGTAAAGCAAGTCATGTATTTCGGTAAAATATTAACCAAATAAACGTAAAATCCAAGGTGATATGAGAAAAATTGGTTGAACACGTTGCATTTTCAAAAGTTTGTTCAAAGAGCGCCGTTCAAAGTAGCCATGATTGACGGTACGCTCTTGTTGAAGCGTTCTTTCATGTATCATTGCGAATTACTAAAGCCGAGATGCTGCACACAATTGCTGAAAAGTTGATACTGCCATGCGCGAAAAACATTAATCGCATATTAAGTGGAAAGAAAGCAGAGAGCAAATTGAATATACTATTATTCTCGGTTAACGCAGTCAACGTAGGATTTCACTAATGTCTAAGCACATAAAGGGTCAAATCGTCGATCAAATGAAGTCATCTGGCCCGTTCGCTCTGCAGCTGGACAAGTCCAAGGAAGTTTCATCCTCGCACAACTTACTGCATTCGTGAGTTACATTTACAATGGTGAGTTCAAGCATGAGTTTCTGTGCATTATAAATCTGCCATCCAGAACATGTGAAGAAGATATTTATCAGACTATTGATACTATTTCCAAGACAAATGGTATCAAATAAAAACCGCTGAGCGGACTTTGTACAGGTGTTGCTACGGCCATGTTGGGCCATAGCTCAGGCGTTTATGCATATGTTAAGAGTGTAGCGCCAGACTGTATGTTCATGCATTGCATGATACACCATGAGACCCTGGCTTCCAAGACATTAGGGTCTGAGTTTGTGATGATGCAGAGGCACGTGATACCGCTCATAAATAGAGTAAAATCTAGTGCACACAACACTCGCTTGTTCCAACGTTTCTATGAACAGATGAATACAGATCACTATAATCTTCTCTAGCACACCGAGAGGCGATGGCTGTCAAAGGTCAACGTGCTCAAACGAATCTTTACACTGCGGATCTAGCTGAGGAATTTTTTTGTCCAGCAATACAAATAGGAGCTGGTTTTTGCAACAAGATGAGGTATCGCGGGATTACCAGGCGACATATTTGGCAGATTGAATGAGGTAAACCTTTCCTTGTGAGGACATGACAAAACAATCATCAGCTTTATCGACGCACTTGTCAGCATTTTAGGCGAAACTTGAACCTTGGAAAAGAAAGATTACAATGGGCTGAACTAAGATGTTTTTCACTCTAAATAAGTTTCTGGAAGACACCAAGGACGTGCAGCATCATGACAACGACAAAGATTAGCGACAAACGTCAATTACTTGGCGGCGAGTTCGCTGGATATTTTCCAGCATACTTAGAGCTGATTACGCATTCGTTTGAAATTCATATCTGTTCGTAGGCACAGGCCTCATCAGCATTTCCAACGAAGATGATAATAACCAAGATGTGTTCATAGCCCTGAAAATGATTGAACTGTGAAAAGTGCTTTTAAAGAAAAGACATTGTCTGTATAATAGTCAGCCGTGGTATTATCATATCTCAGAGTTGCAAGCACACCCAATCGACTGCTGCTGCTTTTTTCGTCGACCTGGCTATGCGAGGTTGGCTTTTCAGCATTATTTGGAATAAAGAACAAGGCCAGGACTAAACTAATTGTAAAGCCAGATCAATGGTGTGCTCTGTCAACAACAGGGTCATGCCTAGGCAAGCGTGTTGCCAAAATGCAACGCCAGCCGTCTCACTGATGCGACCTTGTGCATAATATCAATAAATGAGTCTTTGTTCAATAGAGTAGTATCAAATGTCAGTTTTAATCATCGTTTTGTTGCTATTGTGCATACATGCACAAATATACTCCATGGGCCTGAATGAATATTTGTAGAAGAGGGTCGTTCGTTTGCATTGAATTGCTTAGCGGGATTGCGGCATCAAAAATGTTAAAACAATGTTGTAATAGATCTTTTAACTCAGCGTAGGCCAAGTGCTGAATCTGTCACACGCTCGTTCGAAGCTTTTAAACAACGCTTCTCAAGTTCACCTCCCTTCTTTTGCCGCTGTTCTGTCAAGCGTACGTGTCTACGCAATTCCTTTATTTCAAATAAACGCGGCAGCCACACTAGCTACACTGATCGTACTCGAAAACGGTTTCTGTTAACGTAAAAACAAAGCATGAACAATCGTAAAATGCGCTAACTTTTCTACAACAAAATATTACTGAAAGAAATATTTACCTAACTATTAAGCTTCCAAGAACTTGACCAAAGCAGTAGAGACAACTCAAATTCCTTAATACTCTGTCGAGGGCAAGTAGCAAAATCTTCTATCAACAAAACGATGAAAACTGCCGTTCGTTTGCTGGCAACTCAAAACAACAACTGACACAAAACCAATTAACAATTGTAATCGTGGCGGTCTGGAAGCAGCCTGAAGCTTAAACAGGCGAGATAAATGCCAAATAAATTAACTCACTTTCTATCCACAATAGAGCGAAGCAAGATTACAAGGCTTCAAAACTCATACGCAACAACACAATAAAATGCGTGAAAATATTTAACAAATGTTGATAAACTAAATCGTTTAGTACGTTTTGGCTATTCTTCCGCGAAAGCATGGTTCTTTGGCACTATCTATCTAAATTTTCAAATCATTAATCTATAAATGAATGCTTCAAACGTTTTAAAACGTAGTCCACCCCAAACAAAACAATTGGTGATCTTCATACTAAAGCAGAGCGGTCAAAATTTTTCTGATTTATTTTTTGCCACAAAGTATTAGTGTCCAGCAAAATATAATTAAAGTGCTTCATTCCGGTTAGTCTTTTTTATGCCTGATTGCATTCATGCGAGACTAAACTTCATGCACGCAACCAGAGGTTTTAGATTGTTAAAATCTTAATTATCTTAAAATTAAATAGGCATAAAATTACAATCGTAAAGTAGTGGCCCTAATATTTAATAGGTTGTTCTTAAAAAAGCATATCAATCATTTTGGCATCCCTCCTACCAGCCAACTTTGAATGTATGCTGCCATGAACTTCATAGAATGAACGTATTGATATTGTTGGGTGTTTTAATTGTGAGCGAGTCCAGTTCCCAACTACGCACGTTTATGCTAGAAACAGTGTAAGCATGATGTACCCAAGGACCCCAAAAACTTCGTCAAGAGTATAAGCTTATCGGTTATGTGCAACACCCTTTATTGTTATTTTCATCAATTTCATTTTGCAACGAGAACTGTTTATGTCACAAAGAACATTAACTGTTTATTGCTATTCTCATGAATATCATTTGAATAAAGCAGGCACAAACGGCTGAACCGATATTCTCAATCTCAGGATGACGCCGACAGAGTCGGTTACTAAAACATAAATGAGTTTTACGTTAAACTGGTTTACAATTTCATTTAAAAATTTTAAGTTCGCTACTTTTGCTTTTTTTGCACAATATTGTTTGTTACATCTACTTGTGTATAGCGTATCTTAGCACGATTAATTGCTGCTCGTAATTGTTTATTCGGGAGTTCAATACCCTTAAAAGATTAGCGTCGTTATGCGTTTAGAAAATAACTTTACGGCACTTTCCTCTGCTTAGTTGCACTGCTTGTGATAGAAATGGGCTGAGCCAGCAGTTCTTGCCAATTCGAAACGTGTTTGAACATAGATGTTCTATGCGTAATCGTAAAATTATTCTTGTTAACTGAGAATAAAATAAAATATAATTATACCAATTCCGCAATTTTTTGCTGTATATCCAGGTAAACACGAGCAAGTGTAATTGTTTAAACCATCCGTGCAATTTCCTCCATTCAAACATGGATTCGATTGGCAATCATCAATATCTAGGTGAAAAGTATATTATAAGTTATCCAAACCTGTAGGCTTCTAAAACTGATGCAGCAACACACCGTGGTACATCGAAAAGTTCAAATATAGGGTGATCCGAAAGTAACTCCCTATTGTAAAATAATTATAATTTATTTTTGTAGTGTAATTTCTTCAATTAATGAATATGAGAATAACATAAATTGCGTGGAATTTTATTTAAAATTCAATATGGGTACCATCATTTGCCACCAGCTTCTCAAATCGATCATGAACCGCATCAACTGATTTCAATTTTATTTAAAATTCAATATGGGCAACATCATTTGCTGAATTTGGAAGGGCGACCGCTTCTTTGAGTATCACTCACAGATCTTGTAGTCATGAGTTTTGCATGTCAATTCTTGATCGTCTTTGGGTGAATTTGAGCATGTCTTCCCTTTATGATTCTCCACCATCTTTGCACTTCAACAATGGATCTTCAAACTTCGTGATGTGCAGCTATCTGGGCACGTTCCTGTGCAGTAAGACGTCCTGCCATTTTTGTAGGGCTTTGAAATTTCAAACGAATTAACAAGAATGAAAAGCGAATTCACCTAGCAGATCTGAAATGAAAACAGAATTAATGTTTGGCAATTAAATAAATGATTCTGTTTTCATTTCAGATCTGCTAGGTGAATTCGCTTTTCATTCTTGTTAATTCGTTTGAAATTTCAAAGCCCTACAAAAATGGCAGGACGTCTTACTGTACAGGAACGTGCCCAGATAGCTGCACATCACGAAGTTTGAAGATCCATTGTTGAAGTGCAAAGATGGTGGAGAATCATAAAGGGAAGACATGCTCAAATTCACCCAAAGACGATCAAGAATTGACATGCAAAACTCATGACTACAAGATCTGTGAGTGATACTCAAAGAAGCGGTCGCCCTTCCAAATTCAGCAAATGATGTTGCCCATATTGAATTTTAAATAAAATTGAAATCAGTTGATGCGGTTCATGATCGATTTGAGAAGCTGGTGGCAAATGATGGTACCCATATTGAATTTTAAATAAAATTCCATGCAATTTATGTTATTCTCATATTCATTAATTGAAGAAATTACATTACAAAAATAAATTATAGTTATTTTACAATAGGGAGTTACTTTCGGATCACCCTGTATATGCCCAAATTGCAAAATCATTTACGAACAATCTATATCTGTGGTTTGGCTGGTTCAAATCTCAAGCCCGGTACCATTGGAGGAAATCCAACAACGCCAACTTTTGAAAAGTGGTAAAGAGTTTTTCTGCTTCCCCACAAACTGAAAACGATAGAAGTCGATTAATCAAGATTTGCTGCCAATGGCAGCGGTAAGTTCGACCATCTTGTTTGTTGGCAATGTGTCGGATGAATCTAGCGTCAACCTTGAAGTATAAAATGGATTTAAGCGCTATTCATATCATGAACGCGGGGAGCGAAACAGTTAAAAACTATTAAAGATGAAGGAGATGAATTAATTGCAAGAAAGTTATTTTGTGGCACTGTTCTAAAGGGCTGGTCGATTGTGCCCGAATATTGTGGCAGGCTAACAGATTCGTGTAAAAAAGTCAAAAGTGCTAGCTAGTTTTAGATCCTTGACCTTTGCTTACAGCCAGATTCTAGTCTAGTAAATGATAAAATAGCGAGCTCAGTTGGAAAAGCGCACGACTATAAGTATATAAAGCTAAACCGAAATTGTCATATAAATGAGATATTGAGGGTTTAATTGTGACTGGAGTAACGTCATATGACATTTGGTTGGCCCCTTGTTGCATCATTATATCTGCAGCTACCTGTTAGCTTAGTAACTAAGACTTAGTTTGAATGTAACCAATTTAGCAGCTTTAAACTCGTGTGTGAACGTTTGCTTCTAATATAAAGCAAAATTGGGTGAAACTTCAGAACGTGATAACAAAAAACGAAGCTATTTAGAATGATTTCTGATTTGTCTGTATCGTCTCTGAGTGCACTGAAAAAGCACAGTGTGTACTGTACGTGCAAGTTCTTTCGCCTGAATCCATGAAACAATCATAATTCAAAAGGCATTTAGAATCGAAAGGTAATCACTGTAAAGACAGACTTCTCATTTTTTAAGCAAAAGGAAAATCACGTAAAGCAATCACAAATGGAAACCTCTGGAATATTCCAGCAACCGAATCGAACGTTTATCAAAACGTTCTTTCATGTATCATTGCGAATTACTAAAGCCGAGATGCTGCACACAATTGCTGAAAAGTTGATACTGCCATGCGCGAAAAACATCAATTGCATATTAAGTAGAAAGGAAGCAGAGAGCAAATTGAATATACTATCATTGTCGGTTGATGCGGTGCAACGTAGGATTTCACTAATGTCTAAGCACATCAAGGATCAAGTCATCGATCAAATGAAGTCATCTGGCCCGTTCGCTCTGCAGCTGGACAAGTCCACGTATGTTTTGTTTTGGACACAGGTTACTGCATTCGTGAGTTACATTTACAATGGTGAGTTCAAGCATGAGTTTCTGTGCATTATAAACCTGCCGTTCAGAACATGTGAAGAAGATATTTATCAGACTATTGATACTATTTCCAAGGCAACTGCAAACCGCTGAGCGGACTTTGTACAGGTGTTGCTACGGCCATGTTGGGCAATAGCTTAGGATTTTTCCATAAGTTAAGAGTGTAGCGCCAGACTGTACGTTCATGCATTGCATGATACACCATGAGACCCTGGCTTTTAAGACATTAGAATCTGAGTTTATGAAGATGCAGAGGCACGTGATACCGCTCATAAATAGAGTAAAATCTAGTGCACACAACACTCGCTTGTTCCAACGTTTCTATGAACAGATAAATACAGATCACTATAATCTTCTCTAGCACACCAAAGGCCGATATCTGTCAAAGGGCAACGTGCTCGAGCGGATCTTTACACTGCGGATCTAGCTGAGGAATTTTTTTGTCCAGCAATACGAGGAACATCTGGTAAAGTTTTGCAACAAGATGTAGTATCACTGGTCTAGTGACATATTTGGCAGATTGAATGAGGTAAACCTTTCCTTGTGAGGACATGACAAAACAATCATCAATTTCATCGACGTACTGTCAGCATTTCAAACGAAACTTGAATCTTGGAAAAGAAAGATTACAACGAACAGAACTGAAATGCTTTATACCATTAATGAGTTTCTGAATGACACCAAGAACGTGCGGCGTGATGACAACGACAAAGATTAGCGACAAACGTCAATTACTTCGCTGTGAGTTGACCAAATGATTCCTCAACATAACAAGAGATGATTTGACATGCGTTAGAAATCTGCATCTGTTCTCAACCGCAGATTTCATCAGCATTTTCAATGGAGATGATAATAACCAAGATGAGTTCACAGCACTAAAAATTTGATTGAAGAAAAGATCTTGTTTGCATATTGGTCACCCATGGTATTTTCGTATTCCAAAGTTGCAAGCACACCCAATCGACTGCTGCTGCTTTTTTCGTCGACCTGGCTATGCGAGGTTGGCTTTTCAGCATTATTTGGAATAAAGAACAAGGCCAGGACTAAACTAATTGTAAAGCCAGATCAATGGTGTGCTCTGTCAACAACAGGGTCATGCCTAGGCAAGCGTGTTGCCAAAATGCAACGCCAGCCGCCTCACTGATGCGACCTTGTGCATAATATCAATAAATGAGTCTTTGTTCAATAGAGTAGTATCAAATGTCAGTTTTAATCATCGTTTTGTTGCTATTGTGCATACATGCACAAATATACTCCATGGGCCTGAATGAATATTTGTAGAAAAGGGTCGTTTGGTTACATTGGATTGCCTAGCGAAGCTGCGGTATGAAAAAAGTTAAAAATCACCGTTCTAGATGAACTAAGTCTTTTGATGCGTTTTGATATTATTCATCCTCGAAAGCATGTTTGTTTGGCATTATTTATCTAATTTTTTAAACCAATATGAAGTCTCCAAACATTTTAAAATATAGCCCATCCAAGCAAAATATTTGGTGATCTTCATACAAAAAGGAAAGCGGTCAAAATGGCTCTGTTTTTATCTTGTACCATAAAATACTAGTGTCCAGCTACATATCATTCAAGCGATTTATTATGGGTTAGTTTGCTATATGTCTGACTGCGTTCGTGCCACGACCAAGCAACATGCGTGCAGATTTAGGTTTTAGGTCGTTAAAATAGACATATAAATACAAAAAGTCGTAAGCAGCGGCCCTAATATTTAATAGGTTAATCCTGAAAATACTTATCAATCATTTTGGCATCCCTCGTACAACACAACTTTGAATGTATACTTCTATGAATTTAACAGACTGAACTTATTAAAGTTTTGATACCGTCGGCTATTTCAATTATGTGCGAGTCCAGTTCCCCACTACGCACGTTTATGCTGGAAATGAGGTAAACATGATGTACCTTGGAACTCCAGAAATCTCGTCAGGAATATAGGCTTATCAGCTATCTATGTGCAACACCCTTTATTGTTATTTTCATCGATTTCACTTTGCAACGTGAATTGCTTATGTCACAAAGGACATTAACTGTTTGTTGCTATTCTCGCAAACATTACGTGAAGCAGGCGCAATCGGCTAAACCAATATTTTCAATCTTAGGGTGTCGCCGGCAGAGTCAGCTACTAAAAGATAAATGAGTTTTATGTTAAACTGAAATGAATCTGCTACTTAAACTGTAAAGTATTTTGGTTTACAATTTCTAGTTTTGTCTTATTGCTCAATGTTGTTTGTTACACCTGGTAGTTTAGCGATGTTGTTGCATTTTCAGATAGACAAATCCAAGCGTGATCACGTATTTTAGCACGATTAATTGCTGCTCGTAATTGTTTATTCGGGAGTTCAATACCCTTAAAAGATTAGCGTCGTTATGCGTTTAGAAAATAACTTTACGGCACTTTCCTCTGCTTAGTTGCACTGCTTGTGATAGAAATGGGCTGAGCCAGCAGTTCTTGCCAATTCGAAACGTGTTTGAACATAGATGTTCTATGCGTAATCGTAAAATTATTCTTGTTAACTAAGGATAAAATAAAATATAATTATACCAATTCCGCAATTTTTTGCTGTATATCCAGGTAAACACGAGCAAGTGTAATTGTTTAAACCATCCGTGCAATTTCCTCCATTCAAACATGGATTCGATAGGCAATCATCAATATCTAGGTGAAAAGTATATTATAAGTTATCCAAACCTGTAGGCTTCTAAAACTGATGCAGCAACACACCGTGGTACATCGAAAAGTTCAACTATATGCCCAAATTGCAAAATCATTTACGAACAATCTGTATCTGTGGTTTGGCTGGTTCAAATCTCAAGCCCGGTACCATTGGAGGAAATCCAACAACGCCAACTTTTGAAAAGTGGTAAAGAGTTTTTCTGCTTCCCCACAAACTGAAAACGATAGAAGTCGATTAATCAAGATTTGCTGCCAATGGCAGCGGTAAGTTCGACCATCTTGTTTGTTGGCAATGTGTCGGATGAATCTAGCGTCAACTTTGATGTTTAAAGTTTAATAGTTTAGCGTTTATGGTGCTACCGAGCTTGTGGCAGGACAAGAGAAACTGATATTTGCTTTGAGCTTACATTTACGCTTTAGGTTTAATTTGTAGCCTCTGTTGACACAATTAATATCTACTCGTGGATTTAACTTTGTTAATTATTACAAAAGTGACTAAAAATATTCCAGAGGAAATAGCAACACTATTGCAATAATTAATCATGAGGTTGTATGTGGTTATATGGGGCCATAAATTTGCTATTTTTTTCTTTATATTATCTGCTTCTAACAGGTAACATGCAAACTCAAAGAAAGCACAAAAATTATTCAATTGATTGAAATCGGAAACGACCTTCTCGCTTAAACAAAAATTGAATAGTAGATCTGCTCATCCAGAATTTTGTAAACCAGCAGTATTAATTTGACAGTAAGCGTAATTGCTGATAATGAGGCCACTATTTCACTACAAAAGAATTGTTGAAACAGAAGAACTTGCAATTCTAGCTCTTCTTTTTTGATGCGATATCGCCATTAACCCCTCCGCGTCGCTTATCATCATATGATGATGGCGAAGAGAATGCCGCTCATCCTCATATGATAATTTGCCGGCTACGGCGAAATGCGTGTATTTAAAGCTCGCTTAGGAGAGATCTTTCTTTCCTTTTTGACATCTCTCTTCAATACACGCATTTCGCCGTAGCCGGCAAATCATCATATGAGGATGAGCGGCGTTCTCTTCGCCATCATCATATGATGATAAGCGACGCGGAGGGGTTAATGGGAGTGTCACGAAAAGCTTATTGCCAACAGCTTTTTTCAAAGCTATGATAGTTCTGTGCGGTCAACAAAATGTTTGTGTACTGTCGGCACTGCACGAAACGTTGAAAATAAATAAAATTACAGCATGGATTATTCTAATGCAAAAATACGCAAGTTAAAAAGATTCCTATTTGGTAAAATTAAAGTCAAATAAACATTGATGACTACAAAATATTTATCGTCACCACAATTTGTTCCTTTATATCCCGGGTAACATATGCAGATATATTTTCGAAATTTATCCTTACATTCTCCATGCAAACAAGGATTTGGCTGGCATTGATTGGGATCTAAAAAAGTTAGCGGTGATAACTAAGCTGTAATCGTAGATTAGAAATTGAAAGATAGCTAGTTCATTCCTGGTTTTAATTTCTGTATGCTCGGGAAAAACAAGTGACAATAAATTCTCTTTCTATGCAAAACACAACTATCAGTTCTTGTTAAAATATGACTGCTTCAAATACTAATCTATTGATGATCATGATGCTACTAGCCTCTCCAGATTTGATTATTCTCTTTGGATAAGTTAAATAAATACTTTAATTTGTAGTCATGTTTTGTTTTCATTCAATACCACTTCAGTGGCATTCTGGAATTCGATAGCCACCCAACATAGAGATGTAATGTCAACCATAAGATTAAAACAGCGCCAATTTAAAAGTGAAACGACACACACTGATTTGTTTTCAAACAAAAATGTAACCATGTTGGTAAAGATGGCCTAACCTATTAAGCCCGGGGCGGGATCGATTCGACCCAAAGCAAATTAAAATAGCTGTAACTTTGCAACCTTTAAAGCTAAGTGTTTGTAATTTCTTTGACTTTTCCTAAAATTTATCTGGCTTTAGACTGACTTACAATTGGCAGAAACTTTCATCATAGTTTTGAACTAAACATAGCGATTTGAGAACTCACTTCAGCAAAATTATTCGTGATTTGCTCTGTTGTGAGTTTTTTGGTAATATTCCTCAATCAACTTCTCACTCGGTACCACGGTCAATAAATATATTAACGAAATGGATAAATTGGGCGATACAAATATATATATATGTGTGTGTGTGTGTGTGTGTGTGTGTGTGTGTGTGCACGAATCACGTGACACGACAAAGCAATGGAGTTTTCATAAAGCAATTTCCTACATCAATATTGATGCAAAAGCAATGCAAATTTCTTTCTCAATTGTCAACATTGATATTTGACACCCGGTATAGGAAATACTGATGTGATATTAAAAATGAAATCAAATACAAATTAAATTGAAACCAAATACGCACGCAATCACCACAGCTCACACACACACAAAAAAAGAAAAAGCGCAAACATTCATTTGCAAAGCGTCACGTAAGCCACAGAAAACTTTTAAAGCAGTAGTTTTCAACCTTTTTTATACCGCAGCTTCGCTAAGCAATCCAATGTAACCAAACGACCCTTTTCTACAAATATTCATTCAGGCCCATGGAGTATATTTGTGCATGTATGCACAATAGCAACAAAACGATGATTAAAACTGACATTTGATACTACTCCATTGAACAAAGACTCATTTATTGATATTATGCACAAGGTCGCATCAGTGAGACGGCTGGCGTTGCATTTTGGCAACACGCTTGCCTAGGCATGACCCTGTTGTTGACAGAGCACACCATTGATCTGGCTTTACAATTAGTTTAGTCCTGGCCTTGTTCTTTATTCCAAATAATGCTGAAAAGCCAACCTCGCATAACCAGGTCAACAGAAAAGGCAGCAGCAGTCGATTGGGTGTGCTTGCAACTCTGGGATATGAGAATAACATGGGTGATCAACTTGCAGACAATGTCTTCTCAAAAATGTTGTTGGTGGAACAGAATTTTAATATCACCTTGAAAAAACGTGTTTGAGCCATAAACTTTTCGTGTCACTCTCATCAGTGGCAATATCACGTCAAAAAGGAAGATCTAGAGTGAATAAGTGTTTTATCTGTTAATTTGAACGTAACCAATCAAGACAAGACAATGATAGCGCTAATATTGTAAAGCGCGCCAAAGAAAGATTTTGCAACAGAGAAAGTTAGAGAAAGCGCAGCAGGAGGCTAAATGCCGCAATTATCAAAAGCGTTTTGAGATCGTAAACAAACTCTTTCTCTCTGCATAAAGCCGGACGCTGGGTTTTGATATCAACAGCCTCTAAGAGATTAAGGTGGAAAGAGCTACCTGCTGTGGCGAGGATTGAAAACCGCATGTTTTCATAGTTTAATGCACATTGATCATTTTCTAAAAGATATTGACCAATGGCAGAGTCACAATCCGGTTTGGTGTCTTTTGTTATTGCTGTTGTGATTACCCCGCCTCTTCCTCGGGATGGGGATACAGCACGAACGGAGTGCCTTCTTTGTGTGTTTTCGGCAAACCATACATTTGAGGTTTTTGCGATCCAATTAGTCGTATTTCGTCACATATCCACTTAGGCATAAGATCGGCTTTGAGTAAGTCAAGCAACCGTTTCTGAAGGCGCGTTTCAATGCTGGTCGTGTTGTCATTGCTGGAGACCAAACCAAGTCTTTTCAATTTGGATTGATCATCAAGTATCTTGTTCATTTTATCGATGTAGTCGCTTTTGTTTAAAAGGATAACGCCGGAGCCTTTGTCAGGTTTAGTAATAATGCTATCATCATTCTTTCGTAAGCTGTTGATTGCACGAAAGCACTCTTTGTGCATTGTGAAGTCACGTGAACCTATCGTGCTGTCACAATACAAATGGGCAAGGTCGACAAATCGGGCTTTTAAAGCAGTGCGTTGTTCAACAGAACTGGCACCGTGATGTAAAAGCTGTGCCCACAATGACTCAAATTCGGCGAAGATTTCTTCTTTGCACAAATACTTGGTTGGCGACTCAAAGTGCCACTGTGATAGTCGGTACGTAAGGCGAACATCTCAACGGCTACAGGATCGAATCAAGCGACATGTTCCGCAGTGGTTAAGACAACAATTGATTCGTCCACGCCGATTTCAACCACACAGATCATGCAAACGAAGAGCACTAATGTAGATAAAAGACACCACGTCCGGCGCGATGACGTAGTGGTCCCATGGTGTATCATGCAATGCATGAACATACAGTCTGGCGCTACACTCTTAACTTATGGAAAAATCCTAAGCTATTGCCCAACGTGGCCGAAGCAACACCTGTACAAAGTCCGCTCAGCGGTTTGCAGTTGCCTTGGAAATAGTATCAATAGTCTGATAAATATCTTCTTCACATGTTCTGAACGGCAGGTTTATAATGCACAGAAACTCATGCTTGAACTCATCATTGTAAATGTAACTCACGAATGCAGTAACCTGTGTCCAAAACAAAACATACGTGGACTGGTCCAGCTGCAGAGCGAACGGGCCAGATGACTTCATTTGATCGATGACTTGATCCTTGATGCTCTTAGACAGTAATGAAATCCTACGTTGCACCGCATCAACCGAGAATGATAGTACGAGGGTCAGTCAATAAGTAATGAGACTTTCTCAATCACTCAAGTTTGCAATGACTGGTAATCAAAAAATGCTTTTTTATTTTTCAACATAGTCTCCCTCCTTTGCAACACACTTGTTCCATCTTGATATTAGATTGTCTATTCCTTTGGCATAGAATTCCGCGGACTGGGTCCTTAGCTAGTTGCTCACAGCAGCCTTCACTTCTTTGTCAGTCTGGAAGTGAATTCCTTTCATACTCTCTTTGAGTGGGCCGAAGAGGTGAAAATCAGATGGTGCAAGGTCTGGGCTGTAGGGTGGGTGTGTTAGAAGTTTCCAGCCTAAATCTTCAATTTTGGCTAGGGTTCTTGCTGCTGTGTGGGGCCTTACATTATCCTGAAGAAGAATCACACTTCTTGATTGAAGTCCCCTCCGTTTGTTCTTAATGTCTTTTTTCACTTGAGTTAGCAGCTCACAGTAGTTCTCTGAGTTCACAGTATTGCCCCTTTCCAAGAAACTGATAGTGATCGGCCCATTTCTGTCCCAGAACACAGTGAGCATGACTTTCCTTAAACTTTTCTGAGATTTGAATTTTTTCTTCACTGGGGAAGAAACATGCTTCCACTCCATTGATCGTCGTTTCGAGTCAGGTTCATAATGAAAAGCCCAGGTCTCATCAGTTGTCACTATTCTCGACAGAAATGCATCTCCCTTCTTTCTGTATCTGCGTAGTGATGCTCTGGAAGCCATCAGGCGTTGCATTTTGTGATCATCCATTAACATCTTGGGAACCCAGCGACAGCTGACTTTTGAAAAATGCAGCTTCTCACGCACAATTGCGTACACTGTGCCATGGGAGATGTCCAGTTTTGTAGCAATTTCATCTAAAGTGACCCTTCTATCAGATTTGATCAGGTCTTCAACTGCCTGTACTGCTTCTGGGGTAGAGACATCCACAGGTCTTCCACTTCTCAGATCATCAGTAATGCTTTCACGTCCATCTTTGAATGCTTGCACCCATTTGTAGAAGTTTGCTCTAGACATACAGGAAGGACCATATTGTCTTTGCATTCTAGACAGAATCTCACATGATTTTACACTCTTTGCCAACAGAAATCTGATGACTCCTCTTTGTTCCAACGATGAGCTGTTTGCTAGCCTAGTAGTCATTTCAATTTATCATCACACCTATAGTAATCTGAAAATAAACAAGTTTTGTTGTAAATGAGATGACAACTCCATTCATAATCATCACATAAAATTTGAGTTCCTTAGCTACAAAAACACAAAAGCAATTGAGAAAGTCTCATTACTTATTGACTGACCCTCGTATATTCAATTTGCTCTCTGCTTCCTTTCTACTTAATATGCAATTGATGTTTTTCGCGCATGGCAGTATCAACTTTTCAGCAATTGTGTGCAGCATCTCGGCTTTAGTAATTCGCAATGATACATGAAAGAACGTTTTGATAAACGTTCGATTCGGTTGCTGGAATATTCCAGAGGTTTCCATTTGTGATTGCTTTACGTGATTTTCCTTTTGCTTAAAAAATGAGAAGTCTGTCTTTACAGTGATTACCTTTCGATTCTAAATGCCTTTTGAATTATGATTGTTTAGTTACTCGCTATATAGTAGCAACAATAAGTCACTCGCTATGTAGTAGCAGTCAAAAGAGATTTAGCTGGTTAGAGCAGCTTGTTGTTGCAAACAGGCCGGCTAACACTACTGCTGCAGTCGCTGGAACAAGCTTAAGTAAAAACCCAAAAATATTTTAAGTGATTTATATTTCAACAACTATTACTACTCAGACTGACGAGTAGGCAGGCTAAACTTACATTTTTTCAGTCAAGAGTATAATTTTTCTTCAAAGTCTGAGATCTTTTTGGTAGTCTAAAAACTGTTATACAACTATATCTTTGATCATTTCTTGTACACATCTAAAAGAGTCAAAGCAACGTCAGTATACTGCTGAAGAGTTGTTACAAAGGCTTCAAAACATTAAAGAAGGGCAATCTGACGTAGAACTTGACAAAGCCAAGATGATAATGCTGAAACTAGCATTGAGGATGATGATGAAGTGTCAGGTGAAACAGAAATACCATTGGTAAGCCGAGAGGATAAATCAGATTCAGAAGAATCTTACCTAGAATCTAATCATCAAAGTAGTGAGCCTAACAATGTTATGAACTACGTAAGAGCGCGTGGCAGTTACGTGGTTGCCAATTGATTGTCAGCAGATCACTCCCAGAAGATTCTCTTTTCACAACATAATCAGAGAAACTTCTGGCCCCAGTAATCTGGCACAGCGTAGCATAGCAGGTGGTGTAGTTTGTAGTTCATGGAAGCTGTTAATTGACGAAAATATGTTTTGCCACATTCAACGCTGCGCAGAAGAAGAAGCCCGCAGAGTTTTACAGAACGATGACTGGTTCTTGTCACTAAATAAATTGAACGCATTTATTTTGATCATCCACGCTCATGGTGTGTATGGAGCTACAAAGCTAAAACTGCATGAACTCTGGGATAGGTTGTGGGAACCACTCTTCTTTATTGAAACGATGTTTCGCATTTATTGAAATAATAAAATTTTTAAGATTTGACTTTAAGCAAACACTTTCTCAACGACTAGCTTCTGATAAATTTGCTCATGTATTGAGTGTATGGCATTGATTCTTTGGAAAACTATTGGAAAACTTTGGAAAATCTTTAGAAAACTGTGTGCAAAACTACAAACCCGGGGCTTACATTACAAATTGACGAGCAACTGTTTCCATCGAAGACAAGATGTAGATTTACGCAGTACGTGCCAAACAAACTCGATAAATTCGTCCGCAAGTTTTGTGCCGATGTGGAATCAAAGTATATGATAAACACTTTTCCTTATTAAGGCAAAGATGAATCAAGACCTGCAGATTTGACCCTTGGTGAGCATGCTGTTCTGTGTTTGCCTCAACCCTAAACCAAAATTGGAAAAAACATTACGACAAACAACTTTTTTACATTACTGCATCTCGCTAAGTTGTTGAAGCAAGAAGACATAAGCATTGTGGGGACTATGAACCGAATAAGGAAAGAATTCCAAAAGAATTAAAATTGATAAAAGAAGATCTTCACAGGACCAAAGTGTTCAAACATGATTACTGCACTTTGACTATGTATCAAGGTAAAAAAAATAAAAACCTCTTCTTACTGAGCACTATGCATCCTGCGGTTAAAATTGGTGATGATAAAAACTGCTTCCCGAAACAATGGCCTTTTGTGATGCTACAAAATGGGAAGTCGACATCGTTGATCAAATGGCTAAAAATTATAATGTCAATGCAGTTTCTCAAAGGTGGCCTGTGAAGTACTTTTACAATATTTCAGATTTAGCAGCCATTGACACTTATATTTTAAAAAGTAACAGGTGTAAGGATAAAATGACGAAGGTTTCTATTACAATTAGCAGAAGAGCTTTACTGATAGTATGTGCAAGCACCAGCAGAGGTTTCACGTCAACATGGTTCTAGCTTTGCCCATCTCTGTGACAAGAAAGGGGCAAAAAAGAAAGCACTGCCATATCACCTACAGTGCCAACAAAACACCCGACATGTGCAGCATCTGCATAAAACCTGCATGTGGGAAATGGGTAAAAAGGTACATTCACTGTAGAAGCTGTAGCCACCAAAAGCTACTTAATAGTGTATGATGGCTCTTTGAAGAGCAAATCTAAAAATTTTAGTGTATCAAGTTTTTACTATTTGTAACATTGTTTATTTCCGTTTCTTTATTTTGATGTATGTTGCATTATTAAAGTAAAACGAGCGTGATATATTTCTTGGGGTCATTTTGACCCCTCTATGTACTCCTTAGGTAGTGCAAAATCGGTGGTACTTCTAGTGTCAATACCCATCTCTGTTGTTTTGCCAGCGGTAGCAATATGTTGCCTAGAATCTTCTTTTTGCTTCAATTGCAACATTCCTTGTTTTTGAATGTGAAAACTCGATAATTTTGGCGTCTATTTCGACGTTTGTTTGCTCACACCGCTGATGGCAATTGTGTTGAGCTAATGACGTTCTCTATAATCGCGCAATAAAGAATTTATATTTAATTGTAATGGTCAAAACCACACTCAAAACAAGTATAAATAAAAAAGTATGATCTTTGCCAGGTGGTTCTACAATTTTGGCTGCGACTGAAATATAGATGTTAACATAATTTTAAGTAGATTTTAAGATGATAATTTTGAATGTTGTTCTGTTTAAATATTTTACTTTTTTGTTGTTTATTAAAAGCTCACGAACCCCAGAACAATGGAAAACGACCCCCACGTTGAAAATCACTGTTTTAAAGGGACGCAAAGCCAATAAACCTTGACTGTTTCTCAGAATTTTGTAAGTTGTAATTGCGAAATTGGAAAAACAGAACCTTACCGCTGTGAATATCAATAACAAGTTGACAAGCCAAAAAAATATGAAATTGTTTTCCCAGAAACCACATAAGCAGCTACTTTTGTATTTTTTGATCAATATGTAGTTTTTTGTCTTTGACGCTAAACAATGAAGCACGAATTATATGATATGAGATAATATTTTTAATTTTAATTTCTCACAAATGCAACTATAGTTATGTAAATAGAAGTGAGGGCCGGCGGGTAGCCATATAATAACTTTGGGGGTGTACGATCAGATTTTTTGCTTGACTTGGTAATACAATAGCGCTGTCACAAGTTAAAATTTGAATGAAGGGAAATGATAGCTCTTGCTCCCCTGATTAAGTCGTCGGATGGGGGAGATATCAACAGTGGTGAATTTTGTGGAGGGGAGGAAGGACAGGGCTGAAGCCCAGACCTAAACAAAATTTTAGGCTTTTTTTTTAACCCCTATCAGGACGCTAATAATCGCATACGTAGAAGGACGATAGACTACATTTTGTAGTCATGGCCTAACATGTGGCTTTAAGATGTAAATTTATTTTCGCGATGATAGTTTATGCTTCATTGCTGATTGGTACTTAATTCCTCAATAGAAATGAATGAAAAACGGCATTTTGTTCAAGAAATATGTGGTTACTAACAATGTCTCTAAAAGATAAACTTATTTTGCAGATACAGCTAAAAAGTGAAAATGCAGGCTTGCTGCCTGCGTCTAGCTGGTGCAGCCCTATAATAGAGGATGGGTAACTTGTTCTTTGTACTCATTCACTAAAAATAATAATCAGAAGCCACAAACGAATGTAGGCTAAAGAATACAACTTGATCATTTTTAACGTCAATTTAGCAGCAAAAAGAAATTAACGAAGCACAACGTTGCATCTGCATGATAAAACGCATTGTTGAATATTGAAACATACAAAACTATACAGTCTTGCGCATAACTCATCAGAAAACACAAAACAAAGTACAGTAATTTTAATACACAGGCCACAAAAGTTCCTTTCGTTTAGAAGAAGAAAGATGTCTTTCTTCAATCATCTGCACAATGATGACATTTACAAATTTTCAAAACTACGGAATGTTGTGGGCAAACCGACTTTTTGCACAAACTGCATTGCCTTCTAGAGTTCCTTTTGCACACTGTACATTTCTTTGGCAGATTCGGTGCTGTAAAAACTTGCGAGTTGTTTCCTCTTGCAGCTGGTGACAAAATTCCCATTGCAGCTGCTGCCTCGTGAACTGATCGTCGTGTTCTCGTCTTGGTAAGCCTCGCTTGTATGGCAGGTGTAGCTAGTTGCAATGTTAGGTTGGTAAGAAATTCTTTCCGATCGCTTTGGTACCCACATTTTTTCAGGATAACGTAGGCATTGAGTGCAGCTGCATCCAACATGTCGTAAAAAAACAAAAGGGGCCAGCGCACAGTTTTTCGTCGACAAGAGAATGCTTCTATGCTTTGGTCAAACCTATCCACACCACCTTTTCTTTCATTATAATCCAAGATCAAGTGGGGTTTTTTACTTTCATCACTGGCCACTGATGGTTCGGTGTGGGTGGAGCTAAGTAGCATTACTGGTTGTTTGTTTCGCTTGGCTTGGTAAGCAACCAAGCATATTCCATCAGAGTGATTGAACACAAATTGGCTGCTATATAATTCGGTCTTTTGTCTCAATGTTAGTGGAATTTCCCGACGATGTCTCCGTACGGTACCCAAAATCGTTAAATTTTCTTGAAGCAATTGTTGTGTAAGACTGTAACTCGTGAAATAGTTGTCAGTGCAAACATCCCTTCCAGTCCCGTACCAAGGTTCCAAAAGTTTCATCACAACATCTTGATCCAAATTATGATGAACGCGATTACCCTCCTTACCACCGTATGCAATTGCATTCAATCCATAGCCAGTGTTAGATTCACAAGCCCAAAAAATCTTTATACCATACTTCCGTGGCTTAGAAGGCATGTATGTGCGTCCAGGAATTTTTCCTCGATAGCCAACCAGCTGTTCATCGACAGTAATACATTCTCCTGGAATATAAACACGCCTTGCATTTCCAAGAAAAATATTCCATATTTCGGATACAGCTGCAAACTTATCTATCCGCTTTCGTTCATCACGTGTGTGCCAGTTATCAAAACGAAGACACCGCAATAAAAGCTTAAAACGATTCAAGGACATCACAGTACGATAAAAGGGTCTGCTATCACTTGGTTGCCATAGACCTTGCAGATCTGAAAAATTGTCTCTGTCACGTCCAGCTCTCAAAATCAGAGCCAGTCCTGCTTTTAACTCCTCCATCAAAAAATTTATTGTTGGATAACGTACGTGAAGGCTCCTTCGTATTTCTCGCAGTTTCCTGTTCGTATGCATGAGAATTGTACGCAATATTTCTTCACTGATCAAAGCTTCAAAACTTTCCACCTCACTCCGAGGGTTAAGAATTGCTCTTGGAGTCTCCGTTAGCACATTTCTTCGTCGTCTTCTTGATGGAATCGG
This sequence comes from Trididemnum clinides, assembly GCA_963675345.1. NCBI lineage: Eukaryota > Metazoa > Chordata > Ascidiacea > Aplousobranchia > Didemnidae > Trididemnum > Trididemnum clinides. Next base: position 4,672,537 of record OY776284.1, on the reverse strand, counting down.
ACGAGATGTGTACGAAATACCACTTGGACTTAGAAATTGATTATTATCATCTTGATCGTTTTCTTCTTCACTGTTTACTGATTCTTCATCATCATCTGAACTATCACTTCCTCTTTCAACGAACACTTCAACATCACCTTCATCATCAGCAATTACACCAACTTCTTCCTCGTTATCTGACGGATCCCGTAGACTGTCGGCAGTTTCGATCAAATCGTCTTCATCCTCATCACCATCATTATATAAATCATCTTCTGTGATGCCCAAATTAGCACAAAGTTCACTAAACATTACTGGTTTATCCATACTGTACCATACAGCGTTCACAGGCCTATTACTAAGAACAATTACACTGTAAAAATAATAATGATGCACTAATTTAGATTCTCAGACGATCACTAATAAAAGAAATATCGTGGGTAAGGCACCAAAACTGGCGAGGTTTAATCTACAGTATGTGTTTGAGTAAGGAAATAACAATTGTTCGAGTAAAAAAGTTAATAACCATCGACCCACCTCAGTCACAGGGACAAAAACTGATGGAGCCTAGACTATTCTAAATTAGACCCCAAATTTGTGTGCAGCCCCTTTCACACCGAAGCTACCTGTACTTGCATATCGAATACATAACTTTATGTAACTATACGCCAACAGTACTTTGCGGCTTCAGTGAGAACGGGGCTGAAGAACTTTTCCTTCCACTTTGTGACGTCACTATCGCTGCTAGGAGAAGGTTTCATTACTTAGCCTCATAGCACTCATAGTGTACGTTCCTGCTATTCTACAAGGTATGATTTTGACCTTCCTTTTTATAGAATTGTTTAGAGATGAATTCACTGACCTTCAGTTAAAAAAACACGTCACATATACTGCTAAAATGCTGCAAGACGCAAATTGATTATAGCAATATTTGCTGCTAAAATTCTGAGAAACACAATTTAATTATAGTTGTTTTCGTAAAACAACCATGGTCTTAGCTTTTAGCCAAAATAAACACACCGATGTTGACAACTAAGCTTACTAACTCAACTGCATGAACAGCAACTGAATAAACAGTGTCTAGTTTTACCTAAGTATGTTTGGAGAGTGAAATTACACTTCTAAAATAGCGTTATGCATTGATTGTAATGGTAAATATGAATGACTACATTTTGTAGTCTATCGTCCTTCAACGTAACTTTTCTTGATTACTTCAAAATCAATGAAGCGTGAACAAAAATTTTTGCACACAGCAAACATCTCATAAAACCTTTCATCATAGTTGGAGAATGCCTGGATATCTAGAGAAGTATGGGTGTGGCGGGGTTTTAAATACCCCATGACTACAAAATGTAGTCAATCGTCCCTTTAAGGGTTAATTTGCGTTTGTGTTGCGTTACGCGATGGCCCACAGTAATTAATTCGATACCAAATTTTATTAGAAAAAGCAAATTCTCAATGTAACAAGCCATTGGCGAATTTAAAACTTGATTTTTTTTGGAGAGGGGCGGAGTACTAAATTTGTGACCCACATCGAAAAATTTTTCCGTAAACCGCTTGAAAAATGCAATGTGTTTGTCTTTTATAAACTTGAAAACTTTGTTCGTCCGTTTTAACAGACAACACACATGAAGACTTTTTTGAAGATCAACTTATCCAAAACTATTTTTTCTATTTTATTGCTTTTGCCAGACCATTAAAAGGGTTTGGCAAATGTTGGGGGGCATAGCCGCTTTAATCTTTTTTATGTACGCCAATATTCCTAAAACGTTGTATAGACTTTATTTAAAGATACTAGGAAGTTTCTGAACAACTTCATGCATCCTCACAAAATCCAGCTAACATGCCTGTTCTCAGATATCAACTTACATAGGTCAAGTAGTAAACCTACCAGCATAAAACATCATGGTCTGATTAAACATTGAGTTTGAAACGAAAAACATTAAAAATCTTTGAGATGTTCATTTAAACAGATCCCTGTTTTAGTTTTGTTTATACTGAGATTAGTAGTAGTGACGTGTTGACTGCTTTATGAAGTCTATTATTGGTAGCATCGGCTACAAACCACAAATAGAAAGCTTATGAGCAACAATCGATAAATATCTACACTTTTTTATATCAACAGCACTTAATGTAACCAATTGGCTAGTCTGAGCTGTTGGTCGCTAATCACGAATGCATTTGTTTGGCAATATTCAAGAAGCCAACAAGGATAGCAGAGCACAGTTTGCTGTAGCTTAAGCTACAAGCTGTTGTTGATACAGCCTATCTATCGATACAAGGATAGGTTTAGGCTGCGCATGTAAACCACCTTCATCATTTTTTCATTTACATTTGCAAGTGGTAGTTACGTACCACAGAAATCTTCCCACAAATTTTGCGAGACAAAGAGGATGATGATGTACACAACCCCTACTTGTTTAGCATCTAATCTAGTCTATTACTTAAAAATCAAAAAATGTAAACTTGTTTCTACCTTGCAAGATTACTTCCAATATACTTCTCAATCTTTCAATCCAACCTGTATAACAAAGAAAACGATCAAATTGAAAACCAAAACACTCTTAGAAAAATAAATATTGATATTGATTGTTGTCATCATGCCATCTACAGAAGGTTAACGGTTACCAGCATTTTCAATAAGCGTTTTCAAGAATAAAAAGTAGAATACATAGTTAAATTTAGTCGATTGTCTAGGCGTTTTGTTGTTCGTAGACTAAGACTAACAAAGAATAAATTAAAACAAAGACTAAACAGTCCCGTGTTCAATTGGTTTCCATGATTGCCTTGTCGCGCTCTTGACAAAATTGTTTTATAATGGCTGTCAAAGTTTGATGGATTTTAGCTCGAACTAATTAAATTGAGTGCAATTAAGCGAAACATATCATGCTTAAAATTTCTAAGTAGTGCAGGATAACCTGTACTTGGTGTGGTTGGTATTCTTTTGGTAAGCTGCAGAACACAAAACAGTCTTTTCGTCTTTTCCAAATGGATTCCACGGAACTCTAGTATCCGCAGTGCAGTTAAATGGGTTCCGTAAGATTTGGAGTTCTACAACGGCTTTTCCTCCTTTGTTTACATTTGGCAAAACTTGACCTTTTTGTAATTTTTCCGGAATAATTTGGCATATTTAAACAACTGTAGTATATTTACATGATGTGACAACCTTACAGTAATTGTGCATTTTGTTTGATTTTGAGCGCAACATAATTTATTTCAAGTAGTATTGCGTCACAAACATACACCAGAACAAAAAGTCGATTTTTTTTGAAATGTTTAAAAGGCGGTGATTGGATTTTGCCTATTGGCGGCCGAATACGCTACGCAGGGATTCCGTCAACCTGGAACCAAATTGAGGACAATTGGAAACAAAGATTTTTTCTACTACTTTTTTTTAAGATCAATCAGAATTTTTTGTCAGAATTGAGCATTTATGTGTGCATACTGTGTTGAATACCCTATTGTTTGCCTAAAGCCTAAAAGCAGCCAGCCAAATTGGTTGCGCAAGTTCTACTTGCAAATCTCAACTTAAGATAAACTAAAAAAGTTTACATTAAATTAGAGTAAAAAAGTTGCATATTGCTGAAAACAGCACAAAATAAGAACATATTGCCAGAAATAAAAATATTTCTAGAAGGACAATATTGTTTTTTAAGATGTAGTCTTTCAAAATAAGCTCGGTATGGCAGCCCTGACAATACAACTAGTTATTCATTTCCGCAACAAATTATGATGCATATCTTGCTTTTTGTCACCAGGCATCTTTTAACTTCTCACTATAGCTCTTCAGGTGTAATTGAAAGTTAAAATGATCTTTATTTAGATTTAAAATCTACATGAAAATCATAAAAACTCAACGTGTCGAAAAACTAAAATCAGTTTTTCTTCGTCAGGAGTGACTAAAGTTTAAACACAGACAACAGTTACATAGTAATTAACAGAACGAAAAGGAGAAAATAAAATTATGGTAATTAACAAGTGCAGCAGCGTCAACTGGCGGTCAAAAATTTATAAATTTGTACAATCCGGGATAAAAGCTGTTAATTTTATCGTTAAAAGAAAAATCAGTTTTGTGTATATAAAATGATTCTAAAAAACGTCTTTTCTTAAAGTCACTTTCAATAGCTAAAATTTCAGAGCTTTCCCAATCAATCCGGTGTCCATTTAAGCAAACGTGTTTTACTAAAGCAGATTTCTTTTTTAATTCCTCATTTGCTAGTAGGGCAATTATATCAGGTTTGACGTCCCTTTGATGTTCTTTGCGTCGTGTTTTAAATGATCGACCAGTCTCACCAATATAAACACCTGTGCAATCTAAACATGGAATTTTATATACAGTACAACATCGCGTTGATCAAATTTGTTGATTTTATCTTTTAAACTTGGCAGCATGTTTCCCACAGTGCGTAATGGTTTTGTTGCCACTTTGATTTGATGGTTTTTCAAAAGACGTTTCAATCTTTCAGTTATTTCAGGTATAAATGGCAAAATAACTAATCCAATATGTCTTTCTTCTTCTTGTAACTTAGCTTTAATTTAGCTTTTTGTTAAAATGTGACTCATCGTCACGTCACTAACCCCCTTTATGACACTAATCTCAGAGTGGAAATCAATTGTGCCAATTTTCATGTTCGTACGTCCACTAGTGTCGGAAGAGTTAAAGTACACAGAGAGACAAAAATGTGCTTTTATCGCATAGAATAGCAGGCCTTTCCTCTCCCCATTATTGCGCCGAGGTGAAGAATATCGGTTTAGACAGTTGGACTGCTTCACTCGATTGAATAAATATAAGAACAGTAAAGAAAAGTTAATGTTTTTATGATATAGCCAATTCTTGTTCCAAAATCAAAAGTGCGGTGTTTCCAAGAGGAATCGAGAAGAAAAACATTATCGAGGATTGTCCATTGCCGCCACATTTTTTCCAAGTTTTGAAATTTCTTGCGACATCTTATTTGTTCCGTTTCCTGCATCTACTTAGAAGCTGAACTTGCTCCCTTTTGAAGCAGCCAACCATATTACACACTTTCATCTGTATATTTCATCACTTGTGTAGAAGCATAAATTCAAAGTTGTGGGAGAGGAGGGGGAACCAAAGTGAGTGTTATGTAGTTTCAGATGTAAGCTTGTACAAATTTGGTGTACTATTTAGAATTTTTTGTGATTGCATGCCTATTTATATTATTTAACATCTCTGGCTTCGAGTGAATTGCCAGGTCCTGACACACCTTGAATTGCTTGAAATACAACTGTGCAAAATTATTTAAACTTGCAATTGCATTACAAAAGACAGGTTTTTTGGTCTACCGCTGTGTTAATACTGTTGGAACCTCATAATTGCCGTTGGTTTTACGTTCGAACCGCCTGATTCAGCACCCGTAGCTTTCATGCACATTGTATTGTTTTTGTTGTAACGTTTAGCTTTCTTGTTTTCGAACATGCTCAGCTTAGTGAAGGAGGTGTTGTGAATCAACAGGCTTATCTTTTGAGATCGAGGTTAAACATGGCTCTGCGAGTTGTTTTTTCACAGAAAAAAAACTATAGTATGCCGTTCACGTTTAGACGCAGTAATATTCCAAAATTGGATTTAGATGTGGACCGTGGCAGTAACTTTAAAGCCTGGCTTGAAGAATGGTCGGCTTATATTGCAGTGTCAGAATTAGGCAAAGAAAATGCCGATACGAAATATCACGTGTTGCGCCTGGCATTCTCTCGCGAAATGGCCAGCGTTGTTGATAACCTAGGCCTACCTGAGGATAATAAGAAGAAAATTGATAAGATTATACAATCACTGAAAGTGCATGTAGAAGGCCCCGTCAATGAAACAGTCGAAAGGCGAAATTTTCGAATGCGGCGTCAACATACCCAAGAATCGTTCGACGACCTTCTTGTTGCGTTGCGGGATTTAATTAAAACCTGTAATTACTGTGCAGCAGATGACTGCCTAAATAGAGCCCTTCGAGAGCAGATTAATGAAGGTTTACAAGATGGCGACACCATTGAAGAGCTGTTACGTCAGAAAGATCTAGCGTTAGATAAAACAATCCAGATCTGCAGAGCACGGGAATTTGCAAAGCATCAGCGCGATCAGATCAAAGGCAGCAGCCTTACTATCAGCGCCGCATCCACACACAAGGCGAAACAGCATGCGCATCATGGTCGTCCAAACCGGAGACAGACCCGAGAAACCGAGCTCGATACCCGCACATGTGCCAGGTGTGGCAAACTGCTGCACAAAAATCCCTTGCAATCCCCTGCTACTAATAAGTTTTGTTATAAATGCAACTAGCTTGGACATTTTGCATTTCAATGTCGCACAAAATCGACTAGAATTAATGAGCTACAACAACTTCAGGATAATGAATCTGAACAGGTACAATTGTTTTCAATTCTGCGTATGAAAGGTTTGGGCAGTGCGCCCACCGTTGAAATATCTGTGCGAGAGTCAAATGATGAATCGACATTGAATGTTCTGCCAGATTCTGGAGCAGATATTACAGCTGTCGGAGTACACATTTTAGCGCAGCTGGGTGAGCACCTTGGAAACCTATTGCCCTCAACGCACAAGACTGCTTATTTAGTAAATGGATCCACCCTTCAATCGCTTGGTCAAATGACTATACAGATCACTGTGGGAGAAATCACTGTTACGGACACGCTTCAAGTGTTTTCTTCCATTCCTGGCGGCATGTTTATCTCGTGGAAAACCGCCAGGAATTAAACATTTTACCAAAAAACTATCCAGCACAAATTCGTGTTAAAACTACAGTAGAGAAGTTGACAGCTGAGGACTTTATGAGCAAATTTCCGTCGGTATTTAATGGACAAGTGCGAGTGATGGCTGGAGAAACGTTTCGCATCCACCTGAAAGGCAATGCCAAACCATTCTGCGTGAGCGCACCGCGTATGATACCTTACGCATACCGCGGCAAGATACAAAAGGAGCTGCAGTCTCTTCAAGCGCAGGAAATCATTGAACCGGTAACTGAGCTTACGGAATGGTGTGCATCCATAGTCGTGTCCCCAAAAAAGAACTCTGAGGACATCTGTACTTGCGTAGACTTTTCTATGCTCAATAAATATGTGCAACGTGAGTTATATTCTGTACGTACACCAAGTGACACTATTGCTGACATAAGCAGCAAACAATCAAAGTATTTTACTGTTTTTGACGTCCTTAAGGGTTATCACCAATGACCACTTGATGCTAAAGCCAGCTTTTAACAACGTTCATGACCCCTTTTGGTCGTTTCAAATTTTTACCGGCACCTTTCGGAATTTGCTCCATATCAGAACATTAAAATAGACGCATGGATGAGGCTTTTTAAGGGTTGACAAATCATCGTAGAATTGTTGATTATGTCATCATTTTTGATAAGGATAAGCGTACCAACGCCACCCATGTGAGGCAATTTTTCCAAAGGTGCGACAATAAAGGAATTTCTTTACACAAAGAAGAATTAAAAATTTGTGAAACTGCAGTAACTTTTGCTGGTTACCAGATCTCGCAGAAAGGATACAAAATTACTGATGAGCTTCTCACTGCTCTTCGTGATTTTCCCTGTCTACTAATTTCACCGATTTGAGATTTTTTTTGGCTTGGCGAATCAGCTTGCGTGCAGCACCAAAAAAATCGCACACAGCTTGCAACCCCTACGACCTCTTTTGAGTCCAAAAAAGATTTTGTTTGGGGACCGGCACACACCATGGCTTTTGAATCAGCCAAGCAATTTCTCGTACATTTAACAACCTTAAAATTTTTTGACCCAACCAAATTGACCCGTCTGCTAACTGAAGCGAGTAACCAAGGCCTTGGGTTTATTTTACAGCAGCAATTGGGGGGCAAATGGCATGTCGTGCAAGCCGGTTCTCGTTTTTTAAGTGACCCCGAATCCCGGTACGCCACTATTGAAAAGGAAATGCTCGGAGTCACGTGGGCAGTCATTTAAGTGTCACAAGTTTTAGTCAGGACTACCACACTTTGATATGATTTTGAACCACAATCCGTCACCCTATTTTGAACAACCGCCTATTCGATGAGATTGAAAACTCTAGATTACAGCGCTTGCGTACTAAATTAATGGCTTATCATTTTGCTGCTCCTTGGCAAAAAGGATCCTTACACAGCGCCCCTAATGCCCTATTCTGGAATCCCGTTAGTGATCCTGCACCACCAGATCAATTAGCTGAAGAGCCAGTACGCTCCCCGTCCCAACTCGCTGCCATATAACAGCGAAGTAAATTAAGTGTTAATTTACAAGATGTACGTCATGCTGATTTAAACAGTACTATCTATAACAAAGTTAAGTCACTTGAGAATAATGGTTTTCCTGGTAGCAAAGCAGAGTTGCCAGACAATTTAAAACCGTTTTGGAATGTTCGCCACGATTTGGCTTTTGATGATGAACTTATTGTGTACGGTTGTCGTTTGTTTATTCCGTGTGCATTACGTCACCAAGTGTTATTCAACTTGCATGAGTCACACCAAGGTGCCACTCGCACTAAAGAGCGGGCCTGCCTTGCAGTGTATTGGCTTAGAATTGACAGATAAAGACTATCATAATGATCTGCAAAGAGTGCCAGGACAAGCTGGCCTCATTGGCTAAAGAGCCGATGATATCGCATGTCCTTCCTGATTGCCCCTTTCAGCACTTGGCTTTAGATTTTGCCCCGTTTAATGACCGAGATTATCTCATAATGAGAGATTGCTATACAGACTGGCTCAATACAGGTGATGCGACAAAATACCACGGCCCGTTCTCTAATAATTGCTTTGCGAGAATACTTTTCACGCACAGTTGTTCCTGATGTTATTTGGTCCGATGGAGGGCCACAGTTTCCGTCTCACGAATTCGCCACATTTTTACTGGAATGGGGGGGGGGAGCATTACATGTCATCTCCTGGATATCCTCAATCAAATGGCAAAGCGGAGGCTGCCGTCAAATCCATGAAAAAACTAATCAGAAGATCTACAAAACAATCGGTACTTGATGAAAACAAACTTGCACGTGCCCTCCTTCAATATCGCAATACTCCATCCAGATAGGACAAGTTGTCACCAGCCCAAAAACTATATGGCCACCCCATTCAAGATACGACTCTTGTCCACCGTCGTGCCTTCGCCTCAGAATGGCAAAGTAAAATGAGGAAAATGGATTTAAAAGATAAATATTTGGAACAAACAGCGACCTGCTATAATCGTGGAGCTGCTCCACTCTCAGACATTCAACTTGGAAGCCACGTGGCTATCCAAAATAGAGAAACAGGCAATTTTGACACTTAAGTATTGATGCAAAATTTAGGAGGTATACTATTAAAGCCCAAAGTGGTCAAATGCTTGTAAGAAATTGCAGATTTATCCGTAAACGTGTACCTTCTTTTCTGGTCATAAATGACAATGAAAATGTGGACGATTTAATTGCTTCCAGACATGCTGTGGGAGTAATGAGACAAAAACGTTACGTTAACCGACCACGAAGATTAATCGAAGAAGCGAATTGGCCATGGGATTGTACATTGCACGCTGCTTTTCCTGTGTGATTTAAGTTTTGATGTATGGTTGATAAGACAGATCCGAACTTGGTAGGGAGGTGTTGGAACCTCATAATTGCCGTTGGTTTTACGTTGGAACCGCCTGATTCAGCACCCGTAGTTTTTCAAGCACGTTGTATTGTTTTCGCTGTAACGTTTAGCTTTCTTCTTTTCGCACATGCTCAGCTTAGTAAAGGACGTGTTGTGAGTCAACAGGCGTATCTTTTGAGATCGAGGTAAAACAAATACTGCAATCTATCATTCCTTTAAAAGAGGCAGCATATAAGCACTTTGTTTCTAAAATAACATTGAAAAAAACTTTACACGTAGCTGTTTCATACTGTTTTTTTCAATATATTGGTATCAGACAGCATCATTATGACATTATAGTGCGTGTTTAAAGCGTTTAAGTAAAAAGAAGAAAAGCGTACACTTAAATGTTTAAAAACATGTGTTGCCGCATCATCAATTCATCTCAGATCAGTGCAGAATTGTTATTATCAGATCATCTAGTTAATATTTCCTAAAAATGTTTTTATTTGCATTTTTTATGCTCAATACTTATTGGAAAAATGCACAGAACAAATTGTACAATTATGCGTTAATTGTAACGTCATTTTACACTCTTAGGCATGAAATTTATGCGAGTTAGTAAGTTGGAGCTGGCTCTTGTTTGAACAAAAAATGGTTCTGCTATGTCAAAAAACGCAAATTAAAAAAATTTCCTGTGATTATGACGTCACGAACCCTCTTCTTACACGCCCAGTGGTTTTGGAGGAAGCAAAACACACTGACAGAAAAAATTGCTTTTGTTAGTATAGATGGTTAGAGCTAACTTACTGGCCAATCTTGCTTTGTACTCTTCAAGCATCGTCGCTTTTTCTGTAAAATAAAATTAGTTGCTTAGTAAACCGGCCCAATACATCAGCTTATTTACACTAATTAATGAACTTTTTTCATCCAAATATTTCATAATGAAACAAATATTTTCGTGGCCCATTAACAAATCCAAATTATTGAATTATAGCAAGTTGTTTTATTCTTGTTTACAGCAAAGTTTTTACCTCGGTAGCTTTCTTGGTAAGCCTTAGAGGCTTAGAAAAATAACAGCAATGTTTTTACAAAGTGTAGTGCAGTTTTTAGTGCTACGTAAACAATACTTTTTCCAATTGCTGGTTTAGGTTGAAATGTTGGTAGAGTTTTAAATATGTCCGCAATCTATTGCTGACTGCTTTAGGTTTTTTACATCCGAAACAGGTACAAAATAAGCCTTCCTCATTTTTAAAAATACAAATTCAGCCGCCAACTACTAGCAGTAAAGATCTTTTTAGAATTGAGTCTGTCAAAGGATCACCCCCTAAAATAGGGTCACTGCATTCTTCTCTCCTAAGTGACACCATAGCAATCTACATAAACATTCAAATTATGGAATGCCATTCTTAGCGTAGTGCATGAGCTCGCTATTTTGTAAAATGCATGCTACTGTAGGAAGCAGTGGTGGATTTAGGGTGAGGCAAGTGAAGCAGGTAACTCGGGCCATCATTTTTGGATAACCCCTTCTGGATAGTAAGGGACTTTCTTTTCATATATGTCTAATAACCTATGTCAGCTCTTTGAGGTAATGGTAATCTCTAAAAAAGATGAAAAGGGTCTTCATCGAAAACGTTGTTCCGAGGTAGTTAGCGGACCACACATAAATTCTAGCCCCAGCTTCCTAAAAACCTTACTTCACCACCGGTAGCAAGCATTTAAGTTTCACTTATAAAAAGATGTAACATGATGGCTCACAACCAATGGGCCACAGCACAAACTCTAGTAGCTCACAGCTTCAATTTATAGTAGGCCCATATGTGACAATGATTTTCAAGATGGGTAAAAGTCGGTCTCCAAAACAGATAAAGGTCCTTGCTCACTTTTTCTTATCCAAATATTTGCTATTTGGATAGAACATAGAAAATCGATAAACTCAGAAATTTAAGAAGCAGATTACGAAATAATTTACAGAATAAAAGTGGAGTGCGAATATAGAAAGGTTAAGAACCCCTTTGATGTAATGCTTGCACATAATTTTCTCTCGAATGTAAAATGATATTCTTATTAAGGTTCATATAAGTTTGTTGATTGAAATCTTACGTTGTTTTAAAATCATTGTTGAGAACATTTTATGAAATAGGAAAGCTACAAGGGTGATGATGCGTTGAAATACACCACGCGAGTTAATTCCAAGATTTACTGACTACTTAATTTATTTTCATGACTTTTTTCTTTCAAACTGTTTTGTGTAGGTGTGTCTTACGACTTAGTGTCGATTCGTGCAATGTTGTTCCCAAATTTATTGACAAAAGTTCAAAGTTTTTGTATACTTAATCTTTGTTGTTTCATAGCTGTCATGAAAATTAACCGGAAACTCTAATTTTGCAATTAAATTCCAGCATATCCACACACAGTCAAGGAAATTCGGTTTGTTAGAGAGATGGGAAAAACAAAGTAAGTGACTTTGGTGACGATCCGGGTTTACGATCCACACCTTATGCAAATTGATAATCAAAAGATCGAGTTTGTTCTGATCATTTAACAGGCTTATCTCGATTCTACTGTTTTACACACCAATAACTTAAAAACAGAGATCAACCAAAGGAAAGCTTATTCATGCAGCTGGTGTGCTGAACGCACCGTGAAAGCCATTCTGGCACCAAATAAACAAACTCTTCCAAACCTAGGCAACGAGTAGGCTGCATTGCACCTCTGCGCCCTCAGCCATCTTTCATGAATAGATGTTATGGCCACTAACCAAACTACTAGCCAAATGAATTGCTGACTTTGATAGCAAAGTCCACTGAACAACTTATGCTATCAAGTGGCAACAATGCATCAACAACAAGGAACTCTGCGTCACTGAAGACTAGCTGCCGGCCACACGGCATGTTGCCGCCGGCGCTGAGCGATGTACTTCTCTTTTTATCAATTTAACCAAGTTGGATCATGCTGCGGTGCAGCCCAAGATACGCAAACTGGCAGCACCCCACCGCGTTTCCCGCTCTCGATGAATGGTTGCGGCGCTTAAAAATCTCAAAAAGCTGGACCTGCTGCCGAAAACTTAGCGTAAGGCCATGCTTATTGAAAAGCAATGGTGTCTCTGATGGCTTCTGTATGCATGTTGTCTCAGCTCTAGTTACCACGCAAGAGAAATGATTATGACACATCGTCAATCACGACAACTCAAGTACGAAAATATCGCTGAAAATTAGATTAGGTAGAATTAAGATTAAGCCCAAAATATTTGCAATATACTTGCAATCTCATGAGTGCAACTTCTGTCATGAATAAAACAAATGAAATGATGGAGCTTGTTAGCATTAAAAAGGTGTGTGAAAATACATAATGGCACTCAAACTAGATCATCCTCTTTGCGTCGATGTACTATAGTAAAATTACCATGATCATTTAAAATAATAGGCCTGAGTTTTGTATCTGCAAAGCGTGGTCATAAACATTACCAAATTTTAGCAAATCATTTATTTTACTATACTCAAATACAAAGGTCAGATTTTTTTGGTTATATCAGCGTTGTAGTAATTTCGTCTTGTCAGTATGATGTTGGCTTTTAAGCGCTTATAAATTTTAGGGTATATGAAATAGAAGGGATAGTTTTGGCTGACTTAAAACAACGTTTAAGATCAAAGTAAAATTTTTACTAGAATTTATTGAAAGCACGGATTCATTATCTTGGCAATATCAAATAAAATGTTATAACGGGAGATGCATTGCCTCAAAATGCCCCCATGTAGCTCTAAACAGAGTCTGTGATTGTAAGTCAAAGATAGTTTGTGTGTAAGACACAATATTCCTCATGATCACATTGCTAGATGTAATTATCAATAATAGACTGACGCATGAATACAACTTAAAACAAATTTTTTACTTTCTAGTTTTTCTAATTCTTGTTCATTTATTCCTCCATGTTTTCCTTTAAATCCTTTCATCCCACTTGCTCCTTTTTTGCCAGGAAAAAAATGATATGTAACTACTGTGGATTTTGTTTTACCAGTTTCAGTACAAACCAATTCTTTTGACTCTATTATCAGGTTTGCTGCAAGTAACGTAAAAAGTGCAAAATACAACACAACCTGCATTTTTATAATTATTCAATTGGCACTGTCCTCATAAAATGACTGGAAAAATAGGAAAATATTAGCATATTTACATGTATGGTAATGCAAGAGGCCAGCGATGCACTTAGCAAACTGCAGGCAGTGACACTGTTTCGACCTATCAAGTCTCTTCAGTGCAGTTGGTAACCAATAAGAAGCTAGAGGCTTTTAATAAAGCATAGCTTAGACCGTCACACTTGTGGGATCAAATACTAGGTCCACTGTAGTGGCTGGTCTGTCAACCTCTGCGAAGCCGTATCACTTGTGAATGAGTGGCGGTTGTCGCAGGTGCACTAAGTCTAACAACTGCTAGAACAATAGTGCTGTCACAGCCTAGTGGTCACAAGGTCTTACATGTATAGTAATGCAAGAAGCTAGCGATGCACTTAGCAAACTGCAGACAGTGACACTGTTTCGACCTACCAGGTCTCTTCTACTTTACTAAAGTACGAAAGATACGTAGATTAACAAACAGCAATAGTTTTGAATACACTAGCATGCACTGACGCAGAGAATACGTAGCCATAGATATCTTCCTGTAGCGGAGCCAGAAGCAAATGTTTTTTTTGCGGGCCTAAAAATCTTTTTACTTTTTTTGATCAGTTTTTTTGATCCCCAATGTTATTAATCTGTATTTACTTTTTTCGGAGATCAATAATTTCTAACCTTTTATTCTATCAATTTGTGCCTCCAATTTTGTAATGACCTTTCTTTGGAAATCGCCGTTTTGTATATCTAAAATACCCTCATTCCGTTTTGGCACAAAAAATTCGGGGAAATAATGGGCCTCTTTGCAACAATCCAAATAATTCATTGCATTGCATCCACATTATAATCGATGAAACTACAATATCAATGACTTGACTCGATTGTTTTGTTAAAGTTTGGTTTTTCTTTTTGCGTTATTTTATAATCCAGATCAAGTAAGTAGAAATTCTTTCGTACTAAACATTGATTTTCCTGTTCAAGGAAGCACTGATCGAGTACAGAGTTTGCGTTATAATATGGTGACATTCGTAAGCTATCAAAGTAACCACAGAATTAAGATATTTCAAAAACCATCGTGATATTACAGTGAAGTGAAACTGCGAGTTTAGGATGTTCTGCACCAATTTGCATTGTTTTGTACTATTCTAGTTTGCATTTTTCTTCCTGCTAAGTTTTAACAAAAAATACTCATAAAATGTTTACAAGAACTGGATGGCAAAAGTTTTTATCTAACTAGCGTTGTTCTCACCATTTCTACTTAAAAAACGCTCTGGATACGATTTTCCTAAAAAATGATCAAAATTTGTAATGACTGTCGTTGACAGTGCTAATTCAAAAGGCAAGCTTATCCTCTGCATATTGATTATTACAAATACCTCATGTATACAGCGAACTAAAATGCATGCGTTACAAACACAAATAATATTAAATGCTTCACCTCACTTGACGATGAATGGTCAACCATTGTTCGAGCTATTCAAGCTGTTTTTAGGCAATATAGGTTATATTTTTATTTCATAAGTGCCTTGAAATCCAGTAGTTTCAAAGAAAATATGATCATTTCTAAGTCTCTTGGGGGAATTCACGTTTTGGAGTATGTCAAAACGTTTGTTGAATTAATTTTTTGAGCAAAAAAGTTTGGAAATCGGAATTTTGCATCATACAACAAAAACGTGCAGAAAATAAATCAAAAGTATCGCTATAAAGATGCTTAAGTTATATCGGAAGTACAGCAGTTAATAATGCGTAAATCTCTTCCATATGATATAAAGCAGCGTTCTTTTTCTACGTGCCTGCGTATGTACGTGCACTTTAATTCCTTTGAAACTAGTGGCCGTAGAATCAAAAAATTTTGCACGATTGATTACCGCCCTAGAATGGGTGTCATAAGAAGTTTGATGTCGTCACGATGAATCAATAGTAAAGATAATTTTTCAATCTACTTTTCCAGATAAGGAAAACCACTTTTTGCTTCAAACAAAAGCCAGTACCAGTTATAAAGATGTTGAGCAGTAGCAAGTACCAAAATTTAGAATACTTTAATATCTGGTTAATTGGTTTCATAGTTAGTTTGTACTTCAAAATTGCGTCTTACTAAAAAATTTTAATAACCTGGCGAGTTTAATGTGATTTTGTTGAGCTACAGTTGATATATATCCATGGGTCTCTTTGCACCGATTCAAATACGCGCATTCACATTATGATTCTAGGACAAATACCCCCGGACAAATACCCACCGGACAAATACCCACCGGACATATACCCACCGGACAATTACCCCCCTTGCAAAATACCCCCTGGACATATACCCACCACAAGATGAAATGTGAGGAAAAACCCTAACCCTAACCCTAACCCTAACCCTAACCCTAACCCTAACCCTAACCCTAACCCTAACCCTAACCCTAACCCTAACCCTAACCCTAACCCTAACCCTAACCCTAACCCTAACCCTAATCCTAACCCTAACCCTAACCCTAACCTTAACCTTAACCCTAACCCTAACCCTAACCCTAACCCTAATCCTAACCCTAACCCTAACCCTAACCTTAACCCTAACCCTAACCCTAACCCTAACCCTAACCCTAACCCTTAAACAAAACAAAAAAAACTGGTGGGTATATGTCCAGGGGGTATTTTGCAAGGGGGGTAATTGTCCGGTGGGTATTTGTCCGGGGGTATATGTCCGGTGGGTATTTGTCCTGATACCTCACATAATAATCAATGAAACATTGAACAAAAACCACCTAGCAAACATGTATATGGTAAATGGTTTTTGCAGCTTGCTCATCAAAACCCTATACTTGTTTCTTTGATGCGATTTTGCTCTACTGTCAGTTAATTACTTAGTCAACCAGGAAACCCAAGTTTAAATCAGCATTTGTGTGCAAAAAACGTGCAGACAGACTCAAGGTTTCGTGTTTTTCTCATCTAAACTTGTGCCCACATATTGTTTAACCTCTTCGAAAATGAGCATAAAACATATTTATAAAAATCCACCATTTCAAAGAAACACAACTGAAAGATTAGTAAAGAATTTGTTCTGCAGTTAAATTTAATATCTGTCCAATTGCTTTGATGTTAGGCTTTTGAGAAAGACAATTGAAAGCAATTTATTCTGCTTTGTTAAAATTGTTGGAAGAAATTTGAGGTAGAAATGTATTGTACCAGCGGCAGAGGTAACTCTGTAGCTGATCGGATACACGCTGTTGTAGAACTTGTTTTCTGACCGAAGACGCAAAAAAAATTCCTTCCAAAAACGATCACGCTACCCTCTCAATTATTAGCAGGCTACTTCTATGGCTGTGCTGTACTGTCGTAGCAATATTGTTGTCTCTACAAAAACCTCAAACTGCAATATCAGTTACATGACTCGATTCTTTTGTTAAAGTTTGGTTTTTCTTTTTGCGTTATCTAAAGATTCAAATCATCTCGGTAGAAATTCTTTCGTACTAAACATTGATTTTCCTGTTCAAGGAAGCACTGATCGAGCTCATAGTTTGCGTTATAATATCGTGACATTCGTAAGCTATCAAAGTAACCACAGAATTGAGACAATGCAGAAACCATCGTAATACGCTCGTATTACAGTGAGTAGAACTCCGAGGCTTTTGTCAATATTTCTTTTCCTTTTGCGTTTTTTAAAAATCCAGATTAAACAAGTAGCAATTTTTTCGTGACAGTTTGCGTTGTAATATCGTGACATTCGTAAGGTATCAGAGTAACTACAGAATCAAAATATTTCAGAAACTATCTTGATATTACAGTGAAATGAAACTGCGGGGCTTAGAATGTTCTGCACCATTTTGCTCTGTTTTGAGCTATTCTAGTTTGCATTTTTTTTCTCTTCCTGATAAGTTTTGACAAAAAATGAATATAATATATTTCCAGGAAATGAGGAGCATAGGATTTTATCTAACTAGCATTGTTCTCATCATTTCTACTTAAAAAACGCTCTGGATACGATTTTCCTAAAAAATGATCAAAATTTATAATGACTGTCGTTGACAGTGCTAATTCATAAGGCACGCTTCTGCATATTGATTATTACAAATACCTCATGTATACAGCGAACTAAAATGCATGCGTTACGAGAACGAATAAAATTAGGTGCTTCACCTTACTTGACCATGAAACGGTCAAAAGTTATTTGAACAATTCAAATGAATGTTTTTGTTCAATTTGTACGTACATGGTGTCCAAAAAAATGTGTGAACTCTTTGAATCGTTGTAACTTAATCAAGTTGTTGATTATGACTTGTAAATAAATTGACACAAGAGTAAGAATACACATTCAAAGAATTTGAGAGAAAAAATATACAAAAACATATTATATTGACTTGTAATAAGATAAAAGATATTTGGGGCAATTTCAGAATGTTTACATAACATAAGTGCTCCAACTGTTTGCGACACTGTTCAATACACTTTTTATATCTTAAAGAAATGGACCTAGAAACGTACAGCCACTTTTCTCCGGTATTTGAGCACATTCTTTTTCTATTGCTACTCTCATTTTAGCAATTGTTTCAGGTTTCCTGCAGCAAACTTTGTCTTTCAGAAACTGCCACGGAAAGAAATTTACTGTTGGATATAGTGTGTATACAATTTTTTAAGGCACCCTGTATCATATTTGACCTGATAAGTGCTTAAAATTTAGTAGCTTCAAAGAAAATATGATCATTTCTAAGTCTCTTGGGGGAATTCACGTTTTGGAGTATGTCAAAACGTTTGTTGAATTAATTTTTTGAGCAAAAAAGTTTGGAAATCGGAATTTTGCATCATACAACAAAAACGTGCAGAAAATAAATCAAAAGTATCGCTATAAAGATGCTTAAGTTATATCGGAAGTACAGCAGTTAATAATGTGTAAATCTCTTCCATATGATATAAAGCAGCGTTCTTTTTCTACGTGCCTGCGTATGTACGTGCACTTTAATTCCTTTGAAACTAGTGGCCGTAGAATCAAAAAATTTTGCACGATTGATTACCGCCCTAGAATGGGTGTCATAAGAAGTTTGATGTCGTCACGATGAATCAATAGTAAAGATAATTTTTCAATCTACTTTTCCAGATAAGGAAAACCACTTTTTGCTTCAAACAAAAGCCAGTACCAGTTATAAAGATGTTGAGCAGTAGCAAGTACCAAAATTTAGAATACTTTAATATCTGGTTAATTGGTTTCATAGTTAGTTTGTACTTCAAAATTGCGTCTTACTAAAAAATTTTAATAACCTGGCGAGTTTAATGTGATGTTGTTGAGCTACAGTTGATATATAGCCACTTTTTTATTCTCCTTGGAAGCATGGAAGCATAAATGTCAATTCCTCCTTCCATCTATAGTTCTGATGGGACATATTGCTAACCAAGTTGCTGGATTTTTCTAATAACACCTGTGTGGCTCAACTACTAAAAGCGGTAGGAATCGCTGAACCGCTTCGTGAGATTCGGAATTAGGGTAGTGACATCATGAACAAAGTGTCGATGTGATGGCTTTTTGGTTAGAGCCTCTGTTTCGCAGTCGGTAGGCGTCGGGTTTAGATTTTTGTCAAGTCGTGGCAAAGATTTCTTTCCGCGGTATTCACAGCTTTTCTGCTTGGCGCTCAGCACAAATAAGGGTTAGAATGCAGAAAAAATTTTTAAACTTGTTTCTTGTGTTCTTGCGTTCTCAACAGCTGTTGCAATTTACAACAAAGCAGTATTTCAACCAAAGATAATGACGCACGTTTTGACCTTGGAATAATAAAGTTACCATATGCTTTCATTTAAATTTTATGTTAATGATCGACCAAAGTTTTGAACATAAAATCTGAAAGACAGAAAGTTCTTTTTCGAATAAACGATCATCAATCTTTGACCAAGTACGATAACTACGACTGCAATATATTTGCATAAAGTAATATATTTTTCAAGACTTGAAATAGGCGTACTCGTTACTGCCCAACCTAATAAATGTATTAAAAATTTGATAAAAATTTAGCTTTGTTTCCCTTTATTTATTTTTGGCTACTATTTTATTGTTTCTTACAAAATATACCTCCCTCGTTCAAATTTATCGGTTCTGTCACGCACACCAACTTACGGCAAAATCATGTCTTTAAACAGTTTTCTTACTCTTGCTGGTCAAAGATTAATTTAAAAGTTTGATAAAAACGGTGAAAAACGTAACTACTTTTAAAGTTTTGCTACTTTAATAAACCCGTTTTTTTGAAAAGAAGTAAGACAAAGTTATTTGAATTTTTTGCCATTTGCTGAGGGTAATTTTACCAAATTCTTTTTGTAGACACCGTGAGAATAGCGTATCACGTTACCTTTTTTTACTTACTGGCATTCTATAGCAGGCCTGAATACAAGGTAGTTCTAATAACCGAAAATAAAGTTTTTCTTCCTCCGGAAAACAAAAATATAGCCTGTAGCTCTCTTAAGATTGCTAGATTATTTTTGTGACAAAAATAAAACGATGCAGATCATTAATCAATTTTGACTTTTAAAACATAGTTCAAACAATGAATAAAAAGCTAGCAGTATAATCGTTGGTTAAAATCATGCTCAAAATTTAAGTATGCAAATCGTATTTCGAAAACTTTGGGTCCACAGGTATAGCTATTACTCGTTTTCGCTGCACCCGCTTGCCTCAAAGCTTTCAATGAGTCCCCTATTTATCTATCCAAAGCTTCATGGTCTACCATAGCATCTACAACTTGTTAATAATCTCAACAGTGGGAGGATATACCAAAATTACAGCAATATCTTACGCAATGTGTGCCCTAAAAACACTAAAAGCCAAAATATACCAACAAGTAAAGTAAGTAGTATTGGGTACTGGGATGATTCGTAGTGGGCTAATTCGTAGTATTGAGCACCCACTAGTGACAAACTAGTGGTGCCATCGCTATTGCTAGGGAGTAAAAATCAATCTGCCGCTATCCCCTAAACAATCTAACGTTAAGGAGATAAAACCTAAAATTATTTCTTTCCGAAAATTGTCGCCCGCTAACCACTAATATGATAAAAAGCAATGGTCGTAACTTAGAATCTCTTTCAAAATGTTGCTATATAAAGTGAAAACAGTAATTTTTTGAGGCCATCTGAGAAAATACCAACAAACCAGCAGATAACACCAACAAAAGTATTAGCTATATGACAAAGACATCACAAAACACAAAATTTTATTAAAACTCCGCTATTTCAAAAAAACGAGCATTTCATGATGTCCATCAGTGCGCTCAGATTTTCTGGCTTCCGCACATCCTCCCCAAATGGAAACAAACATTCCATTGCTGCACTTTATAGTATGGCAGAGTTATATTTCACAAACAGCTCCTTTAACGTCGTATTAGAAAGCAACGTAACAATTGCTTTGCTTTGGGACTTGCGTCTTTTTTTGAAAAAGTTGTAGAGCAGCTTCTCACGGCTATTTCTCCCCAAACACTCATCCAAAAAATTCATCGTCTAAAAATGCACTCTGGTAGCTTGTAATTTTCG
Organism: Trididemnum clinides; assembly: GCA_963675345.1. NCBI lineage: Eukaryota > Metazoa > Chordata > Ascidiacea > Aplousobranchia > Didemnidae > Trididemnum > Trididemnum clinides. The sequence goes on along the minus strand of OY776284.1, from coordinate 4,651,405 downwards.
GAACATTCTACTCCTTTGAAACGATGAAACTTATTTTTTAGCAAGAAGGGACTTAGCGCTAGCGTCAACTAACGTTTGAAATACTAGCGCAGCTTCCGCTTGCGCTATGATAGCGCTAAAGCAAACGGTAACGCACTACTAGCGGCCATCATAGCGCCCGCTATTTTTTAGAATCCGAAGAACATGACCAAGAAATCGACCAAACGATGTCGCAGAGAGATCCACAAACAGAAATCCTTTCGTGCCCTTGCCTCCATAAATGTTATCAGGAGCTTCGATTTTACTACTCGGACCGTAAATATATCACAAATTGAAAGTACACAGACCTACAAAATGGCGTAACTTTTACAAAGTGAGTTTAGTTTCACAATCCGTAACCGAATCTGGTCGTATACTGCGCTGACACAGAGCTCGCCAACACAAAGCCATTAAAGCTTTCATCTGGATTGGAAATCAAAAATATCATACTGAATATGCAATTATTTAGCACAAAAAATTCTCGGTCAAGTTCTCATGATTCTGAAGATCAATGCCAAACTTTATGGACAATGTTAGTTTCTACTAGTGATGTAGTCAAGGGCGTAAGCCACAAGACCAAGACCTAGACCTCTTTTTTTCAAGATCAAGATCATTTAAAACCCCAGCCCACATATGAACAAGAACTAAGATCATAACTTGTATAAGCCAAATATCGAAGAAATTTTAAAATATATGGTTAATTGTTATCAGATTACTACGTATAACTTATGAAGTGAATAGCTCGTTGTCAACTAGAGGTGCAAATAATTAATTATATTGTAGTCTGTTTAGTAAAACCTAAATTCGCGCAAAATGCATGTAACAACGTTCAAATCACGTTTATCAACGCTGCAATCAATTTGGAAGCTTGTTTCTTACCAACAAGCATTTCCTCAAGCTAAGAGGATTGTTTAGTAATTTTTGTCTTGCAGTCGGTTTCTGTTTTAACCCGTAAATGCCTGAATTATAAATTTAGCAGTTAAAAATTTTTTAGCAGTAAATATAGATTATATATACTGTTTTCATGAATTATTTATATCTATAGGTGTTTACCTCGTTTCGTGAGTGAATTTGGGGTTTGTTAACTGAAAGCAACATCCGTCTCTAAAGAACCTCAAACTCCAAAAATTACTCCTGGTTTTTCACGTTTTATTGGGTGTGTAACAATAGGGTGAAACACAGATTGAGTTTACATTTTGTGCAAAACACTTCTGTAATGCCTTTGCAACCTGGTATCTTGCACCTGCCTTTGTTTTGCCCAAGCTCCGGAAAAGGGCCACTTGAACTTTTCGTACAGATTCTCGAGGTATTGGTTGGGCAGCCCCCCTCCCTTATGTTTTTCTTTGAAATCCTGCTCAACAGTCCTGAATGGCCTATCCTTCCTTTTTCGTGTTGTTTTTTCTTGCTTGCAGAATGCCTCTGCAATTTCGGTTTTTCAGTTTAGAAGACTTATGCACGGAGCAGCAAAGCATGAAAGCTTTGCTGCATCTTCACAATATTCTCTCCTAGCAGTGGCACACATCATGTCGACAAAACGGAAGAAAATTTTGTGATAAAACTTTCGTGAACCGAAGCAACTTCGGTAAATGGAAATCATGTGATCCAGTTTGTCTATACCTTCTATGCAAAGCCGTTGAGAGGGAGGGAAAGGGGGTACAGAGTATCCAGGCCCGGAATCTTTTGGAAGGTCCGTGCTGTTGTGAAACGCAAAAAATATGAAAATAATTATCGCGAATTGGTTTTGCTTGTCACGTGCGGGCCCTATTTTACGTAGGTGGTCTTAAACTTTTGGGCACGACTGTAATTGGATAAAACCCAGCAACTCCAGGTTACCAGATCATTTTTAAAGGGGCCCAAAATTAATAATGGTACGGGACCAGACTGTTCTGTCAACAGCCCTGCTTCTAAGTGTGAGTTATACAAGTCGACAATTGCTGGGACTTAGATTGGAATCTTCTTTTTTTCCTTGCTGTCATACTTTTGCTACTTAACCAAAAGCAAAGCAGAAGCGGAAATTACAAATAACATCGCTCAACGTTTGTCACAATACTTGACAACTCTCACTCTCTGTCCACATATCAAAGTTGAGCGTTCTTCAGCACAACCTCTTCCTTTCATTTTCATTTGTCCTTCAGAAGGCAAGCTGGTGTTAAAAATTTGGTTTGGTCGCCTTGTTTCTAAGGATTGGATTCCAACCGTTTGGAACTCACACGCTAGACTAACACTGGTGAATCAGTTATTAAAAAAGTTTGTAATTTTTTATTAGAGACGCAATGCTGGCCAATTTCAGAACAATGTTGCCCAATTTCAGAACAATGTTGCCACTTGCACCTCTATTTGGTAATTCTTCAACAGTATAAATTTTGCCACTATATTTGTCAAAGTTGCAAACAATTCCTTTGGCGTCAGTGAGAAAAAAGATTTTGCACCCCAATTTTTGAGCTTTTTTGAAATGTACTGCTTGCAGCTGTGGTTGTCTTTGTACGAAACAATCAGCTCATCCACAAAAAGGTATTCGCTTTTGGGATAGGCTGCACCTTCTTTTGCAAATGCTCAACGAGGAGTCTAATTTTGAACATTCTGTCAAATTTTCGTCATCTCTAATTGGCTGGAGTGAATTGTCTTTGAAGTGAATGTTTATTTTGATTCCCTCACATCTATCACGGGAAATAATATTAGCCACATCGTAATTGTGGTAAACTTTACTCCAGTAAAGTTTGCTGTTTGGCAAAGAAGCGCATGCCATATATGGCACTGTTTCCAGAAACTGTTCTAATTCCATCACAGAAAGCAGTTATGGCTTATTAGTATTGTTTTGTACAGCATGGAGATTTTATTGCTGTACAATTACTTCTAAAATTTGTTGACCAAAAAACTATCTATAACAATCGACTGGAGTTTTTAGATCTCAAATCTAAAGTTTTTGTTAGTGTTGCCAAATATTGTCATAAAAATAGCTGAATAACAACCATAAAACAAAAAATAAATTACCGAAAAAATAACTCAATAATGCATCTCCCAGCCTGATGTTGCCTTCAGTTAATATCCAAAAAAGTGAGTCTTATTTCACATATAAACATGCTACTTTTCTCAAAAACGACAAAAGATACATTAGTCCTCTACTAAATTGAAAATAATTTACAAAGAGTGAAAAGTGTGGACAAATGTTTTCCTTTATGTCATACTACGGAAGAATTTCAAAAGTTGACTCTTGTTTTTGTTTATTATTCAATCGAGCCGTAAACACTAACAGCAGGCAAACTTTTTTCGAGACAAATAGGATAAATCGTATCGTAAGAATGTTGCTTCTAGTTAACAACTGCCATTGAAGCGCAAAGATAGATCGCGTGCGACTTTGAGCGTACAATGTAGTGTGCTGCATGAAGTTAACATCTGATGTTTAAGGGTTAAACCAGTGGTTCTCAACCCCCAGTCCGCGTACTCATATGAGTCCGCGTAAGGCTCTGCATTAGTACGCGAGCCCTTTAAACCTTTAAACTTTAATTGTCCTTTTCTCAGATTTTACGTATTTTTCTTTCTGCACCGTTTTTCAAACTTAAGTTTAACTATTTTAAATTGATTTTAGCTAAGTTAGCATATTTAACAAGTCAATTCAACAATTGTACATTTATTCTTGGCAAAACGAAAACAGGTATTTGTATGTAATGAAGACTACTTAATATATAATATAAGACTGCTTGTATTTACTTCGGTGGGGCAAAATGGTGAAGTAAGGCCATAGTGTGTGATGTGCTTCAAAGTCTTACCTCACAGCTCTTTTAAAGAAGCAAAACTTCGTCGGCATCTAGAATTAAATCATGAAAAATTAGTTGATAAAACTCTTGAAGTGTTAAAGAAAAAGAACATCAGGTGAAGCGAAGTCGCATTGATCGGCCAGCTACTTGGGGAGGAGTAGCTTACTCTCACAATAAAGCAGTACGCCCTTCCTTTTCTTTTGCTTGGAAAATTGCTCGAGCAAAGGCGCCTCATACAGCAGGGGAGAACTTGGTTAAACCAGCAGCTGTGGAAATAGCCAGAATAATAAGTGGTGTTGTTGTTGCTAATAAGTTGGCTATGGCTCCTTTTATCAAACCACACCATCAAGTGGCGTATTCAAGAACTCTCAGATTATATTTTGCAACAAACTATTGCTTCTGCGAAACGTAGTGGAAAATTTGGTCGACAACTAGTCGAGATATCGAAAACGATGCACAGCTCATGATGTTTGTGCGATACCTTGACACAAACGACTAGGTGAAGCATTTTGTGTTTTGCTGTTCACTTATCAAAAATACCACAGGAGAGAAAGTAGTTAAGAAAGTGAATTCGTTCTTTAACTCTTGAATGGTCTGACTGCGTCTCTGCTTGCGCTGATGGTGATCCGTCTATGATAGGAAGTAAAAAAGGCTTCATAAGTTTCGTGAAAAGGCAAAACAAAGACATTTCGGTGGTTGATTGTTTTCTCCGCAGAGAAAATCTGGCAGCGAAAGAAATACAAGAAGACCTCGCCATATTTCAAAGAGGTTGTAACTGTGGTCAATTACAATAAATCTCGTCCCCTGCATACTCGTTTATTTCGCGTCTTCTGTGACGAAATGAGTGCAGGACACAACGGGCTTCTGTTTCATTCAAACATTCGTTGGTTATCGCAAGAAAAGGTGCCAGAGAGAGTGGCTAACCTACGAGATAAAATCAGCATCTTTTCAAAAGAACAAAAGTATGAACCTGTTGATCGTTTTTGTAAAGACATATAGATAATCAAATTGCTTTTCTTGGCTGATTTTTTCAGCCATGTAAGCCACATAAATGGCTTTATGTAAGGTAAACAGAGAATCATTTTGGATGTAGCAGAAAGTATTGATGCATTCAAAGCTAAAATAAAATTGTGGATGCATCGAATGAAAACCGAAAAGTTGGTTGTTTTTCCGGCATTGATCTTTCCGGCATTTAACATGCAGTATATCTTGGCGCAAAAAACTTTACTTTGTTTATTTTTGCTTCTTTTATATTGTATATAGTTCGATCTAGCGTAAAAACTGCATTGATGAATTTACTACCTACTTCTGCGAGAAATCAGTCATGGTATTTACTACAAACCGAAATACTGCACTCTGATTCTTCACATTTTAGTCAAATTGGCACTGCCATATCAGCTTAACATCAACGCCGCATATTTTTCTATTAAGCATAGAAACAAAATATCACCAATCATCACAGCAAAAAAACACTACACAATCAAGCAAAAAGAATTTGGAAATAAATCGGTTTAATCATTCCCTTTATTATTATTGCATTTTAAAAATATCAGTACAACAATTAAGATCGTAACAGAATGTTTGCTTCTGTGTAGCTGACAAGTAAATCCGCCAGCGCTGACGCTAGTTTATAAATGGGCTTATTAGCTGATATATAACCGATAACATCTAAATGATTAAAAATAAGACACTTCTTAGATTTTTCCCGCCTCTTATTTCATTGTGATGGCTGGCACCTTCCAATCGTCGACTTTTGTTTAAGCGTAGAGCTCCAAACCACGAACTTAATCGTTGCAAAGGAGTTTGCTCTTTAATTTTGTTTTATTAGAATATCCGTGTAATGTAGACTGTAGAGACTGCCATTCTCTTACGAATGTCCTCTGGCAAATAATAACTTATCCAATTTTTACTAAGTGCTGTTTCTGCAAAGTGAAATTTTCTGCAGTGATTTCGTTATATGAAAAAATGAAAAACTGTCCCCCAGTTGAAAATTTAACGTAATACTTCTCAAAATAAAAAAAACTCTTAATCCCGTAAGCGACTCGGAGGTTTATTGCAGATTCCTTCCTTTTTTCATTGCTAAATACTGTGATAAAGTTCATTGTTCAGGCCAAATACTGTGATAAAGTTCATTGTTCAGGTGATAAAGTTCATACTGTGATAAAGTTCATTGTTCATTGTAAACCCATTGGAGAGTAAATGGTGCATCAATAGCGTTATTGCCTTATAAATGTTCATTGTTCAACGTTATGACAACTAGAGTTGCAACAAAAAAAAGTAGTTAGCAAATTTCGAGATGAGATTTGCGCTATATTATTTTTGTTCTCTAATTACGCGGAGATTAGTCAGGGTATTAAAACTAGTCATGAATGTAAATAGATTTAATATCTTACTTCTGTTGATAAAGGAAAAGACTACGTGAACTCATAAACATATCTCGCACAGCCAATTGTGAAAATCGCTGATTTAGTAGATTCGTTTGTAAAAAAGCAATCATTCGATGTAAAGATCCAGTCATTTTGCAAAAAATATTTTCTTAAAATCATATGTAAGAGCAATTGTTCTTTGTTTACCAGCATAGGTTATTTATGACAAAATTACTGGATTAAGCGAATAAACTGCCACTTCCAAAATGTAAACTGCAAATAATCGAATGTTAGTGTTGAAATTAAGCCGACTATCCTGGGATATTAGTAAAAACAATTGTTGCAACTGCACCACACATACAGATTGAGGAACTTTGATGCAGCTTGACAACAAGAAAACTTTGTGTTGATTTTAGTGATTTTTATGTCAATGATGAAAGCGACAGCTACAGACTTCAAGTAAACAAATACTGTATAATGGCACTGCTGGAGACGAGCTTAGCTATCACAACGGCATGCAGTTTTCAACGAAAGATCGCAATAATGATGAGTGGTCTGGGTAAGAAATAATGTTGATCAGGTTTTAGAATGGCAATATGTTCGGTTTTCTCTAAGCTAACATTTATCCTATTTACACAAAACCAGATGAAAGCAAATAAAATGCATGTTGGAGGTCAGATTTTAAACGGGCGGCAATTATTACCTTATTTCCAAAAAGAAATGTTTGATGGCATTATTTTTCAAGGCAATTTTGATCAACTTTTCCAGGCATTATGATTTATTATTCAATCATCATTTCAATAGAGTGACTCATGTTGCATCTGATTCTTGGACAAAGCTCATGAAAGCATTGGAGTTTTTGAAGACTTCGATCATTTATTGATTTAGATTTTCTGTGCTTTTGCCAACTTCTACTGGGGAAGACAATGAACCAGGTGTGTCTACGTTTTTATCATTTTTCCATAATTAAAAACAACGCTCCGACTCTCACTTCTTATCATGTCCATTGTCTCGTAAAATGCAGAATATCGCAGCGTAAGCATTGTGATAAGATCATAGATTGCTATAAAAGTCTTTCGATTCAAATGAGATTTATCTAAATCAGGAAATGAATCACAACTTCCTTTACTGAACTCAATAATAGCAACAAATATTCTCACGCTTGCACTAATCTCACGCCTGCACCAATCAACAGCCGCCTCAACGTAGTGGTGCGGTCCCCGGCCCCGTTTGAGTTGGGTCGAAATGGCTGTTGGCCTTTCCGAGGGTCCCAGTTACCCCGGGCACTCCCATTCATTTTTTCGCTATGCTGTTCCCTGAACGACCGCAGAAAGGCAGCACACCGCTGCTTTAAAATCGGTTGCCTGTTTTCTCTTTTTCTTTTCTCCTGCTCCTCCATTGCCATTCTTTGTCTCCTCATTCTCCTCCTTCTCTTGATGAGCGGTAACGTTCATCCCAACCCCGGTCCTATCTCTCCTTGCTCTGTGTGCCCTGGAAATGTGTCCTAGCGGGGCGAGTCAGTGCAATGCTGCGCTTGCTCCAAATGGATCCATCTAAGGTGCTCACAACTTTCCCTCTCCAAATTCAGAGCTCTTGGCAGCTCTCACTGTTGGAGCTGCCCCCCTTGCCGTAACACTGTGACTCCCTCCTCGGACTCCTCCGACACGTGGAATCTGGCCCCCCACTGCTAATGCTGCACTCTCTCCCCACCCTCGTCTCCAAACCTCTTATTCCCCATCTGCCCGTTATATATCTCCTCCCTCTGTCCCCCCACCACCGTCCCTTGCTCCTGGCTATCCTTCTGCACCTCCTGCCTCCTTTCCCTCTGACTCTCTCAGGGTTCTTCAATGGAATGCTGGCGGTCTTCGATCCAGGAGCACTAAACTAATTAACTTTCCTTCGTGCCATTCTGTCGACCTTATCTGCATTCAGGAATCCAATCTTGACTCCTCTTTGTGTTTCCGGATTCCTTAATGCTCTGCTCCGCATTCTGATCGCACCCACTCCCGGTCTGGCATTCTCTCCTCTGATGTCACGCATGCTAGCGGCGGCGTTGTCATTTTCGTCAGGCAGGGCCTAGCTTTTTCTGAACTTTCCACCTCCTCTCTTTCTTCGCTTGATCCCTACTCTGATTATGTAGGGATCAACATCTCTCTTAACAACCCTTCCTCGCTCTCTTTTCTCAATGTTTATACCCCCCTATTTGCTCTTCCCCAACAGATAGCAAAACCGACTCCTTTTCTCCCTCCATCCTTCCCTCCTCCAGAAATCTCTTCATTCTTGGGGACTTCAATTGCCATCACCCCCTCTGGGACTCAAGAGGTACTTCTGACCCCCACGGGGAGGAAGTATTCGACTGGGTCATTTCTTCTAACCTCCTTCCCCTCAATGACCCTGACACACCCACTCTTCTCCATTGCTCCTCTGGCAGTCGCTCCTCTCCTGACATCTCTTTTGCTCGCTCCTCTCTTGCCCTTTCTTGCTCCTGGAAGGTGCTACAGGACCTGGGTTCTGACCATCTACAAATTCTTCTATCCGTCCCTCTCTCTCCAGTCTATCGCCCCAACCAGCGTCCCCCTTCCTTCAATTTTCAGAAAGCTCACTGGGATGGCTTTGCCTCTTACTTTGACTCTCGCTGTCCTTCAGAAGAGGAATACTCGTCTCTTTCTCTTTCCTCTGCTGCTGCTCTCTTTACCTCTCTGGCACTGAATGCGGCCGAATCTTGCATTCCTTTCTGCCGCATCAAACGCCCTCCTAAAGACTGGTGGTCTGCTAAGGTGGAACAAGCGGTTAGTGAAAGATGCAAGGCTTTCGCTGCCGCTCACAGAATCAATGAAGATCGCCAGGCTTACATCTCCGCTTCTCGACGCGCCTCGTCAGTCATCGCCAAGGCCAAGACTGAGGCATGGCAGACGACTTGATCTTCTCTTTCACCTAAGTCTAACCCTAAATCTGTACACTCTCTTCTTCACTCTATCGCTGGCTCATCTTCCTCGTCTTCCCCCTCTCCTAACTTCCCTAACTGTTCTTTTCAAATCATTTATTTTACTAAATTTTAACACCAAGGTTAGATTTTTTTGGTTATATCAGCGTTGCAGTAATTTCTTCTTGTCAGTATGTTGTTGGCTGTTAAGCACTAATGAATTTTTGGGGGTATATGAAATTGAAGGGATAGTTCCAGCTGACTTAAAACAACGTTTAAGGTCAAAGTGAAATTTTTTCTAGAATTTATTGGAAGCACAGATTCTTTATTTTGGCAATACCAAATAAAATGTAAATAGTGAAAGATGCATTGTCTCAACATGCCTCCATATAGCTCTTAACAGAGTCTGTAATTGTAAGTCAAGATAGTTCGTGTGTAAGACTCAACATTCCTTATGATCACATTGCTAAATGCAATTATCAAGATAGAATGACGCATAAATACAGTTTAAAACAAATCTTTTACTTTCTAGTTTTCCTAATTCTTGTTCATTTATTCCTCCAGGTCCTTCTTTAAATCCTTTCATCCCACTTGCTCCTTTTTTGCCCAGAACAATATGATATGTAATTAGAGGAGATTTTGTTTCACCAGTTTCAGTACAAAACAATTCTTTTGACTCTATCATCATGTTTGCTGCAAGAAAGGTAAAAAGCGCAAAAAACAACACAATCTGCATTTTTATAATTATTCAATTGGCACTGTGCTCATAAAATGACTAAAACATAGAAAACATTAACGTATTATACTACCAAAGTGCGAAAGATAGATTTACAAACAGCAATAGTTTTGAATACACTAGCATGCACTGACGCAGGGAATAAGTAGCAATATATACTGTATCTCCCCGTAAAATGAATTTTGTGGACCCAAACGTTTCTTTTACTTTTTTTATCAGTTTTCTGATCCCCAATGTTATTAATCTGTATTTACTTTTTTCGGAAATTGATAATTTCTAACCTTCTATTCTGTCAATCTGTAATTCCAATTTTGTAATGACCTTTCTTTGGAAATCGCCATTTTGTAGCCATTGTACACATAAAATACTTTCATTCTTTGATGATTTAAAAGATCTGGAGAAACCATGAACCTCTTTCCACCCATCCAAATACGTCAATGCGTTGCACTCACATTATAATCGAGGAAACTACAAAATCAATTACATGACTCAAATGTTTTGTTAAAGTTTGGTTTTTCTTTTTGCGTTATTTTAAAATCCAAATCAACTAAGTAGAAATTCTTTCGTACTAAACATTGATTTTTCTATTCAAGGAAGCACTGATCTAGTACACAGTCTGCATTGTGATATCGTGACATTCGTAAGCTGTCGGAGTAACCACAGAATTAAAATATTTCAGAAACCATCGTGATATTACAGTGAAGTGAAACTGCGGGTCTTAGAATGTTCTGCACCAATTTGCATTGTTTTGTACTATTCTAGTTTGCGTTTTTCTTCCTCTCCCTGATAAGTTTTGACAAAAAATACTTGTAATATGTTTACAGAAAATGAATGGCGAAAGTTTTTATGTAACTAGCGTTGACCTCACGATTTCTATTTAAAAAATGCTCTGTATACAAATTTCCTAAAAAATAATCTAAATTTATGTTAACTGTTTTGACAGTGCTAATTCATAAGGCAAGCTTATCCTTTGCAAATTAATTACTACATATACCTAATACATACAAGGTACTAAAATGCAAGCGTTATCAACACGAACAAAATTAGTTGCTTCACCTCACTTGACCATAAAATGGTCAGAAGTTATTCGAGGTATTCAAATAAATGTTTTTGTTCAATACAAATTATATTTGACCTCATAAGTGCTTTGAAATTGAGTAGTTTCAAAGGAAATATGATAATTTCAAAGTCTTTTAGGGGAATTTACGTTGTGGAATACGTCAAAACGTTTGTTGAAATAATTTTTTGAGTAAAAAAGTTTGGAAATCACAGTTTTGCATCATATAAAAAAACGTGCAGGAAAGTGTCGAAAGAAAGTTGCTTAGGTATAATGTTAAAACCTCTGCCATATCATATAAAGCAGCATTCTTCCACTACGTGCCAGCGTATGTACGTGCACCTTAATTTCTCAGAAGATAGTGGGCTAACAATCAAGAAACTTGGTTCGATTAATCATTGTCCCAAAATGTGTGTCATAAGGGGGTTGATGCGGTTAAGGTGAAGTGATAGTAAAGATATTATTTAAATTTACTTTTCAAGACAGAGGAAATCGCTCTTTGATCAAACAAAAGCCAATATCTGAATCATTAACATGTATAACTGTATACCTTTGCGCAGTAAAATGCAGTAATAATAAAAAGTTGCTTCCGACAAACAAAATCTTTACCATTTTAAGCTATTGGCATTATGCAATAGGCGATTCTTAGTAAATCAGGCTTTTTCTTGTTTTTTCTGGAACACTTCAAATTGAATTCTTTTTTGTCATAAGTATGTTTAACAGTAGCAAGTACTAAAATTGAAAATTCTTTAAAATTTGCTTATTGATTTCATAGTTAGTTTGTACTTCAAATTTGTATTTCATTAAAAATTTTAATGACTTGGCGAATTAAATGTATTTTCGTTGAGCCACAGTTCAACGGTAGCCACTTTTGTATTTTCCTTGGAAGTATGAAAGCATTTACGTCAATAAATATCAATTCCTCCCTCCGTCTATAATTTTAATGGGCCATATTGTTAACTAAGTTGCTGGCTTTTTCTGATGACAACTATTTGGCGCAGGTAACTAGATGTCGTGGCACGAGTCGCTGAACCGCTTCGTGAGATTTGGAATTTGCGTAGTCACATCATGAAGAGAGCATCGGTGCGGAAGAAGCGTTCGGGGCGGTGTGGTGGTTTGGAGTTAAAGCGTCCGCTTCTCAATCGGCAAGCCTGAGATTTCGATCCGTTGTCTACTCGTTTCATAGACTTTGTTGCGTGATACTGGCAGCTTTCTTGCTTGGCGGTCATTACAGAAAAGGGATAGTGTGAATAAAAAATTTTTAAGATTGCTGGTTGTGTCCCTACGTTCTCAACTGTTGTTGCAATTTACAACAAAGCAATATTTTTTGCAACAAAGCAAGATGAGATAATGACGCACGTTTTGATCCTGGAATTAACAAGTTACAATATGCTTTCATTCAAAATTTGTGTTATTGAAAGTTTTTGAACATAAAATCTGAAAGAAACGAAGTTCTTTATCGAATAAACGATCATCAATCTTTACAAAGTGTGATAGCTACGACTGCAAAATATTTGCATAAAGTATTTTATTGTACAAAACTTGAAATAAGCGTTCTCGTTACTACCTAACCTACTAAAAAATTTAATAAAAATTTAGCCTTGTTTCTTTTTATCTTATTCTGGCTACGACCTTCGTGCTTCTTACAAAATATACTCTCTCGTTTAAATTTATTGGTTTCGACACGTACACCAACTTGCGACAAAATCATTTGTTTTAACAGTTTTGCACTTTTGCTGATCAAAATTTAGTTTAAAAGTTTGATAAAAACCATAAAAATGCAACTTTTTTTAAAGTTTTGCTATTTTAATAAACACATTTTTTGTAATTAAGTAAGACACAGTTATTTGAAATTGTCTGCCATTTGCTGAGAGTAATTCCACCAAACTCCTTTTTGGAGACACCGTCGGGATAGCGTTTCACGTTACCTTTTTTACTTGTTGGCAACCTCATACCACGCCTGAGTACAAGGTTGTTCTAGTAACCGACAAAAAAGTTTTTCTGTTTTCGGAAAATAAAATATAGTCTGTAGCGCTATCTTACAGTTGCTAAAGATTGCTTTGTTGAAAAAATGTGTAGCGGTTTACTATCTTAAGACTCCGAGTAGATAAAAAAGCCACAAAATTAGTTTCTTATGTAGCGGTTTACTATCTTAAGACTCCGAGTAGATAGAAAAACCACAAAATTAGTTTCTTAAAACAATTTTTATTAAACTCTTTGCTAACTACAAACTTTTAAAATAAACTTGAATGTCCAAAATTGTTTCCAAGCTTAAACGACGCAAATCTCCAAGTGATTAAAAAAATGCAAAACTAAACTACATCATAGTAATGCAAGAGGCTAGCGATGCACTTAGCAAAACTGCAGACAGTGACACTGTTTCGACCTATCAGGTCTCTTCAGTGCAGTTGGTGACCGACAAGTGCAGTTGGTTGTCGGTCACCAATTGCACTGAGGAGACCTGATAGGTCGAAACAGTGTCACTGTCTGCAGTTTTGCTAAGTAAACTGCATCACCTACTAATTTGCCGACGGTGACAAAAACTGCGAAATGATTAAAAAGGCAAAATAATCAGAAAGGTAAATTAAAACGAGGTGATGTAACGCAACTTAAAGGTAAAATACAAAATTAACGCATGAATGAATTTAAACAAAACATCCGATAAATTATTAACGAGCAAACAATCCAAGTAAGTGGTTCCGACAAATGAAACGATGTAGCTCATTAACCGATCTTAAATTTTAAATCTTATTTTAAACAATGAATAAAAAGCAAGTAGTATGATCATTGGTTAAAAATATGTTCAAATTTGATTATGCGGCTTTTTTGTGGAAAACTCCTGGTCACAGGTCAACTATCGTTTGTTTTCGTTATACCCACTTGCCTCAAACCTTCAGATGATTTCCTTATTTAGTTTTTCAAAGCTTTATTTCCTACCCCAGCATCTACAACCTGTTACAGTAATAATTTCAATAATGACAGGGTATGACAAAATTACAACAATATCTTACGTAACGTGTTACATAAAAAGACAAAAAGCCAAAATATACCAGCAAGTAAAATAAGCAGTCTAATTTGTAGTATTGGGCACCCGCTGGTGACGAACTAACGGCGCTATCGCTGTTGCTAGTCAGCAAAAATTTTATTTGCGCTACCGCTATCCGCCAAACAATCAAACCTTAACTAAGGGATAAACGCTAACGCTGGTCCTTACCGAAAACTATCGCCCGCGAACCGTTAATATGTTTAAAGTCATGGTCGCAACTTAGAATTTCTCTCAAAACGTTGCTAAGCAATGTAGAGCAAAACATTAATTTTTTGAGGCCATCTGAGAAAATACTAACAAACCAGCAGATAACGCCAACAAAAGTAGTAGCTATATGACAAAGGCATCACAAAGAACAAAGTTTTATTGAAACATAGCCATTTAAAAAAAAACGAGCATTTCAAAATGTCCATCGCTGAGCTTAGATTTTTCTGGCTTCCACGCATCCTCCTCAAATGAAAACAAATATTCCATTGCTGCCTGCATGGTATGGCAGAGTTGTATTTCACAAACAGCTCCTTTAACGTCCTATTGGTAGGCAACGTCACAATTGCTTTGCTTTGGGAGTCGCGTCTTTCTTTGAAACTGTTGCAGAGCAGCTTCTCACGGCTGCTGTCTTTTAGTGACTTCTCTCCAAACACTCTTCCAAAAAACTCAGCGTCGGAAAATGCACTCTGATAGTTTGCAATTTTCGGAACATTTTGCATCTTTAAAACCAGGGATGTGGAAGCGGTTATTTTTCAAACGCTTCCGCTTCCACACTTATCGCTTCAGCTTCCGCTTTCACCAACAAAAAACGAAAAAACGACCGTTGACAATTTTTTTAAACTTTTGTTGGTCTGTAGCCTGCCTTCTCCTACACTTTATCATTTTGAGGAGACAAAAACCCTCATTTATTGCTATTACTTTACCTACTTCGCTTGAGTTTATTGTTTCGAACTACTCTGTGTTTGTTTTTCTTAGATATCAGAACTCGTGTTGAATGTAGAACAGTGCTTTTCAATCTTTTTGTCATCGCGGAGCCCCTAATGTACTTTCGCGTTTGTCATGAAATCCCAACTAACAAAAATTTAGAAATCACGAATTGTTTGCAAGAAAATCAAATATTTCGTTACTACAATTCAAAAAATAATTGAACACTTCAACAAATAGACAGTTATTACAAGTTCCTTCACTACTTACAACTACTTTTACCACAGTTAACCTAATGCTTCTCAGATCTAAATCGTATGACCACATATCACAGCTCTCGATAATAACCTGTCGTCACAACAACAAATTACACCGTATAGCGTTGATTTTCGCTCTCTATCCTCAACTAACTCTGACTTTGAGTTAACTTTAACTCCAATTATCATTACCTTCTGTCCGTCCTCAAAACACGTATTGACTCCGATCTTTTTGAATAGTGAAGTGCGAAATTTGTCTCGTATATATAGTATATACATGTAAAGCGAGCAAAATGAAACTGCACCAATCAACAGCCGCCTCAACGTGGTGGTGCTGTCCCCGACCCGTTTGGATTGGATCAAAATGGTTGTTGGCCTTATCGAGGGTTCTAGTTACCCCGGGCACTCCCCTCACACAAACCATTTTTTCGCCGTGCAGCTCCCTGAACGACCACAGAAGGGTAGCACGCAGCCTCATTAAAATTGGCCTGTCTTCCCCTGCCTTTCTCTTGAACGTCTTCTCATCCTTCTCCTGATGAGAGGCAACGTTTATCCTAACCCTTGCCTTGTCTTTCCCTGTTTAGTGTGCGCTGGAAATGAGACCTGGCAGGATATGTCAGTGCACTGCTGCACATGCTCTAATTGGGTTCATTTAAAGTGCTGACTACTCTCCTTTTTTAGATTCAGAACTTTTGACAGCTCTCATTTCTGGAGCTGCCCTCCCTGCTTTTTTTGGAGATTCTACACCTACCAACACTGTTACTTCCTCCTCGGACTCCTCCAGCTGGTATACCTTCACTACTCAATCTGGCCCCTATCTGCTAATGCAGCACTCGCACCCCACCCTTACTTTCAAACTTCTTATGCTTTTTTCGCCCACTTTGTATCTTCTCCCTCTGCACCCTCATCATCGCCTCATGCTCCTGGCTGTTTCTCTTTACCTCCAGCTTTCTCTTTTCCTCCCTAACTCTCTTAGGGTTCTTCAATGGAATGCTGGGGGTCTCCGAGCCAGGAGCACTAAACTAATACACTTTATTTCGTCTCATCTCATTGACCTTATTTATATTCAGGAATCTAACCTCAATTTATCTTCCTCTTTCCAGATCCCTGGATTCTCTGCTCCGCAATCCCATGGCACCCACTCCCGATCTGGTATTTTTTCTACTGATGTCGCAGATGCTAGCGGCGGCGTCATCATTTTCGTCAAGCAGGGCTTATTTTTCTCTGAGCTTTCTACCTCCTCTCTTTCTTTGCTTAGCCCCTACTCTGATTATGTAGAGGTCAACATCTCTCTAAACAACCCCTCCTCGCTCTCATTTCTTAATGTTTATGCTCCCCCATTCGTTCTTCTACGAAGGATAGCAGAACCAATTTTTTTTTCTCTCCATTCTTCCCTCCTAAGCAGAAGCGGAAGCGGTGAATTTTTCGCGCTTCCGTTTCTGCTTCCGTTTCCACAGAAAAAGGACCGCTTCCACTTCCTCCGCTTCCAGCTTCCGCTTCCACATCCCTGTTTGAAACGATAATACTTTTGCACCTTAGAAACTACAATACTTATTTTCTAGCAAGGGATAGACTTAGCGTTAGCGGCAACAAACATTTGAAATACGAGTGCAGCTTCCGCTTGTGCTATGGCAGCGCTAAAGCAACAGTAACGCACGACTAGTGGCGATAATAGCGCCCGCTACGTTTTAGTTCCACTAGTGCTCACAACTGCTAATTTGCGACAAACTAGTTTCGAGCTATTGGGATTGTTAGGGGAATGTAGAAACTAGCATTGACCGTAAGGTTTGGCATTGATATTTACTTGATCAAAATCAAAAGAACATGACCAAGAAATTAACCAAACAATGTTGCGAAGCGAGCCACAGACAGAAACCCTTTTGTGCCCTTGCCTCCATAAATGTTATTTGAAGCCTCGATGTTATTATCGGCATTGTAAGCATATCACAAATTGAAGGCACAGAGGACTTCGAAATGGCGTACCTTGCACAAAGTGAGTTCAGTTTCACAATCCGTAACCGAATCTGGTCGTATACCGGGCTGACACAGAGCTTACTAAAACAAAACCATTGAAGCCTTCAGCTGGATTGGATATCAGAAATATCATACTGAATATGCAATTATTTAGCACAAAATTTTGGTGAAATTCTCTGTCAGGTTCTTATGATTCTGAAGATCAATGCCAAACTTTATAGACGATGTTAGTTTCTACTAGTGATGTAGTCAATGCCATAAGCAGCAAGACCAAGACCTTTACCTCTTTTGTCAAGATCAAGACCACATATGAACAAGACCTAAGATCAAAACTTCGTATAAGCCAAAAATCAAAGATGTTTTAAAATGTATGGTTAATGGTTACCAGATTACTACGTATACAAAGAGAATAGCTCGTTGCCAACTATAGATGCAAATAATTAATTATGTGGTAGTCTGTTTAGCAAAACCTAAATTCGCGCAAAATGCACCTAACAACGTTCAAATTACGTTGGCATTACAGCTAGCAATTTGGAAGCTTGTTTCTTACCAACAAGCATTTCCTCAAGCTAAGAGGAATGTTTAGTTGGCAAATTTTTATCGTGCAGTCGGTTTCTGTTTTAAACAAATGTAAACAATTTAACATGCAGTATATTTTGGCGAAAAGAACTTTACTTCGTTTATCGGCAACAATGAGTGTATATGGATCAATCTGATGTAAAAACTGCATTGATGATTTTACTACCTGCTTCTGTGAGAAATAAGTTATGGTATTCACCACAAACCTAACTACTGCACTCTGATTCTTCACATTTTAGTTAAATTGGCACTGCCATATCTGCTTTACATCAATGCTGCATATTTTTCTATTGAGCATAGAAACAAAATATCACCAATTACCACCGCAAAAAATAAAACTGGACAACCAAGCAAAACGAATTCAAAAATAAATCGGTTTAGCTTTCCCTTTATTGCGCTTTAAAAATACCAGTACGCACAACAATTAACGTCGTAGCAGAGAGTATGCTTCTGTGTGGCTGACAAGTAATTCTGCCAGCGCTGACGCTAGTTCATAAATAAAGAATATGCCTATTAGCTAATTTATAACCGATAATATATAATTGATTAAAAGTAAGACATTTTTTATGTTTTCCACAAACCTCGTTTTTATTGTTGATGGCTCGCAACTTTGTATCGTCAACTTTTTGTTTAAGCATGGAGTTTCTAAGTTACAATTACAGCCTCAATCGTTGCGATAAAAGTTTGCTCTTTGATTTTGTTTTATTGATTCCATTTTACACCTAGTAAATGCCGTTTGTTTTGCCCAGACATGGTCAAACGTCTCTATAGTTGATTAACTGAAGAGCAAAACTCAATGTTTTTCTCTCAATCTCACGCGAAAGAAGTATTTTAATAAAAGCGCCAAATTCCAAACCTTTTTGTGAAAAAAACAGCGCAAGTGCCATTGAAAAACCGCTGGACAGCCAAAGCGATTGGTACAGAAAAGGAATGCAAAAGCTGAATTTAGACAGCGACGATCACAATTTAGAACAGACCTGCACAACACAAGAGAAAGCTCGGGTCACACATTGACTAGAGAAAATTTGTCGAGGGGCGCATGAGCATTTATTTTACGTTAAATCACTGGTTATAATGCAATTAAGCGTACATTATCATCGGATAATACTTCTAACTCAATAGAAACTTATGCACACTTGAATTACAAACACTAATGTGAAACATTGCATCGCTTCCCGACAACGAGTTTGTTATAATCGTGATACATAGAAGTAGATAGTTTCATGATGTCCTCCAGACTTTCATTGGACAAAAAAGAGCGCTGCTTGTTTTTGTTTATATTCATAATCGAAAAAGCTTGTTTACATATGTAGGTAATGCCAGAAATACTCAGCGTTTTCTTGCAAGTTGAACAAGGTTTTGATGTTTATCACTGTTCAGACTTTTGTAGAAGTCTAGCAGGCTACTTTCTCTGTGTTTAGTCATGCACACAGACGAGGCTTGCCGTTCGATAAGCTCCCACTGCAATTTTATGAGCACTTCTTCTAAATTTATAGAAAATATGTCTTCAACCACTTTGAATTGGAGATTTTCTTCCTGAGACGAAGTGAGTGGTCGGTCAAACTCTTGCATTAGTATCTAAATTTGCAGTGCAAAATTTTCTCCTTGCTCAAGATTTTGGCACTGGGGAATATGTTGTGCACAGTTAGAAAAGTGGGTCACCTCACCTTTCAACAACTGACTTCTGAAAAGTCGTAGTTTGATTTTGAAAGCTTTCAGGCTCATACCAACTGAAACATCTGCAGGTCTTTTCCCTGAAGCTGCGTGTTGAGATTGTTCAGATGAGCAGTGATATCATTAAAAATAAATAATGATTCCAGGATTCACTTTCAAGCTTTTCGAAGTTTTTTGGTTCATTTTTTAGATACTGTAAAACTTCTACTTTCAAAGCAACAAAACGCTGTAGCACTCTTCCTCGGCTCAGCCATCCAACTTCTGTATGGTATACTAGATCTTTATATTCGGCATCCACCTCTTCCAAAAATGCTCGAAATGTTCTATGCTTGAGAGCGCGAGCACGAATGTAATTAACTACTCTTCGTCGTATGAGCTATTTGTTGTGAGCTTTGTGCAGGAAAATGTATATACAGTGGAATTCGGTTAATATATCCACGGTTAATAAATCCAGCCGCTTATTACATCCAATTTGCTTGGAACGGAATCGTCCCAATCCTTTCCCGTTATAAAAACTTCGGCTAATAAATCCAAGCGCCGCTTAATACATCCAGTTTACGTGCTTTATGCAGTCAAATTTTTCTTCATTATGTACTAATAAGTACAATATTGCAAAGTGACGAAACAATATTGGATTATCAGTTTCGTATGGACAAGTACGTACATGTCCTTGTGTACTGGTAGGCCTAATCAAGCAGACTAATTGAACACCAGTCGTAGGAGTTGTGCAGTTATTGTTGCAACTGAAGCGGTTTTATGAGATTTAACTTAAAGAAAAGTTTTCTGGATCCATTGCAGAATGAATAGATCAAGAAGACATAATAAAACAGCAGCAGAAAAGCTAGAGTTGCTCAATCGCTACAAAACGTTTACCTTCATGAGTCAGCGTGAAGCAGCTGATCGACTCGGAATTAGTAGAGGATGCTTACAAGGCTTAATAAAAAACGAAGCCCTTATACGTTCTTCAGACACTGCGAGTGGGATGAAACGTAAAAGATCGGGGAAAGATGAGGATGTAGAAAAAGCTCTATTTGATTGGTTTAAGTTTACTCGCCAAAGAAATGCCCCAGTTAATGGTCCAATCCTAATGGAGAAAGCAAACAATATTGCTGATGCCGCTGGACATGCAAATTTCAAGGCCACAGATGGATGGTTCAATCGATGGAAGAAGCGATTCTCTGTGACATTTACCACCCTAAAAGGTTAGTTATCTCATTTTCTTTTTAGCTACGTCCTTGTTTTCCGAAAAAATTTTCATACCTTTTTACATTTTATAGGTGAAGCAGCTGAAGCAGACATCGCCGGGGCAGAGGAATTTCGTTCTACAACAATGAAACGTATTCTTGAATCATCCTCACCAGAAAATATTTACAACGCTGACGAAATCGCTATCTACTTCCGTGCTCTACCAGCAAGTACCTACGTAGAAGCAGAGAAAAAGAGAATGCAGCGAGGATTCAAAACAGCAAAAGACCGCGTAACCCTGCTAGTCACTTGCAACATGAACGGTGACAAAGAGAAATTGCTGTTGGTTGGAAAATTTAGGTCTCCTCGCTGCTTCAATAACGTTAGCTCTCTTCCCATTTTATACAACTTCTCCAAAAATGCATGGATGACAAGGAGCATCTTCGAAGACTGGCTTAAATCGTGGGATGAACGGCCGCAGAAGGAAGAAAGAAACATAGTTCTATTGGTGGATAACTGCTCAGCTCACAAACCTGCCACCACTCTGAAGAACATTTCACTGTTTTTTCTTCCACCAAACACAACCTCGATTTTGCAGCCCTGTGACATGGGCATCATCCGGTCAATGAAGGGTTATTTCAGACATGAAATGCGCCAGAAGCTGATTGATATCCTAGATGATTCTCCTGAGACGGGACTTGAAGCTCAGACTGTGGTGAAACGTATTAACTTGCTGGAGGCAATTCATATGATCAAAGGAGCATGGGGCAAAGTTAAAACCGAGACGATCAAGAACTGTTGGAAAAAGGGTGGCTTCACCAACGACGAATTGACAAATGTGATCATTCCTTTGCCACCATCTCCGGTTGGGCAAAGTGAGGAGGAGTTTAGAAACTGAGTGAGCATTGATGATGATGTTGAGACTGTGCAAAATCAGACT
The DNA here is from genome assembly GCA_963675345.1 of Trididemnum clinides. Lineage (NCBI taxonomy): Eukaryota > Metazoa > Chordata > Ascidiacea > Aplousobranchia > Didemnidae > Trididemnum > Trididemnum clinides. The sequence goes on along the minus strand of OY776284.1, from coordinate 4,629,983 downwards.
GAGGAAGAATTCACTGAGAATCTTGTTTCAATGATACAAAACCAGGATGGAGTTGTTAAAATTTCTGATGACGAAGATGATGATAATGATGGTTCAGAGGAAGAAACGCCATCAGCAGCAGAGATGCGGAAATGTTTTCGTCGCTTGGCCCTGGGGCTAGTGCGTACTGGGTTTAAGAAGATGGACATGCTTTGTGATATGAAAGAAGTGGATGGCCATCTGAGGAAAACATTTCCACCAAAGCAAACTTCATTGCGCAGATTTTTCTGTGTCGAATAAATACTGAAAAAATACTACATTTTGTGCATTTTAGAAAACGCCGTTTATTAAAGCCGCCGCGTATTAAATCCAAAACCGGCTGTCCCGAGGTGGATTTATTAACCGAATTCCACTGTATAGGCCACACTGTGTTAGCGCTCACGCTCGATTTGCTAGTCTTCAGTTAGACTGGGGTCACCATGACGGGTAGACTGCTTGGCCCCACCATCTGTCTGCCACATAAAGACGGAGGCATCCCGTTAAGTGCCTTGCCCAAAGACACAACAAGCAAGCTTGCCGGTTTGTTCTCCACACTATCCCTCTTTTGCTGAGCGCCAAGCAGGGAAGTTGTTAATACCATTTTTTAAAGTCTTTTGGTATGACTCGACTTGGGAAATAAACCCCAGGTCTACCAAATGCGAAGCGGACGTTCTAACCACTAGGCCATCGCGCTGGTAATTTACTACTGAAACTAGCACAGGCATTACGATGTCAAGTTTTAAAATCTTATTACACAAAGCCTGCTGGTGAATAATACAATGGTGTGTGATTATACGTCTTTCAATGACTTCCTGAATGAGAGAAACTGCTGTAGTATGTTTTCCACACATAGCTGGAGCACCGTGGATGAATGTGGCCACTAAGTTTGTAAAGTTGTATACCAGCTTCTTGTTTACACAATTAATTGATTCAGTATAGATGTCTTTCCCAATAGTACGGCCCTTCATTGATTTCATGGCAGCAAGTTCTTCACTAATATTAAAGTTCTTGCCAACGCCTCGAATATATATGACAAGCTGAGCTGTAACGCAACAATCGATACTTTCATCCATAGCCAATGAATAAAATCAGAATTCTGCTTTAACTGATCCGTTAAGTTAGCAGCTATGTCAGCCACCCTTCTTTGTACGGTCAAGCGTGAGAGACTGATGTTTTAAAACATCCGCATCTTTTCTGGACAAAGCTCTGATACAGCTAGCAGCATGCCCTTTTTTCCAACTCTCCGTCTTTAAAATACTTCCTAGAAGCAGTAATTTTCTTCTAAATTTGGAAGCTAACATTTGTAGCGTTTGTACTTTCGTTGTCGAATACTTTGAAAAATTGCTGTTCCTTGCCAAGGCTTTTCATGAGGCCGGCGGCTTTAAGGCTTTTTTCATTTCGATCTAGCAAGCAGATTACGTTACACTGGTACATAAACAACCCTGAAACGATAACTGTAAAAAGAAGTAAGTAAACGACTCTCCCTGAATAGATGAACTTCAGTTTGTAGACTACTAGTATCTAATTTTTTTTGCCCGCGCAATGGCCCTAGTACAAAATTCTAATATTTTCTATTCTTGATGCTCTTCATAGACTGTTATTCTGGCTACCAGGTATTTTTGATAAATTCATTTTATTTAGCTCTTCTGGTAATGATAGCGTTTATTCAAGTTGATACAAATTCTTACCGAGCATGCAAAAAACTTCAATATTCGTCAACGTTTCGAACAGCTATACAGCAATTTATATTGTCTCACTCTGCTTTCGTTTTTTATTAGTCCTGATGAAGAACAGCTCTATAGCTGTTCGAAACGTTGACGAATATTGAAGTTTTTTGCATGCTCGCTAAGAACTTGTATCAACTTGAACAAACGTTATCATTACCAGAAGAGCTAAATAAAATAAACCTGACGTTCTTCTCTGGCTCATCTACATCAAGTTCATGAGCTATTAACCTACAAAAACTTCTAACAAACATTGAATAAGGTATACTGTATTAAGAAAACTAACTGTTACGTAACAATTGAGGAATAAGATTCAATCAAAATGCTTTCTATCACACACAGCAGGTGAAATGTAGAAAAGACAGAGTTCAGCTGTTGATTGACTTTGAAATGCTTTTGCTGGCCGCAACAAACGCATTTTTTGAATGCTTTCGCGGGCCATATGTTGTGCAGACCTGATTTAGAAAGCAAGTGCTCATGCCGTCCGCCATTAAAATGGCACTTTTTTGTGGAAAAAACAGCAAAAGCACTGTTACATTGGTAAATAATACACCGCCAAAAACCTGGTCATTAAAGGTTTTCGGAGCTCAGGCAAAAAATCAATGTTATTCTTTTGATCTTGCGCGAAAGCAGCTTTCAACTTCCCTCGGCACAGTCACACCCGTGAATTGCTAAGAAGCTCCCATCTTTTTCTGCTTTGCCTCACGATGCCGCTCAAACAAACTTCTTATCTACATTTGTATTTCTCGATCGCACGATCACATCTGCTAAACGCCGTTCTTTTCGAATGCTAAACAAAGATTCGGATTGGCTGCTGACTAACACTTAGTCTCTATTTTGATCATCTTAAATGTTTTGAAAACATTTTTGTCTGGAATGATTCAACACAATTGCAACTGAAATAAACACAATCTTAGGACATTTCGAAGTGAAGCAATGGCCTTTAAGAACTTTTATTCTCAAAACCAGAACATTTTCAAGACCACAAGAGCTTTTAGAAGTTAAGACCAAGACGAAGACCACGACCATGAAAACCAAGACCAAGACCAAGACCTTAAAAAACGGTTTTGAGACCTAAATCATTTGTTTCTACATCATTTGTTTGTAGATTCACCAAACGAGCCCCAACAGCTCGAAACTAGCTAGCCACGAGTTAGCTTACGTAGGTTTATTTTACTTGCTGATATATTTTGGCTTTTTGTGATTGTACTCGTATGTAACACATTGCGTAATATATTGTCATGATTTTGACATATCCTCTCATTAACCTCTCAATATAGCTCTTCTGGTGTAATGGAAAGTTAAAATGATCTTTATCTAGATTTAAAATCTACATAAAATTCACAAAAACGCAACGTTTCGAAAAACTAAAATCAGTTTTTCTTCGTCAAGAATGACTAAAGTTCAAACACAGAGAACGGTTACACAGTAATCAACAGAACGAAAAGGAGAAAATAAAAATTATGGCAATAAACAAGTGCAGCAGCGACAACTGTCGGTCAAAAATTTATAAATTTGTACAATCCGGGATAAAAGCTGTTAATTTTTTCGTTAAAAGAAAAATCAGTTTTGTGTATATAAAATCATTCTAAAAAACGTCTTTTCTTATAGTCACTTTCAATAGCTAAAATTTCAGAGCTTTCCCAATCAATCCGGTGTCCATTTAAGCAAACGTGTTTCACTAAAGCAGATTTCTTTTTTAATTCCTCATTTGTTAGTTGGGCAATTATATCAGGTTTGACGTCCATTTGATGTTCTTTGCGTCGTGTTTTAAATGATCGACCAGTCTCACCAATATATACACCTGTACAATCTAAACATGGAATTTTATATACAACACCGCGTTGATCAAATTTGTTGATTTTATCTTTTAACCCTTAAACGCTTAAGTGGGTCGCTAGCGACCCGAGCCTTCTGTTTTTTCCTCATATCTCTTGAAATAGCCGGCTACGACTTCAAATACTCCCAAAGCATTTATTCTTCTTCCATTTCACATTTATATTTTTAAAAATATTACATTGATAAATTAGTTATTAGGGATTTGAAAGAAAAAACCTATAGGGTCTCTAGCGACCCATGTTAGGTAATAGTGTAACTTTTTTTTTAAATTGCAACTTATGTAGTTAGTAGTTAAATGTAAAGTGCCACAAACATCAAATTAAATCGAACTATAATAGAAAAATAGAAAAATCACGGCATTAGGCGATAGCCACATAGCAAGTTTCATGCCGTGGCTGTATCTCATGAAAAAGACTAAACCCGTCAGGAAAAAAACCTGAGTCGCCTAACGCGGTAGGTGCTGCTTCAATTCAATTCAATGAAAATTGCTGGCTAGCAACTAGCAACTCATGTATAAATCGAACTATATAAGAAATAGTTAATCATCGCATGTTTCATACTGTGTAATGCAAAATCAAAACGTTTATGACAAAAGATTAGAAGTTTCATAAGAAAGAAAGCGACATCGAAGAGTTGATTGCAAATCGGTATAAGATCCCGAAAGAATCCAAACAACGATTGCAAGAAGGCTACTGGGTGCAGGATCAGCCGCTGGGAAAGTGGTACAAGTTGGTCTGATTTGTAAGACAACTCTGACGATGGAGAAATCATTGAGAGCGAAGATTTTGTGGATGGCCAATCATCACCTGAGAGATGTGATGACGCTTCTTCTATTGTCAGAAACCAGACCGCAAGTGCAGACGATGAATTGACTGTCGGTAGTGGGGAAGAAAGTGATAGCGAAGACTTTTCTGAGCATGACAGTAATGATCTTACGGCCAGAAGCTTGTTTGCAGGAAAAATGGCCGTGCGAGGTTTGTCACGTGTCCCCCACCATCAAGAACACGTGCACGTAATCTTAGACACACCAACAAAGACCAATTGGTGCTGCAAAAACCATCCAAAATAAAGTTGATCCTTTTGCTTACTTTATTGATGAAAATATGCTGCAGCATGTTGTCAAACACACTAACGAGCGTGCAAGAAGGGACCTCAGAAAAAGAAGCAAAAATCCAAGTGAATGGATGCCATTTGACTTGTGTAAAATGAAAGACATTGTCGATGTTCTGTACCTCATTGGTGTGTATCGTTGTCAGCACGAATGCCTTCATTTGTTGTGGTCACCTAGCTCATCAGGAAGAGCTATAATTTTGGCTTCTTTCGACTGTAATCGATTTGAGCAACTTTTAGCAAACTTAGGTTTTGACAGTCGTGAAAATCGTAACACGGATGATAAGTCTGCTTCATTTCGGTAAATGTGGGAACAGTTTTTTGGGAATTACAGAAAACATTATGCTGTCAGCGCTTATGTAACCGTGTATGAGCAACTAAGGTCATTTCTAGGTCGTTAGTAGCTTTGTTCTAGTATATGCTCAACAAGCTAGACAAGTGCAAGCTGAAGCTCTTTGTTGTGTGACTGTCTCACTGGCTACACATTCAATGGTATGCTGTATATTGGATGTCAAAGAAATCAGAGAAACGTTGAGTTGTCATTTGATCTTGTGAAATTCCTCTCGACATTTCTGCATTTTTCTGGAGTCAATGTAACAACTAATAATTGATTTACCAGCTCCAAGCTTGCTACAAACCTACTCCAGAAACAAATCGTTTTGCTGGAAACGATGAGAAAAACTAACAAAAACTTCCCCTTAGATTTGCAACACGGAAGGCAAAAAGGATTGGATCAAGCTGGTTAGCTTTAGTGACAAGCAAACGTTAGTATCGAATGTACCCAGGAAAACAAAGCTGTGGTTTTGCTTTTCAACTATGCACAATGACAACAAAATTGATGAAGATTTATGTTTGGCTATAATAACACTAGACTGCAATGCTGATAAAGCAGCTGTTGACCGAGTTGACCAACTTTGTCATAATTACAATGTGCAGAAAAGGACCAAGCGCCGACTACTGGCATACTTCTTCAACTGCCTCAATATTGCAGGTATCAATAGCATGGTGATTTTCCGAGCAAAACTTTTACAGAGGGAAAAAGTCAATTATCGACGCCAAATATTTTTAGAAAGCTTAGGCATTTGCTTCATCCATGGCTAGAGCGACGAGTACGAGTCAAGAAACTTCCAAGAGGCACTAGGCTATCATTACGAAAATGTGAGTACAGAACTGACATTGGCACTTTTGAATCAGCTGCATATGAGGGTGGAAAGCATAAAAGAGACAGTGCAACATCTGTCCATTTTCTCTGGATCGCAAAACAACTGACGCGTTCGAAGAATGTAATGAGCCATCTTGCATTTATCACAGACAGGTCACGATTTTATGTTCCTATTGCGCCGCATGATTTTTGTGCCTTGGCATTATTTTGCCTATTGTGTTAGAAGCTAACAAACTGCAATCGTTTTATTGTTTTTCCTTCCTTTTGTGCTAAATTTTGATGTTACACAATATTTCAATAGTTGTTTGCTGTTGGTAGTATGCAGTGTTCATCTTAACTTTTGATACGTCACTTTTTGTACAAAATAAAAAATATTAAACTTGTGATTTTTGCAAATTTTGTCAGTTTTTTTTGAAGCATTATGCTTAGCTGTAAATAATAATGAACTTGAAACATGTTGATTAGTTTCATGACCATGTTTTAGGAAGATGAACAAACTGAATGCTTGAGCAAAGATATTTCAATACGCCGGGTCGCTAGCAACCCACTTAGGTAATAGTGATTGGCGAAACACTTGGGCGTTTAAGGGTTAAACTTGGCAGCATGTTTCCCACAGTGTGTAATGGTTTTGTTGCCACTTTGATTTGATGGTTTTTCAAATGACGTTTCAATCTTTCAGTTATTCCAGGAATAAATGGCAAAATAACTAATCCAATATGTCTTTCTTCTTTTTGTAACTTAACTTGAGCTTGAGCCTTTCTTTTTTTTAGTGCTTTTTGTATGAACCAATTAGGATAATCATTTTCAGTGAGCATATGAGACAGAAAACTTTTTTCTTTTTTCCAGTTTGTTGATTTGGTAATGAGCGATTGAGCTCGATTGTATAAATTTATCACAACACCTTGATTTTGTTCATTGGAGTGAGCTGAATGGTAATTCAAATATCGATTGGTGTGGGTTGGTTTTCGGTGTACTGTAGTGGCCAATTTTCCATCCTGCGTTCGCATGACTAGAACATCTAAAAATGCTAATTTGTCATCTTGCTCTAGTTCCATTGTAAAATTTATGTTCGGGTCCACGTCATTCAAATGATCAAAAAATCTATTCACTTCATTGGTTTGCATGATCACAAATGTGTCATCGACAAATCGTTTCCATAATTCAGGAGATGAACTGAACGAAGAGATTGCTTTCTGTTCAACATATTCCATTACCAAGTTTGCAATTACCACAGAAATGGGGGACCCATAGGTACGCCAAATATCTGTTGATAATGTTTTCCTTCGAATGTGAAATAAGTGTTACTCAAGCAAAAGTTTAAAGCGATTTCAATATCATCCATTGTCAAATTGGTACAATTACATAATGTATCATCTTCATTTAACAAATCAAAGGTAACTTTTTTTGCCAATTCTACTGGAATATTAGTAAAGAATGAAACGACATCAAAAGAAACCATACATTTATTCTTTTTCAATACAATGGAATTTAAAAATTGAACAAACTCGTATGAATTCTTTACTGTAAATTCAGTATTGCCAACTAATGGAGATAACAATTTGCATAAAAATTTGGACAAATTGTACAATGGAGAATTTATAAAGGACACAATGGGCCGCATGGGAATATCTTTTTTATGAATTTTGGGTAAACCGTACAACCGGGGTGCTGTGGCATCCGTGCTGCGTAATTGATAGTATTGCATTTGTGAAATGCGTTGTGACCTAAATAGATTGTAAATAAAGCTGTTCAAACGTCTTTCAATGCATTTTGTTGAATTTCGGTTTAATATTCTGTAGGTAGATTCAATATCCTAAATCAAAAACAAAAATTGCAATCAAACTTAACCTCATCTGAAATCAAAACGTTAAACAACTTAACGAAAAATGTAAAAATTAGAATTTGTAAAGCGGACAAAGGAAATAGCACTGTCATTCTTGACAAAACTGATTATGACCAAAAAATGTTGAGTTTATTGAATGACGAATCTACCTACAGAATTCTAAGCCGAAATTCAACAAAATGCATTAAAAGACGTTTGAACAGCTTTATTTACAATTTATTTAGGTCACAACGCATTTCACAAATGCAATACTATCAATTACGCAGCACGGATGCCACAGCACCCCGGTTGTACGGTTTACCCAAAATTCATAAAAAAGATATTCCCATGCGGCCCATTGTGTCCTTTATAAATTCTCCATTGTACAATTTGTCCAAATTTTTATGCAAATTGTTATCTCCATTAGTTGGCAATACTGAATTTACAGTAAAGAATTCATACGAGTTTGTTCAATTTTTAAATTCCATTGTATTGAAAAAGAATAAATGTATGGTTTCTTTTGATGTCGTTTCATTCTTTACTAATATTCCAGTAGAATTGGCAAAAAAAGTTACCTTTGATTTGTTAAATGAAGATGATACATTATGTAATTGTACCAATTTGACAATGGATGATATTGAAATCGCTTTAAACTTTTGCTTGAGTAACACTTATTTCACATTCGAAGGAAAACATTATCAACAGATATTTGGCGTACCTATGGGTCCCCCATTTCTGTGGTAATTGCAAACTTGGTAATGGAATATGTTGAACAGAAAGCAATCTCTTCGTTCAGTTCATCTCCTGAATTATGGAAACGATTTGTCGATGACACATTTGTGATCATGCAAACCAATGAAGTGAATAGATTTTTTGATCATTTGAATGACGTGGACCCGAACATAAATTTTACAATGGAACTAGAGCAAGATGACAAATTAGCATTTTTAGATGTTCTAGTCATGCGAACGCAGGATGGAAAATTGGCCACTACAGTACACCGAAAACCAACCCACACCAATCGATATTTGAATTACCATTCAGCTCACTCCAATGAACAAAATCAAGGTGTTGTGATAAATTTATACAATCGAGCTCAATCGCTCATTACCAAATCAACAAACTGGAAAAAAGAAAAAAGTTTTCTGTCTCATATGCTCACTGAAAATGATTATCCTAATTGGTTCATACAAAAAGCACTAAAAAAAAGAAAGGCTCAAGCTCAAGTTAAGTTACAAAAAGAAGAAAGACATATTGGATTAGTTATTTTGCCATTTATTCCTGGAATAACTGAAAGATTGAAACGTCATTTGAAAAACCATCAAATCAAAGTGGCAACAAAACCATTACACACTGTGGGAAACATGCTGCCAAGTTTAAAAGATAAAATCAACAAATTTGATCAACGCGGTGTTGTATATAAAATTCCATGTTTAGATTGTACAGGTGTATATATTGGTGAGACTGGTCGATCATTTAAAACACGACGCAAAGAACATCAAATGGACGTCAAACCTGATATAATTGCCCAACTAACAAATGAGGAATTAAAAAAGAAATCTGCTTTAGTGAAACACGTTTGCTTAAATGGACACCGGATTGATTGGGAAAGCTCTGAAATTTTAGCTATTGAAAGTGACTATAAGAAAAGACGTTTTTTAGAATGATTTTATATACACAAAACTGATTTTTCTTTTAACGAAAAAATTAACAGCTTTTATCCCGGATTGTACAAATTTATAAATTTTTGACCGACAGTTGTCGCTGCTGCACTTGTTTATTGCCATAATTTTTATTTTCTCCTTTTCGTTCTGTTGATTACTATGTAACCGTTCTCTGTGTTTGAACTTTAGTCATTCTTGACGAAGAAAAACTGATTTTAGTTTTTCGAAACGTTGCGTTTTTGTGAATTTTATGTAGATTTTAAATCTAGGTAAAGATCAATTTAACTTTCAATTACACCAGAAGAGCTATATTGAGAAGTTAAAAGATTCCTGGTGACAAAAGCAAAATATCCTCTCAATATTGAAATTATTAGCGATTTGTTGTTGTTGATACCATTCCGGGGTAGTGGACAAGTCCATAACTGCCAATATTTTGAAACCTTTCAAGGTAACTTGGAATTTTGTCGGAATTTATTTTTCAGAAATGTATGGGAGAAAACTTTGGAAAGTTGGAAAATTGTGAAAAATTTTTCAAAATCGAACCAATTTTGTGTTGTTGAAGTTTGGAAAAAATATTGCTTGTTTTATTTTTTTAGGGCTGGGGGAAGGAATGCACTTCAAAACACATGGATGCATGGTTTTGAGGTGAAGCCGTTTTTTAAGATATCAATTCTAATTTGTTAAACGCATTTGAAATTTTTGGGGATATATCTTTATTTTCTTTGTGTTGCAAATGGTCTTCACCATACTCCAAAGCATTCCAAAATCTTGGGACTTTAACGAAAAAATTACTGTTTTGGAGATTTTTTGAGTGTTGTTTGTGATTTTTGACATTTCAAGTTAAGCGAAAAATTGGTTCCATTGTTAAACCACACTGGAGATTAAAATATGTCCTCAAAACAGCTTTTTTCCTATGTTTTTCATTGTAAAAATGTCGATTAGTTTTGCTAAAACCAAAACAACTTCTGTAACTATCGACATATTCAAAAAATTTATATTGGATAATGAAGCCATAGATTTTCTTTTATGAATGGTTGATTTGTGATACAGAATTTGAAAATTGCAGAAAGTAGAGTATTCATTCTCGAAGCTTTTCGTCTGACACTTTTCAAGAGAATCCGTCAGAAATGAGTGAAAAAGGTGAAGTTAGTCACTTATATAGAGACACAGTTGACGAAAAAGAAAAAAGGGAAAAAAAGGCTCTATCGTGATTGGTAAAAAGAAGCGACCAATAGAAGGAGCGGAAACTAATGTGTGATTTTTAGACCATAAACGAATTCCTTTTGTTTGCATAAATTTGGTTTGGATGTTTTAATGTACGTGGCTTCAAGGGTGGAAAGGTGAAAAGAATACGGCCACGGGCAAGAATAGAAAATTTGTTGTCATTATATTCGTGTGCGCATGTAGGGTTTTGTAAAAGATGTTGTCCTATGGCAGAAAAGGAAGTTTCAGTTTTAAAGCTTCTGATTGGCTTGCAAGAGCGGGCCAATGTGCTTCGGTCCTGAGAAATATGCTTCTGGAGTATGGTTTTCGGCACGTGCTGCTTAATCCTCTGTTGTAGCCTTTGAGACGTACGACCCACGTACCGACTATCGCAGTGGCACAGAAATTAATAAACAATGTTGCTTTGATGAAAAGCGGGTAGTACATCCTTTTTAGCTACAGGCAGAAGTTGTCTGGTGGTGTAGACAATGCATGGTTCAACTGCAAAGTAACAGCGTTTGACGGCTGTTTTAATTTGCATTTCGTACCTCATCGAAACATTGCCCAGCCATGGCAAGTGAAGATATACTGGGCATTTCTTCGGACCGAATTGCGTTGGTCTGCGAAATTGATTCATTTTCTTGGTCATAACAGTGTTGATTATAGCTTCAGGGTAACCGTTGTTGATAAGGATTGATCGAATATTGGAAAGTTCATTTTCAAGAGTAGATTTCGAACAGATAACTAGAGCTCTGTGGACTAGAGTTGAAATCAAATTAGTCTTCCGCTTCATGGGGCAAAAAGAGTTCCAGCGAATGTATTGGCCAGTGAAAGTCGGCTTCCTGTAGATCGATGTAACAAATTCGTGATCATTCTTTTGTACCAGGACGTCAAGAAAGGACAAAATCCGATTGCATTCCTTTTCAAAAGTGAAACGAAGCGATGGATGGAGAGAATTTAGATGAGAGAAAAACTCATTGCATTCGTCGTCATCGTTAAAAACTGCAAAAGTATCATCGACGTATCGATAATACATAAGTGGTTTGTTGACTCTTTTGAAAAGCAAAGCTTCGTAATATCCGACAAAGATGTTGGCAAAAGATGGGCCAAGAGGTGAACCCATAGCAACGCCATCAATCTGTCGGTGCATTATATTGTTCAAACTGAATTCTACGGAGGAAGTAGCCGTTTGCATCAGCTCAACAAAAACTGCACGAGGAAAAGGAGGCGGAGTAAGCTCGCCATCATACAGAGCATTAGCGCAGATTTCAATAGTGACTGCAAGTGGAACATTAGTAAAAAGGCTACAGACGTCATAGGAGCAGAGAAAGACAAATGGAGGAAAGTTAAAAGTTTTGACTTTGTCAGCAAAAGTAAAAGAATCGGAAATACAGTAGGTAGAATAAAGTGAAAGAACCGGATCAATAACTGACGTAAGCCATTGCGGTAATTGATGCTGTGCTGAGCCAGTCATTGACAATATAGGACGTAAGGGTACATCTTGCTTGTGAATTTTTGGCAAACCATACATTCGGGGCCGTTGTGAACCAGTTGGTGGAATCCTGCTGTAAATCTTGGATGGAAGAAGGCCTTCTTTTTTGAGTTGAAGCAACCGTCTTTGAATATGAGCTTCAATCTTCGCAGTGTTGTCAAATTCGGAAGAAGGGCCAAGATTTTCAAATTTAGAGTTGTCTTGCGAAATATAATCCATTTTTGAAATGTAATCAATCTTGTTCATTATGACAACCCCAGAACCCTTGTCAGGTTTAGTGATATGGATATTTTCATTGCATCTGAGGGATCGGTTTGCCTGGATGCACTCTTTTAAAATCAGAAAGTCGCCCATGTCAATTGGATTACCGCAATAAGCATGGGCGAGGTCGCTTAATCTGGCTTTCAAGGCTGAAAATTGCTCGGAGGAATGAGGGACATGATGTAGCAATTGACCAATGAGCACCTCGAATTCGGCAAGGATCTCTTCCCGTTGAACACTGTGAGGTGGTAGACAAAAATCACGTCTCAACAAGCTGGTCAGAACTCGTGGAAAGATTAGAAGTGCTATCTCACAAACAGCCTTTCTTAACCCCTCCCTGTCGCTTATCATCATATGATGATGGCGAAGAGAACGCCGCTCATCCTCATATGATGATTTGCCGGCTACGGCAAAATGCGTGTATTTAAAGCTCGCTTGGGAGAGATCTTCCTTTCCTATTTGACATCTCTCTTTTTACACGCATTTCGCCGTAGCCGGCAAATCATCATATGAGGATGAGCGGCGTTCTCTTCGCCATCATCATATGATGATAAGCGACGCGGAGGGGTTGAGGCTTCTGTTGGTCAACGAACGCTCCCTAAGTTCGTGAAGTTTCGAATAGAAAAGTCATCAGTGCGTCAGACACCAAATATAGAACGTGCGTTTATGTGCGATGAAATTGAAAAAATTAAATCGTTGATAACATTCTTTAAAGGCAAACTGCGCGCACTGTGGCAAGAAGTTAGACAATTCCTGTCTTTCTTCGATTTCATTCGATTCTGCAGATATATAGCCACCATTGACGATTGGAAAGAACGAGAACTCTCTATCAAGAATGAACGGAAACTCAAATTTCTTTTCCAACAACGATTTGGCAACATGGCAAAACCAAACAAGGGCACTATTATTATTCTCTCGAGTTACAAACTCTCCCCAACGGAAGAATTTGTTCTCACCCATGGACTAAATTTTTGTCTACCACCTCACAGTGTTCAACGGGAAGAGATCCTTGCCGAATTCGAGGTGCTCATTGGTCAATTGCTACATCATGTCCCTCATTCCTCCGAGCAATTTTCAGCCTTGAAAGCCAGATTAAGCGACCTCGCCCATGCTTATTGCGGTAATCCAATTGACATGGGCGACTTTCTGATTTTAAAAGAGTGCATCCAGGCAAACCGATCCCTCAGATGCAATGAAAATATCCATATCACTAAACCTGACAAGGGTTCTGGGGTTGTCATAATGAACAAGATTGATTACATTTCAAAAATGGATTATATTTCGCAAGACAACTCTAAATTTGAAAATCTTGGCCCTTCTTCCGAATTTGACAACACTGCGAAGATTGAAGCTCATATTCAAAGACGGTTGCTTCAACTCAAAAAAGAAGGCCTTCTTCCATCCAAGATTTACAGCAGGATTCCACCAACTGGTTCACAACGGCCCCGAATGTATGGTTTGCCAAAAATTCACAAGCAAGATGTACCCTTACGTCCTATATTGTCAATGACTGGCTCAGCACAGCATCAATTACCGCAATGGCTTACGTCAGTTATTGATCCGGTTCTTTCACTTTATTCTACCTACTGTATTTCCGATTCTTTTACTTTTGCTGACAAAGTCAAAACTTTTAACTTTCCTCCATTTGTCTTTCTCTGCTCCTATGACGTCTGTAGCCTTTTTACTAATGTTCCACTTGCAGTCACTATTGAAATCTGCGCTAATGCTCTGTATGATGGCGAGCTTACTCCGCCTCCTTTTCCTCGTGCAGTTTTTGTTGAGCTGATGCAAACGGCTACTTCCTCCGTAGAATTCAGTTTGAACAATATAATGCACCGACAGATTGATGGCGTTGCTATGGGTTCACCTCTTGGCCCATCTTTTGCCAACATCTTTGTCGGATATTACGAAGCTTTGCTTTTCAAAAGAGTCAACAAACCATTTATGTATTATCGATACGTCGATGATACTTTTGCAGTTTTTAACGATGACGACGAATGCAATGAGTTTTTCTCTCATCTAAATTCTCTCCATCCATCGCTTCGTTTCACTTTTGAAAAGGAATGCAATCGGATTTTGTCCTTTCTTGACGTCCTGGTACAAAAGAATGATCACGAATTTGTTACATCGATCTACAGGAAGCCGACTTTCACTGGCCAATACATTCGCTGGAACTCTTTTTGCCCCATGAAGCGGAAGACTAATTTGATTTCAACTCTAGTCCACAGAGCTCTAGTTATCTGTTCGAAATCTACTCTTGAAAATGAACTTTCCAATATTCGATCAATCCTTATCAACAACGGTTACCCTGAAGCTATAATCAACACTGTTATGACCAAGAAAATGAATCAATTTCGCAGACCAACGCAATTCGGTCCGAAGAAATGCCCAGTATATCTTCACTTGCCATGGCTGGGCAATGTTTCGATGAGGTACGAAATGCAAATTAAAACAGCCGTCAAACGCTGTTACTTTGCAGTTGAACCATGCATTGTCTACACCACCAGACAACTTCTGCCTGTAGCTAAAAAGGATGTACTACCCGCTTTTCATCAAAGCAACATTGTTTATTAATTTCTGTGCCACTGCGATAGTCGGTACGTGGGTCGTACGTCTCAAAGGCTACAACAGAGGATTAAGCAGCACGTGCCGAAAACCATACTCCAGAAGCATATTTCTCAGGACCGAAGCACATTGGCCCGCTCTTGCAAGCCAATCAGAAGCTTTAAAACTGAAACTTCCTTTTCTGCCATAGGACAACATCTTTTACAAAACCCTACATGCGCACACGAATATAATGACAACAAATTTTCTATTCTTGCCCGTGGCCGTATTCTTTTCACCTTTCCACCCTTGAAGCCACGTACATTAAAACATCCAAACCAAATTTATGCAAACAAAAGGAATTCGTTTATGGTCTAAAAATCACACATTAGTTTCCGCTCCTTCTATTGGTCGCTTCTTTTTACCAATCACGATAGAGCCTTTTTTTCCCTTTTTTCTTTTTCGTCAACTGTGTCTCTATATAAGTGACTAACTTCACCTTTTTCACTCATTTCTGACGGATTCTCTTGAAAAGTGTCAGACGAAAAGCTTCGAGAATGAATACTCTACTTTATGCAACTTTTATGAATGATATGTTAACTTCTAAATTTAGGCAATTCTTTAACATTAAATTTTACTTTGTAATTTACGCTTTGTTACTATTTTTTCTGTAAGAACCTAGAGTACGTTATTTTATACACTCTTCTTATGCCATAAACTGACTGTTCAAATCTGGTAAACTCGAAGGTTATATTGTATAGGCAAATCGGTATCAGGTATGATGATGACAACTGACATGCTATTGAAATGTTATGCAATCTCAAATTTATTTTTGTTGCTGCCCCAGTTTCATACTTGCAGATTTCTTATGTCTATGGTCGAAAAAAAAACGTTTTAGATCAATAACTTGGCGTTATGCCTACTGTTAAATCAGGGGTGTGTAACCTTCTTGTACCCTCGGTCCAAAATTCACACTCGCTAAGTGTCAGGCCTAATAAGCTGCCGAGTAGGCTATAAGTTAACTCCCGATGTAAAGGCCTTATTTTGAGATCGACCTCATTTTAAAGTAGGTGATCTTTTCTTGGTGCCTAAACTTACATGCTTTCCTTACTTTGTATCATCCACATATTCTGCAGCTGTAACCCGAAACAGACAGTGTCCCGCGAACCACAAAATGTTGCTCAGAGAGCCACAAAATATTGCCCTGCGAACCACAAAATATTGCCTCGAGAGCCACAAAATATTGCTTAGAGAGCTACGGATTGCACAGACCTGCGTTCAATATACCATTCGGTATAAGTTGACAAGATTTCCATCTGTGCCGCTCTTACCTGACGATAGGGTCGTATTTAAGGGGGCCCAAGGGTCCCAGGCCAGGTAAAGACCAAAAAAGAAGATATCCGGCTTTATGCTCAAACAACATGCACCATTTGAAGGGCCCCCACCAAAATAGGAAAGACCAAAAATATCTACGTTTGCTTTGGAGGCCTAGGGCCCATCAACACCAGGGGCGAAGCCATTAATTTTGGGGAGCTAAATATGCTAAATCGATGCTGTCAATGTTGGTTTTGACGTTTGAATCTACCAACAATAGCGAGTTATATGTATCTCAGAAATTCTGGGGCTATATCCCTGTTGTCCTCCCCTGCCCACACCTATAACCACTAATTAAATTCGGCACTGCCTGACGAGACCCCATACAGCTGTTGTAAAATATTGAGTATCGAATCAATATCATATTTCCTATGCAGTTGTAAATTACAGAACTTCTGGGATTACAAATTTTGGGGACTAGCCTACGGTATAATACACGTGTTGAAACTTAAAACCTGTTTAATTGACATGTAAGTACAGGTTCAAGTCTAACAGAAAAACTTGTTATAGCATAAATTGAAAGATCATACGAAGTTGCTGGAATCTTGTAAGGCGTACAATATAGAATTTGATCAATTAACCAATTTTATCCCCAACGGGGTTAATTCAACTTACGACCTTGCGACCTATAAATTTTGAAGAAAACGAAAAACATGCTTTTATGCCTAAGTAATTTCAAAACATGTTGAAGGTCTATATAAGTTTGGTGTATTTGCCTGCTTTTAATAGTGAGTGAAATTTCGAATTTAGGAGGTACCGGAAGCTGTATTCACTTCAAGAGTGCAGGGGCGCACCAAGGAGGGGGGCGCTGGAACTTTCCGAATTCCTGCATTCTTTGCTCTGAGATCTGATCGCACTCACTTCCGGTCTGGCATTCTCTCTCCCGATGCCACGTACGCTAGCGGCGGTGTTAACATTTTTGTCGGGCAGGGCTTATCCTTCCCAAAACTTTCTACCTCCTCTCTCTTTCTTCGCTTGACCCCTACTTTGATTATGTAGGGATCAACATCTTTTTAAAGAACTCCTCCTCGCTCTCTTTTCTTAATGTTTATTCTCCCCCTATTTGCAGTTCTTCGACAGATAGCAGAACCGACTCCTTTTCTCCCTCCATTTTTTCGTCCTTTAAAAATCTCTTTATTCTTGCGGACTTCAATTGCCATCACCCTCTTTGGGACTCAAAAGATACTTTTGACTCCGTGGGGAGGAAGCATTCAATTGGGTCATCTCCTTTAACCTCCTTTGTCTCAATGACTCTGACATACCTATACTATTCTTCATTGCTGCTATGGCAGTCGCTCCTCCCCTGGCATCACCTTCGCTCCCTCCTCCATCGCTCTGTCCTGCTTCTGGAAGGTGCTTTAGAACTTGGGTTCTGATCACCTACCAATTCTACTGACTGCCCTCTCTCTCCGGTCTTTAACTCCAACGAACGTTCCCCTTCTTTCAATTTTCAGAAAGGTTGTTGGGATGACTTTGCTTTTCACTTCGACTCTCACTGTTCTTCTGCAAAGAAATACTCGTCTCTTTCTATCTCTTCTGCTGCTATTCTTTTAACTTCTCTAACACAGAATGCGGCCAATGATTCCATTTCTTTCGGCCACATCAAACGTCAACCTTATGTCTGGTGGTCCATTGAAGTGGAAGAAGCTGTTAGCGAAAGACGTAGAGCTTACGCTGCCGCTCATAGAAGAGGCAAAAATTGTCAGGCTTACATCTTTGCTTCCCGACATGCCTCATCTATTATCGCCACGCCAAGGCCGATGCAAGGCTAAGGCATAGCAGGCAATTGATTATCTTTCTTATCTAAATCCAACCCTAAATCTGTATACTCTCTACTTCGTTTTGTTGCTGGCTCTTCTCCCTCAACTTTTTCTTCCAACTTCTTCAACTGTTCCATTCTTAGGAAATTGGCTTAATTCTTGGTCGAAAACCTAAATCTGAGATCTAAGATCCCACTTTTCTGTCTCCCAGCGAAAGATTCTGCGTAGCTGAGCCAGAGACTAGCTTGCCGAGCTCCGCCGAGCCACGTGCCCTGAGGAGTCTCATTCCTCTTTCTGCTCCCTCTTCCTCCCCTGCTGAATTTCTTGCGGCTGCCCATAACCTCTCCGCGTTTACTGCCACTGGCCTGGACAAAGTCGTCTATCCCATGCTAAAGCATCTTCCTCGCTTGGGCATGGATTTTTTCCTTCACGTTTTTAATCTTTCCTGGTCTTTGCATTCCTTTTCTTCCATCTGGAAGACATATTCTATTATTCCCATTTAGAAGATGGGAAAGCCTTTTGTCTCTCCTGCTTCCTTTTGGTCTATCTCTTTCATCTCCCGCGTCTCAAAGCTTTTTGAACGCATCGTTCTATCGCGCCTACTCTTCTTTCTGGAGTCTAATTCCATTCTCTCTCTCCGCCAGGCCGGTTTCCGCGCTAGCCGGTTAACTCATGATTATTTCTTTACCTTTCTCAGTCCATTTCGAATGGGTTTAACAAATCCAGGCCTGGATCTCAGACGATTTTTGCTACTATCGGCTTCTCGAAAGCTTTCAACTTTGTCTGGCATCCCGCCCATTTCCACAAACTCATTTTGGCTGGCCTCCCTCTTTGCTTTGCTCGTTGGACTCAATCTTTCCTTTCTGATAGGCGCGCTAGCGTGGTTCTTCAAAATCACAAGAGTCGCTTCTTTCGAGTCTGTCGAGGTGTTTCGAAAGGATCCGTTCTTGACCTTAAATTTTTCTCTCTTTTCATTAATGATCTTCCTGCTTCTCTATCTTTTTCCGTCAGCTGCTCCCATCATGGTGACAATCTGACCATTCTGTCCTCCTCTTTCGGTCTCTATTGCCGTGGAAGCCACACAAGTAACTCTGATTTGATTGAAGCGTTAGTCTGGGTACTGTTGTCTTCCTTTCCATCCGAACCTCCTTCTTCTCAATAGATCCCCACCAAGCTAACCTCCAGCCCTATCTGTTCTTATTCAACTCCCGCCGTCGTTTCAATCCCACTCCAAACTTTTTTGGGGTCACCTTCGACCGCACTCTTTTCTTTTCTAAACATGTAGCTTCGCTGAAGGCTAAGTTCTTCTCTCGTCTCAAGGCTTACGCTGTATTTCTGCTCCCTCATGAGATCACTTTAAGGAGTCCTTGTTTCTTCTACATAAAGCTTTTTTCGGCCACTTCTCACATATGCTTCGCTCAGATGGTTTTCTTTTCTAAGCGTTACCGATATTAGCAAATTGGAACGCCTTCCACCGAGTGGCTAGTCGTAGTATCACCAGCTGTCTCTTGTCTTCCACTATCCCACTTCTCCTCTCAAAGGTGTCTCTACTTCTCCTACGAGCCATCCTGACTCAATTCGCCCTGTCATCTTATAAGCAAGCTCTTCGTCTCCTAACCTCTTTCCCATTTCAGGTAAGACTCTGCAAATCGTCCTGGAGAGCTTTAGCGTCCACTCACCCGTTTATGCTTTGTCCTACCTCTCCTTGGCAGTTCTCCTTGCTTTCCCTTCCTCTCCTCCTTGGAATCTGCTTTCCTTCACTGTGGAGTCCATCCTCTTTTTCCCATGCTCTTGCTCTAAACCCTTTTCTCTCACCAAGGTGAAGCTCTCACACACCTTACACAATCTGGTGATCTGGACAGACGGCTCTGTTTCTTTTCCTTTTGACAAAGGTGGCGCTGGCGTACTTGCCAACTGCTCACTTTGTGGCATTGAAGCCACTCTTTCATTTTCGAGAGGCCCAGCATATTCAAGTTTTTCCGCTAAAGCCTGTGTCATTCGGCAAGCTCTTTCCTGGTCTTGGAAATATCCACCAGTCTGGCGTTTTTCTTCTACTTCTCACTACTCTACCCTGGCCACTCTATCCTCTCCTCCGTCTTTCCTCTTACCTAAAACTATCTAACAGATCTGGCAGGAACTGTCTTCTCTCTTTTCCTGTATTGTCAAGTTACAATGAGTCCTCGGACACCCCTTTTTTCCGGGGAACAACGCGGCTGATGAGCTGACCAGACCGAGAGCGCTACTCGTATTCCTTACAATCCGTTGTAGTCTTTCTTCTTTTATTTCTTGTATCCATTTTTGTCTTTTCTCGGACTGGAGGCGTACTGTTTCATTAAAACTCTTTGACACACAGATTCCCTTGATTTCCACTGAGAAGTCTGTACTCCGTTGTCACGTGCGCTACGTGCTCTCTAGTCTTTGCTGCAACGAACACAGCCTTCGGTTTAGTTCTTATCTCTGCAGAATTGGCACAATTGGGAATCCTTCATGCAGCGTCTGCGCACTCCCATCATAGGTTTCATCTAATTCTGCACTCATCTCATTCTGATCCAGCTTCAAACTCGATGTGCCGCTCGCTCTTTGGCGACTCCCTGTCTCTCTATGACCTCTGGTCCAGACCCTGGGGAGTTATTTGGCTTCTGGGGCTCCATGGTTTTCCGCCATGCTCCCATCTCTCGGAAGGGGTCGGCCAATAACAAACAACAAAAAATACCTCTTCTATAAATTTCCATGCAGACGTATGGATCATAGAAATCAATCAATCAATCAATTTTATTTTATTTTTTCCAAAATCAGCATACATAGAAATAAATTTGACAGCAGTGGACAAAAAAGGAGACGATGGCAAAACAGTATACGTTTGTAGCGGATTGGTTGGTCTTCGATTGCTTCTGGTCAGAGATTACTGTTGCCAGAGAAGCATTCGCGCTACACGTATATAAAAGTTCTCTCACCTCCCCGTCCAGTTGTGGCCGAATTGATTTTTCTCTTCACAGCGAAGTGTCTTGAGAAATATCCAAAAGAATTATTGCTATTCAAAATGACTTAATGTCTAAAAACAGTTACAATATACTGACACCTTCTTATTCTACTTCCTTTTTTTCTCTCTGCCGTCACATGTTGGCTGGAACATCGCGTGATCCAATCTACTGTGCCGTCACAATACTACAATAACACGATAAGTAGCATAGGTCTTTGACCTAATGCTACACGTTAAAACATGCACATGAAAAGAATTTGGATCAAACGTGAAAATAATGGCATGGCCATCGCATTTGTAAGAAACCAGATAAATAAAAACACACACGAAGAAAAGCATTAACAGTATGTACAAAGTGTCGCTAGCAGTCCCGTAGCACTCCAACTTCGGCCCCCCCCCAAAGTAAGCGCAAGAGCCCCTGCGCACAGGTCATATCACTTTAGAGGTGTAAAATTGAAAAGCTGCATTAAGAAAATACACCACAATTTGTACATAAGTAAACAGGCTAATGTCAAAATAAAGCATGCCGATACCGAAGGTGCAAGTCATAAAAAATTCGGCACCGATGCCAGAGTTCAGTAGGACATTTATGCAGACACTGCGAAACGAAAGCAATGACACTGAAAAACATGAAAAAGTTATAAAAACACAGTATCATTTAAATAGTCTGGAGCGAACCTTTTTGTTCGCAAATGCTGTTATGACATTGTCATAATCAAGAGATCGGGCGCAGTCATTTTCGATTGACAACATGGCTAATGAAGATAGTCTACTGTCTGTCATAGACGTTCTATTAAAAGCTTTGATCAGTTTCAATTTGCTGAAGCTTCTTTCAGCGCTGGCAACAGTCACGGGGCAAGTTAGTAAGATTCGAAGTGCGATGTACACGTTCGGATACAATTCAAATAAATGAGTCTTTAGAAGATAGTTCAGAAAGTCTTGAGCCGTATTGAGATTGCGTTTTTTTTGTAAAATTAAAACAAACCGCTGTAGCTCAGCGCTCATTTCATCAGAATCAATGTCACCGAACTTTTTTTGAAACTCTTTACAGCAAGTAAGAAGAGCATTTTCTTGTTGCACAAGCAAAAGTTTGTCTCGTGTGTACAAAAACGAAAAGGCGGAAGAAACCTCACGTAACAAATTAAAGCGCTCCTTTATTGACATAATAGCCTGGTCTACTAATGGATAGAAAAAGTTGCTTTTAAATTTCAGTTCAGGAGTAGCTCGTTGTTCCTCTTCACCTTGGTAATCAAACAATCTTCTTTTCTTTCCACTTCTTGACGGAGGAAAAGAAGGATCAATATCCAATTCCTGTGCTATTTCAACAGCAGATGTTGCGGCACTGTCATAACCCGTTGTGCGATAGTTTTGCAAAAACTTTTCAGTTGCCTGGATTTCCGTTTCCATTGTATGAAGGGAGACTCCATACGATTGAAGAATCTTGCTTGCTTTATGGACTTGGAATAGGATATCATACCAAATAAACACCGACAAAAGAAAACTCCATTTTGATAAATGAGCTATCAACGATTTTGTTTCTGAGGCAGCTCTTCCATCTTTTCTTTCTATGGAAATGGCTTCCAAGTCTTTCAGTGCCAGCAACACCTCTTTTAAATTGTATCGAAGAGGTTTGATGCATTTAATTCTGCTTTCCCAACGAGTATCAGATTGTGACTTTATGGACAGCTCCACATGTTTCTTCAAAATTTCCCAACGCTGAGCAGAGGAAGAAAACAGCACATACAACCTTGTAAGTACTCCAAAAAATGTCAATGCTTCCGTCGATGAATTAGCACTGTCAACAACAACTGAGTTAAGGGTATGGTTTGCACAGGGCACGTAAACAGCTTTGGGATTGATGTCTAGCATTCTTGCTTGGACCCCAGAATGTTTTCCTTTCATGTTAGCACCATTATCATATGACTGACCTCGACAATCAGACAATTCGAGTTGCAGTTCGGTCGCTTTTTCTAAGAAAGCGTCCAACAAGCCTTTCCCAGTACTGTCACTTATTCTCAAGTAGCCAAAAAATGTTTCTTTAACAACAGCAGCTTCTTCATTACATAGTACATAACGGAGAATGAAAGACATTTGTTCATGATGTGACATATCTGGAGTGCAGTCCAAAATTATAGAAAAATATTTTGCCAATTTCAATTGCTGTAAATTTTCTTTTTCAACTTCTGTCGCTAGCAATTCAATTAGTTCATTTTGTATGGTAGGACTCAAATAGTGATCTTTAGTGTTTTTATTCTTGATTCTGTCTTGAAGCTCTTTTAGAATCGGATCTCTTCTAGCCAAAAGCTCAAATATACCCAGAAAATTTCCATTGTGAGGAGATCCTAAGACTTCTTCAGATCCTCTAAAAGCAAGATTCCTTTCCGATAGAAACAAGGCAATGTCGATAAGTCTCTCTAAAACATTTCTCCAAAAACGTCTTTCATTGAAAAAAATATTCATCTCGCGTTTGTCGATAGTGGATGAATTTCTTATCCCTTCAGCTAGCAACATCCATTGACTGCAGCATTCTTGGTGGGAAATGCCGTTTTCATGGTCTTTCAGTTTTTTCGAAAAACCTTCCCATGTATTTATACCACTACAAAAGGGGCTTAGTGCTTTTCCAAATAGCTTACAACAAAAGCAAAAGACTTGATCTGATTCCCCAGAATAAACTAGCCACGACCGTGAAACACTTTCACCATTAGGTAACACACGTTTATAATGGTTGGAGGAAAAACGTCGCCTTGGAGTTGTGTTATTATATGGAAAATTCATTATTAGTTGATGTGGTCCACGCTTTACTATATCACATCGTTGAGCATCAGAAATACTTTCAGGCCATTTACATGGGTCATCAGGGATAGGGGTAAATTGAGATTCAGTTATTTTTGATATTGAAGGTTGCGTATTGGCAGGTAAATCACAACTTACATTTTCTGGAAATTCACAATCACTTTGATGCTGATCGTCATAGTCTTCTTTTTCTTGTACACTATAGTTTTCTTCATCCCTCTCGGTACTAGTGCCAGGTCTACTCTGCTCAGTAATCTTGAAAAAATCTGTCATCTTGGGCAATTTCGCTACATCATCTCGAGCAGTGGCTGCTTCTTTTCTCTTTTGAGCACCACTTTTTGAACGTTTCATTCTATACAATGTCAATAAAATACTTTATCTGCACTCTGCAGTGTATATATATTGTCGCGGTATTTATAGCCAAACAGAATTCCAGACCATTCTATGATTGTTGCGTAACAACGGCATTGTTACGTCAATCGAATATTCAAGATTCTACCAGAAAATCAATCGAAATATTCTAAATTCTGCGAGATAAAATGACGTTGCATTCACTTATGATGTCACAAGCCAATTTCTTCCTACAGTTTAAATCGGTTGTAAACAAGTCTGCTGAACTGAAAATAGTCACGTAGCCAAAAAGCAATTTCAGACTAACTTGGGCCCCCAAAGTTGGCCTGGGCCCCTCCAATTGGGGGGTTTGGGGGGCGGCTGCTACGTCTCTGGTCGCTAGATACAATAAAAATAAAAAGCTGTCAAGTTGTAACCCCAACAGGGGAGGCTATCAGGTGCTACACCTTGCCTAAGGGTGACCTGGGAGCAACGACAGCTAAGAGACAGCTCCTTTACGTCTCAAGGCACATTAACCCTGTCGCCGGTTGTAGTTTTAAGTCATACACCTGGGACTAGCAAAAAGCAAATGACTATAACCAACATATGATCCCACTGTATTGAACAAAGACTCATTTATTGAAGCCATGCACATGGCAGCATCAGGTAGTATGGGAATCGAGTATCCACAGCACGTCTGACTCCAAGAAACGAATTTATTTAATCACAGCACAACGTTGAATGCACGAAATTGCTTGAATCGAATCGAATGGAATTCTTATAATGAATTTTGAATTTTAATTTTTTATCGAAAAAACTTCTCTCCGAAAATAGCAATGCTTCTTTTTTATATACTGGTTTACTAGGTCACTCCGCCGCACGTCAGACGGAACCACGCCTGGCCATACGGCTTAGTCACCTAGTATTGTTACATCATGATACGCAACTATGGTTATTCTTTTATGACCTGTTTGTAGGCCAACGGATGATTTATACAAACGATTACAGTAAAACAACGAGCGCACGAACAGAACGAGAACGTTTATGAGTCACCCACATAATTTCAGCAAAACATCAATGATCCACAGTTGGTATCCCGTAAGGTCGCCATAATTACTCCCCGCGGAAAAAGGACATTGCTGCACGTTGGGAAGCTTGGTGGCTCCCAGATGAGCTATTCAGTAAGCATTTTCTTGTATCGCGTGTTAGCGTTATTGTTAATGCTTGTTGATTTGTTTCCGCTTCCTCTTCTGCAGTACGCGGATTTGTTGAATCCGCAGTTGTCTCTGGGGTAGTAATTGTTTGTTTGTTGGCGCTGCGTGGATACAGGATGCGATGCTTGCTGTTGTTGACGGATTTTCCTTTCTTCTTGATTGGGGTGCTCAAAATCTCGTACTGTTCGTCTCCGTACTCGTGCACATGAAACAAAACATACATATAAACAATACACACGAAATTTTACGTTACACAAAATCATTAAATTGATACCATATTACAGTTGGTTGTCACTGTTTTGCAAACGTTCTGCCTCAGCAACAACTCTCTCACTCCGAGCATGGGTTTTTCCATCTCGGATTTTAGCAATTCCAAGCGGAATAAAATACTTACAGGCGAGTATAGTTAAAACAACAGACCAGAAAAACAATAAGAAAAGCAAAACGGTGATGATACCACTCAAAATTGGGTCGGTTATTGAGCTAATTACTGATAAAAACACGTTTTTCATTGTTTTGGTAATAGAGTTATCGATGTATTCAAAATCTGCCTCAGAATTTGAATCAGTATTCGAAGCTAAAAATTTGCGCACATATTGACGGTCTTCTTGCAATTGGCTCAATGATAGTAACATGTTTTGTACATCATTGTACCTATCATAAGCTTCTGCGAAATCTACCATTAGATATAAAAAAAACAATTCTTTACCGCCGAAATGATGCGAAACAAGTTAGGTCAAACATTCAAAACAATCGCGACGAATAGTTTGTTTGAGCGTGTGAATTGGTAGCATAAGGGCAAATGTTATTGAAAATTTATCTATCGCTGGCAGTTACCAACCACCCCCACTCAGAAGACTTTCTCGGCAATGCTTATTTGTTGACGCGATATGGGATTAGGGGAGTGTGCGAGCGTGCTTGCGAAGAAAAGCGGCATAGTTTGCCGGGCTCTGGCTCAATTTGGTTAGAGCGTAGAGTTGAGGCGCGATTCGCCGGGCTCTGGCTCACTATGATTAGAGCGTAGATTGACGGCGTAGTTCGCCTGGCTCTGGCTCACTATAGATTGGAGCGTAGAGTTGAGGAGCGAAAAAAAGTACGATAAATATTGATGCGCAGCGCTCAATTGCGGGAAGTGGGCTGAATTGTCTAATCCCATTGTCTAACAATTTTGTGCATGCTTTACAAAGTCTCGAGAGCTGGGATAACCGGCGCACGTTAAGCGACCGATGAATAAAAAACAACATGTAACCCATAATTTGTGATTATTTATGCTAGCAAAACAAAAGGCACTTTGTAATTTTGAAAAATGTTCTAACAAAACGGAAGCTACATTGTAAGTTTAATAATACGCTTAATTGAGTTACGTTTTGTATTAGGGATTGGTGGTCTAACAAGAGTACGCATTTAAAGGGTGGGTATTAATAATAATTTTTAACATTTAGTTTATTCTTATTGAAACAAAAAGGTTAAAAGTAAGAAAAATTAATAAATGAAATTGCTCGAATATATCACCGGTAGCTATACATATGTCACATACTTTATGCTGTAAAACACATTTAGTGGTTTCTATCTTGCTCATTTTTAAATTATTGTCTAATTTTTTGTTTGGAACAAGAGGTCTATTTTTGTAATCGTCCCCTAAGTTGTGCGTTATTTTTTTGTTTTAAACAAGTTATCCAACTTAGAGCGGTTTCCCACATGAGTTATTTTTACAAAAAATGACATTAATACTACAAATGTACAGTTATAAAAAATAAAATAATCGGTACATCACCGGTTTTCGTTCTTTTTTTTCGTCTTCGCGGCTGCACAAGTGTTCTTGCGGGGTCACCAATTATGGGAATCGAGTATCCACAGCACGTCTGACTCCAAGAAACGAATTTATTTAATCACAGCACAACGTTGAATGCACGAAATTGCTTGAATCGAATCGAATGGAATTCTTATAATGAATTTTGAATTTTAATTTTTTATCGAAAAAACTTCTCTCCGAAAATAGCAATGCTTCTTTTTTATATACTGGTTTACTAGGTCACTCCGCCGCACGTCAGACGGAACCACGCCTGGCCATACGGCTTAGTCACCTAGTATTGTTACATCATGATACGCAACTATGGTTATTCTTTTATGACCTGTTTGTAGGCCAACGGATGATTTATACAAACGATTACAGTAAAACAACGAGCGCACGAACAGAACGAGAACGTTTATGAGTCACCCACATAATTTCAGCAAAACATCAATGATCCACAGTTGGTATCCCGTAAGGTCGCCATAGTAGGTAGCTGGTGTATGGACACAATTTTAAATCCTTGGTTTTCCTCCAAATCCTATCCGCTAAACTTATACGAGATTGTAGGGACTTAGCTGTGAACAACCCACGAAAATTGAACATAAAAACAGTTGTGTATTGATATTTATCGTACTGTAGATCTTGGATAAAACACACCATAAGTAAATTTATCCTTTTTCAGGTTGAATATCTATTTGGTAAAGGTGCTCTATTTTCTCTGCTTGGTTAACTGGCTGCAAGCTTGCGGTAGATATGTGGCATGCTAACATTACAGCACTAACTCAATCAAACGAATTTCGAAGAGACAATACAACGAGAAAATATTGGAATTGTTAAGGTCAATATTGCCTAGGATAATAGAATTACGCTAATTTAATGAATTAGGAACAAAAAGCTAAGAATATTTTCAAAAATTTTTACAAACAATTCCAAATTCAATCAATTAATGCTACCTTCCTATTAGTGCTATTACTGTGCTAGTAATACCGGTAAATCTGAATCTGGTATGAAGTTTTCCTATGACGAAGTGTCTGTGCCTAATATCATACTGGTAAAGTCAGTTACTGAATTGCGATTTTATTGAGCAATAAATAATGAGAAAAAAGCGTAATTCCTATCCTTATACAGTCATATGGCTGTATGGTACAGCTATACAGTACAACAAGGCAAATATGACCAGCTTTTTCTAAGACCATCTAGATTCTGTGTTTTAGATGAAAATTTTTTAATTGATGAAAAGTAAGATGACCTTTTCTGGGTCTAATATAGAAACAGAATGAGGTGTATTGCTGAATATGTGGAATTGAGTAGGCCTATATGCATTATGGAAAGGCTGCCAGTAATTTCATCATATGGTATATTCATCGCAGTAATTTGATCACATTGGCCTTTCCTCAGCATAAATTAGTGTTTGTGATTTGGGTTAGAATTAGGGTTTGGGTTAAAAGTTTATTGGAGTTAATGTTAGAATTACAATTGGTGTTATGTCACTAAATTACTGTGACAAATTTGCTGGCAATTCTTTGAAAATGCCTATTGGCGTTTTACATGTTTTAGGCAGTTAGTGTTGGAAATAGGTTAAAACTTGGGATTAGCAAGATGTAGATTTGGTTAGAGTTGGAAACAAGATTACGGTTGGTTCAAGCCACATAGCCAGTTCTTAAGTAGGCCTGATACTGATATTCTTGAGGTTTTAATATCCATTACCTGATTACTTTTAGAAAAATTTGAAAGCATCATCTAAACACCACTGGCTATTACAGGGTGTCTTATGTATTTGACAACAAGGAGTTTAATTTGTAAATCTGTATTTTAGTATTAGTGTTACCCTACAAGTTGTGCAAGTAAGGCAAGAAAGATGGCCATGAAACATATTGTAGCTCTCTTTAAGCCAACTTTTTTGCAAATTTGTCATTTACGTTTGTACAGGCCAACTTTATAATGTGGTACTGTTACATGATTTCAGAACAGCATAGCATCACTCTCTGATGCACATGTGATTTAAAGGCCCTAAGAGTATGTCACCAAGTAGAAAAAAACGTAAAAGCTGTGATGCTGTGAAGTGCATCACA
This sequence comes from Trididemnum clinides, assembly GCA_963675345.1. Taxonomy (NCBI): domain Eukaryota; kingdom Metazoa; phylum Chordata; class Ascidiacea; order Aplousobranchia; family Didemnidae; genus Trididemnum; species Trididemnum clinides. Next base: position 4,600,829 of record OY776284.1, on the reverse strand, counting down.
ATTCTTCTAAAGAGCACATGTACCTCATGTCCTGCACTATCTGTTTTATACATGATTTGGATAAGGGTTAGGTTTTGAATTAGAGTTGGGGTTAGTTGACATTGCAAGACATTGGGGAGAAGTGTTATGTAATAGGGTCCCTTTATTGTTATCCAATGTGAGATTTTAATGCATAATTATTGTCTCCATAAAAAGGTCATTAATCCACTTTGATCACATTGCTGGTGCTTTTAAAAAAACCTACTGGCAACTTATTTAGTCAATGTGAAAATGAAAGCTTAACTCAGTTTTTGATCTATAAATATAATACATAAATTATAAGCCTAATTCGACGTTATTAGCTTATTGTTTTATTGAATTAGTTTTAAAAAACTGTGTTTTTTTTAATAGATTGATGGATGATTCAAGCTCAATTTTATAGGATCTTCCGGTCTCCGTTATAAAAAAAACTCAACAAAATAGATTGAATAAGTTGTTTTCATCGCAAATAGAGTGTTTAAGGCGTCCAGGCATTTTAGGTAAAAGTTATCTGTTTAGCAACTAATTTTTATGTTTTTAGCTGGATTTTATAAACTGCGTTTTTAATGTTATAAAAGATAAGTATTGAAATTTATGGTTTTCAATTGACAGGTGAATAATCAAGCATTGTATTTTGTGAAATTATGTTTTTTTCTGGTTAAAACTGTTTTCTGAGTGCTTCTCAGTACTACAAATTTAGTGATATTTTTAACATCTCACTGCATTCATGATGTCCTAGATGTGCCTACAAAAAATCTACAAAATATGCATGCACATGTGGTGTATCTATAAATCAATAGTGAGTAATGTAGCAATGAGAACTGCAAACCAAATGATGGCATGCATAAAAGTAATCATTTGTCAGCTTACTGACACTTCTATGTAGTCCATGTTCACTATCGACAGTTAGGTTTAGGGTATTCCACATTGTGAGTAATTAGTCACATGGTGGACCGGTACAGTAGTACTATTTAGAAGGACTCATAACTTGCTGCTCAATTAGCTGTGAAACAGTAGATAGCTACAAATGAAAATTCATAGTGCAAACTGGGCTAAAATAAGAGTGTTGCATTTTAATATAATAATAGAATTTTTGGTTCTATCTCAATCTTAAATTTTCTTTTTAAAATTGAGGTGATGTATAATAATCGCTCGGATAATTAAGTCTGAGTGCAACTTAAAAAAAACTTGGAAAAAATTGGCTTCCACTAAAAACATCTTAAACCACATTAAGAACAGAATAATGTATTCACAAAAATAATACTTCACAATATTAAGCTTCTTCGCTCGACGATCTCAGAACTAATCACTTTACTACACAATCAGGAAACCGCCATAACTAATTCCACCAGTAACTGTTCAATACGCGCCAAGTCCACAGAATCCACAATAAGTTATCACAAAAAAACAATAGCCCTTTACTCCATCAATCAATCTCTCTCCCCACTACAAAGCTTCTCTACTATTACTAAAAAAGTCCTGTCGCCTTATATATAAATTGAACAAACAATCCAAAAATTGCTAGAACAAAGTCATGTGAAAAAAGAAAAAAAAGTACTACTAAGTTATGTAATCGACCAACAAAATTCTTTGAAGAAGCTAGATTCACTAGATCAATCTGGAATTTTAATATGTCATAAATGATTGTGACATAATAAAGGCGTGCTTACAGCAAATCCCAATTGCAAGGAAAAAAGGTCTTTTTTTAATCAGTAGCCGAGCGAACAAAATAATACAGCACTATTTACATAGATGAAAACTATTCTTACAAGACAAATTTCCTTATTCGTGACAGAGAGGCATAGTCATCCAAAATTTTTCGAGGGAGCAAGACTTTTTATGCAAAATCCATAAGTTTTTTCCTAACCTTTCAACCCCAGGAACTTTTAAGCATTTTTTTGTACTAACATAATTAGAGGCTTAGATTCCAAAACAAAATTTATGTTTGTTTTGGAGTCACCATGGAAATAACAATACGTCCAGGATGTCGCAGACACATACCAATAGCAGTTACTACAATTTTCCTGCCATAGTCCAATATATACTAACTTGTGTTCTTTAAAATTTAAAGCTGCCAGAACTGATGGATCATTGCATTTTAATTGCCAATACTCCAACCATGCGAAAGAAAGCACTTTGAAACCTATTCATGGATAAACATATAGGTTGTAGCTGATTTCATCAGTTGATTCCTTGTTTTTTTTCCTCTTTTTTTGTGATACTTAATTTCTGTATCTTATGTTTCAAGTTTGTTCGACAAAATTGCCTGCTTGATTAACAGTTTGTAAGTGTAAAAGAGCTTTTCTATGTGCACAACATTGTAGTATATTTGTTTTTACTTGCATCAACATTTTGGTTTTAGATGGAAGAAACTTGGTAAATTCAGCTTCTCCAAGTGCAGGAAAATTGACAGTGGTTGAAATTCTGCTCAGGAAATTTCTCTAAAATGGAAAAAAAGACAATTTACATTTTGCCTTACATATCACCTGCAAAGTTTGTTGTGACTAATGCTATAGACCAGAGGTGCCCAAAGTTTTTGTGATGCATCACATTTCACTAATGTGCAGTCTTGGAAAGCTGCAAAGAGGTTCTTTTTATGGGTTTTAATTGGTCTAAATTAGGGTTAACTTATAAAAATGTAAAAAGATTTACAGTAAAAGGTGATAAGTATTTTGTTTTTGAAATCACTATTTTATAACCCTAAATTGATGAATTTTAGTTCTCCATTGGAGGTGAAGACTTTTGTGTGGATGGAATTTGTTTGACAAAATAATATAAAAACAAAACTAAAATAGTTGGATCTGCCACTGATCATACATCTGGATCATTTTTTGTTGGAGATCGACAGTCTAAACTTGAATTTTGTTGCAGACATTTTTCATAAAACTAGTTGCAGGCTGCAAAAGTTTCTTGCACAGACTGCATTTTGAGCACCCTTATTATAGACTTTTTGTATGACATTGTATATGTACTGCAAATTTATTTTTGTGATATTTAAACTCATGGCACAAAGTCTAGGCCTTTTGTCTAAGCTGAAAAGATTAGGTTTAGGTAAAGTTTAAGCAACTGGTGATTGGATAACATTTAAATGCAAAACATTTTTATGTTGTTTCCTGATACATTAAATTGTGTAATTTAAAAATTAAAGAAGTTGCTAAATGCTAATTAACAATTTTCAAGGCAATCTCTTTTTAAGAGGAATGTGCTTCCAGCATCACACTAAGGTAAAATAGAAAAATTTGATTACAGCAATCTATTACATCATGTCAATAACCCGTGACCAGTTTTGACCTTATTGGGTCTCATCATGTAGGTGTAAAAAATGAACATGCTGAAAAAGGACAAATTTGCCATTGGGTGCAAAAAAAAAGATGCAATACAAAACAATGTGATACAGCAATACCTATATCATGGGGGTCTCATTTAAGGACACACACAGATGACATTGACAACAAATCACATAAGCCCTAATAGGGGTGTAAGATCATCGTTAAGATTTTATCATTTTACAAAATATAGAAGTTGCTAGTTGCTAATTAGCAATTTTCAAGGTGATCTCTCATTAAGAGGGATCTGCCTCTAGCATCACACTAAGGTAAAATAGAAAATTTTGCTCAGAAATGATTACCAACATTACACGGTACCATACAGCAATCTATTATATCATGTCAATAAGCCGTGATCAGTTTTGACCTTATTGGGTCTCATCAGGTGCGTGTAAATAATACTCATTAATAGACATGCTGAAAAGCACAACTGATGAATGACTAGTCTACTTTACAGTAGGCCTACACCAGTTTTCAAAATGTCTTGCTAAACATTTCTGTCTTAAATTTTTTGTAGACCAGTATCATTTACAAGCTACATGAAAATCGGGAGTAAAATTTTTGATAAAAATTTAAACAAGATCAGAAGTTCTATTATTGCTAATATGACAGTGAGTATACCATGCAGGCAAACCGTGGCATAACCACCCAAAACCAGTGGAGCGGTGAAGCTTTTTTATGCTGCATTCTTTTTGGTAGTACTTGTTTTGTAAGAAACTGGGGTATCAAGTGAATTTTAGATGTGCTTGGTGAAGGGGGTAAAATTGCCTCTCTTAGTGGTACATCTTTACCAATAAGATGTAGTAAGACTTGTTGTAGAATTCATTGATTCAGGCGTATTAGCTCATGCTCGGTTTGCATGTCTTTTGTCAGACTGGGCCACCATGACGAATAGACTGCTTGGCCCCATCATCTGTTTGCCACATGAAGATGGAGGCATCCCGGTTAAGTGCCTTGCCCAAGGACACAACAAGCAAGCTTGCCGGCTTGTTATTGTTACCCGACTCCTTTTGAGGGTTCTTTGACCAAAGATCGCAGAGAGAAACAGAATCGCCAATAAGCGAGCGGATCTTTGAACGACTGCAGAAGGGCAGCACGCACTCTCTCTAAAATCGGTCGTCTGTCCTTTGCTCTCCTCTCTCTTTCTCGTTCGCATATTAATATCTAATTAACTTTTTTATGCTTTAGGTTTAACCTTCGAAAAACGAGATATAGTTGAAGCAAGATTCCGAAATAATGTGATTCGTGTTCTGGTTGCAACCTCAACCTTATCTTCAGGTGAGATTTTACGATTTTTTGCCGTGATAAGGTTTCGGTTGTTATTGTTCGATAGACAAAAAGTTTCAATTTAGTTTATTATTTGATCGGCTTTTACTTAATTAGTGTGATGCAGTGTTAAGAACAATGTTGTTTAGTAACACCAACGTTATATTTTCACATCGGCCATTCCGCTCCTCTTTTTGGCTTTGAATTAGATTATACTGCAATAGTAATATCTTATTAGAAAGCGTAAGAAAGTATTATTGGTTTAACACTTGCCAATGCAAAAGAAAGACCAATTTTAAACATTACAATCGATATACTAAATACACACTCTCTTGGTTGAGCAAACCGTGAATACTGACAATATCACTGTGTATCTGACCACAAGTTTATGTTTCATGTGGAACTGTAAAAGTGTTTTTGTTTCTGAAAGATAAACGTTTATATAATTAACAAACTTTAGGTTATGTAAGATTTCGTGTTGGCCAGTTAACCTATTTATCATTGACGCCTTGATCACTTTTATTGCCTTTTCCTTTCATGTGTTATGAATCGTACTCGCTACCGTGACGAACACGTTATCGCCTTTGTCTCAGAGACTTAATATTCGCAGTTTTGGTCAGCGCGGTCATTGCTTGTTAGTTTTTATATTTTTTTGTTGAGGCAAGGCAGAAGCTAGTTTTACTGGGAATTTACTTTTCGTGTTAGTTCAGTTATGTTTTTTCTCTTGGCCATACTGTAGTGCTCCTACCGTTCTATCTTAGTTAGATTTCTAACCGGTACCAACGCCAACCTAGTTCATACCGAATTTATCAGTTTTACTTATCTGGCCCACTGGGCTATGCTTAGTGCAGTAAACTGTAGTTTTAGGGTTTGTGATCATTTTCTGACTCTCGCGTAGTTGTGTGTTGCTTGCCTCTTTGCTTTATTTTTAGATGCTGAATTAGCGGCTTTTAACGTCAATTAGGACAAGTTGCTAATTGCGTTCTGTAAAGCTATTGTTGCATAATACAGATTTCTTGCTTCTTCGCCCGAGTTGGTTTTGTTTCTGTTGTCACGTAGGACAGACCAGGTTAGCTATAGCTGTCCAGCAAGTTCAAATAGAATCATCCGATTCTTGCTGCAATCGCGAGGATCGACCACATTAAAAGCCGTTATAACCTGTGTTAATGCTCTGGACTGAAAAGCTGGTTACCAGTATGTCGGTAGTGATCACTAGTGCTGGCCCGTCTCTTGGGAAATGTGAGTCAAAGGTTGCTATACAGTGCAGTAAAGAAGTTAAAGATATCGCGATGAGCTCATTTCGGGTTGCAGAGGATAATAGTGAAACATCTGCTATGAGCAGACAAAACGATCATAGCCTAGATGAGGATCCATTAGAGGAAATTCGCCTCGCTTGGGTAGATGACCCTGTTCCCATACATTTCATAAAACATAAGTCTTTGATACGTTATGCGCGTGACCTGAAAATGATTAGTGATGTTATGAGGGATTACTCAAAGAGCCATGATTGCGTAGAGAAAGCAGTTTTAGATGCTACGCTTGAATATGGGAAAAAAGCTCATGATGTTTATTGTAATAGCTTGCATCAATGGCTACATGATAATCCTGACTCTCTCGCAAGGGACAAGGTAGAATCATTAGTAAGAGTCTACCCTGAGAAGGAACGGCATGACTTGGAGAGATACTACCTTAGGGCAACTAACGATCCTGAAAATCGAACAAAGAGCACTCTGCTCTCCTCAGCTTCAAAACTTTCGAAGGCTTCTAAAGATTCACGAAGCATTATTGAAGACCAACGGCAAGAAATTTTCAGTTAAAAAGATTGAGTGAGCTGAAGGAAATTCATTTAAAGGAAGCGCATAATGAATATCAAGCAAAACAATTAGAGGTACGTCGTAAAGCTATCAAACTTAAAAAGAAGCAAATTGAAGTAGATGCCTACAAGGAATTGGCAGAGGATACCAGTAGCATAGCTGATGTATTGGATTTTAACAAATTTTGCAGTAAATACAGGCAGTTTCTTGATAAGGATAAGGGGGTTTCCACGGGGGGACCCGCCATTCTGAAGACTCCAAGGGGCCATATATCCTTGATCAAGAGCCACCTGTAGTATGTACTACCCCGATTATGGATACTCACACCAAAGCGCCAATATTTGGAGCCAAGCTGTCACTTTCTGGTGTCAAGGACAGTGATGTAAATTTGAGAAATTCAAGGCTTTGTACCGAAGCACCGTGTTTTAAAAAAGAGTATCCACGAGACGATACAAAAAAGCTAGGAAAGTTCAGCCTGCTATGAATCGCAATTACCTTCCTGAAACTTGGGAATCAAACCTGCATCATCTGTCAAGGTTTGAAGAATGTGGAAGAATGTTGGAGGAGGCCAATGGAGGTCTGCGGTTTTCTGGCACAAACCAATCTGATTATCCGAGATTTCGCCATCGATTTATGTTACGATATAGGGAGTTGAGACAACATCGTCCAGATCTGCTTCTACATTGGCTAGAAGCTACCGTTGAAGGCCAGACAAAGAGGTATGTCAGGAACGCCTTTTCAGTGATAGACCCAGGAGAAGCTTGTGATGTGGTGTGGACCACTCTAGAAGAGGTCTATGGTCGTGAAGATCTGACCATCGACAATGCTATGCAACTTGTTAGACGGCCAGCAAAGTCGATTGGGCATAACTGAAAAGCTCTCCTTGAATTTAGAGCTGATATGCGCACTCTTCAGGGCATATTGGGTTCCCTCAACAATCAATCAGCTCTCGAAAGCCCAAAATTGCTTGGAAGTTTGTATACCGCACTAAATGACAGACTTCGTTGCAAATTTGAAGCACAGCATCCACCTGAACAGTGGTCCTTTGGCAAGATTTCAGAATTTTTCAGTGATGAGATCAGCTATGTGAACTCATTAAACATGATGAACGTCAACATAGAATCCAAGGATGAATCAGCAGCTAAAGCCAAGTACAGTGGGACAAGCCGTCCTATCCATGTGACAAAAGGCTCCACTTATCGACCATCTCAGTTTGCTTCCGAGGAAAAGGCTGTACAATTAAGAAACAAGTCTTGCGTTCTCCATCCAACTGTGACATCGCATTCGCCTATGGAGTGTCACAAGTTTCTCACGTTAGAAGAACCAAAACATTGGGAAGTAGCCAGGGAGCATCAAACATGCTTCAATTGTTTAAAGTGTGATCATCATTCTCGAAACTGTAAGGAGAAGGCCAAGTGCACCCAATGCCATTTATTTCATCGTACGTTGTTGCACAGATCTGGCCACAAATCTCGATCTAACACTTCTTCCCGTGGACTTAAGAAAGAGGAAGAAGGCAGTTCTGATAAGCATGACGCCAAGCCTGTGACTCTTGGTGGGGTTGTCAATGTTGATCATCAAGCCATAGCGAAAATCGGTTTAATGATTTTGACTGCTCCTCGTCGAGACGCAAAAGGGTGTGTACTTGATTGTGTAAAATTCTATGCAGCCATAGACACGGGAGCTACCCATGCGATATGTTCACATGAACTGGCTGAGACACTACATGGAGACTGGCTTCCTGAGAATGAAAAAGAGTACAAGTTATTCAACGGGAAGCTGATAAAATATAATGTAATGGTACGAGAAATGGAGTTGATGGAACATGATAAAACGTTCACCAGCCATGGGAAGGTTAGTTTTGTTGATCAAAGACTACCCTTTTATCAATACTTGCCATCTGATGTGAACTTGCCTAAGCGCGTTGACATGATAGTAGGAAGCGAGTTTGCTTGGGAATACTTTCTTATACCGTTGCTGAGAGAGGGAGATTGTTGCCTACCACACAATATCCATGATGTGAAGCATGGTAGGCTTGGAAAATTTTGGATGAGTTCAAAGATCCAATCTGAGAGCCTCATTAATAATCTTGTCTCTAATGTGCAACCAGCAATATTGTTCAGCTCTCCAACAACCAGGCACCACAAAAGTGAAACGCCACTTTCCACTGAGCCTGAACATACTGCCCCAGCAACAAGCATAGGTCTATCTGCAGCACTGCTCCGCAAAGAATCCCGTTTGGAGTCGCTGAAGAAACTTGAAAGCAATCCGTTTTATTGTTCAGATGATGACGACAAGTTAACAATGAGCACTGAAGACGAACAGGTACTTGAACCCTACCAACTGACTACCCAGGAAGTTGTGCTTGAAAATGGTGATACACACCTGCAGTTTAAGTTACCCTGGGTTGATGCAAAGGACAAAATGACGAATAACTACAACCAGGTCAAAAGCCTACTGTTAAAACTCCAGAAGAGACTAAAATTCAACCCATACTTAATGTCAAAGTACTGCAAAAAAATTGAAAATGCTATTGCGGAAGGTCACATTGTTAGTATCCCCCATGATGAGAAAGATAAGGTTGAAGAGAAATTTAACCCAATCTACTACATCCCACATTTTAATACCACGCAAGCAAAGTTTCGCGTGGTATATGATGCCGCTCGCAACAACCAAGGATTGTCACTCAATCAGCTCTTGGCGAGGGGGCCTATCTTTATGCAGTCACTGAAATCAATTCTTATACGCTTTGGAGAGAAAAGGTACGGGCTAGCTAGTGACATTTCCAACATGTTTTTTCAAATTCGGATACATACTGACGATCAAGATATGTTGAGAATCCTCTGGTTCGATCAACCCAACATGAAAGGGAATATTACTAAATACAAATTCCAAGTGGCACCATATGGTCTACGCTGTGTGCCTAGTATGGCTGGATTTGCAATGCAGTATACAGCGGAAAAGAATCTGCCGGGCGTAAGTGATGATGTTGCAAAACGCGTAGTGCATGATATGTATGTTGATGATTTGATCACGGGTGTCAATAACGTCACTGAAGGACGCCGAGTCGTAAGGGAAATTTCAGCACTTTTAAATTCAACTGGATTTGTGCTAACAAAATAGAGTTTTAGCAGCAGAGAAATCTTAGCCGATGTCGATGAGAGCGACCTTGCACCCACTATTAGAGATATTCGCGATAAAGACCTTGGATCAAGTGAAGCTAGCATGCAACATACTTTGGGACTCGTATGGGATACAAAATCTGATTCCATGTATATGAAGAGGCCGGTTTTCACGCACAGTGAAAATACTATTCTCACCAAACGTCAAGTAGCTAGTATTAATCATCAATTTTTTGATCCGCTCATGTGGTGGGCTCCACTGTTTGTTCGCATGAAGTTGTGTTGTTCTCAGATTGTACGACAGGTATCAGAATGGGATGAAGCTGTTCCAAAGGAATTAGCAGCTCAATAGTGGAAAACAGTCCATCACCTCAAAGAAGTTGATAAAGTTCCAATACCTCGTTGTCGTATTCCATCACACGCTTGCGAAAAAAGTCATTACGAACTGCATATGTTTGCCGATAGCAGCAAAGAGGTTGCTGCTGCTGTTGTTTACCTTCGAGTTTGCACAGGAGAACAGTGCCACGTTGCTCTCTTGGCAGCGAAGACTTCCATTCTTTGTGAACAAGAGGTAAAACGTCAATCAATACCCCGCAAAGAGACTATAGTCTTAGATTTGGGTGCTCGTTTACTCAGAGAGTGCCTCGAATCGACTGGTTTATCAATCAAAGATTACGTTTTGTGGTCGGACAGTAAAACTGTTATTAGTTGGTGCAGCACGAAAAGCTTGGAACTCCGCGTGTTTGAGCGAAATCGTGTAGATTCAATTCTGAGGAACTGCAATGGAAAGTTGCCTCGTTACGTGTCAACAAAACAGAACCCCGCTGATGTGGCAACAAGGGGATGCCGCGTTGACCAAGATGAGAAATGGGAGTTCTGGATAAAAGGACTGGACTTTCTGTGGAAACCAGATTCAGAATGGGAAGATTTGCAGTACAATTGTTCTGCCCTTGACGCAGGTACGCTGCCAACCCCAGTGATCACGTTATCATCCACACCTACACTACCTCTTAATAATAAAGATTTCATGGGACACACCCTGGATCTTACTTATAAGGTGGCTAAAGCTGTAAGAATTCTACTGGTAGTAATTAACTGTGCTCGCAAGTGGAAAATGCGCCTTGCAAGTCATCGTGGTGAAATGAAGAAAGAAGTGGAGCCTCATACTGCCAGCCTGCTACTCGTGGGAATTACCCAGCGTGAATCATTTGAAAAGATTATTGATCGAATGCAGAATGGATTGACATATGAAGAAACAGTTAAGCGTACGCCAAAACATAAACGAGAATGCTGGATGACCTCATTAATCGGATTTGTACCGTTTCTTGACCGTAATGGCATTTTACGAATTGGAGGTCGCCTGAGCAATTCTACTGAAATAATGGACGAGCAGATGCACCCTGCAGTTCTGCCACGGCGGCATAAGATAACTAAGTTGTTTATCATTGATAGACACACAAAGTTGGCTCACCGTGGAGTTGAAACTGTCCTGGCATCTTTGCAAAATGATGTTGGTTTAAAGCCTCTTGGCGGTATTGCTACTGTGCGACATTTTCTAGCCAATTGCTTTACATGCAAACTTTTGAGGAAATCAAGAGCCAGTCAACTGATGGCACCCCTACCGGAGTATCGGATAACCTCTAGGCAACCTGTGTTCTCGTCTGTGTCTGTGGATTATGCAGGGCCATTTGAAGTCAAAAGACATCGTTCAGTGGAGAAACGCTGGATCTGCATCTTTGCCTGTAACGCAACATCTGCTGTCCGTATCGAAGTCGTAGAATCACAGGAAACCACAGCCTTTCTCAATGCTTTCCGCAGATTTCAGTGTTTGAATGGTAACAAAACGAAACACATTCGTTCGGATTGTGCAACAACCTTTATTGGAGCTCGAAACATCATGCGAGAAGAACTGAAGTTGGCGGTCCGTGCAATTGAATCCTCAGCCGAACTAAAGCAATGGCTCATGAACATGAAAGTGACCTGGGAATTCTCCACGCCTGTGAGCTCCCACCATCAAGGTTTCATTGAGAGAAAAATTCGCACTTTCAGAGATGTGACTGAGGGAGTCTTAAAGTCGGATAACACCAAGCGTACACCCACCGAATTTGAATTACTTACCATTCTGCCATAGACTGAATATATAATGAATTGCCTTCCTCTGGGGCGACATTCGGGGGATGAAGATTCATTACAACCCCTGCGCCCAATAGACTTAATTGTTGGATTTTGCGCTCCCGAGAACGAAGGAGCATCTCTTTACCAGTTTGCTTCAAGAGACGAGTTTAGAAAGGGATATGTATACACCCAGAAAATTGCTGACCTTTGGTGGAACAGATGGCTGTCAACGTATTTGCCGTCACTCCAACGTAGACAGAAGTGGACAACCGTCGAAGACAATATCAAGAAAGGAGACGCTGTTCTCTTCATCGATCAAACAAACCCGCTCCGAGCAGCTCACCCCTTTGTCGTGGTTACCGACACGAAGCTTGGCAAGGATGGACGTGTAAAATCTGCTACAATCCGAACAACTGACGGACTTATCCGAGAACGAGACATTCGGAAACTAGTGTTGCTTGAACGATCTGCTACCCCTCAGGATAGGAATTCAACGTCTCAATCCAACGTGTGTGATAATTCCAAACCAATCGCCGTGTTTGCTGGCAACCGCTCTGATGATGTCAACAAACCTCCATTGATTCATCCCACAGAGAAACAATGGAAAAAAATTTAAGTTTAAGACGCTACGTGTTTTAATTGACTTTTATTTCTACAAGTGATTATCGAAGGTCCTGGTAGTAGAGACAATAAGCTACGTGCTGTTACTGGGCACGCACTTTTTCAAATTTGGAAAATTTTTCGTTAATATTTTTTACGAAAAAATTTTGTGGGGACTGTAAGATTTCGTGGTGGCCAGTTAACCTATTTATCATTGACGCCTTGATCACTTTTATTGCCTTTTCCTTTCATGTGTTATGAATCGTACTCGCTACCGTGACGGACGCGTTATCGCCTTTGTCTCAGAGACTTAATATTCGCAGTTTTGGTCAGCGCGGTCATTGCTTGTTAGTTTTTATATTTTTTTGTTGAGGCAAGGCAGAAGCTAGTTTTACTGGGAATTTACATTTCGTGTTAGTTCAGTTATGTTTTTTCTCTTGGCCATACTGTAGTGCTCCTACCGTTCTATCTTAGTTAGATTTCTAACCGGTACCAACGCCAACCTAGTTCGTAAACTAAATTTATCAGTTTTACTTATCTGGCCCACTGGGCTATGCTTAGTGCAGTAAACTGTAGTTTTATGACAGTTAAAATGATCATCAGCACTGCCGTCAATGAGAGTTATTGACGTGTTAGAGTTAGAGCGTCCGCTTCGCAGTTGGGTGACCTGGGTTTAATTCCTTTGTCGAGTCATAGCAAAAGACTTCAAAATATGGTGTTTACAAATTCTCTGCTTAGCGCTTAGCTCGAAACGAATGGTGTTGAGAAATTTTCATGTTGTTCCCTGAGGAAACGCACTTAACGGCATTCCTCCGTCGTTATGTTGCAGATAAGTGGTGGGTTGAACAGTCTACATGTCGTGGTGGCCCAGAATGACCAAAGATACCCATAGAAAATCACCTCATGCGCACAAATGAATTGACGTCTTCAATTGAAACAAAGCAAATGTTTTTGAGGTTTATGTATATCGACACTTTCTGGCTGCCTGCTCTCTCACGACCTCAAGTGACACAATCTCAATATTTGTTCATTGAAATGCATTGCATTTGTTTCCGTTTGGCTGCTATTTTGTGGGCAGTCGGCTAACTTTGTTAAAGTGGTAACTTAAGTATCTATGTTGTTTGTACTTCTATCAACAGTACGCCAATAAACAAATGATTTTCACGGTTACCTGTTGTTGTCCTACCCATGATTTCTACGGTTAAAATTTTGCTATGTTAAAAAATTTCAGTTGACTAGCATAAGCAAAGTAGAGAACAACATCAAGTGTTTAAAAACGTCTTTTAGTCGGTAACCACGTTTTCTCATAAGTGCACTGCTCGATTCTTCGTTTTAAAATCAATACCATGTTTCAAAACGCGATTTGTAGTTTTTGATGGGTAATTATGAATGGCGTAGTCACAACAAACGGAAAAGTAAAAGCTTACATCAATTGTACTCTATCGACCGCTCAAATGAGGGAAAGTGAGGTATAGTAATAAGATTTGTTAGATTTTATACTGTCTCTGGGAATTGCCAGGATGCTTTAAACTTTTGCTAAGAGAGGGCTCAATGTCAGGGAAATGACAGAGCTTAGTATTATATCAATAAGGAGGCTTAGTGTAATGTACAACGTTAGGAATTCCCTGTGCAATAAATATTTGCAATAAATATTTGGAAAAAAATATAAAATCCACCGCAAGACTTAAGGTTCAATCTTCAGTATTAAACTGACGTACAAAAATTAGCTACGAGCACCTATTGCAGCTTCCCGAGCATATATAACAGCCAGATTTCAACAGCGAAGAAAAATATAGTCAGGTAGAACAGCAGAATTTTATTTTAAAATTCACAAAGCCTCTATCACTGAATGAACTCCCAAAGGCCAACAAACAAAAATGTAAGGTACAAGCGATTGTACGTATTTGTATTGACGAAAAAACCTTCAAGAAGGTTCTTCACTCATAAGCCAATCACATTTCTTTCTAAAAAATCTGTATGAACCGGTTCTATCCGCGTCTGTTACATCATACTAAGTTTTAACCAACTCTGAGCTCGTTGTTGGAGATTTTGTGTGACACGCTAGCTAGAATATTTGATCGTGTTGCAACTTGCTGCTGCTGCTGCTGCAGATGCGCTATAGAAAGAAAAAAAAGACCAAGCGAGCTATCCAGTCCACCTAACGGTATGCTACATTATACATATTTGTGAATATTTACATGTAGTACAATTGAGAAGCAAAAGAAAATGAACTGAAACCAAATTCATTTTTCCACATTTCTCTGCGTGGGAATTTCTGTTAAAACAAATAATTTTTTTTGCATTTTTGGAAAAAGATCTCAGAAAAAGGAAAAAGGAAAAAGATCACGTACCACTTCGAAAGCTTCAGCGTACCACCAGTGGTACGCATGCCACAGGTGGGAAACCCCTGCTGTACCCACTTGCTTGAAAGTTATGGATGATCCGCTCATTTAACTATCCAAAGCTTCATTGCCTACCCTAGCATCTACAACTCGTCAATAATCTCAATAATGAGAGGGTATGCCATAATTACAACAATATGTTACGCAATGTATTACTGTACACGAAAACACAAAACGCGAAAATGTACCAGCAAGAATGATAAGTAGGTTAATTCGTAGCGTTAGTGTTGGGCACCCGCTAGTGACAAACTAAAGGCGCTATTGCTATTACTCGTCTGCAAAAATTATATTGGCGCTGCTGCTATCCCCTAAGCAATCTAATCTTAACAAGATAAACGCTAACGCTGGTCTTTTCCGAAAACTATTGTCCGCTAACTGTTATTATGCTAAAAACAATCGTCGCAACTTAGAATCTCGCTCAAAACGTTGCTATATGAAGTAAAAACAGTAATTTTTTGAGGCCATCTGAGAAAATACTAGCAAACCAGCAGAATACACCAACAAAAGTAGTAGCTATATGGCAAAGATATCACAAAAAACAAAGTCTTATTGAAACACGAAATTCAAAAAATTTGTCCTCAAATTTTTCAAAAGTTTTTCAAAATTTTTTAGAAAATCTGAGCTCAGCGATGAACATTTCGAAATGCTCATTTTTTAAAAATTTTTTCAAAAGGTATTTCAAAAAAACAAGCATTTCGAAATGTTCATCGCTGAGCTCAGCTTGTTGTGGCTTTCGCACATCCTCCCCAAATCGAAACAAATACTCTATTGCTGCTCTGCACGATATGACAGAGTTATAATTCACAAACAGCTTCTTTGAAGTCTTATTGGAAAGCAACGTCACAATCGCTTTGTATTGGGACCTCACGTCTTTCTTCGTTTGAAAAAGTTGTATAACAGCTTTTCACGGGGCTGCTGTTTTTTAGTGACTTCTCTCCAAACAATCCTTCAAAAAACTCATAGTGGAAAAATGCACTCTGGAAGCTTTTAATTTTCGGAACATTCTACACCTTTGGAACGATGATACTTATTTTTTAGGAAGAAGGGACTTAGCGCTAGCGGCAATCAACATTTAAAATACTAGCGCAGACAATTGCAGCGCCAAAGCGAAGGCTATAGCAACACTAGCAACGATAATAGCGCCCGCTATTTTTAGCTCCGCTAGTGCCCCAACTTCTAATTCGCGACTAGGTAGTTTCGAGCTATTGGGATTTGTTAGGGGAATGTAGAAACTAACATTAACCGTAAAGCTTGGCATTGATATTTACTTGATCAAAATCAAAAGAACATGACCAAGAAATCAACCAAACGATGTCGCGGAGCGAGCCACAGACAGAAATCCTTTTGCGCCCTTGTCTCTATTAATGTTGGCAGGAGCCTCGATGTTACTATCGCGATCGTAAGCATATCACAAATTGAATGCACAGAACTCAGCTCTTCGCTAAAATATAACAAGACCTGAATTTTTCTCCCCATTTTCTCCCTAAAACAAACTTTCTCTCCTAAAAACAACTTCTTTCTTAGGATGCTTAGTAGCTCTAAATGAGATCCACTTGGCTAGAATTTTCTTCATCCTTGAAACTTTGTGCAATAATAAGATGACCGATAAGAAACGGTAAAACTCTCACGAACTTAATGCTGCATGTGTCCTTACAAAACGGAGCTTCGTTTTTATACAAAAGCTGAGAGTTAGAAAGCATTTTTACGTCACAAACGAAGTATGTGTGAATCAGTGACATCAATCTCAAGATCACTATAAGTAATGAAGCAATGAAGAGTGTCATCACCGGTACTAATGAGTTTTAGAGACTTGCAGCGCTGCCTGCGATGACAATCATCAAAGTAATGCAAACGTCATGATGATCACCGTACATTGTTGTGCAATAAGTATTTCAAGGTTTTCACAGCTTGTGACATGAATGTAATTAACCTCTAAGCAGGTTTAAACAAAACGATGTTCTGCTGTAGCTAGCATAGTAGAAAGATGACAACAAAATCACTAAAATTCCACCCATTTTAAAGCAGCATTAACAGGAATGTACTCGTTCAAACTTTTATTGTTGTTGCTAATAAAATAGCAAAAAAGGCTACTGGAGTAGGCATGGTTCGTTAAGTTGCAATTGCATCATTGAGTTAGCCAATCCAGTAGACTACAGAGGTTCAGTTTCGTAGTCGTTGGCATGGTAAACTCCACTCCCTATCACGCTTCCTTCCTCTCTTTGCTTACTAATCACTGAATTACTTACCCGCACTTGTCTAGCAATTAAGTCATGTATTGCGCCTTTGTTAAATTTTCTTTTACAGAAAGCGACCAATAACAGGACGTAAACACTCACATTACATTTTTAAAAGTACATTCTAATTTGTGGTTTATAACTGCTGCCAGGCGCTACAGATAGCGAGGATCAAAAGAGAGCGAAAGCGTTTTTGGATAATGAAAGCGCCTAATTACAAAGTTTTTGTGAAAAAAACAGAAAGTGCCATTGAAAAACCGCCGGACAGCCAAAGCGATTTGGACAGAAACGGAATGCGAGAGCTGAATTTAGACCAGTATTTCCCAAACTTTATCCATCAACCGCCCACTTAGAGTCACCAAAAATTTGATAACGCCCCCTATCTTGGGCACACAGTTATGCTTTACTTTAGCATTTGATATATACAGTCAAATCTCGTTACTATACCACCTCGATACTATGCCACTCTCGATAATATACCGCCTTTGATCGACCCAACAAAATTCAATACAAATTGAATAGGGAATAAATTTACTATGCCACCTCTTACTCTCGCTACTATGCCACGTGAGATTTATGGATACTGTATACAGTACTGTCGATAAAAACAGCCTTGTTACGTGTACAAGAGTGTACAAAAATAGAACGTGGCATACAGGCATCCTTGTTACGTGACAATGTACATACAGTACACTGTATGCCATGTGCTGCTTTTGTACACTGTTACAGTACAGTAGCCTACGGTACATTTTTGAAGTCTAAATTTTGTTCCAAATTTTACCCAAATGTCATCTCAAAAGCGCAAGCGAACTGACTTTACGTTGAAGGAGAAGAAGGAGATCATCGATGCTGCGAAGAAGGAGCCAAACCAGTCCAAATTGGCAAGGGAGATAAGCAAGAAATGGGGCATCGAAGTTAAGAGAACCACAGTGAAGGGAATTCTCAGCAAGAAGGATGCAATCGAGGCGGCCATCAGAGCTGGAATTCCATCAAAACGCTAGAAGCTGAAGCCGGCTAAACACTCGGAGCTCGACGAAGGGGTGCTCATATGGCTGAAGCAAGCAAGAGAACAGAATCTGCCAGTCGTTGGTAATCTGATCAAAGAAAAGGCATTGAAACTGTCCGAGTTGATGCACATTTCAGACTTCATCGCCAGTGACGGTTGGCTGGACAATTTCAAGAAGCGCAACGGCATCACGTTCAAGACAGTGCAGGGCGAAGCTGGAGGGGTAGATTTACAACCCCTTCTTGAGTGGCAACAACAGGTTCTCCAGCCCTTACTTAGGCAATTCTCCGCAGACGACGTCTTCAACCTGGACGAGACTGGACTCTTCTGGCCGTTGCTTCCGAACAAAACCATGAGTTTCAGGAGAGAACGGTGCACTGGAGGAAAGAAGAGCAAGCATAGGATTACTCTTCTGATAGGGGCAAATATGAGTGGCACCGAGAAGTTTCCTCTTCTGGCAGTCGGCAAATCCAATAGACCCCGTGCTTTTAAGAACAAGGAGATTCCCGTCAAGTACGAAGCAAACTCGAAGGCGTGGATGACCGCAAAACTTTTCGAAGACGTGTTGCGTGCGTGGGACGGACGACTCGGCCAGCATGGACGCAGAGTGCTGCTCTGTCTTGATAACTTCTCTGGCCATCCTCCTGAGCTCCAGCTGGACAACATCCAACTGCTCTTCTTCCCACCCAACACGACATCCCATTCTCAGCCAATGGATCAGGGAATCATAGAGAATCTCAAGCGCCACTACAAGAAGATTCTGCTGCGTCGTCGGCTCGAGGCCATGGACATGGGAAAGGAGTTCGAGTTCACATTGCTCGACGCTCTACACGTTGTCCGGTGTGCTTGGGAGCAGGTCAGCGAGTCCACGATTAGAAACTGCTTCGCGAAGGCCAAGTTTAGCGAAGAGCAGTATCAATCTGAGCCAGATGATGCTGAACTGTTGGAGATCTGGGAAGCTCTTCCTGCCGAGGAAAAGATGCACGAGAACGAAGAGATCGAGCTATCTGACTTTCTTGAAGCCGATGAGCGCCTCGAGACTGGAGGATCTTTCACATTGGAGGACATTGCGGAGGAGATGTTGGGCAGAGAGGAGCCGGTCGAAAGCGAAGATGACGAGGTAACTATCGAGGAAGAAACCATTTCTTTCGAGAATGCCCAGCGGGCATGGAGCACTGTCCGGAAGTTTATGCAGCAGAGAAGCGAGAAATTGGGTGTGATGCAAGCATGCGATCGCCTAGAAAATGAAATACACGAGATTCGCCGAAAGAACATGCGACAGCTGACGATTCTTCAGAGTTTTGGCCTGAGTTAGATAACTTGGGGAATACGTTACGTGTACTTTACATACACTGTAGTCGTTTATCGTTTTGTTTGTTGCGTTTATTGTTTCGTCAATACTGTAGCAAACTCTTGTTACTATGCCACTCTTGCTACTATGCCTCTTTACCTCGGTCCCAATGGGTGGCATAATATCGAAATTTGACTGTATATATAATAAATTTACGCAACTTACATGTAAACAACAAGCACACATGAAACACAAAAATGCATTTTTTCTGTTAGCATACATAATCAAAATGCCATGCTCTCACATTTTAATGCGATGGGTGCGCCTGGTGCGATGATACCAACTTGTTAGTTTCTAGCTTCAGTGCAGTGAGGAAAAGTCTTAGGTCGTCCCGATCTGTGACAGCTAGTCTATTCCTTTGCTTGCAAAGAAGCTGGCAAACTGCACTGAACCCTTTCTCAACCAGATAGGATGTTGGAAAAGCTAAAAAGTACAGCTTCACTTTGTTCCACACTGCTGGGTAACGTTTACGGACAGCTTTCTGCAGCCAGAAATCCTGGTAGGAGTTTGAAAGCTTTGGTCTCAGTTCAATATCATTTTGGAGTGATATTAGTTTTTCTTCTAAGACACCTGCCCCTTCCAGACTTGACTCATGCTGTGGATCTATCACCCAATCAAGCACCTTTAAGGAAAAAATGTCTTGAAATCTGCTGGTCATATCCTTGTGGAGTTGATCTAAGTGTGAGCAGTATTCTTGCTGGTCATCATCTAGTACGGTGCTTTCTTTGTCAAGCTCAGCCAGGCTTGGAAATTGGAAAAGCTCATGACCACCTAAGTTGCGCTTGTAAGGTTCCACCTTGGATATGAATGCCAGTACAGTTGACTTCACTTTGATCAGATTAACAAGGTTTCCCTGCAGTTGTAGATTTAGGTTGTTTGGCAACAACGGATCTGACGAAGTTGCCTCCAACGAAGAAGTGACAACAAGTAATACTAATGGCCAAGAAACTCAAACTCAAATGACTTTAGCTCAACAACTGTATGCTTTTGTTGCATATGACAAAAATGAAGAAGAATAATACAATAATGTGAGCTCTCGAGTTGTGCAAAAAGAGATGATGCTCTATGAAATTACTAAAACGAGGCCAAATAATCTAGAAAAGTTGTATGCAGCTCTAAAAACCATCAAACCCACATCAGTTGAAACCGAGCGTGCATTTTCAGTTCTTGGCTATTTTGGAAGCAAAATCAGAAATCGTCTTAACGATGACACCATTGATGCTTTATTGTTTTTGCACCATTACTACAGTAAATAAACTTTGGTTATTTTTCAGTACAATCGCTCATTTTACTGCTTCGTCAATCCCGAGAAATCCCGGGATTATGTGATGGAAATCCCGGGAAAATCCCGAGCCCGGGATTTCTAATTTAGGCCCGAAATCCCATCGCTAGTTTTAACGACGACTCTTTAGAAGAGTGCTTGGAGCACTTCGTTCTATTTTGAAACCTGCTGTTGTACATGAAGTCATTGAGCAACTGAGACGTTCTCCTGGTTTAGAGTCAATATTGAAAGTCGTGCCTTTTGTTGTTGCATATCATCATGCCGCTATGCTAATCTTGCTCTGTCTAGTTGATTGTCATTTTCAATATATTTGATAGTTTGTGTTTTTCTTGTTGTTGTTACCCGACTCCTTTTGAGGGTTTGGGGCATGACGGGAGGCCAGAAAGTCCCAGCAGCTGGGCAACTCCCAAGCCCTAGAGCAGGAGTCGCCAATCTACGGCTTGCAGGCCCAATCCGGCCCACAAAGGCTTTTTATCTGGCCTGCGGAGCCCTTTTTTATTAATTGTAAAACAAATGTATAGCGCAGTACTTCCTTGACAGAGCCACTTTGATCCAATCAATTTGATCGCAAACAGCATGATTGGTGACAGCGAGAGACATGATGACCTTTTTTTTCTTTTTTGAAATCACCTATTTTTCGGGCAACATAACACGATTCTCAACGTTATTTACCGTTATTTCCAAGTTAATTTGAGTTAACTTGGGCCCACTAGTCTTTAAAATATGAGCAATGTGGCCCTCCATGGAAAAAGTTTGGAGACCCCTGGCCTAGACCAAAGATCGCAGAATGAAATGGAATCGCTAATGAGCGAGCGACCCTTTGAACGACTGCAGAAGGGCAGCATGCACTCTCTCTAAAATCGGTCGTCTGTCCTTTGCTCTCCTCTCTCTTTCTCGTTCGCATATTAATATCTAATTAACTTTTTTATGCTTTAGGTTTAACCTTCGAAAAACGAGATATAGTTGAAGCAAGATTCCAAAATGATGTGATTCGTGTTCTGGTTGCAACCTCAGCCTTATCTTCAGGTCAGATTTTACGATTTTTTGCCGTGATAAGGTTTCGTTTTTTATTGTTTGATAGACAAAAAGTTTTAATTTAGTTTATTATTTGATCGGCTTTTACTTAATTAGTGTGATGCAGTGTTAAGAACAATGTTGTTTAGTAACACCAACGTTATATTTTCACATCGGCCAATCCACTCCTCATATTAGCTTTGAATTAGATTATACTGCAATAGTAATATCTTATTAGAAAGCGTAAGAAAGTATTATTGGTTTAAAACTTGCCAATGCAAAAGAAAGACCAATTTTAAACATTACAATCGATATACTAAATACACACTCTCTTGGTTGAGCAAACCGTGAATACTGACAATATCACTGTGTATCTGACCACAAGTTTATGTTTCATGTGGAACTGTAAAAGTGTTTTTGTTTCTGAAAGATAAACGTTTATATAATTAACAAACTTTAGGTTACTTGTCAAGAAGCAAGTGCAAATGACTGAAATCCCACTGGACGTTGTTTTAGCATTTGCACAGCTGTTGGTTCAGGGTACGAGAAATTCCAAGATGCACAATTGTGCATGAAGCAAATTATCGATCTTCGTTAGGCGATAACTTTTCATTGCTGTAAGGAACGCCACAGCAGCGGCGAGCGATCCTACTCGAAAAAGACAGGAAGGAATTTTAACTAGGCTTGAAGCTTTATTCAGAGTTTAACAACAGTTCAACGTCAGTCCAACAGTTACCACTTAAATGAAATTAAAACCAACTATTGAATACTTGCTTACATATGCCGTTTGCATACATGCCGTTAAATTCGATATTACTTTGTCTAAAGAAAAACCACAAATTAACTTAATAGCTAACCTAACCCTTAAATCAATTAGGCTAAAACAAACAATCTAGCTGCTGCAATAAGCTTGCCTGCCACGAGGCGAATGGCCGGCAATCGTTTATGGTTGAACCACGCATTATGATGTCATAGAAAGTATTATTCGGTTCAGTGAACGTAACACTCCCCCCCAAAAGCTTCTCAAGAAGTTTTTTTTTTAAATTACCAGTGAACTGCACCCCATAATATTCACAAAATAAAAGAACAAACGCCCCAACAGTCGAAAAAACACACTGAAGAGTTCAGCCTATTACAATTTCAACCGTCCGGGGCCACCAGTGCAATTTTGCCAATGTCTCTCTGCTTGAGTTTCCCGTCGCTCATGCGTGCGACAACCGACCGTACATGGCCGTCAGTCCCTTTGTTGACACTGGTAAGCACACCGTACGGATATTCAAGAAACCGTGGTGGATCTTCGTGGCACAAGATCACAAGATCACCCACTTGAAAGTCTCTAGTTTCTTGTCGCCATTTTTTGCGCTGCTGCAATTCGGAGACGTAGGTCTTTAGCCATCGGTCCCACCATAATTCTGCAATTCTTTTGGTGAACCGGTGTCCTCGACGAAGTTCGTCTCTGGGCGAGGATGTGGCAGGTGGGGCACAGTTTTTTCTTGGGTCTAGAGCTTCTACCATCAAGTTGATAGGTCTTAGTGGAGGTAGACCATCATCAGACGGGGACTTGGTGAGAGGGCGACAGTTGATTATGTACTCTGCCATTTTGAAACAAGTCAATAAATCATCCTCAGTGGGGCTGCGAGTGTGCAGATCAGGTAGAGTCGCCAACGCTTTCCGTATAGTTCGTATTTGCCGCTCGTATATTCCGCCATGTTGGGAAGCTTCAGGAGGGCCAAATTCCCATTCTACCTCCCATTCATCCATTTTGTTTTGTGCATATTTGGAGGGTTGAAGTTGAGCAAGTGAGGTTTGGACCTCCCTCTTCAAAACGTTGTTTGCTCCGACATAATTCGTCCCATTGTCCGTCCTCATGAACTTAGTTCGAAATCCCGTCGAGCAGAGAAATCTGCGAAAAGCATTTAGAAAGGCCGAAGTTGTTAAATCAGCAACTAGTTCGATCCGAATGGCTGTGGTGGTAAGACAAACAAAGACACATAGCCAGCGACGAACTGTGCTTCGGCCTACCACTATGCAAAAGGGGCCCGCAAAATCAGAAGCAGTATATGCGAAAACGTGAGCAAAGGGTTTCAATCTATAAGCGGGAAGCGGTGCCATCAATTGATTGCCCTTAATTTGTCGTCTAACAATACACCCAATACAGTCTTTAGTATAATGTCTAATTGTACCAGTGCCTCCTATTGGCCACAACCCTTTATCTTGTTGCAAAACCCAAAAAACTAAATCAGGCCCGAAATGTCCACTGTCACTATGTGTTTTGCAAATGTACAGTTCAGTCACCCAGTGCCGGTGAGGGAGAAGAATGGGGTGCTTGAAATGATAACCCAGATTAGAGTTTTGTAACCTCCCTCCTATTCTTAGCAAGCCATGGTCGTCCAGAAAGGGCACATACTTATACAACTGCGTCCAGTAATGGGGGCGGTCTTGTGTCGGAAGTGTTTGAACAGCCTGTTCAAACGAGATTAGCTTGGTTTCCATTTTTTCAATTATTTTCCCACAGGTTTCTTGCTGCGCCATCTTCAGCAAAAGCAGCCTAGTTTCGTCTCGAGTAATCGGTACTTTTGGAATCCATCCAGTTTCCTTACGCAAAGCCATGAAGCAACTGCGTAAACAATGAAGCCTCCGTTCTGCTTCCATACAAGATGCTGAGTCTGAGAGCTGATTCAAAATTTCACTTTGTCCGCTTAATTTAAGTAAATTAAGTTTAATAGGTCGTTTGGTCATTTCCTTTCGCATTTCCACTTCGCTATATTGATCATCGTCACCGCTTTCCAGTTTGACAGGCCACTTCTCAAAGGGCAGACTTAAAAATGCGGGGCCTTTTGTCCACAACTTCCACTCATTTTCTTGTTTCAAAGAAATCCCTCTGGACGCAATGTCGGCGGGGTTGTTCATTGTTTGAATGTAGTTAGGGATTTGACCGTTTAAGCCACCAAGAATTTTATCAACTCGATTTCGCACAAATTGTGACAATTGCTTTGTACTGCACTTGCACCACTTTATTACCGTCATGGAGTCAGTCCACGCAAAGGTTTTTTTTATTGGTATAGTCAAGTACTGTTGAACTTGGTTAAGCAAATTTGCTCCCAAACACAATGCTATCAACTCTTTTCTTGCAATCGAAAATTTCTGGATCTGTGTTCTGGGGAAAAGTCTTGACTTGGCTATCACAAGTGAACTTTCAATAATGCCTTCTTCCAGGCCTACTGTTCGTAAGTAGACACACGCTCCCATTCCCAATTGAGAAGCATCGCTGAAAAGATGAAGCTGGTGGGTTCCACAATTCGTGCTTGAAAAAAGTCGTGGAATTGATTGTAAACAAAGCTTTTGCATATCCGTTGCCATTTTATTCCACTTTTCTGTCAGTTCCGGTTCGACTTTATCGTCCCAGCCTTTGGTTTCAACCACTATTTCTGAATAACAAAGCTTTAATCCAACCAAGTAGGGACTCCATAGTCCCAATGGATCAAAGTAAGAATTGATATTACTTAAGGCAGTCCTTCGAGTCAGATTTGCCTCCATGGGGGCGGAAATTTTTGCATGCAGTTCTAAGCAATCCCGCTCAGCGTTCCACCACATACCTAGCGTCTTTTGTTGAGGAAGTCCATCCTTGGCCAAGTTTAATTCTTTCAATGGTGGGGCCAAGTTCTCCTTTGTTGTATCCTCCAAAACTTTTGCGCAGTTGCTGGAGAATTTAGTCAGCACAAATCCAGTAGTTGCCAGAAGTTGAGTGGTTTCTTTAATCACTTTTTTTGCCTCACCGATGCTGGTGACCGAAGTGATAAAATCATCCACATAAAAATCGGAATTTACCCTGTCTAAGGTGTCGGGAGAAACCTTAGCATGGTTTTTTGAAGCAGTGTATTTTATGCAGAACCCTGCCATGCTAGGCACGCACACCAGGCCATAAGGCATCACTGTAAATCTCCAAGGCTTGATGTCTTCATCTTGATCTGTATTGAATGGTAGAAAGCGCAACATGTCCCTGTCATCAGGGTGTAGGCTAATTTGGAAAAACATGTTCTTAATATCTGCTGTGACAGCATATGCATGCTGCCTGAACCTCAGTAGGATGCCCACCAGAGATTGAAGAAAATTCGGACCGCGAAACAGCATGTCATTGAGACTTTGTCCATTTATCGAGAGAGCACCATTGTATACGACTCGAAACTTTTGCTGTTCTGTCGGAAAGTGAGTGATGTAGTGTGTGGATTTGCTGTCTTCTTTCTCAGTTTTCTTAACTGGTTCAGCATGACCTTCCGCTTTCATTTTCTCAAACGTTTCTTTGTATTTAAACGCTCTCTCAGGATGATTAGCAAGCTTCTTCTGCTGACCCATGAGTCGCCGCTTGGCAATATGCAGACTTTCTGGAACTGTATGAGGGCAGCCCGGCCTCCAAGGCAACTTCAGTTGTAATCGCCTGTGTCCATTGTCATCAAATGTCTCTTTCAAGTTTTCTTGATAGAAATTGAGCACCATTTCGTCCTCTTTGCTCATTACCATTTCCTCACTATTGGGTTCCAAAATTAATTGGTCTTGGTAGTAGCAAGAGATGTCTTGCAAAAGTGTAGGCACATATTCTGCACATTTGTCAACCGAGATGTTATGCTCGGCGGATACAATTTCCAAAACCTGATTCAAATAATGACGGGTTTCATTGATCAGGTGAGCTGTGCAGATTTGTTGGCTCTTACACTCATTTATCTTCACACCCCAGTAGATTGGTCCCAGTGGATGTTCTCCGATTAAAGGTTCCCACGAAAGGCTTTCTTTCCATGAACACGTTTCCCATAGTCTAAATCGTCGCATGTCCTTAGTTCCCAAGATCATATCTATTCTTCTTCTTCCTGGAAGAACTGGAAAACATCCTTGTGGCAAATCATGTCGTTCAAACTCTTCTTTGCCGGGAACGCATTCTTTATATGGCAGTGTTTTGTCTATAAACGTTACCTTGTCCAATTTGACAAGTGTTTCTTCACCGTGTTTGAGACACAAGGATTTCTTCATGCATGGGTAGCTTTTAGGAGTTTCCTCCAAAAACTGAATGCTAATCCTCTCTTTAGGTTTCCATCCAAATAATTCCTCTGCCAACTCTTTAGTGCAGATGCTGCTGTCAGCACCAGTGTCGAGAAGGGCATAAAATGGTATTGAAGTTTCTGGTTTACTGTTTGTTTTTACTGCCTTTAACACCATCAATGGTACCGATGCAGGACAATCTGAGTCTACAAACTCCCTGTTTATCCCTTTGCGGTCCACCTACATCCCTGGGATGATAAAGGAAATTATGTAATACGGTCCACCTACATCCCTGGGATGACTTTCGTGTGTAGCGGTTTTAACAAGTCCACTTACACCCTAGGGATGCTGTAAGATTTTTTATCAATTTTGGTATACTTCTACTTGTTATTCGAAGGGTATTTCCCTACTTTAGCTTGAAGTTTTGAATGTGAGTGAGAACAGGCTAAGCCTAGATAAGGACCAGAATAGCCTACTTGTTGTATGCCTAGCAACTGGCAAGCTTGCTTGAACAGTACAAGTGCCAAATAAGTTCTTTCATAATACAATTTTGGTATCACTGATGTGCAATCAGTTACCAGTATAAGACTTGCTTGCTTACTCTTATCAGTTATCACTATAAAAATAAACTCTACCAATATTGTTTCAGAAGGTTTGTGAAGTAAAATGGCTGCTGAAAGGTTTGGTACTGATGATGTGCTTGGAATGCTTGATGAAGATTACTTAGATATGGAAGTTGATGAAGAGAGTGATTTTTTTGATTCAGATATGGAAAGAAGTGATGATGGGAACTCTGCTCCAGGTGATGACTCAGACAACGATGTGTCAAGCTCTGATGATGATGCAGTAGGCGGTAATGGGTGGAGAGCATGGCGTAATACTGACAATGATTTTTTTCATCACCCATTTACAGCTAATAATGTGGGTGCCAACTTGGAACACATCCCAGAAACAGAATTGGAATGCTTTCAGAGTTTTATGACCGATGAAATACTGATGGAACTAGTGGTGGCAACAAATGCATATGCAAGTATAAAACTAGGTCAAAGAAGGTTTACAAAGAATTTTGTGTGGTATGGTTGGAGAGATGTAACCTTGCCTGAATTGAAGGCTTATCTTGGGGTCGTGTTGAAGATGGCTTTGATAGAAAAGCCTGATATAAAGGATTACTTCAGTAGAAAATGGACCGAATAGCCTACTGCCCGTTTTTTCTTGAAGTATTTTCTAGAAGACGGTTTTTGCAAATCCATTGGATGTTGCATGTGAAATCGCCAGAACCAACCACCGCACCTATAACCCGTGGAAGTAAAATGAAAAACTTTGTTTCCTACATCCAAGAGAAATGCCTTCAGAACTTCACTCCCAGACAAAACATTGCGGTTGATGAAAGCACGGTCGGTTTCAAAGGACGTATTGCTTTCAAAACGTACAATCCCCAAAAGCCTAGCAAATGGGGGCTTAGGGTATACGTCCTTTCAGACTTTGAATCAGGTTATGTATCCGCGTTCGAACCATATTTTGGAAAAACAACCACAGACAGTTTGTCGCGGCCAGACATGCCTTTTACATCCAGGATTGTGCTACATTTAGTTTGTAAGCTGCTGGCAAAGGTTGGAGGAAGCGATTATCATGTGTACACTGACCGGTTTTATACAAGCTACACATTAGCGAAAGAACTGCTTCAAAATCGAGTCCACCTTACTGGAACTGTCCAAAAAAACAGAGTTGGACTACCATCTGAAATCAAGCATTTGCGATTGCAAAACTTACAGATTAGGGCATACCGTCATCCAGAAGGCATTCTAACCCTCGGTTGGCAAGATCGACGCTTGATACTGATGCTAAGCACATGGCATAATGTGGACACAGTACCCCATCATCGCTGGCGACAAGGTAGGCAAGAAGATGTGGAGAAGCCGGTAGTAATTTGTGATTACACTTCACATATGGGAGCAGTTGATCGCTCCGATCATCACTGTGCTTCTTACTCTTTCACACGAAAAACGCTCCGATGGTGGAGAAAGTTACTTTTCTGGCTGATTGAAGTGTGTATGGTCAACTCATTCTTGCTGTACAAGGAAGTGCACCAGCTGCATGAAGCAAGACACTTACGATACAGAAACAATGTAATTGTGCAACTTGTCGGTGAAATCCGTAACAAGGATCCCAACCGCGGAAGACCAAGTACAAGTGATGCTGCTGAGTGCCTCAATAAAGCACCACATTTTATTGCTAAATGACCTAGAGGTCATAACAAGAACTGCATGGTTTGCAGCAGCAAAGAAGACAGAAAAACGACTTTGTTCTTTTGTGAAACATGCCAAAGAAAACCTGGACTTCACCCCGGAGAATGTTTCAAAAAATACCATACACAAGTGAACTATAAAGGATAAATACACAATCTGAGCGGACAGACATGAGCGAAACATACCAATTGTGAAATATTTTGTGATTTGACTACATTTTTTTGTGTTTATGTGAAACATCATTGTAAAATATATGTCCTAATGAATATATTTTGTCTAGAAAAACCATATCTGCACAAATCTGCACAATCTAAAAAATCTGCACAAATCGCAAAAATTGTTAAAAAAGCACAATAAAAAAAATGACAAAATTTGAGAGGTTGACCAAAAAAAGTTTCAAAAGCATGATCTACACATAAAAAACTACCCAAAAATGCAAAAAGAAAAAATTGGACTTGTAATGACTGAAATGGTAAAAAAAAGAGGACTGCAAAGGGTTATTTTGGTCTCTACTGCATTGATGTGGCTGAGGTGTGCTGAGCCCTCGGAAACATCTTCCTGGTTGGGTTGCGCCTCCAGGTGTAACAATACCGAGTGCCGTCCCTGGCACTTATTGCAATAATGTTTGGCTTCACAGTTTCTGGCTAGATGATGTCCAAAACAAAAATAACATAGGCCTTTGTCTCTAACCATCCTTCGCCGGTCTTCGACTCCCATGTCTAGGAACGATCGACAGTCTGCAGTCTTATGTTTTGACAGGGGATGTATGCAGCAGCTTGGCCAGTCTTCACATGCTTTTCCGGTGCAACCAGTAGCGCTCTGTGACTCTCCTTCCAAGATGCCATCACCCTGTCCTCGCACAGCCATCTGCAAGCTGTTAGTTCTAGTCCTGGTGCAACCACGTTCGAGGTTTTTTCTACCAAATTTACCAGATTTGGTATCTACCTTATTAACTTGCACATTATTACCAGAAACAGGTTCACAAAACCTCTCTTTTTCATAAGACCTGAAGAAGCCCTGACCGTATTGTGAGGTCATTATCCGTAATTCACGCACAACAAATTGACGTAGAGCTGTGAAACCGGGTCTATTCAAATCCATTTCATATTGAACCAGGAAATCAAGATAGCGTCTTTTTAGAACATCTGGGAGGCGCCCAGCTACTTCCATCAGCAGTTGATCGCCTAATTTTTCAAGCTCATTGTGGGCGTGTGCAAATACCTCTAAAGTGTTGAGACTTTCATTAAAGGATTTCAATGAAGCTATTGTATGCACAATTCTGGGGCCAGTCCGTATATTGACAACCTCTGGCTCTGTAACAAACCCACTTGACACACCATACCTTTCGCGCAGCCGATCCAATGCCCTTTCAATACGCTGAGAGGTAGGCATGTTTCTCATGGGCCCAAAAAACAGGTTGATCATTTCACGGGGCTTCCCTATGCAAGAAGCGCGCAGAACTTCCAGACGCTTGTCCGCACATGGACTTTCTTCCATGAGCTTACGGATTTGATTTTCATAGAATACATAGGCAATATTGTGCCCATCGTACCCAATTTGAGAAGCAAGAGTTATGTACTCGTTGCGGTTTTGATGTTCGAGATAAGTTTTAAAAACCTCCTGTGAGCAATCGCTAGAGTTTTGACTTTGAGGAGCTGCTGATATTTTTCCAACAGAACAATCCTTAGTGTGAACAAACGATTCCGCCCCGGTTCTGAGATGGTCTTGCTGAGCCCCATTTTGACTTCTGCACCCATCCTCTAACATGCTGTCAGGTCCTGTTTGTTCCCGTGGCATCATGTCAACATTAGCAGCATCTGGAAACATTCTTTCCCTAGTCAAATCTTGTAATTTCCTTAATTCCCTTTCTAAGTGGCGATTTTGTTTGACAACTTCAGCCTTCTCTCTCAAGACAGCCTCTGCTTTTTCTTGTTCAGCTTTTGCACACCGCAAGGCCTGTTGAGCTTCTACTTCTGTGGTGGAAGCTCTTTGCTGTGCAATTTCAGCATTTAATTTTGCATCAACGAGTTGGTCGCTTATGAAAGCAACTTCTTCGTTGTGCTTTTTAAGAAGTTCATCTATAGCGCTTTGCGACGCAAAACTCAACTGTGATTTTGCGTCTGATGCACAACGTCTCAACAAGGCATTAGTACGTTCTACTGGATCCATAATTGCAAAGTTATAATAGCGTCTGAGCTTGTCCTTTACCAGAGGATCATACGCGGAAAGCAGTTTCCGAACCCTGGGCAGGGCCGCAATGGATGCCCCATCGCTTTCTTTCTTGGTCGCCTCTTCTATCCAAGAGTAGAGAGCACTGACATACACCCCATGCGCCCTAATTATGTAATCAAAAACAGCTTTCACTACTTCGTGATCATTAGCATTGTCACTGTATGCGTACTCACGCAAATTCACTTGCATTACCTTCAATTCTTCAGCGTACCTAAATAAGCAGCGGTGATTTTCCGATGGTGGCACTGCCGGGTTGTCCACCCATGAAGCCCTAATTTCGTCCACTGCCACAATGACAGCTTCCGTGCCCTTCGAGAAACTGTCTCCAGAAGACGTGTTCATATCTCAAGGCAAGGTTGAAGAAAGTAATGGTAAATACAAATTCAATGAGAAAATAGTTTGTACCCCAAGCACTAAACTGTAAGCTGAGAGTATGGTAACCCGTAGTTTCTGGTAGCCTACAAGCTATAGATTTCAACAAATAAAAATGTACCTCCGAAATGATTTGCATACACTGCCCCCGAGTCAGCGTAACACCTAGAGTAGCTAGTGGTATAGCCTAAAACACGAACGACACTGACGTGAATCTCTGTCTGAATATCGAAATCGATCGACGAAAGAATACTGGCAACTCCGTGACAATTAGATCCAGTTACCAGCCCGAAGCAAGTTGACTCAAATCAATAATCGCTTTGCAGAAGTGTAAATCCCAACAATAGTCCGTTTGTATAGTGTATATTAATCCAATCGAAAATGCTTGTCGTAGCTTTCTCTATTGCTTCTTTTCGTTGAAGAATAAGAACTCCGTTAGTCCTTCCACTTAGAGAAACGAATTTAAAGTAAGGAACGTCACAGCAGCGGCGAGCGATCCTACTCGAAAAAGACAGGAAGGAATTTTAACTAGGCTTGAAGCTTTATTCAGAGTTTAACAACAGTTCAACGTCAGTCCAACAGTTACCACTTAAATGAAATTAAAACCAACTATTGAATACTTGCTTACATATGCCGTTTGCATACATGCCGTTAAATTCGATATTACTTTGTCTAAAGAAAAACCACAAATTAACTTAATAGCTAACCTAACCCTTAAATCAATTAGGCTAAAACAAACAATCTAGCTGCTGCAATAAGCTTGCCTGCCACGAGGCGAATGGCCGGCAATCGTTTATGGTTGAACCACGCATTATGATGTCATAGAAAGTATTATTCGGTTCAGTGAACGTAACAATTGCCTATGCATTAGGAGTGAATATACCAGCTCGTTGAGGGATTATTTGAACACCCAGCTTCAACAAGGGACTGCTTGATGTGAAGTTATATCATCAAATGTTAGGTCGGGCTGAAAGGAAAGAAATAGACGATGTAGGTAACATGGATGAATTTGATTCTTTTGTTTTTGATCTTTATTTGTTTTTATAAGTTTGATAATTTTGATCAGCAAACGAACTTTAAATCTTCAAATGTTTTTCTGCAAACTTTGACAAAGCTCACGGGAGGCGTTGAACCTCAAACTATCTGTAGCTCAGAACATTTCCAGTATTTCTGTGTTTTAACCAGCTCCAAGTTTAGTGATTTCAGTGTTAAGCAACCCTTGGTAGGATTAGAAATTATGAAGCAAGCTTTTCCTATTCATATTCTCGGCTCCATTGTCTACGCGAGCGCTAAGATAACGCTGCACAATTGCTGACAAGAGTTCATTCCACAGATCTATTCAAAAATTCGTTTGTATTGTTAATACCCGAATTAATTTTTACGCTGTGTTGGTAGGAGAAAGCATCCTTATGTGCAAGCCACCTGAAAAGATGAGAGGCCAAAAACTGATGACCAGCTTCCTGCCTTCTGTAAAGAGTTGCATTGTGACCAATGTAGATTCTAACACTGAAACAACGTCGGCTGTTTGAAGAGCTATTTTGAAAGTTTGTGTTTTTGTTCCGACGTTTTGCATTTGATTGCAATGAAATTGGATTTACAAGGCATATTTCAGCCCAACGGTTAAGATGAGCATTGGCACTGCCGTCAATGAGAGTTATTGACGTGTTAGAGCGTTCGCTTCGCAGTTGGGTGACCTGAGTTTAATTCCTTTGTCGAGTCATAGCGAAAGACTTGAATATATGGTGCTTACAAATTCTCTGCTTAGCGCTTAGCTCGAAATAGATGATATAGAGAAATTTTGATGTTGTTCCCTGAGGAAACGCATTTAACGGCATTCCTCCGTCGTTATGTTGCAGACAAGTGGTGGGTTCTTCTTCTTCATTTGGAAGGGTTCCACATTTTCAGATATTGGCATTGATGGTACTCAGCCAGCATTGTGTGTCGACATCCAAAACTGTCAGCCCACGTATTCCTGTAGGTGCCCGATTACGGGGCATGTCAGAATGATGTGTTTTGCAGTTTGTTCTGCAGCGCCACACTCGCAATTCCATGTAGAACCAACGCCCCATTTGTGCATGAACGACTGAAAACACCCAACACCAGCCCGCAAGCGGTTGAGCCTGACCCATGATGATCTGGGCAGGCCCATCCCCATTGGCCTAGTGCTTGTCCTAGGAATGAAAGCACGGAGATCAGATGAACACTCCGAGTATTTCGTGCTCCATTTATAGTCAGTTCATTGAGCTGCAACAATATCCAATTCAGTTAGGTCTTGCAGTAACTTCCGTGCAGCGGGCACAAAGGGGCGTCTAGATTTTAGTCTCCCTCTGTAGCCGTGTGTGGACCCAGCCAATAGTTCATAGAGAATATGGCCAGGGTTCAGGCTGTCACGATATGCCAGAGAGAGCGTTGCTCCTAATCGGCGAAGCTCAGCCGGCTGGATACCTGCGAGGACGGGTAGATAGTCTGTTGGAGTTGGACGCAGGTATCCAGTGACAATGCGCAATGCGTCGTTGAGAATACTATCGACGAGACGAGTGTGTGCACTGCGACACCAAACTGGTGCACAGTACTCCGCAGTACAGTAGACCAGAGATAGGGCGGCTGTACGCAGTGTTTTAGCTTCAGCGCCCCAACCTGAGCCTGCAAGTCGTCTCAATAGTGCAACGCGCGTTATTAGTTTTTTGCGCAATGCCTCAAGATGATGACGAAACGTGAGTGATCTGTCCAGTTTAACCCCAAGATAGATAAGGACTGGACAGAATGGCAGGCGTTTGCCATTGTTGTAGACATCAAGCTCACGTTTGGTCTCTCTGTTGTTCAGGTGGAAGGCCGTCGTCACCGTTTTAGTGTGACTGAGCTGTAGCCTCCAAGTCTGGAGATATGTTGAGATTGTAGTCAAGTCTTGGCTTAAGACCCCTCCAGGTCCTTCCAGTCATCAGAAGAGTATAACAGTGCCAGATCATCGGCATAAGCATACCTTCTGGAGACCGTTGAAGGAAAATCGTACACATAGATATTGAAAAGGAGAGGTGCCAAGACCGATTCCTGTGGGACGCCGTTTTTCAGACGTCGCAACCTGCTTCGCTTGCTGTCACCGGTAGTAAGGGTGAAACTTCTATTCCGGACAAGTTCCATGATCATACAAACCATGTGCTTATCCGGGAGAAGTCTCAGCAGCTTGCAGGTGAGGCCACGATGCCAGACAGTGTCATATGCAGCTGTCAGATCTACAAACACAGCACCGGCCTTCTTTTTTTGCCTCGAAAGAATCCTTGATGTTTTGTGTTAGTAAGACAACTTGATCTACTGTCGATTTACCATGTCGAAACCCAGCCTGCTCGCCTGGGAGCAGGGGATCGACAATAGGTTCAATATGAGCGTAGATCAGTCGTTCGAGGATCTTGTAGGGGACACAAAGCAAGGAGATGGGACGATAGCTCCTTGGGTCCTCTACAGGTTTCTTTGGCTTTGGGATCGCAACTACAAGTGCTCTTCTCCAGACTTTGGGAATTTTCAGTTGGCGCAAGCAGGAAGAGAGGAAGCCACGTAACCAGGACTTCAAAGCAGTTCCAGCATGGATTATAAGCTCCGGACAAATAGAGTCAGGGCCCGGAGCTTTCCCTGGCTTAACATGTTGGAGAGCGGCAGCGAATTATCTGGACGAGAAGTCGCCAGAGAGATTCACTGGAGATGGTATCGAAGCCCTCTAACGGTCAGACACCTCTTGAGAAATGAGTCGAGACGACTCACGATCAACACCCTCATATTTCCCGTTTCTTACCAGCTGAGCAGCAATGGCGTTAGCTGAAACGGGACAGTTACGGGGGGTGTGAAGCGACCTGCCAGTAAGGTTGTTAATTGTGCTCCATGCCTTTCTGCTTGAGTGTGAGAAGTCGATGTTTCGGACTGCCTCCGACCATCGGTCTCTGCGTTTCTTGTCAAGCCAAGTATTAGGGCTGTAGCAACCCTGCTTGACTGGTCTCCAGCAGGAGATTGCAGAAACGTTTGGTAGAGGGCCTCACACTTAGCGTCCCAACACGGTATGTAGGTGTTACAACGACCGCGTGGGATAGCTTTCTTGGCTGCTTTGGTGATGGTATTGCAAAGGTCCTGGTAGGCCTGATCCACATTTGTTGAATCAGGTGATGGCAAATTCCTTGCAAGCTTGTTTGTCAAGGAGTTATAGTGGCTCCAGTTGGCCTTGCGGAAGTTCCATCGCTTTACAGGCCTTCCCGGTACTGGAAGGGAAAGCCTTGATGGTGTTATAAGCGAAGGTCGATGTTGTGACCTAGGAAACTTCTCCAAGACGCGTCTGTAAGGCAAGCGACTATCAGTACCGACAGTGGTAAAGGCAAGATCCGGGTTAGTGCCAGTGTTCCAGCGCCCAGAATGAAAGCTGGGTTCATCCTTGGGATCGTGAAGAAGGGCAAGATTATTGGAGCTTGCCCAGGCCAGTAGGCAGTCTCCATCCGCGCTGTTGGTGTTATAATCCCAGTCCACATGGGGAAAATTGAAATCACCCGCATACAGACAAGGGTGAGTGAACACTGGAAGGTCGGAAAATTGCAACCGCGTTGGCGGAGGTTTGTAGATGTTAACAATTTTATAACCGTCAACATCCACGCACAACCACTCAGTCTCCGATGTCGTGGGAGATTGATCGTATAAGGTCCATTTTAGCCGCTCATGGACAAACGTGGCAAGGCCATGCTTCCTGCTTAGGGAAAACCCAGCTAGTTGATAGTTTGATAGCACTAGCTTTTCTGCAGATATGCAGTGGGTCTCCTGTAGTAGAATGACGAACGCCTCAAGCTGAGTAGCAAGGTGATGAAGAACGTTCATCTTGCTAGCTGTGAGGCCTTCGATGTTCAGTTGTAGTATTGAGGGCCCACGAAACTTTTTGATGACGTGCCCTGAAAAGGGCAGTTTATGTGCAGCTCACTCATCATCCCGTCCTGAAAAGGACGTTTGCTGATTAGCAGGCCGTTGAACATCGGAATAAGTGGATACCCTTCCGGGTGGGCACATTCGGTTTCCACAGAGCATTAGAGAGACTTTCCAATTCCTAGGTGTACTCACGACCCGCCCTAAGTGAAAGCATGTGCCATGAGGGCCAGTGGTGGGTTGAACAGCCTACATGTCGTGGTGGCCCAGAATGACCAAAGATACCCATAGAAAATCACCTCATGCGCACAAATGAATTGACGTCTTCAATTGAAACAAAGCAAATGTTTTTGAGGTTTATGTATATCGACACTTTCTGGCTGCCTGCTCTCTCACGACCTCAAGTGACACAATCTCAATATTTGTTCATTGAAATGCATTGCATTTGTTTCCGTTTGGCTGCTATTTTGTGGGCAGTCGGCTAACTTTGTTAAAGTGGTAACTTAAGTATCCATGTTGTTTGTACTTCTATCAACAGTACGCCAATAAACAAATGATTTTCACGGTTACCTGTTGTTGTCCTACCCATGATTTCTACGGTTAAAATTTTGCTATGTTAAAAAATTTCAGTTGACTAGCATAAGCAAAATAGAGAACAACATCAAGTGTTTAAAAACGTCTTTTAGTCGGTAACCACGTTTTCTCATAAGTGCACTGCTCGATTCTTCGTTTTAAAATCAATACCATGTTTCAAAACGCGATTTGTAGTTTTGATGGGTAATTATGAATGGCGTAGTCACAACAAACGGAAAAGTAAAAGCTTACATCAATTGTATTCTATTGACCGCTCAAATGAGGGAAAGTGAGGTATAGTAATAAGATTTGTTAGATTTTATACTGTCTCTGGGAATTGCCAGAATGCTTGAAACTTTTGCTAAGAGAGGGCTCAATGTCAGGGAAATGACAGAGCTTAGTATTATATCAATAAGCAGGCTTAGTGTAATGTACAACGTTAGGAATTCCCTATGCAATAAATATTTGCACTATTTGAGAGAGCTTGGAGACCTAATTTGTATTTAAGTTAATTACTCCAACTCCAGTTTGAACTTGTATCAATCTGTTTTTGTAGTTACTGACTATAAATATTCAATTCTAATTGACGTCTGCAAATTTTCGGCGAGAGCTTCAGTAACAGATTTCGGTAACAGCTTCAGTAAGAGCTTTACGTCTGCAAAATTTTCTGATTTTCGGCAAATTTACCTTTCCTAGAGAATTAAAATCTTTTCGTTTAACAGAAAAATTCTTGCACCCGAAGACGGTTGATCATGATTGGTGCGTGCGATCACGTGATCAAAGCGGGTCTTGATTGGTTGCAAGCAGGGATGTGGAAGCGGTTATTTTTCAAACGGTCTGTAGCCTGCCTTCTCCTACACTTAGTCATTTTGAGAAAACAAAAACCTTCATTTATTGTTATTACTTTCCCTACTTCGCTTGAGCTTATTGTTTTGAACTACTCTGTGTTTGTTTTTCTTAGATATCAGAACTCGTGCTGAATGTAGAACAGTGCTTTTCAATCTTTTTGTCATTGCGGAGCCCGTAATGTACTTTCGCGTTTGTCACGAAACTCCCACTAACAAAACTTTAGAAATCACGAACTGCTTGCAAGAAAATCAAATATTTCGTTACTACAATTCAAAAAATAATTGAACACTTCAACAAATAGACAGTTATTACAAGTTCTTTCACTATTTACAACCACTTTTACAACAGTTAACCTAATGCTTCTCAGATCTAAATCGTATGACCACATATTACAGCTCTCGACAGTAAACTGTCGTCACAACTACAAATTACACCGTATAACGTTGATTTTCCCTCTTTAATCTTAACTAACTCTGACTTTGAGTTAACTTTAACTCTAATCATCATTACGGACTTTCTGTCCGTCCTCAAAACTCCGATCTTTTTGGATAGTGAAGTGCGAAATTTCTGTCTTATATAAAGTATGTACATGTAAAGCGAGCAAAATTGAACTGCACCAATCAACAGCCGCCTCAACGTGGTAGTGCGGTCCCCGGCCCGTTTGTATTGGGTCAAAATTGCTGTTGGTCCTCCCGAGGGTCCCAGTTACCCAGGGCACTCCGCTCACACAAACCATTTTTTCGCCGTGCAGCCCCCTGAACGACCACAGAAGGGTAGCACGCAGCCTCTTTAAAATTGGCCTGTCTTCTCTTTACTCCTGTCTTTCTCTTGACTGTCTTTTCATTCTTATCCTTCTCCTGATGAGTGGCAACGTTCATCCTAACCCTTGTCCTGTCTTTCCCTGTTTAGTGTGCGCTGGAAATGTGACCTGGCGGGGCAGGTCAGTGCAATGCTGCACATGCTCTAATTGGGTTCATTTAAAGTGCTGACTACTCTCCTTTTCTAAGTTCAGAACTCTTGACAGCTCTCATTTCTGGAGCTGCTCTCCCTGCTTTTTTTGGAGATTCTACACCTACCAGCACTGTGACTTTTTCCTCGGACTCCTCCAGCTGGTATACCTTCACTGCTCAATCTGGTCCCCATCTGCTAATGCAGCACTCGCACCCCACCCTCATCTTCAAGCCTCTTATGCTTTTTCCGCCCACTTTGTATCTTCTCCCTCTGCACCCTCACCACCGCCTCATGCTCCTGGCTGTTTCTCTTTACCTCCTGCTTTCTCTTTTCCTCCCTAACTCTCTTAGGGTTTTTCAATGGAATGCTGGGGGTCTTCAAGCCAGGAGCACTAAATTAATGCACTTTATTTCGTCTCATCCCGTTGACCTCATCCGATATCCAGAAATCTAACCTTAATTTATCTTCCTCTTTCCGGATCCCTGGATTCTCTGCTCTGCGATCTGGTGGCACCCACTCCCGATCTGGTATTTTTTTTACTGATGTCACAGACGCTAGTGGCGGCGTCATCATTTTCGTCAAGCAGGGCTTATTTTTCTCTGAGCTTTCTACCTCCTCTTTTTTTTTGCTCGGCCCCTACTCTGATTATGTAGAGGTCAACATCTCTCTAAACGACTCCTCCTCGCTCTCATTTCTTAATGTTTATGCTCCTCCATTCGTTCTTCTACGAAGGATAGCAGAACCAATTTTTTTTCTCTCTCCATTCTTCCCTCCTATGTGGAAGCGGAAGCGGTGGATTTTTCGCGCTTCCGTTTCCGTTTCCACAGAAAAAGTACCGCTTCCAGCTTCCGCTTCCAGATCCCTGGTTACAAGATTATGAAATCATTCGAATTGAATTCTTTGAAAGTACAGAAGCGAGGTAATATAACTGACACTTCAGTAGTGAAATTGTCCAAGTTTGACGTCATATTCTCGGTACTATCGCTTGTCCACAGCGGAACGCGATCAACAGAGCATTAAACTTGCAATCGAATGCTCGCGAATTGAGCGATCAGAGCGTTTCTTGCATCACGACTGAGCAGAACCTGCGTTTGCTGTCAAACTCACGCTTCGGGTTCAAATCAAGATGTGCAGGGACATCAACGACGTGCATGAGCGGTTGTCTTCTGTATCATAAGGTCACTTTGCAGTTTCCCAATTGCTCTCTTGATCTTGTATTTAATGAGCTATAGATAAGATCTCATCACGTTTATTGGTGATTGTTTTGAGCCTTGGAGGACAAGCTCTGGTGTAAAAGTCTGTTAACTTTACTGATGTCTAATTCAAAGGTATTTCAAAATTTATTGATTTTCTTTCTACCCTGATCCAAAAGCAAGTGTTCAAATGTAGACCCCTTATCAGTAATGTAATCCTAAAGAACGAACTTTTATCGTTTGTGCTAGCTGGTTTTAAATAGTATGTTTCTATCAGTTTAACTCCAACGAAGCTGGGAAAAGCTGCAATAATGTTATCTTTACCAACTTCGGAAGCTCTTCGAGTGTTGGCTGATCTTCAAGCAGCATCGAAACCATTTGCTCTTGATTGTGAACTGCACCTTGTTTATCAGGTATGCACTTGTACATTGTAAATGCTGGAAAATTGTGAAAGTAGAATTAGGGAATATTTTGCGTAAGATTATTTTTAGCAACATTAATAATAGCTTCCGCTGCACGCCGCTCCTAAAAGTTATTGGTAAAAGCCAATTTAAGTCTGCGAGGATATAATTTTGGTAGAATGTTGGTCAGACATAAGTTATGCATCTGTATGCCTCCATGGACTTGATTCTGAGCTCTAATTAAATCTTGCTTTAAGGAATCCTATTTCCCACAGTGTGAGTTCACTTTTGTTGGATAGGCTATAAATGGCAATTGAGCTGCCCAATGCAGTTAAAGTCAAAACGTAAATTAACTTTGAAAGAAAAGCTCAGCAGAAGCAGAAGTGAGCTCTACTGAGCGATGATTGTTTATGACAAACCTCCACATTTTGCATCAAACTTTTATCAGCAAGTTAGCTTTTTAGTTGCTGATGCTTTCCTGTCGATCAGTGGTAACGCTTTTCGTTTTAATGCCAAATGTGTTGTAAGTTTAGAGATTGATACGCATCTATTAGTCTACTCACTCGCCGCAGAAGAACTGACATTTCTACATCTATTTATCTACATTTATATTAAATATTTCCTTTGTTGCAGCATGGCTTTATTGGAATCAAACGGCATAGCGATAGATGTTAAATGAGTCTACATATTGAGCAGTGAGCTGTAGTGTATACGCGTAAGCAATCTCTCCAATCAGAAGCAAGGAAAACTATTTAGTGGGAAGAAAATTTAACCTCATGAGCGTATCAGAGCTTCGTGAAGTAAGATTTGATATTTTCTGTGGTAATATTCAAGGTATCATAGTTGTATTTATTTAAACTATTTTTCCTCGGCTGACGTAGTTCTAAAACAATCGTTTTTCATGTTTGTTTTTGGTTTTGTCTTGCAGACTGGCAAAAGAGCAACAATGACACTAACCTGTAAACAGTGCAATTCAACAATTCACTTAAATTTCTAGCATGTTGTTGTTGCTACCCGACCCCTTCCGAGGGATTGGGCATGGCGGAAGACCATGGAGCCCCAGAAACCGGGCAACTCGCCAGGGCTGGACCAGAGGTCATAGAGAGACAGAGAGTCGCTAAAGAGCGAGTGGCACAAAGAGTGCGTAGCTTGACAGTGCGGAATGAGATGAAAGGTATTCAAGGAAGGGTGTCCGCAGGCGCTGCAGGAAGGATTTGTTTATCCTGGCTGATCTTCGTACCGCTGGGGTTGTCTAATACGTGCAAAACATGGATTTGCAGCGCCTGCTGCAGGAAGGATTTGTTTATCCTGGCTGATCTTCGTACCGCTGGGGTTGTCTCAAAGACATACGAGGGAACCTGTGTGTCGAAGAATTTCGATTAGACCGTACGCCTTCTGTCCGAGAAAAAAAAGAATGGATACGAGAAATAAGAGAAGAGAGTCTACAAGAGATTGCAGAGGGCACGAGTAGCGCTCTCCGTCTGGTCAGCTCATCAGCTGCGTCGTTCCCCAGGAGAAACGAGTGTCCGGGGACCCATTGCAGTTTGATAATACCGAAGGAAAGAGAAGACAGTTCCTGCAGGATGGCGAGGACAGAGCCAGAGTCAGAGAGGAGAAGAGAAATGGCAGACAGAAAGAGCTTGCAGAATAACGCAGTCTTCAGCGGAAAAACTTTAGTATACTGGGCATGGCGAAAAGAAAAGAGTGGCCTCAGTGCCACCGAGAGAGCTGTTGGCAAATACGCCAGAGCCGCTTTTTCCAAAAGGAAAAGGAGCAGAGCCGTCTGTCCAAATTGTTACGTTCTAGCTATTTCGAGGCGTATACCAAATTGTATCATAGGCCTCATAAATCCGGCTTTAATCAACTAAAAACGCCTGGAAAAAACAATGATTGGATCCTGGTGCTTCAGGCTGACATTAACTGACGCGCAGTTATCAAGCAACAAATTACAAACAACGTTAAAATCTGACGCGCTACAAATTTACATTATTCTTCGCCCCTTAGTAATCAACTGGATCACCATATCGTTGAGGGGGAATGCCTTTGTTTACCCTGGCTGATCTTCGCACCGCTGGGGTTGTCTCAATGAGTTTTCAGAGGCGTTGTTGGGAGCAATATCAAGGGTTTCGGATTCACATATTGATGATTCATCTGTTCCCGCACACAATTATGTAATTTAGCCACATCTTTATCATTTATTGGATTTAATTGGTTCTCTAAGTTTTTCGAGCTATGGGATCTGGGTGGGCATGGCGCCAAATCTTTTAGAGATACCGTGGCTTCCTTACCATCATCAAGTCTAATACGTGCAAAACATGGATTTGCTTCAGTTAGGTTAACTTCGCGAACCAAAGCGTCATGTTTGTTCTTCCGCACAAAGTTTCGCATCAAAACAGGTCCAGGATGAGTGAGCTAAGTGGGTAACGACAAACCGCAACAAGATTTTTTATGAAAATGGAAAAAGAATTCGTGGGGGGCGGCATTGATTGCAGTACGCAACAAAGATTGCAGCGAATGTAAAACGTTTGGTAATACAGACTTCCAGCGTTCAATCGGCAGGTTTAGAGATTTGAGTGACAAACGTACGGAGCGCCAGATTACTCCATTGTATCTCTCCATTTAAGAATTTCCTGTGGGATGGTAAACAGAACAATGACTAGTAGCAATGCCTCGTTCCGTGAAGAAATCCTTTATCTCACGTGACAAGAAACGACGTGCATTGTCAGAGTGAACACAGCTGGGTACGCCACATAATGTAAACAAATTATTTAAACACTTAATAACGGTTTCAAAATATATATTGGGACAGGGGTAACAAAAAGGAAATCGAGAAAATTCATCGACAATTACAAGTAAATACATATTTCGGGTACAAGTAGGCAGTGGTCCTATAAAGTCGATTGCAATACGTTCAAAAGGCTGGGTAGCCTTTATAAGTTTATTTTAATACCTTTTTGTGGAATATAAAATCGCGGTTTTAGCTGCGCGCAGATTCGACAGGAAGAGCAGCTTTTAACATCCTCCATCGCAACTGGAAGATTTTTAGCACGAACATAGTGCGCTAGCCCTCTAACAACAGGATGACACAAGTTTTGGTGCAATTCTTGTGGAGTAAACGTGTTAACCGAAGCGCAAACCGCACGGTAAAAGCATCAGCAGCAACATTATCACGACCTGGTCGAAATTTTATAATGTACGAAAACGATGCTAATTCTAAACGCCGACAATGTATTTTCCTTCGTTTTCGATTGTCCAGCATAAAGGCAACCGACTTTTGATCGGTAATCAAGGTGAAATGCTGTCGGGCAAGAAGTGTTCCCATTTTCGAATAGCTTCCACAATTGCCGTGGCTTTTTTTTCTACCGCCGGATAACGGCGTTCACTACCACGGAGGGTTCGTGACATAAACGTCCCCGCACGTCCCGCCTGATTTAATGTTGCAGAGATAACCACGTCGGAGGCGTCGCACTCGACGACAAACGAAGCATTTTCGTCAATTGCTTGAAGAGATGCATTGGCAATGTCTTGTTTCAGGGATGTAAAATCTTTCACTGCTTCTAAGCTCAGCGGAAAGCTTGTGACACTTTTCAGTCGAACTATTTTGTCAGAATAGTTGGTAACCCATTTCGCGTAGTAAGCAAAAAGCCCCAACATTCGCTTCAAGGATTTTGCGTTATTGGGAAGAGGCAGGCCCAACAAAGGTTGCAATCTTTCAGGATCAGGTCTAATAATTCCGTTCCCAACCCGATATCCTAAAATACTGTATACTGTTTGTCACTCTCCAGGTTGGGGATTCGGTGATACGCGCTCTTGAGATCAAACGTTGAAAGAACTCTGTATGCGGACAGCTTATTGACAAGATCGTCAATGCGAGGTAAAGGATATGCATCCAGTTGAGTGAACAAATTGACCGTTTGTGAATAATCGACACAAAGTCTTTTCTTTCCAGACTCTTTATTATGTACCAACAATACTTGCGCTCTCCATGATGAGACACTGGGGCGAATTATGCCGGCAGAGTGTAATCTATTTACCTTTGCAGCAACAAACTTTTGGTCTGCAGCATTAAAGCGTCTTGACTTTGTGACCACTGGACGGCAATCACTAAGTAGATTGTTAAAAAGTGAAGCGGGTTTGATTCCCAATTC
The DNA here is from genome assembly GCA_963675345.1 of Trididemnum clinides. Classification (NCBI taxonomy): domain Eukaryota; kingdom Metazoa; phylum Chordata; class Ascidiacea; order Aplousobranchia; family Didemnidae; genus Trididemnum; species Trididemnum clinides. The sequence goes on along the minus strand of OY776284.1, from coordinate 4,556,396 downwards.
GGACATTACATTTAAGTGGTTAATCTTCGGCACAAACAAATCTGCTTTAGAACCGTTGTATTGAAAGACAACTCGTTTGTTGTGGCTTTGAAAATAACCTCCCAATAACAAATTAGTACACAAATTTTTTATAATTCCGACACTCACTTGCTGATAAGTTTCATTTTCTGTAACTATGTCCACAACGCACCGTCCCAAGATCTCTCCTTTTAAGTTGGACGAAACCAGAGCAACATTTGTCTTGCATGGCTCTATATGGAGCTTAAAGGCTTTGACCGTCTTATCGTTGATGAAACTGAGCAAACTTCCTGAATCGATCACCGTAGATAGTTCATACCCATTAACAAAAGACGAAATAGTGGCATGATATGAGCAAGAAGGTGCTGGCTGTGCTGCACATGATTGTTGTTTTAACGATGATGTGGACATCATGTCTTCTACCAGAGAACAATTACTCTTGCAACACCGCGAAAAATGTCCCTTTTTCTTGACACTTAAAGCAAATAAAATTGCGAGCGGGGCAATTTTTCCTCAAATGAAGAGTCTTTCCTCCACAGAAGAAGCAGGTTTTATTTATCGTTGCTAGGAAATCCTGAGTACTTTGTCCATGTTGCAAAGATGCCTCATTGGACAATCCTGGTGGTACAGACATAATCTGCACTCCGCTGTCCTTTTCATAAACTTGTAAATGTCTTTGTGCCATTTCTAAGGCACTAGCCTGAGCAAATGCTGTTTGTAAATCCAGCTCTCGATTCTCTAAGAGACGTTGGCGAATGGAGGTAGATGTGAATCCGTTAATAAAAGAATCACGAACCATTTCTTGCCGATACTCCTCACCTGTAACCGCCCGAAAGTTACGTTCCTTACTTAGGCTCTGTAAGTTCTGTAGGAATTCTCTCAATAATCTCTCTGTAGGAACTTTGTCCTGTTTTCTGTTGCGCTGTTGCCAGGATATGTCTAGCAAATATAATTTTAGGTGCTTTTACGTACATGTTCTTCAGCGTGTCGATTGCATCTTCATATGCATCACAATCTTCGATGAAATCAAACACTTTAAAATCTACCAGACTAATGAGTATTCTCAATTTATTTGCCGCTGGTCCTTCGCCCCGTATTTCAGCGAGCGCCTCGAAATAGTTTTCAAGAGTTTTAATGCAATGCTTCCATTTCTTGGAAGCTTGAGGGCTATCTGGATCAAGGCTAAGTCGATCGGGTTTCACCACTTTATCCATTAATTTAGTTGATTAAATTGCTGCGTTCTAGCTACCTCGACGCATATACCAAAATATAGCATAAGCCTCATAAATCCGGCTTTAAACAACTAAAAACGCCTGATATCTAAAAACATAAAAAGAAATAGAACATATACAAACAAAAACGTCTAAACTAAATATTTAAACTGAAGCACTAGTAAGACTAACAAAAGCGACCTAACACTGAACTGATATGAAATGTAACTGTAACAGAAAAACAGTGATTGGATCCTAGTGTTTCAGGCTGACATTAACTAACGCGCAGTTATTAAGCAACAAATTACAAACAACGATTAAACTTGACGCGCTACAAATTTACATCACAGCTCACCACCTCGTGAGTGGGGGAGAGAGAGTCAAGGTGAGCGAGAGCCGCATCTTGGCGGGTGAGAAAAAGGGATCATAGCGGGAGCATGAAGAGGAAAGGGGGGACTCTACAGTGAAGGAAGACAGGCTCCAAGGAGGAGAGGGAGGGCAAGCAAAATGAACATCCCTTGAAGAAGTAGAAGGAAGCATGAGCGGGTAAGTAGACGCTAAAGCTCTTCAGGTGGATCTGCAGAGTCTTGGTTTCATTCCAAGTCTGGGTGGGGATAGAGGTTAGAGGTTAGCTTGGTGGGGATCCACTGAGAAGATAGAGACTACATTTGCTCGGATTGAGAGGAAGACACCAGTACTCAGACCAGCGCTTCAATCGAAACAGAGCTCCTTGTGTGGCCTCCACCGCAGTAAGGACGAAAGGGAAGGAGGACCAAATGGCCAGGTCGTCAGCACAAAGAGAGCAGCTGACGGAAAAAGATAGAGAAGCAGAAAAATCATTGATAAAAAGAGAGAAAAGTATAGGGCCAAGAACGGATCTTTGCGGAACACCTCGACCGACTCGAATGGAACAACTTTTGTGATTTTGATAAAACCACGCAAGCGCGCCTATCAGAAAGGAAAGATTGAGTCCAACGAGCAAAGCATGAAGGTAGGCCAGCCGAAATGAGTTTGTGGAAAAGAGTGGAGTGCCAGACAGAGTCGAAAGCTTTGGAGAAATCGATAGTATCGATGATCGTCCGAGAGCTCGGCCTGGTTTTGTTAAACTCATCCAAAATGGACTGAGCTAGGAACAGAATTTGATGTAGAGTGAACCGTCTAGGGCGGAAAGCGGTCTGGCGGGGAGAGAGAGAATGAAATTAGATTCCAGAAAGGAGAGTAGAAGCGATAGAATGATGCGTTCAAACAGCTTTGAGACGCAGAAGATAAAAGAGATAGGCCAGAAGGAATCAGGAGAGTCGAGAGACATTCCCATTTCCTAAAAGGAAGGAAAGGAATGTAAAGCCAGGAAAGATTGAAAACGTGTAGATGTGAAAAGATCCATGCCAGAGCGAGGAAGGTGCTTTAGCATAGGATAGGCAACTATGGATCAGTGGCAGAGGACGAGGAGAGGTTATGGGCAGCCGCAAGAAGTTCAGCAGGGCAGAAGGGGGAGCAAAAGGACGAGTGAGACTTTTCTGGGCACGTGGCTCGGCGGAGCTCGGAAAGGTGGCTTCTGGTTCTACTACCCAGGGCCTTTGACTGGGAGACAGAATAGTGAGACCTCAGGTAATCGGCGTAGACCGAAGCCCACTCCCTGGGAGAGGAACAGTAGAGAAAGTTCGGATAGGAGAAATATGAGGAAGAAGATCCAGTGATAGAACGAAGGAGAGAGTACACCAATTTAGGGTTAGATTTAGGCAAGAGAGAAGAGCAAGTCGCCTGTTATGCCTCAACCTTGGCCTTGGCGATGACAGACGAAGCATGCCGGGAAGCGGAAATGTAAGCCTGACGATCTTCATTGCTTGCATGAGCTGCTGCGAAAGTCTTACGTCTTTCACTAACGGCTTCTTCCACTTCAGCGGACCACCAGGTTTTAGGACGATGCGGCCCAAACGAATGAAAGATTTGGCCGCATTCAGTGTCAGAGAAGTAAAGAGAGCAGAGGAAAGAGAAAGAGAGAAGTATTCCTCTGCAGAAGGACAGTGAGAATCAAAGTAAACAGCAAGTTCATCTCAGTGATCTTTCGGAAAATTGAAGGGAGGGGTACGTTCGTTGGGGTGAAAGACCAGAAGCAAAGGGACGGTTAGTGGAATTGTAAATGATCAGAATCCAGGTCCAGAAACACTTCCCAGGAGCAAGACTGGCCGAGAGAGGAGGGAGCAAAGGAGATATTAGGGAAGGAGCGGCTGCCAGACGAGCGATGGAGAAGAGTAGGTATGTGAGGGTCATTAAGGCAAAGGAGGTCAGAAGAGATGACCCAATCGAATACTTCCTCTCCATGGGGGTCGGAAGTACCCTTTAAGTCTCATAGGGGTAGTGGCAATTGAAGTCCCCCAGAATGAAGAGGTTTTTGAAGGCAGGAAGTATGGAGGAAGAAAAGGAGACGGTTCTGTTATCTGTCGGGAAGAGCGAATAGGGGGAGCATAAACATTAAGGAATGAGAGTGAGGAGGAGTTTTTTAGAGAGTTGTTGACCCTTACATAAACAGAGTAGGGGTCAAGCATAGAAAGAGAGGCGAAGAAAGCTTAGAGAAGGGTAAGCCCTGCCTGACGAATATGATGACGTTACTGCTAGCGTGCGTGGTATCAGGAGAGAGAATGCCAGACCTGGAGTGGGTGCGATAGAGAAAATTCTCTACTCGCAGGGTAGAGAATCCTGGAATCCGGAAAGAGGAAGATGAGCTAAGATTGGATTCCTGGATACAGATAAGGTCAACAGGATGGGACGAAAGAAAGTAGCAGTTCAGTGCTTCTGGCTCGGAGACCCCTAGCATTCCATTGAAGAACCCTGAGGAAGTCAGGGAGGAAGAGGAAACAGGAGGTGTAGAAGAACAGCCACAAACATGAAGCGGTGGTAAAGGTGCAGAGGGACAAGATATGGGGTGGGCGGAAGGGGGATAAGATATTTGAAGGCCAGGGTGGGGCGGGAGTGCTGCATTAGCAGAGGGGGACCAGATGGGCCAGATTGAACAGAGGAGGTATACAAGCTGGAGGAGTCCGAATAGGAAGTCACGATGTTGGTAGGTGTGGGATCGCCAGAAGAAGCAAAGACGCAACAGGTGGAGGAAGCTCCAGAAGCGAGAGCTGCCAGGAGTTCTGAATCTAGAAAAGGAGAGCAGTGAGCACCTTAAATCGATCCATTTCGAGCAGGTGCAGCATTTCACTGACTTTCATCGCCAGGTCACATTTCCATCGCACACTGAACAGGAAAAGACAGGGCCAGGGTTAGGATGAACGTTGCCGCTTCTCTGGAGAAGAAGAATGAAAAGACGAAGACTGGTAGAGCAGTGCAGAAGAAGAAAGGGGACAGATGACCGATTTCAAAGAGGCTGTAATTTCAAAGAGGCTGCCCTTCTGTGGTCGTTCAGAGGGCAGGCAGCACGGCGAAAAAATGGTTTGTGCAAGGGGAGTACCCGTGGTAACTGGGCCCCTCGGGAAAGCCAACAGCTATCTCGATCCAACCCAAACGTGGTCGGGGACCGCACCACCACGTTGATGCGGCTGTTGATTGGTGCTGACCTTCCAACCTCGTTTGTAAAGTACGTTAAGTTGCCCGAGTTTAGCTTGGGCTAAGCAGCCTGTTTCTCATCATAACTGTAAATCGCTTTTAAATTTGCTTCAAGCGCAACGGTTGACATTTAGAATGCAATTTTAGCCAAACATAAGCAAAAATCATTTTTGTCTATTAAATTTTTTTTACATAATTTCTTCAAAATTCTATTCGCAGCACCATTTAAAACAATGGTGCCCAACCCGCGGGCCGCATGCGGCCCCCGAGGTTGTTTTAAGTGGTCCTCGATGTAATAAGCTCGTAAGCAGACTTTTTTTAATTTTTAGTAGTTTTTACAGGCTCAAGTATATTTGACATCAAAACACACCAAAATTATATCTGTTTGTTTATGTTATGGGCCTACAACCCCGAACACTTGTGTAACAAACGCTTCGAAAATATGTCAATTTTTTAGATTTGGTTTACATCCATACAACCTGGCAACACTGCATGCAATCATAGCGACTCATTATCACCTCGTGTATCGCATAAAACATCAAAATCAAGAGATTTATCACGTCACAAAAGCTTTACTGTTTATGTTCTAGTAATCGGACTTTGCTTGCAGTTACTGTTAGCGTTAGCTAGGCGAGGTATAGTTTTTAGTACGGTACTGTACGAGTAATTGCACAATTTAACAAGTGATTAAGCAAAAATGAGCACACCTGTAAGACGAAAACGTAAATACTGCGACGAAAACAGAGTTTTTAATGAGCAATAGACTATGCAGTATTTGTTTATTGAGAGTAATGGTAAGCCCCTCTGCCTGATCTGTCAAGAAACAATATCAGTTGTGAATGAATATAACCTCAAACGCCATTATAAAAGCCGACATGAAGCCAAGTATGACAACATCAGAGGCCAACAACGTGAAGATAAAATTCAGCAGTTGACAAAGTCGGTGAGTCGGCAACAAACCGCCATCACCAGACTTGGAGGGGTTGATGACTCTGTCAAAGCAAGTTACATGATTGCTCTAGACATTGCTAAAAATATGAAATCATTTAGCGATGGAAATTTCATAAAATACTGCATCACACATCCAGCGCAATGCGTCTCTTCTAAAACTGTTAATGATTTTTAAAAAATCAGTCTTTCAAGAAACACAGTCACCAGAAGGGTAGAAGACCTTTCTCGCAACGTGAAAGCGTTTTGAAGGAAAAATTGCGCACATCTGTGTTTTACTCGTTAGCCTTGGACGAAAGTACCGATCAAACTGACACTGCTCAGCTAGCTATTTTTATTCGAGGGGTTGATAGCAATTTTGATGTATTTGAAGAACTTTTGAGCATAGCTTCGTTAAAAGATCACACTACAGGTGAAGATATGTTTAAAGCACTTAAGAACGTGATGGAGATCTACGATTTGCGTTTCGAAAATCTTGCAGGCGTGGCTACAGACGGAGCCCCTTCCGTGATCGGTAAACATAGTGGTTGAGTAGCCTTTTTAAAAAAGCAGGATGGAATCGATAAAAGCACATTTATCGATTACCACTGCATTATCCATCAAGAAAACTTGTGTGCAAAAACGTTACGATTTGATGCCGTTATGAAGGTGTTTAATACCGTTGTAAAATTTATTCGGGCAAAGGCTTTGAACCACCGCCAGTTTCAAAACTTTTTAACATCCGAATGGGAAGCAGATCATGGCGACGTGATTTACTATTGCGATATACGCTGGTTTAACCGGCGCGATGGTGCAGTGGTTAGAGCGTCCACATTGTAGTCGGTAGACCTGGGGTTTATTCCCTAAGTCAAGTCATACCAAAAGACTTTAAAAAATGGTATTCACAGCTTCCCCGCTTGGCGCTCAGCATAAAAAAGGGATAGTGTGGAGAACAAGCCGTCAAGCTTGCTTGTTGTGTGCTTGGGCAAGGCACTTAACGGGACGCCTCCACCTTTATGTGGCAGACAGGTCGCCCCACCCGTACTTCACCGGATTATATTGTGAAGTTGCTAACCCAGCATGTCAGACGACTCTTGGGTACCCACCAGTGGCAGTCCGCCTTGTTGGTGGTAAGGCTACCAGTCACTCAAGACTAGTTCGAAATGGGCTGCCATCTTCCCCTAGCCTAATATCAATTGGGTTGACGGCATGAACCTGAATTACCGTTCATGCCGTACCTCCATCCCAAGGAAGAGGAGGGGTAAACACACACACATATACGCTGGTTGAGTCGTGCAAACGTGCTCAAAGGAATTGCTGAGTTAAAAAATCCAATCCAAGAATTTATGACTTTAAAAAACAAACCAATTTTGGAATTTGACGATCCGCAATTTATGTCAAATTTTGCATTTCTCACTGATATATCTTCTCATCTGGCGACTCTCAATCTCAAACTGCAACGAAGAGGACAACTGGTCAATGCTCTTTTCAGTCCTGTGAGAGCATTTCAAGCTAAACTGAAACTTCGAACAGCAGCTTGGCAAGAAAGATCTGAGCCATTTCCCAATAATAGCTCACATGAATTGCAAAGAGTACGCACCGAATTTTGTAAAGTGCATTTTTGAATTGCAAAACACATTTAGTGGGCGCTTTTTTGATTCCCGTTTACAGGAGAGAAATATTAATTTTGTTACACAACCTTTTTTTGTTGAAGCTGAAGATGCACCAACAGAGCTTCAGCTGGAACTAATCGACTTGCAATGCGACGAATTTATCAAGAAGAAGTTTGGTGAAATTTCAGTAGATGAATTCCATCGCAAATACGTGCATTCTGAAAAGTTTCCCAAGTTGAAAAAGAATGCAGCTCGAATAATTTCTCTATTTGGTAGCACATATGCTTGCGAACAGATGTTTTCTCGAATGAAACACGTAAAGAACAAGATTGGATCTTCTATCACTGATGGTCATCTGGAGCAATGCATGCGCTTGGCCACTACATCGCTGGATCCCGAAATAGATTTTTTAATTCGAGAAAAACAAAGTCAAGTGGCTCATTAACCAGTAATTATTGACTTGATTGATTTTATGTAAATAAATTTGCTTTCTATGTAATATGTAAATTTGTAAATTCTTACGTAAACTAGAACTTGATTAATATTTAAGTTTGGAAAAAACGTTTGTTGGCCGCAATAAATTTCCACATCTGAAAGTGGCCCGCAACACCAAAAAGGTTGGGCAGGCCTGATTTAAAACAATTATATCTGCTTCTCGATCCTTCCAGTTTTTTAAGGAATATACAAAAATTGTTGAATCACAGTAGATGTGTTTTTGCGTGCTTATTCGATTTCCATAAAATTTTTTACAAACGATACCTGCATGAAATTATTATGACTTCCAACTGGCAGCTTACCAATGTCAGCAAAAAAAGTCAATTTTACGTTTTTTTTTCGTGGTTCACAGGTTCAAACGTGCTGATTCAATGCATATCCACCACTACACACTCGCTTTCGAACCAGATATTTTGCTAGAGCAACGTTGCGCTTTAAGTTCTGGATGCCTTTCCTGACATAGATATAACCTATCTGTGTGTTAGATCAGTGCATTTGGTAGGTTTAGTATTCACACTTCGTGTGTGTCAGTGACCACTTGGGCCAGGTAACTAATAAGGTCTACCGTGCTACCGGTACAAACTGGCCTAATAGGCTAAGCATTTTCTCGCTTTGTATAACAAACACATGCTAACTCATCCCCAATGTGAAACCTCACAAATGCAAGGAATGTTCTGCTGCATTTAGTCGTTTGTCTGCTTTACGTTGCCACATCATCGCACGTCATACAAGGAAATATCCTCACAAATATTCACCTTGTGGTAAAGGATTCGTGAGGCCAAACCAACTGAAAAAACATTCCATTCGATGTTTGAGAAAATAAATTTGTTTTTTCAAACGATGTTTATGATGTTTGATGTTGATAAAGTTGTATTTGATGTTTTGATATTATGTTGTTTTATCCCGGTAAAGTAGAGAAGAACTAGGCCCAACTGGTAGCGGTGTGACAACACACCCCTGGTAAGAATACACTCTTCTGAATAGAAGAAATGCAGATTTTAGAAATTTTGAATCAGTTAATATTTTCTCTGTTTTCTGTAGCCTGCACAAGCTTCAGCTTCTGCCGAAAGAATCAATTAAACGATGCATTTTTTTAAGTTTGAAAAATCATTGATTTAACAGAGCACCCGAATTGTAATTTGCGATAGATTAGGTGTAGAGTTTAAAGATTTACTGAGGACCCTCAACTCAAGTTCACGACTTTGTTGATCAACTTTTTAAATGCGATCAATTGATTTTTGTGTCCGAACAATAAAAGAACATTTTTTGGAGCTGCATTTTCAAGTACTCTCAGGGTTCATGGGCCAATAGTCTAAGGTGCATTTTTATTGATGCTGTGCAAATGTAGCACTAAATCCAAATAACTCGTGAAGTCTTTAAAAGTTTACTGCATACTTATCTACCCGACTTCCAGCACAACGACAAAGGAGCTAAGCAGAATATGTTTCACCTTTGCTTCTGGTTTTTTAATTTTGAGGTCGGTTAGACAAACATTGGAATATTTTACTTCCGCTAGCTGGCGCTCCGCATCGCATGTGTAGTTGGATCATATAACGGGTTTTTCTGGACAAGATCGTTAGAATGAAGAAGTTTCCATGTCAGGCTAGAGCAAAGAGAAACAACTTTATGCAATTTAGGGCGAGTACGTGCGTTGATATACACGCATGAAGCTTGGCACGCCTAGCCCCAATTTTTCAATATCTTAAAACAGAATTATTTCTGTGCTTTGGTATCATACGTGCGTTAATTTTAATTCCTCTGTAACTACTAGGCATACATACATAAAGCTCGGATCGCCTAGCGCCACTTTTTTAAAGCTGGGCGCAGATGTTCAGCAACAGAAGTTCCATAATTCTCTATGCAGATATTAGCCCCAGGTATGTGTCAAAAGAGAATCGATTACATCATCATGATGTCATTACAAAAAGTACCGACGTGATGGTGTAGTGGTTAGAGCGTCCGCTTCGCAGTCGGTGGACCTCGGGTTCATTCCCCTAGTCGAGTCATACCAAAAGATTTTTAAAAATGGTATTCACAGCTTCCCTGCTTGGCGCTCGGCATTTAGGGGAGGTTGTGGAGAACAAGTCGACAAGTTCGCTTGTTGTGTCCTTGGGCAAGGCACTTAACGGGACGCCCCCACCTTTATGTGGAAGACAGGTGGCCCAGTTTTCCCTCCGAATAGAGGGTTAGTGGCAGGAAGGGTATCCGACCGTAAAAAAATGCAGATATCTGCTGTGGCGACCCCTAATCGGGAATAAGCCGAAAGACAAAGAAGAAAATGTCATTACAAAAAGTGATCTTTAAAACTTGCTTTTAGTTAAGAGCTGATGAATTTGCTGAGTTTGAAAAAATTTTGGACAGATCAGGCGAACGATGCTACAGATAAATTTTGAGGAGTGATAATGACGCTGTTTTGAAGAGAGATTTAGATTGTAAAGCAGTTGGAAGAAGAGGGCGTGGGCCATAGAAGATGATATGGAGAAGGTTGGTGATTGGACAAAAATAAAATATACCATCTAATGACCGAAGTAGCCCCATATTGTTGATAAGTTTTCAGAGAACATGAGGTAAATCCGGCTACCTCAGTTAATGGAGACAATACCGAATTCAAAAAATATTTTTTATTGTTTAATGCCAAAGCGCTTTATTTCATTTTATTCTTACTCGTAGGTTCAGATCAAAGCTTTGCATTTTTCTGGCTTTACTCCTCGGTTTCAAATCCCAAAGAGAAGAAGGATAGAGACTCCCCAGTTTTATTCATTCTTGTGTGTTATTTCATTTTTTGTTTCCAAAAGTTATCAGTAAAGAAATAGTTCTACTTAAGTTAACTGATAAATTTGGTTTTTCAGTAGCGAACTACTCATTTCAGTATCACTAGTTTTGTTTTTACTACTTTTGTTTTTTTAAGCAAATTAAACAGAAAGTAACGCTGGTTGTAGTGGTCCTGACTTCTATATTTATTATTAAGATTTAAAATGCCTTCATTTATATCACGAAGCAGGGTTCTGTCTGAAGTTGCGTGCGTTTAATCATTCGATTCAACTTTTCTCAAACTATTGGGCGTATAAATGTGAAACTCGCCACAATTCATCACTAACTTAGGGTAATTTTCCGAAGGAGTCATGACGTCATTACAAAAATTAATTTTGTTTGATTTGCATTTCTTGACCGACGAACAACGGTTTTCTGCTTAAACAAAGGCCAGTCCCAACTTATGACCTTTTAAAAATTGTATTCCTTTGTAGGTGTAAGTTGAAACAATCAACAGTTCATTGAAGAATTTGTTTTTTGTTTTCTCAAAAAAATAACGACCATAAAAATTGGAGAAGAGCTTGATTGAACAATATTAAAATGCTGCTTCCAGTAACAGAATTTTACATAAATGAACCTTTATTGTCATTTTTTAGATTTTATCTGCCATTTTAAAACATTGTATTTTATGCTAACTCGCCACTTGCAAACTGTGTGTAAAATTTTGGGAGGGGTTAAGGAAAACAGACTCTTTCTACAGAGTCTCTTTCTAACAGACTCTCTTCCTTTGGAGACTCTTTCTAGAGAAAATTCTTGCAACACCAAAAATTTTGGCATTTTATTTTAAATTTCGAAAACATCAATTTTGATTATTTTACCGCTAAACAAAAATTTTGACTTTGCCCCTGTTTAAAATCTGAAATTTGAAATCTAAAGCAATATATTGTAATGATTGTTCAAAGCTGCTATACAGCGTTGAATGCAACCAAATTACAATTTTGTAAGCTTGCTTTCAGCATCGCAAAAAATGCATTTGTTCAGGGGAGACAAAACGAGAAAGAAGATTGAACAACTTTTTGAAAAAAGTGTAAAATGCTGACTAATTTTATTTTGATCTATGTAGTGTAGAAGCTTTAACAAATTTTTATCAACCTTCGTACACTTTCAATATTAATTCATCACTGATAATATTTAGTAGGGAAACTATCGTTTTTGATGACATGTTTGATTCGGCGGGGCATAGAGTCTGAGAGGGTTTTGCATAAATTTAGGTCCATATCTCGTCCCAGGACACCCCACATCTCCTTCTACACTGTCCAGCTACGGACTCTTTGCGCCGCTCGCTCTTTGGCGACTCTCTATCTCTGTACAACCTCTGGTCCAGACCCTGGGAAATTGCCCGGCTTCTGGGGCTCCATGGTCTTCCGCCATGCCCCCATTCTTTAGAAGGGGTCGGGTAACCAACAACAATAAGTATTATCAAGAAATATAAATTTCTTCTTCTTATTTTGTAAGGGTTCCACATTTTCAGATGCTGGCAGTGATGGTACTCAGCCAGCATCGTGTGTCGACATCAAAGATCGTTAGTCCACGTATTCCTGTAGGTGCCCGATGTACGGAGCATGTCAGAATGATGTGTTCTGCGGTTTGTTCTGCAGCGCCACACTCGCAATTCGATGTAGGAGCAAGGCCCCATTTGTGCATGAACGACTGAAAACACCCAACACCAGCTCGCAAGCGGTTGAGCCTGACCCATGATGATCTGGGCAGGCCCATCCTCATTGGCCTAGTGCTTGTCCTAGGAACGAAAGCACGGAGATCAGATGAACACTCCGAGTATTTCGTGCTCGATTTAAAGTCAGTTCATTGAGCTGCACGAATATCCAATTCAGTTAGATCTTGCAGTAACTTCCGTGCAGCGGGCACAATGGGGCGTCTAGATTTTAGTCTCTCTCTGTAGCCGTGTGTGGACCCAGCCAATAGTTCATATAGAATATGGCCAGGGTCCAGGCTGCCACGATATGCCAGAGAGAGCGTTGCTCGTAATCGGCGAAGCTCAGCTGGCTGGATACCTGCGAGGACGGGTAGATAGTCTGTTGGAGTTGGACCCAGGCATCCAGTGACAATGCGCAATGCGTCGTTGAGAACACTATTGATGAGGCGAGTGTGTGCACTGCGACACCAAACTGGTGCAGTACAGTAGACCAGAAATAGGGCGGCTGTACGCAGTGTTTTAGCTTCAGCGCCCCAACCTGAGCCTGCAAGTCGTCTCATTAGTGCAACGCGCGTTGTTAGTTTTTTGCGCAATGCCTCAAAATGGTGACGAAACGTGAGTGATCTGTCCAGTTTAACTCCAAGATAGGTAGGGACTGGACAGAATGGCAGGCGTTTGCCATTGTTGTAGACATCAAGCTCACGTTTGGTCTCTCTGTTGTTCAGGTGGAAGGCCGTCGTCACCGTTTTAGTGTGGCTGAGCTGTAGTCTCCAAGTCTGGAGATATGTTGAGATTATAGTCATGTCTTGGCTTAAGACCCCCTCCAGGTCCTTCCAGTCATCAGAAGAGTATAACAGTGCCAGATCATCGGCATAAGCATACCTTCTGGAGACCGTTGAAGGAAAATCGTACTCACAGATTTTGAAAAGAAGGGGTGCCAAGACCGATTCCTGTGGGACGCCGTTTTTCAGACGTCGCAACCTGCTTCGCTTGCTGTCACCGGTAGTAAGGGTGGAACTTCTATTCCGGACAAGTTCCATGATCATGCGAACCATGTGCTTATCCGGGAGAAGTCTCAGCAGCTTGCAGGTGAGGCCACGATGCCAGACAGTGTCATATGCAGCTGTCAGATCTACAAACACAGCACCGGCCTTCTTTTTTGCCTCGAAAGAATCCTCGATGTTTTGTGTTAGTAAGACAACTTGATCCACCGTCGATTTACCATGTCGAAACCCAGCCTGCTCGCCTGGGAGCAGGGGGTCGACAATAGGTTCAATACGAGCGTAGATCAGTCGTTCGAGGATCTTGTAGGGGACACAGAGCAAGGAGATGAGACGGTAGCTCTTTGGGTCCCCTACAGGTTTCTTTGACTTTGGGATCGCAACTACAAGTGCTCTTCTCCAGACTTTGGGAATTTTCAGTTGGCGCAAGCAGGAAGAGAGGAAGCCACGTAACCAGGACTTCAAAGCAGTTCCAGCATGGATTATAAGCTCCGGACAAATAGAGTCAGGGCCCGGAGCTTTCCCTGGCGTAACGTTTTAGAGAGCGGCAGCGAATTCTCTGGGCGAGAAGTCGCCAGAGAGATTCACTGGAGATAGTATCAAAGCCCTCCAACGGTCAGACACTTCTTGAGAAATGAGTCGAGACAACTCACGATCAACACCCTCGTATTTCCCGTTTCTTACCAGCTGAGCAGCAATGGCGTTAGCTGAAACGGGACAGTTACGGGGGGTGTCGCGACCTGCCAGTAAGGTTGTTAATTATGCTCCATGCCTTTCTGCTAGAGAGTGAGAAGTCGATGTTTTGGACTGCCTCCGACCATCGGTCTCTGCGTTTCTTGTCAAGCCAAGTTATTAGGGCTGTAGCAGCCCTGCTTGACTGGTCTCCAGCAGGAGATTGCAGAAACGTTTGGTAGAGGGCCTCACACTTAGCGTCTCAACACGGTATGTAGGTGTTACGACGACTGCGTGGGATAGCTTTCTTTGCTGATGGTATTGCAAAGGTCCTGGTAGGCCTGATCCACATTTGTTGAATCAGGTGATGGCAAATTCCTTGCAAGCTTATTTGTCAAGGAATTATAGTGGCTCCAGTTGGCCTTGCGGAAGTTCCATCGCTTTACAAGCCTTCCCAGTACTGGAAGGGAAAGCCTTGATGGTGTTATAAGCAAAGGTCGATGTTGTGACCTAGGAAACTTCTCCAAGACACGTCTATAAGGCAAGCGACTATCAGGACCGACAGTGGTAAAGGCAAGATCCGGGTTAGTGCCAATGCCAGTGCCAGTTAGTAGATAAATTTGATTTTTGTTTATATTCAAGTGATCTTTTGAATAATTTTAAACGTCATTTGCTCACTCACACAAATGAAAAGCCATTTAAATGTTCAATTTGTTGTAAGAAGTTTTCTCGAAAAACTAATTTTAAAACGCACATTCGAATCCACAACCAAGAAACTCCATACGAATGCATTGAGTGTGATAAGAAGTTTAATCAGTCATCGAGCTTGATGAAACACAAACGCACTGTTCATGACAAACTCCAACCACATGTTTGTGAAATTTGTAGAACATCGTTCGATCTGGCTTTATTTATAACAAACACATGCTAACTCACTCCAATGTAAAATCCGCAAATGCAGAGAATGTTCTGCTGCTTTTAATCGTTTGTCTACTTTACGTTGCCACGTCATACAAGGAATTATCCTTACAAATCACCTTTAGATAAAGAATTCGTGAGGCCAAACCAACTGAAAAAACATTCCATTTGATGATTCAGGAAATGAATTTGGTTTTTCAAACGATGTTTATGATGTTTAATGTTGACAAAGTTGTATTTGATGTTTTGATATTATGTTGTTTTATTCCGGTACGGTATAGAAGAACTAGGCCTAACTGGTAGCGATGTGACAACTTACCCCTGGTATTTTTCTTCCGCTAGCTGGCGCTCCGCAGCGCATGTGTAGTTGGATCATTTAACAGGTTTTTCTGAACAAGATCGTTAGAATGAAGAAGTTGCCATGTCAGAATAGAGCAAGGAGAAACAACCTAATGTAATTTACTTCCTATACTACGGCTCTGAGTGGTTTGTGAAAATCATTGCCTTGAAGCAGAATTCCTTCTGTGCTTTGATAGCATACATGCGTTGATTTTAATTCCTCCAAAACTACTGGGCATACATATATGAAGCTTAAAACGCCTAGCCCCAATATTTCAAAGCTGGGCGCAGATGTTCAACAACAGAAGTTCCATAAATCTTTATGCAGATATTAGCCTCAGGTAAGTGTGAAGAAGGAATCTATTACATCTTAATGATGTCATAACAAAAAGTGATTTTTTATAAGTTGCATTTAGTTAAGAACTGATCAATTTGCTGGGTTTAAAAAATCTTTGGATAGACTAATCAAAGCAAACAACGAACGATAATACAGATAAATTTTGACAAGTGATAACGACGCTATTTTGAAGAGAACTTTAGACTGTGAAGCGGATGGAAGAAGAGGGCGTGGGCCATAGAAGATGACATGGAGAAGACTGGTGGTTAAATAAATTCGACAAAAATAAAATAGGTCATCAAATGACCAAAGTAGCTACATGCTGTTGATAAATTTTCAGAGAACATGAGGTAAATCCGGCTACCTCCGTTAGTGGAGACGATACCGGATTTAAAACATCGGATCTTTCTCGTATTTTGCAAATATCTATTTTTCATTGTTTAATGACATAGCGCTTTACTCCATTTTATTCTTAAGTTCAGATCAAAGCTTTGCATTTTTCTGGCTTTACTCCTCGGTTTCAAATCCCAAAAGAAAGAAAAGATAAAGACTCACCAATTTTTATTCATTCTTTGGTTTTAGTTCATTCTCTGTTTGTAGAGGTAATCAGTAAAGAAATAGTTCTACTTAAGTTAACTGATAAATTAGGTTTTTTAGTAGCGAACTACTCATTTCAGTACGACTAGTTTTATTTTTATTACTTCTAATTTTTTTTAGCAGATTAAACAAAAAGTAACGCTGGTTGCAGTGGTCCTGACTTCTATATTTATTATTAAGATTTAAAATACGTTCATTTATATTACGAAGCAGGGTTCTGTCTGAAGGTGCGTGCATACGTGCGGGCCTGTAAGCATTCGCTTCATTTTTTGTCAAACTATTGGGCGTATAAATGTGAAACTCGACACGATTGATCACTACCTCAGGGTGAATGTCCAAAGGAGTCAGGGCGTCATTACAAAAATTAATTTTGTTTGCTTTACATTTCTTGACCGACGAAAACGGCTTTTTGCTCAAACAAAGGCCAGTCCCCAATTTATCACCTTTTAAAAATTTTATTCCTTTGTAGGTGTAAGTTGAAACAATCAACAGTTCATTGAAGAATTTGTTTTTTGTTTTCTCAAAAAAATAACGACCGTAGAATTCGAATAACAGCTTGATTGAAAAATATTAAAATGCTGCTTCCAGTAACAGAATTTTACATAAATGAACCTCTATCATCATTTTTAAGGTTTTATCTGCCATTTTAAAACATTGTATTTTATGCTAAC
Organism: Trididemnum clinides; assembly: GCA_963675345.1. Lineage (NCBI taxonomy): Eukaryota > Metazoa > Chordata > Ascidiacea > Aplousobranchia > Didemnidae > Trididemnum > Trididemnum clinides. The sequence continues at coordinate 4,539,583 of OY776284.1, read as the reverse complement.
TCGCCACTTGTAAACTTTTTTTAAAAGTTTGGGAGGGGTAAGGAAAACACGTCGCTTCTCCCCAAATTTCCTTTGGAGACTCTTTCTAGAGAAAATTCTTGCAACACCAAAAATTTTGACATTTTATTGAAACATCTCGAAAACATCAATTTTGATCATTTCACCGCTAAATAAAAACTTTGACTTCACCCCTGTTTAAAATCTGAAATTTGAAATCTAAAGCAATATATACCAATATCGCAATAATGGTTCAAAGCTGTTATGCAGCGAAACAGTGTTGAACACAACCAAATTACAATTTTGTAAGCTTGCTTTCAGCATCGCAAAAAATAAATTTGTTTTTTTAAAAAAGAATTTAGTAAAACTCAAACGTGCGTTGATAGAATCGCATTACCGCTAGAGAGCGATAAAGGACCGTATTTGACAGTACAATGCAGAAACTTATTGACAGGCTTGTTTGAATGGGTTGAGTTATTTGTGATCTTGGAAGTGGTCTGATGAATAAAAGAACAGCTCCAGGGGAGACAAAACGAGAAAGAATATGAATGTAAAGGAGGCCTTGTCCAATATTTCGACAGATGATTGTGATTCAAACAAAATGATGCAATAATAAAAAGCTCACTTGTTGACGAAAGTTTAATTCAACCAAAAATATGTTGTGACAGTGAACGGCTTCAGCATAGCATCGGCATATTGCTAATGGCAAACCGATTCTATATCATGGCATGAGACAATTGATTGTGATTCTAACTGCTGCTTTTAAAAAAGAACTGGATGAAACGATTGTTCAACTTTACTGACACAGTAAGGAGTTAGTAAAAACTTTCTAAGTACAGTAGTTGCTTGAAACAGTTAAAGTATTTTCAGATCTACAAAATGCATACAATTGCTTAGAAATTACCTATACTGCCAACACAGTGCTTTATTACAGCAAGCATTGCTATTATTATGTAGCAAAGTTGTGAAGTATTTTCGCCAGTGCGTAAGCTTGCATAAATATGCAGGAGTTGAACAAATAACCTTTTAATATACAGTGGCATCAAAAAGTAAAGAAACATTTTGAAAAAGTGTAAAATGCTGACTAATTTTATTTTCATCTTTGTAGTGTAGAAGCTTTAACAATTTTTTTATCACTCTTCATTCACTTTCAATATTAATTCATCGCTGATAATATTTAGTAGGGAAACTATCGTTTTTGATGACATGTTTGATTCGGCGGGGCATAGAGTCTGAGAGGGTTTTGCATAAATTTTCGTCAATATCTTTGCACTAAACACTGGGAGATTTCCAAATAAAAGATGTATCTTGTTTTCATGCTGATTGTGTTGTTTATTTATCTTTTTTGAAAGATGCCATTTGTCAATGTTAAGAATTTTCAATTTGCTCAGAAAAAATTTGCTATTTTGTTTAAAAATAACTTAAAAACCTAATTTATAAACAAAGAAATAAAGTCAAGGAGCTTAGGGGAATATCAACGGACACAGGTCGAGACTTTTTAAAAAGATTAGCTTTATGGAGACGGCGATAACCAATTAAATGATCAAAATAAATTTTGGCTTCATTCTAATTTTCTTCCCAAAACAATTTGTTAAAAACCAGTTGATCTCAAAAATGCTTCAACAACACATCACAAATTATTCGCTTTTCTCTCAGCAGCATTGGAATGTTCTGGAACATTCACAATAACAACAAATATGATTGTGCTACGTTGTTTATTTACACAACATGATGCTAAGGATCAATGCAAGCAAGCGCTACAGTATGCAAGCTAGTCACAACGAACTTTCATCAGCGATTTTACAACGTAACCATCCCACCACATTGATGCTGGTTTGCGGTTTAAATTTGCGGTGACAGTACAACGCTTATACCACCATCCTCCTCCTCCTAGTACAGCCGCACAATTCAAGCTGCAAAATAACGGAATTTACATTTCAGTCAACTACAAAGCTTTTTGAGCAAAATGTTTTGTTCTGCAACGTAGTTAAGTGGGTTTGTGGGGTACATCGTTTTATAGTGACCCCACTCAAACAATCGAGCGTTTTGTGTAACAATGTCGCTCCTATGAAATGATGGAAGAAGAAACAATTAAAATATTTAAATTTTAAAATTATTATTATAAGAGTTTAAACGAAAGACTTGACAACAGTTCAACATTATTTCTTACCCAGGCGACTCATCATTATCACGGTCTGTTGTAGTAAACTGCGCGCCATTGTGAAAGCTCAGCTCGTCTCCAGCTGTGCCGCTGTATCCGCTCACTTCAAGTCTGTAGTTGTCGCTTTCATCATTGATGTAAAAATCACTAAAATCAACATGAAGTGTTTTTTGTTGTCAAGCTGCATCAAAGTTTTTCAGTCTGTGTGTGTGTGGTGCAGTTGCAACAATTGCTTTCACTAATATCCCAGGATGGTTGGCTTAATTTTAGTACTAACATTCGATTATCTGCAGTTTACACTTAGTATGTGGCAGTTTATTTGCTTAATCCAGTTATTTTGTCATAAATAACCTATGTTGGTTAGCAAAGAACAATTGCTCTTACATATGATTTTAAGAAAAAACTCTTTGCAAAATGATTGGATATTTACATCTAATGATTGCTTTTTTACAAACGGATCTACTAAATCAGCGATTTTCACAATTGGCTGTGCGAGATATGTCTAAGAGTTCCCGCAGTCTTTTCCTTTATCAACAGAAGTAATTAATCCATTTACATTCATGACCAGTCTTAACACGCTGACACATCTCCGCGTAATTAGAGAACTAAAATAATATGAAGAAAATCTCATCTCGAAATTTGCTAACTGCTTTCCTTTGTTGCAACTCTAGTTGTCATAACGTTTAACAATGAACATTTATGATGTAATAATGCTATCGATGCACCATTTACTCTTCAATTGGGTTACTTACCTGAACAATGAACTTTATCACAGTATTCAGCAATGAAAAAAGGTAGGAATCTGCAATAAACCTCCGAGTCTTTCGAGGGATTAATAGGTTTTTTGTTTTGAAAAGTATTACGTTAAATTTTCAACTGGGCGACCGCTTTTCATTTTTTCATATGACGAAATTGTTGCAGAAAATTTCATTTTGCATTAAACAGCAAGTAGTAAAAATGAAATTAGTTATTATTTTCCAGAGGACATTCGTAACAGAATGGCAGTCTCTACAGTCTACACTACACATATATTCTTAACCACTTGTTTCTATTAGAAGGCTTGCGGGGTCAGCAGCTGTAGATGATTTCCATAAACCTGCCTTTTTCTAGCTCCAGTACATCCGCTAACTCAACTGGTTCGAGTTCTAGTCTTGATCAAGCTAAGTTCTGTATGTGATTCTTCTACCTAGTTGATGTGGCCAGATTTTGACGACAGATCATTTTGATTTTGACCAAAAGACAGATTTTCACCGATGAACAAGTTTTCGCGAATGTGTTTTTCTTGAAAAGTTTCATTGACGACCAAAACAACGCGGCTGAGATTTCTTAATACAAACAGATAGCCGCTTGATATTAAGAGATTTTCAAAGTTTAATGCAACGAATGTTTATGCATTCGTAATACCCCTTCAGTTTTTCTTATGAAACCAATATCGGCCGCTTACTCTCGAGATTGCATTATTTTGATGATTATTTACGATTTATGAACACAGGTTAAAAAAAAGCAACAAAAAAAGATTAAAAAAATGTAAGCTTGTCATGTTTTCTGTAAACAGTTCTCGTTTTATGAAAAGTTAAGTAGAAACTAACGCGTTAGAGCATTGTACTTGGTATACCAATTTGAACGTTGAATTTTTGTTTCACCTAAAATCATCTGCAAATATGATTCCAAAAACTTTCCCAACTGTATTAAAGTTTCTGCCAAACCTGTAGATTCGCCTGATCAGGTTTTAGAATGATAATATGCACAGCATTTTCTATGCTTACTTTTATCCTATTTTCGCAAAACCAAACGGAAACAAATAAAATGCACGTTGGAGGTCAGATATTAAACAGGCAGCAATTACCACATTATTTCAAAAAGCAATGTTTAACGGTATTGTTTTTTAAGGCACTTTTGATCAACTTTTCCAGGCATTATGATTTATAATTCAAACATCGTTTCAATAGAGTGAGTCATGTTGCATGTAATTCTGGGACTTGGCCCATAAGAGCATTGGAGTTCTTGAAAACTTTGATCATTTATTAACTTGGATTTTTTGTGCTTTTGGCAACTTCGACTGGGAAGACGACAAACCAGGTGCATCTACGTTTTTATAATTTTGCGGTGATTAAAAACAACGCTTCGACTCTCACTTCGTATCCTGTCTATTGTCTTGTAGAAGGCAGAATATCGCAGTGGAAGCATTGTGACAAGATCATTAATTGCTATAAAAGTCTTTGGATTCAAGTGAGATTTATCCAAATCAAGAATTGAATTACGAATTTATTCCCTTGTCGAGTCATACTAAAGATTTTGAAAGTGACATTCGCAGATCTTCCGTTTGATACTTAGCAATAAAAATAATGTAAAGAACGAAATATGAACCGTGTAACAATAAATCAGTCGTAATTAAAATGTGCGCTGGCGCTAAAAAACTATTGCAGTTGAAAGGCACCAAAACACCACGTAAAATTTGATTTTGAGCAATTATCTAAGGCAAGTTTAGTGCTACTCTGAAAACCACCTCAATTTTATCACAAAGATATTTTAAAATGACATGTATTGCAAACAACAGTAGGATTCCATAATATACGCAATGACGGCTCGTGCGTGTTTGAAATAGAAGTTTTATAATCGGACTTGTGTTATTTGTTGATAACTAAATGTAATGTCTACATAATGTAATGGTTAGCGTGTTGAGCTTTGTAGCATTTTGCAGAATTAGCGGTAGATAATCTTGTGTGTTTACTATTACCTACATGTTATTTCAATCAATAGGGTGCAGCAAAAATTCCACTATTTTACTTTATATTTTGCTAGGCCTACTACAGAATAACATTAAGTATTCTGACTCTACAGTTTGGCTAATTGCTTTAATCATTTGGTTGTTTTGATTTGAAACGTGAAAAGGAGGGCCATGAATGGCTCCAAGTTAAATAAAGAAAGAGATACATGTATTTTATGCTAAGAGCAAAGCGATAAGAAATTAATCAAGTAGAATCGTTAGCTGTGTTAGCTTTTGTCATTGTATAATAAATCTGAAACCAGCTCACGGTGGCATTTCTAAGGCTAAATATTAATAGTATCTTAATTATTAAAGACAATTTTTTCAGTGAAAAGTATCGTTTTGTCAGGTGCCCTTATTCAAGTACACAATATTATTCAAATAAAAAATAAATAAATTCTAGATGGTGAATTAAACTCAATTTAAATCAGTATGCCAACTGATTACCGTAAACTTTAGTAACAGACCTAAACTTTCATTTTAGTTTGTTTTATGACCTCCCATGACCCCCAATTTCTTAAATCAAACGCCATTGAAAAGCTGCCTGAAATAAAAAGTTTGAAAAACACATTTAGCTCCATATAAGTTAATCTAAGTCATAATTATGATAATCGAGCAACAGCAAAAATAAACCTTTTTATATACTTAAGCATGTTAAAATGACGCTTTCAAATGTCTGGTTTGAACAAATTTTCCTCAATTTCAAAAACGTCAGATTATTCTTTGAATTAATTAGCAGAGCAAAAGAATTAGTGGGACTGCAGTCACAACAGTCTCTTACACGAGCTGCTTTTAAACTTGCATTATATTTGCTACCTGCATTCTTTGCACGCTTTGATTAAAACAGGGGTAGGCAATCTTTTTATTGTTGAAGGCCGCCTTACAGACTTCGTTTCAACTTACCGCCGCCAGTTAATCAAATGTGAAGAATTTTTTAGTTTATGCGAAAGTGAAGATCTCTTTTCATCTAGAACATGGCCTTGAAACTTTTTCCACCGTGGGCCACATTGCTGATATTTTAAAGACAGGTGGGCGAACGTTAACTCAAAATAGATAGAATGGTCAGTAGCTTTGGAGATCGTGTTGTGTCGCCCGACAGATAGGTGATCTCCAAAAAACAATCATCACCTTTGTTGCTGTCACGAATTATGCCTCTCGCGATCAAATAATTGACTGGATCGAAGTGGCTCTGACAAGGAAATACTGGATTATACATTTGTTTTGCAATAATGAAAAGGGCTCCGTGGGTCGGATAGCAGGACGGATTTGGCCCGCGGTCTGTAGTTTGACGACACCTGTTCTAAGAGATTGAAATTTGAAACGTACAATTTTCTCATCCTGATCAAAGTTTGTATTAAAATTAAGTTTTTTTCTGATTCTCTGAAGATAAAATTCTTTTTGAGGAGATACAACTTTAAATGTATGTGTACGGCCGCACAAGCTATCAGTTATGGCCGCATGTGGCCTTACGGCCTCAGTTTCTGCACCTCTGGCTTTATGTAAGTTTTTTGTTCTATTGCAATTAATTTCAATGTACAGTCAATGTAAGCTTAATGTGTTTTGTTTGACTTGAAAAAATACATAAATGCAGAATCAAATTAAAAATCTACTAGTCAAATATATTAAAAAAATATTTTTGAATGTTTATTTTTTAATGTAATTTTTTCTAAGGCAAATATAGAATCACAGGTTTGCAGAGGGGCCACTCCAAATATGCCCCTTCCTTAGCAACAGGCCTGTTCGCACAATAAAGTAAGCAACAATCAATTCTAATTTTTGAATTGTAGAATAGAAATAATTTTCAAATTTATTTGCCGTTATCCAAGATGTAAAAACTGTGGTGTAGATCTGCTTTTGTTGTTGTTACCCGACCCCTTCCGAGGGATGGGGCATGTCGGAAGACCATGGAGCCCCAGAAGCCGGGAAACTTCTTCGGGCCTAGACCAGAGGTTAAAGAGAGACAAAGAGTCGCCAAAGAGCGTGCGGCGCAAAGAGTTCGTTGCTTGACAGTGCAGAATGAAATGAGAGATGTCTTGGGACCGATGTCCGCAGGCGCTGCATAAAGAATTCTCAATTCTGCCAATTCTAATGAGATAAGAGTTTAACAGTTGGCTGTGTTCGTTATATTTATATATATATATGCTAATAATGAAGACGAGAGAGAACACAGCGAGCGGGACGAGGGGGCACGAGGTCCTCGGTGAAAATCGAGGGAACCTGTGTGTCGAACAATTTAGATGAGACGGTAAGTTTCCGGTCCGAGAAAAGAGAAGAGTGGGCATTAGAGATAAAAGGAGAGAGGCTACATGGGATTACAGTGGACACGAGTAGCGCTCCCCGTCTCGCCAATTCATCAGCTGCGTTGTTCCCCAAGATAAACGAGTGTCCGGAGACCCAATGTACCCTGATATTGCAGGAGGATAGAAAGGCAGTTCCTGCCAGATCTGCCAGAGAGGTTGAGGTAAAATGAAAAATTGAAGGGAAGACGGAATGGTGAAGACAGAGCGAGAGTCAAACAGGAATAGAGTGGAAGAGAAATGGCAGACTTGTTGGTGCTGCCGAGACCAGCAGAATGGTGCAAGCTTCAATGAAAAAACTTGAACATACTGGGCCTGCCGAAAAGAAAAGAGTGGCTTCAGTGCCCCAAAGTAAGCAGTTGGAAAGTCCGCCAAAGCCGCCTTTGCCAAAGGGAAAAGGAGCAAAGTTATTTGTCCAGATCACCAGATCGTGAGATGGGAAAGAGACAAGGTAAGCGAGTGCCGCACATTGGCCAGAAAGGGGGATCGAAGCGGGAGCATGGGGAGAATAGAGTGGACTCCATAGTGAAGAAAGGCAGGCTCCTTGGCGATGCGGGAGGGCAGCCAAAGAGAACATCTCTAGAAGTAGGAGGAAACATGAGCGGGTGAGTGGACGCAAAAGCTCTCTAGGAAGATATGCAAAATGTTGGTTTTACTCAAAGTCTGGCCACACCTGAAATGGTAAAGGAGGTTGGTAGACGAAGAACGCGCTCATAAGATGTCAAAGCGAAATGAGCCAGGGTGACTCGTAGGGGAGATAGAGACACCTAAGAAACAAGAAATGGTATAGGGGAAGATGAAAGGCAGCCGGGGATGGCGCGACTACCCGCTCAGTGAAAGAGTTCCAATTTGGTTTAGTTCGTAACGCTCAGAAAAAGAAACCATCCGGGTGAGGCATATGTGAGAAGGAACCAAAGAAAAGTTTTATACAGAAGAGAGAGAGACTCTTTAGAGAGGCCACATGAGTAAGCAGAGATACAGTGAGAGGCCTGGAGACGAGAGAAAAATTTGTTCTTTAGCAAAAATACATATCTAGAAAAGAAAAGAAGGTAATCCCAATGAAAATTAGAGTAGGATTGAAAATGATGGGGGGCGTTGAATAAGAGAAGGGGGATGGAGGTTAGCTTGATTGGGATTTACTGAGAAGAAATAGGCCTCAGATTTGCTTGAATTGAAAGAAAGACATCAGTACTCACACCAGGGCTCCAATCGAACCAGAGCTCCTTGTGTAGCTTCCACCGCAGCAGAGACCAAGGGGAGGAGGACCAAATGGCTAAATTGAAGAGAGCAGCTGACGGAAGAAGGCAAAGAAGCAGGAAGATCATTGATGAAAAAAGTAAAAAGTACAATGCCAAGAAGGGATCCTCGCGGAACATCTCGACGGACTCAAAAGAAATAACTATTGTGATTCTGAAAAACCAGATAGTGCGCCTTTAGAAAGGAAAGATTGAGTCCAACGAGCAAAACAAGGACGGAGGCCAGCCGAAATAAGTTTGTAGAAAAGGGTGATGTCAGGAAGAGTCGAAAGTAGCAAGAATCGTCCGAGAACCGTGCCTGGATTTTTAAACTCATTCAAAATGGACTGAGAAAGGAGCAGAATTTAATCAAGAGCAGACCGGCTAGGGCGGAAACCGTCCTGGCGGGAAGAGAAAATAGAGTTAGACTCCTGAAAGAAGAGTAAACGCGATAGAATGATGCGTTTAAAAAGCTTAGAGAAGCAGGAAGTGAGAGAGAGAGGCCGGAAAGAAGCAGGAGATCTGAGAGGTTCTCCTATCTTATGGATGGGAATAATAGAAGTTTTCCAGATGGAAGAAAAGGAATGCAAAAATCAGGAAAGATCAAAAATATGTATGAGAAAATTTATGCCACAGCAATGAAGGTGCTTTAACACTGGATAGGCAACTTTGTGTTGGTCAGTGGCAGCAGGCTAGCAGAGGTTGGCGGCAGCCGCAAAAAATTCAGTGAGAGAAAAGAGGGAGCAGAAAGATAAATGAGACTTCTCAGGACTGGTGGCTTGGCGGAGCTAGGAAGGTAACCTCTGGCTCTATCACGCAAGATATTTGGCTTGGAAACGGAAAACTGGAATCTCAGGTAATCGGCAAAGGCCGAAACCGACTCCCTAGAAGAGGCATACTTGAAAAAGTAATGAGAGGAAGAAAATGAGGAAGAAGAGCCAGCAACAAAACGAAGGAAAGAATACACAGATGTGGGATTATATTTAAGAGAGAGTGGAAGAGAAATGGCAGATGAGCAAGTCGCCTGCCTCACAGACGAGGCGTGTCGTGAAACAGAGACGTAAGCCTGACGATCTTCATCACTTCTATGAGCGGCAGCTAAAACCTTATGCCTTTCACTAACCGCTTCTTTCACTTCAGCAGTCCTCCAAGCTTGAGGTTGACGTTTGACGAGGCTACAAGAAATGGAAACTTGGGCCGCATTCAGTGTCAAAAAAGTGGAGTAAGCAGCAGCACAAGAAAGAGAATCAGACAACTATTTCTCTGCAGAAAGACAGTGAGAGTCGAAGTAAAAAGCAAAGTCATCTCAACAAGCTATCTGAAAATTGAAAGAAGGGGGACGTTCGTTGGGTTAAAAGACCGGAGAGAGTTATCTGTCGTAAAAGATAGAATATCGCAGCGAAGTTGTACTGACAGATCCATGGATTGCTAAGAACTTTTGAGTTAAAATTAGATTCAATCAAATAAAAATTGAGTGACAGTTTCTTGCGTTGAAAGTAAAGGTGGTAGTGAGCTTGTACCACTATTTCTTAGCAGTTTTTATTGGCATTTGTTTTTGTTTAGCGCATTTGGTAGCAAATGTGCCTGACAACTTGCTTTTTACTTTACGCTATGCCTACCTGCGCAGTGAATCAGTGGTTAGAGCTTCCGCTTCGCAGTCGGTTGAACTGGATCAAGCTTCTTTGTTGAATCACACTATAAACTTTAACACTAGAACCGCCGAAGCGGTCAAAATGACCGTTTCACATTTTCAAAATATGGTATTTGCACTTCTACCTATCGGATCGTATTGAAACTTCTTGACTTTTCCTAAGTAATGCTTTTGTCTAATCTGTAGAAATTAGAAGTTAATACATTAATCCGTTTATTCGCTAGAGTCCAGTTTACCTTGAACAGCCAAAAGCGGTCAATTTGACTGTCAATGGAAAATCATTACATAGCTCTTTTGTGACTGTAGCAAGGCGAGAAAACGCGTCAGTATCACTGTGGGATACCTTCTAATTTGCAAAACTGTCTGTAGTTTTGTCCTTTTGGTATCCAACGGTATCACAGGTCACACTTTAGATTAGCTAACAACAACAAAGAGAAGTCGCTCAAAACCAATGACAAAAAAGGCACTAACTACCAGTGAAAATGACTGAAGCAAACCAGTTGAAGACACAGTATCAATAGCCATTACGTGTTGTTTACATCTGCATCTATTCCAGTTTATAGCAAGCTTCAAAGATTATGCCAGGTCAGCGACCACAAAGGATTAGCAGAGCGCAAGCTTTAGCTTTGCTGATTTCAATAGTAGAAGAAGACTTAGGAGAAAGTGATGCTTCTGATTGGGAAGAAGATCAACATCACGCTAATGACTGGGAGCTATCAACCACTGATGAGGAGTTGAGTAGTGAAAATGAGAATGAATATGTTCCAGATCCTTCTCCAAGCAATGCTTCTCTTTCTGCAGCGTCTCACAACGGTCAGTCTTCAGCTAGTTTGATTCCAACCGTGGAAACAGTAGTAGAAGAGATAGCAAAAGATGGAACTAAATGGTCGTTTATAAGTTTGGGTTCTGAAAGCAGAGGAAGAAGAGCTGCACGTAATGTGCTCACTGAAGAAGCGGGTTTATCCAGGCGAAGCCGGCAACTGTCCGACTCACCTTTAGGTGCCTTTTTGTTACTCATGGACAGTCATATGATTTCTCTTGTACAAAACTGTACAAATGTAGAAGCTCGAAGAGTGCTTAGCAATAAAGACTGGAACGTTTCACGATCTGAACTACTCGCTTTTATTGCTTTGCTTTATGTGCGCGGAGCTTATGGAGGGAGAAATATTCCTTTGAAAAGCTACTGGAACAAGCAGTGGGGAGTGTCATTTTTTTCAGAGACAATGGCAAGAAACCGTTTTCGAGAAATTTTGCGATTTTTGCGCTTTGATATGCGCAGCACCAGGTCAATACGTTTACAAGCTGACAAGTTTGCGTTAGTTTCGGATTTGTGCAATAAGTTTGTCGACAACTGTATATCTTCCTACAAACCTGAGCCAAACATCACTATAGATGAACAGCTTTTTCCTACAAAAGCTCGTTGCAGGTTTACTCAGTATATGCCTAACAAACCTGATAAGTTTGGTATCAAGTTTTGGTTGGCTGTTGACGTAGACACAAAATATATTTTGAATGCCATTCCCTACTTGGGTAAAGAGGAATCACGTGCTCCATCACAACGGCTTTCTGATTGGGTAGTCATGAACCTTATGCAACCTTACCTGGGAAAAGGAAGAAATGTTACGACGGACAACTTCTTTACTTCGTACAGCCTGGCAAAGCAATTGCTGCAGAAGAAGACAAGCATAGTGGGAACTGTAAATAAAGTTAGAAGAGAGCTCCCTCCATCAGCGAAGAAACAAGCAACAAGATATTCAACTGTGCTCTTGAAAACAGATGATGTTGCCACGCTAACCATCTATCAATGCAAGCCAACGAAAAACGTTTGTGTTCTTAGCTCACTCCACATGTCTGTTGGTGTCGATTCCTCCGAAAAACATAAGCCAGAAACAATTGAATTTTACAACAAAACCAAATGTGAAGTAGATGTAGCAGATCAAATGGCTCGCCAGTACTCAGTAAAAGCTGGTACGCGCCGGTGGCCGGTTGCGGTGTTTTATAATATCTTGGATTTAGCTTGCATCAACGCATTTGTTTTATATAAGAAGAAAACGGGAGATTCTATTTCAAGAAGAGATTTCATCTTCAAACTTGCTTGTGAGCTAAGAGAAGACTACATCGCTGAAAGAAGCAGCAGAAGAATTGCACCTGCACAACGCTTGAGTACTGCTGGCAAGAAATCCCTAAAACGGAAGCAGTGTCAAGTTGCTGTGAACTGCAAACAAAACAAAACCTCGAATTGCTGTCACAAATGTAACAGCACCGTGTGTGGTAACTGCACAGCAAACAGTTTCGTTGAATGCGTCATTTGTGGTATGGAAATGCAGTAAAACCAATAAATATTATGTGTAATTTATTAACTGAGTAAATATTTGAAGCAAAAATTGGTAAGAATATCGTTTTTGAACGGTTAACTATTGCAAATGCAATGTTAGTCACTATCTTGATCCAGAACATGAACAATACAAATTAGTTTATACAAAATAATCGACCGTAAGACTAGCGGTCAAAATGACCGCTTTTGGCTGTTCGCGACAACCCAAAACCTTGGCGGTTCTAGTGTTAAAAGCGAATACAGAACGAAAACGACTTGTGAAGTTTTATGATGTAGTTAAGCAAAATGCAATTCAGAATTCATTGTACGTCACTGATACAGGACATGTAGTCATGAAACGTGCGATTGCGTTTGCAAAAGATGTTGAAAGATAGCGGGCGAAAAAAACCGACTTTGCAGTTGTATTGTGCTTTAAAATTATCAGATTAGCGAACATATTTACACTCGGGACTACAGAATTTACTTGATTAAAACTAAGCACAGTCAATATGCACTTCAGTCCTTGTTTGATTATTTTGACGACGGTATAGAAAAGGAGTCATGAAGTAAATGAAAATCATGAAAAGGGATCAATAAATCAAGGAAGTTGGCAACCAGTGGTACACAGTGACGAATTTAGGGTGAGAAAAGTGAGGCAGTCGCCTCGAGCTCCCATTTTTTGAAAAATAAAAGTAAGAACCAGACATCAGGTTCCAAAATTCCTTAATCCATCACTGCTGGTTAAGATTATTATTTTTCATTTGAAGCGACACAACAAGCAAAACGTTTTGAACAGACTAGTTAAGAACCGCAGAAAACTCTTGTTATGCTGTAAATGAGTTTGAGAATTGATTTATGTTTCTTGAGAGAGCAATGGCTAAGGTCAGAGGTTTTCTACATTTTACCCCTTGGCATTTTTCAAATAGTTTACGCAATTACAATTATTCTTGATACTCTCGTTGTAGAAAAGTATGACGCTGTTGAAAGACAAAAATATTGATTCGAAATTGAACCATAGATTGTTCCTATCATTATTGAGCGTTTCCAAATGATATGCAATTACAGAGAATGTGCTCTGCAGTTCCTTTTAAGGATTTCAAATATGCTTATTTAACTTATGCTTTATTTAATTTACCCCCATGGTAAATACGGGAATAATTTACCCCGAAACGAAAGCACGACAGCTATTTTATTCGCGGCCAACAACGTTATATGACTTGAAGCTCACTATAATTTTCTTTCCACCTGTAATTCGAACTTAGGCATAAATCTTGATTTTTTAACTGATATTGCAATAGTTAGAAATTGTTGGCATCTTTTTTAAATGTAATTTTGTTAATATTTAGGCCACAATCTATGAGGAGCGTGATATTAAAATAAGGGATACCGTATGATTGCAAATAAACCAGGCGAATTGAATAAGAAACTTCCCTGAGCCAACGCTAGTTAAATATAATACGAACACAACGTGCAAGTTGGGTTGTGCTTATCGGACAGACTGAGGTCCACTTTTAATTCAACGAAAAGATTGATTAGAATAATCGCTGTAACGAAGAAAGGAAGGAAGTCTTCGAGAAGTCGGAGAATCATCTGAGAAGCTAAACATCATGTTCGAAGAGTGGGCTTGGTTTGATGAAACTCAGATAGCGTCGAATTCGGAGCTTAGTCCGGGCAGCTTTTGTATAATGCAGGAAGACGTAGGAATGAGTTCATTATAGGAGATCGGTTTGACATACAACCGGAAAATTAGTTGGAAAATTGGTAAAAAGATACCAGGGAGTGCAGCAAGAGGGGATCGTTGAGCGGGTGATAATCGTACCAAACCTCCAGCGCCGACCTGGTATAAAAACTTGCAATTGCCCCATTCTATCGTTCTGTGGCAGACATTTTAAACTTATTTTTATCATTTATCTGTCTTCCCTTTCCAGTCATACAACTTATCTTTAATGAATATTCCGCACAATTTATACGCCCCCACACCCTTCCCAAGGCTGTGCAATGCAGCGACCAATTCCTCGAGTGTTCTCAAGACACTACCAACCCCTTCACTAGATATGCTGACCCATATTCACCAAGTCGCCTTCCCATTGGACCAGGCTTCTAGAAGGATTCTTCCAACCAGTCCCGGCAATGATAAATCTAACAACCAAGTAGCGGTATACATCAATTGAACATCTTACTTTAATTGCTAATCACTCTTGGCAAACAGCTTTACTGCTGCTTTTAGTATGCCCTGTTATTACTTGTACAACCACTGTGAGTGAATTATCACCGGTCTACAAAATTTTTTTTTCTCTGGCATTGATTCTAACAATCCCTTTTACCTAATTTGAGGTCGCTGAATCCAATTTTGAGCTTAGATTTTTTTCTATCACATTAGGTTTTCTAGATAATCTTGCCTTCATATCTTTAGCACTTATGTAGTTTAAGAAGGCATTTTGAAAGAAACCGTAAACATGTTTTAATTGCTCTTCTTTTAAATGTTCATGATTTCTTGATGTTATATTGTGTAAGTTTTATATTAACCAATAAAAGAAGGTGCAAACACTTGTACTTTTACCTCAAGTACCGGTAATTTATTACCGGTATCTGCAGCATCCAGAGGTAGACCACCACATACTTACTAATTCCAAGACGATTGTACGGTCTTTTATTTTTACTAATCCGTTTTATCTTGAATGCTTTGTTCTGTTTTATCTCGACAGCGTGGAGCTCCAGGTCATGGGATTGTGCTGATGCAACTCATTCATTTGTGCAACTGCTTGTGCTGATGTAAGCAATAAAAAGGTTTGAAACAATAAATTAAATCTTACTTTGGCAACATTCGTTTTCTATATGCCTTGTGGGCATTTCACACTTATTGTACTTTGTTCATGGGGTAGTTAAACCATGTTTTGTGGTAGCAAAGCCGATAAGAAGTCTTCCTTGTTGAGAGAAATGTCGCATCAGTCAGGGTAATTAGAGACTAAGCTGCTGGTCTGGTTGAGCAAAGCAGCTGATACTGGGCTATTACTCAGTGATTTTAAAGTTCTAGTTGATGGTTGACCTAAAATTTTACTTTTTGCTTTAGATCGCCTTGATATACCCTACTGATATAGGCAGCTGTTGTTAAAATGTCTTCTTGCAGTGAAAGAAGAAAGTGCTCTAACAATCCTGACATTTTGTGCTATATATGTGGTTGTTTCATGTTATCCAGCCAAAAACGCAGTATTACTCTCTTTGTGCAAAATACTTATCTTGGTTATTTCCTAGTGAAATTAGGAGATCAGAACAAAAGCTGGGGTCCCCATAAAACTTGCAAGACCTGCGATGAGACTTTGCGATCTTGGACCCAAGGAAAAAAATTTAGTTACAATTTGGAATACCAATGATCTGGAGGAACAAAAAAATCATGTTGTTGATTGTTATTTTTGCTTGGTTAATGTGAAGGGGTATAGCCGAAAAAATAAACACTTAATCCAATATACAAATTTGGATTCTGGTTTGCGACCTATTCCACACATTGATCAAATTCCTGTTCCTACTTTTACACATCTTCTTCAAATTGATGATCAAAACTCTGCATCTTCATTAGATTTATCACAAGATCAGCTGGAAGATAGCGAATTCCAAATGTCAGATTCTAGTTTGGATAAACGTTTGCCATCAGCTGCAGTTGAATGATCTGGTAAGAGATCTGTATTTGCCCAAGCAATCTGGAGAATTGTTGGCATCAAGGTTGCAAGAAAAGAATCTTCTTCATACAGACACCAGTGTAACATTTTATCGGAAGAGAGAAGAAGAGTTATTAAAGTATTTTATTTTTAAAGATGGTTTGGTATTTTGCAATAATATACATCACCTTCTAGATCTGGGTTTGAGTGAGTACAAACCTGAAGATTGGAGACTTTTTATTGACAGTTCAATGCGAAGCCTAAAATGCGTTTTACTTTATAATGAAAACAAGTTTGGCTCAATTCCAATTGGACATTCCGTAACTCTAAAAGAAAAGCATGAAAATACCAAACTTCTATTGAACATATTAAAATATCAAGAGCATCGCTGGATAATTTGTGCGGATTTTAAAATGGTGAACTATCTGTCAGGACAGCAGGGTTGATACACAAAGCATCCATGTTTTCTGTGCTATTGAGATTCCAGAGCTAAATCTCAACATTGGGTCAAAGATGTGTGGCCTGCAAGAAACAGCTTAAAATCTGGGGATAACAACATCATCAGTGAGCCATTGGTTGAACCAGAAAAAATCATTTTTCTTCCTTTATACATTAAACTTGGACTTATAAAACAATTTGTTTAGGCTTTAGACTTTCATGGAGATTGTTTTAAATACATCGGTTATACTTTCCCTGGATTAAGTGAAGAAAACCTAAAAGCTGGGATCTTCAATGGACATCAAATCAGACAGCTGACGAAGGATTCAAGTTTTGTGGCCTCGATGATTTCTAAAGAAGCTCGAGCATGGAAAGCTCTGACTGAAGTGATTAAAAATTTCCTAGAAAATAAGAAAGCTGAAATTTACAAAGACCTGCTAGAAGAGTTACTGTCAAGCTTTGAAGAAATAGGTTGTAACATGAGTATCAAACTCCACTATTTGAAAAGCCATGCAGACAAATTTCCTCAAAATCTTGGTGGCATAAGTGAAGAACAAGTAGAAAGATTTATCGCGATATCAAAACAATGGAGGAACACTACCAAGGTCAATGGGACGGCCACATGATGGTAGACAATTGCTGGAGTTTGAAAAGAGATGTCCTAGAGGCTTCCTACAAAAGAAAATCTTGAAAGAGAAAGTTTGTTGGTCCGTAGTTTGTAGTTAAACTGCAAGTAGTGTTTTGTATTATGTTTTAGTGAAAAAATGTATGGTAATGACAACACAAAAAAGTATCTTATTGCGTTCTGTCTGTATCCAAAGGTGTAGTTTTGCTCGCATTATATTAAACCAGTGGTTCCCAACTGGTGCGTCGCGACGCCCTGGTGCGTCATTTTGAAATTTCAAGGGCGTCGCAAACGTGCTTTCACTAGCTTTTACTTTTATTGGGAAAAATCGAAAACAACATGATTAAGTTTTATGCAATTCAGTTCTGAAAGCACTGGCATTGTTACGAGTTGAAACTGGTACCACGACATTATAGACATGGAGGGATTTATCTTCCATTATCAATAACGGACATACAGTAGCCGAGCTGAGTGGTGTAATGTAAGCGTAGGTTGTAAGGTTAGCTAACTGAAGGTTTGACTCGTGACCTAAGGACTCGGACTCGCAAAAATGGCTTTGTATTTCAAATTTTGCTGCTGTTTTTAGCGATACAATCATTTATTAAATCAGTATTAGTTGAGCTGAAATTGTTAGTGGTAAACATAGGATAGACACTGCAGTTAAATAGGCTTACAGAATGTTGAACAAAAGAAAAGCTAAAGAAGAAAATGACAGTCATCGAAAAAAATGTAGAAAGTACGATGCGAGTTACATAACATTTGGGTTTACGAGCCAGTATCGTAATGGTGAAGAATGTCCACAATACGTAATCTGCAACAAACTTTTGGCAAATGAAAGCATGCTCCCAAACAAACTAAAACGACATTTGAGTTCAGCGCACCCAAGCTTAGTAGAAAAACTGAAAGAATATTTTTTGCGCAAACTTGAAGATTTGGCAAATCAGAAAGCCTCAATCAGTAGTTTTTCCCATACTGGACAGGATGTGGTAATGGCGTCTTACAAAGTTGCATGCCGTGTGGCTCGTTGTAAAAACCACACACTATTGCTAAAGAATTAATTCTTCCAGCTGCTACTGACTTGGTGAGTATCATGGTAGGAGAAAATGCAGCCAAAAAACTAAAAGATGTTCCCATATCAAACAATACTATATATCGACGAATTGAAGACATGGGAGTAGATATCAGTGACCAGCTGATTTGCAGATTGAAAGATAATGAATTTGCCATACAACTTGATGAAGCAACCTTTGGCGTCATGACGCCTATTTGATATGCTACGTGAGGTATCTGTTCCAGGCAGAAAAACAAATAGTTGAGGATATTCTTTTTTGCAAACCTCTCGAGTTACGTTGTCGGGGCGTAGATATGTTTCACATCATAGATAATTTTTTTTTCGAAAAATGGTTTGCAATGGCAAAATGTTGTTGGAATTTGCACTGATGGAGCAAGGTCTATGTCAGGCAAGTATAACGGTCTTCAAGGTTTAATTTGTGAATGCGCACCTCAAGCTAAATGGGCCCACTGTATGCTTCATCGGGAAGCTCTAGCTTCTCAATGTTTTAGTGTTGAGCTAAACCAGGTTGTTGAAGAGATTGTGAAGGTGATCAACTTCGTATAAACGAGCGGGGTCATGAGTCGTATTTTTAGCAAGCTGTGTGATGATTTAGATACGCCACACAAACAGCTACTTTTCCATGCTACTACTCGATGGTTGTCGTTGGGAAATGCCTTCGCAAGAGTTTTTGAACTGAGGCAAGAGCTACTCACATTTCTGTAATCAGAGAGACACCCAAGTGCTGAAAGCTTTCAGCAAACTGACTTTTTATTGAAGTTTAGTTATCTTGGTGACATCTTTGAAAAATTGAACAAACTAAACGTCAGAATGCAAGGAAACGATGCGAACGTTTTAGAATTGTCTGTCAAAATAGAAGTCTTTTTAAGAAAAATTTCCTTGTGGCGTGTTGACGTTTCCGATAATTCTGGCCATGAATACTTTCCTTTCCTCAATCGCATGCTAGCTGATCTTTCCATTATTTCTCTACCATTAGTGGTCTCAAACGCAGCTTCTAAACATTTGAATAGACTTGAGACAAATTTCAAGCAGTATTTTACCAGTGATTTTTCTTCCTATGCCTGGATAAGAAACCCATTTTCGGTGAGCGTTGTTTCTTCGATGTTTAGCGGACCCCAAAAAGAGAAATTTATTGACCTCTCTTGCAACAATACCCTGAAATCCAAAATGGATCAATTTTGTACAAATTTTTGAATTGAGGCTCGCGCAGAGTATCCCGTTATTTCGAAAGCAGCTCTCCGTGTTTTGATTCGTTTTGCTACTTCTTACATGTGCGAGGCTGGTTTTTCTGCTGTGGCAGTTTTAAAAACAAAATATGGCTCGAAATTGGATGTTGAACGGGAAATGGTGTTCTGCTGTGGCAATGCGCGTTGCGGTTTCAAACATTGCACCACGATTTGAGGCGCTTTGCCGAAACAAAAGAGCTAATGTGTCGCATTAAATTCAACTAAATATCAATGTGTGAAACTTTTGTGAAGCAGTGCGTCGTTTGATTTTTTTTGCGAGATAAGTGCGTCGTGGGTTTAGGTGAGTTGGGAACCACTGTATTAAACTATGATGATTGTTTTATTTGCAGGTATTGCTAGTCTTAATACAGATTTATTAAGCAACTAAAATACAAGAGATGGTATCAGAATATTCTCTTGTTTGGATGATTCCGCTGGGAAAAAATATAAATTTTGCTTAGGAAGTGAGAATTTAGTATCTTAAAATCCTGATGTGCAGAAAAAAACTGATTACAGATTTGAAATCAGCGACCCGAAATTAACCTAAGTTAGTTGCAAAAATCAATGCCAGAAAATTTGTGTAGACCAATGTTATAATTTAAATTTGTTGTTGATAAAACTATCGGAATTTTGAGTGTGTGTAGCGGAGACTCAGATGATTTGTGCTATTGTCCAAGTTGATCCATGGAGCATACCTTGAGCTGTAGTGACGTGAAGAGCACGACGTTACCCACAAAATACAGGATGGGCCAAAAGTAGGTTTACAGTTACAAAAAGTAGGGTTTGAGTCTAGAAGTAGGTTTATTGTTTTCATGTAGGTACTTTTAAATTTCAAGAATGCTGGTCATATTTTACACAGAAACTGTTTGATCTCTTAAGTGCTCAAAATGTCCTCCACCAACATTGTAACATTTTTCACACCTTTACAAAACACTGTGACACACAGTGCGGCACAAATTGCGATTTTCATCAATGTCTTTGAATGCGTCATGAATGTAATCTTTTAATTCATTTATTGTTTTGTGGTTCTTCTCTTACACCTTGTTCTTTACAACACCCCCAAAAAAGAAATCCATTGGTGTCAGGTCAGGTGAGCATGATGGCCATTAAATGTTACCTCTTCTTCCAAACCAATGCTGTGGAAAGACTTTGTTAAGATAATCTCTTACTCTTAACGCATAATGTGGAGGTGCCGCATCTTGCTGAAAGAAGAATTCATAAAAGTTAGGTTTGGTATGGAATTTCGGCACTACCACTTCACGAAGCATTTCCAAACAGCTTTCTCCATTCACACTTTTATTAAAAAAAAACAGGTCCTATAACATCTTCGCTAGATAATGCACCACAAACTGAAACACCAGGCTAATTAAGTTGGGTCTCTATGGTTGAATTAGGGTTTTCATCAGCCCAATACACACAGTTATGCCTGTTCACATAACCAGATAATTTGAAGCAAGCTTCATCTGACCAAATGATGTTGTCCAATGTTTCAACTTGTTCTCCAACAAATTGGTCACGCATCATTTCGAAAAACTGCAGTCGGCGATTTGGGTCGTCCTCCAAAAGACCATCTACCAAACGTGGTCGATAGGGTTTAAATTTTATGTTATGCAATAAGCGTTGCAACGATGTTCTTGATATGGATAGTTCAGCAGAAGCACGTCGTGTAGATTTTTTTGAACTGTTAACAAATGTCAAAGCCACTAACGTCTTATTTTCTTCAGTTGTAGAAGTCTTAGGACGTCCACATTTTGGTGCATTATTCAACGAGCCCGCTTTATCAAATTTGTTTCTCAAGCTATAAATTGTCTGTCGTGAAGGCGGAAGAGTATGAAAGGCTTCTTGCCATAATGTACGTACCGTTTCAGCATTTTCGTACTTCCAATATTTCTTTAATATCTATTTTTTGTGTTCTTCATTTAAATTATTTGCCATTACCCTTAAATAAAATCACGATTTACAAAACTGTACTATACCTTACAAACAGCTTGATGACTAATGCAAATTTATACTAAATTCATTACTTGAAAAATAAGCAATGTTTGTGGTATTTAACAAGTAACATAAAGTGTACCGCCGGTCAATCTAAAGCATGCAAAAAAAGGTTAATAACTGTAAACCTACTTTTGGCCTACCCTGTATTTTGTAAAAAATGCTTATTCAATTTTTTTGTTTGGGATTACTAAGTAATTTAACATCAAGCAAAATTACAAAACATATGTTTTTCTTCTGTTCATAGAAGTCAGAAGGCAGAAGGCAGCATCACGTAAGTTTTAATAGTTTTTTTCTTTGATGGGTATTAATTAGTGGCAAAAGTGTATTGAAGAGCATTATCACGCAGCTAAACGTAAGAAAGAAGGTAGGTGATAGAAGTGCTTCCGCAACTATCGTGAGGTCATTCCTGTCCTTTCCATCGATGCTTCTCTTTCTGTTTTTTCAAACAGGCTAATGGCTAGACACTAGGTGAAACTATTCCTTGCCAGCATCTTTTGGAGAAACTCTGCGTTCATTTACGCAATTGTGCTGTATTCTTCTTCGTAGAAGGTTGTGCCCACTTTTCTCTTTAAAACACTCTTTTCTTCCAGTTAAAGCTTGCTTTTTTTACTCCATGCTCTCGCTCTGAACCAGAATCAAGGTGAAGTTCTTTTATCTTGGTCACTTATAAACTCTTTATCAAATCACCATCTTATAGTTTTAACTAATGGCTTAGTCGTTTGCCCTATCACTTTTGACAATAAAGCCTCCAGCATCCTTACCAATTGCTCACTCGTGACTCTGAAGTTCACCTATTCTTTTTGGCAGGCATAGGTTGCTGCATTTTTTTACTCTACGTGGGCCATTCTGCAAGCTCTTCGCTCGTTTCAACCGTACCTATAAGAAAGCCACCGATCTTCACCTTCTATCTGATTCTCGCTTTGTCCTTGCCGTGTCTTCATTTTTCCTGCCCCACTTACTGGCTTGTACTGTAGTAACTGTTTACAGTTGAAAATTCTCTCTATTAGACAACACTACTGAATTGGAAATGAATATTTTGATTTGGTTATCAGACTTTTCAAAACCGTCCTGACTCCAGGCCCATCAATATATATGTAAAATTTTGAGGTCAAATTTTGCTCAAGAAAAATTCATGTCGAGTTCGGCACAACTTTTACTGTTACCAACACGCTGAAACTGTCAACGAAGCAGAACCAAGCAAACTTACTGGAGGGTACTGGACCCCATATCACCCTAGAAATCTACGACTATGCTCGGTGCCACTAGCCTACATCAAGGGAGATCCTCGTTACTGCAGAATAGCTCGGTGAAATGAACTGCTAGCTTGTCATTGAAAGGTCATGGTTTCAACGCCCGCATGACCTATTGCGTAATGCATTTGGAAAAACAATACTCAGCAATATTTTTGCTTGGGTACAGGCTTGAGTCAAAAATTACTGGTTTTCATGTGACGGAGAGTAGCTTTAAATAACTACGTGATTGCTGTGTGACTCTCCCACATTTGCAAAGCAAAAATGGAAACGACAATTTTTTGTTTAGTTAAGATCAGTGATTTTGCCTGACGCAAAGTTTTATCGGGAAGAGGGCAAAATTATGAGATTCCTTGGATGATGTTCAGTTTGGAGATAAATCTTTTCAGCAGTGGCTACTTTATAGTTTTTGACACAAAGCGAAGATAAGATCTTTACTTATAAAAGAGCAACTGTAAATAACTTTAAGCAACTTCGATTTTTGCTGCAAAATTCATTTCCCATTCAAAGTGTTATATAAAAAAGAAAATTTGCATAATGTTTCCAGAGGCGTCCCTCTCTGACACCACTAGCAATATTCTGCTTTTGATGGTATTCAAATGGATGATCACACTATTTCAGAAAACGATACTTCATAGCCTAGTGGCTTCAGGCATTTGCAACCGCATAGACCCTCCTTCTTTGGGGGTTTGTTTTCATGCTAACAATCACAACAAGCTCATGCCCTAAAATTCTGTTGCGTACAAGTGAGTAAACTCAGTTTCACATTTCATTTTCCACGTTACTCTTACCTTTTGCTGAACACTAAACAGAAGATCAGTTGACATAATTTTAAAAGTAGGTTTATTGCCATAAGATAAACCTAAACGAAAAAGGAAATATTCTTTTTATGCAATATGTAGTCTGTTCACATTAGATCCGTTCATCAGCAATCGGCGCGTAACTGTAAAGGTAACCGTAACGTTGCTGTTGCTGCAACCGAATTCAGTGTGATGCACGCTTCAGAAGCGAGAAAAGCTTACTTTGCAACAACGGTTTTTGTTCGTTTTCAGTGTGAATGCAACAACGCAGACGTAACTGTTTCGTAATCTTCAACCATAACTTAACCGGATTCAGTGTGAAATGTCCTTTCGCTTTCCATGATCTTACGTAGCCTTTTATCTTTGCAGTCTCTATCTTAGTGTTCACTCATTGTGGCTTTCGGGCTGGTTGACATTTAGAATTTACTTTTATTTAATGTCTAATGAACAACTTCATCAAATTTTGTACTTCCTCGTTACGATCACTGTGTCTGCTTTTATCTTTTCTATCTCAAAGTTTCAAGTTTGATTAAATGCTTATTTACCTAGACTTAAGAATGTTTTGTTGAGCGCCTGAGCATACACGACAAAGAATAAAAAAATTTTATGATTATGTTGGTAAAGAGTTATTCAACTTATCAAACAAATGAAAGGTAGAGAGTTTGGGAGAGACCAAAGTGCCTTACGGTTTTAGAGTTAGCAGCGCAGTCATCCATACATGTATCTGCCGCGCAACCATAATTTCACCTCAAGTCGTGAGCCTCAATGCAAACGTCAGTCCCGGTCGACTATAAACGCTTCTCATTTACAGCTTTGCTGACTTGACAGCTTTGCTGACTTGATACGGATTTTTTATGTCGTACTCACATTGGCTACTTATTTGCTTTATTCAACGTTTGGTCTTGGCCATGTGAATTCGCCCTGCTACTGTGGCTTCATGGTCTTCCAAAATGCTCCTATCTTAAGAAATAGTCAGATAACGAAAACATCATGACACAGATAGCCTTAGTCGTGAGAGGCAAATGACTTCGTGTTAGTAAAGTTCAAGAGTAGTGATAGTTCAAAAATTTACATTAATTAAAAGGAAGTGATATTGTGGGTAAAACAGATTTTAGGGACAAATTAATGAAAAGAAAGCACTAAGAAAATTACAAAAATACACAGCGTATTTGCCAACCAACAATAGAACGAGTGATTTTTTCCCAATACTGGTGTAATTCTTTCATTGCCCTGCGTGCTACCACTTGGAGGGACAGCCCGAAGAAACAAACGATATTGTTTTACCTTTGCCTTTAAAACTTTGACATATGATAATTGGCATAAATGGCATATGACTTGTGGAATGCTAAATAGCTATTTTTATGTAGCTTTCAATTGTTTATCGGGACTTAAATGACAGGAAAAAGTTTATACTAAACGTTTGTAGCTTACTGATGGTGGCTCGACTAAAATTCCATCTCAAAAATTTTGGTTCATTATATCAAGCCCTACGGATTATCTCACCCCCTCTAATTTCATGGTAGAAATGATCGGTAGGGGTAGGTATACTTTTCATTATTTTACTAAAAGACTTTTAATCTTTTTATGCATCGGTTGAAAGCAAACTTACGCGGCCAGAATAAAAAGCAAATTTCTGCTACATTTCAGGCAATTTTGGAAATGAGAGCATCTTTATGCAAATAAATATGATCATTTATTTCTTACTCTGCTCAACTCTCCTGAGTCTCGTCTACGTTGTTTGGAACGTATGAGGCGGTGCAAATGATCGATAATATGATCCACGTTGCAAAAAGATCATAAAAGTTTTTCAAGCACTGAAAAATATAAATGTCCTATCGTTCAACCTCAAAAACCAGTCACGCAAAATTTGGGTTGAAACCAGGGAAGTGGAAGCGGTTATTTTTCAAACGCTTCCGCTTCCGCTTCCACTAACAAAAAGTGAGAAAACGATTGTTGACAATTTTTTAAAACTTTTGTGGGTCTGTAGCCCGCCTTCTTCACTTTATCATTTTGAGAAAACAAAAACCTTCATTTATTGCTATTACTTTACCTACTTCGCTTGAGCTTATTGTTCCAAACTACCCTGTGTTTTTCCTATTTAGATATAAAAACTCGTGTTGAATGTAGATTACTGCTTTTCAACCTTTTGTCATCGCGGAACCCCGAATGTACTTTTGCGTTTGTCACGGCACCCCCACTAACACAAATTTAGAAATCACGAACTGCTTGCAAGAAAATCAAATATTTCGTTAGTACAATTCAAAAAAAATTAAACACTTCAACAAATAGACAGTTATTACAAGTTCGTTCACTACTTACAACCACTTTTATAACAGTTAACTTAATGCTTCTCAGATCTAAACCGTATGACCACATATTACAGCTCTCGGCAATAACCTGTCGTCACAACAACAAATTACACCGTATAGCGCTGATTTTTCCTCTCTGTTCTCAACTAACTCTGACTTTGATTTAACTTTAACTCTAATCATCATTACGGACTTTCTGTCCGTCCTCAAAACTCCGATCTTTTTGGATAGTGAAGTGAGAAATTTCTGTCGTATATATAGTATATACATGTAAAGCGAGCAAAATTGGACTACACCAATCAATAGCCTCCTCAACGTGGTGGTGCGGTCCCCAATCCTGTTTGGGTTAGGTTAAAATGACTGTTGGTCTTCCCGAGGGTCTCACTTACCCCGGGCACTCCCCTAACACAAAGCAATTTTTCGCCGTGCAGCCCCCTAAACGACCGCAAAAGGGTAGCACGCAGTCTCTTTAAAATCGGCCTGTTTTCTCTCCTCTCCTACCTTTCTCTTGCCAGTCTTCTTATTCTTCTCCTTCTCTTGATGAGCGGCAACGTTCATCCTAACCCTTGTCCCGTCTTTCCCTGTTTAGTGTGCGCTGGAAATGTGACCTAGCGGGGTAAGTCAGTGCAATGCTGCACATGCTCTAATTGGGTACATTTAAAGTGCTCACTACTCTCCTTTTCTAGATTCAGAATTCTTGGCAGCTCTCACTCCTGGATCTTCCCTCCCTGCTTTTTTGTGGAGATCCCACACCTACCAGCACTGTGACTTCCTCGTTGAACTCCTCCATCTGGTATACCTCCACTGCTCAATCTGGCCCATCTGGCCCCCATCTGCTAATGCATCACTCGCACCCCATCCTCGCCTTCAAACTTCTTATCCTTTTTCCGCCCACTTTGTCTCTTCTCCCTCTGCACCCGCACCACGGCCTTGTGCTCCTGGCTGTTTCTCTTTACCTCCTGCTTCTTATTCCCTTCTCGACTCCCTCAAGGTTCTTCAATGGAATGTTGGGGGTCTCCAAGCCAGGAGCACTGAACTGCTACACTTTCTTTCGTCTCATCTCGTTCACCGTATTTGTATCCAGGAATCCTATAGCTGTAAACAGAATTACGTCACAATCTGCAACTTGCTATCACAAGATTCCATCACTATTTGTACTGCATACACGGAACAACCACTACATATAAGAAATCAATATACTGAAATAAGAATAATTACTAGCAATAAACGAAGAACCTTCGCGGTCCGCTCACGGAACCCTTAAAACTCACGAAACACAACTGCATGTTTCGCGAAACCCCTGTTGAAGAGCACTGATGTAGAAGGATTAAGTTGTTTCCGTCGTGAGTAATTTCTTTTTCAACGTTTTTAACTCCATAACCAAGGTTGGTTAAGTTTATTCAAATCATCATTTTATTAGTTACGTTTCATTGTCCAAAACTACCTTTTTCTTGCCCGTAATCTATACAAAATGTGATGCTAGTTATACTTTTACTTGTTCTCTCGCGCTAATGATATCGCACGTTCATTCAGACTTATAGTGCAACTTCACCGTTTCATCCACATCGGGAAATGGAGAAAACTTTTTCGTCAATTACTCTTCAAGTCAAATAACCTATATGGAAGCGGAAGCGGTAGGTTTTTCGCGCTTTTGCTTCCGCTTCCACAGAAAAAGGACCGCTTCCACTGCTTCCGCTTCCACATCCCTGGTTGGAACATCAATTGAATAAGAGCGTTATATATTTTTTTAATTATCAATTTTGTCCAACTCTTTCCTTTTCGTTAGAGGTTAGTCATCAACCCTGGAGTGTCCGGCAGTTGTATTTTGGTTGAAATTCTTCGAATCAACGACTACTTAACACTTCAGAAAGTGCTTGTTTAGCAACACACCTCTACAAGCACGTGGTATAGCATTTATTAGATTTGTATTGACCTGATCCGAATAATAGCCACAAAATAAATGAAAATCAATACAAGTGCTCAATAAATATAATAAGTTGCCAGCAACTGGCTTAAAATATTTCATTTATTTTAACATTTACGGATAACATGTCTTTTCAATCTAATTAGTCTAGAGAAAAGTCATAAATATTACCCAATGGCATCACTTTAAGCATCAGCAGTCTAAATAAAAAACGTGCTACTTTAATGATAGAGAAGGCAACAAACGTTTATCTCGGCATATAGAGGGACAAAGCTTAGGGCAACCATATTTTCAACTTGTAAGACGAAGACAACATTTTGAGTTGGTAATCGGAACGCTGTTACGTTTACTTCCTAGACACAAGTCTTTTTTTATCGGATATAACCATTCAAAACTGGAAATTTTTCCAAAGTGATGATATGCTAAATTTTGACGTACAAACCTTTTCTTCAAGTATCAAGTTGACGACATATTTTTGCCATTAATTTTTAAAAGCGATTCTTTGCCCATTTTTTTAACGATCTTAGACACGACCTACAAAATGAGGATGAATGGTTGCTCTATGAAAAAGTGAGAACGACGTCCATGTTTACTTTGAAGATTTTATGTTGAAAATCAACTTTTTGAAAGCAATACGTTTGCTCGAACTTACCGTGTATTGCGCAAGCACGTTTTTCTTAGTGATTTAGACGGACCTCAAATCAAAAATCATTTTCAAAGCCTGTGGAATCAGAATTACTAGACAATGAAAAGTAACTGGCTGGCCGCATTAACTGAAGGCAAGAGACAGATGCGGTCCACCAGTTGCCCATTCTTGGTTTAAACATTTATCGTCATTGAAACAAAACAATGGCCTACATTGCCAGAAAAAATGCTTGTGATAGAAAAAACTTTTCTAGTTATTTTTGATATCTTAAAAACAGAGAAAGACCAAAGATCTGGCATTTTAATATTCGTTTTGCAATTTTTCACAGATACATTTTGCATTTTCACAATACACAAAATGGCTTTTGACTTCAATTTTTTTTTGATTGGTTTTTGCTAATAAATTAAGGTGAGTCGATAAAATAAGCAGCTTACACGGAAAAAGTAAAAAGATAGTATTGAAAGTCTACAGTCAAAGTGAACTCGCACGAAATTTGTTAATTTTTATTGAAACAAAAATTAAAGAAATTTGGCAAACTGTGAGTCTTGTATTATTCTCTGGCAACGCTTATCAAGTCTACATAACTTCACCTGTATATGGCGAATTGATGAAGGCCTTCTTTTCTCCATATGTCAACTCGTAGTTTGCATCCGCGGTTTTTAGTCAGATTGTGAATCAGGTCAAGACCTTCAACATTATAAACAAATTGTTGCTGCCAGATTTCAGAAGTCAGGCATTTAAAAATAATTGGAAATTGGAAATTCTTTTTATATCAAAACAAGAAATGTTTGCTTTATCGCTTAGTGCCTCGGCGTGACAGAAAAAAACAACAGTACAAAAAAATCAAGAAAAAACAACAGTAACAAGTAATTTCTATGCCACTTTAAGGTTTTATTGCAAAATGAAGCAAAAATAAGTTTTGCAATCTGATATCAATAAAGTTTTTATATATATTATTTTAGCAGTCAAGCAATTGCGGCGAGAAAAAAATTTGAAATTTTAAACTTGTCCTAGTTATCACCTAAAATCTTTTCTGATTGAAAAGATTTCTTGAAAATTATGAGTCTAAGCTGGTTTGCTTTATTGAGTAAAACTCAGCATTCAATAGATTTGACAGCAATGGCTTTAACTCACCCAACCAAAAATCTCCACTCAAATTTCCAAAGCCTTGTTTGTATTCATTCCAGTTCCGACCAAAACTGATATTCAAGTTAACGCGCTTTTGAAAGACCTTGTCATAAGAAGTAACAGAACATTAATCAAAAATATAAATGGCAACCGGTAAATCATAAATTTTAAGTACAATTTTTTAGAAATGTCAGGCCTTTATAACAACCGTTGGTTACAGGCCTGTCAGGCTCCCAAGTAAAGATCGTTGCTGTCTGCTTATATGTCTCCAATTCAACTTTGTTCAAAACAGAGTTTTGGTGGAAAGAATGTGGCACGCTGCTGGTAAAGTTAAGGTGTTCCACAAAAAAACTGTATTCTTTCGCAGGTGCGCAGGTGCTTTTCAAGAAAAATATTTTATCAAGTGTGAGTTATATAAGTGTGTATTGTGAGAGCGCATGCCGAGAAAGTATGATAAAAGAGATTTTCATTCCAAAGCAGCAATTGAATGACCTTCCACCTTTTTGTGGCGCATTTGACTTACTAATCCGATCAATGCAGTAATAGTTCTGCATCGTTTAGGAAAACCTAGCTGACCATTAATTACTGTAATGTTTTATTAAACAAAAGCAATTACTTACAGGCCAACCATCTTCACAAACTACTTCTTTGCCGGTTTGAAGTGTCAGTGTCCCGTTAGCCGAAGATGAATGGCAAGATGCTGAAAACAACAGTGTTTCTAATTATTCTGGTGTATTGTGACGATCATGAAAAATGTAAAAATTATATTATTTCAAAACATCGAGAATACCAAAATTTAAGAGGCTTCTCGGCACAACCAATTTATCATCAACAGACGCATAACGGAAGTCATTATAATAGGGGTAGTCGAGACAATAATGTTGTTCTTAAAAAATAACTGCTCACCATTTTGACGCATGTTTGTGACAAATTAGCAATTTTTGAGGTACTTTTGTGAGATCTTTGTTGAGTCCTTTTAAAAAAGTCTTTATTCTTGTTTGAGGCAAGGCGTTGTGGCTACTTGCCCTTCATCTTTTTTGATTATTACTGCATGCTGTATTTTGTTTCAAAACAGGATTCAAAGCAGCTAGCCCAAAACGCAACCAATTGACACCAATTTACATCTACACTAATAGACAGAGGCCTAAATATACAAAACTAAGTTTGGTGTAAATTTTTGCCTATCTGTGTTGCTTTTCCGATGTTGCAGTGAATCAAAAGTTAAACCTTTGTTTAATTTGACTATAGGTCACAATCTTGAATTGAGCATCAAAAGTGTTTTTACGTCTTCACAATGTCGAATGTAATTTAATATCAACACAGTCACACATTTTTTTCCCAGGCTGAATGCCGACACCTTTTGTTGGTCAGTTTGTTAATGCAGCGATCAATGTCACTCTGGAATTGAACACTTGTAGTTTAAAACAATCTACGGCTTTGCATCTGAGCCAATCACTGTTTCTCCGCTTAGAAAAGAAATAATGATGAAGTGTTTTATTCACTGTATCTTCTTGCAATATTTACACTGATAACATTGCTGATACTATTGATGCTATTGCAGTGTCACATGAAGCACTTCCATCATAAATAAAACGATATATCTTAACCTCACATGCCGAGTTACAATTAAAAGCTTAGCATTGCTATTGCAAAGAAAGAGTGGACAGAGCAAATGCTTTTCAGATTCCAGCCGGACATAGGTATGAACGTTGCTATTACTTGATTCTAACCCTAGTACAGAGATGCTGGTTAGCAAGTAGCAATTTTTGATTGGCAGAATGTTAAAAATACTAGAAAGCGCTATTCTGTGCGTGTGTGTATGTTTGCGTTGTCATTCTTCCAAAACTACTGAACGTACAAGCATGAAATTTGGCACGATTGATCACCACCCCGGAGTAAGTGTCATAAGGGAAATCGTGACGTCATCAACACGTCATAATCAGATGAAATTTTAAAACGAAGATTTTTTTTACTAAGGAACACGGTTTGCAACTTAAACGAAAGCTAATACCCGACTTACCAACTTCAGAAAATTTCACCTCTTTAGCGCCTCGCTTGACGTCATAATTAACAATTAATTGTAAAATGTGTTTTTTCATTCTTTCAAAAACTCTTTGAGGAGGTATTAACATGGTGCGTTTGATGAAAGCAACTCAACAATAATCAAAGCTCAAATGAGAATGCAACAACAAATTCTATATTTCAGCACTTTAAGTCTTCTAGTCATGCTGCTTTCCTTTTTTCGTGCACGCTTCACATACGCTTTTGCTGAAGTGTCCTTTCATGTATCATTGCGAATTGCTAAAACCGAGATGCTGCACACAATTACTGAAGAGTGATATTGCCATGCGTGAAAGACAGTAATCGCATATGAATTGAAAAGGAAGTAGAGAGGAAATTAAGTAAACTATTATTTTCAGCTGACGCAGCCCACCCTCGGGTTTCACTGATGTCTGAGCACATCAAGAATCAATTCATCAATTAAATGAAGTGAGCTGGCCTGTTCGTTCTGCAGCTGGATGAGTCCAAGGAAGTTTTATTCTTCGTACAACTTACTGCATTCGTGAGTTACTTTTACAATGGTGAGTTCAAGAATGAGTTTCTGAGCATTATAAATCTGCTGCCCAGAACACGTGGAAAGATATACTAGTATATCAAACTATTGATACTTTTTCAAGACAAATGATGTCAAATGGGAACCGCTACGCGAACTTTGTACAAGTGTTGGTTCGGCCATGTTAGGTTATAGCCAGGGATGTGGAAGCGGTTATTTTTCAAACGCTTCCGCTTCCACACCTATCGCTTCCGCTTCCGCTTCCACCAATAAAAAAGAAGAAAACGATTGTTGACAATTTTTTTAACTTTTGTGGGTCTGTAGCCCGCCTTCTTCTACACTTTATCATTTTGAGGGGACAAAAACCTTCATTTATTGCTATTACTTTACCTACTTCGCTTGAGCTTATTGTTCCGAACTACTCTGTGTTTCTTTTATTTAGATATTAGAAGTCGTGTTGAATGTAGAACAGTGCTTTTATTCGAATGGGTCACCTCCTCTGACCTCCTCTCCCTCAATGACTTTGACATACATACTCTTCTTCGTCGTTCCTCTGGCAGTCGCTCCTAACCTGACATCTCCCTTGCTCTTTTGTCTCTAGCCCTATCTTGCTCCTGGGAGGTGCTTCAGAACCTGTGTTCTGATCACCTACCAATTCTACTAACCATCTCTTTTTCTCCGGTCTTTTGCCTCAAAAAACGTCTCCCTACTTTGAATTTTCGGAAAGCTCCTTGGAATGACTTTGCTTTTTACTTTGATTCTCACTGTCCTTCTGCAGAGGAATACTCGTCTCTTTTTCTTTCTTTTGCTGCTGTTCTCTTTACTTCTCTGACACTGAATGCCCTCCTTATGATCTGGTGCTCTGGATAGGCGGTTCTGTTCCTTTCCCTTTTGGCAAAGACGGCACTGGCGTACTGAGGCCACTAGAACACTTGTTTTGTGTTCTGTTTATTGTTGGCAGAACTTATACCGTTTTCTAAAACAAAATACAAATTTCAGCGCATTAAATACGATACAATATTACGAAGGATAATTACTATTGATATGGCGAATCGAAACTGAAGTGAGGAGTTAAACGTTGAATATTATACTTAACATTAGACATTTAAGCATGAAAATGACAGTGTAGCGGTTGATTATTACGTCAGCGCTACGTGTATATAAATTGCCCGCACTGCCTTTCTCAGCCTTCAGCATTCAGTATTTGGTCATTCAATCAGTTGTTCGATATTATTGGATGTTTATCAATCAAGCGTGAATAAACCAGTCGAATCTTCCTATAAACATAGTGATCGACTATAGGTGGAAGTCTAGTCTCGTATAGGCGAGGTGTGTTTCGATAGGCAACCAACCCTATCTTGCTATCAGCCACCAAGCCGCTACAACAGCATTATAAAACAATCTGGGATAAACGCAATATTCACTAACCGGCAATTCCGGCAGTCACTTTGATTGATTTGATTCGACAAATTTTGAAATACAGTTAGCGCTAATAACTATTGGTCTAAATAAACAAGCAAAACCATGGTAAATAGATATCATTGAATTCAAGGCTGCATCTAATGTGACACTCTAAAATCAAACACTGCTGAACTTAAGAAACTAAAGCTAACTTGAACCAAAAGACACCAAAGCGAATTGTAACGGCAGTGCTGATTACACAATAGACAAAGAAAAGACGCGTTTTAATTGCAGGCAGGGTAATTTGAATGATTGTGGGCAAGGCGTTAAATATGTAGACTTTACATGTTGCATAGAGTTTTTTGAGGAAAGATTAAATGACGATGGTTCGAATCCCGGGTGTATTAAAAGTTTAGACAAAGTTTGTTTGGCGCTTAAACAGAGGTTTCTAAAGTTGTAAACAGAATTACGTCACAATCTGCAACTTGCTATCCTAAGATTTCATCACTATTTATATACACGGAACAACCACTACATATAAGAAATCAATACCGGTATACTGAAATAAAAAATAAATACTAGTAATAAACGAAGAACCTTCGCGGTCCGCTCACGGAACCCTTAAAACTCACGGAACACAACTGCATGTTTTGCGAAACCCCTGTTGAAGAGCACTGATGTAGAAGGATTAAGTTGTTTCCGTCGTGAGTAATTTCTTTTTCAACGTTTTTAACTCCATAACCAAGGTTGGTTAAGTTTATTCAAATCATCATTTTATTAGCTACGTTTCATTCTCTAAACTATCTTTTTCTTACCTATAATTGATATAAAATGTGATGCTAGTTATACTTTTACTTGTTCTCTCGCGCTAATGATATCGCACGTTCATTCAGACTTATAGTGCAACTTCACCGTTTCATCCACATCGGGAAATGGAGAAAACTTTTTCGCCAAGTTACTCTTCAAGTCAAATAACCTATGTGGAAGCGGAAGCGGTAAATTTTTCGCGCTTTTGCTTCCGCTTCCACAGAAAAAGGACCGCTTCCGCTGCTTCCGCTTCCACATCCCTAGTTGTAGCTCAGGCGTTTATGCTTATGTTAAGGGGGAATATGGGGTTCGTTTTATCATTTTTCGAAAATTTTGGCCATAATAGTTTTTTAACAAAAATTGTATCTTTAATCCTTCATCTTTAAGATTGTTGCCATAAAAAGTCGCATTTCAACGTGAAACATTGCTAAAAAATGAATAATTCTTCAGGTTAGAAGTGTAAATCGGTGTAAATGTGCACGTTTAGATGGATTTTCTCAATATCGCGATTTTATAATGACTATAAACTTTCTGGCATTTGTAATTCTGAATTTGTACGGTCAATCTTTATGAAATTTCCCATAGAGCTAGCTAATAGACTTATGAATGCAATGACCTAGTGAAAATGGGCTAACTATTGTACTTTTTTTGCTATAAATATTTTTGTTGGAAAATATGTGAAAATTTCACTGAAAAAATAGCATTTTTGACAAACCCCAGTATATTATGACAGCTTGATTTTATGTACAAGTTGCTACGTGATTGCGTAGAGTAGTATTCGACAATCAAGTTGCACCAAAATCTTTCAATTCCATCGTGCAGGGGCCGAGATATGCATGCCAAAGTTTCCTCGTCTGTTGCCATGGCAAAGGAAACATCTTGGTTACCATGGCAACAAAAAAAAAGAAAAAAATTGTGACAGATTTATTTTTGCGCGAGTATTCAGCCTGTCACATAACATCGATCTTAGCATGCTAAACGCGTCCCTTTTGCGAATTCCCCATATTCCCCCTTAAGAATGCAGCCCCAGACTGTACGTTCATGTATTGCAAGATACACCATACGACTCTGGCTTCAGAGACATTAGGACCTGAGAAGATGAAAATGCAAAAACTCGCGAAAAAGCTCATAAACACAGTAAAATCTAGTGCACTGAACACTCGCTTGTTCTGACGATATGACAGATGGATGCAGATATAATCTGCTCTACCACACTGAGGGGCGATGGCTGTCAAGGTGCAACTTGCTTAAGCGAACCTTACTTCGTGCTTAAGCAGATCTTACTTCGTCCTTTAGCGGATCTATTACACTGCAAATCGAGCTGAGGAATTTTTCAAGTTGCAATACAAGGAAGAGCTGGTAAAATTTTGCAACAACATGTGATATCACTGGACTAACTTGTGACATTTTTGGCAGACTGAATGAGGCAAATTTTCCTTGAAAGGACAAGACAAACCAATCATCAATTTCATTTACGTACTGTCAGCATTTCAGGCGAAACTTGAATCTTGGGACAAAATGATGACAATGGGCTGAGCCGAAATGACAATGGGCAGAACCGAAATGTTGTATGCTCTAAATGAGTTTCTTGAAGACATGGAGGACATGCAGCATGATGACAATGACAAATCCCAGATTCGCAAGCGCAGCCAATCGACTGCTGATGCCTTTTCCGATGACCAGGCTATGCAAGGCTGGCTTTTTAGCAATATTTGGAATAAAGAACAAGACCAGAACTAAACTAATAGTAAAACCAGATCAGTGATGTGCTCTGCCGAAAACAGGGCCACGCATAGGCAAGCGCGTTGCCAAGATGCAACACCAGCCGTCTCACTGATGCTACCTTGTGCATAAATTCAATCAATGAGTCTTTGTTCAACAGAGTGATATCTATCTTAGTTGTAATCATCTTTGTTTTGCTATTGCACATACACAAATATATTCCATGGGCCAAAATGGAAATTTTGAGAAGGGGTCATTTGGTTGCATTGAATTGCTTAATGGGGTTGCAATATCAAATATGTTAAAAACAATTGTTCTAGAAAATCTAGATGAACTAAGTGCTTTGATGCGTTTTGGCTATTCTTCCTCCAAAGCATAGTTCTTTGACACTGTCTAAATTTTCAAAATCATTAATCTATAAATGAAGGCTTTAAACATTTTGAAACGTAGTCCACTCCAAGAAAACAATTGATAATCTCCCTACAAAAGGAAAGCGGAAAATTTTTTTGATCTATTTTTGCCACAAAATATTAATGTCCAGCAACATACTGTACGATCCAAGTGCTTTAGGCACTTAACGGGACGCCTCCACCTTTATGTGGCAGACAGGTGGCCTACCCGGACTTCACCGGGTTGCAATTGTTAAGTTGCTAACCCAGCATGTCGTAAAAGCAACTCTCGGGTACCCACCAATGGCAGTCCGTCTTGTTGGTGGTGGGGCTACCAGTCAATCATGACTGATTCAAAATGGGCTGCCAACTTTCCCCTAGCCTAATTTCAATTAGGTTGACGGCATGAATCTGAATGCCGTTCGTGCCGTACCTCCATCCCGAGGAAGAGGAGGGGTAATCATAACAACAACAACGCATCCAATTGCTTTGTTTCCGGTTAGTCTCCTTTATGCCTAACTGCTCTCATGCCACGACCAAGCAACATGCACGCAGCCAGAGGTTTTAAGTCGTTAAAATAGACATATTATTACAAAACGTGGTAAGTAGTGGCTCTAATATTTGATTGTTTATTCCTAAAAAGACATATCAATCACTTTGGCATCCTTCCTACCACACAACTTTAAATGTATCCTTTCGTGAGCTTTATAGATTTAACGAATTGATATCGTTGTCTGTTTCACTTGTGAGTAGTCAAGTTCCAAAATACGTCTATGCTGGAAATAGGGTAAGCATCGTGTACCCAAGGGCTCCAGAAACTTGGTCAGGAATACAAGTCTATCAGCTATGTGCAACACCCTTTATTATTTATTTTCATTGATTTCGTTTTGCACCGAAAATTGTCCAAGTCAAAAAACATTAACTGTTTATTGCTGTTCTCACAAATATCATTTGGGTGAAGCAGACGCAAGAGACTGAACCAATATTCTCAACTTCAAAGTGACCCAGGTAGAGCCGGCTAGTAAATCATATGTGAGCTTTACGTTAAAGTAAAATCAATCTGTTACTTAAATAGTAAAATATTTTGGTTTGCAATTTTATTTAAAAATTTTAAGTTGGCTACTTTTGTCTTATTGCACAATGTTGCTTGCTCCACCTTTTTGTTTTGCGATATTTTTTCATTATCAGATAGACAAGTTTAAGCATAATGGTGAGCCGTGTATCTTAGCGTGATTAATCGCTGGCTCGTAATTGTGTATTCGTGAGTTCGATACCAGCAAGGACTTAGCGTTGTTGTGTACTTAGAAAATAACTTTACGGCACTTTTCTTTGCTTAGTTGCACTGCTTGCGATAGAAATGGGCTGAGCCAGCAGTTCTTGCCATTTCAAAACGAATCTGAACATAGATGTTCTATGCATAATCGCAGAAATATTCTTGTTAAGTGACGATAATATAATTATACCAATTCCACAATTACTGATTTTTTTGAGAGGCGTTGATGGTGACATGAACATAAGAGAAGAGCTACTGGACTTTAAAAATCTCAAAGACCAAACAAGAGGAGCCGATCTGTTTTCTAATCTTCGTTCAGCTGTTGATGACATAAAACTACCATGAAGCAAGTTCGTGGGATTATTACAGGCGGTGCGTTTGCTATGGCTGGTGAACAAAGTGGATTGTCCACATGTATCTGTAAAAAAGTCGGTGACGAAAGAGGTGACGCTGTTAAGCATCATTGCATCATTCGTCAGCAAGTTCTTTGCGCCAAACGTCTACCATTTGCTCATGTCATAAAGCCAAGGCAATTAATTTCATCCGGTCTAAAACTTTATGCCAACTTTATGCAATTTTATGTCAAAAACGAAACTTTAAGTAGTTCCTGCATGGCATTCAAGCTAAATAAGGAGATGTAGGGTAGCTTAGCATGTAATCAGCTCTGCAGAGGTTTTTCTCGCTTGAAGGGGAAATTGGACAATATTTAGTGTAAAAGGGACGGCCAATGTAAGAGCTGTCAGATGCAAAGTAAATAGCAGACTTGGCTTTTTTGTTTGATATGACAAAGAATCTAAATACACTAAACTTTAGCGTTCAAGGGCAAAACAAAATGGTCAGCGAACTGTATTCATACATAAAAACCTTTAAAACAAAGCTGCAACTTTTCCAGAGACATTGGTCTCAAACGGAGCCCTGCACAACGCATTTTCCAGCTTTGCGGGATGTCACTATTGGTAGTACGTGTGTCGCGTTTCAATATATATAATATTAATAATAGAACTTTTGGTTCTATCTCAATCTTAAATTTCTTTTAAAATTGAGGCGACGTATGATAATCGCTCGGATAATTAGGTCTGACTGCAACTTAATAAAACTCGGAAAAAATTGGCTTCCACTAAAACACCTTAAACCACGTTAAGAATAGAATAATGTATTCGCAGAATTAATACTTCACGACTTCAAGCTTCTTCGCTCAACGATCTCAAAATTAACCACTTTACCACACAATCAGAAAACCGCCAAAACTAATTCCACCAATAACTGTTCAATACTCGCCACGTCCACAGAATCCACAATTAATTATCACAACAAAAAAAACAATGACCTTTCTTTACTCGGTCAATCACGCTTCTCTATATTAACTACTACTCTACTACAACTCACCAACCAACTAAAAAAAATCCCGTCGCGTTATATATAAACCAAAAAAAACAATCCAGAAAACGCTAGAACCAAATCACGTGAAAAAAGAAAAAAAGCATTTCAAGTTATGTAATCAGTTATCGAAATTCTTCGAAGAAGCTAGAATCACTAGATCAATCTGGAATTTTACGATGTCGCAATAAGGATTGTGACGTAATAAAGCGTACTTACAGCAAACTAATTGCAAGGAAAAAAGATCTTTTTTTTCTCAATCAATAGCCGAGCGAACAAATGACACAGCACTTTACACATATATGAAAACAACTTTTACAAGGCAAATTTCCTTATTCGTGACAACGTGTGTGGTGACAAAAAAATATGCAGAAGCTCTGATATCCCTTGCCAGCGAGTTCAACAACCGCTTACGGGATTTTGCCGCAATTGAAAAAGACTTATTGTTGTTCTCTTTTCCTTTCAGCGTGGACCCTGATGGAGCTAATTGAGCTTCAGTGCGACAACGAGTGCCGCAGCCGACAGCAACATCTTTCTCTCGTTCCTTTTTACCAACAGCTGGATAAAAGCAAATTTCCAGAAATACGAACGTTTGCAAAGGAAATGTTGACCTTGTTTGAGTCAAGATGTTTGTTTGAACAGACGTTCTCGTTTATGAACTAAATCAATAACCGCTTGAGATCAATACTGAGTGACTCCCACCTACGTGGATATTTTACGCTTAAATAACGCTACTCTCGAACCAGACATGACCCGTGTATTGAAATCAAGATCTCAGTTTCATCTCTAACTTTCGCTATTGCGAAATCTTTTTTTGGCGGGCTTTACAATACTAGCGATATCATTAGCTCGTCTTGATTGCCTAACGTCCAAATTAACTACATAAAACACTTACTTACTGTAGATCTTCCTTTTGACGCGATATTGCCACTAATGAGAGCGTCACGAAAAGCTTATGACTCAAACAGCTTTTTCAAAGCTATATTAAAATTTTGTACCACCCACAACATTTCTCAAAGAACCTTAACACGGCCCTATCTAATTGGCTGATACATTTAATCTGCCAAACTTTAGGCTATTTGTCTGCTTAGCTTCATGCTAAACATTAAACAATTTAGAAATTGTCACGGCAATACAAGTTACAACGGTTCAAGTGCCTACAGCGTTACAAAAAAATACCAGTTTTTCCCTGACCTCTTTGATGCTGGTATTTTACTGTAAGTTTGATGCTTGCCGGCGGTTCGGTCTTTTCAAAGGGAGCTGGTGCAAGAGCTTAAAGGGGGACTAACTATTTGAGTTTTTTTTAAAACCTCAGCTAGCGAAATTAATGCGCTGTTTTTGATAATGACCATTGATTCTTTGGCAGTCAGAACAGACAAAATAATTAAAAGCTAAATGTAATTTTATAGTACAAAAATGGAAACCTGTAAAAAACACAATAATTGGTTATATCTTTACCTTGTTAATTACCTCAAACAATACATGTCTGAGCTCTGCAGGTCAAATTGAAAAAAAAAACAAATTTAATGAGTAAAAGACACAGTCCAATACTTTACTTGCATAAAATTCAAAAGGAATTTAGGGCATTTGTAATACGCTAATTTGAAGCACATGACCAATCGTTCAATATTATAGACTGATTTTTCATTTTACGTATGAGCTCATATTCCATTTGATATTCTGTAGTCAGATTGAACTAGAACGAGTCAACATCAAATAGACTATTTGCTTCAATCATTTCTCTGCCACAAACCGACGGAAGAATCCCATTGATGTGTTTTGTAAAGAGCAAACCAAGCAAAATTACCGGCCTTTCAACAAACCATTTCATTCGTGCAAAACTTTAAGTAGCTATTAGTAAATGTTGCACCAGCAAGCGATAGCCTTCTGTTTACAATTTTAATGGAAAAGTATTTCAGCCTTCCCTTGTTTCTCTTAAAATTTACTTTATTTGAATGGATGAAAAAGCTTTGAATCATCATATGCTCTGTTGCGTCCACGACTTCTATTAGCGATTTTATTTTATGACCTTGCAGTACCAGAGTCTTAGGGTTTTCACTGTGTAAATGTAGCATGCTATAATCTCAACTTTAATTTAGTAGATAACTAGATAAACTACGGCGGGGTTTTAATGCTGGGGCATGCGTACCCCCAACGGTACGCGAGCAAGTTTCTCGTTGAGTGTCTTCAACGTTTTGCGACAAAAAATATCTTTAAGTTGAGAAAAGACAAAAACAGCAGTTACAACAAAGGATTTGCAAGGAAATCACAAAAAATCACACAAAATAGCCTAAACAATTGCTTTTATCAACTTGATCTCAAAAAAAGCCTTCAGGTTGGAAAAGAACGTAAAAACATTTTTTTAAGATTTTACGCCACACACCCAGGTTCTATAAAATGGTACATAGCTAAAAACCGATTGAAAACCTCTGATCTACGGCAAAGTTGATGGCTTGGCCTGCTTAAATTTGTATAAAAATGTCTCTCAAATTGTAGTCTTTACATCACTGGTTCTCAAACTACTTACACGATGACCTCTTTTTTATTTGTTTGAAGTAATGAAGAAACTTCATCAGTGTGCCTCTTTTTTCACAAACATGACTTCTTTTTGAGAGTATAATTGTTGGTGGCGGCCCTTTCCTGCCTCTCTTTGTGACAACAATCGTTTTTTGGAAATTGACTTAGAGTAAAGGTCGATAACCACTAGGGTTACAACTTTTTCAGAACCCCCTATCCCTGTATTATAACTTGATGAACTTTTATAAAAGATTCAAGAAAATCCAATTTTTATTCACATTTGATGTAAAAAGGTCACGCACAAATTGGTTTTAAATAATGCAATTTTTTGGTGTTTTGATTGGATCTTAAAGACATACAAAGCCTTTGCCAAGTTGTATACAAGAAACAAAGAATAGCATGTATTGCATTGTTACGGTTCAAAAATCAAACAAAGAAGTCACTTGGACAAATTAATGTCATTGGAAAGGATAAATCTCAGGGAGAGGTTATCCGTGTTTCTGCAAAATGCCTGCAACTGTTGCATAACTTTTATCGCACGCTCGCAGCATTGGTTGCTTCTAGCAATATTAATGGGTGAGTCATCTCGTTTCCAGTGGTTTTTTAAGCATTTGAGACCTTTTGGGTATCCATCCAAAGCATCTGATAATTCATCAAAATCCTCATTGCGGAACAAATGGTTGCTAAACCAATGGTCAGCCCATTGGTAAGAAACGAATGAACAGATTTTACGAAGCCTGATTCGAGTTTCAGGCATTAGAATGAATGCAAGGAGTACCAGGATGGCACGAGAATTCCAGCGTGCATTGCTCATGTTAGGAATCTGTTGAAAGTTCACTAAAGGGACTTCATCTTTCTCCATGATGTGACGAAAGACACGTGTGAGATGGTACAAAAATTTCATGTCATCTCTCCAACTACCTGTTTCCTTGATCTTAGCTTTACCATTGCTGAAAGCTTCCTTTAGTTGATCATATCTGCTTGTCAAATCCTTCACAAAAAAATAATCGATGTCTGGGGATTTGGTTGAGCCCTGCAGCTCATCGTCCATGACTAGACGAAGAATGCGATCAAGTACATGATGCTGGCAACTGATAAACGTTGGCCTGTAACTACCATTCTCTTCGAACATCTGCTGCAACCGAACGACCACTCCAGTTTTCTTTCCAGTGTTGACGCTTGTCGTGTCAGCAACAATCATCAAGATTGATCCCCACAAGTTAAAGTTATCCAAGACACCTTGGATCCCCTTTGCAATGGTTGCAGCTGTACCATCCTTTAACTGAAGCACAGCCAACTTGATTTCCGTAGCTGCATTTTTTAAGACAACAGCTTGATATTCAATGCCTTGTATTCGTTTACCGTCAAAGTGCAAGCTCCACTTTTCACGATGAAGTGTGCTAATCAAATGTTGCTTCAGTTGTTCTGCTTCTTCCAAGAGAGCCTTATGAATTCCTTGTTGACTTGGTGTTGGTATGTCAATGCCTTCACCA
The DNA here is from genome assembly GCA_963675345.1 of Trididemnum clinides. Lineage (NCBI taxonomy): Eukaryota > Metazoa > Chordata > Ascidiacea > Aplousobranchia > Didemnidae > Trididemnum > Trididemnum clinides. The sequence continues at coordinate 4,496,562 of OY776284.1, read as the reverse complement.
GAAAGCTGATGGCACAGCTTTGATGTTTTATGGGTTGATAGCTTTGAGCTTATAACAAGCCGCTTTGCCACGCCGGTAGAGTCATGCTTTCTTTTGCTTGCTGATGGTGCAGCTTCGTCTTCCCAAGAACTCTCTTCACTAGTATCAGATGAGTCGGAACTGCTTTCGGAAGAAACTAAATCTACTGAACTGCTTGCAGTTGCCAAATTTGGTGCACTTGCTTCGAGTGTCTTCCTTCGCTTGGATGGGTGGATAGTTTGAACACTAGCAAGTTTGCCAGTGGAATAACCAACCTGGCCTTTACTCTGGATTTGCAACTTGTATAGCTCCTTATCCTCTTTGCAAAGCCATTCGCCTTTCTCCTTAGTCACGATAAACAGTTCATCTAATGACTCAAAGTCACTCTTCTTTCTGCAAGAGTCGTACTCAAGCAAGAGCTTTTCAAGCTTTGAGCAAATGGCCTGATCTGATACATGGGGGAAGTTCAGTTTTGTGCTCCATAAAGCTTTTACCTCCGCAGCAATTAGACTGATCCTCTTCTTCCGTTCTTTAACAGTGGACTGAAAAAATTTAAAACGCCCCATCACGTGGCTTTTCAGGGGCAATCGGTTCCGATCACTGAGAGGATTTTCGTATATTGCCATATTGCCTCTTCTTGATGGTTGTTGAAACTGCACCAAGTTCTTTCTCCAGGTTTCCTTGTTCTTGTTTGTTGCAATTGAATTTTTCTTGTACATGTTGTATTACCGGTAATTTGAATATTTCAAAGTTTAGGATAAGATATTACTGTTAGAAGTTGCTAATTCTATGCTTAAATATGAATAGAAACAAATTTTTAGTTTCAAAACAAAGTTTAATTCTGAAATATAATGTGTCTGAAGTGAATGATACTGTGGTTTATGATGTCACTATTACATTTTTCTTCATTTAAAGAAGGCGGAATTATCTTTTCATGGTATTATACAGTCATTTCTTATACATAACGGTAAGGTCTAATCGCGAATTTTTCAAAGTGGTTTATGCGTGATCTTTTTTGTTGGCTCAACAAAATAAACATCATTTTCAGCAGTTATAAGCAAAAGTTCATTCATTCCCACCACAGGAAATCAGTTTTGAAAAAAAAAGTTAAAAAGTTGTAACCCTAATAACCACTTTGATGCAGGAAACGTACATTTACGTCATATTTATTTTTCTTTCAAGAACGGGGGACGTATACGTAATTTGACGTGTTTTGCCAAAACGACGGCCATCGTAGCCACTAGTTTCAACCGCTATAGTACGTGACAGTATTATAGTTATTATGTAGGGGAATTCCCTTTGTTTTTTTTTTATCATACAATTTGTCGTTGCAATACCAGAGAAATCCCCATCGCGAAATGGTTAAGGTCTAGTATATAAAGCGCAATTCTGTCTGCACGTACGTACGTACGTACGAACATGCGCTTTAAATCTTCCAAAACTACTAGGCGTGCAAACATCAGATTTGGCATGATTTATTACCACCTGGTGGTGAGCCATGACATCATAATCAAAAATGATCTTTTTTAAGTTGAATTTCTTGATAGAGGACAACCGTTGTGCCCTGAAACGACAGTAAGCTCCCGACTCATCACTTTGAAAAAGATTTCAATATCTTATGGTCTAAGCTGACGTTATCATCAACGCCTACATGCTCAATTTGTTATGTCTGTTTTCTCAGAAACTGCTGATCATAAAAACGCAATTAAACGCGTTTACAGGAGACTTAATTAAACTGCTTTTAATAAATATAACTCTACAACAATTTACGCTTATTGGAGAATGCACTAAGCAATTCTTCATTTAACATTTGAAACCTGCTAAACATGCTTTTCTTTCTCTCTCGCATGCTTACAACTCGATCTATAATGTCATGATGCTACTTGAAATAATAAACAGAGTTTTCGCTACCACAAATCACCATATGATGACTCTTTCAGAAATTGCAACATTTTTGCAAAATTGGTTTACTTAAAAACTGATTTGTGACCTCATTTCTCAAACAATTTTCAAATTTTTTCAACAAAATAACGTTAATTTTAAGAATGTTTTAATGGTGTGTAACCTCTATCTTTACTATTAGTCTTCATACTAAAATCATTGAATTTGATTAACTATAGTGTAACTTTTACCTATTTCAAAAAGTGATAAGCTGAGCAAACACAGGTAACTTTAATACAAAAACATCATAAGTGCAAACTGAGAACTGGTGTCATTTGAAAGATGCGAAAGCTTGCTTTCTAGCAATATCTGACTCTAATTGGTTCGAGCAAAGAATAAATTCATAATGGATGAGAAAAAAACTGGTTGCCATACATTATGTTATATTTTTAGTTAACGGTAATCCTACTACACCTACAAACTTGCAATTGTTTGACAAAGTTAGTTTATTGGTACATTTTGACTATTTTTCCTCACAAACATGTTTTTGGGGCTTTATTTGTTTACTTTTTTTAAGAAATTTATCACAAAAAAAAGTCTGTAAACATTTATGAAATATAGCTTACCGGTTAAAAACACTCGAAATTTTGGGGCCGGCATTTTTCAAAATTGTGATTTGTAGAAAAAATTTGGGCTTTGGTATATTTTGAGTATTCTTCCTCAATAGTACAGATCTTTGGCGTCATCAATCACAATTTTCAAAAGTTTTATCAAAAATCAAGTTTCTCCAAATTCTAATATGTAGTCTGTACCAAACAAAAACATAATGATACCCCAACAAAAATAAGGGTAAAAATGGTCCTATTCAACCTTTGCAAAAACTATTGCTGTCGAGTTACATATCAAGTAAATGTTGAAGCATTTTTCTTTGCAACTGAGTGAGGCCGGAGAAGCAGGCTAATTTGATGTTCTTAACCTCGACATTAATGACGGGACCCTGCTTTTGTAATCAATTAGCTCTGCTTGGTAGCGTTTATGCCAGGACCAAGCAACATGCGCGCAGCCAGCTGTTTAGCTCATGTAGATATATCTATAGTAACAAAAAAGTCGTAATATTTTGAAAAAAATTTGTCAGTCCCTGTTTCTGTTTTATACCTTTTTTGGGTAATCTTGCGCAAAAGTTAACAACTAGTCGTGTCAGGCTCATCGGTCATCTAACCACAGGTATTTCAATCTTTCAATAAAATCTACTTGTTCCTTTTTTGTAACGCAATGATAATTAAAATAAAATTGTTTCTCTATAAACCAACCCAAAGTGCGCAATTAAGATGATTTCATGATGCGTCTACACTAGAGTCGTTAAGTTTGGCTAAATATCCTTGAAAAATAAAAAAGATGCTGCTCTTTGACAAATAAAATCACACTTGCAGAACTCTTGGTGCTTAAAAAACTCCTTTAAATATTTTATAAAACCCTGGGGTTTAGGGAAACTCTGGTTGAAAAGCTCAGCTGTGGAATAAATGAGTTGAAATGCCGGAAGCATTCAATTAACAAGTTGATGTCTATTAAACATTTAAATCATTAAATTCTTTATTTCTATTTGATTTGAATATTTTGTGTTTTCAGTTGTTTGGAACATATGTCTGTAAAGGTGTAACATAATGTGTAAGTTTAAAAGCAATCATTACAAAGCGTTTGGTGTGTGGTGTGATGTGGCGCTGTTTCGGCATTGCTCACGATGCATCACAAATCCGCGAGCGCCACGGAGACCAACGACGTTAAAAACGAGACTTGGTTCAGGTTGCATCTGAACTGGTTTGGTTCGTGGGTGTGGATTGCTAATCACAAATTAGGATTCATGTGGTTTTTTACTACGGGTTCAAATGAACAACTGATCGCTTGGTAAACAATCACTAAGGTGCTTCCAGTGCGACATTAACCGTGGATTGGAGCATATGAAAACTAAACTCATGCTTTTGGGAGCTTCAGAACAGTTTCTAATAATTCTACATTTATCTTCTTTTGATGAATTATCTGGCCGGAGCTGATTTGACAATCTTGCTTACAAACCCCGCAAACCAAACCCTACCATTATTGGTCTTCGTTGCGCTTACGGATGCGTGACACAATGTGAGCTGTAGTGAAACAGCGTCACTTTAACGCCTTCACCTGTGCATTTCATGGGACAACTTTTGCTTTGTTAATTGTATTACACTGAATTAGAATATATGTTTTTGTACTCTTCTTATTTTGACCACGTTATAATAAAAACGTTTTTATAGGAGCTTGATTTTTTGGGGTTATACTTATATTTAAAAAAAAACGTCCTTGTTCGCTACATATTTATCTAATGGCCGAAGAATTAAAATCTTGTTTAAACCATAATCATTATATTAGTTATCTGATTAAGCAATGCAGTAATCGATCAACACTGTGTCGTAGATTGCTCTCTAGTGTCTGGTACAAATGTTGAACTTTTTAGGTTGGATCGAGACAGTTGCTTCACGGAATGCAGCTGAAGTAGAAATGCAAGTGATTCACGAGTTCAATGAATTTAGATACAGTTTTGGCTATAGATAAATAAATTTTAGAAATAAAAACTCCAAAATCGTTGAAAAAAAATTGTTGCTCATTTAAAGTAAAAGATGGCTGATTGTGAGCCAGTTTGAAGCACATCGGTAAATACAACAAAAAACTGATTGTCCAACAGCGCCAACGAATACAAAGTCCAATCATCGTCGGCCTGGAGTTATGGGCGTCGGACAATATACATTGGACAGTGTATATGAGAGAAATAAGGAAAAGAACGTAAGAAAACTGGCAGTGGCAATCGACAAGGGACAACGAGCATGGGGCACCAAGTAAATGGTAAATGGTGTTGGGCAATGGTATAGGGCAATGGCTTTAACCAAGAAGAAAGGCACATGGCGGGATACCTTTGCCGCATAATCACTAATAACGGCCGAGTTTAAGCAGTTTCTCGTGGCAGTTGCTTTGTCTTGATTGAAATTAGCAAACTGAGCATGAGCTTAAACGCGTGAATAAAAAGTACGTTTTATATATTGGTACATGTGGAGCACAGTTGTAAATTGGGGTGGGCTTTTCGGCTCGGGTTCGAACTATACATGTATATAAATAATATAAAGACTATATATAAAAAAATTCGGCCCTGATTCGGGCTCAAATTTATACATTTACATTGTAAATTCATTTTCTACACTGGAGCATTTTAAGCGCACAGCATATTTTCTATAAGCAATGAAAATAATTAACTCTTCAAAGAGCAAAGATCAATTTTGAATTCTGTAACCGTTTTGAAGTAGACAAGTGTATAATCATGGAATATGTAGATATCGTTCAGACTGCTGTCAACTAGTTTATTTGCTTAATATATCTTTTTGGCCTAATTCGGGCTTCAAATAAATTTTCGGGTTCGAACTGAGTTAAAGCCTGTATTCTCGGGTTCGAGTCGGGTTTGCGCCTAAAAAATAGGGTCAGCTTACAAGTCTGATGTGGAAATTTGCCATATCACATAGAAGGAATCAAGGATGCATCAAGTCAAAATATCATCTAGTTTAGTGATTCTCAACCTTGGTCCATCTGGAATTTCTAGTGGCCACAGAGAGTTCCATAAATCCTTTATAAAACAATTCTTAAAATTGCAATCTGTGCAGTAAATTATGAAAGAACTGCGTATTAGAAAATTATCTAACGTGCCCAATGATGTCATAGACGTATCATTGTTCAAGATGTAGGAGTGGGTCTACGTGAGATAATTTTTGTAATGTCAACCTCAATAATAGTTTGGCAGGAGAAAATTCAGGTTGTGGTAGTTAGTATAGTTAGTCAGCTATGTTCCTATTCTGTTACTGAATTGTTCATTGCAAGTTTCAGTTAAGTGACAGTGCTTAAAGTAATCGAATGGTGGTTTAATTGCTTTTTTACTGTTTTCTTTTACTTAATTAATGATTTTATTTGAATCTAAAGGGTGCTATACAAGGACTTGTTAATAGTAGCCTGATAGAATCATGTAAGGGCTGTAGATAATCAGATTCAATTTACTGTCATTGTTGTGGTGTTGTTGTTGCACGAAGATTACGCTTCTTCATTGTCCAAAGCTTCCTTGGGGAGATTAGAGCTATTCCTTGTTTCACTGACTTTTAATTAATTATTTTATGAAAATCACGTGTTATATTTGTTCAGACGCTAAATTAAGTATTTTACTGTGCTTTCAAATTAATCAAATTTCAGAAGCTCCTGTTGCTAAGAACACAAAACTGAGACATTACAATGATGATTTTATCATGTTTGGTTTTGTATCTGTTGATGCAAAACCTATGTGCCTCGAATGTGGTGTCACCCTGACAAATGATTCCATGAAGAAAGTTAAGCTGTTGCATAATCAAAAATCCAAGCATCCATCATCTGTTGGTAAAGATAGAGAATATTTCGAGAGAAAAAAAAATTGCCAGTCAAACTATTCGACTTTGTCAAAAAAATGAGTACTGCAAATGCAAAGACACTCAAACTACGTTATTTGGTCTCTGAAATTCTTGCCAAGGTTGGAGCCCCTCAACTTTATGGTGATAAGTTTATCAAGCCTGCTATTTTAGCCTGTGCAAGCGAAGTCCTGGGAAAAGATGCTGCATCTGCTCTGAGTAAAATTTCTCTATCTAATGACGCTATTACAAGAAGGCAAGATGAAATGGCTAGTTTTGTTGAGGACAAAATAGTGGAAATTCTGCGCAAGACTAAGTTTTCTCTCCAGACTGATGAGAGCACCATTCACAGCCAAGCTATCCTTCTTGTCTATGTCAAATTCATCTATAACGATGATGTAAGGGGAGAAATGCTATTCTTTAAAAGCCTCCTTGAAACTGCTCGTGGAGAAGATATTTTTAATCATATAATGCAATATTTTAATGATAAAGGCATTCATTCCATTGACGAATTTCATCTACATTGCATCGGATTGTGCTAAAGCCATAACTGGAAAAATGGAAGGCTTTGTTTCTAGAATGAAAGCAGCTGCTCCTCACATCTCTCATGTTCATTGCATTGCCCACAGGCAGCATTAAGAGTGTTGGAGAAGACATGGAAGAAGCACTAAACGCTTCTATACATGTAATTAACTTTGTCAAGGCAAACTCATTGAATGATAGGTTATTTGTGCAATTCTGTAAAACTGAAAAGTTCAAAACACTCCTGCTTCACACAGAGGTGAAATGGCTGTCGAAAGGTTCGAACCTCGAAAAATTTGTGAATATGTGGGAACAAGTGATGAACTTTCTCAAGTTCAAGTCCCAAATGGCTGATTCCAACTACAAAAAAACAATCTGGTAAAGCTCAAGAAATTCTGGAAAAACTCGAGACTGCTGAGATAAAATCAAAAATATTCTACCTTAGTGATATCTTTAAAACAGTGAATGTGCTGAGCGTGGAGCTGCAAGGTAAAAGATCAGACTTGATTACCTGTGCTCAGAAGATGAAAGGTTACGTCGGGAAATTGAAATCTTGGAAAAACAGTTTGAGAAAAAGAACCTGTTGGCATTTGAAACTTTTTAGAAAACTGATCCAACATCAGAATGCATTGATGCATGCATTGTTCATCTTGAAGGTCTTCAAGCAGTGTTTGAGAGAAGATTTGATGATCTTTTGAAGATGAATTATCCACTCTGGTTTATAGACCCAGAAAATTATGAGCCAGGAAATGAAAGTACCGAGTTGGCCGAAACGTTGTTAGACTTAAAAGAGGATGTGAAACTAAGCAGAAGAGTTAAAAAGTAAGGGGTATTTGCGTACATCTTGATAAAGGATTTACACTCAAATGTTTTTCGACAAGTAAAAGCAAGCATCATTGATTTCATTACTACATGGATGGTGGAATCTGCGTTTTCAGCTGTAGTGGATGTTTTCAGCAAAAAAAGAAACAAATTGGACATAAACAGCAGAGGAACTATCAGATTAAGACTGAACAATTTTGTCAAAATAGATTTTGATTTCTTATGCCAGAAACACCAAAGTCAAGTGAGTCACTAGATTCTGCAAAGTACATTGTACTATATTGCATGATGTTTGTTAAAATAAAATTTGAAATTTGAACTATGTGTCCTCAATATTCTTTTAAGGTTTAGTGCGCAAATTAAGAGGGATTGCTGAATTAGTTTATTTATTATTACTTTATTTAAGACTAAGATTGAACACGCCCTTTGAGCTCACTGACCTATGTGCAATACAGTTTCGACTAGTGGCGTTCATGAGGTGTCAACATAGCATAGTGGTCCATCGGATATTTTTTAAGAAAAGATGGTCCATGTGCCAAAAAAGGTTGAGAACCACTGACCTAGTTGATAACGACACTTTGGTTGCAAATGCACTAGTACACATACTGGCACTGTAAGTAGAACTTACATCTAAGTAATATAAAAAGAGTGAGCATACTCACCATCATATAAGATAAGCTTAGAAGAGACAAGGATGGCCACAATTGCAATTACTATTGTCGATCCATAGAAAATAGTCTTTCGAGAATACTTCGGTTTTGATTGTATATTTTTACTTCCAATTTTTCCTTGATCTGCACACACAATACTGGTAAGACCTTAAACAAAGATTCTCGATTTAGACACTTCAATCTACATCAAAAATAAACAGCACATAAAATAGCAAGTAACAACTATTATTATAAGAGTTTTCCCATTCTGTTCTCAACCTTCATTTTTTTGGATAAGAGTAATAAGATCATATCATTGATTTAAATTTTAATCAATATTTGATGATCACGGTATTTAGTTTGTTTAACCTTCTATCTACCAGAAAAAATATGTGCATTTGTACCAATGGGGTCAAATTGACCCCAGTCATGATTCTTATTTTGGGGTTGTTTTCGTTAAATTTTTTAAAGGTTTTATTATTCTTAGCTCATAATAAATATAGAAATCGATCATTCTAGTAATAATGAAACTTTTAAAACCAATAAAAAATGAAAACTATAGTTGTACAAGTTGCTGCTGCACCCAGCGAACACAAGTTTTGCAATTTGTTACAAGATTGATTTGAATGTTAGCATTGTTTAATCCATATCCAATAATTACTGCTTACATTGTTAACAAAGAAGAACAGTAATGAAAGGCAAAACTAACGTTACTCTATGATAATAGATCTGCAGCGTAGCCTACTGATTTTATTTATGCGTCTCACATAAATATCTCCCAACACAAACCATCAAACCACTTGCAAATAAAAAGAAATAACAACGCAAACCTTAAAAACACATGCAAAAAAACAAATAATAGCAAACCTTAAACACACTTGCAAGTAAGCACAAACGAAAATAATAATAATAATAGTAGTATCAAAATAAGCACAGTTGATTCAGTCAATGTCCGAGAATTCAGGACATACATGTTTGCCACATCTGCAACAAAAAGATTGACATTTTCGGTCCTTCTTTCGGTCACACAAAACACATCGATCTCTTATTCAATGAAGCGCCATTTTAAGCAAAAGTAACATTCCTTTTTCTGGTTGCAGAAATTGGTGCAATAAATGGTGTTTCTTCTGTAATTCAGCACAGTTCTTTTCCAAGAATGATTAAAAACTTTCTTCTTTGATTCATGCAGATGTTGCTATTTTTATAATTTATTCCTTGCCAAATGAAAAACACATTGATTGTACTGACATCAATCCTATTGTAGAGTATCACTAATGGCCATCTTCGTGTCATGCGTTTGATGAAATATGATCTCAGCATTCTGTCTAAAGTCTCAACACCGCCCTTTGCTTTGTTGTAGAACAGAATAATGCTTGGTTTCTGATCAGAAGTGCTTTCGATTTCTGGCAGACTATGCATTGTCGAAAGCATATTTACTACACGTTTTTTGTTGGGACAGTACGATGCAATCATTGCATCTAGCCGAAAGCCTAAGACTGTACTCTTCACATTCCTTCCTATGGCCACTGTAAATTTTGTTGGGAGCTCTGGCTTGTTTTTCTTATTGTTCCTACCAGTGTGAGCTTCTTTTGAAGCAGTTTTTGCGCAATCAATAGATTAGTGAAGAAATTATCACAAATGATATTTCGGCCAAAATTTTTACTATTTTGTACCAAATCAAGAACAATTCTTGTGCCTTGATTAATTTCTCGGGCCGATCCAACATCTTTACCAATATTCACATGCATTTTCCATGTGTAAGAGCACATGGAATTGCAAATTGTCTAGATTTTTATTTCGCATTTTCCTGGCTTTGAAGGAATGTATTGCTTGAAAGGGCACCGGCCTCTATAGCATACCAACTGTTCGTCCACTGTCATGCTTGATCGGTAGATGTAGGAATCACGCAAGTAAGAGTCCCAAATTTCAAAGACTTTTCTGATTGGTTGCAGCTTGTCAGAGGACCGGTGATGTCGACTTAAATGTGTATTGTCAAAACGGAGAAAGCGTAAAATTTGTTGATATCTTCCTCTTCTCATAATGCAATTGAAAATAGGCGGGCCATGAAGTGTACTCCCTAGCTGTGTAACGCTTTCGTTATTGGACCTACATACGCCAATCAAAATAACTACACCAAGAAAAACTTTGAATTCTTTATCATTTACGAGTTTCCATAAGCAACCATATACTATAGCTCCTTCGTGATTAGTCCACTGACATATGGTTTTCCGAAGAGAAGACCGCAAAAATAAAGTGAAAATATAAGTAAGATTTTGCAAACCTCGTAGGTCCTGGACTCTGTCAAATGACATTATGGGCAGCTGCTCTATCAACGATATTTGCAAAAGATGTTGTTTGCCACGTTTCGGTTTTGGAAACAAAGTATCTTGCAGAAGTAGAGGAACATGGATTGCCATCCATTTCTTCCTCGGAAGATGAATTACACTAAAATATTTCTTCCCTGTATTCTTCGTCATCATCAGTAGAAATCCAATTGGAGTCGCTTATTTCTTCTTCTTCGCTATGGCCACTTGCCAGAAAACCTGTAACTTTATCTTCTGAAGGATATCTTGACGTGTTGCTTTTTTGCTTTTAAGTCTTTTGTAATTGTTTATAAAATTATTTTCGATTTATTTCTATCTATTATCATAAAAAATATTAATTATTTATTTGTGGCATGTAAGCAGTGCAATATTGAGGTTTTTTTTGATTATTTGCATGTTCCATTGGATTACTTATTCGTAAAATTACTTGGGATCAATTTGACTCCACTGGTATATGATGCTATTTTTTTATTAGCTCATGATAAAGACGTCCAACAACGAAAATTTTTTACGTCAACAATCCTCTCTAATATAAAATAAAAGTCATGAAGTTTCATAGTGCTGCTGCCCACGGTTTAGCAACAAGAACTTTTCAAAAATGTAGTTGGGGTCAAATTGACTCCATGGTAGACAGAGGGTTAAAAATATTTAATGATTTCCTAAGTAATAGTATGCTCTACTCTGTTAGATTTTAAGCCCGAAATTCACATGCTTAACCCTTTCCGGTTCTATTTTTGGGAGCCTTAGGTTTTAGCCAGGTCCAACTTTTTTTTTTAATAATTTAATTTTAAAAAGCGTTTTGGCATGCATAAAAAATCGATGCTTGAAAAAAAAGGTTTTATTTACTTGATTTACATCTGGTAGTCCTTTCGGGTGTGGATTAGTAAAGCTCATAACGCTTGAAAAGCAAACAGATGTCAGGAGTAGCTAAGAAGTTCAGAGACTTTTAAAATAAACCTTGTCGCCTGAGAGGCGACATAGGACCTATAGGGGAAAAAACCAATGTCGCCTCAGAGGCGACATAGGACCGGAAAGGGTTAACAGTTTAAATCATTTTAGCCATAAGTTTAAGTTAATATATACGTATATAACAAGCTTAAAATGTTCCCACCAGAGATGGGCAAAACCTAAAATTTACGTCTTGGTAATAACATTTTAGTTGAATTGATAATTAATTCACCGGTACCCGTTTTTGAAATACATCATTATGCGCCGATACTCAATTTTGTAAGCTGCGTTGGCCAACCATTTCTTTGGTCCGTTTTGATTCAATTCTGAACGTAACCGTATTTTTCATAATTTTTTTGTTGTATACCGTATTTTTGTTTAAAAAATGTAAATGTACCAGTATGCATATTTTTATTTGTTTATTGTATTTGTGTTTCTATTGGAGGTAATTCTAATTGTGCCGATATTCATTTTTTTGAGTTGTGTACAGTATTAATGTACCGTTATTAAAAAGGTCAGCGTTGCTTTTTGAACAAATTGCATCCAGTGACACTGCTTTGACCTTTTGGGTTTTGTCAGTGCAGTTGAAAATCGACAAATAACAAGAGAATTTAACCAAAGCATTTTTTGGAACCTCACACTCGTGGGATTTAAATTAGGTCCACTGTAGGGGAAGTTCTTGCGGTACTTCGCAAAGCGGTATCACTCGTGAACGAGAGGGTCCCACCAGTATGACGTTCTGAGCTTTGCGTTATACAAAGCCTCTAGCTACTTGTCAGTCGCAAAGTGCACTAACGAGACCTAATAGGTCGAAGCAGCAACACTGACTGGATCACTGGTTTCTTGCATCGCCTTGAGAGATTGTGACAGCTGGGAGGTGAAAGCACTATTGTTCCAGTAACATGTTAATCACATAGAACATCCGCAACAATCGCCACCAATTGAGACCTGATGATTGAAAAAATCTGATAGGTCAAAACAGCGTCACAGCCTGCAGTCCGCTCAAAGTGTACCCTGATTTTATGAAAAGATGTATTTTATTTGTATTTATTTTACCTACTATTCTAAACGTACCGATATTCAAACTGTAGGTTGCGTACCGTATTTGTGTTTATTTTAGCTCTAATACTGAAAATACCAGTATTTATCTATTATATACTTTTTTAAGTTTTGTAAGTAATAAACCATCTTTATGCTATATTTTAACTGTAATTCTGAAAGTGTCAGTATTTAATATTAGGTTTAATTTTTTGCTGAAATTTGACTGTACTTCTGAAAGTATCAATACTTAATCTTTTGTTTAAGATTCTGTGTCTTGCACTACATTTTTGTTCATTCAATTGTGAATTTGATCGCTTGCGTATACGTTTTTTGAGTTATGCATCCTACTTGCGTATAGTTCTGTACTTACTAGAATTATTTTTGTGTGTTGTGCACTGTATTTGAATATATTTTGGTTATGATTCTGAATCTAAGGGCATTCAGCATGTACCACTATTCAATTTTTTGAGTTGTATTGCTTTTTTGTCTTTTATATTGACTGTAATTTTAAACTTACTGTTGCCTAATGCTGATTAGAATTTAGCAAGCAGTGTATTGCGTTTTTGTTCATTTAAATGTATTTTTGAACGTACAGTATTAATTTTATGAGATGTACACGGTTATTGTGTTTTATCTGCTACAAAGCTAAACACATTCATTAATTTTGTCAGAAGCTTACCGCATCAGGGTTGATTTGGCTGTAACTTTTGAATCAACGTTAGTAAATTTATGAGTGGAGCATGATAACTGAGTTTCTTTTGGCTGTTGTTATGAACGCACCGGTATTCAATTATGTGAATTGTGTTTATTTTGGTTATAATTCTAAACATACTGTATTATTTTATGAGTTGTGAACCGTGTTTGTGTTTATTTAGGATAAAATTCTGAAGGTGCTGATATTCAGTTTACACGTTGTGCACATTATTTTTTAAGTCGTGTTTATTGGAGTTAAAATTTTTAACATTTTGGTTTTCAATTTATGATTTCTGTAAGCTACAGTTAATTTTTTACATACTGTATGTTACTTTTGTAGCAATTAGTGCAATGATGGGCATGCTATCGTTTCAAAGTAATTGAGTTGCGGTTACAGTTACTTGGCAAAAAAAATTAACTTTGTTACAGTTTTAGTTTCAAATTTTAAAAAGTAGCTAGGAACAGTATTAATTGCACTCACTTTCAACACCAAAATTTTTGATGGAAAAGGCGAGAGTAACTTTTGGTGAAAGGCAAAACAACCAAACTGCCATTTGAAAAGACAGTTTAATTTGGTTGGAAAGCGAATGCTTGAAATCATAGTGTTATGTTTTTTGTATAGTATCAATATTGTGACGTCACAAACGTAGCCACTTATTTGCCTGTGCTGAGTCATGCCTTTTTTACTTGGTGGTAGATTTTGTACCTACAGCTAGTTGTAAGTTAGTTTTATGATGTCGATTATTCTATTTGTAGGTAGCTAAAGACTTTAACTCTTTCGCTCCCGCGATCATCGCTTGATGATCTCGTGTTTTCAGTGTTTCCCTCAAATTTTTTTAGATTGAGTTACAAAATTAGTTTACTAAAAATGAATTTGTGACTTTATTTTTCATCCAATTTTCATAAAATTTTCAAAAGATCACGCTTATTTCCTCACGCATTGGAAGATGTATAATTTGTTTCCTAATTCTTGGATTTTTAAAACCCAAAAAGGGTTAAAAAGACCAAGAACCCAGTTGCAGACGACAAAATCGGCCAAATTCTCACCACGTGCCAACTACACTAAAATCAAATTGAGATTACATCTTTACCACAATACCAAACCCTTTATCATTAATACAGTCTGAAAACTACTCTTTTGGGGCATCATTTGACAAAATTTCAAGCGATAATAATAAATTTTACTTTTTTAAATTTCCAAATTTTTTAGGGGTCTCAAAACCCCACCAAACAAATTTGAGTGATAAGTAGATAAAAGTAAATTTAGTGCGTAAAAAATATGATATGTTTCTAAATATAGGTCTCATTTGAAAGCTTAGGAAATTTGCTTTCCAGCAATATATAACTTTAAATAGTCTAGACTAAGTGGTATATGATATTTACTGATCAAAAATGAGTACTGTACATCATGTCAGTTCAAAAACCCCAAACTTTTTTGACTTACCTTCACTAAATTATAATTTTTAGAATAACTACACCCTTTAAAAAGATAAAATAAATTGCAACTATTTCACCATTAAAGTTGTCATTTTGTATCAAGTTTCCAAGGAGACAAGAAGCGAAATACAAGTATAAAAGCTAGCAGAAGATTGGCTTCTCTAAATCAAAGTTTACTGTATCCCCCTTGTTTCTCAAGAAATGGGAAGGATGTAAACAAGCTGATGTTTCATTGTTGGTGACAGCATATTCTATTTAAACTTGATATTTTCTGAATCTTGAAGAAATTCCCTGTTCAAAAATACATAATGTTATATGGTTTAGGCTAACCTCTAACAGATAATGACTGATCATATTTTAGGTACTAAATTTAACTACCAAAATTTGGTACCAGTCGGTACCGGTCAAAAAAAAAGTCATTTGCCTCAGAAAATTGCAAATTGTAGAAAACCTAGGCTTTTAGGTAAATTTTGACTGATGTACCTTGAAAGCTTATTTCCTTAGCATCATCTTGCGACCATTTCTAAAAAGACTGGTAGAAAATAAAATCTGTAGTGATCTTTGAGGTGAGGATACCTCTTTAATTTTGAAGACAACCCTCCCCCCAGTTGGGGGGTTAATTTGCATAAAATTTGCATATTCAAAAAAAATGTTTTTTTTTTTCTATTTGAAATCCTCAAGAAATGTAGATTTCAACAATATATAACACTTAATGTAGAAGTAAACAGCTGAGTAATGATTTACAAACAAACTTGAGGTACATAATTATGATTAATTATGATTGATTATGACAGTTTTTCGCACTGCCACCTTACGGACATTTTTTTCGCTATTCACTCGGGAGCGAAAGAGTTAATAATGATAGCTTTGGACGGCTGGCTCGACCTCCTGCGATGCTTGGTTTGTAAATGGAAGTCAACAATATGGTGCGTGCTAGCTCTATATACTTTTGTGGCGTTTTGCCTTTCTTATGTGTGCCTTTTGTAGAAAACCGCCTGATCGTCTAATTGAATGATCGCCTGATAATTAAATTGGGAAAAAGTTCAAGTTGTGTTTGGATGAATAACGCAGGCGCGTAATTTCAAGTTGAATTCCGTGAGTCAACACATAGTGCAATAACGTTTTTCTTTGATATTCAATAGTTATCTGCATTCTAGTCAAAAAAAGTAGAAACCAGTGAATCGAAAAACTTTCAAATGGATATCGTTCTATGATATTCCTTAACCTTGCTGGCGATCTCGTTGAGATTTTTGAATAGACGCGTCAATCTTCCCAAGCTCTACCGTTTCTGCTAGAGTTCTATGGTTTATGTAAATTGCTTTAAAAATGCGTGGCTTTAAAAATCGGCGTTAAAGAATAGTCCGCAAAAATTACGACAAATGGCATTCGAATCCATGCCCGTACCAACCATTGACGCACATTAGTTAGGAGTTTGCGGTAGCCCTTTATCGTAGGACAAGAGTAGAACCACTTGGCTACTGTAGCACACTGTTGAATTGTTCATGCAATCACGTTAGGCGTTGGCATTTGTAAACTGACAAGCCAATGTTTTCGTACCGCCTTCGTGTCATTCTCTCTTTTGTTCACCAACACGACTGGTACTATGGTATTATATAGATTTTCAATCATATAAGTGAGACCAACTTTAACCTCCCGCTTTGGTAGAGGGGGAGTAAATACGCTCCACCCATGGAGATCATTATAGAGTTACTCTAAAACGACTGACGGTTTCTCTTTCATATTTCCTAGCATTAAATATGATTTATCTCAATACAATCCATGAAAATGTTTAGTTAATCGGTCAAGGTAAAAGAGTCCGTAATTCTAAATTTGCCAATAGGGCACAGTAAAAAATTTTTTGACCAAAAACGTAAACTCTTTATTCTGTTATTTTATGATAAATTAATAAAATATTTGTTCTTTCTGCCGTTAAATCAGAAAATAACTGTAACTTGTATCTTTTATATTGTCTAATTTATGCCTAGTAACAAACTCCATAAACATGTGGTTGTGTAGAATATGTGCTGAAGTAATGCCAAACTAGGGTAACTCGGGGTCGCGTATCTGCTGAGAATTTTGAACAAATTTACTCTTGCGGCTGAAAATATTTTTTTGATAGCCTAATAAAAGGTTAGTAGGTTTAGCAAAAGCAGAAACCAGCTTTCTCCAATTAGGTTATTTAAATAGAATTCTCTTAAGACATTTTTCTAGGGCTGTTAAGTCCAACAATATGCTTGTACTTTACCCTATTTAATTAAACTTTCCATCATTTTCGTAAATATTTTGTAAATGTAAATTTATGATTTTTATAATTTCTTATTATAAGATTTTTATATTTTGGTTTATTAATTAAAGATTTGAAATGTTGATGGTTTATAGGCTTGAAAGTTTTCTTCCTTTAAAACAAAATAATTTTATTTTTAAATCTAGATAAAACTGTAAGCGCTGAGATATCCTAACAAATATTAAAAAGTTTGGTTATGATTTTATTTTTGGCAACCCAATGATTTTATCGTGTGCCAATTCCAAAGTGGCTGGTCGGTTATTGTGATTGTGAATTGTGAGGTCCAAAGTGTTTGCTGAATAAAATTCGTCAGGAAGTGAATGATTACTGCGGCAAACATAGTTTTGTGGTAAAATCGACTGTAAGTGAGCAAAGGCTAACATATAGAAATTTTGGCACAGTTTTGCGAGAACTAAATGCAGGCAAAAAATTATTTTTGTGCTATAATCAAATGTGATTCTAGCTAGGAATATGATTCTAGCAGAGCTTTTTTAGCTCTACTTTTTTTGCTCAACAGGAAATACAAAATTCGATCTGAGGCCTGCAGAATATTGGTTACTTGCACTCAAGCCAGAAAAGCATGGAGTATATTAAACAACCTAACTGATAGACTGACAAATTACAGTCTTGTTATTGTGCCATTTATACAGTTAAATACATTTTATCTTAAAAGTAATAAAGTCTCTCGACTAAATCTCAGTGTAACTTTGTTAACCTTGCCTGAAGATATTCATGCTTTATAGCTAGAAAACTGTTTTTAGGTAATATATATATTATATACTGTTATTTTTGATTTTGGTTTGAATACTAATATGGCTGAAAAATCGTGTTGGTGGACTTAACGTCGCAGATTATTGCAATGGTGAATGCAGAAAATACTTTCGATTGACTAAAATCTTTGAATACATGTGATGACACCAGGCATAAGAATACCAGCGTAGTAATTGAAAGCAGTTCAAGGTCCATACTGCAAGATGAAAATAAAAGTAAAAACCAAAACTCTCTGAGATAGACAATGTCAGAGTGAGTGCCTTGTGATGATGAAGCTGTCTCTCAAAACACCAAATTAGAATGTTATTATGAAGAAATGCAATATAATTTTTTAAATAGTGATAGTGTTGATAGCTGAAGTAATGATAAAAGAAAGACACGAAACCTTCTAGTCCAACTGAGTACATGGGCTAAAACAGCTGCTGTAATTAAAAATGACCCGAAATCATTACTTGCTATTCTGCGTGAACACTACCATGTCATTCCTAACCACTTCCGTACGGTATTTATACGAGCTGGATGTGCCCTTTCAACGGTATTAATTTTGAACAAATTATCGATTATCGATAAAATTATCGATTATCGATAAAATTATCGATTATCGATAATCGATAATTTGTTCAAAATTAATACCGTTGAAATTAATACCGCTAAATGCCGCTATTGGGCTATATTTGTAAGGGCGGACAGAGAAGCTTGCCGTTGGTCCTGCACTGAAAGTTTGCGTCATAGGACGCTCTCCGTCGGCAGGACGCGACTCTCCATGCGTCATAGGACGCTCTCCGTCGGGAAGTGGCTAAGGATCCACAATCTCTTCGTGGAGCTCCATTACCGATTACGGGACTTAAAACAATAATTGGTGGAAAATATTATTTTGGATTGAAATCAGGGATCATCATTGTCTTAACAAAATGCATTACATCAGAAACCTTGCTGCCCAAAATTATCTTCATACAAATAAACGTTGATGGTTTGCCTCTGTTTAAACGTTGCAGTCATTAGATATGGCCAATTTTGGGAATGACTGATAACATAACAGTTAGGGTTACTTTTGTAATTGTTATGTTTTACGGTAAATCAAAGCCAAGTAATCTTTTTCAGTATTTATCAAATTTTTGTGACGAATTTTTGGAAAATCAAAAAACTGATTTAGAATTTAGGCAATGTATTTTAAAATTAAAAATATCTTCATTTGCATGTGATGCTTTAGCGAGATCATTTTTTAAAAAATACTAAAGGTCATACTGGCTATAATGAATGTGATCGTTGCATGACACAAGGAATCGGGTAAAATGACTTATCCTGAATTAAGCGCACTTTTGTTCACTGACGAAAATTTCAGAAAGATGGAAGATAAAGATCATCATAGAGGACTTACTCTACTTGCAGATATTCCAACGGGGTTTGTTACACAATTTTCACTGGAGTAATAAGGCGATTGTTGCTGACCTGGATGAGAGGGAATTTGGAGTATCGCCTCAGCAGTAATATAATTGATGCCATTTTAGAAGCACTTATTGCATCAGTTAACTATATTCCTTCTGAGTTTGCACGAAAACGCCGTTCACTTAGAGAAATTAATGGATGAAAAGCTACTGAACTAAGACTTTTTCTTTATGTTGAGCCTATTGCTATGGCTGACATTGTGCCTTTCAATCTGTATTATCATTTTTTCATTCTTTCATTGGCAATGAAAATTCTGTTAGTTACAGATCCCTGTGTTGATAATACCATGATCAATTACGCAAATAATCTCTTAAAATTTTTGTGGAGAAATGAGGTAAACTTTATGGAAAAGAGTCTTTGGTGTATAATGTACACTGCTTGATTCATATTACCAAAGATGCTCACCATTTTGGATCACTCAGCAACGTTTCAGCTTTTCCATATGAGAACTGCTTGAGTAAAATAAGAAAAACTTGTTTGAAAACCATCTCAGCCTTTTGTACAAATAGTGAATTGCTGGTTAGAGCAGAAGCTATTTTTAGAAAGTGCTGAGGAAAAACTCCCTTCTGAAATCTGCAAAAAATTGCATTGCAATGGACCGAATGTTGAACACTTTTTCAAGAAATACAATTTTCTCAATTGTTTCTTGCACTAGGATTTCTGTCTCTAAATGTTGAAAATAATTGTGGTGAGCTGGCTGATAAGCAGTTGGTGATCATCCAAAGAGTAATTGAAATACAGCAAACCAGATACATTGTATATAACTCATTTCGCAATTGCAATGACTTTTTTACATATTTTTTCAAATCTAGAAATGTGGTGTTGTAAAACTGTCTAACCTATCCTATACCTTATGTGTTTAAAATGTTCGTAATGTTGTAAAAATCTTTTTTTTTTCTCGTGTTAAAGAGGGCTTTGCAGCAATTTTGCATTTTCATCAATGCCTTTAATTGGATAAATGCCAAGAAAAAAAATTGTAAAACTGCAAACCAGCTTGTCATTAAATAAATGATAGTATATACAGTGGACACTGTTAATGTATTCTCTGTTAATACAACCAACTACTTATTATGTGCAAATTGATGAAACTGAATCTTCCTATTTGTTTCCCATTGTAAGAACCTCGGTAATAATCCAGCAACCGCTCAATCTATTAACTCCCAATTTCCAATGCACGCAAACTGTTTTTACTATTAATATAAACAAGCAATGGCTATTTTGTACCACAAAATGATCGAACAAGCTGTTTCTAGTCAGATGGTTTTTTCTTATAGCATCTGTCATTGTTAAAAGTTAAAGCATTGCAGCGTTTCTTTTACCCATCATTGCAACGCCACGTATAACCTCATAAAAGCATTTTCACCCAAGCAAACTATGTTGCACAGCTCTTTCAGAGTGGAATGAACGCAGTAAAAACATCAATTGCATGATTTTTACCGATGAGGAATTTCACTGTTATTTTACCGTTTTAGGAAAAATCTCGATTACAGCCACTGCTGATTATGTAAAAATTGGCTGGCCTGTGATGGAGGTGTCAACTGGTATCAATTGTATATAAAAATATATCATATATACCAATATACTTTTACATTCTTCTCAGAACAAATATTGAAGATGGCATTCAAATCTTTTTAGAAACCTCAAAATCAGAAAAATGCTGACAGATTAACAGAAAAAGCACCATTGTTGCCTTTAGCTTCTGGGTGCTAAAAATTTACGTATTAGCCTATAGGAACGTTTGCTGCTACATGTACAACGATCTATATTCATTAATAAAACTAACGTAGTGAACAGGTCAAACATTGTACCACATTAATTTGTGAATTTTAATTACAAGATGTAATAAGTGCCATCAGTGTCGTAAGCCTTTTTTGAACAAGCGAGCATTATGAGTATAAGTCAAAACCTGTTTCATTTTGGCTTAGTTAAATTTTTTTAATTCAGCTTAGCATAATAAGTAGCATTTTAATTACAACTGATAATGCTTTCAGTATTTAGCGAAACGTTTTGAAATAATATGTTCACTAGTTTACTGGATATCATGTTTGTTGGTTTGCAACTTTTTTGAAGTAGGGAATTATTGGTTCTTTCTGATGAGATTTGTGCTGCTGATTTCAAGAATTCAAACAATTTTGTTGCATCAGGTCTAGTTTTTATCCGGCTAAATCAAAATTTAGCAACACTATTTTTCGTTGGTGAACGTGCAGTAGGTGGTTTATGACATCACAGTTTCACCTAAAGGCTTACATCAAAACATTAAATCGTGTGATATAGGATGACAAAGAGCCACTGTAAAATGCGATGTTGCCGTTATTAGTGTTTTATTTCAGATTCTGAAGACTTTAAGTCAGGGGAAGGGTTCCACTAAATAAGCATAGTAGTATTAGTAGACTTAGTTCTGCCATAGTTCTTAAACTCTTACACCAAACCCTAACCCATAACAGTAACGCACAATCCTCGGATACAAAACATGCATATCCTAGACTTTATGCTGCCGCTTACGTCGTATATTCTTAGTTTCAACTTACGTTAACGCTTACTGCGAATCATTTTTTTATTGTTTACGTTTAAGGTGTCATCTTTTTTTCTATGCACGTATGTTACTTATGCTGGAGTAGGGTCTGTATCCAAAAACGTTGCGTATTTCATCACAATTTTTTTTTCTTTGCTGGGTGTTGTAGTTTGAATGGGTCAACATGCAGCAACGATGGATATTTCAGCACAATGATTTTTTTTCTTTTGGAAGAGCTTATACTCTATTAGTGCCTGTATGCTATAAATTGCTAATTTCAGTATAAAAATTCTTTTTCTGGAAAAGCCATATCCTTTAACAGGTCAACATAGGTTTTGACAACACGCGAAGATACATTGTTTGCGCTCATTTATTTGCTGTGGCTTTTGCTTATTGTCTATTTTTTTCTGACAACTACTTCTCTAAAATTGACAAGATTGTGAAAAATTAGAGAAGATGTTTCAGTTAG
Source organism: Trididemnum clinides (assembly GCA_963675345.1). Classification (NCBI taxonomy): domain Eukaryota; kingdom Metazoa; phylum Chordata; class Ascidiacea; order Aplousobranchia; family Didemnidae; genus Trididemnum; species Trididemnum clinides. The sequence continues at coordinate 4,474,305 of OY776284.1, read as the reverse complement.
CTGTTTACTAATGGGCCGCGATTTATTTGTTTATTGGGTCTATATGACACATTGTGACTGCTAATATCACATTAATTTTTTATGTCTTTAATATTTCTTAAAAATAAGAAGACAAAGATATACCGTTTAAAATGTGCCAAACTAATCTGCAAGGAACATATGGGACCACAACTTGCAAAGACTGTGTTGAATAAAACAAAAGATCTGCTGTGAAAGAAGCTCGGTCCTTAAAAAATCTCAGTGATGTTTTTCGTATTTGTTTATCTGTGTTTTTTCTGCCAAGCTACAGCTGTTTTACTTGTTCTTGACAAATCATTTATTTCCTAGCAGCGATTTATAAAAAGCAGTTTTGGAATAGAAACACTGTATTAGCAAATGCCATTTGATACAAATCTAATATAAAAAAAACCTTGGTTCATAATAACCTCTCTAGATTTTTGATGTGTGAAAAATATTTCAATCTGTTAAAAGGTATTTGTTTGTAGAATCGATATGCAATAGCTTCATGTTCCTGGCTGTTTTTCTATACCTCCTGCTACCTCTTCCCCTCTGACTCCCTCAGACTTCTTCAATGAAATGCTGGAGGTCTCCGAGATCCAGGAACACTGAACTATTACACTTTATCTCGTCTCATCGCGTTTATCTTATCTGCATCCAGAAATCGAACCTTAACTGTTTTTTCTTTTTCCAGATCCCTGCATCCTGTGCTCTGCAATCCGATTGCACCCACTTCTGGTCTGGAATTTTTTTCGCAATGACATGCACGCTAGCGGAGGCGTCATCATTTTTGCCAGGCAGGGATTATCTTTTTTTGAACTTTCTACCACATCTTTTACTTCGCTTGAACCCTACTCTCATTGCGTAGGAGTCAACATCTCACTAAACAACTCCTCCTCGCTCTCTTTCCTTAGTGTTTATGCTTCTCCTATTTCCATTTCTTCCATGGATAGCAGAACCGACTTCTTTTCTCTCTCTATTCTTCCCTTCGCCAGAAATCTCTTCATTTCGGAGGACTTCAACTGCCATCACACTCTCTGAGATTTAAAAGATATTTTTGACCCTGGTGAGGAGGAAGTATTCGTCATCTTTTCTGACCTCCTCTCCCTCAACTACCCTGACATACCTACTCTTCTACATCGCTTCTCTGGCAGTCGATCCTATCCCAACACCTCCTTTCCCCCCTCTACTCTCGCTCTTTCTTGCTCCTAAGAGGTGCTTCAGGCCTGGGTTCTGATCACTTACCATTACTACCAAATGTCCCTCTTTCTCCGGTCTTTCGCCCCAACAAACGTCCCCCTTCTTTCAATTTTCAGAAAGCTCGCTGGGATGACTTTGCTTGTTACTTCGACACTCACTGTCTTTCTACAGGGGAATGCTCTCTTTTTCTCTTTCCTCTGCTGCTGCTCTCTTTACCTCTCTGGCACTGAATGCGGCCAAATTTTAATTTCTTTTTGGTTGCATTAATTGCCAACCTAAAGCCTGATGGTCCGTTGAAGTGGAAGAAGCGGTTAGTGAAAGACGCTGCCATTCATAGAAGTGACGAAGATCGTCACGCTTACATCTCCGCTTCCCCCACATGCCTCGTCTGTCATCGCCAAGGCCAAGACTGAGGCATGGCAGGCGACCTGCTCTTCTCTCTCACCAAAATCTATGTACTCTATTCTTCATTCTGTCAATGACTCTTTTTTCTCATCTTGCCATCTCACCCCTTAACTTACCCAACTGTTCTCCCAGGTAGTCGGCTTTGGTCTTCACCGATTACCTGAGATCTAACTTTTTTGTCTTCTAGCCAAACGCTCTGCGTAGCAGAGCTAGAGGTTATCTTTCCGAGATTCGCCGAGCCACGTGCCCTGAGAAGTTCCACTCGTCCTTTTGCTTGCTCTTTTCTCCCGCTGAATTTCTCGCAACTGCCTCCAACCTCTCGTTCACTGCATGGCCCAGACAAAGTTGCCTATCCCATGCTAAAGCACCTTTCTCGCTCTGGTACGGATTTTCTCCTATACAATCTTTCCTGGTCTTTGCATTCCTTCCATCTAAAAGACATCTTCTATTATTCCCATCCACAAGATGAAAAAGCCTCTCGGCTCTCCTGCTTCCATTCGGCTCATCTCCTGCGTCTCAAAGCTTTTAAAATGCATCATTCTATCGCGTCTCCTTTTCTTTCTAGAGTCTAATTCTATTCTCTCTTCCCGCCAGGCCAATATCCCCCCTGGACGGTCTACTCGTGGTCAAATTCTGTTCTTTTTTCAGTCCATTTCGGATGAGTTAAACAAACCCAAACGGGCTCTCGGACGATTCTTGCTACTATCACTTCTCCAAAGCTTTCGACCCTTTCTCACACACCGCCCTTTTCCACAAACCTATTTCGGATGACTTTTCTCCTTGCTTTCCTCGTTGGACTCAATCTTTCTTTTCTGATAGGCGCACATGCGTGATTTATCCAAATCACAAAAATCACGTTTCTTTTGAGTCCATGGAGGGGTTTTGCAAGGATCCATTCTTGGCCCTGTACTCTTCTCTGTTTTTGATCAATGATCTCCCTGCTTCTCTGCTTTTTTCATCAGCTTTTTTTTCTTACGCTGGCGATTCCTCTAAGGAGTTCCTATCTCTTTTGTATAAAGCGTTTCTTCGGTGCGTTCTCACTTACGCTTAACCAGGATGATTTCCTTTTCTAAGCGTTACCAATATTACCAAATTGGAAAGCCTTTACCGAGCGGATAGTCTCGCAATATCCGGCTGTCTCTCGTCCTCTCCTATCCTACTTCTCCTTTCTGAGGCTTCTCTATACCAGCTACATGTCACTCTGACACGTTTTGTTCTGTCATCTTATAAGCGAGTTCTTCGTCTCCCAACCTCCTTTTCCATTTCAGGTTTGGCCAGACTTCGAGTGAGACCAAGACTCTGCAGATCCTCCTGGAGAGCTCTTGCTTCCACTCACCGCTTATGTTTTCTTCTGATTTCCCAAAGGTGGTTCTCCTTGTTTGTTCTCCCTCACCTTTACGGAACCTGCCTTCCTTCACTGTGGAGTCTGTCCTCTCCTTTCCATGCTTCTGCTTTGATCCCCCTCTCTCTCGTCAAGATGCGGCTCTCACTCACCTTGACTCTCACTCTCCTCACGATTTTGTGATCTGGAAAGATGGCTCTGTTCCTTTTCTATTCGGCAAAGGAGGCTTTGGCGTATTTGTGAACTGCTATTGTTGTGGAACTGAGGCCACTCCTTTTCGGCAGACCCAGTATGCCCAAGCTTTTCCGCTGAAGCCATCGCCATTCTGCAAGCTATTTGCTGATCTCGGTAGCACCAATAAGTCTGCCATTTTTCATCTCTTCTCCCTCCATCTGATTCTCGCCACCCTGTCCTCTCCTGCGTCTTTCCTTTTACCTCAGTTTCTCTGGCAGGAACTGTCCTCTCCTCCTGTACTGTCAGGCTACAATTGGTCCCCGAACACTCGTTTTTTTCAGGAAACGACGTGCTGATGAGCTGGTCAGACGGGGAGCGATACTCGTGCCCTCTGCAATCCATTGTAGTTTCTCTCCTCTTGCCTCTCGTATCCACTCTTCTCTTTTCTCGGACTGGAGACGTATTCTCTCATCTGAATTATTTTGCCAAACTGGATCCCTCGATTTCCACTGAAAAACTTGTGCTCCCTCGTCACGCTCTCTCTCGTCTACACTGCAACGGACACAGTATTCTGTTAAGCTTTTATTTGTCTAGGATTGGCAGAATCGAGAATCCTTCATGCATCGCCTGCGGACACTCGCCTCAGGACCCCTGCTACGGAGTCTTTGCGCCGCTCGCTCTTTGGCTACTCTCTGTTTCTCAACCACCTCTGGTACAGGCCCAGAGGAGTTGCCCAGCTCCTGAGACTTCATGCTCTCGAATGCTCCCATTTCTCGTAAGGGTTCGGATAACAACAACATATGCAATAGCATAGTGTATGTCATCACAGAAATCCTATTTTTGGTGGAACTTATATATTAGTTGGGTCGACATGCACAACGGTGTGTATCTCAGTATCAAGATCCTTTTCTTTTGCTGAGGGCTTGCACTTTAGTAGAGTAAATATTCAATAACATAGGACATTTCACCACAAAATTTGTTTTCTTAGTGAGGGCTTATACTTTAATGGGATCACATGCAATAACATTGTGTATTTTATTGCAAAATCCGTATTCTTGGTGAGGGCTTATACTTTGGTTGGTTTTATACCCTTAATCGTGCATGTCAGAGACAAGATTTTCTTTCTCGCTGAAGAATTATGTTTTAAATTGCTCGACATGCAATAGCTATGTCTCTTTTATCGTAAACTTTGTTTTGTTTTTGGTTGGGTCTGATACTTTACTAGACTCGATATGCGGAAACGTTTCCACAGATGTGGTATTTTACTGTTGGGGGTTTATGCTTTGATAAAATCAATATGCAATAACGTGGTGTATTTAAGCATCAAGGTCGCTTATCTGGTTGAGGTTTATACTTTAGAATAGCTTACATGCATTAACGTTAAATATTTCAGCGAAAAATCGCATTTTTGTTTGTGTCTTATGTTTAACCCTCTGTCTACCAGCAAAACAATGTACATTTTGTACCAGTGGGATCAAATTGATCCCAGTCAAGGATTCTTATTTTAGAGATGTTTTTGCTGTACTTTTTTTTAGCTTTTGCTTACGTAGCCCTTAATAAATACAGAAATCGTTTATTCTAGTAATAATGAAATTTTCAAAACCAAAAAAATGAAACTATAGTTGTAGAAGTGGGTGCTGCACCAAGCAAACATAGGTTTTGCAGTTTATTACAAGGTTGATTTGAATGGTAATTTTGTTTAATCCATATCCAATAATTAATGCTTTCATTGTACAAAAAAAACAACAATGAAAGACCAAAACAACGGTAACCTATGATACTAGTCCTGCAGCGTAGCTTACTGATTTCATTTATGCTGTCACATAAATATTATCTAAACAAACCACCATCATGATTTATTCCTTGCATAAACGCAGTGATTATACTGACATCAATCATATTGTAGAATAAGGCTAATGGCCATCTTCTAGTCATGCATTTGATGTAATATGATCTCAGCATTCTGTCTAAAGTGCCAACACAACTTTTTGTTTTGTTGTGGAACAGAATAATGCTTGGTTTCTGATCAGAAGTGCTTTCGATTTCTGGCTGACTATTCATCGTTGAAAGCATATTGACAACACGGTTTGTTTTAGGACAGTACGATGCAATCATTGCATCTAGTTGAAAGCCGAAGACTGTACTCTTCACATTCCGTCCTTTGGCCACTGAAAATTCCGTTGGGAATTCTGGCTTGCTCTTCCTCATTGTTCCTATCAGTAAGAGATTCTTGTGAAGAAGTTTCCGTACAAGCGATAGAATAGTGAAGAAATTATCACAAGTGAAGTTTCGGCTAGAATTATCAATATCTTCTGCCAAATCAAGAACAATTCTTGTCTCTTGATTAGTTTCTGGGGCCGATCCAGCATCTTTTCTAATGTACACTTGCATTTTTCATATGTAAGAGCAAGTGGAGTCGCAAATTGTCTAGAGTTTTATTTCATATTTGCTTGGCTTTGAAGGAATGTATTGCTTGAAAGGGAACCGTCCTCTAAAGCATATCAACTGCTCGAGCACTGTCATGCTTGGCCGGCAGGTGTAGGAATTACGCAAGTAAGAGTCCCAAGTTTCAAAGACTTCTCAGATTGGTTGCAGCTTATCAGGGGACCAATGGTGTCGTCTTGACTGTGCATTGTCAAATCGGAGAAAGCGTAAAATTTGTTGATATCTTCCTCTACTCATAGTGCGATTGAAAATGGGCTAGCCATCAAGTGTGCTCTATAGCTATTCAACGCTTTCATTATTGAACTTATATAATACGCCAATCAAAATAACTACACCAAGAAAAACTTTGAATTCTTTATCATACACGGGTTTCCACCACCCACCACATACTGTGGTTCTTTGTGATTACTTAGTTCACTGACATATCGTTTTTCGAAAAGAAGACCGCAAAAATAAAGTGAAAGTATCACTTGTTTCTGAGTGCTGAGATTTTGAAAACATCGTTGGTCCTGGACTTTATCGAATAACATGCACAGCTGCTCTACCAGCATTATTTGCAAAAGGTGTTTTATGCCGTTTCGGTTTTGGAAACGAAATAGTTTGCAGAAGCTGATAAAAAGATTAGTCACCATTTCTTCTTCAGAAGATGAATCAAATAAAGATATTTCTTTCTTTTCTTCTTCGCCATCTTCAGTAGAAATCCAATTCGAGTCGCTTGTTTCGTCTTGTTGCTTTTGTTGTTGTTGTTGTTGGTTACCCGACCCTTTCCGAGGAATGGGGGCATGGCGGGAGACCATGGAGCCCCGATTCGCAGTCGTCATTTGCCAGAAAACCCAACTCCATCTTCAGAGAGATAACTTGATATGTTGTTACTTTGCATTTACCTCTTTTGTATTTGTTTTCAAATTTATCCTCGTTTTGCTTTTATTTTATAACAAAAGATATCAATTTTGTCTATGTGGTACGTAAGCAATGCAATAATGAAGTTTTTTTTTATATATTTGCATGTTTCATTGGGTCACTTATTGGTGAAACCGCTTGGGGTCAATTTGACGCCATTGGTATATGATGCTGCTTTTTTTTATTCGCGCATGATAAAGATGTCCAACAATGAAAATTTTTTACGTCAACAAACCTCTTCTATATAAAATAAAAGTCATGAAGTTTCATAGCGCTGTTGCCAACGGTTTAGCAACAGGAGCTTTTCAAAAATGTAATTGGGGTCAAATTGACTCTATGGTAGACAGAGGGTTAAGGAGTATTGTCATGGCTCAATCTTGGCATGCATTACATAAATAGCGTACTCTAGATGGTGCTAGTTTCATCAGGACGTTGTTTTAATAAGGTCGATATGCAATCTTCAATAACTTAGTGGATAGAAAGCCATATCATGGTTGAGTAATTCAGCAGGTATTGTTTAGAAATATCTTTGTCATTGCTGTACAAAACCGATAACAATTTTGCACAAGACTCTAATTTGTTTACATTTTTGATGATTTTTTTTTTGATATACTTTAATGCTCGTCTTCAAATTTGAAAAAACAATTTCAAAGCTCCACAGAATCAAATCACGGTTCACTTCCTTTGGGCTCCTCACTATAACTTTGCGCAGAAATCATTGCCAAAATATGTTGAAAACTGTAAGTTAAGAGGGTTGGCAGACCTTTGACAAGATTTTAGTGCAAAAGTAGGTAAAGGGAAGGTTACAATTTTATTGAGTGCTTTCATAAGCAAATGTTAAGTTGAAATTATGTGCGTTAAAATTATTCAAAAAGCCTGGAATGAGTTCTTAACCTAGCTAAAATTTAGAAGCATAGATAACTTCACCGTTAAATCCAAACTCATTGACTGAAAGCACTAGCAAATAGAAAGTTTATCAGCGCCTAAGTTCAGTGTTGTGATTAATTGGAAAAGAAGAATAGTGTCGTAAAAATCATAATAAAGTTTTCGACAAGGGTACCTAGTGCTCTATGTTCCAGTTTAAAACCAAACCTGTTAATGTTGGCAATGTAGGCCAACATTAACTCATAGTTTTTATAGTCGTTTGGCTCATTTGTAACTAGCCGGCGACGCGCGGCAGGACCCCATTTTTAATGTTAAGGGTAATAATATCGCTTCAGCTTGCCAAGGAGGCTATACACATTGGGCGCTTGTATGCAGCTATACACATTGGAGCTCTATAGACGCGGATTTAAATCCCACAGAAACCAGACAGAACGCAGCATACCTCCGGGCAAAAATTAGTTTTTACGCGTAAGGTTAAAAGAGCGCTTAACTAATTTCGGTGGGTCTCAAATGACTGCGTCGCGGCTTATATAATGCACGGCCGCCAAGAGATCAACCACTTCGCATATTCCACTCCAAGCATAGCTACCGATTCTGACAACTAGCACACCGCACGGGTAATGACTAGTGTATTACATAGCTCCAAACGATAAGCAATGTAACTAGCGCCAGAAACCACTTAACAATCACACGCGGAGATTCCTCCACGCAGTTCTTCGGCAGGGTTTGCGGGATCACAGTGCTCGAGCTACAAACAGGGCCACCGCACCACATTAGCACATCGGGACGGGGTTTCACCGAACGATGAACCTGTAAACATAAACGGTCCCAATGCTCCGGGACTGGAAGATAACTCAACAAGTGCATATCAGCAACAGAAAAAATCTTTGCTTTATGGTATATGTCGAGGTCGCTCAAGGTCGCTCCGAGCGACTCGCTCGCAGAGCCCTCATCAGTAACGTCGGGATTGAGAATGTTGGTTCAGCCGACCAAGCTAGCTCCACCCATTGGGTACTTAAGTGAACAGTAACAAAAATGTTATGTTTTTTCTGCACATAAATTTTTACGATTTGATGAGCTCTTTTTCCAAAGAGAACTTCTCACGTCAAGGTCCTGGTCATGCTTTAGCTGTATGTGCTCTGTTGATTGTTTACGTAAACCCAAGGGGGCCTTGCGTTTCCCTGTGTTTGGAAGTAGAAAACACATTTCTCATATCAAGCTATTTTGAAGAAAAATAATAAAAATGTCTTCATGTGGTGCGATTTGACACAGTGAGGTTTTTTCTTTTGATTTCTTTTCAAACTATCTCAAATTCTTGCGGGCTACTTATTATGTTGCATGTTTTTATCTCTCCGCTTGGCTTGGCCAGGAGAGTTAAAGGAGTCCTTGCTTTTCCCCAAAATTTTAAGTTAGATCCCGTTAGCATTTTAAAGCCATTATAAAGCAAAACATCAATATTATTTTCCATGCGGTTCGATTTGAGATAGTGTGTTTTTACTTTTGATTTCCCATCATACTTTCTCAAATCCGTACTGGCTACGTATTATGTTGCAAGTGCGCTTTTCTTTGCTTAGGTGTGCTCAGAAAGTTATAACAGTCCTTGTCTTTTGTCAAATTTTTTAGGTTTGATTCTAGTAGTTCTATAAAGGTATTATCAACCAAAATTGAGAAAATACTTTCCCAAAATATAATGCGATTTTACTCTGGCAAGTCATACCATCACCTGTGTCGATCTAAAACGTATCAATTAATGCAACTGCACCAACTTCACCGTACAAATATTTGTGAGAGCAGCAACAAAAAGTTGTAGAAAATATAGGCCATAATTCCAGTACACGTAATGGTGATCATAATGGTCTATTGATCAAGACCGGTAGCACTCAAAAAGAAAGAATGATGCCACAAACTTTTATTCGTACTTTTTTAAGCTGTAAGTAAGAGGGAGTTAAACATAGTCAAAATTGATGGCAGCGTTGAAATGGTGGTCGTCTTGACAATTAAAGAAGTAAGGTATGAAGTAGTAGACCTGTTTGACAATTTAATGGATCCTCTTACTTATTTATGTTAAAACTTCGTCTCCGCAAAAGCTTAGATCAAAAACCTTAGCTTTCTACTCTTAATACACTAGTGGTGTAGTTTCCAAGTATTCTTAATGCTGTGGCATGCCTGCGTTTTGCAGCACAGGCCCTTATCAATCAATAATCTCGTAATGTTATGGAAATACTTCACCATTTGAAATAGACCTACTCAGTGTAAAGTCATTGACAGAACACTTGCAAAGGTAAGGTGTATCTGACTCGTTTTTACAATGTTTGTTGCCGCTACCCAAATCGAAAAATTTGTTTTTGCTACAAACTTAGGCCTACGTTGTGTTGTGTTGTGTTGAGTATATGTGGATACGTGGCCATGTATGCTTTAGCTATGTTTGCGGAAATTTTTGATTGATCTCACAAATGTTTTGTATGGCATTCATGGAACGGCTATCATAAAATCGCTACAATGTTTTGGTTAATGTACCATCAAAAACTTTCTTTGCTGAAAGCCTCTCCAGGGGAGTAAAATTTTTATACACATCTATAGACCACAAATCATAGGACATAACTGGTGCTGCCTGTTAAAAAACACAGTAAGAGTTTCACAGAAAATTGTGTTGGACCGATACAAAAATACGCTTTTCATATAAATGAGCCTAAAAAACTGCCAAAGCGGGATTTTAGGTCGTCTATTATACCCAATAATTTTTGCACTGTTGATTTGAAATTAGTAGGCATATATTTTACGTTATGCTGCTTGGCGCTCAGCATTTAGTGGAAGTTGTGGAGAACAAGCCGGTAAGTTCGCTTGTTGTGTCCTTGGGCAAGACACTTAACGGGACGCCCCCACCTTTATGTGGAAGACAGGTGGCCCAGTTTTCCCTCTGAAGAGAGGGTTAGTGGCAGGAAGAGCATCCGACCGTAAAACAAATGCTATGTCATAAAAATGCAGATATCTGCTGTGGCGACCCCTAATAGGGAATAAGCCGAAAGAAAAAGAAGAAGAAGGCATATATTTTACGTCTAAATATTCACAATTGTTTCAAAAAATTTACTTTTTCTATTTCAGAGTGATTAATCGATAATTGGCAACGTAGCTCAGTGCAACTTGAGAGTGGTGTCGCAAGCAGAAAGTATCAGAGGTGCTGGAAAGTCGGTACTTCTAAAGCACTGCGATACCGGTAATTGGCAAATAGTTAAAAAAAAATTGAGATCTTGGTACAGCCAAAAAACTTCCGCCAAAAGCGCCGTGACACTTAAAGCGGAACGTTCCAAGAAAAGAAGAATATCTGTTTATGTGGTTTCGAGTTAACCCCTTCAGACCGATAGGACTAATTAGTCGCATTCGGAATTTTTGCCTACTGCTAGGTGCATGTCGCTGTTAGATTATTTTAATTATTAAATATTTTCTTCAAACTAATTTGGCAACTCAAAAAATGCTTTTAAAGTTTTGAAAATTCTGAGTCATAAATTTTAAAGCTTAGTGAAGTTTGTGAAATTGGTCTTCAATATTGTGTATCTTTAGACATACCTAAATTTACGTAAAACCTATTTTTGAACATAAAGTAGTTGTTGTTAGGTGTAAACTGTATTTTAGTTACACTATCAACCATGGTTTGATAGATTGCAAGTTTTATGCAATTTTCATATTGTTTTAGAAAGTGGGACTTTTTAGTCCCAATCGGTTTCACGTGTACTTTTCACTTACCACTATATTATATGCAGATGACAAACAGGCAAATTAGATCAAGGAAATTCATTGTAGGCATTGATCAAGTAGTCCAGCTAACTACAGCTGATAATTCTGATTCATCTGATGGAGATGATCTTATTGATGAAGAAGACATTATTTAACCTGAAGAAGTTACTCCATGAGCAGTCTCTGAAAATGAGGTTTTGGTTACTATTGATGACGCTAGAGCAGACACACAAATTCCAATCGATTCTTCCCCGTTAGACTATATATTTTCTTGGCAAAAAATAACTTCTGGCAGCATTACTGTTGATATTCCTGTCTGCAATTTATCTGGTGCTGTCAATTTAGAATATGATCATGAGCCACAACCTACAGATGTGTTTTTGAATGTGACAGATCTCAATACTTTATTGAAGTTCGTGATTGTGCAAACTCAGTTGTACATGCAACAAAAAGGAAAATTCTTCCAGATTGATTTGGAGTAGATGAAGGTATTTATTGGCATTACCTCATTTATTGGTAATCATAATGTTCCATGCCTTCGGGATTACTGGAGTCAAGATCCTGGTCTTAGGATAAATGTGGTTGCTAATGATCGCTTTTTTGAGATCGCCTCGTAATCGCTTTTTTTAAGATACGAACAGCATTGCACTTTGTTGACAACGAACAGCCACATGATACAAAAAAATAAAGCCTGGAAAATGAGACCTGTAATTAAGCATTTAAACAATTCTTTTTCACATGCTATGAGCCCAACTGCCCAGCAAGCTATAGATGAGCATATGGTAAAATTTAAAGGGCAGCATGCTATAAAGCAATACATGTCCATGAGGCTCATCAAAGGAGGATTGAAAATGTGGTGTCGCAATGACTTTGCTACTGGATATCTTTTTCAGTTTGATATGAATGGCGGTAAGCAGGAAAGGAATGTGGGAAGTTTGGGTGAAATGTCATACTCCAGCTTTCAAGGTCATTGGTAGGTACAAATGTGAGGTTGTTCTTTGACAACTTTTTTACATCACCCACCTTGTACTCAAGCTAAAACAAGAAAGAATATTTTGCTGTGAAACTGTTCGGCAAAACAGAAAAGGCATGCCGAAAGATTTTAAAAAAGACAAAGACATGGCAAGAGGAGAGATCAACCGAAGAAAATCTCAAGGCTTATGTCTTGTAAAATGGATGGACACTAAAGGTGTTGTTTTGCTTTCCACTATAGACTCATGTGTGCTTACAGTGAATGTAAAGCGACGGGTCAAAGGACAAAAAGAGAAAGTCACTGCACCATGTCCCGTTATTGTAAAAGCGTACAATCAGGGAATGAAAGGAACTGATGTTGTGGATCAGTTAAAAGTAACATATGAGATTGATTGAAGGTAACCCCAAAAATTCTATCTTCGCCTGTTTTTTGACCTTATTGACAATGGGTTTGAGAATGCTTTTATTGTGTATACAAAACTGAGAGAGGAAAACTTTCCACACAGCAGGCGTTTGAAGACACTCAAGGACTTTAAGCATAGTGTGGTTATGGATTTGATAGGAAGCTTTTCATGTCGCAAACAACTAAAGAAATCTTCATCCTTGCGACTGCCTATGCAAAACTCTGGTGAGCACCATTTAACCAGAGTTTCATTCAAAGAAAGAGGACGAGCAAGCTTTGCACCAAACGCAAAGTTGACTCTCGTACTTGCATTCGTTGCAACAGTTGCAACTTATATCTGTGCCAAACAAGCAAGAAAGACTGCTTTGCAGAATGGCACAGTGGTGTCCAGCATTTTGTTGTAATTTTTGTGTATCATTTTTGATATTTTTAAGACATTTATTCTTTACTTTTGTTAGATTTTTGTGCTGTTAGAAACACACCATTATGTAGCCAAAGTGAAAATACGCTGTAGTTTTATTTTGAAAATAAAGTAAAACTTTTCTCAAAGCTGGTTTTGCTTACGTCATAATTATAAAAAACCAATGCATGGGTGTGCCTAGATGCTGTTTATCACAGATGCTGATCTACTGACGTCAAAGTAAAAACAGATATTCCAGTTTGCATAAAACGTCGTTGAAGTACAGCTAAGGCAAAATGACGTAGGGCCTAACATCAATGGATTTTGCTGCATGTAAAAGCATTGCATCTCATTCGTGAACTATTTCGCATATATGATTGTGACCCATTATTGATTATGTTGCAAATCACAATCATACAAGCGAAATAATTGACAAATGGGATGTAACTTTTTTATTCAACAGTGCGAGCTTCTAAGTCATTTAGCGCCAGCTGAAGATAATTTATGTTCAAATTTTCAGTACACTTTTTACACCAAGTAGCTTTTGGCGACCTGTGTTAATCTTTCAGCTGATTTCTTTTAGATAAAATAACAAAATTGAAAACAAAAGCTTGCAAATTTGAGTTTTGAAACAAAAGACAATCGATTGCGTATTTTTTGTCCGAAAATTTTTGCATCAAAAGAGAAAAGATTCAGATTTTAATAAAAAGCGAAAAGTACACATGAGACCGGTTGGGACTAATTAGTCCCAATTTTTCCGACGCTTCTCCTACGTCTGTGGATCCATAGAAATTATTTTTTTCTTTCTCAGGTGTTTTTGAGTTGTCAGAAGCTCAGTAAAATAAAAAAGTTTCAGTAAATTTCGGCAAAACAAAAGTGCCGGTCTGAAGGGGTTAATCCAACGTTGAAATGCTAAATATTGCATGGGTAGATTATTTCACAGCAACTGAAAACAGTCTATTGGCATCGCCATCAATTACTGGCTCACCCCAAATTTAGAAAGGATAGTATCAACTATTAATCCAAAAATATTATTTTTATAGGTCAGCGAAATTGCGCCGAAAATTTGAGTCTTTGTTAAATATCAAGTAAAATTCTTTCACCTTTTTCAATTTTTTCAAGATGACTTACAAACTTAAATTGAGTTCACATTTTGGTACAATTTATAAAAAGTACTTACGGAGCTTGCACAAAAAATAGTGCAACACTGCCCATCTCTGGACAAAATATGGCTTTGATTAAGGTCAGCATTAATCCTTTTTCTCCAGGGCATGTTATTTGCAAAAAAAGATTATCTTCCTTCGCGGAAACAAAATTTTTCAAATGTCTTTCTATTTAATGTACGGGTGTTCCAAAAGTCTTGGGCACATTTTGACATTGAATATCTCAAAAACTATCAAGGATATAACATCGCATCTGATATATTCTGAAAGATTACAATCTCAAGTTTTTCATTAAACGTTCAAAGATGTTCAATGCTAGCACCATTGGTCACACGGCACACATCAAGATGATAGTCCAATTCATGCCAAACGCGTTCCAGCATTGCATTGCTGATGATTGCAACAGCTTCCATTATTCAGGCCTTCAGTTCATTCCCCTCTTTTGGAAAGGGAGGCACATAGTCCAGCTCTTTCACAAACTCCCACAAAGAAAATCGCAAGATGTGAGATCTGGAGACCTGGGAGGCCAGGGCATGAAAACGCCATGAACAAAGTGTCAATAATTCAGCGTTTGCAAATTCAAGGATGCAAAATGCCTTTTCTGATTGAGTGAACGCCAGTAGTGGATCTTCGTTTTTTAAGCTAAATGAAAAGATATGAAAAAATTATTAGCATAACAAAAAACTTAATAAATTTAGATTTAAAGTGATACCAGTTTCATCCTACTACCGTGCATTGTTCAGCAAATATAAGGATTTGAAATGTGCCCAAGACTTCTGAAACACCCTGTATATCTCAAGTTTCAACGCGAAAACCCACAAGTAGTTGCAAAATTATCTAATTACTGTACAAAAGCAACTAAAAATTAATGGCGTAAAACTATTTTTTGTCGAAAGCACGTTGAAAGCTTTTAGTCATGAGCTGAATTCTGATTTAAAAAAATTTTTTTTTATTTTTCCTTACTATACTTTGACTTAGAAAGAAAGTGATACCTTTTGTAATCATCGCCCTTATAGATAAAGCTAAGTGTCATCACCCCTGGAACATTCAACAGCCAATCCAAAACAGCATATGTTCCCCGAATCTTATGAACAATGATTTGAGTTAAACTAGCTTTTTCACTACCTCTCAGTTTGAGATAATGAACACTCCTTTAGACAAAAAAAGAGACTTTGAATCTTTTGCTGTTGAATACTTTTACTAACCGTAAGTAGCCCTCACGTCGGACATAAAATTGACCAATGATAATTTGTTCTTCTTTTCTTTCAATCATAGCCATTTTTTTCTGTCTATTTATACATTTCTTTAATCGGTTACAATTACAGATCCGTCCAGACAGGAGAATTTTGTCGCAAATGCATAGTTGCATGTTTGGTGCTTCTTTCTTTGCTAGTTTTTAACTCCCACTGTTGCTTCCAAAGTTGTTATTCTTGCTTCAAACTTTCTGCTTCTTCCCCAGCAGGAGGTTTGCCTTTTCTGGATACTATTATTCTGCTTCAAGCTTCTACTTTGAAGTTTGCTTTTGCGGAGAGTTTTTAACCAATCTAGTTTTTCTTGAACATCTTTGCTCCCATACCATCTTTTTATGACCAACAAACCCTTCTCTGTTTTGTGTCTGGCTACTTCTATGCAACCCTTTTCTCCAGTCTTTCTCGTTGCTCATACTTTTTTCTATTCCTTCAACTGAAGCATATTGTTTTTAATTAATGTTAAAACTTTTTTATCCAGCGTACTACTCAAAACGTTAATAGTAAACGAGATCTATATAAAGTATTGCAAATAATATAAGCCCCCTCTCATAATTTGACGAGACCAAAGATGGTGTCGTGAGGCCCTCGAGGTCTCTTGGAGTCCCCGACATGTGACTTACCTGCCATAGTTTCTGCACCACTGATATATACAATATCACAATGATTTTAAAAACTTATGTTGGTTTACTATGGTTTTCAAAATCTTACCTTAACTCAGTAGCGTGCCCAGGGGGTTTCCTCATTTTCTGGATATTTTTCCCAGCCAAAATATTTAAGTTAATTTTCCGTTAATTCAATCAAATTAAAATACCAGCAATACTATCTTCTCAGGTTACATAAACACTGGTCTTGTGCCTTTTCATTATTGCTTGAATACGAGTAACCAAGATGGTAGTGTCTATGGATTCACTTTTAAATTTTGCTAAAACGTTACACCGTTGTTCATATCTGTATAAGTAAGAACAATAAAGTTACCATACTCTAATACCAATGTATTATTGTTTCAAGTTGTCATCAGTAACACACTCTATAATTTTAGCAATATATCAATGCCATTTTGACCCATTTCCATGTTTGGCAAAGCCCTAGTCAATTTCTGGGCACGCCCGTGTTAACTCGCGTTAAACTATTTTCAGTAAACAAGCGCTAGTCTTCTAGTTTCCTTTTATTTATTATGATTGAGGGCTAATTACATTAACACTAGAAGCCCTGACCGGTCATTTTTGACCGGTTTTAAATTTTGACGCTTCGTATTTCTGGTATTTTTGCTATTTGATTTTTCATACTCCTTGACTTTTCCTAACTTTGGATGATGTTTTAGTAAGTCAAACAATTTTTTATTTATAGTTTTTGTAAATGGAGCATTTTGCACATCTACCTAAAAGCCCGAACCAGTCAAAAATGACCGGTTCTTAAAACGGTTATAATTTGCCTTTGAGCTGATGAACTAAAGCATTATAGAAGGGTGAGAAAAGTTTGTTTTCCTACAAGCAATGCCTCACGTGACAACAAGATTACGATTGACCACTGCTGCAATGGATAACTGATAAGCAGTAACTAAAATAATTACTATTCCTGCTGGCTTCATCGAAGTAAAGTTGAATTTCATTTGCTGTCTCGAACAATGGCTGGTCATTGAAAGTTTTAATGTCTTTCTTAGTAGCGTAGAGTTCATCAGTGGTGTGTGCAGATAAAATAGATAGTTTATTACAGCGTATTGACAACCTCCTAAAATCTCCCAAGTTTGTCTTACAGATTTGAAGAAATGCATATTGTATAAATAATGTCTTAGGTATAGGAATTTTGTTACGAGTTTTTTCACCGTTTTTGACAAACTAGTTTTTCTAATCATGAATCGTGGCAACAATTATACTGTCCATCAAGTACTTCAGCGGTTACAAACTGATCAGCTTGATGACTCCTGTGATGAGAATGAAGAAACTGAATTGCAAGATAAAGAATTTGTTCCTAATTGTTGTGCTGGTGTCGAAAGTTGTGACAGTGATACCGACAGCGGTGAAGACGAATAAAGCTCTGCTGCTGTTTCTATAGATTTTCTTTCTGAAAGTGATCAATCAATATCTCAAAATACTGCCGGACAGGTGAACGCATGAAACGGAACTGTGTGGAAAAGCATGACAGGTGTTCCAGGTCTGGGAAGAGCATCTTCGTCCAGTGTGTTTTCGGAACGTCCTGGCCCAACGTCTTATTGTCACAGATCTGTAGTAAACGGTAGCCCTTACAGTTCTTTTCATTTATTTATAGATGAACATATGCTCAGGTGTATTCAGAAACTCATTATCAACCACGGAAAGAAAGATAATGACGATTTTGATTTACATGTTGATGAGCTGGAAAGTTTTATAGGTCTTCAAATCGCTCGAGGAGTGTTGGTCGGGAAGAATAAGCCAGTAAAGCGACTTTGGAGCAAGAAATGGGGACAACTAATCTTTCGAAATACAACGAGCCGTGATAGGTACCAGGAAATTATGAAACATTTGAGGTTCGATGACTTTTTTAGTCGGAGGCAAGGGAGAAAAACTGACAAATTTTGCTTGATTTCCGAGGTGTGAAAATGCTTCATAGAAAATTGTAAGAAATGCTATGCACCAAACTGCATTTGATTGTTGATGAACAACTTTTCCCATGCAAAACCGGGTGTCCTTTTATACAATATATGGCTAACAAGCCAGACAAATTTGGAATTAAGTTCTGGCTTTTGGCTGATGCTCAATCAAAATACTTGCGCAATGGCAAACCATATTTAGGAAGAGATTCTAGCCGAAGCAGATGTAGCGATCTTCCAGGTGATGTGTGCTTGACCCTTTTACAACCTTATTATAAAAAGGGATACAATGTCACCACCGACAACTATTTTCCCAGCCTAAAGCTAGCGGAAGAACTTAAGCAGAAAAAAACAACAATCCTCGACACTATACGGAAATAACGACGAGAAGTGCCAAGCACTGAGCTGATAATAAAAGGCAAGGAATTATATGCTTCTGAAATATTTCCTTCGCCATCCGGTTGCTGCTTGACAATATACAAAGCAAAGAAAAAGAAAGTTGTTTGTTTCCTGAGTTCAATGCACAGAAACGTAAATATTGATCAGTGCCACAAGAAAAAACTGCCTAAGACAATACAGTATTACAACAAGTCCAAGGTGAGCGTGGATGTACTGGACCAGATGGCTCGATACCATATCAGCAAAAGTTCCACTAGAAGATGGCCTGTGGCTGTATTTTTTAATATTCTCGAGTGTGCCCGCATAAATGCTTACATTATTTACTACCTTACAACGAAATTGAAATTATCAAGAAGACAGTTTATGCTTGAGCTTATAAAAGAACTTTGCAAACCAAAAGATGGAGTGGGCTCAATACCTCCTTCTCCAGCAGTGGATCACATAGTCAGCATTGCATTGCCGGGAACCAGTGGTTTAGCACACCAAACTCGGAAAAGAAAAGAGTGCCAGTTTGTAGCATGTAGAAACAAATCTAGCTCTTTTTGCCAAAACTGCGTGAAAGTATGCTGTGGCAAACACACATCCGAAAAAGTAACAATTGTAAAATGCAAAAATTGTGATGGTTGAGTGTCAATAAATTTGTATACCTTGTATTTCTATTTAATTAATTATAATCAAAAAATGTCAAAAAATTAATCATAAAAATGTCAAATATGCAAGAATAGTTTCTTTGTGCTTTTCATACAGTATATATCGAAATTAGTGAAAGAGAGAACCTATTAAAACCGATTTACAGATAACCGGTCAAAAATGACCGCATCCGTCCTTATAGGTAGGGAAATAAATCAAGGCTTCTAGTGTTAAATTACACGAAACTTAGATTGAACAAAATAAATTATAAAAATTTGGTAACATTGTAGCGGTTTCGACCTCTGGTTGTTATGTTTCAGTAGTTTTTGGAGTTAATTATTGTTGAAAAAGGGTCTGCTATTAACAAATAGTAATAAAGGCAGCTTAGACATTTATTTGGCATAAGAAAAATTAATTTCGCTAACGCACCCTCAATTTCTGCAAAAAAATAATAAAAATCCCACAAAAAAATTTAAATATTTTCAAACAAAATAATGATATATCAGAGACAAGGCTGTACCAAGATAATAAAATCTTCAAAACTTAACAAGAAGCAAAATATTTATCGGCACAGGGTCTACAATAACAATAAACAGCTATCAAAACTACAGACCTTAAAACTAGCTCCGACTCCTTTCAAATTTGAATGTATTTTGAAAGGAGTCGGAGCTAGTTTTAAGGCCTGTAGTTTTGATAGCTGTTTATTGTTATTGTAGACCCTGTGCAGATAAATATTTTGCTTCTTGTTAAGTTTTGAAGATTTTATTATCTTATTACAGCCTTGTCTCTGGTATACCATTAGTTTGTTTGAAAATATTTAAATTTTTTTGTGGGATTTCTATTATTTTTTTGCAGAAATTGAGGATGCGTTAGCGAAATTAATTTTTCTTATGCCAAATAAATGTCTAAGCTGCCTTTATTACTATTTGTTAATAGCAGACCCTTTTTCAACATTTACTGATATGGAGTAAAGTCGCTTAGATAGACTATCCTGCTAGGGTTTGATTACTGTTTTCCAATTTTAAGAGTTAATTATTGCAATCACTATGTGCAACAGTGCACATTTATTTGTGTATCTAAGTTGATTTCTTTAGTTTGAGCGCTGTTCGATTAATTAAACGCACATTTTAAGCTTCTAATTTTGCTTTAAGCATTTTATGCATTGGTTAAATTAGTTAACTTTGTATTAATTGCGTCTAGTTGTTTCACTCTAAATCATTTTTTCAGTAAATTCGGTTTGATTTATTTCAGTTTGAATAGGTTTCTGTTCATCTTATTTGATAATAAAAGGATCCTTTCGTTTGCTAAATATTTTTTCAACAAGCAAGCAAGCCAGCAACGCAGATCTTTGGTTTAAAGTACAATCGCCAGATACCCAAACTGGTGATGTTGTTGCTGTAGTTCTTGCTGTTACCCGATCTCTTCCGAGGAACGAGGGCATGGCTGAAGACCATGAAACCTCAAAAGCAGAGCAACTTCCCTGGGCCTGAACCAGAGGTCGTAAAGAGACAGAGAGTTGCCAAAGAACGAGCGGCACAAAGACTCCATAGCAGGACAGTACAGGATGAGATGAAAGAGGTAGTCCTGAGAAATGCTGTCACTTTTTCTCTATAAGGTCTAGTTTTTTTGCTATGGTATATCCCTCTCGTTAGGAAGCCGATAGCTACGATAAAGACAGGCAAATCGAAGAAACAATATTTTCATGTAACTTTATGGCACATATTCGTGAAATCACACCAAAATATTTACAATCAAAGCTTGAAGTTGTAAAAAATGCTAAGCATAGACATCACTAGCCATAAAATGTCGTTTTACTGATTTTCTAGAAAAAAAGACTCCGGCATTATCGCGCTTGATAGACCAACAGTAGTCTGCAAGCATGGTGGCATTCCAACAACCTTGATAGCAAACTTCCATGTCGCTGTTATCTTGATGGAAGCTCTCCCTTTGCTCGTCGCTCACATCACCTAGATTTTTTGGAAAACGGGCAAGATGGCAGTACAAAAAATGTAAGAAGATGCTCAGATTTGCAACTAGTTGATGGAGGCCTGTGAGTAATGTTTCAACAAGCTCTTTGTAGTTGGGCGCCTTTGTTTTTCCCAAGAAGAATTTTACGACATTTGTAAACGCAGTCTGGGCACTCAATTATGGATCCATAAAACTAAAGAAATTTGCGTCATTCTTAACTTTCGAATCTGGTGTCCATCAAAAATTCCAGCTTTTAATTTTTCTATGGTTAGGCCTGGAAATTTCATGCAAGAAACAGTCGCCATCTTTTTCAAGAGCCTTCACAAACTGTTTTATGATGCCAAGCTTTGTGTGAAGAGGAGGAAACACAATTTTGAAACGCTCTATCAAAGGAGGAGCCAGAACATTGAGAGAGCGAGGAATCAGCTCACTGCGCACGGGCCAATCTTTTTTATCCAATACTCTGTTCTTACCCTGCTGTCCCACAAACACAAGAAGCAAGGAAATTTTGTGTAGCCACCTTGTAGCCCGAGGAGAAACCCAACCATTTTCAAATCGACACATATGATCCATTGGTGCTGTCTGTATGAAATTTTTTCCAGAAATTTGATGTAATCAAATTTGAGGGTTTATTTTTTGAGGGTCGTTGAATGGCTTAGAGCAGGCCTACACAACATACGGCCCGCGAAAGCATTCCGCAAATTTGTTCCGTGCGGCCCGGGAAAGCATTTCAAAGTCAATCAACAGCTCAACTCTGTCTCTTCTGTATTCCACCTGCTGTGTGTGATAGAAAGCATTTTGATTAAATCTTATTCCTCAATTATTACGTAACAGTTACTTGTCTTATGATGCTTTATTCAATGTTTTTTAGAAGTTTTGTAGGTTAACAGCTCATGATCTTAATCTAGATGAGCCAGAGAAGAGCATCAGAATGGAAAATTTTTAAACTCTGTACTAGGGCCATTGCGCAGGCCAAAAAACGATCAGATAAAGTAGCCTACAATTTGAAGTTCATCTATCCATAGAGAGTGGTTCACTTGCTTATTTTTACAGTTATCATTTCAGTGTTGTTTATGTGTTAGTGTTACGTAACCTGCCTGTAGCTGAACTTTGTGTTTTAATGGTTAACCATGTCTGAAGGGAAAAAAAGGAAAATAGACAGCGAGCACAGAGCGTTTAACTCTGTGTGGACGAACAAGTATTTGTTTGCAACAAACAAAGACAAAATAATCTGTCTAGTGTGTCGAGAAACGGTAGCCGTTCCCAAGAAATATCATTTTAGAAGACATTTGGAAACTGAGCATCCTACTATCGCTGAATTGGATCCAAATGAATAAAACCTTAAAGCAGCTAGTCTCATGAAAAGCCATGGCAAGATACAACAATTTTTCAAAGTATTCGACAACGAAAGTGCAAAAACTACAAATGTTAAATTCCAATTTTAGAGGAAAATTACTGCTTCTGGAAAGTGTTTTACAGAAGGAGAGTTTGTAAAAAAGTGCATGCTGCAACCTCAAAGATGCAGATACTCCAAAACATCAGTTTCTCACGCTTGATCGTACAAAGAAGGGTGGCTGACATAGCTGCCAAATTAACGGTTCAGTTAAAACAGAAAGTAAAAGAATTCTGTTTTTATTCATTGGCTATGAATGAAAGTATCGATTGTTGCGATACAGTTCAGCTTGTCGTATATATTCGATGCGTTGACAAGGACCTTAATATTAGCAAAGAACTTGCCGTCATGCAATCAATGAAGGGCCGTACTACCGGAAAAGACATTTGTACTGAATTAATCAATGGTGTAAACAAGAACTTGGCATACAGCTCTGCAAGCTTAGTGGCCAATTGTACCGACGGTGCTCAAGCTATGTGTGGAAAACATACTGGAGAAGCTTCTCTAATTCAGGAAGTCATTGAGAGACGTATAATCAGACAACACTGCACTATTCACCAGTAGGCTTTGTGTGGTAAGATTTTAAAATTTGACCACGTAATGTCTGTGGTAGTTTCGATTGTAAATTACTTTCGTGCTCGCGTTCTAAAACATTAGACATTTCGAGCATTTTTGGAAGAGGTGGATGCCGAGTATAAAAACCTGGTATACAATACAGATGTGAGACGGATGAGCCAAGGAAGAGTGCTACAGCGTTTTGTTGCTTTGAAACAGGAATTGTTACAGTTCCTTGGAAATAAACCAAAACAGTTAGAAAAGCTTGAAAGTGAATCCTGGAATCATGATTTATTTTTACTTTGTGATATTACTGCTCATGTGAACGATCTCAACACGCAGCTTCAGGGAAAGACCTGCATTATTTCACTTGGTAGAAGCAATGAAAGCTTTCAAAATAAAACTACGACTTTTCAGAAGTCAGTTGTTGAAAGGTAAAATGATCCACACTCCTACCTGTGCATAACATATTTCCCAGTGCCAACATCTTGAGCTAGGAGAAAAATTTGCACAGCAAATTGAGATACTAATGCAAGAGTTTGACGAAGACTCACTTTGTCTCAGAAAGAAAATCTCCAATTCAAACTGGTTGAAGACCCCATTTTTTATGGATTCATAAGAAGTGCTCATACAATTGCATTTGGAGGTTATCAAACTACAAGCCTCGCATGTATGCAAGACTAAACGCAGAGGAAGCAGCCTGCTAGATTTCTACTGAAGTCTGAACAGTCATAAATATAAAAACATTGTCCAACTTGCAAAGAAAACGCTGAGTATATTTGGCATTACCTGCATATGCGAACAAACTTTTTCGATTATGAATATGAACAAAAACAAGCAGCGCTCTTTTTTGACGAATGAAAGTCTGGAGGACATCCTGAAAATATCTACTTTTTATATGCATTTAGATTATTACAAACTTGTCGCCGGAAAGCGATGCAAAGTTTCACATTAGTATTTGTGATTAAAGTGTGCACAAGTTTCTACAAAATTTGAAGTATTATACAATGATAAGGTACGCTTAATTGCATTATAAATAGTGATTTAACGTATAAAAAATGCCCAAACGGCCTTCGACAAATTTTTTCTGGTTAATGTGGCCCGAGCCTTTCTTTGAGTTGTGCAGGCTTGGCCTAGAGAAACTGATCCATATAAGTTGCCATTGTGAAGAAGAACACATTTTAAACTTCTTTTGAAACTGTCTAAAAAAGGCGCCAATCTTGGGAATCATACTGTTGGATACCAAGCAGCCGCAGCAGGCCGGCAACGTCGTTGCAATACACTATGTCGTTTTCCTGAGTGAAATATGGCAAGAATTTAATATGACTTTTTCTATAGAAAGTTATAAAAGTTCCAGGATGAAGTAGATTTTTTTCTTTAAGTCTTGAAGCTAGAAGCTCAGAAGATTCTTGGGAAAGGTTGAGATCTTTATTCAGATCACTTAGTCCTCCTTGAGAAAAAAGCTGTGGTAGTAAAGAAGGAGGAAAACCGATATCTGAAACAGTGTCTTTACCATCGTCAGTGGACAAAACGAAGGCTTGGTCTTCTTCAGAACCAGGCGATTCCAATTCGGGCAAGCCTTTAAACACTGAAACAGAAATTTCATTACAGTGTGGAATTGACTTACTTGCAGACTCGAGGTTTGCATAAACCAACGAATTCCTGCTCTTCCTGTTGATTCCCTTCGTGTTGACAGCACAGAAGCAGCAGACGTCAAAATGTTTGTTTGGTTCACGACAGACCATTGAAAAACCAAAGCAGAATGACTTTCTATCCTTTTTAGTCCACTGTCAAAGATGCTCAACACATTGCTTGCATAAAATATGGGGTGCCCATGCCTTATCTTGATCACGCAACATTACTTTGAAGTAAGCAAGATAAGCACACTTCACAAATTCACTGATCCCTTTCCTCTAGGATTGCAACGTATATTTCCCGAAAATATAGCAAAACACATTTGGATTGTTATGCAAGAGGCTAGTGATGCACTTAGCAAAACTGCAGACAGTGACACTGTTTCGACCTATCATGTCTCTTCAGTGCAGTTGGTGACCGATAAGAAGCTAGAGGCTTTTGATAAAGCATAGCTTAGACCGCCACACTTGCAGGATCTATACTAGATCCACTTGGTGGAAGGTCTGTTAGTACTCATTTCGATTATTCAAACAACGTCGCCTAGGAGAGGATGTAGCCATGCTTAATTTTTGTTTTAAAAACCTGCAACGCAAGTAAATAATGCAGCTTATTTATTTCCTGTCTGACTTACAAATGAATTCCTAATAGAAGAATAAACCTTACTTTGACCTAGAAATCAACAAAAACAGGCGACAATCGGTAGGCCTTGTATAGCAAATTTGATTTTTATTTTAAGGTTTGTAATGCCATAATCAATTAACATACATCACAATAACAACCTACAATTGTAATTATGACGCTATAATGTATATAGAAATACGCCTAATTTTGAGGTAAAAAAGTATAAAACAGCAAATATCTTCACAACTTGACCTGATAAGAGAAAATTAGTATGATTTTCGGAATCAGCACCCCCAAATTAGTCTAAATCAGCTTGGAAACCTTAGGCACCAAAAAATGTGTTGGCGAGTGAAATAGACAAACCAGCAACAAAGAATTGAAACTTGCGTTCTGTGAGACCGAGAAGATAAGGATAGGTCAGAAATAATCGATAACAGAGTAAAGCAGGATGTAGTTTTGAGAGAGAGGTGTCAACCCTAATACAATCAGCGTAAGAGTCAAAAGCATAGTGAAAAAGTGAAGAAAGTTTAGAAAAGAAAGAAAAACACCTCGCCTGAGTGATGAGTCTGATGATTTTACCGCCATCGTTCGAATTATTGAGAGAAAAAGAGCGCAAGTTGTCTTTTTGGTAATTATCAAGCTGTTAGCCTGCCAGTCAAGTTTTTCATCACGAAAACAAAAATAAATTGCAAATTGCTTTTTTGACTGTTATAAAAAAATAGACTCGGAAAAGATAGGTAAAAAAAACATTGATAAAGATCAAAAAGCATTAAAGAGCCAAGATGGCGAAGTAAGCGAATTGACTGAGAATCACCGCGTTATTCTGTAATCAAACTGGTTGGCTTCGTTTTAACCCTTTTCTGTCTCCGAAAAAAGCAATCATATGATTGTAAACAAACCAGAAGTATAATAATCGAAAGCAAAGCAAAAACATACCAGTACTGATACAAATCGCTTTCTTTTTGATGCGGTTAACTTTTAATGTTCTCATTTCACAATGCTATTACCATTAATTGCCTGTTTTTCAACATTGCCAATGTGGATGTGAGAGACAGTCTTAAATTTTTAATGTTTTTACTAGCAGTTAATACTGGACTTGGTTTACCGAGGAAACTTTTTAGGACAATGCTTTTTTACTTCAAACAAACCAAACGCATGAGACTGATTACAAGCCTGGTTGAATTATGAAACCAAAAAATGGGTACCGGCAGCTTAAAATAGCGCTTATTCTACTAGACAAAACCAAAGTTATCTCGAATCAAATTAAATTGCGTCCCAAAAATAGCAAACGTCACTAAATTGAGGGCTGGTTTTTTGTAAGCTAGAATATTTGAGTACAATCCCAAATCAGCTGAACAAACTTCTTTTTCTGACATAGTTGTTATACTATTCTAGAATAAAATTTCCTTACCTATTTCAATGTCAAACTGTTTGGCTAGGTCGCAAATTTTTTGATCATCATCTTCATGCATATTTTCCATCAATTCTATGCAATCTAACAAACAGTCGCCTTCGTCCAATGGAAACTCTGTGTTTTGCTGAACTCCAGCTTTTGCCATGTTTTCTGTTATACCGAGATCAGTAATTTCTATAAAGGCTTTCACAACTTCAATTTTTTGGTCCAACCTTGACATTTTTTCCTTATCTAGAAAACCGTTAGTTTAATGGTGATGCTGTCCATAAATTGGAAGTAAATATTTTGTGATATCACATACGTTGCAGCTCATGTATGAAAAAATCGCAGACTTTTTTCAACACCGCTTCAATTTAACACTATTTAAGTTAAGTATTGTGTGGTGTCGGTTCATGTAGTTTTTCCAACTTTATCAAAAACAGAGCCCAATTAAGGTAAGAGTTTTGGCTAGAGCCAGATTATCATTTATGTCTTGGCCAGGACCGGGTTTACAAAAACTCTAAATTCAACCACTTTATGTTGTTATCACGTTTATAAAATTTTCTGATTGTTCGCCTTATCATACAGTAAATCGGCACTTTTTAACTTAAAAACAATATTTATCAATTAGTAAAATTGGACGATAGACCATCACAGTTCAACAAAACTCTTTGCATTATTTAAAAATCCCTTGCCCTAGCCTTCATTTAATTTACAAAGTGCTGTTTTCACATCATTTGCCCAAAATAGAACTTAAGCAGGCCTTAGACCAGGGATGGCAATTTTATCCCCAGTTCGGCTAGAATTGCCATGCCATCCCCGACCCAAATCCTGGTCTGCCGTACGTCAGACGGAACTACGCCCAGCCATACGGCTTAGTTACCCAGTATTATTACATTATAACAAGAGAGCGTACATTATTCATGATATGTAGTTATGTTTATTCTTTTATGACTAGTTTTTAGGCCAACGAATGATTTTGATATTGATGTCAAGGATTGATTTACAATAACAATATACAACAACGAGCGCGCGAACAGAGCGAGAATGTTAATCAGTCACCCACAATGTTTGATTTCATCAAAACACCGATGATCCGAAGTTGCATCTCATGGGGTCGCCATGACAGATGTCCGTCAAAAACAGAGATGTATTACTGATTTCCTCAATTCCTTAATGCAGAAAAATTACAGCCAATTGACATCCACAAACACTTGGTAAAAGTTTATGGCAGCAAAACAGTCAATGTCACTATAGTTAGAAAATGGGTCTGTCGCAACCAAAGTGGTCACAGAGAAGTAATGGACCTTGCTCTGGGCGTCCAAGCACAGCCACCAATGAAGAAAATGAAGTGCACCTTAATAAGCTTAGCAAATTCAACCGGCGGATAGTAGCGAATAAACTGAGCACAGACCTGGGAGTATGCATGGGGCAATGAAAAAGGTAATATCCTCTCTGAGGTACAGCAAAAGATGTGCCAAATGGATGCCACAAATGCTCACCCTGGAACAAAATGACCACCAAGTGACTGTCAGTCAAGAGCTGTTGGAACAATATGAAGCTGAAGACGATGCCTTCCTTGACCGAATTGTCACCAGTAATAGCACTTCGTTCACTACTACAAACCATAATCTAAGCCACATTCAATGGAATAGCACCACTCACATTCTGCTCCAACAAAAACGTTCAGGTGACAACACTCAGCAGGCAAAGCAATGTGTATCGTCTTCTAGGATGCACAGGGCATTAACTTTTCGGATTTCTTGAAACCAGGGGAAAATATCAACTCTAGACATTACATTAAAGCATTGACAAAACCGAAGGTAAGATTTGCCAGCACTAGATCAGAGAAAAAAAAAGTCTTTGCTACACAACAACGCCAGACCTTACGCCGTCTCAATGTGACAGAATCGGCTTCGAAAAAAAAATGATAATTTTTGAACTTTCTGTGGCTGAGCTAAACTAGCGCCTTTAGTTTGCACGCCTTTATTTTTTCTCTATTCGGCGTTTGGTAGCTTGAAGATAAAATGCGACTCTCGTGCGTTTTTTGCTTAAAACCGGGCGAGATTTGCATTTTGATTAGCTGGCCTCTCGCTCCAAACGGTAAATAGTAACGTTCTTGCATTTTAAAGTAGTTGCTTATTATCTGTTGCTGCAGGAAGGTTGAATTTTATACCGCATGAATTTATTTTACGAAAAAACGCTCGGTGAATTTTTGCTCTTTTTTTTTATTTGATGGTTGGAATTTATTTTAACTGGGTTTTTGCATTCCATTTATTTTAACTGAGTTTGGCGCAATAAAGAAGTTTTTTACTTAATTGTTGTGGTGAAGAAGGAGCGAAAGCTATGAAGTTCCTCCCGGGCACTTGTGGACAAATTTTTTTGACTGACGATTTGTGACACTCAAGACTACCGAATGTGTGATCAAGTTTGACTGGACAGCGCTCCTTATCCATCATATAGCCATGACCTTGCGTCATTAGATTTTCATCTGCTGGGTCTTTAAAAGAATGATTTCAAGGATAGTATTTGGTTGACAACAATGCTGTCATATGCATAGTCAAAAAATGGACTGCAACAGCTGGAAGAGAGCTTTACCAGCACAGCATACAGGCCCTCGATAATCATTGGGTAGAATGCATCAAAAATGGTGATGATTTTGTAGAAAAATAAAATTTTAAATGTAATATGTGTATGATTCAGTGACGTTGCTTCTGTTTTTCTATTTCTATAATTTTTTGAGTTGGAAGATAGCAGGCATTATTTTATAAACCATTCTCGTAAGTGCCGACAAGAGTTTTATTGTAGTGTTAGTTCAGGTTTTAGTATTGTGATATTGTGATTATGTTTTTAATTAATAAAGTAAGAACTATTTATTTTGCTTTATTTTATCGTAATTTAGGCAACTGCATGTGATGCCACAATAAATTATCTACATGTAAATACAGTATGCCTTCTCACTAGCAGCATACTATTGGTAAAGTGCTAGTCCTCATTTTACCTGAAACCAAACATGACCAATTTACCTCTGAATTTCGGAGAAGGGGTAACTGAGCCATACCACTTTCCTCTTCAGGCTTAACAATCAATCAAAAAATGAGCTAATTAGAGTAGATAAATGACCTCTAAAAAAAATTCATCTAAATCTTACCAATAACACAGTCTATTTTGAATGACATTTTATAAAAAGGTCGTCCACTGACATATACACTCCATAAAAACAATTCTGGAAAGGATTAAGCAATCTATAAAAAAGCTTTCATCAGTTTTACAGCTTTTGCTTCCCTCCTGCCTTCTTCCTTCAAAACTTACATATAATAATGTGCTAAGTAATCACAAGCGGAGTTTCTCACTTTAGCATTTATGATTTTAAGAATATTTCCTTTACGGTATATTTGTCAATACACAATTTTTCCCTTCGCGCTCATACACACACACTAACATTTTTGATTCAGACATGGGTTTCTAATCTAGTTTGAAATTGTTTCGTAAATATTGTTTATGAAAAAAATTGTTTAATAATTTCTACTAACCTTTGGTTTCGAGGCCTACACCAACCAGTAATCCAGAAACAAATATCCTTACCATCTTCCATTGAGATGAGAAAAAATGTTTTTTCAAAAAATTAAAACAATTTGAATATAAATGGTTTTGAACTATGTGGTAAGCTGTAAAGTATTCCTGCAATAACTTATGGGAAAAGTACAGATCAATGTCTTCATCGAAAATTGTACTGGTGTAACCTTGATAACCTTGAACGGCGATAATCAGATCTTGAACTTCTTTTATGGTTAAGTCTTCACTTTTTAACTGCTCAGTAGTAATGACGACAGTTGAAGCCATGGTAGCATTAAATGCAATTACTCCAAGTTGTTTTTGAATTAGGCCGATTTGTTTGTTTTTTGTGTTATCGAGACTGCTAAGGTTCTTGATTAACGTGGCAAAAATTTGAGTCAAAGCTGTTGTTCCTCTAACACTGGATGATAGATGAAGACAAGCTTGAACACACAATCGCAGCATCATAGGATTCAAGCACAAGTCAAAAAGTTGAGGAAATTCTTTGTTGATTTTGCCCCATATTTCTTCAGCCTTGTCTAGGGCGAAGGCAAAGAAAAGGGTTTTCATGTCATCAAACTTTAAATCTTTTACAAATAATGTAACTTTCGGTCTCAACCTTTCTGGTATTGTCAATAAACTGTGAGGTCGAGATGTCATAATCAGGCGGGCATCTGGTAAATAATGCTTTCTACATAAATTTGAAATGATGTCTTCTATCTTTTGGGGTGTTTCATATTCAAAAGACGGAGGTTTGGGATTTAGTTTCCAATTGCATTGATCAAAACCATCAATAACAACAGTTACCTTGCTTTGATTGTCAATTATCCACACGAAATCGTCTGAACAAAACTCTTTTTTGTCTTGAAAGTCTAGGTCAGAATGCTCTAGCAAAAGTTGTCTTAACGTCAGCTTTGATTGACCGAAGTTTAAGTTGTTAGCATTGAGTAGAAGATGTAAAGACCTAGTTTTTGATTGTGCCAAACGTTTTGCAAGAGTTGTTTTCCCAGATCCTGGATAACCAATCAGGGCAAGGTATTTCCAATCCTTATTTAGTTGGTTTATAATATCATTGAAACTAACTTCGTCATTGTTCTTTGTTCCATATGCAGGCATACATAACTGATGCTTATCATTCCTTATTGCTGCTTGCCCCTCATAAAATACAGTTTTGACAAAACTTGGATGGTCCAAGGGATTTTGTTCTGGCTTTGTGTCTGGTTTGTCACAAACGAAATCTTTTGACCGATTTTCTATTTCAAAATAGTCCATAATATCTTTTAGAGTATTTGATTATAGAGCAGCAACTGAAATAAAATTTTTGTTTAAAAAATACAGCAGCGGGCAAAAACAGTGCTTTAAACAAAGTTATGAAAGCACATATGATAAGGTTTTGTATTTATTAAGTTACAAAAACTAAACCAATTTCTCGAAAATATGCTTTTTTGTGCAAAACTGAAACCGAGAGCTATGTGCTTTCATAGTTTTCAGGCACAATTGAAATTACGTTTTAAAATTATAGCAAAAATATAGATTTTAAACAATTCTAGTTTGGACCCCCTTTAAAAACTATAAATTGTGTTAAACTAAGGCTGAAAGCCACTGGCAGTTATTTCTCATTAGTTAACACAAATTTGGCCAGGAATAAAGACTTTTTAGCCTCATTTATGGTTTACTGCTCTAAGAGATAATTCATAATGCTAAATTAGTTTTGCGTTATTCATAGTTGCTTTGAGCTGTAGGGTGGATCTGGTAATCAACGAATAAACATTAAGCAATCAATCAAATCAATTGAAGTGTACAAAAAACCGTAAATAATTTACCTGCGACCCGGCCTACACCAACTAAAGAAAGGTTATTTGAGACTGGATTAGATAAATTTGCAAGAATTCGGCTGCAGTATGAATTAAACGAACGATTAAAATCCCGGATGCCGGCAACCCTGCTACACCTTGAGATGGACCATGAGTGGATTTAAGCAGAAAATCAAGGCTTACTATCGTGCATTTTTTCCATTTCAATTTCTGTTACTACTTTTCGACTGTTCGTTGCAGGGCAAAACGTAATTTTTGCTAGCAAATGTTTTTTTATTGACCTAGCTTAACCGTAAAAATTGTTATTGTTTTCTTTTCTGTTTTTATTTAATTGCAAAACTATCTGCACATAGTGTTAATGATCTGCCTATGCTTTTGCTCTAGCTTTGTTACTGATTCGTTTTCTGGGTTTGCTTACCTAAAGCCGTGATTACATTGGCTGAGCGGGGTTGGGCAAAGCCAAGCCTTGGCTAAACGCTTTACAGAGAAAGAATGGCATGGCGAATCGGCTTGAAACGCTTCACGATTACACATGAATGTACGTGTGTCGGGCACACCTATCACGGGCGATTTGCTCTTTCACTGTTGGCGATAGAAAAAGGTCAAATACTCTTTGAACAAGCTTCGTATTAGAGTTTTTGGATTGGTACTAAATTAAAATTTTTGTATTTGGTGAAACTGAAAACTTTTTTAGTGTTCACGTATGTACAAACGAAATCAAATCTTTTTCCAAAACGGTGTTTTTGACAAAACTAAAAATGCGTCTTGGTTGTGCAAGCAAGTGAAATTGTTGTGTATTGCAGCAGAACTGCTTTTGGAATTTTTGTTTCAAGGTGGCAACAAAACTTATGTTTGCCAAAGTAGCAGCGAATTTTTTAAATAGATTTTTTTGAGCAAAATTTTAGAGATGTTCTTCAAAAAGCAAAAATTTCTTCCAGTTCTTAAATGCAGAGTACTTTTAAATTTATTTATGCATAATATTTTTGGAGGAAACAATTGCTCACTTTTTAATATCCACTTTTGTATGAAAGACTCAATCAGTCTCACCGGCAGTCGTGTGAGTTCTGCCTTTCATAGAATAGCGAGGACTCAGGCAGTAATGGATATTGGGTGAGGCGAACGAGGCGGTCACCTAGGGTCCCCCTTTTAACCCGTTAAGTGCGGAATTAATTTTTCTCTTTTCGAGTTACAGTGCGTCTTTAAGTCGAGTTACAGTTACAGGCGCGTTTCGCTTTTTTTTCTGTCTCGATTATTTTCGCAACAGCGAAGTTTTGCGGGAAAGTCCCTGACGGGCAGTTTCAAACTTTCAATTCGCGAGAGCGAAATTTTGCGTAGAAGTTTTTGACGAAGTATATAATTGTTGCAGTTTCTGTACCCGCTGTGTTGGAATGGTTAAGATTAAGATTAAGGCGCATGACATTGAATCTCGCTTATTTTGAGATCAAGTTCGATCCTGCTTGAAAGCATCACTGATAACCGGCAGGAAAGGTATTTTCCTACTACATGTCTCTTTCCGGCTGGTAAATGCTAGAAAATTTCGCTTTCATGTGTGTCAGAATAGGCCACGATTTGAACAATAACTTAAGGATATAAACGTTTGGGTCAAACTGCTGATTATTTTTGAAATGAAAAAATTTGCTAAACAGAAAAAGACGGTTTTTATCCATGACCTCAGCAAAAAATGGGCTATATAATAATGCTTTTTTGCTAAAGTAGTGCTGCATTTCGGGCTGGTGATTAACACCTTGGATAAGCAGCAATGCTAGAAAACCCTTATTTCATTGCTGTCGGTATCAATCTACCCTTCCGAACGTAAACGCGCCATCAAGTTGGCCAAGCGTTCCTCCGAGAATTGCCTGGTGTATCGATTGGTGTCTGTAACAATTAGGTCTACATTTTTGTTGTCAAAAATTTCAAAAAATTTCTGTGGGTCAGTTACACCGTTCAGGCTACTGGTATGCCTGGGTTGCTGGTAAATGAAAACCTGCTTCGTACTTGGCCGTTAACGGTCCACTGCAGATTATCGTTGTTAGGAACACTACTGCTAGCTTGATCAGTGTCGCTATCAAGTACGTCGGCATTTTGCAAATACCCTATGTCAGCACTGTTACTTTCTGAGTGTCTAGAGAAGACAAATCATCACTAGCATTACGTATATGCAACAAAAGATCATCGTCTGAGACTTACAAAACTTTGCTTGGCGTCGCCATTTGTATCAGCTAAAATACTCTTATAAATATATTTGAAAAACTAAAACCAAAAATAAAATAAAATATCGTAAATATCTATCCGACAAGACTCTCGCAGTGATCATCACGTTAGAAGTTGTCTAAATGCTATTACAGGATTGTACTTTTAGAGCATTTGATAAATTGGTCTGAACTCAATGAATAGATATAGCCATAAAAGTGTTTTACGCAATAAAACTTTTCTATTGGTGCAAAATGCTTACTCAGGATTTTCTCACCCTGGCGCGCGACAAACGCCATGCGAAAGCGAAATAAAAACGCGTAGTTAAAAGCGGTGGCGACTCGGACGGATATACACGTCTTACGCAGTGAGAGAGCGACATGCTTTGACGGATATACACGTCTTACGCAGTGAACGGGTTAAAGATGCTGCATACATTATTATTTCCCGACATTTTAAAATGCCTCTTTGGCCTCGGTAACTCTGGAAGGTTTGGGTTCTGAACACATGCCCCGTGTGATAACCAAACCCAAAACTGAAATACATTTTTCTACTAATACGCTATGCCATATACTTTCGAATTATTTTGACAGAAATTGTAGTGATATTGTGGAATCAACATAATTGTTGGGGTATCACCTCATTTGTAAATTATAAATTTGATTGAGATGGTAGTAATTGTTTTGCTATTTGTATAAATTTAAAATTCCACAGCTGGATGAAAATTGTGAAAGTGAAGAATCAAAACGAAGGAGAAAAAAAGAACGCAGAAAGATTGTTGCAAGATTAGGACTCATGGACAGATTTGTTTTAATAAATAACCCTACTAGTAGAAAATCAATTAAGAAAGAGAGTGCAGCTTCAAGCAGCGTGTTGCAGAGGAAAGCCTGCAACTTCTGATGACGCTGAAGTTAGTGATACGACTACAGCTTCTCTGCAGTCACTTGACTACAGTGACATCGGCAATCGGCAATTCGCCTCATACAAGAACTGCGTCTGTTAGAGATTCCATTATGCAAGCTAGGCCCCCCAAATTACCGCCAAATAACTTTGTTTATTCAAAAACTAATAATAGGCAGTTTCACCCATCGCACTTCTGTGGAAAGTTTTTATATGGTGAAAGCTTTATAAGATCGTAATTAGTATATTCTGTGTCTAACGACAGAGGTTTTTGTTTTTCCTATAAACGTATGCTGTTGCTTGCGCATAAAGTTTAGGTTCAACTAGCAAGGAGAAAAATAGAAACAAGTTTATCTATAAGTGATTACTTGTTTAGTGCAACAAGATATGCTTGTTGAATATTGGAAAAAAGATTTTTAGCAGACTTTTGTCAATATTGCAATATTTGGGAGAAAAAAACTTGCCTTTTAAGGTATCAGCAAATCACAAAACCATTGGAAATCTCAGAAAGGGTAATTCTCTTGGATTAGCAGAATTACAAGCAAATTTAATTTTTTTATGGCTGAGCATCTAGCAAAAGTCAATTCCAACACATTAAGTAATCACTGTCTCAGTAAAACAATTCAAAATGAGCTGTTTAACTTAATGAGCCAAAAAATTGTATCACAAATTTTGGACCGCCTACGCAAAACAAAGTATTATTTAATAATTTTAAACTGTACCTCAGATGCCTCCCATAGTGAGCAGCTCACTGTAATTGTGCGATTTGTTAATCCAAAGAGTGTGGAAATGAAAAAGCATTTTATTGAGTTTGTTAGTATTTTTGAAATGTCTGGTGATTCATTGACTGAAGTTGTTGAAAGTGCTTAAAAAACACAATATTTCTATTTTGGATGGTCGTTGTCAGTGATGTGACAATGCTGTAAACATGGCAGGAAATATTTCTTACATATTTTGAAATTTTGCAAAAGCTTTACGCCTTCTTTTCTTCTTCAACAAAATGCTGGGATATTTAAAAAAACATGTAGCCAATGTTGTTAAGTACACATCAGACACTAAATGGTAGAGTAAAATTGCCAGTGTCAAGGCTGTTCAATACGAGCTTCTTAAGATTTATCTAGCACTTGCTGAAGTGGTTAAAAGTTCTTTGGACAGTAAATCAGCAGCAGTAGTTTCAGGCATTGTAAAAGCGATATATTCCTTTGAGTTTTTGTTAAGCACTGTCATTTGTTATGATGTCTTAAGTAAAGCAAATCCTGTTAGCAAAAATCTACAGTCAGATAACACAAACATTGATATAGCCGTGTTCCAACGAACAGCTTTGTTACCTTCATCAAGGAGTTTAGAAAAAGTGGATTTGCTAGATGCTTAGACAATGCTAAAGAGATTGCATTGATCTTAAATCCAGATTCTAATAACCTTTTTGACAAATGGCCGAATGGCAGTGGACGAGCAAGATGAGGATGTCCTTTTTTGATAAAAAAAAGTGCTGTCGCGTAGATAACTGATGTCGTGTCAGCTGAAAAGAGGTATGAAGTTGAAGTATTTGATTGCATGCTTGACAAATTAATATCTTTAGCTGACAAGAGATTTCATCGTTTGAAAATGTTCCGTTCCAACTTTGAATTATTTTTCTGTCTCATGGATAAAATTACCTGTCCAAGCTGCCTGAAAACAACTTGAAAGCAGTTTATTTAACAACTGCCAAAGCAGTAGGTTTTAATAAAGCAGAAGAAATGGATTTGTGGGAAAAAGTTAATTCTTTTGTTTCTTTAACCAATAAAGATTTTCTAAGAAGATTCAATACTTCTGATTCATCTGTAATATTAATTCTAGCAGTGCACTTGCAGCTTTGAAATACACAATTTAGGCCGAACTGGTGGAATGCTTTTCAAACTTATATGTAGCATTACGCACTTTTTTAACCATTCCAGTTACAGTAGCTATAGCGGAGCGAAGTTTTTCAAAACTGAAGCTGATAAATACTTTTTTGAGGTCCACTATGATTTAGTCAAAACTTAGTTCATTGGTAGTTTTATTAATAAAAAGAGAAATCAGCAGAACTATCACTTATGATGAATTATTTGCGGACTTTGCTTAGAAAACAGCAAGGTGGCACCTACTGTAACTTCTCTTCCTGTGTTTTGTCAAATGAACAAACGCGATGAAGCAAAACCAACAAGTGGAATTGGAGATAATTTCTACTTCAATATATTGGGATTAAGTTCAATTTCCTTTTACATGCATAATGTTTATAGGTATTTAAGTGCTCATTCTTCAAGAAACTTTAAGCTACCTCTCGCGGTATGGTAAGCATATTGTCAGTGGACTACGTTTTTTTTGCGCAGTGTAACTAAATATGCTATTTTTCCTCCAAATTTGACTGTGTCATGACTTTTTTGGCAGGCAAAAAATAGTTTTGACAGAAAGCAAACTTTTTGTGCAAAATTTGCATAAAATTTTTGGCAGAAAGTTTTGGAGATTATTGGTTTACAATTTATGCCCAAATTTAGTGTTAAGCAGGTTAAAATAAAGCAGTTTTTTAATAACATATTGATTTTGTGACATCATGTTAGAAATCGTTTATTTGCTGAAACTAATAACAAGATTTTATCAATATTACCGATATTGTGTTCAAAGATCGCAGTTTATTAAAGTTTTCGGAATCATTGTAGCTTACAGAGTATTTATTTTGAACTATATGTTTTATTCTTCACTTTTACCAATTATACATAATCAGTATAATTATCTATAAGTATGAATGTAATGGACAATACAGTAAAGACTACGTTCTCGTGGTTATGAAAAAAAGATGTCTCTGCTGTGCACCTTTCAAAATCATGTCACAAGTGACATTCAGCAGAGTTACATTAAAAAAGGTCTTCAGACCTTCTTATATTAACCAGTATGCTAAATGAAACTGTATATGTTGAAAGTTTTTTGGAATCTGCGATATAGGGTGCATTTCTTGGTTTACCGTTATTGTGCCATGAGAGCAACCTACACTATATCTCAATCCTCCAATGGTTGTTTGCTTTTGTATTTGCTTTTGATTTTTTTCTTGAATGTGTATGCGTGGTATAGTGGTGGCAAAGTTTCAAAATTGAAGCTTTGATAGATAGCACGGCGTGTATGACGTCATTCATTCAAACAATTTTGTCACATTGATACAACAATAATCACTGTAGATAAATAAGATATAGTATCAAAATTTAGGAAAACTTGAACATTCAGTACAATGCTTTTTTGCTAGGCATTTCCAGGGCAATTAAGTCACATCAAGTTTTTATTGCATCTGTGTTGCTGTATAACATTTGTATATTAACTACAATGCCGTTGTTATTATAATGAATTTAATGGCAAATTACACGTTTTAGAGGGTGATTAACACTGAAAATGCGGTAACCTGTCACTGCAAAAATGCCTTTCAACATTTCAAACAATTTGCTTTGATTATACAGTAATTCCATACTACTGTATCGGCATCAATTTTTTTACAATATTCGGTACGCTCAGAGTAGCGTTATTTAAATGTTGATCGAAATTATTTATTGCTACATCACGTTTTGGGGACCCCTTGTTAGGACTTTGCCTCGGTCCCCTAATATTGAACATCCACCACTGCACTCAGGATGTTGTTGGCAACCTCGCAGAATGTGAGAACAAGTTTAAAGAAATAGCTAAACAAACCAAAAAATTGTAGCGATTTCGAAAAAAGGATGGGCATGCACACATAAAATTAGGCAAAAATGTCTACTATAGTGGTTTTTGTGTTTAAAAAATATCGCAATAGAATAGGGTTGCTCTCCTGAAGGCTTAAATAGGAAACTAAGATAGTATGATGATGTTTCTGGTCGTTACAAAGATTGAAAAAGCAAGTTCTACTTAGTTAATGTTTAAAAGGATTAATGGAAATGTTTGCAAACGAAATTAAGCTTTCAACAACTACATAAGCTATTTTTCATTATTTTGAAGAACTTTAAAAACGTTACAAACTATTTGTAGTCAACAACTGTTAACGAGTTTCTGTATGTTGTCGTGTCATTATTTTATGGTGTCTGTAATAGCATCGCCAAGTCATAGACCACCTATTCGAGAAACTTAATTGCAGTTAAAATACTTGTTTCAATTTAAAATCTTTACAAAATTTTTACATTTTTTTTCCCAACAAAATTTTCAGAATAAAGATATTGGGCAAATGCTTATCTCCCCAGGTGAACTAGTTTCTTGAAATAGTCCTGGTTAAATTGGATTACTAATGTTGACGCATTTAATTGTACTTTTATTGAGCTAAAAGCAATTTATGACAAAAATTTAATTTCAAGCTGTTATGGGCTATAAGCACAAACTTTTTCGAAATTTTGGAGGGAGATGGATGTAGCACAGTTATCTTTCTGTCAAAGTTGTTTAACAAAATTTCTTGTGTATCATGAGCTGCTATGAACTGCAGCCTGTAAAATAACTCTTCCAATTTCAAGAGCTATTTTCTGAGGCTTACTTATAAATGACAAAATGCAGTGTATGCGCTATAAAAAGTTACTTCTGTTATCTTCCTGTTTTGGACGCTTGCCTTTGGCCTTGTTGCAATTTGGAGAAATTTTTAACTTGCTAACGCCAAAGTTTCTTTTTCTCAATTTTTTTGCTTGGTGCGTTGGGTTTAATGTAAAAACAGATTTAAGCAATTAGCAAAACTGCAGACAGTGACACTGTTTCGACCTATCATGTCTCTTCAGTGCAGTTGGTGACCGATAAGAAGCTAGAGGCTTTTAATAAAGCATAGCTTGGACCGCCACACTTGCGGGATCTATACTAGATCCACTTGGTGGAAGGTCTGTCAGTGCTCTGCGAAGCTCTGCGAAGCTCTGCGAAGCACTCGTGAATGAGTGGCGGTTGTCGCAGATGCACTAAGTCTAGCAACTGCTAGAACAATAGTGCTGTCACAGCCTAGTGGTCACAAGGTCTTACATGTATAATAATGCAAGAGGCCAGCGATGCACTTAGCAAAACTGCAGATTTAAGCAAGTTTTCTAAAAATAATTGCATTTCTTATTTTATATCTTTTTTTAAAAAAAAAGCCAAATGGGAATCATGGGCATTGCTGAGTAGAATGGCATGAAAAATGATATATTTGCACAATTGCCGTAAAAAAGCACATATAACAATTTACATTTTTGTGATCCAAAAATCAAGTTCATTTAATTATTTTAAGTGAAGTTTATCAATAGTAATCTTTAACTGTCACTCATGCCATGTTGCAGTGCATTCAACATGCAAATCGATGTTGTATTTACCACATTCTTTTCTTGCGTTTGCAGTATTTTGCAGATAGAAAATTTTCTCTGCTTTCCACCTTTAAATTTTTGTAAATAATATCCAATTCCATCTTTTCTATTTCACTTAGTACGCACGTGTTTGCACTTTTGTTTGGTTTGCTCATTGACCACAGTGACGTCGATTAAATCTGTAAAAAGCGAAAAAAACACTTTTTTCCGCAGATTTTTTTCTTATATTTGTTTACTAGCCAATCCAGTTCATCCACTGCTCCCACATATGCGTTATAATCAGCAATAAAATATAATTGAGTAATTTTTTTTTTTTCTTCTTTACTCCATCGTTGTACTTTTTGTGAAGGCAGTACTCCTTGGTGGTTTGATAACAGTTTGACGTTGCTGTTATCTTTTCATACCACAGCGGAAATGCCATTTTTAGCATCAAATCTGTGGTCATAAAATACTCGATCTTGTTTTTGAATTTCTTTTTTTGACTTTGGAGGACACTTATTCACGCACTTCAGTCAGACTGTTCCGGATGCGCAAACTTCTTTTACAGTGAGGGTTTTTAGGAGCTCAAAACTTGTGAAAAAGTTGTCAAAATAAATGAGTGGTTGGAAGGTATTTCAACCAGCCCCATGTTATTGAGTAACACAGAAGCTTCTAGTCCTCCTGCAGGAAATTCTCCTTGTTTTCCTTTGTAGAGATCCACATTGAAACAATTGCCTGTTTTTAAGCAATTCATAATCCATTGTTTATATCCAAATCTTATAGATTTCTCTTTTATAAATTCTTTTTAATAATTTCTGCTCTCGTAGCGCACCATCTGCTCATCAATGCTTTACTCATTGCAGAACATTCCAAATTGTAAATATTTTTCGTTGAGTTTCTCAAACAAAGAAGAAATTTAAAATGAACGCTTTGGATTATCTTGTGTGTGCAAGAGCAAATTGTCATTGAAGTGCAACTTTCTTTTAAAATCAAGGCAGCGATTTTTTGCCATACATTGTCGCACATAGTTTACTTGGAGGTCTTAGTCTTCTGACCAGTACGTCCTTTCTTGTGGAAGTGAATGGCAAGTAGTTAACAATAATAAGCCAATAAACGTTTGAAGTACTCAACTGAAAATTGAAAAGTGTGGCAATTATTTTGACTAGCATATATTGTGGATTGCGAAACTAGGTAGTTCATAATATTTTTGTAAAATAGCATTTCGAAAATTTCAACCGATGATTTATTGGTCAAATAATTTTTTGTTGTGGTAATTTTTTCTAAACTTGTTTCTTTGATTGCTTTCTCTATTTTAAAATCAGAAGTAGTTTTTTCCCAGTTGGAACAGACAACTTTTCGACGCTTAACAGAAATTGGCTTTGTGCAGGTCTATTGATCCAATGTGATTGTGGAATTATTTTTATCTGTCACAGCCGCATGTATCTCTACAGAGCTTGAAAAGCCTTTTGGGCAATTATCATCTAAATTGTTTTCATCAATATCTTTCTCATTGGTTGCATAGTCAACAGTATCAGGAGGGAAGCTCAACAATTTTCATTATAGGTTCGCTTTCTTCCAACTCAAAAAAATTGGGGTCATTTAGTACATTCTCTGCTTCTGCAAAACTCAAGAGTTTTTTGATGTTCCTGATATGACAGTATTTAGCATTAAATTAATTCTAATGTAAAGCATTCTCATCAAACTGGTATTGACCAGTCGGTAAAATTTTAAGCATAAAAGCTAAGATTTTTCAGCAACACAGTCAAATTTGCAGCGTCACTCAAACATATTATTTAGAAGGCTAATGAATAAGATGCTTATCAATGATTCTAAAACCAAGCTAAGCCGCGTAACACATGTGCAAAGTGATTCTAAATTCTATATTCTCAATTGCTAATTAGTCAGTAGTTATTAACACTTTCGAGGCGGCTTGGTTTGCCCGATCGCGCTGTTGTGTGGCGGGGCTTTCCCGAACGCTTTCGACAAGATTTACCTTATTCATCTAAAACGTTTCTCGTCGTGATAACTATGCAGCATTTTTATTAGTTTACAACAAAATTACGTTGATTCAACATTTGTACTGATCTGTTTTGTTCACTATGCATATTGTTATTAAAAATTGCTATTTCTACATTGTTGCACAAGTAAGGCCTGCATTTAAGTTGACTGCAACTAGAAACAAATAACAATTTAGAAGCAAATGGTAACAATGTGAAAACTCGTTATTTAACTCAGATACAATTTAAAAAATCAAAAGAAATGATTGAAGTTTATTTTACTAAGTCTTTTTTCAGTCTTGTGATAAGCGTTTTTTGGTGTGGTAGTCACCGAAACAAGGGGTTTTGCACAGTGGTATGTTGCATTCCTTGCAATACACTCTAGAGGGAGAAAAACTTTCCCCAAACTTTTGCACACTACCACGAGCAAATCACGCGCAAAATGGCTGATAAATCTAATGTTTTGAAGTATCACGTCTTGATCACGCATAACACATGCAGACGGAGAAATCCGTCCTTTTCTGACTCTTGTAAAACATTCCCGCACCCAACTGATGAAATGCTTCATTTTGTCGGAGATTTACGTCGCTTCGCACCCGACGCATTGTATCAGCTGACGGAGATCTCCGTCACTTCGCATCGAAAGTGTTAATCTAAAATATGGTCTAATTCGACAAGCAATAACTCTTTCTTTGGTTACATTATTTTCTGAAGCTGCAAGCATTCTAATACAACAGTGGCTGAAGTTATTTCAGTTTTTTACTGCAAAAGCCGTAAATACCCACAAATGTCTGCGTCAGTCATAAGAAGTTCCCTCAGTTTTGTATTGCAGAAGTAGTAAATAGACAAAAATGTCAGGGTCAGTCATAACAATAGAAGAAAGCGTGTCAACAATTTGCTTTTAGCAAATTTAGCAAAATCATTTGTTTCATTTGCTGCAGAAAGTAGATCGCAGTGCCTATGATTCCCCAGTAATTATAAACTGTCACAAAAACCAACTTTAATTTCATTTTGGGTGTGAAAACAAGATCAAAATGTAAACGATCCTCAATTGGGAATCACGGGTACATATGGGTCAAACTTCCCCAAGACCCTGCTGGCAACACATTTTGTTGCATGTTTTTCCCTGCTTAGGTGTTCCCGCTTAAGTTAAAACGGATCTTGCTATTTTTCCAAATTTTTAGGTTTGATCTCTGTAGCTCTATAAAGCTATCATCAAGCAAAATGGAAAAAAATGTTTTTTTCATGTGTGGTGCGTTTTTCCTTTGGCAGCGCATACCATCAGCTATGCCGAGTTAAAACGTACCATTAAAGGCAGCTACGCCGGCTCCACCTTATAAACTATATTTGTCAAAGCAGCATCGAAAAGTTTTAGTTAGTAGAAGCCATAGTTCCTGTGCACATGATGATGATTATTTCAGTTTTTTGTCAAGGTTGATAATACTCGCAAGGAATGATTTTACAAATTATATTTCATACTTGTAAAACGTGAAAGGGGTGGAAGGCGTGAAACGCAGTCAAAAATGATGGTGACAACCAAATGTTGGAGATTCTCGGAGCAGTCGTTGAAAGAGCTACTCGCATGTCGTCTTGGGGAACTAAGCGAGATCGAAGTTTCGTTTTAATAGTCAATGAAGAGAATCTTGCTTCACACAGATAAGTCGTTGCAAAAGGTATAATAACTTCGAATGCACGCTTTAGACAACATAGGAAACTCTTCGACTAATCCACACCAAAACTTGGAAAAGTCACCATTACGCGACATAAACTTGGAATGAAGCATCGTTGAACATTGAAGATCAATCAACTCACCTTTGCAAAGATCATCGTCAGCAATACTTTCTAACTTGGCTTCGAAGGGATGAGTTATCCAAGGAGCAGTACTGTTGGTAATTGCACCTTCAAAGTAACCATCAAAGTTGTTTTTTAAGATGCTGGCATATCTCGACTTCGAGGTCAGAAATCTCGTCGTTACTTCTATTGACTTTCCAATCATCAAATGTCGGAAAATTTGCGTAAATTCCTTTTTGAACTCTTCTACTCCACAGGTCGAATTTTGTCAGAAGCCTTGAATTTTATCACGTACACCTATAATGGTAACATTTTTTCCTTGTATCTGCACATTGAGATGGTTCAAACTTGAAAAAATGTCTGCCAAGTAAGCCAATGCACCAATAAATTTGTTGTCGTCAAAATGCTTACTCAACGGGGATTAGCGTTCTCGAAGAAAAGTCTCGATTTCACCACGTAGTTCGCAAACTAGAGACGAAACGAGACCTCTAGAGAGCCACCGAACTTTTGTGTGGTAAAGGAGAACAGTGTTTTCTGATCCCATCTGATCACAAAGCACTTTGAAAAGACAATGATTAAGAGCACGTGCCCTGATAAAATTCACGCA
The DNA here is from genome assembly GCA_963675345.1 of Trididemnum clinides. NCBI lineage: Eukaryota > Metazoa > Chordata > Ascidiacea > Aplousobranchia > Didemnidae > Trididemnum > Trididemnum clinides. The sequence goes on along the minus strand of OY776284.1, from coordinate 4,429,762 downwards.
TTCTATCACATGCTTCAATACTGCTTTCAAGTATTCTGGAAGGGTTTTACTTGCCAGTGCATGTATATGAAGGGCACAATGAGTAGATATAATGTGCGGTGCGCGTTTTTTCACCAGAGTTGTAAAGCCTGACTTAGCACCGAGCATAGAAGGGGCACCGTCTGTGCAAAGAGAACCCACATGATTCCAGGATATATTATTTTGTTGAAAAAATTTATCTATTTTTTCCAGAACATTAGCCCCTTTGGTAGTCGTCTCCAAACTTTTGCACATCAAGAATTCCTCTTTCAACTCGCCAGCATGCTCATATCGACAGTAAACCAACAAATATGCACGGTTCGACACGTTAGTTGACCCATCTAGCTGAAGACTAATTCTTGCTTTACTATCTCGAATTTCGTCTGCTCCTGATTTAAAATATCCTGTGACATGTCACTTATTCGACATCGTATTGTATCGTTTGACAAAGCAATTTTCTCAAGTTTCCTTTTTTGTTCTACTCAACAAACAAGTTCAACCATCTCCATTGCGCAAGGTTTGATAAGTCGTTCACCAATCGTATGTGGCTTCTTTTCTTTTGCTATTCTGTAAGCAACACGATATGATGCTTCCAATCCTGCTTTATCTGCAAAACAGAATCCTAATTTAGGTAGTGTTCCTGCAGCACGAAATCGAGCACGTTTGGCCAGCAAAGACGTATGGTCGTCATGTACGTGTGTAGAATGGCATGGAGTAAAATGAGCTTTTAAAATTGACGGCTTCATGGAACCATTACCAAGCACTTTGGAGCAAAAGATAAACTGAAGTTTTTGAACATCATCTGTCGCAATGAAGTCGAACTTAAAGTCAACATATGATTCTAAATGTGTTCGCTTCTTGGACATAATAACTGCAGATTGTTTAACTTAAATCTGTATTTATTGATTGCAAAATAATTTATGTGCAAAAGACCTCCACAGTGCAGTCTGTCCACTATCTTCTGTCTAATATGCTATGAAGAAGTAGGAAACAAATGGAGCTACACCACGGTCTAACCATTGTGCAAACAATGCAATATATTGCGAAATAAAGGAAGTTTCAATCTTAGCAAAGTTGTAACCTACTTTGTGGTCAAAGTCCAAATTAGGTTGTGAACAGTAAAAATGTAGCACACTATGGTAGTACACTTGCGTAGAGATAAAATAAAAAGACGAAAACTTACTTAAACTATATATTTGCATCATAGTCCAGTGCAACACTATCACTTTTTTAGTACTAAAAAATAAAGTTTGCTTTAATTTATGATTCAGTAAATTTACCCCCTCGGTAGGTAAAATTTACCCCCAGGGGTAAATTTACCCCCGGTTAAGAACCCCTGCCTTAAGGCAATGATTGATTGTGCCACATTTGATAGCTGTACACTCAGCAGTTTTGAAGGAGTTAAACCAAACGAACGAACGCCCAGACAGAACTCTGCTTTATAGTGTAGATTTGCTACTTAACAAAAAACCACAACAAACAAGTCGACAAACTTTGAAAGCAAAACACAAAGATGCATTGTTGCGTTACAATGATTCAAAGTTCAAGCGAATTTGTTCTTGATCGAATAAATGTGTATGCTATGTTTCATTACATAATTGCTACGTACTTCCCGCCACCACTTCTTTAAACAATATAATCATTGAGAAAACAAAAAACAAACTTTTTTCTTTGTTTTGGTGAAGATGGTGGCAAAGTTGTATCGTCGGTGTCTTCTTTTTTCAGTATTGGTCTTTTATCCACAAAATTATGGTTGTCGCAATAAGCAAGTTTTAAGCAACCTTTGGAAACAGTATCTGTAGGCCTATAAGGTTGCTGTCACACCAATCTCAACATCATGTAAGGGCAAGTGCTGACTCGAAGACCATAAGGACACTTTGCAGTCTTTTAACTCTCTGTTCATCTTATACATATTTGTTGAGTTAAATAAGTTTTCATCATTTCTTTTCAGGCCAGCAGTAGATACAATCAATCAGAGTGAAGGGATATTTGTCAACGTGTAATTGTGGCACAGGCCCAACAAGATGAATTTGTGCAAAAGGGAATTTCAACAAAGGAAAAGATTGAAGAGATGTTTTTCGTGTTTCTGAAATTTTGAAGTGTTGGCATTGCTGACATCGTTTCCGGTCAATAATATTAGCATTCATGCGCGGCCAAAGAAAATATTTTCTAGTCAACTATTGTGTACGAGCAGAATAGTGACTGTGAAAACAGAGATTGTAAAAAGAGCGACTTTTAAATAGCGATTTTAGCTATTCTGACGCAGTCGCTTTTTTACAATCGCTGTTTTAAAAATCGTAGAAGTCGCTTTCTGCACGGTCGCTGTTTTTACAGTCGCTAGTCTGAGCGTGAGCCGTATCTTACGATGTAAAAGGTTATAAAGAGACTGAAAAATCTTACGTCGATGAGTTAGTGGAACAAACGATCTTGCTGTACCCACAGTTTAGTCGCAGAAGAGAGAAATATTTTGATGAGGATGAGATACACTTTTAAGACCAGTTTAATAAGAATGAATGTATGGTTGTAATTCTTGGTAATCTTGTTGGTAGAAAGCGCATTCTGAGAAGGAAACGGTTATATCATTGCGGGAAGAAATATCAAAATTTACTCGAGAGAGAGACCGCGCATCAGCGACTGGATTGTTTAAGCTTTTTATTTGACTGATGTCAATGATAAACTCAGATCTAAAATCAAAGTGACATGCTTGTTGGGGTAAACGACGATTGGAGGATGAATTAAAAGAAAAAGTTGAAGGTTTGCGATTAGTTAAGATGTGAAATCAGGTTGTATTGCTCAAATGTTGTAGAGCTAAAAAAATAACCCATAGTTTACTACCATAAGTGCTGTATCTACGTTTTGTGGGTGAAAGAGTCTTAAAAAAGAAGGAGATTTGCTGCCAGCAACCATTAACCTTTTGCTGTAAAACTGCACCTACAACAACATTGGAAGAAAGACGAGAATCATTACAATGTTAATGGGAGCGTCACCGTGGAAGTTGGGTTGGCAAGAATAGGAAGGTGCCAAGGTTTTTTAATGTTGACACAAGCTGTAGAAGCCTCTTTTCTCCATTTGAGTTGTTGATGATTGAAAAGCTGTACTACTTTAACCCTCTTAGTCATGTCCCGCAAGCAGTTAATATTGTCAACATTTGGTATTAAAAGAAAATGTAAGATGCCGGCAAATGCATAGGAAAAACTAATGACACTGATAATAAAAATAGCGTTCGTGCTTCCAAAAAAAGAGAAAAGTGAAACTCTGGAAATAAGACACATCGTACTTGCAATACGGGTTTACTTACACAGTTATTGATAATTGCACTCGTCCATTTTGTCTCATTTGCAATAAAATGTTAAGCAACGTAGCAATAAATCTTGTAAATTACAGAGGCACTTTTTAACCCTACGTTGGTCACGTGGGGTGTTTGAACACCCCAATTTTTAAAAAATGTTTATAACTTCTATGATTTAATGTGGTTCTCTATATCTTTTCAGGTACTTTCCTAAAACATTTAGGGTGTAAATACACCAGCTGCAGTATAGTTGTATAGCAATTATTTTCCGAGTTATACAGTTTTTTTGCTCTCTGGGGTATCCAAAGACCCCACGTGACCAACACCGTTACACAATGTCTGTGTAACACCCCAATTTTTTAAAAATGTTTATAACTTCTATGTTTTAATATGGTTCTCTATATCTCTTCAGGGATATTTCTTATGTATTTGATTGTATAATATCAAAACTGACAACGGTATTTGTTAGCTTTTGTTGTCAAGTTAAGTTATGATCCGTATAAAAAATATTTGTTTTGAATTCGAATATGGAGAATATATTGTATATAATTTCTTTAAATCTGATCAGTCAGGCATCAAAGAGTTTAATTGTGTTAGTTAATATATCTTGAACCAGTTAGAAGTTGTTTGATTCACCATAAATACTATTTTTTGATTGGGGTGCGCAGACACCCCACGTGACTAACCATGTTTGAACATCCCACGTGACCAACGTAGGGTTAACAAAGCACAGCGATTATAAAGGTAAAACAATTGCGGTTTTGGAAGAAAGTAGAACATCAAGAAAAATGAGATAAAGTGCATGGAAATGACAATGCCAAGTTTTGTATCACGGAATATGGCAGCTTCAAAATGTTGGTTTCTAATTGCGAAAGCGTATTGCAAAAGCAAAGATACCGCTTACAATGGGTGAAAAATCAATTAATTTTTCCCTTGTTGAGGTTAGTCGGGAAATGTTTGGAGAGGAGGCTGCTGATAAAGTGACCGCTATACTCTTATCCAATAAAACAATTCATCACAGAATCAGCATGATGGCCACAGACATAGAAAAACAAGTAGTACAAATGCTGAAGGATTTCCCTTGGTTGGCCGTGTAAATGGACGAATCAACCGCCATTTCAAATTGTGCTGTGTTGCTAGTGTACATGCGTTATATGTACGAGAAAAAATTCATAAAGATTTTTTGTTTGCAAAAAACTTGCCAGATAAAACAACCAATGATGAGATTTTTAAAGCATTCGAAAGATTTTTCTCAAGGCAAGGCCTAAATTTAAACAGAATTGTTGGCGTTTGCACTGATGGTGCAGGAGCAATGACCGGTCAGCATTCGGGTGTTGCTACAAGAATTAAGCAGGCGTCTAATAATGAAGCAAAGGTGACACATTGCATCATTAATCGATCATGCCCTTGCTGCAAAAATAATGTCCCCAGAACTGCATCAGGTATTGAACGAATCAGTAAAAGTCATCAATTTAATTTTCCGCCAATGCTCTGAACTGCCGTTTGTTTTCTATGTTGTGCTATGACAATAATGCAAATTATTCAAGCCCATTGCTGCATTGCGAAGTTTGGTGGTTGTCATGAGGAAAATCACTAGCGAGACTTCGAACTTTGGGATGAAGTCAAGCCTTTTTTGGGGCAGAAAAATCAAATTTAGAACTTCATTTCCATAACAATTAGTGGTTAGCAAGGCTAGGGTATTTATCGGACATTTTTAGCTCCATGAATGTGTTTAACCTTCAGCTGCAAGGTTTTTTACCTCCGTGTTTTATTCATACAAGCAAGTGAAAGCGTTTAAGAAATTGGGCATTTGAATCAAAAGAGTGAAAGGGCAAATTTTTGACATGTTTCCAAACTTTGCGGAATTTTCGCTAGCTGAAGATTTAGACTTGGATAAAGTAAGTGTAGGCACTACAGTCACGCATCATTTACAAGCTCTCCAAAAAGTTTCGATGATTATTTCCTACCTGAGAATCACCCCAGAAGAAGAAATATGTGGGTATTTAACCCGTTTTTGTTCAAAAGTGACCCAACAAATAATCTGTCTATACATGAACAAGATTAGCTGTTGGAGTAGACAAGTGATCTCACCCTGAAACAAGAACGTTGCAAAAACGAATCTATTGCCAATTTTTGGGCAAAACTTGACACAGAATATTCTGCTCTTAGTGAAAAAGCAATAAAAGTGCCACTCCCATTCGCATCTTCATATCTCTGTGAAAATGCCTTTTTACAACTGACAGCCACGAAAACAAAGACAAGAAGTTGGTTGGATGTGTTTGATGCTTTGCAAATTTCACTTGCGTCAATAGAACCACGGATGGACAAACTTCTGCAAGAATGTCAGACCCAAGGGTCTCACTGATTAAACTAGTAAGTACATTGATTTTCTATTTTACACATTTTATGCATTTCTGAGGCTTATGCTACTGACATTTTTAAATATTACATTATAGTTTGTTTAAGTGGAATGCAGCACGAAAAAAATTGGAAAAAACTGATTTAGAGCACGACAGTAATTACCAACAGATTGCCGATCACCCTTATGTACTGGGATTAAATGTAATGGTGAAGAAAAATGCTTGAAGATTTTCTGATAATGCTTAGAGAAAGCATGACCTGGAGTTTGCTTTTCGTGAAATCTAAGAGATCAGGCGCCAAATGACGGTGACGAGAAAAAGAGAGAGGTTTATGAGTGGTAATGTGATGTCGTGAGAAACCGGGCGTCTGCCATTGTAAGGTTTAGTCATGCCATGAAATTTTAAAAGAAGATCTGAAAAAGAATGAGGAGGTCAAGTAGAAAATAAAAACGAAATCGTGTACTCTCTGTCCAACGAAATTCAAGAGTTTGAAGCAATTTCTCGACTGTAAAAAAGGTTTTAACCACTGTTTTCACCAGTATAAGACGGCCACTCAGGAATCTCCATCCAACCACATCGGTTTTCATCCCTGGACATTGTCGTCGAATTTCAATCTGTGTCTTTAGCACTTTAAGCTTGTCTGTATTGTCTAATCATATCGATTGCGCTAGATGCGTCTCGGCATTGCGCTGTCAGTCGCGCTCAACGAAAATTAGCTTTCATTGCATTACAACCCGGTTCTGCTGGCATCGCCCGGCAGAACCCCTTCATCAGTAACGTCGAGGTTAAGAATTTAGGCTCAGCCGGCTTCACCATTTCGTGCACGCGTATGAACAAAAACGATGAAATTGGTTCTTTTGTGCACATTATAATTCCTGAACACGAAATGGGGATCGTCTCAATCTTTTAATTAATACTGGTAATGCTCATGAACAAAAAATTTTTTTCGCAAACTATCAGTAATACTTTTAAAAAGTGTAAAGTGGAAGGGATTGAAACATAGTCAAAACTTAGGGTGGCGGCCAAATGATGGTTGCTTTCACAATTCTGTGGCCCCATGCACGAACCTGATAAATCACATTTTCCACAAAAATGAGTTAGCACCCTGACACCATTGCTTTTACTTTTTATTTGATTCACAAATTTTTTCAGCGATTGAAATTGAGTCAGTAAAATGTTAGGGTGATTTTTCCAAATATTGCTGATAGTCCAATACACATTTTCCGTGCATGAACCTGATAACCCACAAATCTAGCGGCTCTGTAGAAACGGATCGACATAAGACAGTATCAATACATACCAGCCGACAGTTTGCTCTCAATGTGACTAGGATAAGAAGGAAATGAGTACCATTTTTTAATAGACTGCTCTGTTGGTCAGATTGATTGAGAGTATTATAGTTTCATCTCAGTTAGTTTTGTGACACATCTAAATTTGGCGACACATCTAAATTTAGGTTCTTGATGATGGGTGGTAATTATTTGAATATTTTGAGTCATATTTTCACTTATTTAAAAGCATCATCTTTTAAGCTCTTTAATGTTCAGACAAAAATTTAGTTAATCATTACTCACAAGCTGGTCAGACTGATTCAATTTCTATCTTGAATTTGCGTTAATATCATCTTGCCACATTAATTATAACTCGGCAGATGATGTTGATATGTTATTTTAAGGGGAGTCATGCACCAGCTTGCTCATTCGACAGCGTTTAAAGGTAACTGTTTTAAGGTAACTTTAGAGTTTGATGATTTTCTTCTTTCTTTCTTTCTTCGTATGATGCATGTACGAAAGTTATAAATCATAGTTATATCTCTGATCTAGACCGCGGTGGGCACTAGCGAGGCTAAAAATAGCGACCGCTATTAGCGCCGCTAGTGTTGCGTTAGCGCTTGCTTTAGCGTCGCAGTTGTTGCTGTGAACTAGCGACAATATTAGCGGGCGTTACTTTTTGTGCATAATAGCGCTAGCGGAAACTGCGCTAATTTTTTCAAAAGCAGTTGCCGCTAGCGCTAAGTCCGCCCCTTGTCAAAATACAAATATCGTCTCAAAAGTGCAAAACGTTCATAAATCACAGGCTGCCACAGAGCATCTTCGGAAGACGAATTTTTTTAAGGAGCGTTTGCGGAAAAGTCACAAAAGACAGCATCAGTGAAAAGCTATTTGACAATTTTTTCACGGAGAGACACAAGTTTCAAAGCAAATCGATTGCTATGTTGCTCTCTAATGCGACATTAAGCGAGTTATTTGTGAAATACAGCACCGCCATACTTTCCAGTGCAACAATGGAACGCCTGTTTTCATTGGGGAAAGATCTGCTGAAACAAAAGCCATCTGGACTCAGCGATCAATGGTGGATATATAGGTTGAGGCAAGTAAAGCACTTGCCTTGGGTCTCCCCTTTTTGAGGAGCTACCTTATGGCTTTACAAATTGTCATAAAACTTCATTAGTATTCGGAAAAGAATATAACCCTACGTTCTAACTATCTTTCTTATCATCGTGAAACTTCTAAGCTTGAAATTAAAGGCACTAAACACAGGACATATTTTTAAAAACAGCGTAGTCAACGAAAAATCAATGAAACTAAAAATGATGAAAACAAGACAGTACAGTATATTGAGATTTCCCTGATGTCATAAAAGAGTGTCTGCAGAAATCACCCAATATTAGCCAATGGAGTAGTTGGCTTGTAAATTACGCTGAGGAAGGGCATGATGAAATCTTCCCAAGGGCCCCAAGTCCATCACATGTCAGCGATAAAGATTTTGAGATGTCTGTTTTTTTGAAATAGCTGTGTTTTAATAGGCCTAAATATTAGTTTTTGTGTTTTTTTGTAACAACTAGTTTTTGTTAGTGTTATCTTTTGGTATGCTTGTATTTCCTCAGCTGGACAAAAAAGAATGACTGTTTCTTTCTACATAGTAACATTTTGAGTGAGATTTGAATTTGCGGCCACTGCATTTTGCGCATTAGCGATTAACGGCCGCTAGGTTTTGGAAAGGACTAGCGTTAGCGTCTATCGCGTTAAAGTTAAGAGTGTTTAGCGGATAGCGGTAGCGGCCTATTCCATCAGTTTTTGACACAGTCCCCAATACAGCTGCACAAGGTTTGAGAATTCAGAATTCAGATACACTTATTTGCAAGGTCACCACACCTTCAACTGCTAGTCTCTGAGTTTAGGCCTTCTTTATGTAGAGTGCATACGGTTACATTCAAATGCAACTGGATGGACAGCAACATTTATGGTTAGCTCTTGGCATTTTGCTGAAGCTCGATCTGCTTTATAAATACTTCTATAAAAATTTTGTCCTACGAAATACCAGAGGCGCAGTTGACATGTCAGCTTTGTGCTCCTGATGAAATCAGGGTTTTCCAAATACGGCCCAATGGACCCTTGTGTTCGAGAAAGTACTTTTTATTTGTTTAACATGCAATGCTGGTGAAAATCTGTTACGGATTATTTTATATTACATTACTGTAAAGTTAGCAGTGTGCAAATACACCCTATTTGTTAAAAAGCAAAGAAAAAAGAGCTTGAGAGGAGGAAGATTGACAATAAAAAGGATAAACCTAGTAAATTTCAGTAAACTATTTAGTAATGCAACTCATAAAATCTATTATAACAATTGTGGCTTGCAAATGATGACCAAAAATCAGTTGGGCGCATGAAAAGACCGTGATTCAACTTTTTATCATTTTCCACTCTTTCATGCAGACGTGATATACACGTTTTCTAACCCGAGCTATTCCATTTCCTCTTTTTAGATACTAAAGCAGAATCAAGAACTGAAAATGAGCTCAACCTAGAAAAAACTCACTTAGAAATGGACCTATGGCATTCACATTGAGGAAAACAGACTGTCAGATAACTGCCAGTCCCGTATTATATAATAATGCGACTCATTATAGTCGGTCGAGCTGGTTGAATGTACATAATGTTTAACTAATACGTTTTATTCTTATTCTTTGCTTTAGTTTATTATGGCCTTAAAATCTCTTCCAATGGTAAATGAATCTTTGTTACAAATTGAGCTTAACTTAAATAATAAAACTAAAATAATTTGCCAAACAATTTTTTCAATGTACAAAATTGATATGTGGGTTATCAAGTTCATGCACGGAAAATATAAAAAAGTTATATAATTTTTTTTTAATTTGCTTCATAACTTTTTTCGTGTTGGCGTTTATCTGATAAAATAATTCACGAATAATTTTGTAAATATCCTTGACAAAATAAGAAAAATTAAATGTTATTTTACAATTGCATTTGTGTTTTACAGCTTTTTAAAGTAAACTGCATTTTTCTCTGTTTGATTGTCGTGTGGGTTATCAGGTTCATGCACGGGGCCACAGAATTACGGAAATAAACTATTTAATGATCAGAAAATTTTTCGATTTGGTGCGGCCTCATTTGTAGTTATTCTTTGTGGTATTACGTTCTTTGGCTGCGCTATTTGACGTGTTTTCGGCGGAGCGACAAAAGCGGCCATGGATTTCCCGAAGTCATTCACCATATCTTAGTAGGAGCCCATCAGGCCAAGTTATTTTCAAACAAATATTTTTCCCAAATTCAGTTTTATAAATTGATAGGTTTATGGTTTTATTCTGATCTTTTCTTAACCTTGAAATTTTATTTTAATGCTATATAGCATGGATACTGTTAAATTAACAGGCAGCATATCAACAACAGAAAAATTTCTTGTTTTATAGTATAGCCCGGTGTCGCCTACAGAGCCCTCATCAGTAACGTCGAGTTTGAGAATGTCGTTTCAGCCGGCCAAGGCCTGCTTTACCTATTGGGTACTTGAGCAAATAGTAACAAAAATTTTATGTTTATGTGTTTTCTGCAGATAAGATTTTCACAACTTTGCGCGCCCCTTTTCTTAATAGAATTTTTTATTTCATGGTTTTGTCTATGCCTTAGGACTATGTGCTTTGTTCATTGCTTACGCGAACCCAAGGAGGCCTTGCGCATCCCTTAGTTGGGAAGTAGGGAGCAAATTTTCGATATTTCGGTATTTAGAAGCAAAGTAGCAAAAATGCAATTCATGTGGCACGATTTCACGCAGTGACGATGTTTTCTTTTGATTGTCCCTTAAACCTTCTTAAGTCCTCACTGGCTACGCATTGAGTTACATGTTCTTCTCTCTCTGCTTGGAGTGCCCAGGCTTCGATTTTTTGGCACCTTGTTTTTTGGCGCCAAAATGTGTCGTAACTTTTTGTGACAAAGTCTTATATGCTCTATTCTGTAGCTCGTCGACATAGCAGGTTCAGCCGATCTGTGGAAATGGCCGATTATATTGTCAGTAAGAAAAATAAACCGAGCATTTTTTGTGACTTTAAACAGGCAGCTATTTCGGCAACGGAGGAATGTTTTCCAGGTGTTACAATTGAAGGATGTTTTTCCATTTAGTTAATAATGTTCATAAATAACTTAAACAGATTGGACTCCAAAGTTTATACAATAGTAACCCTGATTTTGGTTGAAGTGCTAAAATGATCACAGCCTTGTGTTTTGTCTCTATCCCTCACTTGGATGCCTACATCGATGTCCTGTCAGATGACTTACCATTAGAACTTCACTTCTTATTGAATTTGTTTGAAGATAGTTACGTGGGACGACCAAGATAATTACGTGGGAGCACCGGTAGGTGCCCTCCACTTTTTTCTGCGAGGATGTGGAACCAGTACGATCGAACCGTTGCTTTGGTTGTTGTTGTTTCCCGACCCCTTATTTCCCGGCATGGCGGAAGATCATGGAGCCCTAGAAGCCGGGCAACTCCCCCGGGCCTGGACCATAGGTCGTAAAGAGACAGAGAGTCGCCAAAGAGTGAGCGGCGCAAAGAATCCGTAGCTAGACAGTGCAGAATGAAATGAGAGATGTCCAGGGACGAGTGTCCGCAGGCACTGCAGGAAGGATTTTCGATTCTGCCAATCCTAGAGAGATAAGAACTTAACAGATGGCTGTGTCCATTGCAGCGTAGACGAGAGAGAACACAGCGAGCGTGACGAGGGAGCACAAGTTCCTCGTTGGAAATCGAGGGAACCTGTGTGTCAAAGAATTTCGATGAGACAGTACGCCTCCAGTCCAGAAAAGACAAGGGTATTTACGAGAGATTAGAGGAGAAAGACTACAATGGATTGCAGAAGATGCAAGTAGCGCTTCCCGTCTGGCCAGATCATGAGCCACATTGTTCCCCAGGAGAATCGAGTGTCCGGGGACCCATTCTAGTCTGATAGAACAGGAAGAGAAAGAAAACAGTTCCTGCCGGATCTGCCAGAGAGTTTCAGGTAAAAGGAAAGATGGAGGAGAGGACAGGAAGATGAGGACAGAACAAGGGTCAGATAGAAGGAGAAGAGATGTGGCAGGCTTGTTGGTGCTGCCGAGACCAGCAAAGAGCATGCAGAATGGTGCAGACTTCAGCGGAAAAACTTGAACATACTGGGCCTGCTGAAAAGGAAAGTGTGGCCTTAGTGCCACAGAGATAGCAGTTGGCAAGTACTTCGGAGCCGCTCTTTCCAAATAGAAAAGGAACAGACACGTCAGTCCAGAGCACCAGATCATGAGAGGGGAGAGAGTCAAGGTGAGCGAGAGCCACACCTTGACGAGAGAGAGGGGGATCAGATCGAGAGCATGAGGAGGAAAGAATGGACTCCACAATGAAAGAAATCAGATTCCAAGGAGGAGAGTGAGGGCAAGCAAGAAGATCCCCCCTAGGAGAAGGAAGCATGAACCGGTGAGTGGACGCAAAAGCCTTCCAAAACAATCTGCAGTGTCTTGGTTTCACTCCATGTCTGGCCAAACCTGAAATAAGAAAGGAGGTTGGAAGACGAAGAGCTTGCTCGTGAGAGGACAGAGTGAAATGAGTCAGGGTGTCTCGTGGGGAAGGTAAAGAAGCCTCAGAGAGAAGAAGTTGAATAGGGGAGGACGAAAGGTAGCCTGTGATGGTGCGACTGGCCGCTCGGTGGGGGCATTCCAATTTGGTGATACTGGTAATGTTTAGGAAAGGAAACCATCAGGGTGAAGCATAATTGAGAAGGGGCTGAAGAAAAGCTTTATACAGAGAGTGGGACTCCTTAGAAGGGCACTATGAGGAAGCAGAGATACAGCGTAAGACCTTGAAACGTGGAAAGAACTTGGCCTTCAGCGAAGATACATGTTTAGAAAAGGAAAGAATGCAGTTGAAGGTGACCCCAAGAAAAGTTGAAGTGGGATTGAAATGGAGGCAGGAGTTGAGTAAAAGAAGTTTGTGCTGAAGGTTAGCTTGATGGGGATCCACTGAGAAGAAGGAGGCCTCACATTTGCTCGGATTGAGAGGAAGACACCAATACTCCGACCAGCACTCCAATCGAAACAGAGCTCCTCGTGTGAACTCCACCGCAGTAGTGACCAGGGAGAGGAGGCCCAAATGGCCAGATTGTCAGCGTAAAGAGAGCAGCTGATAGAAGAAAACAGAGAGACCGGAAGATCATTAATGAAGAGAGAGAAAAGTACAGGGCCAAGAACGGATCTTTGCGGATCACCTCAACGGACTCGAAAGTAACGAATTTTGTGATTTTGATAAACCACGCAAGTGCGCCTATCAGAAAGGAAAAATTGAGTCCAATGAGCAAAGCAAGGAGGAAGGCCAGCCGAAATGAGTTTGTAGAAAAGGGCGGGATGCCAGAGTCAAAAGCTTTCGAGAAATCAATAGTAGAGAGAATTGTCCGAGAGCCCGGCCTGGGTTTGTTAAACCCATCCGAAATGAACTGAGAAAGATAAAGAATTTGATCTAGAGTAGACCGTCCAGGGCGGAAACCGGCCTGGCCGGGAGAGAGAATGAAATTAGATTCCAGAAAAAAAGAGTAGACGGATTAGAATGATGCCTTCAAAAAGCTTTGAGACGCAGGAGGTGAGAGAGATAAGCCGGTAGGAAGCAGGAGAGTCGAGAGTTTTTCCTATCTTGTGGATGAGAATAATAGAAGATGTCTTCCAGATGGAAGGAAAAGAATGCGAAGTCCAGGAGAGATTGAAGATGTGAAGAAGGAAATCCATGCAAGAGCGAGGAAGATTCTTTAGCATGGGATAGGAAACTTTGTATGGACCAGGGGCAGTGTAGTAGGAAAGACTGGAGACAGCCGCAAGAAATTCAGCGGGAGAGAAAAGAGAGCAGAAGGACAAATGAGATTGTGGGACTAGCAGCGAAAGCCTGGCGTCTTTCGCTAACCGTTTCTTCCACCTCAGCAGAGCACCAGGCTTTAGGAGGGTGCTTGATGCGGCCAAAAGCAATGGAAGATTTGGCCGCATTCAGTGCCACAGAGGAAAAGAGAGCAGCAGCAGAGGAAAAAGAAAGAGACGAGTATTCTTCTGCACAAGGACAGTGAGAGTCAAAGCAGAACGAAAAGTTATCTTAGCGAGCTTTCTGAAAATTGAAGGAAGGGGGACGCTCAATGTGATGAAAGACCGGAGAGAGAGGGACAGATATAGGAGTTGATAGATGATTGGAGCCAAGGTCCTGAAGCACCTCCCAGAAACAGGAAAGGGCGAGAGAGGAGGGACCAAAGGATATGTCTTGGGAGGAGAGACTGCCAGAGGAGCAATGAAGAAGGGTAAGTATGCCAGGGTCATTGAGGAAGAGGAGGTCAGAAGAGATGACCCAGTCGAATACCTCCTCCCCACGGGAGTCGGAAGTACCTTTTGACTCCCAGTGGGTGTGATGGCAGTTGAAGTCTCCCGAAATTAAGAGATTTCTGGAGGAGGGAAGAATGAAGGGAGAAAAATAGTCGGTTCTACTATCCGTCGGAGAAGAGCAAATAGGGGGACCATACGCGTTTAGAAATGATAGCAAGGAGGAGTTATTTAGAAAGATGTTTACCGCTACATAGTCAGAGTAGGGGTCAAGCGAAGAAAGAGAGGAGGTAGCAAGTTCATAAAAAGATAAGCTTTGTCTGATGAAAATGATGCTAGCGTGCATGGCATCACGAGAGAGAACGCCAGAACGGGAGTAGGGTAGAATCAGAGCGCAGTGTAGAGAATCCAGGAATCCGGAAAAAGGATGATGAGTTAAAATTGGATTCTTGGATGCATAAAAGTCAACGGGATGTGATGAAAGAAAGTAAAGCAGTTTAGTGCCGCTGGCTCGAAGACCTCCAGCATTCCATTGAAGAACCCTGAGAGAGTCAGGGAGGCATAGAAGGACATCCAGCAGCAAGGGGCAGTGGTGAGATGGCAGAGAGAGAAGATGCAAGAGGGGCAGAAGGTGGATAAGAGGTTTGAAGACGAGGGTAGGGCGGGTGTGCAGCATTAGCAGAGGGGGAGTCAGATTGTACAATGGAGGTATACAGGTGGGAGGAGTTCCGGGAGGGAGTCACAGTGTTATGAGTAGGGATGCAGCAGGGGTAGGCAGCTCCAAGAGTGAGAGCTACCAAGAGTTCTGAATTTGGAGCGAGAAAATTGTGAGCATCTTAGATGGACTCATTTGAAGCAGGTACAGCATTTTACTGACTTGCCCCGCCAGGTCTCATTTCCAGCACACACTGAGGAGGGAAAGATGGAGCCAGCGTTAGGATGAACGTTACCACTTATCAAAAAAAAGAGAGGAATGAGGAAACAAAGACGGGCAAGAGAAGAGTAGGGAAAGAAAGAAAACAGATGACCAATTTTAAAGAAGCTGTTTTCTGCCCTTCTGCGGTCGTTCAGGGGGCAGCAAAGCGAAAAAATGAAGGGGAGTGCCCAGGGTAACTGGGACCCTTGGTAAAGCCAACAGCCATTTCGACCCAACCCAAACGGAGTCGGGGACCGCACCACCACGTTAAGGTGGCTGTTGATTGAACCGTCGCTGGAAGAAACCGAACTAATAATTATGCAGAAGCAGCACACCGGAAAATATATACGTAATTAAGAGTATCCCACCCCATTGTATGGAATTTATTAAAGGTTTAAAAAAAATTCAAAAATGCAGAGATGTATACTATAAACAATTGGTTGCTGGCCATGCTTCAAGACAAAAACTCCTTAAGTATTTAAAAGCTGACGAGTGCATTTTGCATAGTGTGCGACCATTTCATAAAAAAAAACTGCTGGAATATTTGCGTGGTTTAGCCCACAATCACAGATGCATTGAATAAATAACTTTATTCAATGTCGGTGTTGACGTTATCTTTTCAATTACGTGAAAGTTGATGAGTGCATTTTGCATATTGTGCGACTATTTCAATGTAGTTTTTACATGTTACTCTAAAAGAAAGTTTTTATAATAATTTCATCTAGTCCCTATATCCTGTTTCAATTTCAATCAGCGCCAAAATATTTGGCGCCATAAAATCGACGCTAAAAATTGACGCCATTAGTACCGGACCCCTATAAAGCTATTATAAAGCAAAATACCAATAACATCTTTAATTAAAATGTTGTTTTTATAATTTCCCCTCTGACTTTTTCAAGTCCCTGCTGGCTACGCATTATGATGCATGTTTGCTTTTCCTTGCTGAGGTGTCTACAAGGGAGTTATAAGAGTCCTTGCTTTTCCACAAACTTTTAGCTTTGATCCCAGTAGCTCAATAAAGCTACTTGTATTATCAAGCAAAATATCCAAAATGTTTCCCCTAAGTATGGTGTGATTTTACCCCGGCAGGTCATGCCATCACCGGTGCAAGTTAAAACGGTATCAATTAACCCCTATCAGAACATATGTTGACATTTGTCAACATCGATTTTTTTTCGTTTGATTGCACTCGCCCCCTATATGCTAGCTCAGCGCCATTCACTGACGAAGGAAAACTTCTTTTTAGCTTGCTACTGCAGTGATATTAATATCGCAAATTGTTTCTACAATAAGTTATTTGCATTTTATCTTAATCGGAACACCTGTTGACAAATGTCAACAAATAGAGTCAATAGCAGATTAACAGGGACAAAAGGCCTTTGAGATTTAAAATTACTATAAATGACTGTTACTATTGTTGTAACTGAACAACTACTGTTACAACTAATAATTTAATATTGTTTCAGCACAATTGCCAGCAACTTGTAAAAATTTGCAACTACATTTGGTGATTTGATCTTTGGCTGCTGGAGGTTAGGTTTCTGTCAGCAGTTCTTATATCTCAGACGTAATAATACGTACATTTCAGAATATTTACCTAGATAAAAAGTACATTTCAGAATTTAGAACAAAGAACTAATACCAGTAGATAGTCATAGACTGTACTTGGCTTGAAATCCTAACTAATTGCAACTGCCGTATATACAATTGCTTGGGTAACATAACTGGAATTTTGCTTATGGATAGACAGAGAAGATTTACGTTACAAGAGGCTCTCAAACAACTGCAGGTAGTTTCTGATGATGTGAACAACGATTCTGATGCTGAGGCTACAAGCAGCAGCGAAACGGAATCTGTTGTTGATGATGACGAAGTTCCTTTGGAAGAGGAACTTTCTGACATAGACGTGTTTGAGGAAGAAAATGAAGATGCTGGTAGTGATGAATATCAAGAACCGAATGACAATGATGGTAGTTCAGAAGATGAAGCTCAAGTAGCAATAACAGCTGGAAGTGCAACGTATTATAATAATCCTTTTCCAAGCAGGCTCAGAAGTAGAAATATATTGGCACAAAAACCTCGAATTATTGCTGCTCTTAACCATGAAGTGGATGCCTTCAAAATATTTTACCGACCTAAAATTATACTTCAGATAGTACGTGAGACGAATAAAAAGGCAAGGAACGTGAGACATGAGTTCAAATTGTCGCCAAACTCTGTCTACAAAAACTTTACATCCCATGAAGTTGAAGCCGATCTTGCTATTATAATTCGTGCTGGCTTGGACAGAGATAACTTTACAGACTTACATCGCTTGTGGGATCCTGTTGACAGTAGACCATTTTATAGAGTCACTATGGCATTGAATCGATTCAAATTCTTACTACGTTGCATGCGTTTCGATATCTATCGTAACCGATCAGCAAGACAAGGAAACGATAGATTAGCTGCTATCCGAGAAGTATGGGAAACATTCAACAGTTATCTGCGCAACATCTACATCCCTAATGAAGCCTTGACTGTGGAGAACAACTCGTTGTGTATCGTGGCAAGATTTCCGGACAACATACATGCCAACTAAACCAAGGAAATACGGTGTTAAGTTTTTTTGTCTGTGCGAAGCCACAACAGGTTTCGTTCTAAAAGGCATGATTTATTCTGGAAGAGAATCTGACTCGGGACCTTATAGAAACCTCGCCAATAATATTGTAATGAAATTGTGCTCAGTTTATTTTGGTACAGGTCGAGACATATATGTTGACCGGTATTTTACCTCTCATGGCCTGGAATGCGATTTTTTGTGGCAAAATCTGACACTGATTGGGACAAATATGGCTAATCGGCGTGAAGTACCATCGCAGTTCAAAGCAGCAAAAGGAAGAGAAATTGAAAGCACTAAGGCATTGTATGACCATTCTAACAAAATTCTACTATTGTCATATGTCCCCAAACGCAACAAGAATGTGCTTATGATGTCCTCTTCACACTCTTCTATTTCAATTACGGACTGCCACAAAAAACCTACAGTTATCACAGATTACAATAAGCATAAAGGAGTTGACACTCTTGATGAAAACTGTGAAGAATTCATTTGCTTGAGAAAAACAAATCGTTGGCCATTGGTTATCAATTACAATTTGATAAATGTTGCCACTAACAACACTTTTGTCGTAATGAGAGGCAATGGAAAATGTGACAGAAAAACAGATTTTCTTAAGCAACTAAGCTTTCAGCTTGCTCAACCATACGTAAGCAACCGAAAATTGAGAGGTGAAACAAAGATACTTGCCAAAAAGATGGGGTTTATTGATACTGCTTCCAACACCATAAACCGTACAGTTCAAGGCATCAAACGGGGAAGATGTTACAGACGTGGGAAGCATACTCGCCTTGCATGCTTGGTTTGCCGCCGACGTGATTGCCCGCAAGACAGAAAAATACCAAAAAACACATATTGCATGGAATGCTGAACAATTTGTGCTTGTACTACATGTTTGTGTATTTTTGTGTTTGAAATACAACCTTCGTTTGTTGAAATTTTGTTGTACTTCAGATAAGAGCTAAACAAGCTAAAATTATACCTTCGGTAGGAAGCAGACCCTGGATTTTAGATTCAAGATTGCAATGCTTTATCAAAATCAAATTAACCGTACAATCAATAGATCGCGTTGTGAGATTGATCAATCGCGCATATCGACTATAAGAGGACAACATATATACCTTGAAAACAGTGCGCATTAGCATTGAAAAACACACGAAAATGGCATGTTGACAATTGTCAACATATGTTCCGATTAAGTTACGCAAAAACACTGTTCTGATAAGGGTTAATGCAGCTGCGGCGGCTTCACCGCACAAACATTTTTGAGAGCAACAACAATAGAGACAGAGCAAGACATTCAAGTTTTTTCCAATTTTTTCCCCTTTAACAAAGGTAGTCGGATTCATTTCATGTTTCTTGAAAGTGCGTAACCAACATCACATCATTTCGTTCTGTTAATTGCATCTTGCTTTTTTAGTCCAATCTGATCAAGATGTTCTTTGACTTGTCTTTTCCACGTCATATTTGGTCGCCTACTCTTTCTTCTTTCCGCCACTTCAAAATCCATCGCTCTTCTCAAAACGTTACATTTTCCCTTCTCAAAACATGCCATACCATTACACTCCACTTGCCCAGGATAATTTATCCAAAGTATCCTTTAAACCCAGCAAACTCACAAGTTCTTGGCTTCTTTTTTTCTTAATTAACTTAACTCCACACTTCTTTTCTTATTCTACTTAACCCAAAAAAGGTGTGGAAAATATAAACCATAGTTCCTCTACACGTAATGGTGATTATCTTGGTCTATTAGTCAAGACTAATAATACTCAAAATGAAAGAATGATGTTGCAAGCTATAATTCGTACCTTGTAAAGCTGTAAGGGGGGAGGAGTTAAGCACAGTCAAAAATGATGTCAGCGCCCAAATCGTGGTCGCTTTGACAATTAAAAACAGTAAGGTATGTAATGTTAGGCCTATTTGACGATTTGGTAAGGCCCCTTTTGTATTTATATATTTGTGACATTAAGTTTTTTGGCTGCGCTGTAGGCTTTAATTCAGCCATAACATAATTAGGAGCTATACATTTCCCCAAAGCCATATAACCCATTGCAAAAAGCTCGTGCAATGCGTAGCCAGCAGAACTTGAGAAAGTTTGAGGAGAAATCGAATAAACACAACGTCAGTGTGTCAAATCGCGCTATATGGAATATATTATTGGTATTTTGCTTTATAATAGCTTTATAGAGCTACCGGGGTCAAACCTAAGCACTCGGTGAAAGCAAGGACTCTTTCAACATCCCGGGGCACGCCAAGCAGAAAAAGTACATACAACATAGAGCGTTGCCAACGAGAACTTGAGAAAGTTTAAGAGACAATCAAAAGAAAACAACGCCACTGTAAGAAACCGCACCACACGAAAGACAATTTTGCTATTTTGCTTCAAAATAGCTTTATATCAGAAGTGTGCTCCCTACTTTTAAATTAAGAAATATGCAAGGTCTTTTGGGTTCGCGTAAGCAATAAACAGAGCACTTAGACCTAAGGCATAGCCAAAACCTTGAAATGAAAAATCCTACTAAGAAAAGGGGCGCGCAAAGTTGTGAAAATCTTATCTGCAGAAAACACATAAATTTTTGGTAACTTCACTAAAGTATCCCATAGATGAAAGCTGGCTTGGCCGCTTGAATCGACATTCCCAATTCCAGCGTTACTTATGGGAGCTCTGCGGGCGACGCCATTGTATATACTATAAAGCAAGGATTTTTTGTGTTGCTGATATGCTGTCAGTTAACATATTTGTGTCTGTACTATACAGTGTTGCAACCTCAGCAGTTTCGATGCATGCGTAGCTATCGCGGTGACGTGATCTTGCTACTAAGTGTCGCATGAGTACGAAGATACTACAAACCACAAACCGAAAGTCACCAGCAACATTTTGAAGTTATATATAAAACGCAATCTGCTACCGCAGCTATCATGATAAAAGAGACTAGTGTTCTTTTTTTTTGACACCGAACTACAGCCAGATGCATGCCGTTGTGCTACAACAGCATTGAAATAAAATTTTAAGTTTAAGAAAAAATCAGAATGAAACCATAACCCAATCAATTTGTAAAAGTGAATTTAGAGAAAACGTTTGCCTGAAAATAACTTGGACCGACGGGATCCTACTAAAATGTGGATAATAATTTTGGGTAAGCCATAGCCGCTTTCGTCGTTATGCCGGAAAAAGGCCAATATCGCAGTGTTGAACTCAAGAATATCAAGCTTAATACCACAGATATTGATAGCAAAAGGGCAACACCGAATCGCAAAATAGACTCAATACTATATAGTTTATTTCTGTAATTGTGAAAGCAACCACGATTTTTCCATAACCATTAGTTTTGACTGTGTTTCAATCCCTCCTCCCTCACAAGTATTGACAATAGCTTATGGCAAGATTCTTTGTTTGTGAGCAATACCAGTATTGATTAAGAGAATATGATGATCACATTTTCGCGTACAGGTGTTGTGGAAGTGCATAAATTTTATTAATTTTTCGCTACTGCTTACACAAGAGCCCGATGGTGAAGCAGGCGCGGGCGGTTGGACCGAAATACTAAACCCCAACGTTGCTGATGGAGGGACTCCGCGAGGCAACGCCGGCTAGTCTAATTTATTGAGAACAATTCTGTCTGTCTGTTTTAACTTCTCTAAAACTGTTAGAGGTACAAGCATCAAACTTGGCACGAATAATCCCCATCCCCTGGTGAGTGTCGTAAGGGTGTTTGCGACGTCATGATGACGTCATCATCAAAATTTTTTTAATTTGCATTATTTGACAGAAGGCAACCACTTTTGCTCAAACGAAAACTAGCTTCCGGCTACCACTTTACAAAAATGTTTCATTTGTTTGTGATTTAAAATGACATCACAATCAATGCTTCATTGCACAATATGTTTTAGTGCTTTCTCAAAAGGTAATGATTGCAGAAACGCGATTAAACGCTGTTTTGGAAGATATTAACGTGCTTTCGATGGAAACAACATTAAAACAATTAAAGCTTATTTGACAATGCAACGAGCAATTCTGTATTTAAGCACTTTAAGCCTTTTAAACATGCTTCTTTTCTGGTTTGCTTGCACGCTTAAAACTAGCTCTATAATGTCATAATATGTCTGAAACGATTAACACAAGTCTTTAGTTACCACCGATCATGATGTTTTTAAAAATTGCACCCTTTTTGAAAAATCAGTTTACCAAAAAACTGATTTGGAACCTCATTTTTCAACCGATGTATACAATTTTTTCAAAAATGAAATGCTATTTCAAGGCAATTTTAATAGTGCATAATATGTACGATTAGTATTTGTTTGCATACAAAAAAAGCTACAGTTTAAGACATGTAGTGTAGCTTTTGCCCCTCCCAAAAAGTGGTAAACTTAGTAAAACCAGGTAAGTTTTATGCAAAAATATTATAATTAGGTACTAGCAGTTACTGTCCTTTCAAATCTTAATAAATTTGCTTTCTAGCAATATGTGACTTTGATTACATAGGGCTAAGGATTAGTTTATAATGGCTCACCAAAAGTTGGTTGCCATACATCATGCTCCATTTTTAGTTGAACAATTATCCTACTTGATCTAACAAACCTGCAATTGTTAGACATAGTTAGTTCTTTGGTACATTTTGAATACTTTTCCTCACAACCATGGTTCTTTGGCATTCTCTGTCTATGTTTTCACAAGCATTTATCAAAAACTGAAGTCTCTAAAAGTTTATGAAATGTAGCCTTCCGGTTAGAAACACACAAAATTTTCACTCTCCCCACTTTACGCTTTTAAAAAGTGCAAATTGTAGTTTGTAACACCATTCTTTTTTGTAATTACTTCCAGCCTTGATTGATAGACCAAATTGATCACCATTTTATGTACAGTAACTATGGCTGATATTTACTAAACCATTTCGTTGTTGCTCTCACAAATGTTTGTACGGTGAAGCCGCCGCAGCTGCATTCATTGATATCGTTTAAATCGGCACTGGTGATGGTGTGCTCCACCGTAATAAAATCGTACCATACTTGGGGAAACATTTTGGATATTTTGCTTGATAATAGCTTTATAACGCTAACGGGATTAAAGCTAAACATTTTTGGAAAAGCAAGGACTCTTCTTGCTTCTATGAGCATACCTACGCGAGGAAAAACGAATGTAAATCATATACATAGCCAGCAGGGACTTGAGAAAGTTTGAGAAGAAATTGAATAAACACAACGTCACTGTGTCAAATCGCACCATATGGAATGTATTATTGGTATTTTACTTTACAGTAGCTTTATAGAGCTACCGGGAGAAATCAAACGCTTGGGAAAAAACATAAACTTTTTTAACTTCCAAGTGCACGCCAAGCTGGATTGCTAAATTAATTTCCGATTTTTTTAATTAAAAAAATATTTACAATTTAAAAGATGCCCATTGTAGTATTATAAACCAGTAAATGAAAATGCCGTGCTCAATTCCAATATCAGAATATTAACTATGAATATCACTACATTGCACTAACTATAATTAAAATAAACAATAATTAAGAGTGCAATTAACTGTAATTATCACTGCCACGTGAATAGGATTTTGGTTCTATTCCAACTTTTATTGTTTTTCTTAAAATTGAGGCGATTTACAGTATCGCTCAAATAATTAATTCTGACTGCGACTTAACATCAAGTTGAAGATTGGCTTATTCTAAATACTTAACCACGATTCTTTAAACCACGCATTTCTTGATGAAGAACAGAATAGATATTTTCACAAAATACTTTGACACTTTAAAATTTCTTCACTTTTCGATCACACAAACTAATGTACTCTAGTATATCAATCAGAAACCAATCAGAATAACTATATCAATTTATCAACCGCTTGATTCTTGTTACGCGAATATTTCACAACAAACCACCCCAGAATAGCATGCTATCCGTCTCTCTACGCTCTTTCGCACTATTTTCACTCTCTGTGCTCTCTCTCTCTCTCTCTCTCTCTCTCTCTCTGTATATGTAAAAATCTCGTCGCTTTATATATATAAATAGAACGCAATCTAGAAAATTCAAAAACGACATCACATGACAAAAAAGCACCTACTATTAAATTACGTCATATGGGCAATAAAAAACTTTCGAGAAGGAAAAGTGTGTTCTAGATCAGTTTTGAATGTAAACACATGATCTACCATTATTGCGTCATAAGGCAGGAAAGGCATGTACGATACAAATCTTAACTTTAAAGAAAAAAGGTTTTAGCAAAAACAACCGCGATAGAACAGCAAGTTTAGATTTGAGACACTTCTGGATTAACAAACAAAATAATTACAGCAAAACGAAAGCAACAAGTTTCAGAAACTATGCATACTGTATATGAACTATTTCAACAAAGCAAATTTACCTATTCGTGACAATTATTAGCCTCTAGCTTCTTATTGGTCACCAGCTGCACTGAAGAGACCTGATAGGTCGAAACAGTGTCACTGTCTGCAGTTTTCTAAGTGCATCGCTAGCCTCTTGCATGAGAATAGAATGTTTCTGCAACTATTGAATGATAATCATATTTTAAAAGAAAATCCCATTTATATTATGCTGCATACAAGCGTACAAGATGCATTTTCTTTTTTTGTTTTTCGTGTGAAATTGTTATCAGCATAATTATACAATATCAATTATTCAATTATTGGAAAAAATTCTCCTAAGGTTACCTTTCAGGCTTTTGAAATAGAGGGATTAAAAAATTTGTGGGGCTTGATGGTTTTTTACTAGCTGTCGTTAGGCCTTGAAACATTGGTAAAATTTTTAGCACATAAATTGGTCAGCTTGTCATTTTAATTTTAGCTGAAAAAGAATCGTGGCGTACGCAGGGGGTTCTGTGTGCGCCGCCTTCTCAGGAAAAATTAATCGCTTTTTCGTCAATTATTTGCCAAAAGTCACCGTGCACCTCTCTTAAAAATTTTGAAACGTGATTTTCAGCTGCTACGGTTGTAATGGTAAAGCGCATTATTCCACTTTAAGCACGGAGACAATTGATTTGCCAAAGAAAAAGATTTTCACTGCCGCGGTCGCGTGAAACTTATATAAAATCATTCTCGCGTTTCACCCCTCAATAAATTTTTGAGTTCATCCCCAAGGGGAACATCACTGAAGTTAAAAAAATATAATGTCACTGGCCCACAAACCTTTACACAGCTCAACACGGGTCACATGCCAAAAAAGGTGAAAATCGCTGTTTTACTAGATATATTTTTTGAGGTTTTAGAAGTTGCAATTTATGTAAAATATATGGTTTTACTTGCTCAGATTAATAGCAGGTAAAAAGCTGAAAAACTGGGGCTTGACACTGATTACCCACAAATCAGCTGATGTCAGTGTTTTTCTTATCAGCCGAGTTCTCATTTGTAAAAACATGCACTTTTGGTAGCAATATGAATATGCCAGTAATGGCTTTCGATTCTTCATTTCAACTCAACAAGATTATGCAAAACGTCTTTCAGAGTATGCGAGCGAAAACTGACATCTTTCTCAGAAAAATTGAATTTTCAATTTTTGCATTTAAATTATTCTAGCGTTGCTTTTGTGCAACACCATGTTTGATCAGCTAATATGTAATACCTAAGTCAGTGAAATATTTCGGAGTAATACATTTTAGAAATATGAACAATACCAAGTATAACAACAAAAATTCGTGAGGATTTATTAACTTTTAAAGTATAAACTACTCTTTTTTACACCCCGCATTGTCGGACATTATTTAACCAAAAACGTTTTCGCCCAAGTTTTTTTATTTATGTCAGTACAATTATTCACCATACGGACAAAACGAAAAAAATTTTAAACAACTTAATTTTAGTATTGTTATTTTAATTTTTTGCTGCAATATTTTTGCGATGCATTGATATAACACTGAGATAAAAAGTGTTAGCTGAGCAAACGAATGCCATTATTAGTTTAGGAAATACTGCTTTTATTTACAACGTTTTTGGTTGCGGCTCACACAAATATCTTTACGCTAAAGACGGTAGAGCTGCTAGATTTAATACTTTTAAACTCGGTTTAGCTAATGGCAAGCTATGACGTGACAACACAGCACTAAATTTGGAAGAATAATTTTTGTTGTTGTTTGATAATAGCTTCATAGAGCTACCAGGATTAGAGCTTAAAATTTGAAGCAAAAGAAACGTTTCTTTTAACGTCCTGGGTACCCATAAGCAGAAAACATGGAACACAAAGATTTAGTCAGCAGAAAATTGAGGAAGTTTCAAATCAAAACAACACCCTGCGTAAAATCGCATTGTATGAAAGATAGTTTTGCTACTTCGTTTGAAAATAACTTAATAGCATAAATTTTTCCATACTTTTAAATTAAGGGGAAACACAAAACCCCTTTGCCAAGCCTGAGCAATGAACAAAACACTTTTACATGAAGCGTAGTGACGAGTTTGAAGACACAAATTTAGCTATAAAAGAGAGTGCGCCAAACCTTGAAATACCCCTACCACTTACTGTAAAATCCACATTTTTCATTTTTGAAAACAATTGCTATTTAGTGTCGCCATCTCTTAACTTTCTCTTTACTTTTGCATCTTGTGGTTACTCATTTAAAAGAGTAGAGAGATCGGTCACGTAGAAATAATAGGTATCTTTATTCTGTACATAATGCTATGGACTAGATTATTCGGTAAACGCTTTCACACAGTACAACTTCTCGTCCGGTGGAAACTCCTGGGGCTTCAACTCCACCAGAATTTGTGATCCGATTCCTGGAGCTTAGCTCTTCTAAAACGAAAAAAACAGATATCTGCATCAAACACACAACTTACAGATTGGCTGCAGCACATCAAATGTGGTTTGATTTATTGGTATTGGTATCTGATTTGTAGGTCTTGTCTCGGAGGAAAAAGCTAGTCTTGTAGGCAAAACTAGCAACCATGATCGAAAAAAAAGTTATTTGTTATTATAACAAAAAAAAACTCAATGGATTATGCTAAATACAATAATTTACAGAAACATTAAAAGGTAACTTATGGGCCGTAATGTGTCACTGAGTAATTTTGATTTTAGCGTCGATGAAAACCAATCAATACATCACCAGCGTCGGGAAGAATCGATAAAAACTGACATCGGAAAGTATTCGAGCTCACGATCTGCACTAGCTGACCTGTGACCCAGGTTGCTTAAAGGACTTTTTACCAGGACTTTTAACCAAGTGAAGAACACCGGTAACCAAAACAAATTTTCGTAGAACAAACTCAATGTAATGCAAGAGGCTAGCAATGCACTTAGCATACTGCAGGCAGTGACACTGTTTCGACCTATCAGGTCTCTTCACGACACTGAAGAAACTCAATGTGTTTGTGCAACTAAATCTATTGCCTTTAATTGTAGTAAACAAATGTGCTGTCATTTATTTGATCAGCTGGTAAAATGTAAAAAGCAAACCAAGAATTTGCAATAGATCTCGAGTTTGAAATTACGTAGAATAGATTCTCAATGATTGAAATCAATATGAACTGAGATCTACAACTGGATCATAAATCCGTAATTTCTCCACGCTATAAGGCAGCAGAACAATGTAGACAGAACAAGGAGGTACAAACCAATCCTTGTAATTGGAAATTTGATATAAGTTATGCAGTTTTTAAGTTGTAAATTTAAGAGTTTTTATTTTTTACTTAAAAATTTCTGCGAATTCAGTTACGTTTGTTGTTAAAAAGTAATTAAACGACAAAAGCATTTGATTTGTTTCCCATATCCACGTCAAAAGCGCAAAAATATGAACAATATTATTATTATCCTATTCCACATCATACACATGCATGCGAGCTCATCCCACATTCATTTAATGACTATAACTATAAACCTTGATTAGCGTCTTCGATTGAACAAATTTGAGAGCAATTTTTTACTTATCCAGCAGCCATGTATTTACTTGAAAGATTTTAAGATGATTCTATAATTCTTGTAGAATGTAGACTTACCACAATATCTACAATTTTCCTAGAATCTCTACAAAAGCTAACGCTTCTCATACAAGTTTGACTACCTTTGTGTGATGAGCGATTGACATCAACCTTAAATTATATCTGACTCGCCCAACAAACACATTACAAAGGAAATGTCCAAAGTACGCAGGATGTATTTGCAGCAAATGTAAATCATGACTTTTCCACTTATAGCGCTTTGTAAACAGTGACGAAGTTAGGCGAGTTGTAACACGATGTTTGGTCAATATGCTTGGTCATAATATTTTACGATGTCATCACAGTATGTTGTTTTTACAAAGTCGCTTGTATTACAATCAAGTGCGTCAAGCAATTGCGAGTAAGTAATTACTGCGCTGAAGTATTCAAACACTTTAGTTCTAGACAGTGACACTGTTTCGACCTATCAGGTCTCTTCAGTGCAGTTGGTGACCAATAAGAAGCTAGAGGCTTTTAATAAAGCATAGCTTAGACCGTCACACTTGTGGGACCAAATACTAGGTCCACTGTAGTGGATGGCCTGTCAACCTCTGCGAAGCCGTATCACTCGTGAATGAGTGGCGGTTGTCGCAGGTGCACTAAGTCTAACATCTGCTAGAACAATAGTGCTGTCACAGCCGAGTGGTCACAAGGTCTTACATGTATAGTAATGCAAGAGGCCAGCGATGCACTTAGCAAACTGCAGACAGTGACACTGTTTCGACCTATCAGGTCTCTTCAGTGCAGTTGGTGACCAATAAGAAGCTAGAGGCTTATTGTATTATATTTCTTATTGGTCACCAACTGCACTGAAGAGACCTGATAGGTCGAAATAGTGTCACTGTCTGCAGTTTGCTAAGTGCATCGCTGGCCTTTTGCATTACTTTAGTTCTAATTCCATGTTTTACAACAATCTGTCTTACAAGCAATAATAAGTATCAGTTACTCCTTTTGCATAATTAATTACTTTGTCACTTAATTCTTGCTCACTACTTGATTCTGGCTCCATGAGCACACGCATTGATCATGGAGCACAAAGCTTCAGGAGTCATTTATCGAAACTCGCGCAGCTAATTGGCGTGCTTTGGGGTTCTAGTGGCTAAGATGGGGTTTCTGGTTAGAAGGTCCCGCAAACAAACGCCTGGTTTCACACATCAGTGACAGAGTAAATCTCATCGTGGGTTCTTATCCACAGAAAGTTAGTGTCTACTCATGCTGTTTTATGAAAGTGATGTTTTGACAGATTTTGATTAAGGCTAACATCTTAATCGAGGGATAGATCTCGACTGATCGCTCCCCATCATTCTTAATTAAACTAAATCGAACTAAACCAATAAACAATGACTGCAAATGGGCCACATCTGTTTTACAAATTGGCTGCAGAACAACGCTGCGAAAATTCTTTTGAGAGCATGTTTTAACAAATTGTTCCATGTGTAAACATGTGGTACCAGACTTTACGAAAGATCTGAACACTCTCCCACATCCAGTGGATACCAATGGCCTAGAACACTTTAGTCGCAATTCCGGCCATTCCTCAGCGCAAAAGTATTTATACTCATGGGGAAAACTGACAAGTGCTTGAAGAGCGTGAAGGCTTGAACCTTAATGACCCTAATTACGTTTTAACCAGACTTGGGGCCATCGCCAGCGGTGGGCGTGTAAGCGCAAAGTCCTACTTACGTGTGGATCATGAAGGTTGGAGTAGATACAAGTTGCAATGCAAACGAGTGTGAGCGACTTAAACTTGAAATAACCAGATTGAAAGAAAAGTTACGTAATCATGAGTTAGACGACAAGACCGTTCAGCTTTCTCAAAACGACCAACTCACTCGCCAGTTGGTGAATCCTCACATAAAGGTAGTTAACTCATTAACGCCCAAATTATTTTTTTTGGTAAAAACTCATTGATATTCTAACATTTTATTTCAAATGCCATATTTTTTTGATGCTTGGAAAATTTTTTAAATATTTGTTGTAACTTCGAGAGAAATTGCTGTCCTATAATTAGGACGCTGGGCGTTTGTGTGAAGTAAATGCGCTTATCTAAGAGTTTTAGTAACTGCCGCTATGGCAAAAAACATGCAAAATTTTCTAGTGTTTTTAAGAGGTTGTTTATTGGAATTCAACAGTTATGACTGAAAAACCTAGTCATATCAATATCTTGTTGCATTACCGGTGATACTTGGAAAGCAAGATACGCATAAGGTTTCTTTACACTTAGTGCAATAAGTGAGAGGTTTTCCCTTGCAACTTTGGTATCGGCAACGCCTCTGTTTGTCTCTCTTGCCAAGCATATAATTTTGCTGGTCAAAGCAAATGTCATGAGCAACTTGTCTCCTGAATGTTAATGGAAGACTCAGAGGGCGTCCCCTCATCATTCTTGACCCATAACCTAGCTTCAAATAAGTTGTGGCAATTGCTCTGCGAAAATCCTTTCTTGAAATTGAATTGGATCCATGAATAAGTCTGTATAATACAAAACTATTGACCACTGCCATGTCCAGGATTCTCGTGAATATAGACCAGTACCATTTTTTCCTCTAATCGAAATAGAATGTTTTTCCAGGAGCCGGTCGTGGTGGTCTACCCCACCCATGCATTTATTGTACGTTTGGATCACATAAGGCTGCACAATTGGGATGCGTGATTTGCTTTCATTGGACCAGTGCTGAACCGAAACTTCCGGCAGAATCGTATCAAAGTCTGATGCAATTCCAACAGCTTTGTTATCTTTCCATCTAACAATGAGCACTTCATCATTGACCTCAAATCTGTGATCATATAACCCCCGTGTCATCTTTTCCACTTGTTTGGGCGTTTTTAGTGGACATCTGTAGGTTCTGTTGTCACAAATGGTCCCGGTTAATGAATCATTGCATTCAGAGTGGCATAAGCGTTTCTGCTGAAGGCATCTCGGACAATGCCCAATCCTAAATCATCCTCTTCACTCCAATAATCTCTTTCACTAGGAAGTTGGTGATATCCGTTTAGAATTAAGAACCCTAGAAAAATTTTGATAGCTGTTGTTGATATCTCAAAGTCGCGTTTATTGTTTTGAATTTTGGCATATCGAATTGTCTCATCAATGAGTAGCTGTATCACGTCATCAGTAAAAATTTTTTCAAAAATTTTTTATGGTGTTGCATTCTGCAGTGACATAGCCACACTTTCAGACTTTGTTGCTGCGCGGTTGCCTTGTGCTGATCATTTAGTATATGTGGGAATATTTTTCTGCCACTTTAACTCTGATTTCGCTTTTCTTGGCCTTCTCGATTTTGAAGGATCTTGTTGTTCATTAAGCTCTTTGTTAAAATCAACAATTTCTATTCCTCCAGGTACATCGCAAATTATGGGCGCATCCAGGTTTTCCTCATCAACTTCGTCTTCATTCGTAAGTTCGTCAACATCGGGCGGAATAACAGTCATTCTCTCACCAATATCTGAACCAAGTAAATAATCCACTGCATCTTCAACATTTTCAAAGGCTTTTCGACTCATCACTAACAATGACCGTAAAAAACATTAGAAGATGAAAGATAGAGGAGCTACAGTTCCCTAAATGCCAGATGCACAAAAATATTTTTATATCGTTATTTTTTTACCTGTCCGTAAGATTTTAGATGCTTGGAACGCAATACTTGTTACAAATTCAATAAATTTGGTGCAAAGTTTTATTCACTAACTAACACTGTCAAAAACTTAAAGAAACTGCATTGAAACAGAGTATGAAAGCAAGCACAAGATATCCAAAAAGAGTTTACAAAATCAATTTCTAACCTGAAGTACAAAACCATGCATAATACGTACACCTCTCTGAAAGTAGCTACTGTTTAGCAATTAAACCTATCTTGTTGATTACTTGTGATTTTTGAAGTCTATGCCAAAATCATAAGGCAGTAAACTGTCTATCTATGCTTCTGTGTTTACACAATGTCCCTGCACGCAAAGAACAAAGGCGTAGCTAATTGAACAAGACGCAATTAGCGTCTTTGAACAAGACTTGCTCGTAAATCACGATAAAAGAGCTTATAAATGCCCAGCGTCCTATTATTAGGACAGTAATGTTTGCGTTTATATTACTCTGTAACAATAGTAATTTTTCAAAACCTTTCTTATCAATAGTCTAAAACAATTCATAAAGAACCCATTTGTCAAGAAATACTGAAAATTTTCTTTTTCAGTATTTTGAATACAGTCCCAAAAAGAACTGACGATCAGCAAACAAAAAAACTGCTACTTTTACAGCCACAAAATCCACATTTTAAAATCACAGAAATTGCTTAAACTTTATTGACGTAACAGCTAGAAGGGTTTTGACATACAATATATAGGTTAAAAGTGCGAAGTTTGATTATAACCCTGTAAAATTTGGACATTTGTTGCTGTCCTATAAATAGGACGCTGGACGTTAATGGGTTAATGAACTCTATGAAACCCCTGTTCCATTAAAAACCGTTGTAGTTAGCACGTTGCCTAATAACTTTTCTGAAGCTTTGGAACGTACAAAGTCATTACGGCGCAAAGCACTTAAAGATCCGAAACTTACTGGCACGAATTTGTTAAACATCTTAGTAAATGTTCTTATTCGATTCGGATTAGGAAAATTTGCATGCATGGCTGTAAAAGATTTTGAATCTTCGATTCTATTTGCTTTGGCTAGGATTTGAACCGTCACCCGGTTTTTTGACAGACGTTCTCAACACCTTGCTCTCAACATTTTAACCACACGAAAGTCTTTCAAGCAGCGATATATTTAGGCGTTTTAAACACTATGTAATAAATCAACAGTGGCAAGGGCAACGGCAACGGTTAAATGCCTTGACCACTTTACCTTTAAAATAAAACAAGCATCTTGATTAACAACCTGGCTATTTCTATTCTACCAATTGATGAACTTAAAGCTAATTCCAAACCAAGGTACAATCTGGCTATTTCCAACTCGTCCAAGTACAAATACAATCGCTCATGCACGTTTTTTCAAACAAAGGATTTCCGGGTTCAAAGGTGAAATGTTTCCAATTTGATTTGTTAATATTTAATTTAAAATGTGAAAGGTTTACGCTACATTCCCCACAAACTCCTCTTTTACGTGGAGTTTCCATAAACTGCGTAAATCTATTCCCCTTAACATAACACAGCACAAAACAAGATACGATACAAACTAATGATTTCACACACAATAGCTCTGAAGCAGTTCATTGCTCGCTCTAACAAAGTTCGTTCCATTGTCTGTACGGAGGAATTTAGTACGAAACCCTGTAGAACACAAAATCTTTGGAAGACGTTAATAAAGGTGGAAGCTGTGAGATCGACGGATACTTCAATGCGAATTGCCGTGGAAACCATGCATATAAACAAACAGATCCAGCGCTTTGCTGAACTTCTGCCCACTGTCACGCTGAATGGGCCAGCCAAGTCAGAAGCTGCATAAGCGAACACATGCGTTCTAGGTTTTAACCTCGAAGCTGGCAACGGCGCCATTAATTGTTCCCCCCGTTTTTGACGCCTTAACCTACAACCAGCACAGTTTCTTGTATAATGCCTTACGGTACAAACCCCGCCTACAGGCCACAATCCCATGTCTTGCTGAAGGGCTCCAAATACCACATCTGATCCTATGTGCCCCAAATCCGAATGTTTTTTTTGGATGTACAGTTCTGTGATCCAATGCCTATATGGCAATATGACAAGGTGTTTAAATTACAGAGACAGTTCTGCGTTTTGGAGCCTTCCCCCAATTCTTAACACGCCGTCTGAAGATAGAAATGGGACGAATTTACAAAGCTGGAGCAGATAATGTGGTCTTTGAGATGGTGGAAATGAATGAAGGGTTTGTTCAAAAGAGGAGTCACCATGTTGCATTCTTGTTATAATGGAACCTAAGCATTCATTCTGCACCATCCTCAGCAAACATGTTCGAGCATCTGCCTTCAATAACTCCTTTGGTTGGAGGGCTGGGTCACTCAGACCTTCATTCTTAATGGCCAAGAAGCATCGCATTAACACAAGTAGGCGGGCTTCTGCTTCTAAACTTGTGGCAGAATCTAACAATGCATTTAGCAGAGAGCAGGTTTTACCCGTAATAACTGGGCATAAAGTGGCAGTGGTGACAATCTTTTCTGCGTTCACATCCTCTTGACACACTTCTGGTTTGAGAATATCTAAACCGACTTTCCACTCCTCATTGGGTTGACGTAAGAAAGACGGCCCTGTAGACCACAACTCCCATTCTTTTCGTTGCTTGACGCCATGACAGCGGGATTTAACGTAGACTGAATGTATCCAGGACATCTACCCTCCGTAGTACTCATTACTTTATCCACGCGATTCCGAACAAATTGCGCCAACTGCTTGCTGCTGCACTGACACCATTTTATAACGGTAACGGAGTCTACCCACACATATATTTCGGTAATCGAAATTGTAAAATGCATTATGCATTGGTTTAACAGATCTGCGCCCATACAAAGTCCTAAAAGTTCCTTTCGCGCAATGGAGAATCTGGAAACTTGTGTTTGGGGAAAAAGCCTTGACTTCCCAAGTACCAGTGAGCTTTCTATAATGTTTCCACAACGCTTTGTCAAGTAAACACACGCACCCATTGCGTAGTTTGAGGCGTCAGTAAACACATGCACCTCATATTTTCCGTCCTTCAACCAGGAGTATTGTCGAAGAAAGGTAAACAATGAAAGAAATTCAATCTCAGATACCAGACTGTCCCACTCTTCGCTGAGCTCATGTCCTATCTCATCATCCCAATCAACGGTGCTTGTAACAACTTTGGAATAACAAAGCTTTAACCTCACAAAAAAGGGGCACCACAACCCCGATGGATCAAAGTGCGAATTCAAGTAGCTGAGTGCACTCCGTCGGGTGAGTGCGTGTTGAGCTAACGAGTTTGACTTGCGTTGATGCAGTTGAAGTTGATCGCTTTCTGCATCCCAGGACACTCCTAAAGTCCGTTGTTGTGGGAGCCCATCCTTTGATGGATTGATCGTTTTTAATTGTGGGGCCAAATGTTCTTGATCTAGTCCATCCAAGACTTCCTTAGAATTACTGGAAAATTTGGTAAGAACAAATCCCGTAGTAGCTGAAAGGTTAGTTGCTTCGGTTATCAAAGTTTTGGCTGCTTCCACGGTTTCTACAGAAGTAATCAAGTCATCAACGTAAAAATCCTTCTCTACTCTTTTTGCAGTACTTGCTGAAACGTTGGCATAGTTTCTTGCAGCAGTGTACTTTATACAGAAACCGGCTATGCTGGGAACACAAATAATGCCATAGGGCATGACAGTAAATCTCCATCTTTCGTCATTCCTTGCTACTTCCTGGTCCTTGAGGGGCAAAAATCGTAACATGTCCTTATCTCTGGGATGAAGTTTCACTTGGAAAAACATATTTCTGATGTCGCCAGTGACACCAAAGGCATGTTGCCGAAATCGTATTAAAATTCCCACAAGAGATTCCAGGAACATTGGCCAACGATATAGCATATCATTTATGCTTATTCCATTTATTCTAAGAGCACCATTATAAACCACACGAAACCTTTGTCCCGTTGAGAAATGGGTAATGTAATGAATTGGATTCTGTTTATTTTCTCTTGACTCATTTTCGTTTATGCTTTCAACATGCCCTTTTCTTTTCATGTTCTCAAAGGTTTCTAGGTACTTTTGAGCCACCTCTGGTTGTTTCGAGAGCTTGCTGCTCTGCAAGCGCAGACGCCGCATGGCGATTGGCAAGCTTTGAGGCATATCCACGGGATATCCATTTTTCCAGGGAAGGGGAAGTTGTAAACGCTTTTGACCATTTTCATCTGTCACTTCCATTAAATTTTCTTTATAAAATGAAAGCACCCTTTCATCTTCTCTACTCAGACACAATTCTTCACAGTCCGGTTCCAGAACCAATTGGTCCCGGTAATACCGCAATATATCATGAACAAGCAAAGGCATATCATGCAGACCTTCCTTGTTGGTAATATTCTGCTCTGCAGAAATGATATTGAGCACTTCTTTCGCATAGTTGTCTCTTACATTTTGGTGCGTTGCACAAATGCACTGGGGAATATCTTTCTTTATTCTCAATCCCCAGAAAATAGTACCAAGTGGATGAGCCGCAACGAGGTATTCGCAAGCAGCAGCATTATTCCAGCGACACTTTTCCAACACCTGGAACTTCCACAAATCTTTCGCACCAAGTATCATATCAACTGAGCGCTTCTCATGTGCGGCATGACAGTGATCAACTGAGTAGCCATGTTCTTTTGCTTGCCATTTATCCGGAACACACTGGCTGTAAGGTAACTTCATGTCAATAAAGGCTACATCCGGAATGTTGACAGTATCGTTTTCACCATACTTCAACCGCAACGTTTTTTTCATGCACTGATACCTTTTCGCCTTTCGTTCAGAAAGCTAATACTAATGCTATCTTCTGGGCTCCATCTAAACATTTTTTCTGCTAGATCCTTTGTGCAAATGCTCACATCCGCTCCAGTGTCAACTAAAGCATAAAAGGCAATCTCTTTGATATCCTTCTGCCTCTCTTTTACAGCAGTTAGAGCCATTATAGGCACTGAAGTTGCAAACTGCTGCTCTATAGCGCCATCGTCTTTCACAGGTCTCGCGGCATTCAAATTTCCATCCATCACGTCCTGGTCCACCACAAGCCTCTGATTCCTTTTGTCTTCATTTCTTTGTGGCTGAGGCTCACCAAATTTATTGTTTGGCAATTTTTGTTGATGGAGCAACTCCGAGTGCCCACCTTGGCAGATCGGGCATGATTGCTTTTCTGAACAGTATTTGGCTAGGAGCTTACCCAAACAATAAAAACACAATCCATGAGCTTTTACAAACATACGTCTCTCCTTCACATCCATTTTCAAAAACTCGTAACAATCAATTGTCTTATGACGGGCAAGAGGATGAATCCTGCATAGGTTAGAAGTTTGGAACGTAGTAGACGATTGACATTTATTTTGCTTATCCACAGACATAGTTTTCCCGGACGAATGCTGCGCTGATAACTGGCTAACTGCCGTTGACAATTTCTGACCTTGCAAGTTATTTACCCGATAGGCGGATGCCTTTCGCCGAATACTTAGCTTCTTGTTGGAACTGGAAGAGTTCTCCTCGCCAATGATAGTGGAGATATCGTACGTGTGCCTATCTTTAAATTGAAGGTTAGCAATTACATCATCCAGAAACATCAAGACAGTTTCAAAGCGCCATGCAGTCATGTCTTTGTATTCGTGAGCAAACTGGGCATATAATGCCGGACTAAAACAGTCAACTATACGAAAGATCAATTTAGGCCTTGATAATTCGTTTGACATGCCAACGGATTCTGCAACACTTTTGAGATACGTAGCTTTGTGCGATACGACTGTAACAATGGAACCTTTCCTACCAGACATTCTTTGCCCCATTTAATGTCTCGAATGACACTGTCTAATAATCCTCTGGGATCCCCATATAAATCCTCGAAGATTTCCCAAACGCGATCCAGAGCTTCTTGTGGATTCCTCATGATCCATGCACTCTTGATATGCTCATAGACAGAGTCTGTCACAGTGTTTGCTATTCTTTGCAATAGCGCATACGGGTCAGTGTTCCACAGCATTTCATAATCTCTTAGTAGTTGCTGTCGAAACATAGGGTAATCCGATCTTTTCCCACCAAACTGACGAGTGAGGTCACGTTGACCTACGCTCCACATCGGGAAATACATGGAATTCATTCTACTGTTCAATTGCCCAACCCCATATGCTGGTTCAACAGGATTATTATTAGCCTCTTGCTTCCTTGCTTGCCAGGGGTGTCTAAAGGTAGTTTTGGAAAAACTTCTTGGCCAATTCTCTCTCCAAATGATTTTTGTCCTTAACCAGTTCACCCTTTTCTTTGACAGCAGCCTTCTGCATCTTCAGCAGTCGTTCTCTTTCCTCTTTGTCACTCTCCTTTTCCTGCGTCATCCGACTGATACGGTTCAACAAACCTCTTCTTTCTTCTTTTGCTACTTCAGCTGACGTGGCTGCATCTACTAGTTGGTCGCTCAATTCCGACATTTTGACGCGGTACTCTCGTTCAATATTTCCTAAAATTTCCTGAGATTCAGCAGAAAGACTGGACGATGACCTCGAAACAGTACTTCTTCTAGTTCTTTCTCTGCGTTCTGATGGTTTTAACTTCGCTCTCTCGTAATAACGATGCAAAGTGTCATTGATTGAAGAATCATACAGAGACAACAGCCTTTGTACTCGTGGTAATGCAGGTACCGAAACATTCTGCTCTCTTTTAGCGTTTGCTTCCTCTAACCATTTATGTACAGCAGAAAGATAGACAGAATGAGCATGCAAAATGTAATTGTAAGCAGCTTCAACAACCATGGGATGGTTCTCGGCCTCACTATGAGCCAAATCTTGCAGGGTCAATTCCATAACTTTAAGTTCTCGAGAGTATTTAGCTAAGCTGCGATAATCTGAAAACATGGATGGGTCAGGTAGGTCCACCCACTGTCGCCTGAGTTCACCCATAACGATTTCCAGGTCCTCTAAGTATGCGTCCTCTCCCTGACAGTCACTCTGATGCGCAATCTGATCATCAACGTAGCATGTCTGAGCTTGTCTAGCAACAACTTTCCCGACATCATCTTTGTTTTCAACTGACCCAGGAATATTAACTTCTTGTGGGGCCTTATGCATATCGCTCGTCTGAGCCAAAATGCGAGGGAAAATAACAAGTAGTAAAAATGTAACAAAATTCCTTCAATTTTGAAAGGCGAATTGGCCACGCCAAGCAAATCTCCCAATTCACCGCGTTCGCAAAATATGTTAAAATGGGGTTCCCATACAACAAACTGTGTTGTCAATAATCGCAAGCCCTCTATCCCAAACACAATAAACAATACTGCCGTTTGCCGATGTGCCGCCCACGCGTTCCCACCTCGACTAACCCAAACAAACATGGAATAAAGCAAAGCGCAAAGCACTAACCTGCTCTGTTTTGTCTGCGGGTTCCAAACTGAAGAAGCGAGATTCACCACCAAACTGCGACTTCAAAGTAGACAAAACGGCAGCTTGCGATTTCTTCAATGTTGATTTCTGTAAGTCCGTAATAAATTCTCCAAATAAATCCAAACTAAGTCCGTAATAAATCCACAATCCAGACAGTGGAAGGTATTTAATGTAAAAGATTTTGAATCTTCGATTCTATTTGTTTTGGCTAGGATTTGAACCGTCACCCGGTTTTTTGACAGACGTTCTCAACACCTTGCTCTCAACACTTTAACCACACGAAAGTCTTTCAAGCAGCGATATATTTAGGCGTTTTAAACACTATGTAATAAATCAACAGTGGCAAGGGCAACGGCAACGGTTAAATGCCTTGACCACTTTACCTTTAAAATAAAACAAGCATCTTGATTAACAACCTGGCTATTTCTATTCTACCAATTGATGAACTTAAAGCTAATTCCAAACCAAGGTACAATCTGGCTATTTCCAACTCGTCCAAGTACAAATACAATCGCTCATGCACGTTTTTTCAAACAAAGGATTTCCGGGTTCAAAGGTGAAATGTTTCCAATTTGATTTGTTAATATTTAATTTAAAATGTGAAAGCTTTACGCTACAATGGCTAATTTGAACAAATACTATTTTCAAATATCTCTGCCGGAAAGCCAACAAAACTTGTTTGGCTTTATTTGGTGCGCGAATAAGGATTTGGATCGCGGGGAAATACAACGTTATCGTTTTACAAGGCACGTTTGGGGAATAAAATTCAGTGCGTATATTGCCCTTCTAGCCATTGAACGTTTAATTCTAGAAAATCCTACTGCCGCTAGTCAACTGACATTGTCGATGGTTGAGAATAACCGCTACATGAATGACATGTTGATCACCTCTTACTCGTTGACTGATCTTGAGATGATTACTCGTAAATTAATGTCACTTTTTGAGAGTAGAGGCTTTAAACTGATTAAATGAGTAGCAAACGGCCTGTCAAAGTCCATTTTATCAAGCATACCTCAGAGTGCTCTCGGATCTAGTATTCGGGAGATCGATCTTGGCTCCCACCCTATGCCCGACTGCAAAGTTTGAGTGTAGTATGGGATGTAGAAAATGATTGTTTGAGAGTATGCGGAAACCGAGTCTTATCGAAAGTTTCTACTAGAAGAAAAATGCTACGTATGCTTGCAAGTCACTTTGACCCCTTATGCATTCTTGCTCCTTTCCTCTTAAAGGGAAAATTAATCTTTCAAAAAGTCACTTTGTCGGGTATTGGATGGGATAATAATCAACCTGGAGACGTTGAAAACGATTGGAAGATTTGGAATAGATCTATGGAAGTTGTTGCTAATTATTCTACTCCTCGTTATTGTTTTTCTGACGGGGTCGAAATTACGAGGGATGACAAGATTATTTACCAACTACATGGGTTTTGTGATGCTTCTAATCATGCGCTTTTATGTGTTGTATACTTGCGGCGTTTGATTAATGGGAAGTTGAGCGTAGCCTTTATTCAAGAAAAATCAAAACTTGTGTTGACCAATCAGAAAAAATGGGTCATATCTCGTAAGGAACTGGAAGCTGCCAGGTTGTTCGCGGACTTGATGCTTAGTGTTTCTCCTTCCATGCAACACCTCGATTGTCGGTGCCACTTCTGCACCAATACAAAAGTAACTCTAAAGTGGATAGTGAACCCAGACCTTCATTTACATTCATTCGCGAAACGAAGAGTGGACAAAATACTTCTGGTTGCTCCAGCTGATACTTGGAACTACATTCATTTGTCAGTCAACCCTGGTGACGTGGGCACTTGGGAAGCTAGTGCTAAAAAGCCAAATTGTTATGCGCTTTGGCTGAGTGGCCCAAAATTTCTGCTAGATGGAAGTTTGGAACTCGAGCCATCAATTCTCACCACGGTTGTGCATAAAACTGCTGTTAGTCATGAACCTTGTAGCAAACGTGACAAAGTCCTGAATTGACTAATCGCCTCTTCTCCTGATCTTTACACCTTGAAAAAGCGTATTGGATATCTCATCGTCTTTAAGCATTTCTTGATGACTAAAAACAAAAGGATCGCATTTACCAAACCTACTTTGAATGCCACCTGTCTGGACATGGCGCTGACAAATATAGTAAAATACGTCCAAATTAACTTCTTTGGAGATGTTGTCGATCTGTTAAAGTTGGATACACCAAACGCCTTTGAATCCTTTTTGAACAGTTTAGATAATGAAGCAAAAAATGCCAAACAATTGTGACGGATTTTAGAATTGAAATCTTTGCGGAATTTGCGTCTTTGTGTAGATGCCTCTTATTTGTTGCGTGTTGAAGGGCGGCTAAAGAACGCTGATTTTCCTCTTGACACGAAACACCCTTTAATTCTTCCCAGTAGGCATTCTTTAACTAGACTGACTGTGATTCAAGAGCATGTCAAATCAGATCATGCTGGACCATCCCATACTCTCATAAGAACGTGGCAACGATTTTGAATTGTTTACGGTATTTCTAGCGTAAAACGTTATTGGGTGATTGTGGCATACGTGCATTGCGCAAGGCCACCCCTGTTCGCCACTTTATGGCTGGCTTGCCGGCGTGTCGAGTTACTTTCACAAACAAGCCCTTTAAGTCTTGTGCCGCCGATTATTTGGATCGTACATATATAGTCAAAGCAGAAGCAACTGCAAGGCTTGGGGATTGCTTTTCACTTGTTTGTGTACCCGCTGTATCCATGCCGAAATCGCAACAGATCTAAATTTAAATAATTTCTTACTTGCCTTTTCACAATTTACTAGCTTCCGTGGGGCGGTTGACACTATGTACTCAGATAATGGGTCTACGTTTTGTGCCGCGGCTGAGCAGCTTTCGACGGTGCTTGGCTCTACCGAATTTCATAACTCACTTCGCAAACGCAACATCAACTGGGTAAGGATCCCACCTCATAACCCTACTCAAGGCGGAAGTTGGGAAAATATGGTAAAAATCTTTAAAAATGATTTGAGTCGTATTTTAGGTAATGCTCGTCGTAAGCCCCCACTTATCGAGCTGCAAACCTTAACTTCTGATGCGGTACGTATTGTCAATGATCGACCTCTGACTACGCTCAGTGACAAATATAGCAATTTATCCCCTCTTACTCCCTCATCTTTCCTCGGACAAGGGCTCGCTCCTAACACCCCGATCAGCGCTTTCCATAATCGAGGAGACCTTCGCCGAGAATTTATGTACAATGCTACGTTAGTACATAGATTTTGGTTAAGCTGGGTCAAGGGATATCTTCCTACTTTGCAAGGCCGATCTAAATAGAGGGTTGCTCGAAAAAACCCTTCTCCTGGCCAGTTGGCTTTAGTTGGAGATGCTTCAGATATTTTCAATTGTGGGACATATCGCCTTGAACGCATTTATTGAGTGCATCCACAACAGCGTAAAGAGAAAGATATAGTTCGTAGGGCTACAGTTGCCGTATTAAAAGATTCTAGTACCGAAGAGATTGTATACATTCTTCGCGAATTATCTAAGATTGCCCCGGTATAGCTTGTGTAGTGTGAATTATTTTAGCGTCATTGTTTATTCGTTCTGTTATGTATGGCAAACTTTGTGCTTGTAAATATGCTTAGTGTGTAGCTTTACTTTAGCATTGCCACAAATTTTTGGCTGGAAATGTATTATCCGCACAGTTAACAATTTGGATTCGACATCTTGCTAGTGCTAAAATTATCCTTATGGCACTTTCATTACGTCGGTGTTTCCTGACTTGTTTCTTTGAAATTTGACATTGTGTTGCCTTTCAAGGAGGCCGCTATGTTCCAGCACCGTAATTACCTTTTTTCTTCTTACATTACAATTTTGCTTATTAACCGCGATACAGTAGAAACTTGTTGTTTTTGGTGAATTGTTATTAACCCATTTGTGCCTGGCGTCCTATATGTAGGACGCCTACTTAATTTAGGATTGCTCTTCGTATACTATATTTTTGAATATAGCTGAAGTTGGACTACATTTATGAGCAAATTTGACAAATATGACAGTAGTATTTTTAAAAATTGCTTTATCAGGTGAGACGTGACGCCATTTTGAAATCGTCTGATTTCGCTTTTTTGAAAATGTTGAGAGTGCATATAGAGTTGAGCCAATAACTACGCATTTCCAAAGAAGTACTGAAAAAATTGTCAAGTGTATTTATTTATTAGTAATTCTTCTGTTTTATGGTGAATCTTAAAATTTTTCTGAGCTTATAGTTTCCGAGAAATTTTATTTGAAACATTGGCGTCCTACATATAGGTCGCTAGGCACACGTGATAGCAAAATGTGCGCCGCTGCGAGTATGTTCAAGTAGAGTTTGCAAGTCGCTATTCTCACGCACTAGAAACCATAATCTCCAGCAGCGATCCCACGCTATTGTATTTACTAAAACAATCAAATAGATAATTAAATTTTTAAATAGATAAATAAACCTTTTTTGATCAAGCTCTACAACGAACATAGGGGGGGTGTCGATAGAATGGATCAAAATGTTTCAAAGTATCGAATTGGTTTGAGAGGTAAAAAGTGGTACTGGTGTCTGATTTCATATATGCTCGATGTTTCCATCAACAACGCCTGGCAATTACAGAAAATTTGCAACAATGAAAATCCAATGGATATGCTTCAATTTCGACGATA
The DNA here is from genome assembly GCA_963675345.1 of Trididemnum clinides. Lineage (NCBI taxonomy): Eukaryota > Metazoa > Chordata > Ascidiacea > Aplousobranchia > Didemnidae > Trididemnum > Trididemnum clinides. Next base: position 4,386,378 of record OY776284.1, on the reverse strand, counting down.
TATTGTTAGAACGTATTTGTCTCAATATGGCAAGCCGCCTGAAAAAGGAATGCGGGGAAAACCTCAAGATGTTTTATCGGATATTCGTTATGATGGATATAAGCATTGGGTAATACCGCAAAATGGACAAACAAAATGCCGCCACTGTCACATGAAAACTACAACTAGATGTGAAAAATGCGATGTTGGCCTGCACGTAAAATGCTTCAAAGATTATCATAGTCTGTAATGTCTTTTCTGTGATTTTCGTACATAGAGAACTGTTTTGAGAACTCTAAAATGCTCTTACCAATTTCATGTTTAGTAAAAACTTTGTTGTGCTTATTTGGTTACTCATCGAAATCAAGACTTCAATAAAATACGCTGATGGTTGTAACATTATAGCTTCGAGCGAAACAGACAAAGTAAGCAATAAAACCTGATTACACAACACGTACGCGTTACGCTCAGTCGCTCACGCATCTTCCACTTTGCTAACGGATTTGCCTAGCGTCCTACATGTAGGACGGCTTTTATCTCAAAAAGTACGCAAAAAGTTTTAAAAAAATCAATCGGAAAAAATTTTATACATGTTCACTAAGCAATCTTCAAGTTTTTATAAAAATATCTTAAGTATTTCAACCTTCGGCACAAATGGGTTAAGTACTGAGGTAGTTAAAAATTCTACTGCCTAAAATTACGACGTAGATAACCCTCGATTAGTTTTTACTGGTTTTACTAACAGTTATTTGCTCTAAAGTTTGTACATTAAAGAAATTTTGCTGAATTAGTGGATTCTTTTTACAAGTTACTTTTTACAAGTTAATTCTTGTAAAAAGTAATTATTCTTTTTACTTTTAATTATTCTTTTTACAAGTTAATTCTTTTTACAAGTTCTTTTTACAAATTTTGGAAGTGAAGGTCTCGGCGTTCCTCTGAGACTCTTTATTCTTAACATAAAGCAAACGAATCAAGCTATAGTTATCTATCGATTCTCAACTATTATAAAATAAATTCGCTTCACCTATGGTATGGTTGTCCGCTGTGTAATTAGAAGGTTGGCAGCACATTTTTGATTCGAATTACCGACCACCATGAAATGATAATACTATGCCAGGGATGTTCCAATTACCACCCGGGGAACCATGTTTCTTGTGGCAATATTGCTTTTGTCCAGCGTTCACAGGTTAATTCTCTTCTTTTAAAAAAAGATATTCGGTGTGGAAACTACCACCTTTTGTGATTGATTTTTAAAAATACGTTTTCATCTTGAAAATGCTTCACAACGTGTTATGGTCCAATTCGGTTGAATAAAATGGAATGAGTTGTGAATTTACTCACCCCTGCAGTTAACCATTGATTTTCAATCGAGGTACTGAGATACCTTTGATTGTCATTAGCAATATATACCTATCGGTTACGGGTGGCAAGTAGCTTAGTAATAGTAGTTGGCAATTTATTTCGCTTCAGTTTGCTCAACACAAAAAACTTAACAATCGGATAAAACAATGAGCGAAAAAGGAATGCAGGTAACAAAACGAATTGACGTTAAGCATACCCAAATTTTTTCAAGTTACATTAAATAGATTAAGAAAGGGGCATAATCACCGCACCTGACAAAAACATCAAGCAAAACAATTGAAATAAAAAACAAAACAAAAAAGAAACTAAAAGCGCAGTCAAACAAATAAAAAAATTTTACCTTATGTAAAAATACCAGATAATAGCTACAAAAAATACATTCCTCTCAGTGCTAAACTGTTGTTTCTCCAACGAGGCGGGCTAGCAGGTACTACACCTCGCCCAAAGGTGACCTGGGAGCAACGACAGTTAAAGAGTTAGCTCCGTAACACTCTAGATAGGACCCTGTCGCCGAATGCAGTTATAGTCTTACTGCTCAGGACTATGTAATTTGCAGATTAGTAGTAGCATTGTAACATTGGGTTTGAATTTTTATGACCTGATTTTAATCACTTGATTGTGTAAACCATTGGCAGTGTCCCTGTCTATTTAACTCAAATAAAAGTTAATCATTTAATCTAATGAATTGACTGAAGTTTCATAGACCTATATCGCAGGTGAATCTTCCTTATTCTTTTTCTTTATCAGAAAATATTTTGAAGAGCAGTTTTCGCCTGAAGTTGGAGATAGGGTGTAAAATGATGATTCGCTTTTTTTTAATTGGTAGTTGGAAAGTGGCTGGCAGATTATGAAAAAAAGAGATAGCAAATATCTATTCTTTCACTCTTTATCCTACTTTGCAAGCTCCTTTTAAAATTATATCTTTAAGCAATCAGAAGAAGTAGGCTACCAATCTTGAAACACAATCTCATTCACGAGTGATACGGCTTCGCAGAGGTTGACAGACCATCCACTACAGTGGACCTAGTATTTGGTCCCACAAGTGTGACGGTCTAAGCTATGCTTTATTAAAAGCCTCTAGCTTCTTATTGGTCACAATATATATTAATCCACTGATTTATAATAAATTCTTTAAAGCAATTGATGAACTTGAAAAGTGATTTATTATTGTGAGTGCTACAGATAGTTTATTACATAACATGGGCCTCTGAATTTCAGTGTTTGCTGTGTGAGTTTTATTCTGCAATATTGAGGGCACAATTTGGACTTGGATCGAGTACGAAGAGTGGCTTTCTCGCTAAGAAAGTTGGAATCAAAGATGTTTGAAAAAGCAGGGAGGAAGATATTTATTAAAATATTTGTACATAAACTTGGCAATTTCAGGTTGTCCAGACTGTTGTATTGTTAGCAGATTGTGTTGCTTAAAAGGGTTACTGCTTTTCTGCTTCCTAGTATAATCAAATTAATTGTTTTGGTTGAAAATTTTGCTACTTTTGAATCATAGTTACGTTGTCATGGCACCAAGATATTACACAATATTGCACATAGTAGTTAATAAGAGAGTGATGTAAGGCTAGCAATGAGCTTTTATCAAGATACTGTTTTACTTTATTAATTACATGGTAGCTACAGCACATCTGAGTTTTTGCAGCAATCATTGCATATGTGGTTTCTATGAAAGATGTTTATTGATGGTTAACCCAAAAACTTGCAAGTGTTCATTCGTTTTAGATGTTTGTTTTTGAATTGAATTGAATTGACAGCGCAGCTGATGAAGGAAGACTATTTGGAGTTTATGCAACATAGAGAGTTTTATCGGTATTAAGTGTCAATTTATTTTCAGAAAGCCAGGCCTCGACATGTTTTAATGAAGAATTTGTAACCTCATATAATGCTTGATAAGAACTGCTGTTAAAAAATATATTGGTGTCATCAGCAAATATTATCGCTTTGCTTGACGTTAAGCGTTTAGGAAAATAATTTATGTAAATCAAAAATAGAAGGGGGCCAAGAATTGATTCCTGTGGGATCCCTACTACAATTGGCTTCATATTTGAAATTTTTCCATCAATTTCCATGCATCAAGCCACCGTTGAAATAGCTTCTGAACCAGTTTGAAAACAATAAGGTTATTCCGCAACAGGTTTTTAATATCAGATCTATCTCTACCTGGAGTTGCCGATTCTGATGAAAACAATAAAAAAGAAAACTCCTCAAATTTGAGCAAAAATGAAGAATGTTTGTGCTACAATTTGTGGTTTGTTCTTCGTGTTCATTCTGTGAATAGTAAAATAAACCATTTAACATATAAATGTTTGAAGAAATCAAATGATATTTTGTCTTTTATAGAATATGGTATCAGTGAGGCATTAAACTCCATGTTTGTTTCTGGTTGACTTTTGTGGGTTAAATTTGAGTTGGAACCTCCGCACTACATTAAAAAGTTTTTACCGGAAAGAATGCTGAATATTAAACGGGCTAATGCTACTAATAATGCATAGAAGAAAAAACTGTTTACTAGCTTGTGATATGCGTTTACAAAAGTTTTAAACGAGATGTAGCAATGAGGCTATTTGTTCGCCTGTGAAGTTGCCTGCTTATCAAGCGCGTAACTCTTCATTTTTTAATTTAATTTATTGATATTAAGGCATCTTAAAGGCTAACTGCTTACACTTGATTAAACTAACTAACTCCAAACACTTCCACGACCGGATTCATTCCTATTAGAACTTTTAGAGCTAGGCAGAGTGATATAAAACACACGTAGCAATTCATGTGATCGTCGGTTCAATACCTGAGTTCATCTGAGGAGTTCTAATGAGAATGAAGCTGGTTGTGGAAGTGGCATTTTGAGCAACTGATTGCAGTTAGCCTTTAAGATGCCTTAATATCAGGAAATTAAATTAATATCTAAATAAGCTAACACCAGCTCCTTTAATTCTATATTTTTTGTTTGTTAATGTACTCGGCCCTATTAGGCGTTTTTGTTGTTCTCAAAAGTTGCTGGTTTACTGAAAAATGATTTATATTTTCATTGCTGCATCTGGTCTCTAAAACGGTGATGCCGAATCAGCTTTTTCAAATCAGATTTAGCCTTTTTTCGGACTTTTTTCAATCTCACCCAACTTGCAGCTCGCTAGCCGCATCTGGCCCGTTGCGCTCTTGACTGCGGCTCTGTTGATTCACGTTGTTTTTGTGTAGAGTGATGAAGAGAAGAGATGTGTAAACTGCGGTAAGGGATGTTAAGGTGTGTCGACGGTGATAGGCGATACAGGCATAACTTGATTTTTGAAAAAGATGATCACCAAAAAAAAGAAGAAAAGTCTTTACCTACGATTGGGGTGAAAAACCTGCCAATTTCAGCCATGAGAATTGTCATCTACGAAAGGAAAAATGTCTCAACCCTGCATTTGCACAGATAATGTGCCGTGCAAACCTAAACTTGCTTGCGAAGCTGCTCTTTTCACGATGGCATCAATCGTTTTTAGCTCGTTTGTACAATAAGGTTAGCCATGGTTGGTGTGGCCTCTTTCTTTTTTAGGTTTTTTTTATAAAAAATCTAGCTTTTTCAAGCATTTTTGACCGGAAGTTTTACAAAAAAGTTTTTGTTTAAAAACTTTATTTTTATTTTCTTGATACATACCACCTTCATAAATCTATGACTGAGTTTTTTACTTTCTTTCTAATTGTAAATTTATTATTGTTTAATTAAGTGCGCATAATGTTTCAGTAATTTACAAATTAAAAAAGCACATTCAATTCTGATTCGCCGAAGTCACAACTCAATCATTAATTTAAATTCACAAAGCAAATGAGCTGTGAAATACGTCGATTGGTAAATGTTAGTGCAAGAGTGCTCATGCGCTAACAACCTACAATCACAAGCCAACAAAAAAATTTTTGTCAAAAGGCAAAGAAGGTTGAATCCTTTTGGAGTTAAATAGGGGGCACTGAGTCTGAAAATGCACTTAGTTTTGCCGAATTGGCTCTAGTTTTGGAGATATTCTTACTTTTAATTTTTTATAATTTTGCTTAAGCACGGTGCATTCTCAAGCGTGCGAAACTTCTTTAATATAATATTATTGGTTTCTCATTCAAAGCTTAGTGTCCATTTACTCCATACAACCTATATCTATATCGATTCGTATAAAAACAAGTCATAATCTTGATGACTCATGAAAGTTTGATGCAGTTTAGAGCATTACTTTAGAGTTTTCAGCTAATAGCCATGAAATTTACGACTTGCTCTTATCAAAAGTTTCTCTTTATTACGTTTATATTTCTACTTAGAGAAGAGTAATTCCTTTTAATTTATTTGTTCTCCCCTGTGCGTTAAAACAACCATGATAAGGCCGAAAGGCAACACAGTGTGGAAAGCATGTATCATTTAGGTAACTAAAGTGCTAGATTTTGTGGATTTAAGGACATAATGATCGATGAATTGCTGCTTTATGACGAACGTTTTATTGGTTACTATATATTTATTTGCAGGAAAATTCGGTTGGATTGTATTGAATTAAGCTGTACATAAGAAAGTCGTAGAAATGAGCACTTGGCAAAGGCAATGCTGAAACAATCCAGACGTATTTTATCACATTTGTGGTAAATATACGGTAGCAAATACTGATTCAATGTGAGAGATTTTACCAAGAGAACTTATGAAGCTAACTTTGGTATGAAGTTAGGGGACCAAAACAAGTCTTGGGCACCCCACAAGGTGTGCAAATATTTTACAGAAACGCTGCGCTTTTGGACCCAAGGCAAAGTCTGTTCGATGCGGATTGGAGTTCCTATAGTACGGCGTGAACCCAAAAATCACCATGATGATTGTTATTTTTACATAGTGGATATGCCTTGATGAAATCAGCGAAAGAAGAAAGAATGTTATTATCCTGATGTTCAGTCTACTCGACGACCATACCACATTGAGCTGAAGTTTTAGTTCCGGTTTTCACTTTCTTACCTGACCTTACTGAAGATTAAATGTTACTGGAAGCGATGGATAATACTGATAGCAGCGACAATAGTATTAGTAGCTCTTCCAGCATGGTTGCTGCAGCATTTTAGCTCAGTGCAAAACGAAAGCCCTTTAGTCAAGGCCAACTGAATAATCTTGTTTGCGATCTCGGCCCAATCAAGAAATTGTCTGAGTATTTTGACATTTCGTCTTGGTGAACATGGTATACTGAATTTGAGAACGAAAATTACATTCTGCCGTGATAGGGATGATTTGTTGATTCGTTTTTTCGCTATGGAAGATGCCTTTGTTTATTGCAACAACATCCAAGACCTCCTTTTAGAAATAGGTCTTACAGAGTACAACCCAGATGAATGGAGATTGTTTATAGACAGCTCCAACTTTGTTTGAAATGTGTGTTACTTCATGAGGTCAACAAGATTGCATGTGCTCCAATCAGACATTTTGTGATTGTTAAAAAACAACATTTGAATGTGAAAATGGTTTTGCAAAAACTGCGCTACAGTGAGCACAACTGGGCCATATGCGTAGACCTTAAAATGGTCAACTTTTTGTTAGGACAGCAAGGGGTACACCAAACATCCTTGTTTTCTCTGTTTGTGGGACAGTCGCGTTACTGATCAGCGCTGGGTGAAGAAGGATTGGCCGGCATGAGAAGATCTTGCAGTAGGCGATAAAAATATCATAAATAAGCCACTGGTTAATTGGGATTGCATTATCCCGCCTCCTCTTCACACGATGAAACAATTTGTGAAGAATCTTGATAAAGATGGTGATTGTCTCAATTATATCGCCAAAACCTTTTCTGGTCTCAGCATGGAAAAATTTAAAGCAGGTATTTTTGATGGACCCCAAATTTACGAACTGATGCAAGATCAAACCTTCACTGCTCGTATGAGAGTGAATGAAAGGGCTGCCTGGTGCTCCTATGTCTCAGTGATACGAGAGTTTCTAGGTAACTTGAGAGCTAGCAACTACCGTAACCTTGTGGGTGTGATGGTACAAAACTTTCAAGCTCTTGGTGTAAGGATGAGCATCAAACTTCATTATTTATTTAGCCATCTAGACTATTTCCCATAGAATCTTGGTGATGATAGAGAGGAACAAGGAGAGAGATTCCATCAAGACATTAGGACGATGGAAGAAAGATACCAAGGCCGTTGGGACTCTCACATGATGGCAGATTATTGCTGGACATTGATCCGTGATTATACTGAACAAAGCCATAGCTGGAAATCATATAAGCAAACTTTTCTTCAGATGAACAGTCAAAATCTAATGTGACATGTTAGTTACTATTTTTTTTAAGTCTGTGAACATCCCCATGCAACTGTTTGTTACAGAGGCTGTGTTTTACTAATGATGGACCGATACAATTCTTTGTAGTTTTTATGATGTTGAACATTGTGGATTTACTCTATAACATGCTTTATTCATTCCGTGAATTAAGAGCTTTACTGTTTTAGCTCAGTAATCATTCATGTCAGACCAGTATAGATCAGTTACACTGAAAACATATTTCATTCTTTGACCAGCCCCATATAAATGTTTGTTTAAAAGTAGCCCTAATTACGGTAAAATGTAGAAAATAATATCTCAAAAACTAGAGCCATCTGCAAAAAATAACGTCCTTAAACCACTTGAACCTTATATGCCAAATATTTTTTGTTGACCTGTATTATTTTACAAAAATACGAAAGATTGATTTACAAACAGCAATAGTTTTGAATACGCTAGCATGCACTGACGCAGAAAATAAGTTGCGATATATATCTTACCCATTGAAGAGCCAGAAGCAAATGTATTTATTGGGGGACAAAAAAATCTTTTTACTTTTGTGATTAGTTTTCTGACCCCCAATTTTATTAATCTGCGTTTTTCTTTTTTTAGAGAACAATATTTGCTAATCTTCAACTCTATCAATTTGTGCCTCCAATTTGTGTAATGATCTTTCTTTGAAAATCGCCGTTTTGTTGCCGTTGTATATGTAAAATACCCTCATTCTTTTTTGATTTAAAACAATTTGGGGGAAACCATGGGCTTCTTTGCACCCATCCAAATATGCCAATGCATTGCACCCACATTATAATCGAGGAAATATTAAACAAAAACCACGTAGCAAACATGTATATGGTTAATGGTTTTTGCAGCTTGCCCATCAAAACCCTATACTTGCTTCTTTAATGCGATTTTGCTCCACTGTCAGTTAATTACTTAGTCAACCTGGTAACCCAAGTGTAAATCAGCATTTGTGTCCAATAAACGGGCAGACATGGGCGCTAGGTTTTGTGCTCTTCTTATCTAAACTTGTGCCCGCACATTGTTTTACCTTTTCGAAAATGAGCAAAAACATATTTATAGAAAATCGATCATTTTAAAGAAAGACAGCTGAAAGATTTGCAAAGAATTTTTTCTTCAGTTAAATTTTGTATCTGCCCAATTTCTTTAATGTTAGGGTTTTGAGAAAGACAACTGAAGGCAATTTATCCTCCTTTGTTAAAGTTGTTGGAAGAATTTTGAGGTAAAAATGTATTGTGCCGGCGGCATAGGTAACTCCGTAGCTGATCGGATACACGCTGTTGTAAAACTTGTTTTCTGACGGGAGACACAAAACAAATTTCTTCCAAAAACGGTCACGTTACCCTCTCAATCGTTAGCAGGCTGCTTCTATAACTATGCTGTCACTGCCGCGGCAAGATTGTTATCTTTACAATAATCTCAAACTACAAAATTAATGACATGACTCAATTTTTTGCCAAAATTTGGTTTTGTTTTTGTAGTATTTAAAATCCAAATCATCTCAGTAGAAATTCTGTCGTACTAAACGTTAAATTTTCTGTTCAAGGAAGCGCTGATTGACTTCATAGTTTGCATTGTAATGTCGTGACATTTGTAAACTTACAAAGTAACAAAACAATTAAAATATTTCAAAGCTGTCGTGATATTGCACTGAAGTAGAACGGCAGGGCTTATAATATCTGCACAAATTTGCTGTTTTGCATTATTATTGTTTGTTTTTGTTTTTCTTCTTGAAAAGTTTTTACAAAAAATATTAATAATATAGGCTATTCACAGGAAATGAATGGTGTAAGTTTTACCTAACTAGCGTTGTCCTTAAGATTTTTACTTTAAAAATGCTCCGGATACAAATTTCTAAAAAATGATCAAAATTTGTGATGACTTGTTGACAGTGCTAATTCATAAGGCACGTTTATCTTCTGCATATTGATTACTACAAATAGCTCATGCATACAGCGTATTAAAATGCATGCATGACGCGACAAATAAAATTAGATGCTTCAACTCACTTGGCGGAGAAATGCTTAAAACTTATTCGAGATATTTAAATAAATGTTTTTGCGCAATATATATTATATTTTACCTCATAAGTGCCTTGAAATGTAGTTGTTTTAAAGAAAATATGATAATTTCTATGTCTTTTAGAAGAATTCATGTTTTGGAGTACGTCAAAGCGTTTATTGAAAACTTTTTTTGAGTAAAAAAGTTCGGAAATCAGAATTTTGCATCAAATAACAACGTGCAGGAAATATGACAAAAGTGTTGCAAGAAAGCTGCTTAAGTTATATTGGAAGTACAGCAGTCAATAATGTTGAAATCACTTCCATATGATATAAAGCAGCGTTTTTTATGTACCTGCGTATGTATGTGCACTTTAACTTCTACGAAAGTAGTGGGCCTACAATCAACAAACTTGGCGCAATTATTCATTACCCCAGCATAAGTGTCACAAGGGCTTTGATGTCGTCACGGTAAAGTGATTGTAAAAATACTTTTTAAATCTACTTTTCAAGATAGAGGAGAACCGCTTTTTGCTCAAACACAAGTCAGTATTTGACTCATTAACATGTATAACTGTTCACCTTTACGCAGTAAATTGAAGTAATATTAAAAAGTTGCTTCCGATAAACAATATCTTCAGCAATTTAAGCTATTAGCAATGCAACAAGTGATTTTGGGTTAAGCACATTTTTTCTTCCTTTTTTCTGAAACACTTTACATTAAACTTTCTTTCGTCATAAAGATGTTGAGCAGTAGCAAGTACTAAAATTGAAAATACTTTAAAATTTGCCTTATTGGTTTCATAGTTAGTTTGTACTTCAAATTTTGTATCTTATTAAAAATTTTAATGACTTGGCGAGTTTAATGTGATTTTGTTGAGTTACATTTCATAAGTAGCCACTTTTTTATTCTCCGTGGAAGCATGGAAGCATAAATGTCAATTCCTCCTTCTATCTATAGTTCTAATGAGCCATATTGTTAACTAAGTTGCTGGATTTTTCTAACAACACCTATGTGGCACAACCACTGGATATGGTAGGAATCACTGAACCGCTCTGGGAGATTCGGAATTGGCGTAGACGTATCATAAACAGAGCGTCGGTGCGGTGGTTTTCTGGTTAGGACGTCTGTTTTGCAGTCGGTATGCATGGAGTTGAGATTCTTCGTCGAGTCGTAGCAAAGATTTCTTTGCGCGGTATTCACAGCTTTCCTGCTTGGCGCTCAGCACAAATAAGGTGTAGTACGGAGGAAAAATTTTTAAGATTGTTTTCTTGTGTCCTTGCGTTCTCAACTGCAGTTGCGATTTACAACAAAGCAATATTTTTGCCAAAGATAATGACGCACGTTTTGATCTTGGAATAACAAAGTTACAATATGCTTTTATCTAAATTTTATGTTAATAAACGACCAAAGTTTTTGAACACAAAATCTGCAAGAAAGGAAGTTTTTATTGGACAAGCAATCACCATTCTTTGACTTTTGCTATTTTAAAAACCCATCTTTTTGAAAATAAGTAAGACAAGGTTATTTGAATTTGTTGGCCTCTTGCTGAGGGTAATTTCACAAAGTTTTTTTTTGGAGACACCGTGGAGATAGCTTACCACGTTATCTTTTTCTACTCGCTGGTAATTCCATAGCAGGCCTAAATACAAGATTGTTCTAGCAACCGACAAAAAGATTTTCTGCCTTCGGAAAATAAAAATATAGCCAGTAGCTATCCTAAAATTGCTAGATTGCTTTTGTAAATAAGTAAAAGCCTTTTAGACACAGAAAGCCTTTTAGACACAGAAAAGTTAATAATCTCAACAATGGGAGGGTATACAAAATTACAACAATATCTTAGGCAATGTGTGACATAAAAACACAAAAATTCAAAATATACCAGCAAGTAAAATAAGTTGGCGAATTCGTAGTGTGGGGCACCCGCTAATGACAAGCTAACGGCGCTATCGCTATTGCTAGTGAGAAAAATTATATTGGGGCTGCCGCTATCCGCTAAACAGTGTAAACGTAAGTTCTTTCTGAAAGCTATCGTGCCCGCTAACCGTTAATTTGCTAAAAAGAAATGATCGCAACTTAGAATCTCTTTCAAAACGTTGCTATGTAAAGTGAAAACATTGATTTTTTTGAGGCCATCTGAAAAAATACTAACAAACCAGCAGATAACACTAACAAAAATAGTAGCTATATACCAAAGACATCACAAAAACCAAATTGTATTGAAACACAGCTATTACAAAAAAAAGAGAATTTTAAAATGTTCATCGCTGAGCTCAGATTGTTTTGGTTTCCGCCGCACATTCTTTTCAAATGGAAACGAGCATTCCATTGCTGCACTGCACGGTATGACAGAGTTATATTTCATAAACAGCTTGTTTAACGTCGTGTGGAAGGTAACGTCGCAATTGCTTTGAGATTCGCGTCTTTCTTTAAAAATGTTGTATAGCAGCTTTTCACGGCTGCTGTTTTTTAATGACTTCTCCCCAAACACTTTTCCAAGAAATTCATTGTCCAAAAATGCACTCTGGTAGCTTGTAATTTTCGAAACATTCTGCACCTTTGGAATGATCATACTTATTTTTTAGCAAGGGGGGGACTTAGTGCTAGCGGCAACTAACATTTGAAATACTAGCGCAGCTTTCGCTTGCGCTACGGCAGCGCTAAAGCGGACGCTAACGCAACACTAGCAGCGATAATAGCTCCCGCTATTTCTAGCTCCGTTAGTGCCCACAACTGCTAAATCGTGACTGGCTTGTTTCGAGCTATTGGGACTTGTTAGGGTAATGCAGAAACTAACATTGCTCGTAAAGCTTGGCATTGATATTCACTTGTTCAAAATCAAAAGAACATGACCAAGAAATTAATTAAACGATGCCGCGTAGAGAGCCACAGACAGAAACCCTTTTGTGCCCTTGCCTCCATAAATGTTATCAGGAACCTCAATGTTACTATTGGGATCGTGAGCATATCACAGATTGAAAGCACACAGAAGTCTGAAATGGCGTAACTTGCACAAAGTGAGTTCAGTTTCACAATCCACAACCGAATCTGGCCGTATACTTCGCTAACACGGAGCTTGCCAACACAAAACCGTTGAAGCTTTCGGCTGGATTGGATATCAGAAACATCCTACTGAATATACAATTATTTAGCATAAATTTGGGTGAAATTCTCGATCATGTTCTTATGATTCTTAAGATCAATGCCAAACTTTATGGACAATTTTAGTTTCTACTAGTGATGTAGTCAAGTCCGTAAGCAGCAAGACCAAGACCCCTTTTTTTAAGATCAATATCACTTAAAACCCAAGACCATTGAAGAACAAGAACTAAGATTATAACTTTGTAAAAGCCAAATCGTATAAGCCCAATCGAAAATATTTTAACATATATGGTTAATGGTTACCAGATTACTACGTATATAAAGTGAATCACTCGTTGCAAACTATAGGGGTGTGAATATTTAATTATGTTGTAGTCTGTTCAGCAAAATCTAAATTCGCGCAAAATGCATCTAATAACGTTCAAATCACGTTGGCATCACAGTTTGCAATTTGGGAGCTTGTTTCTTACCAACAAGTATTTCCTCAACCTAAGAGGAATGTTTAATAATTTTTGTCGTGCAGTCGGTTTCTGTTTTTAACCTTAAATGCCTAACAATGAGTTTAGCAGCTACAAATTTTCTAGCAGTAAATATAGTTTATATACACTGTTTTTACAAATATTTATGACTATTGGTCTTTACCCCGTTTCGTGGATGAATTTGGGGTTTGTTAACTGAAAGCATCCGTCTTTAAAGAACCTCAAACTGCAAAAATCACTCCTGTTTTTTACGTATTATTGCGTGTGAAACTTTAGAAAACAATAGGGTGAATCACAGATTGAGTTTACATTTTGTGCAAAACACTTTTGTAATGCCTTTGCAACCTGGTATTGTGCACCTGCCTTTGTTTTGCACAAGCTCCGGAAAAGGCCACTTGATCTTTTCGTATAGATTCTCAAGGTATTGGTTTGGCAGGCTCCCCGCCCCCTTGTGTTTTGCTTCGAAATCCTGCTCAACAGTGCTGGATGGCCTACTCTTCCTTTTTTGTGCTGTTTTCTTTTTGGTTGCAGAATGCCTCTGCAATTTCGGTTTGGAAGTTTAGCAATCTTATGCCAGCAGCAGCAAAGCATGACAGCTTTGCTGCATTTTCACGATATTCTCTCCTAGCAGTGGCACACATCATGTCGACAAAACGGAAGAAAGTTTTCTGATAAAACTTTCGTGAACCGATGCAACTCCGGTAAAAGTAAATCATGTGATCTAGTCTGTCTATACCTTCTATGCAGAGCCGTTGATAGGGGGCAAGGGGTACAGAGTACTCGAACCGGGGATTTTTTAGAAGGCTCGTGCTTTTGTGAAACGCAAAAATATGAAAACAATTATCGCGAGTTGGTTTTGCTTGTCACGTGCGGGCCCTATTTTACTTAGGTGGTCTTAAACTTTTGGGTGCGATTGTAATTGGATAAAATCCGGCAACTCCAGGTTGCAAGATTCTTGTTAAAGGAAGCCTGGAATTAGTGGTGGTACGGGCCCGGACTGTTTTCTCAACGGCCATGATCCCAAGTATAAGTTATACAAGTCGACAATTGCTGGGACTTAAATGGGAGTATTCTTTCTTTGTTTGTTGTAATATTTTTGCTTCTTAACTCAAAGCAAAACAGAAACGTAAGTTGTAAGAAACATCACACAACGTTTGTTGCAAAATTTGATAGCTCTCACTCTATGTGCGCATATCAAAGTTGAGCGCTCTTCAAACAACCTCTTTGTTTTTTTCATTTGTCCTTCAGAAAGCAAGCTGATGGTAGAAATTTGTTTGGCCGCACTGTTCATAAGAATTGCATTCCAACTTTCTGGAACTCACACACTAGACCAACACTGGTAAATTAGTTATCAAAAAAACGATTGTAATTTTTCATTGGAGACACCATGCTGGTTAATTTTAGAATAATGTTGCCCAATTTCAGAACAATGTTGCCACTCGCACCTATATTTGGTCATCCTTCAACAATATAAATTCTGCCACTGTATTTGTCAAAGTGGCAAACAATTCCTTTGGCGTCAAAGAGAAAAAAGATTCCGTCCCCAATTTTTTTGTTTTTTTTTGAAATGCACTGCTTGCAGCTGTGGTTGTCTTTGTATGGAACTATCAGCTCATCCACAAAAAGATATTCACTTCTGGGGTACGCTGCACTTTCTTTTGCAAATATTTAACAAGAGGTCTAATTTTGAACATTCTGTCAAAATTTTTATCTCTAATTGGCTGGAGTGAATTGTCGTTGAAGCAAATGCGTCTTTTGATTTCCTTCCGTCTATCACGGGAAATAATATCAGCGACATTGTAATTGTGGTAAACTTTATTCAGTAAAGTCTGCTTCTTACCAAAGAAGCGCATGCCATATATATATATACAGTATATATATAGCAGTATTTCCAAAAACTGTTCTAATTCCATCACAGTAAGCAGTAGGCTTATTGGAATCGTTTTGTACATCTTGTACAGCATGGAGATTTGATAGCTGAAAAATTACTTCCATTATTATTCCATTTAATCCATTAATTTAACAATTAATGGATTCATGCTAGTGTTCATATGAATTTCAATGTAATGTAATTTCAACCTAAATAATATTTTTCTCATACTTCGTATTTCCTATATTTTTGATACGTGGTTCCGGCAACAGTTGACGTCTCACTAAACAACGTTTAACATTCACAGTTTGAATCTGTATAAAACCGGGACAGACGTGATTAATAAATTCCATATAGCTAGTTTACAAATATGCTAAAATACTAACTGATTTTTGTATTTTATGTTTATGTGTAATTCTATTTGAACAAGTTTGTGGATTATTAATAAAGTAGGTTTAAACTAAGTGTGATTACTAAACCTTGAACACACCAAAAAACCTACAGAGGCCACACAAGGAGCTCTGTTTCGATTGGAGCGCTGGTCTGAATACTGGTGTCTTCCTCTCGATCCGAGCAAATACAACGCTTTTTTCTTCTCAGTGGATCCCCACCAAGCTAACTTTCAGCGTAATCCCGCTTATTCAACTCCCGCCTCTGTTTCAATCACACTAAACAGGCCAATCACCTCGTCTCAAGGCCTTACGCTGTATCTCTGCTTCCTCATCGAGCCCCACTAATGAGTCCCTTTCATATCTAAAGCTTTTCTTCGGCCCCTTCTCAATTATGGTTCACCCGAATGATTTCCTTTCTTAAGCGTTACCAATATCACCAAATTGGAATGCCTTCACTGAGCGGCTAGTCACGCCATCACTGGCTGCCTCTCGTCCTCCCCTATTCCACTTCTCTCTAAGGCATCTCTATCTCCCCTACGAGTCACCCTGACTCATTTCTCTCTGTCATCTTATAAGCGGGCCCTTCGTCTCCCAATCTCCTTTCCTACTTCAGGTTTGGCCAGACTTGAAGTGAAACGAAGACTCTGCAGATCCTCCTGAAGAGCTTTTGCGTCCATTCATTGGCTCATGCTTCCTTCTACTTCTCCTAGGAATGTTCTCTTTGCTTGTCCTCCCTCACTTCCTTGGAACCGCTTTCTTTAACTGTGGAGTCCACCCTTTCCTCTCCATGCTCCTGCTCTGATCCCACCCTTTCTCGCTAAAAAGCGGCTCTCGCTCACCTTGACTCTCTTCCATCTCACGATCTGCTTCTTTGGACAGTCGGCTCTGTTCCTTTTCCTTTTGGTAAAGGCGGCTCTGGCGTATTTGCCAACTGTTCTTTATGTGGCACTGAGGCCACTTTTTCCTTTTCGGCAGGCCCGGTATGTTCAAGTTTTTCCGCTGAAGCCTACGCCATTTTGCAAGCTCTTTGCTGGTCTCAGCAGCATCAATAAGTCTGCCACTTCTCTTTTCTTCTTCTATCTGACTCTCGCTCTGTCCTATACTCCATCTTTCCTTCTACCTCAAACTTTTTGGCAGATCTGGCAGGAACTGTGTTCTCTCTCCTCCTGTTCTATCAGGCTACAATGGGTCCCCGGACACTCGTTTTTCTTAGGGAACAACGCGGCTGATGAGTTGGCCAAATGGAGAGCACTACTCGTGCCCTTTACAATCCGTTGTAGTCTCTCTCTTATCTCTTGTACCCACTCTTGTCTTTTTATTGACAGGAGGCGTACTGTCTCATCGAAATTCGTTGACACACAGGTTCCCTCAGTTTTCACCGAGGAACTTGTGCTCCCTCGTCACGCTCGCTGTGTTCTCTCCCGTCTACGCTGCAACGGACACGACTTACTCTTCAACTCTTATCTCTCTAGGATTGGTAGGATCGAGAATCCTTCATGCAGCGCCTGCGGACACTGATTAAAAGTCAAAGCAAGGCTTAAAATTCAAAAACCAACTTTCTAGCTCAAGTGTCACAAAAATTAAGACTGATTTTTCAATTTAGGATGGTTCTCTACTAAAATATAAGTTGCACTGGTGTATTTAAGGCTACAGCTGGTCTATTTATTATAAAAATGATTTTGCCAGATGTCAGATTTTCAGGCTCTCAGGTGGGCCAGTTTTTTAACCAAGTTTTTTTCAGCTCATCTCAACTCACGATCACAGTAAAGCAGCAGTTCTAAAGACGCGGCTGGTTTAAAGTCAAGTTTAACTCACCCTTTCTTTGTCATCATAATTTGCTTCAGCAAATCTATTCATGCGCCATGCACTGCTTTGGAAGCTTCAATTTTTGCAATTGCTATATCAGCAGTTAGTTGCAAATTCGTTTCTTTAAACAGCTTTTGCTTAGCCACGTTTATTCATGCCGCAAATACTTATGTTTCGAATCCTCTTATTACACACAGTTTGGTTTCAGTTTGTTTTATAAATTATCATCAAAACTTCAGTTTGCAGCTGCAAGAACTGCTATCCAAGAATTTAAAAATGACTGATCTGCAAAATGCACGTAGCAAAATGTCCTTCAGTCTTATCGATGAAGTTTTGTGTGATGCTTTTGTGATAGGGAAACTGTTTGTTGATTAACTTAACTTTTTATAAGTTTTTGAAGTCGAGCAGTGCAGTGGCAGCCAGTTTGTTCGCACAGCTAGTACTAGTTTCATTCAACCGTGCGTTATTAGTAAACGTTTCAAATTGTCATTTCCAGCTTTCAATTTGTTTTTCTGACCTTCAAATCTCGTTTGTAAAGTACGTTAGGCTGCCTGAGTTTAGCTTAAGCTAGGCAGCCTGTTTCTAATCATAACTGTAAATTGCTCTTAAATATGCTTTAAGCGCATTGGTTGGCATTTAGAATGCAATTTTAACCAAACACAAGCAAGCATAAATCTTTTTGTTCAAAAGATTTTTTGCATAATTTCTTCAAAATTCTATTCGCAGCATATTTAATTTAAAACAATTATGTGTGCTCCTCAATCTCGCCAGTTTTATTAAGGAACATACACAAATCCTTGAATCACATAGAAGCATTTTTGCGTGCAGATCCCATTTCCATAAAACGTTTTACAAACGATACCTGCATGAAATTATTATGACTTTCAAATGATGCTTACCAATTTGTACAAAGAAAGTAGATTTTACTTCTTTTTTAGGTGATTCACAGGCTCAGACGTGCTGATTCAGTGCATGTCCACCATAACATACTCGCTTTCGAACCAGACATTTTGCTGGAGCAACATAGCACTCTAAGCTCTGGATGCCCTTCCTGACATAGATATAACCGATCTGTGTGTTAGATCAGTGCATTTAGTATGTTTAGTATTCACACATCGCGTGTGTCAGTGACCACTCGGGCCAGGTAACTAATAAGGTCTACCGTGCTACCGATACAAGTTGGCCTAATAACCTAAGCACTTTTTCACTTTCTATCATTTAGAATAAATGTTAATTTAAATTGTTTTGTTGCAGCTAAATATCACAAATGTGGAAAGTGTGAACGATTGTTTGCAGATGAAGAAACTTTTGAAAGCAAATATGAAAAGTAATCATCCAAACCGAAATATTATCACCGCACCAATCAACAGCCGCCTCAACGTGGTTGCGCGGTCCCCGAACCCGTTTGGGTTGGGTCAAAATGGCTGTTGGACTTCCCGAGCGTCCCAGTTATCCCGGCCACTCCTCTTCATTTTTCGCTATGCTGCCCTCTGATCGACCGCAGTAGGACAGCTTCTTCAAAATCGGTTGCCTGTTTTTTCTTTTTCTTTTCTCCTGCCCTTCTCTTTCCCTTCTTCGTCTCCTCATCCTTCTCCTTCTCTTGATGAGCGGTAACGTTCATCCCAGCCCTGGCACCATCTTTCCTTGCTCTGTGTGCGCTGAAAATGTAACCTGGCAAGCCAAGTCAGTGTAATGCTTCACCTGCACCAAATGGGTCCATTTAAGGTGCTCAAAACTTTCCCTGTCCAAATTCAGAGCTCTTGGCAGCTCTCAATCTTGGAGCTGTCACCCCTGACGTAACATTGTGACTCCCTCCTCGGAATTCTCCGACATGTATACCTCCACTGTACAATCTGGCCCCCTTTGCTGATGCTGCACTCTCGCCCCACCCTCGTCTTCAAACCTCTTGTCCCACATCTGCCCATTTTATATCTTCTTCCTCTGCCCCTTCATTATCGTCCCTTGCTCCTGGCTGTCCTTCTGCACCTCCTTACTCCTCTCCCTCCCCTGACTCTCTCAGGGTTCTCCAATGGAATGTTGGAGGTCTTCGAGCCAGTAGCACGAAACTACTCCACTTTCTCTCGTCCCATCCTGTCGATTTTATCTGCATCCAGGAATCCAATCTTAACTCATCTTCTTCTTTGCGGATTCCTGGATTCTCTGCTCTGCGTTCTGATCGCACCCACTCCCGATCTGGCATTCTTTCTCGTGATACCACGCATGCTTGCGGCGGCGTCATCATTTTCATCAGACAGGGCTTATCTTTCTCTGAGCTTTCTACCTCCTCTCTTTCTTCGCTTGATCCCTACTCTGAATATGTAGGGGTTAACATCTCTCTTAACAACTCCTTTTCACTCTCTTTTCTTAATGTGTATGCCCCCCTATTCGCTCTTCCCTGACGGATGGCAGAACCGACTTCTTTTTTCCCTCCTCCAGAAATTTCTTCAATCTTGGGGACTTCAATTGTTATCACCCTTTCTTGGACTCAAGAGGTACTTCCGACCCCCTCATGGAGGAAGTATTTGACTGGGTCATTTCTTCTGACCTCCTCCCCCTCAATTACCCTGACGCACCCACCCTTCCCCATTGCTCCTCTGGCAGTTGCTCCTCTCCTGACATCTTCTTTGCTCCCTCTTCTTTTGCTCTTTCTTGCTCCTGGGAGGTGCTACAGGACCTGGGTTCTGACCACCTACCAATTCTTCTATCTGTTCATCTTTCACCGGTATATCGCCGCAACGAGCGTCCCTCTTTTTTCCTTTTTCAGAAAGCTCGCTGGGATGGCTTTGTCTCTTACTTTGACTGTCACTGTCTTTCCGCAGAGGAATATTCGTCTCTTTCTCTTTCCTCTGCTGCTGCTCTCTTTTCCTTTCTGGCACTGAATGCGGCCAAATCTTCCATTCTTTTCGGCCACATTAAACGCCCTCCTAATGCCTGGTGGTCTGCTGAGATGGAAAGTGCGGTTAGTGAAAGACGTAAGGCTTTCGATGCCGCTCACAGAAGTAACGAAGATCGCCAGGCTTACATCTCCGCTTCTTGACGCGCCTCGTCTGTCATCGCCAAGGCCAAGGCTGAAGCATAGCAGACGACTTGGTCTTCTCTTTCACCCAAATTTAACCCTAAATCTGTACACTTTTATCTTTGCTCTATCGCTAGCTTTTCTTCCTCGTCTCCTAACTTTCCCAACTGTTCTCCTCCCAGGGAATTGGCATTGGTCTATGCCGCTTACCTGAGATCTCATTTTTCCTTCCAAGGAGTCTCTCTCTCTTCTGTATAAATTTTTTTTTCGGCTCCTCCTCACTTACGCTTCACCCGGATGGTTTCCTTTCCTAAGCGCTATCAATTTCACCAAATTGGAACGCCTCCATCGAGAGGCCAGTCGAACCATCACCGGCTGTCTCTCGTCCTCCCCTGTCCCTCTTTTTCTCTCCGAGGTTTCTTTACCTCTTCTACAAGTTACCCTGACTCATTTCACTCTTTTATTTCATTAGCGGGCTCTATGTCTCCCAACCTCCTTTCCTATTTCAGGTTTGGCCAGACTAGGAGTGAAACCAAGACTCTGCAGATTGTCTTGAAAAGCTTTTGCATCCACTCGCTTGCTTATGCTTCCTTCTACTTGTTCTAGGGAGGCTCTTCTTGCTTTGCGCTCCCTTCTCTTCCTTGGAATCTGCCTTCCTTCACTGTGGAGTCCACCCATTCCTTTTCATGCTCTCGCTCTGATCCCCCTCTTTCGCTAAGATGCGGCTCTCGCCAACCTTGACTCTCTTTCCTCTCATGATCTGGTACTCTGGACAGACGGCTGTGTTCCTTTTCCTTTTGGAAAAGGTGGCTTTGGCGTACTTGCCAAATACTCTCTCTGTGGCACCAAGGCCACTCTTTCCTTTTCGACAGGCCCAGTATGTTCAAGTTTTTCTGCTGAAGCTTGCGCGATTTTGAAAGCTCTTTGCTGGTGGCGGCAGCACCAACAAGTCTGTCACCTCTCTTCTCTTCTATTATCTGATTCGAGTTGTGTCCTCGCCACCCTGTCCTCTTCTCCGTCTTTCCTCTTGTCTCAAACTCTGTGGCAGATCTGGCAGGAGCTGTGTTCTCTCTCCTCCTGTTCTATCAGGCTACATTGGGTCCCGGGACACTCGTTTCTTATGGGGAACGACGCAGCTCATGAGCTGGCCAGACGGGAAGCGCTACTTGCTCCCTCTGCAACCCTTTGTAGTCTCTCTCCTCTTATCTCTCGTATCCACCCTTATTGTTTCTTGGACTGGAGACATACTGTCTCATCTAAATTCGTTCACACAGGTTCCCTCGATTTCCATCAATGAACTTGTGCTCCCTCGTCATGCTCGCTGTGTTCTCTTTCGTCTACGCTGCAACGGATACAGCCTTCTGTTAAGTTCTTATCTCTCTAGGATTGGCAGAATTGAGAATTCTTCCTGCAGCACCTGTGGACTCTCGTCCCAGGATATCTCTCATTTCATTCTGCACTGTCCAGCTCTGGACTCACTCTTTGGCGACTCTCTGTCTCTCTACGACCTCTGGTCCAGACCCTGGGGAGTTGCCCGGCTTTTGGGGCTACGTGGTCTTCCGCCATGCTACATCCCTCGGAAGGGTTCGGGTAACCAACAACAACAACAACAAGTATTATCAAAAAATATAAATGCGATTTTTGTTTATATTCAAGTAATCGTTTGAGTACTTTTTAACGTCATTTGCTCACTCACACTAATGAAGAGTCATTTGAATGTTCAATTTGTTGTAAGAAGTATTCTCGAAAAACTAATTCAAAAACGCACATTCAAATCCACCCTCAAGAAACTCCATACAAATGCATTGAGTGTGATAAGAAGTTTAATCAACCATCAAGCTTGAAGAAACACAAGCGCACTGTTCATGACAGACTCCACCACATGTTAGTGAAGTTTGTGGAACATCATTTGATCTGGCTTTATTTATAACAAACACATGCTAACTCACCCCAATGTGAAACCTGACAAATCGTTTGTCTGCTTTACGTTGCCACATCATCGTACGTCATACAAGGAATTATCCTCACAAATATTCACCTTGTGGTAAAGAATTCGTGAGGCCAAACCAACTAAAATACATTCCATTTGATGTTTCAGGAAATAAATTTGTTTTTTCAAACGATGTTTATGATGTTTGATGTTAATAAAGTTGTATTTGATATTATGTTGGTTTATCCTGGTATAGTAGAGAAGAACTAGGCCTAACTGGTAGCGGTGTGACAACATAGCCCTGGTAAGAATACACTATTCTGAATAGAAGAAATGCAGGTTTTAGAAATTTTGAATCAGTTGATCTTTTCTCTGTTTTCTGTAGCCTGCACAAGCTTCAGCTTCTGCCGAAAGAATTAATTTACCCTTTAACCGGCGACTGACAGGCGGCCACGTCTTAAGACGGGACAGGTTCCTCTCTCTGACATGTCCGGTTAGACCAATGATTCTCAACCGGTGGGCCATGGCCCATTAGTGGGCAACAGCACGCAATTTGGGTGGGCCACGGCTTCTTATTTTAATTTAAACTAATAAGGAAAACATCGCTAAAATTGAAAATAACATGACGCAACTGGGCCACAGACCTCTGTATATTTTGAAAATGGGTCACGTGCCAAAAAAGGTTGAGAAATACTGTTAGACATTAATTTGCTTGGTTTGCTGCCTCTGTAGTTAATCAATAAATATCTTTGTGATTGCAATAGTTGCCACTAATGTTTTTATGTAATTTTAATTACTTGTTGCGACATTTCTCCTTATATTAGCAATTAGTTTTTAATGCTACTATTGCGTGGGTGTTTTTCTGAGTTCGATATTGAAATTTTTTCAAGCAGTATTGACATTTAATCAACATTTCAATTAATTTTTATTGTAAGAGTTTAGCGTTGTGTGCTGTCAGTTAAATAAAATAAATTGTTTTAATGAAATCCATAACAATGGATCAGTCTAAGACACTAAAAAGTAAGAAAATGAAATTGACTGACACGGATTAAATGCCTGGCTATACGGTACTCAACAGCTGATAAGCACAATTTGCCTAAACGCCGCCTACTTCCCCATCCACTATTAGAGCGGGGGATGAGAGAGATTGTCTTAGTGCCCGCTGAAGATTATGGTAAAACTCGCTTTAGGCTCTAGCTAATTTTCATTAAAATTTTACTATCAGAAATTAGTAACATTAAAGGTGAAAAAAAGTGCAAAATCAGTGTGATACAGCGTACTCGGCATATATGATATGAGCCAGTTTAAGGATTAAACGAGGCATTTGTTTTAAGTTTGAAAAATCATTGATTTAACAGAGCACCCGAATTGTAATTTGCGATAGATTAGGTGTAGATTCATAAGATTTACTGAGGACCCAACTCAAGTTCACGACTTTGTGTGATCAACTTTGTAAATGCGATTAATTGATTTTTGTGTCAGAACAATGAAAGAACATTTTTTGGAGCTGAGCTGAACATTTTTTGGATGCTGAGCAAATGTAATACTATGTCCAAATAACTCGAGAAATCTTAAAGTTAACTGCGTAGTTCTCCACCCGACTTCCAGCACAACAACAAAGGAGCTAAGCAGAATATGTTTCACCTCTGCTGTTTTTTTAATTTTGAAGTCGGTAAGAGAAACATTGGAATAGTTTTCTTCCGCTAGCTAGCGCTCCGCAACGCATGGGTAGTTAGATCATATGACATGTTTTTCTGGACAAGATCGTTAGAATGAAGAAGTTGCCATGTCAGGCTAGAGCAAGGAGAGACAACCTGATGTAATTTACTTTTTATATTACGGCTCTGCGTGGTTTGGGAAAATCAATGACTTGAAGCAGAATTCTTTCTATGCCTAGTTATCATACGTGGGTTGATATACACGCATGAAGCTTGACAGGACTAGCCCCATTTTTCAATACTGGGCACAGATGTTCCCTTTCAGCAACAGAAGTTCCATAAATCTTTATGCAGATATTAGCCTCAGGTAAGTGTCAAGAAAAAATCGATTACATCACAATGATGTCATTACAAAAAGCAATTTTTTAAAACTTGCATTTAGTTAAGAACTTATTAATTTGCTGGGTTTGAAGAAATTTTGGACAGACTAGCCGAAGCACACGGCGAACGATGGTACAGATAAATTTTGACGAGTGATAATGACGCTGTTTTGAAGAGAGCATTAGATTGTAAAGCGGTTGGAACAAGAAGGCGTGGGCCATAGAAGATGACATGGAGAAAGCTGGTGATTGAACAAAAATAAAATATGCCATCAAATGACCGAAGTAGCGCCATGTTGTTGATGAATTTTCAGAGAATATGAGGTGAATCCGGCTTCCTCCGTTAGTGGAGGCAATACCGGACTTAAAACATCAGATCTTTCTCTTATTTTGCAAATATCCATTTTTTATTGTTTAATGACATAGCGCTTTATTCGATTTTATTTCTAAGTTTAGATCAAAGCTTCGCATTTTTCTGGCTTTGCTCCTCGGTTTCAAATCCCAATGGGAAGAAGGGTAAAGACTCCCCGATTTTTATTCATTCTTGTGGTTTAGTTCATTCTCTGTTTGCAGAGGTGATCAGTAAAAAAATAGTTCTACTCAAGTTAACTGATAAATTAGGTTTTTTAATAGTAAACTACTCATTTCAGTATCGCTAGTTTTGTTTTTACTACTTTTGTTTTTTAAGCAGATTAAACAGAAAGTAACGCTGGTTGTAGTGGTCCTGACTTCTATATTTATTATTAAGATTTAAAATACGTTCATTTATATGACAAAGCAGAGTTCTTTGTGAAGGTGCATGCGCGCGAGTAAGCATTGGCTTCAATTCTTCTCAAGCTATTGGGCGTATAAATGTAAAACTCGCTACGATTGATCACTACCTCAGGGTAAGTGTCCAAAGGAGTCATGACGTCATTACAAAAAATAATTTTGTTTTATTTGCATTTCTTGACCGACAAAAACGGCTTTTTGCTTAAACAAAGGCCAGTCCCAACTTATCACCCTTTAAAAATTTTATTCCTTTGTAGATGTAAAATGAAACAATCAACAGTTGATTGAAGAATTTGTTTTTTGTTTTCTCAAAAAAATAACAACTGTAGAATTCTAATAACAGCTTAAATCAAAAATATTAAAATGCAGCTTCCAGTAACAATAATTTACATAAATGGACCTCTGGCGTCATTTTTAGGGTTTTATCTGCCATTTTAAATAATTGTATTTTATGCTAACTCGCCACTTGTGAACTGTATGTGAAACAAGCATCGTGTAAAAATTGTGAGAGGGAGCAAGGAGGACTCGTCGCTTCTCCCCAAATTTCCTTTGGAGAGTCTTTCTAGAGAAAGTTGTTGCAACACCAAAACTTTGGCACTTTATTGAAAAATTCCGAAAACATCAATTTTGATTCTTTCACCACTAAACAAAAACTTTGACTTCGCCCATGTTTAAAATCTGAAATTTAAAATCTAAAGCAATATGTCGCAATGATTGTTCAAAGCTGCTATGCAGCAAAATAGCGTTGAATGCAACCAAATTACAATTTTGTAAGCTTGATTTCAGCATCGCAATAAATGCATTTGTTTTTTTAAAATGGAATTTAGTAAAATTCAAACGTAAGTTGATAGAATTGCATTACCGCTAGAGAGCGATAAAGGACCGTATTTGACAATACAATGCAGAAGCTTGTTTGAATGGATTGAGTTATTTGTGATCTTGGAATGGACCTGATGAAGAATAAAAGAACAGTTTCAGGGAAGACAAAACGAGAAAGGAGAGGAATGTAAAGGAGGCCTTGTCCAATATTTTGATAGATGATTGGGCTTCAGACGAAATGATGCGATAATAAAAAGCTCACTTGTTGACGAAAGTTTGATTCAACCAAAAATGTGTTGTAACAAAGAATAGCTTCAGCATATCATCGGCATATTGCTAATAGCAAAGCGATTCTATATCATGACATGAGACAATTGATTGCGATTATAACTGCTGCTTTTAAAAAAGAACTGGATGAAACAATCGGTCAACTTTACTGACAAAGTAAGCAGTTGGCAAAAACTTTTTAAATACAGTAGTTGCTTGAAACAGTTAAAGTATATTCAGATCTACAAAACGCATACAATCGCTTAGAAATTATCCATACTGCCAACACAGTGCTTTATAACAGCAAACATTGCCATTATTAGGTGGCAAAGTTGTGAAGTGTTTTTGCCAGTGCGTAAGCTTGCATAACTTTGCAGGCGTTGAACAAATAATCTTTTAATATACAGTGGCAGCAAAAAGTTCAGAAACTTTTTGAAAAAAGTGTAAATTGCTGACTAATTTTATTTTGATCTTTGTAGTGTGGAAGCTTTAACAATTTTTATCACTCTTCGTTCACTTTCAATATTAATTCATCGCTGATAATATTTAGTGGGGAAACTATCGTTTTTGATGACATTTTCCATACGGCGGTGCATAGAGTCTGAGAGAGTTTTGCATAAATTTTGGTCAATATCTTTAAACCAAACACTGAGAGATTTCCAAATAAAAGATGCTTTTTGTTTACATGCTGATTATGTTGTTTATTTATGCTTTTTGAAAGATGCCATTTGTCGATGTTAAGAATGTTCAATTTGCTCAGAAACAATTTGCTATTTTGTTTAAAAATAACTTAAAAACCTAATTTAAAAATATAGAAATAAAGTTAAGGAGTATAGGGGAATATCAACGGACATGTGTCGAGACTTTTTAAAAAGATTAGCTTTATGAAGACGGCGATAACCAATTAAATATTTAAATTAAATTTCGGCTTCATTCTAATTATCTTCCAAAAACAATTTGTTAAAAAATCAGGTGATCTCAAGAATGCTTCAACAACAACATCACAAATTATTTGCTTTTCTCTCAGCAGCATTGGAATGTTCTGGAACATTCGCATTAACAACAAATATGATTGTGCTACGTAGTTTATTTACACAACATGATGGTAAGGATGAATGCAAGCAAGCGCTACAGTATGCAAGCTAGTCACAACGAACTTTCATCATCGATTTTTCAACGTTGCCATCCCTCTTCAATATCGATATTGGTTCGCTGTTTAAATTTGCCCAGCCACAATCCGTATGCCACCATCCTCCTCCAAAAACAGTCGCACAATTCATGCTGCAAAATAGCGGAATTTACATTTCAGTCAACTACAAAGTTTTTTAAGCAAAATGTTTTGTTTTCCAACGTAGTTAAGTGGGTTCGTGGGGTAACATCGTTTTTTAGTGACCTCGTAGTGATCTCCTTCAAACAATCGAGCGTTTTGTGTAACAGTGTCGCTCCTATGAAATGGTGAAAGAAGAAACAATTAAAATATTTAAATTTTAAAAGTATTATTATGAGAGCTTAAACGAAAGACTTGACAACAGTTCAACATTATTTCTTACCCATGCACCTCATCATTATCACGGTCTGCTGTAGTAAACGGCGCGTCATTGTGAAAGCTCAGCTCGTCTCTAGCTGTCCCGTTATATCCGTTCACTTCAAGTCTGTAGTTGTCGCTTTCATCATTGATGTAAAAGTTACTAAAATCAACACAAAGTTTTCTTATTGCCAAGCTGCATCAAAGTTTCTCAATCTGTGTGTGTGGTGCAGTTGCAACAATTGTTCTCACTAATATCCCAGGATGGTCAGTTTAATTTTAGTACTAACATTCGATTATCTGCAGTTTACATTTTGGATGTGGCAGTCTATTCGCTTAATCCAGTTATTTTGTCATAAATAACCTATGTTGGTTAGCAAAGAACAATTGCTCTTACATATGATTTTAAGAAAATATTTTTTGCGGAATGACCGGATCTTTACATCTAATGATTGCTTTTTTACAAACGGATCTACTAAATCAGCGATTTTCACAATTGGCTGTGCGAGATATGTCTAAAAGTTCCCGTAATCTTTTCCTTTATCAACAGAAGTAATTAATCCATTTACATTCATGACTAGTCTTGACACGCTGACACATCTCCGAGTAATTAGAGAACAAAATAATATGAAGAAAATCTCATCTCGAAATTCGCTAACTGCTTTCCTTTGTTGCAACTCTAGTTGTCATAACGTTTAACAATGAACATTTATGATGCAATAACGCTATTGATGTACCATTTACTCTTCAATAGGTTTACTTGCCTGAACAATGAACTTTGTCATAGTATTCAGCAATGAGAAAAGGTAGGAACTTGCAATAAACCTTTCAGTCTTTTAAGGGATTAATAGTTTTATTTTTTATTTTGAAAGATTTTACGTTAAATTTTCAACTGAGGGACCGCTTTTCATTTTTTCATATAACGAAATTGTTGCAGAAAATTTCACTTTGCATAAACAGCAAGTAGTAAAAATGAAATTAGTTATTATTTGCCAGAGGACATTCGTAACAGAATGACAGTCTCTACAGTCTACACTACACATATATTCTTTACCAGTTGTTTCTTTTATGAGGCTCACGGGGTCAGCAGCCTTCGATGTTTTCCATAAACCTGCCTTTTTCTAGCTCCAGTACATCCGCTATCTAAACTGATTCAAGTTCTAGTCTTGACCAAGCTAAGTTCCCTATGTAATTCTTCTAGCTAGTTGATGTGGCCAGATTTTGACAACAGATCTTCTTGATTTTCATCGACAAATTTAGCGAATGTATTTTTCTTGAAGAATTTCATTGATGATCAAGACAACGCGGCTGAGATTTCTCCATACAAGCAGGTAGCCACTTGTTATTAAGAGATTTTCAAAGCTTAAAGCAATGAATGTTTATGCATTCGTAATACCCCTTCAGTTTTTCTGATCAAACCAATATCGGCAGCTTGCTCTCGAGATTGCATTATTTTGGTGATTATTTACGATTTACGACCATAGGTTAAAAATGCAACAAAAAAAACGATTAAAAAATGTAAGCTTGTCATGTTTTCTGTAAACAGCTTTCGTTTTGTGAAAACTGACGCGTTATAGTATTGTACTTGCTATACCAATTCAAACGTTGAATTCTTTGTTCCACCAAAAATCGCCTACAAATATGAACCCAACAACTTTCCTAATTGTATTAAAGTTTCTGCCAAACCTTTAGATTCGCCTGATCAGGTTTCAAAATGGTAATATGCTCGGTTTTCTCTATGCTTACTTTCATCCCATTTTCACAAAGCCAGACGAAAACAAATAAAATGCATGCTGGAGGTCAGATTTTAAACGGGCTGCAATTGCTCCATTATTTCTAAAAAGCAATGTTTGATGGCATTGTTTTTCAAGGCACTTTTGATCCACCTTTTAAGGCATTATGATTTAAAATTATAGAATGTTGGCCGCTGATGTAGTATCCACATACATAACAAAAGCAATCTGGTGAAGTTCTGCACTGTCTACTAGCCATTTTTATTACACTATTTAAACGATGACTCAATTAAGATTAACACAAGACTTAACTCTTTAAAATATAATCATAGAGGGCTACTGAGTAGGCTGTTGACATACATGGCTGGCTGTTAGGTTCCTGACTACAACACAAAACTTCTCTCTGCAAACACTGAACATGGCTTTCTAATCAGACTATTCTGAATTTTATAGGCTGAAATAAAACAAAACTGAGGACTGATAAGTAATAAAAGCACTTTTGTCAGTGAAATTTCGCACTCCCATATGCCCAATCACTCCCTCAAGTAAATAAAACACCAATTTACAACACGATAATGCTGACAGAAACAGATCACAGCAAGCACAACTGCATAAGAAATCTACAGTTAACGGAAAATCATAAAAAGCGGAAATCATTGTATCTTTAAAACGATTGATGATAGAAAAAACTGATAGTATTTTTGGAATCAGCGCTTGAAAATCATGCAAACACACTTAAAAAAATTACCCAAACAAACTTTTTTAAAATTTTGTTACGTAGTGTAATACAAACATCGTTTCAATAGAGTGAGTCATGTTGCAACTTTGGCACTTGGACCAACTTCTACTGGGGAAGACGACAAACCAGGTGTGTCTACGTTTTTAACATTTTGCCGTAATTAAAAACAACGTTCCGACTCTCACTTCGTATCATGTCTATTGTCTTGTAGAAGGCAGAATATCGCAGCGGAAGCATTGTGACAAGATCATTAATTGCTATAAAAGTCTTTGGATTGAAATGAGGATTTATCCGAATCAAGAATTGAATTACGATTTCTTTCACTGAGATCAATAGTAGCAATGAATAATCTCACGCTGATATTACTTCATAACTTTGAAAGTTGCTGTTTTAGAAAAGAACGTTTTATCAATAGCAATATCGATTGGAGTAGGTTTCCACTTTTAATTTGTAGCATCTGCAGCTTAGTTATTTCTTACTACGTTGATAAAAAAATAAATCCTTTAATTTACGGCACTGACGTATGATGATTAAAAAAGCGTGTGCATCTACTTTGCAGTCGGTAAATTTGGAATGATTCCCTTGTCGAGTCATACTAAAGATTTTGAAAGTGATATTCACAGATCTTCCGTTTGATACTTAGCAATAAAAATAATATAAAGAACGAAATATGGACCGTGTAACAATAAATCAGTCGTAATTAAAATGTGCGCTGGCGCTAAAAACTATTGTAGTTGAAAGGCACCAAAACACCACGTAAAATTCGATTTTGAGCAATTATCTAAGGCAAGTTTAGTGCTACTCTGAAAACCAACTCAATTTTATCACAAAGATATTTT
The DNA here is from genome assembly GCA_963675345.1 of Trididemnum clinides. Lineage (NCBI taxonomy): Eukaryota > Metazoa > Chordata > Ascidiacea > Aplousobranchia > Didemnidae > Trididemnum > Trididemnum clinides. Next base: position 4,355,433 of record OY776284.1, on the reverse strand, counting down.
AAAATAAAATGTGCTGCAAACAACAGTAGGAATCCATAACATACGCAATGACGGCTCGTGCGCGTTTGAAATAGAAGGAGTTTTATGATCTAACTTGGAGCTGCATGATCTAACTTGTGGTATTTGTTAATAACTTCATGTAACGTCTACATAATGTAGTAGTTAACGTGGTGAGCTGTGACTCTGTAGCATTTTGCAGATTTAACGGTAGATAATCTTGTGTGTTTACTATTACCTACATATTATTTCAAGCAATATTTCAAGAAAAAGAGAGCCCTGACTGACCCTAAGCTTATTCTGATTTTTAAATTAAATAAAGCAAGAGATATTTTATGCTAAAAACAAAGAGACAGAAAAATAATAAAGCATGTTAGCATTATTAGCAGCCTGTGTTAGTTTTTGTCATTGTACAATAAATCTGAAATTTGAATTGAAAGTATCGCTTTGTGAGGTGTACTTATTCAAATACACAATATTATTCAAATAAAATAAATAAATTAATGCTAGAATATGAATTAAACTCAATTTAAATTAGTATGCCAACTGATTACCGTAAACTCTAGTAACAGATCAAAACTTTCATTTTAGTTTGTTATTGACTTTCTACGACCTATGTCACAGATATCAGGAAAGGAGCGATTGCCAGTGGAACGATGGAAAAGAGTATGTATGGGAGGGTCATGTATGTAAGGAAAAGAGTATGTAGGAGAGAGTTTAGAGGAGATGACCCAACTAAATATTTCCTCCACACGGGAGTCAGAAGTACCTTTTGAGCTCCAAAGGGGGTGATGGCAGTTGAAATCCCTCAGAATGAAGAGATTTCTATTATTAGATGTCATTTCTATTATCTGTCGTAAAGGATGGAATATCGCAGCGAAGGTATTGTGACAGATCGATGCATTGCTGAGAACTTTTGAGTTAAAATCATATTCAGTCAAATAAAAATTGAGTGACAGTTTCTTGCATTGAAAGTAAAGGTGGTAGTTAGCTTGCGCCAGTACTTCTTCCCAATTTTTATTAGCACTTGTTTTTGTTAAGTGCATTTGGTAGCAATTGTGCCTGACAACTTGCTTTTTATTTTACACTATGCCTACCAGCACAGTGGATTAGTGGTTTGAGCTTCCGCTTCGCAGTCGGTTGACCTGGATCAAGTTTCTTTGTTAAATCAAACTAAAAACTTTAAAAGCAGATATAGACTGAAAACGATTTGAAGTTATATAATGTAGCTAAGCAAAATGCAATTTGGAATTCATTGTACGTTACTAATGTGCGATATCTAGTCATGAAATGCACGACTACGTTTGCAAAAGATCTTGAAAGATAGCGGGCGAAAAAACAAACTTTGCAGTTGTATTTTGCTTTAAATTCATCAGATTAGCAAATATAATTACTCTCGGGACTACGAAAGTTACTTGAGTAAAACTAAGCACAGTTAATATGCACTTCAGTCCTTATTTGATTATTTTTACGACGGTATAGAAAAAGAGTTATGAAGTAAATGAATGTCATAAAAAGTGATCAATAAATCAAGGAAGTTGGCAACCAGCGGTATAGAGTGATGATATTACGATGAGGCAAGTGAGGTAGTTGCCTCGAGCTCCCCTTTTTTGAAGAATAAGAGTAAGAACAAGACGCAACAAGCAAAACGTTTAGAACAGACTAGTTAAGAACTGCAGAAAATTCTTCTTGAACTGTAGATGAGTTTGAAAATTGATTTATGTTTCTTCAGAGAGCAATGATTTAGGTCAGAGGTTTTCTACATTTTACTTTTTGACATTATTTAATACACATTTACTATCATTCTTGATACTCTACTGTTGTAAAAAAGTATGACGCTGTTAAAAGACAAAAATATTGTTTTAAAATTGAACCATAGATTGTTCCTGTCATTATTAAGCGTTTGCAAATAATATGCAATTACAGAGAATGTGCTCTGCAGTTCGTTTTGTGGATTTGAAATGTGTTTACATGTATTTAATTGATGCTTTGTTTAATTTACCCCCCTGGTAAATGCGGGAGTAATTTACCCCCAAACGAAAGCATGACAGCTATTTTATTCGCTGCCAACAAGGCTATTTGACTTCAAGCTCACTATAACTTGCTTTCCACTTGTAATTGGAACGTAGGCATAAATCTTGATTTTTTAACTGATATTGCAGTGGTTAGCAATTGTTGGCATCTTTTTTTAATGTAATTTTGTTAATATTTGGACCGCAATTTATGAGGAGTGTGATACTGAAAGAAGGAATACCGTATGATTGCAAGTAGGCCAGGGAATAGGGATTTTCATGTGCCCCCACTAGTTAAACATAATACGAACTCGGCATGCAAGTTGGACTGTGCTTATCGGACAGACGGAGTCCACATTTAATCCAACGAAAAGATTGATTAGAAGAACCGCTGTAACGAAGAATGGAAGGAAGTTGTCGAGAAATGGGAGAATCAGTCTGAGAAGCTAAGCATCATGTTTGAAAAGTGGGCTTGGTTTGATGGAGCTCAGATAGGGACGGGTCTGAAGCTTAGTTCGGGCAGCTTTTGCATATTGCAGGAGGACCTAGGAATAAGTTCATTATAGGAGATCGGTTTGACAGACAATCGGAAAATTAGTTGGAAGATTGATAGAGAGTTACCAAGGAGTGCAGCAAGAGGGGATCGTTGAGCGGGCAATGATGGCACCAAACCTCCAGCGCCGGCCTGGTATATAAACTTGCAATTGCCCCATCCTATCACCCCACGGCAAACATTGTAAACTTAATTTTATCATTTGCTTGTCTTCCCTTTCTAGTCATACAACTTATCATGACGTTACCCACAAAATGTTTTGTAAAAATGCTTATTTAATTTTTTTGTTTGACATTACTAAGTAATTTAACATCAAGGAAAATTACCAAACATATGTTTTTCTTTTGTTTATGAAAGTCAGAAGGCAACACCACGTAAGCCCTAATAGTTTGTTTTATGGGTAGTAATTAGTGGCAAGATAGTATTGGAGAGCATTAGCACGCAGCTAAACGTAAGAAAGAACATAGGTGATATAAGTACTTCCGCAACTATCGTGAGGTCATTCCTGTCCTTTCCGTCATGATTTCTCTTTCCATTTTTTAGAACAGGCTAATGGCTAGACACTAGGTAAAACCATTCCTTACCAGGATCTTTTGAAGAAATTCTGCGTTCACTTACACAATCATGCTTTCTTCTTCTTCGTAGGAGGTTACGCCCACTTTTCTCTTTAAAATACTTTTTTCTTCCAGTTAGAGCTTGCTTTTTTTCACTCCATGCTCTCTCCCTAAACCAGAGTCAAGGTGAAGTTCTTTGATCTTGGTCACTTATAGACTCTTTACTAAATCACCATCTTATAGTTTGGAATGATGGCTTAGTCGTTTGTCCTGTCACTTTTGGCAATAAAGCCTCCGGCATCCTTGCCAATTGCTCATTCTGTGGGTCTGAAGTCAACCTATTGTTTACGGCTGGCCTACATTGGTGCATTTTATTTGCTGATCTTCACCTTCTATCCGATTCTCGCTTTGTCCTTGCTGGGTCTTATTTTTCCTGTCACACTTTCTGGCTTGTACTGTAGCATCTATATACAGTTGCAAATTCTCTCTTGTAGACAGCACTACTAAATTGGAAATGGATATTTTGATTTGCGAATCAGACATTTCGAAACCGTCCTGGCTCCAGGCGCATCGATATATATGTAACTTTGGGGGGGTCAAATTTTGCTCAAGAAAAATTCATGTCGAGTTCGGCGCAACTTTTACGGTTACCAACACGCTGAAACTGTCAACGAACCGGAACCAAGCAAACTTATTGGAAGGAACTGGACCCCACGCCATCCCAGAATCTACGACTATGCTCGGTGCCACTAGCCTACATCAAGGGAGATCCTGGTTACTGCAGAATAGCTCGGTGAAATGAGCCGCTAGCTTGTTATCGAAAAGTCATGGCTGCACGCCTGCATGATTATTGTGTAATGCATTTGGAAAAGACAATATTCAGCAATATCTTTGTTTGGATACAGGCTTCAGACAAAAATTACAGGTTTTCATCTGACGGAGAGTAGCTTTAAATGACTACGTGATTGCTGTGCGACTCCCCCACGTTTGTAAAGCAAAAATGGAAATGACAATTTTTTGTTTAGTTAAAATCAGTAATTTTGTCTGACGCAAATTTTTTTCGGAAAGAGGGCAAAATTATGAAATTTGTTGGATGATTTTCTTTTTGGAGATAAATTTTTTCAAAGGTGGCTACTTTACCATCTTTGACACAAACCAAAGACAAGATCTTTACTCATAAAAGATCAACTTAAGGAGACTGTTTTTTGGTTTTTGCTGCAAAATTCATTTTCCATTTAACAGTTTTATCTAAAAAAGAGAATTTCCATAATGTTTCCAGAGGGCAGACTCAGGCTCTGACTCTGAAACCACTAGCAATATTCTGCTTTTGATGGTATTCAGATGGGTGATCACACTATTTCAGGTAACGATACCCCATAGCGTAGTAGCTGCAGGCATTTGCGACCGCATAGACCCTCCTTCCATTGGGAGCTTGTTTTCATGCTAACAAGGACAACAAGCTCATGCCCTAAAATTTCGTTGGATTCTGTTGATTACAAGTGAGTAAACTCAGTTTCACATTTCATCCTCCACGGTACTCCTACCTTTAGCTGAACACTAAACGGAAGATCTCTTGACATCATTTTAAAAGTAGGTTTATTATCATAAAATGTTCCTAAACCAAAAAGGAAATATCCATTTCATGCAATATGTAGTCTGTTCACATTAGATCCGTTCATCAAAAATCGGCGCGTAACTGTAAACATAACCGTAACGTTGCTGTAGCCGCAACCGATATCAGTGTGACGCACGCTTCAGAAGCGAGAAAATATGCTTTCTTTGCCACAACGGTTTTTGTTCGTTTTCAGTTTAAATGCAACAATGCAGACGTAATTATTTCGTAACCTTCAACCATAACGTAACCGGATTCAGTGTGAAATGTCCTTTCGCCTTCCATTATTTTACGTAGCCTTTTACTTTTGCAGTCTCTATCTTAGTGTTCACTCATTATGGCTTTCGGGCTGGTTGGCACTTAGAATTTAATTTAATTTAATGCCTGATGAACAACTTTATCAAATACTGTACTTCCTCGTTACAATCACTGCGTCTGCTTTTATGTTTTTTTTCTCAAAGTTTCAAGTTCGATTGAATGCTTATTTACCTATACTTAAGAATGTTTTGTGGAGCGCCTGAGCATACACAACAAAAAATAAAAAAATTTATGATTGTACTGGTAAAAAGTTATTCAACTCGTCAAATAAATAAAAGGCAGAGATTTTGGAAGAGAGCAAAGTGCTCTATGGCTTTAGAGTTAGCAGCGCAGTCATCCATACATGTATCTACCTGTGTAACTATAATTTGACCTCAATTCGTGAGCTTCAATGCAAACGTCAGTTCCGGTCGACCATAAACGCTTCTCGTTTACAGCTTTGCTCACTTAATATGAACTTTTTATGTCGTACTCACATTGGCTACTTATTTGCTTTATTCAATCTTTGGTCTCGCCATGTGAAGTTGCTCTGCTCCTGTGGCTTCATAATCTTCCAAAATACTCCTATCTTAAGAAATGGTCAGATAACAAAAACATCATGACACAGATAGACTGTCGTGAGAGGCAAATGACTTCGTGTTGATAAAGTTCAAGAGTAGTGATAGTTCAAAAATTTACATTAATTAGGAGTAAATTATATTGTGGGTAAAGCGGATTTTAAGAACACATTAATGAAAAGAAAGCACTAAGAGAATTCACAGAAATACACAGCGTATTTGCCAACCAATAAAAACAAGTTATTTCTTTCCAATACTGGTGTAATACTTTCGTTTCCCTGTGAGCTATTACTTGAAGGGACAGTCCAAAGAAACAAACAATATTATTTTATCTTTGCCTTTAAAACTTTGACATATGATGACTAGCATAAATGGCCAATCATCATACGTAAAACTGATTTTTGGAATGATAAATGGATACCTTTAGATAGCTTTCAACTGTTTGTCGGCACTTAAATAACAGAAAAAAGTTTTTACTGAACGTTTGTTGCTTACTGATAGTGGCTTGATTAAAATTCCATCTCATTATATCAACCTATACGAATCATCTCACCCCATTTAAACTCATGGCTGAGATGATCAGTAGGGGTAGATATACTTCTTATTGTTTTACTAAAGGGCTTTTAAATTTTTATGCATCGGTTGAAAGCAAACTTTAGGCGATTTTGGAAATGATAGCATCTTTATAAAAAAAATTATACTCATTTATTTCTTACTCTGCTCAACTCTCCTGAGTCTCGCCTATGTTTTTTGGAACGAATGAGGCGGTGCGAATGATCGATGATACGATCTACATTGTGAAAAGATCATAAAAGTTCTTACTGAAAAAGGTAGATGTCCCATCGGTCGACCTCAAAAACTAGTCACGCAAAATTAGGCCTGAAACATAAATTGAATATCTGCGTAATTTTATTTTTAAATCATCAATTTTGTTCAACTCTTTCCTTTTCGTTAACGGTATGGGCCCCCAACCCTGGAGAATCCGGCAGTTGTATTTTGGTTGAAATTCTCCGCATCAACGACTACTCAACACTTCAGAAGGTGCTTGTTTAGCAACACACCTCTACGAACACGTGGTTTAGCATTTATTAAATTTGTATCGACCAGATCAGAATGACAGCTACAAGATTAATGAAAATCATTAAAGGCGCTCAATAAATATAATATGTTCGCAGCACCTGGTTTATAATATTTTATTTATTTTAACATGCATGGATAATATATCTTTTTAAACTAATTCGTCTTGTGAAAAGTCAAAAAATATTACCCGATGGCATCACTTCAAGCATCAGCAGTCTAAATCAAAGAAGGGCAACTTTAATGTTAAAGAAGACAACAAAAGTTTATCTTGGCATACAAAGGGACAAAGTTTTGGGCTACTATATTTTCAACTTGAAAAAGGAAGACGACATTTTGAGTTGGTAATCCTAGCGCTGTTGCGTTTGCTTCCCATCCACAAGTCATTTTTTATCGGAAATTAACCATTCAAAAATGAAGATTAGTTTAAACTGATGATTTGCTAAATTTTGACGCGCAAACCTTTTCTTCAAGTATCAAGTTGACGACATATTTTTCGCGATCAACATTTTGAAAGCGATTCTTTGCCCATTTTTTTTAAGTATCTTGATTTTACAATTATTTTATGGACTTTTACTTTGATATAAACGATTAATTACAAAATGGAAGACACTTGGACATTTTTTGGTGTCCTCGGAGGACAACTGTTTGTGTTTACAAATAGAGAACTTGACCTACAAAAAGATGACGTATGTTAATTCTATGAAAAAGTGCGAACAACGTTTATGTCCATTGTGAAGTTCAAGACTTTATTGCTGTAAATCAACTTTTTCAAAGCAATACGTTTTCTCAATCTTACTGTGCATTGCGCAAGCACGTTTTTCTTAGTGATTTTGACCGACCTCGAATCGAAAACAACTTTCAAAGTCTAAAGCCTACGAAAACAGAATTACTGGACATTGAAAAGTAACTGGCTTGCCGCGTTACAAGAAGCCAAGAGACAGATGCGGCCCATCAATCGCCCATTTACGGTTTACATCAAGGTCTCCAAAGTACGGCCCGCCAAGGCTTTTTATCCGGCCCGCCGCGCTCTCTCGATAATTATAAAACAAGTGTATTATGTTTTAGTAATAAGCGTGCACTCGATCGAGTAGCGTGAGAAAAATGTTCACTGGGTTGAAAGGCTAAATTAACCTGTTGTCAGGCACGCCGAGAGGGGGCCTCAGGTGGGTTCACTGCCCGGGGGCCCGGCCGGCCCGACTATGTCAATTTTTTCACGATTTTGTTGAGTGTACGTCGATATGCGATGATAGTTGATAGTAGCCAATCCCAACGAAACTTAAAACTTCGGTCAACTGCTGAGGCTCGTTAGATCTCATATTAGCCAGCAGAATGTAAATGGGCGTATAACTATTTTTTGACATTACTTTAAATCTGAGTGTGAGTGTGATGTGTGTCGACTGTCGATGTGTGCCATCATAGAATGAAGATGAAGGGGCTCTTTGAGCTCGGGTGAAACTTATGCGCGCGCACGCGCACGTTGCTCCATCGAATCACAAGCCAGAATTCGCTCAATCGATTGACCTCTTCGTTTCCTGACTTGATGCTGCGCTGAACAATAGAACGCCAGCAAATGTCGCTTCTGTAGTCAGTGATGTAGTCTAATATTATGTGCGCATGCAGAATCCTTTTTTACGCGCGATCGAGCTCCGGGATTGTGACTGAGGGTTTTTCTTACCGGGCACGTGCAGAATAGCGATCTCGGGAATCGGCAAGGCAATTAAAAAGCTGTGACCATACATGGAAGCAGGAATAGACAACAGTACAAGCCACACGGGAGCCAGAAGCAACGCACAGCAGTTGCAATAACATTTAACGTGGCAAGTGCAACCGGGTACTTTATTTTTCTTTTTTTTGACAGTGGCATAACGAATAAGTTGTCGTAGTTAAGCGGACTGTGGACTAAATAGCAATTATTGCATTCTTTTACAAACTGCAAAATTTTCGCCATGTATCGTCATAAATCCGGCGCTTTAAAGCGCAAAGAAAGAGCTGAAAAAGAATCTAAGACACTCGCTCAGCAAAGATCACTGCTCAGCCTTGGTTTCACATCACAGCCTCCCAATGGCCGGTCTTGTACTGCTGATCAAAAACCGACCGAAGAACAGAATTCTGTTCAAAATACATCTGACTGTGACAACTCTGCGATTGATGATTCTACCTTTACCGCACCTACTGAGTCTGATACTGGGGCTACAGCTATACTGGACTTGCCGCTCGCAGTTGATATCATTCGGGAGTCGCCTACCATTACCGATAGTATCGCTGTCCAAGATAACGACATCGGTCATTTAGCAGACTTTCCCGCAACTGAGCAAGCAGAAGTGGCTGTGCGTAGAGGCCCAGACAAACATCCATATCAATTTCTATGCGATCATTCTGGTCTCTCATTCCCACTTTCAGTGCTTCGTGCCAAACTTCAAAATGGCGAAACTACACCTCGAGATTGGTTAGTGTGGAGCAAGATCAAGCAGTCGCTATACTGCTTTCCTTCCCGTCTGTTCAGCAAACTTCCACAAGCTAGTCGATCAAAACTGGCGTCTGCACATGGTCATAGCGTGAACGACAGGTGGAAGAAACTGCACGATAAAATTCCTGAACATGAGCGCAGCAGCAGCCACAAGCAATGCTATATGCAATGGCGGCAGCTGCAGAGGTCATTGACTGAGGATTCAACTATTGAAGCGCTCTTGCTGGAGAACATCAAAAGTAACATGGACAAGTGGAAACAAATATTACATCAAATACTGGATGTGACATTGTTCTTAGGCGAAAGAGGGTTGGCGTTCCGTGAAAAGAGTCAACTTGTTGGTGATCCTAAGAACGGCAATTTCCTTGGCGTTTTGGAATTGATTGGCCGTTACGATCCAGTTATTGGCAACCATCTAGCAAAAGTAAAAGAGTCACAGACAGCACACGAACGCTTGCAGGTTTACTATTTGTCCGCTGACAGTCAGAACAAATTTATTCAGTGCTGTGCGCAAAAAGTACTCGATGCTATACTGTATGAAGTTGAATCAGCGAAATACTATTCAATTATTAATATTATGGACGCAACACCGGATTCCGCTCGTGTTGAACAGACCGTTTTCATTTTGCGGTATATACATCTAAACGCTGACTTGGACACCTTCGAACTACATGAGAGATTCCTCGCATTTGTGGACTGCAACAAGAAGACGAAAAAAGATATAGCACAGCTAATCATTGACACGTTGAAAAAACATAGCATACCGCTTACGAACTGCCGAGGCCAAGGTTATGACAATGGAAGCAATATGAGTGGTTCATACAAAGGCGCTCAAGCAATTATAATGAAGAACAATCCTTTGGCAATATTCTCACCTTGTGGCTGTCATAGTTTGAACCTGTGTGGCGTACATTCAACTGAGCGCTGTGCACAAGTGATAACATTCTTTGGAGTAGTCCAGAAATTGTACAACCTCTTCAGCAGCAGTCGGCAGAGATGGGAAATTTTGACTAGTAGTGTCGGATGCTCTCTTCATAATCCGTCAGAAACGCTCTAGTCAGCTCGTGTCGATAGTGTTAAATCTTTCGTAGCGCATTTGCCAGGCATAATGACGGCACTTTCTCAAGTACAGGAACTGAATTTGACACCAGAGACTCGCTCTGATGTAGTCGGCATGATTTCATACCTATCTTCATTCGAATCAGTTCTGATGGCATCGCTGTGGTTGAAAATTTTAACAGCTATCAATTTTAGAAATTTGCTGCTGCAGGCAAGAGAAGCAACTCTTGATGTCGAAGTTGCAAATATTCATGACCTCATTGGCGACTTACAACTGCTTCGATCCAAGTGGGATGAGATATTGTCTCAGAGCAAACTTGTCGCTGAGAGCTGCGGAATTGAACAGTCCCTGTGTTTGGCAGAGACAAAACCAAACGAAGACGACAATTTCCAGACAGAACAGTTCTCGACGACAATGATGATCAGCAGGATCCACACGAACAATTCAAGCGTTCAGTTTTCTACGTTGTGATCGACTGCATCATTGCGAATTTAACAACACGATACGAAGCGGCAAAGAATTTGAACGAATTTTTCGGAGTTCTGTGGAAATATTGTGATATGAATACCGAAAACGTCCTCATCGCAGCCAAGAATCTGGCAGATAAATATGCTGATGATATTAACACCGATCTTTTGAATGAGCTGGAGCATCTGAAAACAATACACGTTGCAAACCTCGGTCAGAAAACTCTGTCGCCATTTGACCTGCCAAACCGTTTACACACTTTGAAAATCGATACACTGTTTTCAAACGTTGTCATTATGCTAAGTATTTTCTGCACACTTCCGGTTACCGTTGCTCAAGCAGAAAGATCATTCAGCACATTGGCCCAAGTTAAAAATGTTCTGAGATTGACAATGTGTCAAGAACGCCTAACCAGTCTTGGAATGCTGGCAGTGGAAGGTCGACTTGCAAGAACGATTGATTACAACAGTACAATTGAACTGTTTGCAAGCAGAAAAGCCCGAAAAGTTTTGTTGTAGTTTTCTCTCCATGTCGTTGTTCCACAAAATTACATTGTTATTGAGGACTTGCGTAGTTTTATCAGAGTTAGTGCATTAACCGGGGCAAAGTAAAATGAATTTAGTTTAAAACTTTTTGTATTACCTTTATGTATGGCTATGCCCAAAGTTGACTGTATTTGACAAGGGGCCCGCAATGGTGTCCTGCCATGGGGCTCTCGTTGGCTCTCGGCGGCCCTGCCTGTCGTCATTCCAAACTGGGCTGATGAGCTTTTTTGGTGATTACCATAACTTTGAAGGACTGAAACAACCTGCCTTTACTCTAAATTGATAAATAATTTAGAATCCTGGCCTCCGAAACTTTAAAAATTTAGCAATCTGGCCCTCTGTTAAAAAACTTTGGAAACCCAGGATTACATAATTTATCGTTATCAAAATAAAGCAATGGGGTACATTATCAGTCTGAAAAAAATGCTTAGGATAAGGCAAATGTTTTTAGATATTTTAAAAAACATAGTTTGACACAAGATTTGGTGTTTAAATATTGATGTTGTTGTTGTGATTACCCCTCCTTTTCCTCGGGATGGAGGTACAGCACGAACGGCAATTAAAGTTCATGCCATCATCCTATTGTAATTAGGCTAGTGGAATGATGGCAGCTCATTTCAAACCAGTCATAAGTGACTGGTAGCCCCACCACCATCAAAGCGAACTACCACTGGTGGGCACCCGAAAGTCACTTTTCACAACATGTTGGGTTAGCAACTTCACAAATGTAACTGGGTGGAGTACGGGTAGGTCACCTGTCTGCCACATAGGGGTCGAGGAATCTCATTAAGTGCCTTCCCCAAGCAAGCTTGTCCACTTGTTCTCCACGCTATCCTTTTTTTAAGCTAAGCTCCAAGCAGGGAAACTGTGAATACCATTTTTTAAAGTCTTTTGGTATGACTCGACTTAGGGAATGAACCACAGGTCTACCGACTACGAAGTGGACGTTCTAACCACTACGCCATCGCGCCGGTAGTGAAATATTCGTTTTGTAATTTTTCACAGATAAATTTTGCATTTTCACTATAAACAAAATGGCTTTTGACTTCAATTTTTTTGATTGATTTTTTACTAATAAATTAAAATGAAATGATAAAATATAAAGTTTACACTGAAAAAGTAAAGCAATAGTATTGAACGTCTGCAATCTAAGTGATTCGCACGAGATTTGTTTATGTTGTATTCAAACAAGAATCAAGTAAATTTGGTGAAACGTGAATTCTGTATTATTCCCTGTCAACGCTTATAAACCATGTATAACTTCACCTGTAGTCGGCGTACTCATAAATGTCTCCTGTCTTCCATATGTCAACTCCTAGTTTGCATCCGCGGTTTTTAGTCAGATCGTGAATCTTGTCAAGACCTTAAACATTACAAACAAATTGTTGCTGCCAGATTATAGAAGTCAAGCATTTGAAAATAATGGGAAACAGGAAATCCTTATTATATCAAAATAAGAAATGATTGCAATATTTCTTAATGCTTCAGCATGACAGGAAAACACAACAGTAAAATGTAATTTTTATGTCTTTTAGATTTTCTTACAAAACTGCTCCTAAGAAAGTTTCACAATCTAATAAGAATAGATTTTTTTAATATGTCACTTTAGCAGTCAAGCAACTGGGGCGAGAAAAAATTTGAAATTTTAAAACTTTTCCTAATTATCACTTTTATTTTTATCTACTTGACAAGATTTTTTGAAAATTATAAGTGTAAGTTTTTGCCTCGTGGAGGAAAACTTAACATCTGCAGATTTGACAGCAATGGCTTTAACTCACCCAACCAAAAATCTCCATTCAAATTTCCAAAGCCTTGTTTGTATATATTCCAGGTCCGATTAAAATTGACATTCAAGTCGAAGCGTTTTTGAAAGACCTTGTCATAAGAAGTAACAAGACATCAATCAAAAAAATAATTTGCAGCTGGTAAATCATAAATAAATTTCAGGCGCAATTTTTAGAAATGTCAGGCCTTCATAAAAATGGTTGGTTACAGGTCTGTCAGACACCCAGGTGAAGATCGTCGATGTATGCTTTTATGTTTACATTTTAGGTTTGTTTAAAACAGGGTTTTGATGGAAAGAATGTTGGACGCTCCCGGTAAAATTACCATGTTTCACAAAAAAGCTGTATTCTTTCGCAGTCAGCCAGGTGCTTTTTAAGAAAAATATTTATCAAGTGTGAGTCATGTTAGTGTGCATTGTGAGAGCGCAAGCCGAGAAAAGGTGATGTGGGAGATTTCCATTCCAAAGCAGCGATTGAATGGCCTCCTGCTTCCTTGCCGTACATTTGGCTCACGAATCCGATCAATGCACAAATAGCTCTGCATCGTTTAGAAATGTCTAGCTGACGATCAATTACTGTAAAGTTTCTTTACACAAAAGCAATTACGTACAGTCCAACCATCTTCACAAAGTACTTTTTCGCCGGTTTGAAGAGCCAGTATTCCGTTGACCGAAGATGAACGGCAAGACGCTGAAAACAATAGCATTTCTAATTATTCTGATAAATTTGTGACGACCATGACAAATGTAAAAATTATATCATTTCGAAACATTGAATATACCAACAGTTTATGGGATTTCACAACACTACCAATTTATCATCAATAGACGCATAACCGGAGTCATTATAATAGAGTTAGTCGAGGCAGTAATGTTGCTTTTAAAAAATAAATGTTTACGTTTTTTGACGCATTTTTGTGTCAAATTAGCAGATTTTGAGGTGCTTTTGTTTCATCTTTGTTGAGTCATTTTAAAAAGGTCTTTACTCTTCTTTGAGGCGAGGCATCGTGGCTAAGTTATTTGTTCTTCATCGTTTTTGATTATTACTGTACTTTGTTTCAAAACAGGATTCAAAGTAGCTTGCCTAAAACTCAACGAATTGAAGCAAATTTACATCTACACTAATAGCCATAGTCCTACACGTACAAAACCGAGTTTGGTGTAAATTTTTGCCTATCTGCGTCAACTTTTCCGATGTTGCAGAGAATCAAAAGCTGATTCTTTATTTATTTTTGCGATAAATCACATTCTTGAAGTGAGCATCAAAAAGTGTTTTATGTCTTCACAATGCCGCATGTGATTTAATAACGACACAGTAACACATTTTCTTTCCAGACTGAATGCCAACCCCTTTTGCTGTTCAGTTTGTTAATGCAGCGGTCGATGTCACTCTAGAATTAAACACTTGTACAGTTTAAAACAACCTACGGCTTTGCATGTGAGCCAATCACGGTTTCTCTGCTTGGAAAAGAGATAATGATGAAGTGTTTTATTCACTGTACCTTCTTGCAATATTTACACTGATAACGTTGCTGATACCACTGATACTATTACAGTGTAAAATGAAACACTTCCATCATAAAAAAAACGATTTATCTTAACCTCGTATGCCGAGTTACAAAGAAAAGCTTAACATTGCTATGGAAAAGAAAGAGTGGACAGAAGAAATGCTTTTCAGATTTCAGCGAGACATCCGACTGAACGTTGCTATGACTTAATCCTAACCCTAGTTCAGAGCTATTGGTTAGCAAGTAGCAATTTTAGATTGGCAGAATGTTAAAAATACTAGAAAGCGTGATTCTGTGTGTGTTTGCGTTGTTATTCCTCCAAAACTACTGAACGTACAAGCATAAAATTTTGCATGATTGATCACCACCCGGGGATGAGTGTCATAAGGAGAACGGTGACGTCATCATGACGTCATAATTAAAGATAAGCATTTAAAACACGAATTTTTTTACTGAGGAACGCGGTTTGCAACTTAAACGCAATCTAGTACCCGACTTATCAACTTCAAAAAATTTCACTTCTTTGGCGTCTCACATAACGTCAAAATTAACAATTAATTGTAAAACGTGTTTTTCATTTTTTCAAAAACTACTAAATTGTAGAAACGCAATTAAAAAGTGTCTTGGTAGTGTTGAATTTACACGTATAAATTTTACATAAAATGTTCTGAGTTTTAAACCCGCAGTCTTTCGATTCAAACCTGACACTTAATTTATTACGTCGTGCTGCTACTAATAATATTTGAGCCTTTTTGCCCGGAGCTTTCCTAAATTTACGTGTGCTTAATTCGAAGACAAAGTCAAAAATGTATGTGAACCAGTATAATTGAGAATTGACTACGAGGAGAATGGTCGGTAAATTTGTAACTGTCGGAAGATTCGTGTGATATAATTGTTGGAGATTGTTACTGCCGTTTTTGGATCACAAGTATATTGAACGTCTTGCATATATATATTTGGAACGGTTCCGCCATAACCCGGTAACCCCAATTGTAATATTTGCTTTTGTTACCTATTTTCCCGCTGGATTTTTCTTTCTATCGACTGTTTTATATCTAAATTATTAATCCGAAATTCGAGCATAACTTGTTGTAGTCTGATCCCGTTTTGAACCCGTAGCCTGATCGCGTTTTTTTGTATGTGAACTTGTGTGTAATCGAACCCGCATTTATAATCTAATTTGTGTGCGTTCCATTTGTTAATTCACCTCCGTATTTCAGGTAACCATACTTCAAACACTCCCCCACATTGATACCGCATCAATGTACAAATATTTATAACATCGGGTGGAAGTGAATTCTGGAATACGCGTAAAATTTGGCTATATACACCTGTCTCAGCAGCCTCAGTCTTCCAAAACTGATTAAAAAGGCTGCTGTTACATTGGTTTTAATAATTTTTGTTGCTATTGCGCATTTACAAATATAATTTATAGGCCTAAATGGAGATTTTTAGAAAGGAGTTGTTTGGTTACATTGAATTGCTTAACGGGATTTCGAGAACAAAAATGAAAAAAACGATTGTTCTAAATAAACTACGTTCTTTTGTCCGTTTTGGCTACTCTTCCGAGAAAGCACGAGGGTTCTTTGGCACTATCTATCTAAATTTTCAAAATTATTAATCTATGAATAAAGACTTTAAACATTTCAAAACATGGTCTACTCCAAGCAAAACAAGTCTTGATCTTTCTACAACAGCAAAGCGGTAAAAATTTTTCTGATTTATTTTTTGCCCTAACATAATAGTTTTCAGGTACATACGATTCAAGTGTTTCATTTTCGGTTAGTCTCCTTTATGCCTAACTGCTCTCATGCCACGACAAAGCAACATGCGCCCAGCTACAAGTTACAGGTTGTTGATACAGGCATATACTTACAAAATATCGTGAGCAGCAGCCCTGATATTTAATAGGTTATTCCTGAATATACACATCAATTACTTTGGCATCTATCCTACCCCACAACTTTGAATGTATGCTGACATGAATTTCATAAAATGAACGCATTGACATCGTTGGCAGTTTCAATTATGAACGAGTCCACTTCGAAACTACACCTATGCTGGAAACAGGGTAAGCATAATGTATCCAGGAACTCCAGAAACTTTGTCACGAATGTAGGCCAATCAGCTATGTGCAACACGCTCTATTGTTATTTTTATCGATTTGATTTTTCAACGAGAATTGTCTATGTCATAAAAACATTACGCTTTATTGCTGTTCTCGCAAATATCATTTGCGTGAAGCAGACACAATCGACTGAACAGATATTCTCAATCTCAGGATGACGCCGGCAGTGTGGGCGAGTGAAACATAAATGAGTTTTACGTTAAAATCAAATCAATCTCCTACTTAAATAGTAAAATATATTGGTTTATAATTTCATTTAAACATTTTAAGTTCGCGACATTTGTCTTATTGCACAATGTTGTTTGTTACACCTACTTGTTTTGCGATGTTGTCGCATTTTCAAATAGACAAGTTCAAGCATGATCGACGGCCGCGTGTCGTAGCGCGATTAATCGCTGGCTCGTAATGGTGTATTCGTGAGTTCAATACCCGAAAACGATTAGCGTTGTTATGCGTTTGAAAAACAACTTCACGGCAGTTACCTCTGCTTAGTTGCACTGCTTGTGATAGAAATGGACTGATCCAGCAGTTCTTGCCAATTCGAAACCGGTATGAACATAAATGTTCTATGCGTAATCGCAAAACTATTCTTGTTAACTGAGAATAAAATATAACACCATACCAATTGTGCAATTTCTCCCTGCATATCCAGTTAGACAAGAGCAAGTGTAATCGTTTAAACCATCCGTGCAACTTCCTCCATTCAAACATGGATTCGATTGGCAATCATCAATATCTAGATGAAAAGTATATGATAAGTTATTCAAACCTGTAGGCTTCTTAAACTGATGCAGCAACACACCGTGGTGCATCGAAACACTCAACTACTCTATATGCTCTAAATGCAAAATCAACTACCACCAATCTATATCTGTGGTTTGACTGGTTCTAATCTCAAGCCTGGTACCATTGGAGGAACTCAAACAACGCCAACTTTTAAAAAGTGATAAAGAGTTTTTCCGTTTCCTCACAAACTGAAAATGATAGAAGTCGATTAATCAAGATTCGCTGCCAATGGCAGCGGTAAGTTCAACCATGTTGTTTGTCGGCAATGTGTTTGATAAATTTAGCGTCAAACTTGAAGTAAAAACTGGATGTAAGCGCAAAAGTCATCATATCATTATGGTTGAAGCGAAAGAATAATGAAATGAATTACTTTCAAGAATGAACAAAATGGATTAATTTCAAGGTGGTATTTTGTAGCCGTGTTGTGATGGGCTGGTCGAGCGTGCCCGAATGGTGTGGCATGTTAACACATTACCATAAAAATACTGATGGCGCTAGCTAGTTTAGATCTTCACCTTTGTTTGAAGCCAGATTCTAGTCTAGTAAACGGTGAAATAGCGAGCTAGTTAGAGAAGCGCAAAACAACAAGTATGTGACACCAAACCTAAACTGTCATATGGGCGAAGAATCGACGGTTTAAATGTGACTGAAATGAGACCATATGACATTTGGTTGTCTCCATGTTGCATCAATATATCTGCAGCTACCTATTAGCTCAGTAACTAAGCCTTAGTTTGAATGTAGCCATGTTAGCAACGTTAAACTCGTGTGACCGTTTGCTTAACATTTAAAGTAAAATTGGTGAAACCTTACAACTTGATGGCAAAAAACGAAGCCATACAAAATCATTTTCTGAAGCGTGGATTTGTCCGTATCGTCTGTGAGTGCACTGATATGGCACAATGTGTACTGTACATGCAAATTCTTTCGACTGGATCCATAAAACAATCATAATTCAAAGACATTTATAGTCGAAACATAATGACTGTAATAACAGACTTGTCATTTTTTGAGCGAATGGCAAATTGTTTGAAGCGATCGCGAATGGACACCTCTGGAATATACCAGCAACCGAATCGAGCGTTTGTTGAAGCGTTCTATCATGTATCGTTGCCAATTGCTGAAGCCGAGATGCCGCACACAATTGCTAAAGAGTTGATACTGCCATGCGCGAAAGATATTAACTCTTTGATTACCAAATTATCTTTCTTGACAAAAAAAGTTTAGAAACCATGTTTGTTTAGTGATAATAAGTTGTTAAAACAGGAATAATTTTTATTTTTTTCACTCTCGTTTATTTTAGTTTAATTTAATATGAATTCAATTGGAGTCTTGGAGTCTTGTAGGTATCAAAGACTTTCATTGGCTTCAATTGGCCTCATGTAGAATAGTTGCAAGATGATGGTTATTATTATTTATCTTCCCTCTTTTTCGCCATATTATTGTAACAAATCGGGGAAACAGCATTATTGCTGACAAGAGGACCTATGACCAGCAGACCTAATGCTTTGCGAACCCGTTCTTTCGAACCGGCAGCCCTCGGGCTCTATTGAAAGCAGTTCCGGAACAACGTTCAGCGCCGGTTCACCCGAGGCATGTATATGAGCAATACCTTGTGTAACTGCCACCGATGGCGGGCGGCTGCGGAAAGATATCCGGGACGGTTCCATCTTGAGTTATGTACCCTTCGCCACTGCTAACCCACCACCGAGTGTTTGGCATCAGCAAAATTGTATTTTTTGCTCACAAAAAAACCTAGAGTTATGCATCTTTCCTAAACTTCTCATGATCTTCCCCGCTACTCGTGTCTACCTCATTGCTCGCACTAGCAGTTGATTAGTCAACTACGGCAGGTTATTATAGAAACCGTGCAAGCGGCATCCTATAACAGCTTTGTTATCACTACCATCACAGTGAAAACACTGTTAGCATCCACCAAATTGGCGGATGCGTAAATCTTTCCCTCAGCAGTTCCCAATAGTAGGGAAGCCGCCTGTCGAGCCAATATCCCGACTCTTGAGGTCGAGATAGGACCCGAGTGCGCTCCTACCACTTTTGTGTTACTTCAGCGAATGAGGATGCAGGGTATTGGGGTTTTACACTTCTTCTGATATTCGGTTTACTCACGCTCGCTATTTGAATTGTTTTCTGGGTCAGATACATCTGCATTTGAAAGCAAAATTAGTTGTGTAGCCACTCTGCTTGTACTAGTCTGCTTGTACTAGTTTCTGTGCTCTAAATCGCAGTCCATCATTTTTCATTATCAAACTTTAGTATACACAAAAGCCCTGTATTTTAAACGTAATGAAAACAAAATGCTTATTCATGCCGGCTCATGTCTTCTAATCTATTTTTCTGCAATTTTCTCATGTATAACTTTGCACCTTACGTTTTAGTTAAGCGTTAGACTACCGAAAAACGTCTAACTTGCGTGTAAAGTGAAAAAAATGTAATGACACGATATGCTATCTATGCGGTATTAAACACAATGAATATGTTATTGGAGGTTAGTTACTACCCTTTATTACCGTAGACTTCAATTGGTATCATATATCTTGAATCCCTTTACATAAAAAATTAAAAGAACTATCAAAAGATTTAATTATACATATATATTATTGAACGGTGCTTTATTGCACAATTTTCTCAGATTTTTATTGCATGACTTCAGATTCAAATTTGTTTAACATCTAGTGAAGGAAATTTTTATTGTGAACTAAAATTTTGTGAGATAATGACGTCACAATGCCAAGAGGTGAGCCGCAAAGACCCATCCAAAAAAGTTTTTTGAAGAGTCATCATCAATTTGCAAGCCTGGTGTGAAAACATCTTTATGGCGAATTAATGCAACAATCAAAAATTAGCAATGACTACAAATGATGTCAATGGGAACAAAAGGATTAATTGCATATCAATTGGAAAGGAAGCAGAGAGCAAATTGAATATACTATCTCGGTTAACGTAGTGAACGTAAGATTTTACTGATGTCTGAGCACATCAAGAATCAAGTCATCGATCCAGTGAAGTCAGCTGGCCCGTTCGCTCTGCAACTGGACGAGTCCACGGATGTCTTGTTTTGCGCACAAATGTAACTCACTACTGCATTCGTAAACTTCATTTACAATGGTGAGTTCAAGCATGAGTTTCTGTGCATCTCAAACCTGCTGTCCAGAATACGTAAAGAAGATATTTATCACACAATTGATACTTTTTCAGGGCAATTGCGAACCGCTGCGCGGTGTAAAATTTTTTTATTGTTATATTGAATTCATGCATTGAGGGGATAAAATAGATGTAGGCTCAAAAGTCAGCATATCATGATTGCGTGTGCGAAAAAATTAAAGACCATTCAAAATGAACAAAATGGATTAATTTCAAGATAGTATTTTGTAGCCGTGTTGTGATGGGCTGGTCGAGCGCGCCCGAATGGTATGGCAGGTTAACATATTAGTGTAAGAAAGCTGAAGGCGCTAGCTAGTTTAGATCTTCACCTTTGTTTAAAGCCAGATTCTAGGTCAGTAATAGTAAAATAGCGAGCTGATTTGGAGAAGCCCAGAATCATTTTCTGAAGCGCGTTCAAGCAAGTTCTTTCGACTGGATTCATGATACAATCATAATTCAAAGACATTTATAGTCGAAACGTAATGACTGTAATAACAGACTTGTCATTTTTTGAGCGAATGGCAATTATTGTATGAATCCATCACAAGTGAACACCTCTGAAATATTCTAACAACCGAATCGAGCGTTTGTTGAAGCGTTCTATCATGCATTATTGACAATTGCTGAAGCCGAGAGGCCGCACACAATTGCTAAAGAGTTGATACTGCCATGCGCGAAAGACATTAATCGCATATCAAGTGGAAAGGAAGTGGAGCAAATTAAATATACTATCATTCTCGATTAACGCAGTCCAACATAGGATTTCGCTAATGTCTGAGCACATCAAGGATCAAGTCATCGATCAAGTGAAATCAGCTGGTCCGTTCGCTCTGCAGCTGGACGAGTCCACGGATGTTTTGTTTGCGCACGACTTACTGTATTCGTAAGCTACATTTACAATGGTGAGTTCAAGCATGAGTTTCTGTGCATCATAAATCTGCTGTCCAGAATACGTGGAGAAGATATTTATCAGACTATTCATACTTTTTCAAGGCAATTTGCGAACCGCTGCGCGGACTTTGCACAGATATTGCTTTGGCCATGTTATGCCATAGCTCAGGCTTTTATGTATATGTTATGAGTATAGCGCCAGACTGTATGTTTATGCATTGCATGATACACCATGAGATTTTGGCTTCAAAGACATTAGGATATGAGTTGATGAAGATTCAAAGACACGTGATAAAGCTCATAAACACAGTAAGATCTAGCACACTCAACACTCGCTTGTTCCGACGTTTGTGTGGTAGATGGATGCAGATCACTATAAGGTTCTCTATCACAGCGAGGGGCGATGGCTGTCAAAGAACAATGTGCTTAAGCGGATCTTTGCACTGCCGATCAAGCTGAGGGATTTTTATACAGCAATAGAAGTAGGAGCTCGTAAAACGTTTTGCAACAAGATGTGGTACCACTGGCCTATCTCGCACTTTTCCTTTGAAGTAATTTTTCCTTTGAAGTATTTCCAAACTTATCAAACTTTTTCTTCTAATGATGTAACAAAACAATCGTCAATTTGATTGACGCGCTGTCAGCATTTCAAGCAAAACTTAATTCTTGGGGAAAGGAAGATGACAACGACTAGAACTGAAATGTTTTATACACTCAATGAGTTCCTTGATGACACGGAGGACGTGCGGCAAGATAACAATGACAAAGATTATCGACGAACTTCAATTTATTCGCTCTGAGTTGGCCAATCACTTCCCCGACATTTCAAGAGATGATTTGGCATGCGTTAGAAATCCGTATCTGTTTGGAGGCACAGACCTTGTCAGCATTTTCAACCGATATTGTAATAAACAAGACGAATTCGTTGCCCAATGCATTTGATTGAACTTCGAGAGAATACATTGTCAGCATATTGGTCAGCCATGATATTCTTATGTCTCAGAGTTACAAGCGCATCCAATCGACTGCTGATGCCTTTTCCGTTGGCCTGCCTGTGGGAGGCTATGTTTTCAGCATTGCTTGAAATAAAGAACAAGGCCAGAACTAAACCAATAGTGGACCCAGATCAATGGTGTGCTCTGCCAACAACAGGGCCACGCATAGACAAGCGTATTGCCGAGATGCAGCACCAGCCGTCTCACTGATGCTACATCGCGCATAAAATCAATAAAGGACTCTTTATTTGACAGAGTGGTATTCTATGTTAGTTTTAATGATTGTTTTGTTGCTATTGCGCATACACAAATATATGCCATAAGCCTGAATGGAAATTTTTAGAAGAGGGTCGTTTGGTTATATGGGATTGCCTAAAGGGGCTGCGATATGAAAAAGGTTCAATACCACCGTTCTAGATGATCTAAGTCCTTTGATACGTTTCAGACAACTTCTGGTTGCATCTCAAAACGATGTACTGCCCACTTTACATTATAGCAAGATTTTTTATCAGTTTCTGTACTACTGTGATAGTCGGTACGTGGGTCTTACTTGTCAAAGGCTACAACAGAGGATTAAGCAGCACGTACCTAAAACCATTCTTCCGAGACTTACTTCTCAAGAACGCAGCACATTCGCCCGCTCATGCAAGCCATTTAGAAGCTTTAAAGCCGAAACTTCTTTCTCCGCTATAGGGCAACAACTTTCAAAAATTCTGACTCGCGCACCAGAATACAATGATGGCAAATTATCCATTCTGCCCCGTGGCCGTACTTCTATTCATCTCTCCATCCTTGAAACCACTTACATCAAAACAACCAGATTTATGTAAACAAAAGGAATTCGTGTATGGCCTAAAATTGCTCATTAGCTTCCTCTCTCTTTGTTGGTCGCTCCTTTTACAAATCACAATGGAGCCTTCTTCGTTCTTTGTTTTTCATCAACTGCGTCTCTATATAACTGACCCAATTTATCTTTTTTACATTATTTCTGACGGATTCTCTCAAAAAGTGTCAGACGAAAAGCTTCAATAATATGAATACCCTACTTTCTGCAATTTACAAATTCTGTACCACGAATCAACTACTCAAAAAAACGTAAGTAGTGACCCTATAATTTAATAGGTTATTCCTGAATATACACATCAATTACTTTGGCATCTATCCTACCCCACAACTTTGAATGTATGCTGACATGAATTTCATAAAATGAACGCATTGACATCGTTGGCAGTTTCAATTATGAACGAGTCCACTTCGAAACTACACCTATGCTGGAAACAGGGTAAGCATGATGTATCCAGGAACTCCAGAAACTTTGTCACGAATGTAGGCCAATCAGCTATGTGCAACACGCTCTATTGTTATTTTTATCGATTTGATTTTTCAACGAGAATTGTCTATGTCATAAAAACATTAACGCTTTATTGCTGTTCTCGCAAATATCATTTGCGTGAAGCAGACACAATCGACTGAACAGATATTCTCAATCTCAGGATGACGCCGGCAGTGTGGGCGAGTGAAACATAAATGAGTTTTACGTTAAAATCAAATCAATCTCCTACTTAACCCTATTCGGCCCAAGATATTTGCGTCGTGCTAAGTCCAACGTGGGGTAGTTTTTGCCCCGAAAGTTTAAAGCATTTTATATTTTGAACTACAACACGTTGAAAAACGATTGAACCGGCATACGGAAGAAGATTTTATTTTGTATTTGTGTTTAACATGTTTCTGAAATTATTGCTTGTAGAAGAGAAAACAATTAATATGAAGGCAAGTCAAATTTTGATGGCTGCCGTTAGTTCTCGTTTAAATGAAACAAATATTTCTCATTCACTTTTCCACTCCTGACAGCACGACAAATTGATTACTTTAGGCCAGTTGCGCTTGGCTGATCACGTAATGTCGGCAAACTCTTGTAACCTCTGAACTCCAAGAATAGATCACCGCTAAACAATTGATGACATTTTAGTAGGCATTGGTAACATTACTTACTGGTATAACAACTACGAAAGTTTAAATTTCGACCCGGGCAATATCATTTTTTTAGAACTAATTTAATGTCTTTTTCACACGAAAGCGTTTTGTTCTCAAGAAACGGATTTGACGCAATTTACATAACACCACAAAACGCGCGAAAATTCCCTCGCTTGTTTGAAGTCAACAACATGAAACTGGTGTGCTCAGCTATTTCAAAATTCCTTGCGAGTTTAATGTTCGCCTGCCTACGCTTGCCTCTACCCCCTGGCTGATATCATTGAGATAAAGTTTATGAAACCGTTTCTATATTACGATGAGTATGACGTAGATTTCACAGCTTCTATTACGATATGTATCACATAGGGTTTGCATAATAATATGGCCGGCTGCACTAAGGTCAAGCGTGGATAATCCTTCTTTATAATGTTTGTTTTTATTTAACCCTAGAAAGACCGAGATTTTTTTTTTCAAGAAAGACCATACGGGTCAATTGACCTCTTAGCGTTTAAAAGCGAAGAAAGACCTACTTAGTTGTGTTTTGTTACTATAAGTAGAAGACAGCCCAGCAATTATTTATTTATTCTTACATTTCTACAGCTTTTTATGTTATTACGGTTTTACTTTTATTTGGTGTCGTGATATTTTTTTCGCAACCTGGTTGTTGCACAAATTGTAACCTATCAGTTAGAATAGCATGCTCTTTTGTTTGATGTGCTGATAAATCGATTACCAGACTGGCTACTTGTATCCGCTATTGTTACAAAATATCATAGCTATTTTGACCCTGTTTTATAACCTAACTGCAAATCTAGTCAGGAATGCGATTCACATTTCACTGTTTAGTGTAGTAGACAGAGTCAGAATTAGCTATTTACCTAAATGATAATTTTTTGGCAAACTGAATCTGCAATTTTCTCTTTATTTTTGCTTCATCTTTAGAAACTTAAATTCTTTTGCAGCTCAGGCTAAATGACAATGGCTAAGAAATCCGGTGAAGGCAAGATGTATAATAATGTAAAGGAAGTGCTAGATATGCTCCGCGTTGATGAAGATTCTGGCGAAGAGGATTTTGAGGAATCACAGCCAAAACTACAAGAACAAGAATCAGACAGAGAAAATGATGAACAAGAATTAGAAGATCTTGTCAGTGAATAATCTTCTCTTCCTCCAAATGAAGATTTACCAAGACCAAGTGTGCCACAACAAAGTCAAGTATTTAGCAGATATGGTACAATATGGAACAAAGAATCTCCCTGTACAACATGACGTCAGGGAAAAAGAAATATTTTCAGTACCAAACCAGGCACTAAGCGATTTATACTTGCTCGTGTAAATGATGAAAAAGATGTGTTTCAAGAGCTTTGGGGACATCAGAATTTTGAAAATGTAATGCATTTTACTCTTGCTGAAGCGCGAAGGAAAGAAGATGAAGCATTTCCTTTGTCCAAGGACGAGTTTACCGCATTTTTTGGTCTGTACATACTCTGTGGTGTGCTGAAAGGGAGAGACGAACCCCTATTCAATTTTCGGGATGAAGAATATGGGCGTCATATCTTTTGAAAAACTATGAGTAAAAATAAATTCCAATCTATGTTACGCTACATTCGTTTTGATGATAAAAACTCACGAAGTCTTCGACGACAGACTGACAAGTTTGCTACAATAAGGGAATTATGGGATTCAGTCATGGACAACTGCCAAAAGTCATATTTTCCTGGTGCAAATGTCACAATTAATGAACAACTTTTCGGGTGTAGAGCAAGGTAATCCTAGCAGACACCTGATAATTTACTGTGGTGTTACACAGTAACAAACATATTTTTGTAATAAAAATATTCTTTGCTTTAGATGTCCATTCATACAATATATGCTACAAAAATCGGAAAAATTTGGAATTAAGTTTTAAATGGTGTGTGATACCACAACCTCCTTCGTACTACGGGCTTTTCCTTATGTTGGTAGAGAAGAAAGAGAAGTTGGACTCGGGGAGCATGTGACCTTGTCTTTGATGGAACCGTACTAGAATATGGGGCTCAATGTAATCACCGACAACTTTTGACATCATTGAGTTTAGCCAGAAGACTTTTGCAGAGCAACATTACAATGCTAGGTACCATGAGAGCACATCGATGTAAAATTCCTCTCAAAGCAAAGCTAGGAAAAAGTGCAACTTTTTATTCATCTACATTTCTATTTACGCGACCAGAAGAAAATATTATGCTTTTTAGCTACAAAGCCAAGAAAAATGAAGTAGTATATTTACTTTCTTCCAGTCACAAAACAACAACTGTCTATTATGGAGAACAAAAAAGCCACAAGCCTTCTTAGATTACAATGCTACCAAAGGAGGAGTAGACACAGCTGATGAAATGCTTCGCACATACTCAACAAAAGCTGCATCCCGAAGATGATCCCTTGCGGCTTTCTTCAATCTGGTGAATATCACGGCATTGGACACAAACATTATATGTGCAGATATATCGATATCAACCTGTTCAAGACGTGATTTTCTCATCAAACGTGGTGAAAGTCTTTGCTCCGCAGAGAGAAGTAGGCGGCAGAAAGCCCAATATATATTATGCTTGAAGCGGATACGCCAAGGAGAGGATGAAGATTTATGTCCTTCCAAACAAACCCAAGGTCGGATGTGCCAATCCAACAAAACGAAAGTCAAGTGTGCCAATTGCTTACTTTTTGTTTGTGGGAAATGCTCTGCTCCAGTCTGTCACACTTGCTGAAATGCAGAGGATTTTGAGGAGGGGGTCAATTGACCCGTATGGTCGTTTATAGTAAACTGGACCATAACATCTGGTTGCATGCAACTTTTTTTCTGAGAATGTGATTTTGCATTCTTTTATGTGAAAAAATAAAAGTCAAAAAAGATCAACTCACAGTCTGGAGAAAAATGGTAGTAATCAAAAAAACAAAAATCAAAAGGGGTCAATTGACCCGTTTGATCTTTCTAGGGTTAATGAATACAACAAAGTAAAACAAGATTGAGGTTGAATAATTTATTTTGTTTGATGATTATACCAATACTAACTACAGAAATTATGAGTAAACTATAGTAACTGCTTTATGTATGACTTTGTTGCAGGAATTAAAGTTCTATGTACAATTTTGTAATTGCAATCCCCTCAACCAAATAGCCATTCAATTGCAGACATATTAATAGGAACTACTGTTGTTTTTTGTCAATTCGAATAGCTATTAATGCTGAAAAAGTTGCCGGTGCTGTGAACACTTCTAATGAACATGCAATAGTAACAAAAGTGGTAGCTGACTTAGTCGAATGCAACGGCTAAACGCCCCGAAGTGCCAGTGCAATAAGCCAGAACAAGCAGCGATATAACTACAAATTTGAGACAAAAGGCTTTACTTCCAGTCAGAGGCGACTCCGGCACTCGGGCTACTCGGGCTGAGCCTGAGTTACGAAATGAGGAAAGGCTTTGTTAAATTTAAATTCTGCAAAACAAGTTTCAAACTTTTTAACTTAATTTATATTAAGTCCAAAAAAGAAGCCGGGCATCGTATAAACCACCGGTGTTTGTGGTGGCAGTTGCTTTTTTGGGCTCAACGTTGTGTTTAGCTCGGGCTTGGGGAAAATAGCCAGATACGCTGTGCAGAGAAATAACGAGACAAACGATTTTCAAGCATTTTTTTCAAATCAAATCCAACTCGGGCTTGATTGCAGTTGCCCGAGCTCTGACAATGCGAGCGTTCATTGCATTGTTTCAGACACTTTTTTGTTTAATTTTTTTGTTGAACTCGGGCCCGCGAGAAATAGCCCGAGTTGCAATAAGAAAAAGGTAGATAAAAAGAGTAATTGAAAGAACGTGTGATGTAGTTTTGTCTAGCAGGGGCTTGGGGAAAATAGTCAGACACGCTGTGTAGAGAAATAACAGAGAAACGATTTTCCAAGCATTTTTTCGCATCAAATCCAACTCGGGCTTGATTGCAGTTGCCCGAGCTCTAACAAAGCGAGCGTTTATTGCAATTTTTCAGACGCTTTTTTGCTTGGGAACATTTGATAAAAGCACGCGTTTTGTTAAACTGTATGAATAAAGGCGTTTTACAACAGTTAAATGGCTGGATAAACTGTTGCTATTTTTTGTCTTCTCGCTAGTATTAGAGCTGTATTTATTGTTTTTGCAATATTTTGCGACACTATCAGTGACGAGCCCGAGTAGCCATGAAAAGCCGGAGTCGCCACTGCTTCCAGTTATCAGCTTGAATTTGTCCCCACTGATTTGTCGACAGTGAGCAAATATAATTGTCGGCAAGACCACTACGCGTGTGGTTTCCAAGCCAAAGTCGTTGTTACACTTTATAATGGAGTTTAGAGTAGGAAATTACTTGCGTGTGGTTATATGTACACGAAAGTCTTGTATTTCTTTATGTTCGACGGAGGAAACTCTAACTTTTACAAATTAGCTGCGCACTTTATGCTGCGTAAGTTTAAAAAACACGTAGAGCTCTTTACTGGGACAAATGATAGAAAAACGCCTCAAAAAACTCTGTAGTATGAGCACACCATAGAACAAAAAGCGTAACACCAACCAGTTACTGACAGGCACCGCAGAATCTGAAGTAATGCCGTTTGCATACAGCTTTACCACATCTTTGGCATTGGCTAAAAACACGTCCCATGTTATCCCTCTCACGGCCGGTGGCTTCAGCTGCGCAAACTTCACACCTGCGTTGCTTGATAGACTGCACTGGAAATGCACATAACTGCGACAAATCGTAAGATTCTTCTCTGGGTTCACTAAGGGTGATTTAGATTTTATCTTGAATGTTTTTTAACAAGCCCCATTTTTAACGTAGCACAACAAATGGGTGTACTAATTGTAAAATCAAAGTTATCTCAAAATCGAATGAAATTGTAATGCGTGGTTCAATAGACTGATTTAGTGCGATGACCAACCCTAACTCTAACTCTAACCAATGATTTGTGTCATTCTTAGAAGATGTACGAAGTGTGTATCGTTAGAATAAATTTACCTGTGTGTGTGGAATGTATGTGTGGTGTTTGGAATTATTATAGCTAAGGTGGTAAGTGTGTAGCTATAGAGGGGTGAGGGATAAATAATTCAGTGATAGACCTCACGCTACAGTAGTAACCGGAGGTATAGATCTCACGCTATAGTGTGGGAGACCTCACGCTATAGTAGCACCAAATTTTGTCTTTCAATTTGTAGACTAGCACTTAGTAAAGCGGTATTTATCAAAAAGTAATTCTTGATAAAGGCCAAAAGTTTACTGTGCAAAACGAAAAAAATATAATGTAGCTCAAATACAACCGGAGGGCCACAGCACGTAAGTCGGGTGGGCCACATACTTTTGCGTTACTTACTTTAATAATCAGTTTGCAAGTCGAATGAGGTTGAGTAATAGTGGTGCATATGAATCGCCATATGGACCAGCACCTATGAATGGGAGGCGCAATGACCTTATTTTCCTTTGTAAATCAACTCTGACCGCGGACTGGCCATCCTCGGCATTGGGAGGTAATGAATCATTTTTCTTTTTGGAGATCTATTTTGGTATGAATATGGGAAACATGAATTTCTTAACAATCAGCATAATTTGCAATCTAGTTCCAAATACAAATGCAATAATATTTGTTTTTGTTGTACCGATAAATCATCTATTATTTTTAGTTCTGGTCACACCTTGAAATTTAATTTGGGCGACTGGTCACAACTTGAAAATTAATTTGGGCGAAAGATATCAGGGGTTTGACGACCCTGAGTTGCGTTGGTTGTTCATTGCGAAATTTTATTTCATTTGACAAAACGTCAATTCTAAATATCTATGAAACATTGAAAATGGCTCGTGAACTTACAATTCAAGCTTCTTTTAAAATTTTTTTATTCTTTTTCCCGTGAAACATTTTAGCAATAAATTTTACTTGCTTTGAAATATAGCGTAGTGGCTGAATTGTTTGATCATTATTTATTACACAGTTTACACTAAACATACGACTGACTTTGTTTTAGTTTTTTTCGGTTTATGGTTTCGTAAAACCAGAATTAGAATGACTGTGGAGAAGCTTTTATGTTAATTTAGTCAAAATTGCGAACTAACGTTTCTGTGATCTCGACCTAGAGAAAGCTTTGTGAAAAATATCCTTCGCTGTTTCAACACTTTGAATATTATTGCTTAATTAAGTCTGCGAAAATTATATGGAACTACCAATGTAGGTCACAATTTGAAAACTTTTTTATGCTTTCAAATGACCAAACAGGCTTTTTTCTCATTTATTGGGTTTGCTGCGGTATATATTTACAAGCGGGCATTTATTTATTGAAGCATCGCAGAAAACGAGTCTCCGAATATTTGACAATTCGTTACTGCGTGACGTTTTCCTGAAAATTACAAAAATATAACCATACTTTTATATCTGTCTAGCTGCGCGGTAGAAACAGTAACCGTAACAACACGTGTTATGGAATTACAATTATGTATGACAAAGATTTACTCTAAAGTTAGCAATGCGATGGAAAAGTGATATTGCTCATCACTCATCAACAGTCACTTTGCTTGTGATGATACAATTCAAGAACAAATGCGTTGTCTGTTCGCGAAAAACGCGTTTTCTCTATTTTCTCAAGTCACAGTTAGGCAATAAGTTGCTTTCTCTGGGGAATGTACATGCTATATATGGCAATTGAACTTGAGTAGTTTTTCGTGAACTTTGGTTAGCTCTTGTTTACGACTTTCCCGCTTCACTCTCATGCTGCTACGACGAGCGCAGAGTGAGGTTACTATCTTCTTCATCTTTCAGCTATATGTCTGCATATTTTAGCAGTCATGTGCATAAATTTGCTAATAACTTTCGATCTACAACCAACGGTCAACTCAAATTTTGTCAAAAACAAATTGAATTATTTTTAGGAAAAGTCATGAAATCTTGATATTGTAGGGTCATCGTGGACAAAGCTGTACTTAAGAGAAAATTGCTCGGGCAATTATTGCCCCGCTTGGGCCGAATAGGGCTAAATAGTAAACCTTGCACCTAATTGGCAAAACAGCATACGGGCGTAAGAAACATTAACAATTTATTAAAATAAATATGCCAGGAAATAATAATGATTATACCACCCAACCAATTTAGATGAGACCATTCCTGTACGCGTTTTGTCCTTTTGGACTCATCAGCAGGGCCCGTCCCGTCACAAGCAAAAGTAGCCCACTCATTAACGTCATCCTTAAACAAAAATCCAACTATGCACATGCAGAAGCACTGAGAGTTCAATCAACGACATATTGCATTCCTTAACAGGGCGGGTTGACAAATTGGTTGATTTTGGCTGCATATTCACTGGAGAGATCAGTTTACACACTGATCTGAAAAAACAGTTTAAACGCTGCATATTTAGCCTAGCGCCTTGTCTTTGCAATGCCATCACGCTCGCGGCGAGTGAGTTGACAATTCACAAGGTGGGAGCCGGGCGACCTTTGATAGACGTGTCGAGCAAATCCATGCCAACGAATTTTCACTCTATCTCACTTCGCAGTAAACCGGGCCCCCTACAGTGAAACGGGCAAATCCATGCCTACTCTTTTGAAGTAGGGAAAAAAACTATAGATTTAAAAACTATAGGCGAAGATGAAAATTGTAAACCTTTTACAATTTCCATCTTCGCCTATAATTTACTTTAATAGTAAAATATATTGGTTTATAATTTCATTTAAACATTTTAAGTTCGCGACATTTGTCTTATTGCACAATGTTGTTTGTTACACCTACTTGTTTTGCGATGTTGTTGCATTTTCAGATAGACAAGTTCAAGCATGATCGACGGCCGCGTGTCGTAGCGCGATTAATCGCTGGCTCGTAATGGTGTATTCGTGAGTTCAATACCCGAAAACGATTAGCGTTGTTATGCGTTTGAAAAACAACTTCACGGCAGTTACCTCTGCTTAGTTGCACTGCTTGTGATAGAAATGGACTGATCCAGCAGTTCTTGCCAATTCGAAACCGGTAGGAACATAAATGTTCTATGCGTAATCGCAAAACTATTCTTGTTAACTGAGAATAAAATATAACACCATACCAATTGTGCAATTTCTCCCTGCATATCCAGTTAGACAAGAGCAAGTGTAATCGTTTAAACCATCCGTGCAACTTCCTCCATTCAAACATGGATTCGATTGGCAATCATCAATATCTAGATGAAAAGTATATGATAAGTTATTCAAACCTGTAGGCTTCTTAAACTGATGCAGCAACACACCGTGGTGCATCGAAACACTCAACTACTCTATATGCTCTAAATGCAAAATCAACTACCACCAATCTATATCTGTGGTTTGACTGGTTCTAATCTCAAGCCTGGTACCGTTGAAGGAACTCAAACAACGCCAACTTTTAAAAAGTGATAAAGAGTTTTTCCGTTTCCTCACAAACTGAAAATGATAGAAGTCGATTAATCAAGATTCGCTGCCAATGGCAGCGGTAAGTTCAACCATGTTGTTTGTCGGCAATGTGTTTGATAAATTTAGCGTCAAACTTGAAGTAAAAACTGGATGTAAGCGCAAAAGTCATCATATCATTATGGTTGAAGCGAAAGAATAATGAAATGAATTACTTTCAAGAATGAACAAGATGGATTAATTTCAAGATGGTATTTTGCAGCCGTGTTGTGATGGGCTGGTCAAGCGTGCCCGAATGGTGTGGCAGGTTAACACATTACCATAAAAATACTGATGGCGCTAGCTAGTTTAGATCTTCACCTTTGTTTGAAGCCAGATTCTAGTCTAGTAAACGGTGAAATAGCGAGCTGAGTTAAAGAAGCGCAAAAAAAACAAGTATGTGATACCAAACCTAAACTGTCATATGGGCGAAGAATCGACGGTTTAAATGTGACTGAAATGAGACCATATGACATTTGGTTGTCTCCATGTTGCATCAATATATCTGCAGCTACCTATTAGCTTAGTAACTAAGCCTTAGTGTGAATGTAGCCATGTTAGCAACGTTAAACTCGTGTGACCGTTTGCTTAACATTTAAAGTAAAACTGGTGAAATCTAACAACATGATGGCAAAAAACGAAGCCATACAAAATCATTTTCTGAAGCGTGGATTTGTCCGTATCGTCTGTGAGTGCATTGATATGGCACAGTGTGTAATATACGGGAAAGTTTTTTCGATTGAATCCATGATACAATCATAATTCAAAGGCGTTTAGAGTCGAAACGCAATGACTGCAGGGACAGACTTGTCATTTTTTGAGCGAATGGCAAATTGTTTGAAGCGATCACAAATGGACACCTCTGGAATATTCCAGCAACCGAATCGAGCGTTTATTGAAGCATTCTATCATGTATTATTGACAATTGCTAAAGCCAAGCTGCCGCACACAATTCCTGAAGAGTTGATATTGCCATGCGCAAATGAAGTCAGCTGGTCCGTTTGCTCTGCAGCTGGACGAGTCCACGGATGTTTTATTTGCGCACCACTTACTGCATTCGTGAGCTACATTTACAATGGTGAGTTCAAGCATGAGTTTCTGTGCATCATAAATCTGCTGTCCAGAATACGTGGAGAAGATATTTATCAGACTATTCATACTTTTTCAAGGCAATTTGCGAACCGCTGCGCGGACTTTGCACAGATATTGCTTTGGCCATATTATGTCATAGCTCAGGCTTTTATGTGTATGTTATGAGTATAGCGCCAGACTGTATGTTGATGCATTCTGTGATACACCATGAGATTTTGGCTTCAAAGACATTAGGACCTGAGTTCATGAAGATGCAAAGGCACGTGATAAAGCTCATAAACACAGTAAAATCTAGCGCACTCAACACTCGCTTGTTCCGACTTTTTTATGAACAGATGAATACAGATCACTATGAGCTTCTCTACCACACTGAGGAGCGACAGCTGAACAATGTGCTTAAGCAGATCTTTGCACTGCCGATCGAGCTGAGGGATTTTTATGCAGCATTACAAGCAGGGGCTGGTAAAAAGTTTTGCAACAAGATGTGGCATCACTGGCCTATCTCGTGACATTTTTGGCAGACTGAATGAGTTGAACCTTTCCTTGCAAGGACATGACAAAACAATCATCAATTTCATCAACGTACTGTCAGCATTTCAGACGAAACTTGAATCTTGGGAAAGAAAGATGACAGCGAGCAGAACAAAAATTTTTCATCCCCTAAATGAGTTTTTTTTGATGACACGAAGGACGTGCAGTATGATGACAATGACAAAGATTATCGACGAACTTCAATTACTTCGCTGTGAGTTGGCCAAGCATTTCCCCGACATATCAAGAGATGATTTGGCATGCGTTAGAAATAGTATCTGGTCGCAAGTACAGACCTTGTCAGCATTTTCAATGGAGTTGTTGATAACCCTGATAAATTCATAGCTCTAAGCACTTGATTGAACTTCAAGAGAAGACATTGTCAGCATATTGGTCAGCCATGATATTTTCATGTCTCAGAGATACAAACGCAGCCAATCGACTGCTGATGCCTTTTCGGTTGACTTGGCTATGCGAGACTGGCTTTCCAGAATTACTTGAAATAAAGAACAAAGCCAGAACTAAACTAATAGTAAAGCCAGATCAAGGGTGTGCTCTGCCAACAACATGGCCACGCATAGGCAAGCGTGTTGCCGAGATGCAACACCAGCCGTCTCATTGATGCTACTATGTGCATAATCACAATAAATGAGTCTTTGTTCAACAGAGTCGTATGATGTGTTAGTTTTAATCATCGTTTGTTGCTATTGTGCATACACAAATATATGCCACAGACCTGAATGGAAATTTTTAGAAGAGGGTCGTTTGGTTACATGGGAATGCTTAGAGGGGTTGCAGAATCAAAAAAGTTAAAAACCACCGTGCTGGATAAACTAAGTCTTTTGATACTTTCTGGCTATTTTTCCTTGAAAGCATGGGGATTTTTTGGCATTATTTACCTAATTTTCAAAACCGTTATTAAATCTCTTAAACATTTAGAACCTAACTCACTCCAAGCAAAACAATTGGTAATCTCCCAACAAAAGGAAAACGGCAAATGTTGCTCTGATTTATCTTGAACTATAAAGTATTAGTTTCTAGCTACCTATCCTTCAAGTGCTTTATCATGGATTAGTTTGCTTTATGTCTGACTGCGTTCATGCCACGACTCAAGAAAATGAGCTCAGCTACAGGTTTACGGTCATTATAATTAAAATAGTCATATAATTACAAAAAGTCGTAACTAGTGGCCCAAATATTTAATAGATTATTTCCAAAATACATATCAATCACATAATCTTCCGCAATGGCCCCATCCATCGGAAGTGGTTGAGTAACAACAACAACAACAAAATGATAAAAATCACACGTTCAAAACGTCATTAAAGATGACGGCAAATTGCTTTCCATGGATAAATGGCCGTTAATGGAAAAATAACCTCTGCGTAAATGTATTTCTTTATTTGAAACATCAATATTTCTTGTAATACGTTATAATGTTTTGATTAATCAACAATTAAATAACAATTTACTTACGTTCTGAGATTTTGGTGTAGATTCAATGTGAAATACAAATTATGATTTTACACGTAGTGAAACAATTTAAACTCATAATCAACAGTTTAAATGTGGAATAGCTGTTATCGTTTGGCGTTGCGTAATTAGATGAGTGAACTATAGAACTAGACAATGCAAGAACATGAATAAAGTTCTTAAACTGGAAGGTGATAATAAGCGTGGGAAGCAAGTTAGATACACCAAATATTCAATAACAGTTTGAAAGTTTTGTAATTGTATTTAGACGCCGACAGCATTTGATTGTTGGAGGCTGATTTGTTGTCACCATTGATGTGTATTAAATAGGTGTATTGTTGATATCTCATGCTTTTATGTGTATGTTATGAGTATAGCGCCAGACTGTATGTTGATGCATTCTGTGATACACCATGAGATTTTGGCTTCAAAGACATTAGGACCTGAGTTCATGAAGATGCAAAGGCACGTGATAAAGCTCATAAACACAGTAAAATCTAGCGCACTCAACACTCGCTTGTTCCGACTTTTTTATGAACAGATGAATACAGATCACTATGAGCTTCTCTACCACACTGAGGAGCGACAGCTGAACAATGTGCTTAAGCAGATCTTTGCACTGCCGATCGAGCTGAGGGATTTTTATGCAGCATTACAAGCAGGGGCTGGTAAAAAGTTTTGCAACAAGATGTGGCATCACTGGCCTATCTCGTGACATTTTTGGCAGACTGAATGAGTTGAACCTTTCCTTGCAAGGACATGACAAAACAATCATCAATTTCATCAACGTACTGTCAGCATTTCAGACGAAACTTGAATCTGGGGAAAGAAAGATGACAACGAGCAGAACTGTAATCTTTTATAGCCTAAATGAGTTTCTTGATGACACGGAGGACGTGCAGCATGATAACAATGACAAAGATTATCGACGAACTTCAATTACTTCGCTGTGAGTTGGCCAAATGATTCCCCAACAAATTAAGAGATGATTTGGCAACATATCAAGAAATTATTTGGCATTCGTTAGAAATAGTATCTGGTCGCAAGCACAGACCTTGTCAGCAATTTTAATCGAGATGATAATAATCGAGATGAGTTTATAGCCAAAAACATTTGATTTAAATTCGAGAGAATACATTGTCTGCATATTGGTCAGCCATGGTATTCTCATATCCCAGAGTTACAAGCGCAGCCAATTGACTGCTGATGCCTTTTCGGTTGACCTGGCTATGCCACGCTGGCTTTTCAGCATTACTTGGAATAATGAACAAAGCCAGAACTAACCCTGCTCTGGTACCATGAAAAAAATCACGTTAGCAGTACCTTGGGGTCAATATGACCCCATTACTAAAAATACCTTTTGCCACCAGTAGAAAAACTCAATTTGTTATCAGTCTGTGTTTATTGCTTGAAAAATCTAGTGGAGTGCACAATACATAAATGTTTTACTTCTGACACTGGTTACAGACCACCTTGCTGTGTTCTTCGCAAGTGGTGTAATGACATTTACTACAGGTGAATCTGTATTTTTTGTCCTTCAATCTCGGACAATCTTGCATCTCTTGCGCCTTGATGGACAATACCTGGTGATGTTTTGAACAGCTAGAGGTGCTTCTGGTAAAATTTCACAGCTGCAAATGATTTGTTTCACAACCTGAGGTGTTTGCGGGGTCACCAATTTGCGCTTAGCTTGGAGAACAATCAACAATATGAGTAGTTCTTTCAGGGGGTCAATATGACCTCAAACAAATAAAATGTAAAATATACAAAAAAGGCAACATTAAAATTAAGATTGAATGAATGGAAACAGTTGACAAGAACCTGCAAAGAAAATACAAAGCGAGATGAAAGCTTATAATCTCAAAGTTTGGAATATTTAGCCTATCAAATAAGCCTGGGGTCATATTGACCCCATGGTACCACAGCAGGGCTAAACTAATTGTAGAGCCAGATCAAGGGTGTGCTCTGCCAACAACATGGCCACGCATAGACAAGCGTGTTGCCGAGATGCAACACCAGCCGTCTCATTGATGCTACCTTGTGCATGATTTCAATAAATGGGTCTTTGTTCAGCAGAGTGGTATTTCATAGGTCGGCAACCCCTGGCACGCCTGGAACGCGAGA
The DNA here is from genome assembly GCA_963675345.1 of Trididemnum clinides. NCBI lineage: Eukaryota > Metazoa > Chordata > Ascidiacea > Aplousobranchia > Didemnidae > Trididemnum > Trididemnum clinides. Next base: position 4,317,339 of record OY776284.1, on the reverse strand, counting down.
GAAATTTTTCATGGCACGCCAAGTGATTTGACGTGCACGCGAAATCTACACCATAAGCATGCGCGGCGCACACACAAGCTCAAACTGTCTACACTGCACGAAATCAACATTCTTAAAATTTGTCAAGCATGCAACTTACTTGACAATTTCTATGTGGGCGATGTCTGTTGTGGCTCTGCCAATCTCATTTACAACTGGCTCGCAGTGAAAGAGAAAAAATTGGCTCAAGACAATTCAGTTCATGTGAGTTCCCATTAGCACAGACAAATTAGAATAAACAAAGATACGCTACGACGCAAGAATGAATAAAATTGTTTTATAGACTTGCCTTAACTTTCTTGATATTGAGTTGTAGCAATGCTCGTAATACCTACTGTTATTGCTGAACAGTTGTGTTAAAAATGTATATTCCTGATGAGGGCTGAATGTCTGGCTGATAGCGTTTGATAAAATGTTTGCCTGCTTATTATTGTTTGCTAATTGATTTTTAAAAACAACCTCTCTGCCTAAAAATTTACAGATTTAAGCTTATGAAATCAGACTTAATGGCATCTTCGAAGAAACTTAAATTAGATGTGAGATCTTTTCATGATTCTAAACGACTGATTTAGGATTTGTTTCTCGAGACGACCGAGCTAGGTGTGCTCTTTGTTGTCAAAACGTCGTTTGCCAAACATCAAGCATAAAACACTTTGAAACAAAGCATGAGAAATTTTTCAAGGACGACGCAGAGAAGATCGAATCTCTGAAAAAGGCAGTATCTCGCCACAAAAAGCAAAGCAGAATTTTCAAGAAAGTGATTCGTAGCACGCATCAAACAATCGAAGGTAGCTACAAAGTTGCGGAGGTTATTGCTAAGAATGGAAACCATTTACTGATGGCTGTTTGTAAAAAAGACCTTTCTTAATTGTGCTGAATTGTGTTTGATGATTTGCCAAACTAATGCACCATAATTTCGAGGATTAAGATATACCTATTTCTTCTCGAACAGTTGAGAGACGTATGACGGACATGGCTACCGATGTAACTCAGCAGCAAACTGTTGCGTTAAACAATGCGAATATTTTCAGCGTAGCTCTTGATGAAAGCATAGATATAAACGATAATCCACGTTTAGCAGTTGTAGCTAGGTAATGCAGTAACGGCGAGGTACATGAAGAGCTTTGTTGCTTGAAACCAATGTATGGCACTACTAAAAGAAAAGATATACTTGCACCTTTGCCAAAATTTTGAGGAAAGAGGGATTGATATAAAGATATTCTCAGTTACAACAAACGGTGCACCTGCTATAATGGGACAGCACGGATTTATTACTCTTGTTGAGCAAAAAATCGGGCACCCTGTTATGAAGTTACACTGTATTGTTCATCAAGAAAATCTTTGCGAGAAGATTTCAAATTCCGCTCTTAATGACGTAATGTTAACGGTAACGAAAGTTGTGAGTTTCCTTGTCGCACGCTCTGCTACAACACACAGTTTCTAGCTTTTCTTAAAGAGATGGAAAGTGCATGCCATGATGTGCTGCTGCTCTGCAGTGTCAGATGTTTAAATCGCGGTAAGGTTCTCTTGAGGTTCGTCGAATGTCTAATCTAGATAATGGGCCTTTTTGATAGGATAATGAAAGGCCTACTCCGAACTGGAAGATCAAAAGTGGCTTGTAAAACTGATGTTTTTTGCGGACATCACCACGCACCTTAACGATCTCAATTTTCATTTGCAGAGTACAGAACAAAGAGTGATGTGTCTGTTTGAGGCATGAAAAGGATTTGTATCCAAACTGGATGTCTACACACGGGACATTCGAACCGCCACTTATCGCTATTTTACTATCAGTGGATCACCAAGTTAATTCAGTTGAAATTGATATGTGCATGAGGGATCTAACATCTCAATTTTACAACAGATTTCAAGATTTTAAACATTTTGGTTCATTGTTTTCTTTTCTCATTAAGCCAGAGAGCAGCGAAAACTTGAACTTGTCTGTATTGGAATGGACGAATATTGAAGACTTCCAGATGCAGCTAATCGATTTCAAAGCATCTTATTGTGGACATCGAAATTTGTTGATTTGCGAAAATCGCTGGAAACGATTGAAATCAAGCAAAAAACATGTTGGGAATTTTTGCCGCAGAAATTTTGCTGTCTGAAGAAGATGGCATAGCTTTGCTGCCTGCATTTGGATCCACCTATTTGTATGAACAAATATTTTGACACATGAAGTTGATTCTCAGTGCCCATCGCAGCCGACTTACGGAAGATCAATCGGAAGTATGTGTTCAACTGAAAGTATCCAAATTTAGTGCCAATATTACTGAGCTGAGCAAGGAAAAGCAAGGACAAGGACGCCATTAAAACAGAGGCTTTTGACTGTATTCGACCTTATCCAATAAAATTATTTAAATGAATTTGTTTCTTATCCGTTTACAATTCAAATCAAATAGCTGACTGTGCAAACCAAACACATAAAAATGTTTGGCACGCAAAGTTGCTTACAACTGGCACACTGCGTTTAAAAGATTGCCGACCCTGTGGTATTTTATGTTAGTTTTAATCATCGTTTGTTTTGCTATTGCGTATTCACAAATATATTTCATTGGCCTGAATGGAAATTTTTAGAAGAGGGTTGTTTGGTTACATTGGATTGCTTGGAGGGGTTGTTGAATGAAAAAAGTTAAAAACCACCATTCTAGATAAACTTAGTCCTTTAATATGTTTTGGCTATTTTTCCTCGAAAGCATGGTTCTTTGGCAATTTTTATCTATATTTTCAAAACTAGTATGAAGTCTCTAAACATTTTAAAACATAGCGCACTCCAAGCCAAGCAATTGGTAATCTCCCTACAAAACGAGAGCGATAAATGTGGCTCTATTTTATCTTGACCACAAAATATTAGTGACCAGCCACATACCATTAAAATGCCTTATTCTAAGTTAGTTTGCTTTATGTCTGACTGCGTTTATGCTACGACCAAGCAACATGCGCTCAGCTACGGGTTTTAGGTCATTATAATAGGCATATAATTACAAAAAGTCGTAACTAGTGGTCCCAATATTTAATAGGTTATGTCTGAAAATACATGTCAAACACTGTAGCATTTTTTTTGTTTCACAACGTTGAGTGTATGCTTCCGTGAACTGCATAGAATGGATGTATAAATGTTATTGATATCGTTTGCTGTTTCAATTGTGAGCGAGTCCAGTTCCAAACTACGCCTATGCTGAAAACAGAGTAAGCATGATGTACCCATGGGCTCCAGAAACTTGGTCAGAAATATTGGTCTATCAGCTATGTGCAACACCCTTTATTGTTATTTTCATCGATTCCATTATGCAACGAGAATTGTCTATGTCAAAATAGATATTAACTTTTAATTTCTGTTCTCACAAATATCTTTTGAGTGAAGCAGGTGCAACAGGCTGAACCGATATTTTCAACCTCAAGATGACGCCGGCAGAACCGGCTAGTAAAATTTAAATGAGTATTGCGTTAAAATGAGATCAATCTGCTACCGAAGTAGTAAATTAATTTAGTTTACAATTTCATGTAAAATTTTAAGTTCGCTACATTTGTCTTATTGCACAATGTTGTTGCTTTGGACAGGCGGTTTTGTTCCTTTCTCCTTTGGCAAATACGGCTCTGGAGTACTTGCCAACTGTTCTCTCTGTGGCACTGAGGCCACTCTCTCCTTTTTACCAGACCCAGTATGCTTAAGTTTTTCTGCTGAAGCCTACGCCATTCTGCAAGTTGTTTGCTGGTCTCGGCAACACCAACAATTCTGCCACTTCTTATCTTTTCTCTTCCTATATGACTTTCGCTCTGTCGTCTCCTTGATCATTTCTTTTACCTCAATCTAATTGGCAGATGCAGCAGGAACTGCCTTCTCACTCCTTCTGTTTTATCAAGCTACAATGGGACCCCGGACACTTTTTCTCTAGGGGATCCACGCCAGAGGGGGAGCGCTACTCGTGTCCTCTACAATGCCTTGTAAGCATGTATCCACTCTTCTGTTTTCTCTTTTCTCGAACTGGAGGTATACTGCCTCATCAAAATTCTTTGACATACAGGCTCCTTTGATTTCCACCGAGGAACGTATGTTCCCTCTTTACGCTTGCTGTATTCTCAGTCGTCATTGCTGCAACGGACACAGCCTACTGTTAAGTTCTTGTCCCCAGTACAAAGTCTGGTTCGAAAGCGAATGTGTAGTGGTAGATGTACATCAAATCAGCACGTCTCAGCCTGTAAAACGCGGGAAAAAAGAAGTAAAACCGACTTTCTTTTTTTTTAATTTTCCTCTAGAATTGACAGAATCAAGAATCCTTCTTGCCGCGCCTGCGGACACGCGTCCCAGGGCACCTCTCATCTCATTCTGCACTGTCCAGCTACGAACTCTTTTCTCCGCCCGCTCTTTGGCGACTCTATGTCTCTTTACTACCTCTGGTTTAGGTCCTGGGAAGTTTCCCGGCTTCTGGGGCTCTATGGTCTTCCGCAATGCTCCCATCCCTCGCAAGAAGTCAAGTAACAACACGAACAAAATGACAAACACTCACGTCTTCAATATCTCATTGAAAATGACGGCAAACTACTTTCCATGGACAAATGGTCGTTGATGGAAAAATAACCACTGTCTACATATATTTCTTTATTTGAAACATCAACATTTCTTGTCACAAGACAAAAAGTTTTAATTATTATTCAACGATAAAATAACAATTTACTTACGTTCTGAGATTGTGGTGTAGATTTAATATAAAACATAATTTTTATTTCACACAAAGTCAAACATTTCAACTCATAATCAACAGTCTAAATGAGGAATAGTTGTTATCGTTTGGCATAGGATAATTTGATGAACAAACCATAAAATTACATAATGCAAGAACACACATGGATTTCTTTAAATGGTAGGTGATAATCAGCGTGGTAAACAGATTATATACACCAAATATTAAAAAACAGGTGGAGTTTGGTTATTCTATTAATTGTTGAAGGCTGTGTTAATTCTTGGAGGCTGATTTGTTGTCACCAATGATGTGTATTAAAATAGGTGTGTTGTTTACTATTATTCGAATAGTGAGACTGTGGTGTAGTGGTTAGTGCAGGTGCCTTTATCAACAATGGTTGCATGTTTGAATGTTCGGTGGCAGGATTCCAAGACAAGACAGTGTATATAGGAGGGTGGTTTACGGTCTTTGAATGTATGGGGGAGTGTATACATGGGTACAATTTGTTTTAATTCAACACAGGAAATGACCAATCGAAAACCACCAAAGATCTCACACGTTCAATATGTAATTAAAAATGACAGCCAAATGTCGGACAGAAAACTATTTTGCAAGGATAAAATGCCGTTATTGGCAAAATAGCCCCTGTCCACATGTATTTGAAACATCAACATTTCTTGTAATATGTCATAATGTTTCGATTATTCAACTTAAAATAATTATTTAATTACTGCGACTCCCCCACCCTTATGTGAAGGACGGGTGGCCCAGTTTTCCTTGTGAAGAGAGGGTTGGTGGCAGGAAGAGCATCCAAACGTAAAACAAATGCCATGTTATAAAAATACAGATATTTGCTGTGGCGACCCCTAATCGGGAACAAGCAGAAAGATAAAAAAGAAGAAAATAACAATTTACTTACGACCTAATATTTTAATGTAGATTCAATATAAAATAGAAATTGTAATTTTAAACAAAGTGAAACAGTTCAAACTCATATAGAACAGTTTAGATCTGGTTATGGAATAGTTCTTATCGTTTGGCATAAGATCATTTTATGAGTAAACTATAGAGCTAGACATAAAAAAAACACAAATAGAGTTCTTAAACTGGCAAGTTGGAATTAGTGTTAAAAGTCAATTAGATATTGGAAATATCGGATAGGGGGGAACTTTTCTTCCAGGTTTTAAGGAACCAAACAAGAATCCAAAATAATGCTTTATTAAACATAATCAAATTAACATAACAATAATTAACATAAACAAATCCACCGAAGCTTTTCGTCCCCTCACGGGGACTTCATCAGGGCTAAATAAAAGAAAAGAGAACAAACTTTTACTCTTAAATTAAATTTAATATGGTATTAAGATACTAGTCATTGATAATTCAGTTAGTAACGTTTTAGCACTGTACCGCTCAATGGAACACCTGTAAGAGCGACTTGGCTCCTTGTGAATAACAAAACGTTACTAACTGAATTATCAATGACTAGTATCTTAATACCATATTAAATTTAATTTAAGAGTAAAAGTTTGTTCTCTTTTCTTTTATTTAGCCCTGATGAAGTCCCCGTGAGGGGACGAAAAGCTTCGGTGGATTTGTTTATGTTAATTATTGTTATGTTAATTTGATTATGTTTAATAAAGCATTATTTTGGATTTTTGTTTGGTTCCTTAAAAATATTGGAAATAATAAATAACAATAAGAATATCTGTTTTTTTTATTTAGTCGCAGACAGTATTTGATTGATGAAAGCTGATTTGTTGTCACCATTGATGTATAGTATAATAGGTATGTTGTTTACCAATAATCGAGCAGTGTGTGTCTGTGTGTGATGTAGTGATTAGTGCAGCTGCCTTTATTAATAATAAATACAGGTTTAAATCTTCAGTGGCTGGGTTCTTAGATCAGGCAGTGTAGACTGGAGGGTGTGACACGGTATGTGAATTTATGTCAAATGTATACAGAAATTTAATATTTTTTTTGAATCATCACAGAAATTGATCTATTGAAAACGACCAAATGTTATACGTTCAATACGTCATCAAAATGTATGGCAAAATGTCTGACGGCAAACTAATTATAAGACATAATGCTGTTGATGGCAAAATAACCTGGGTCTACATGTATTTGTACCATCAATATTTTTGTAATACTTCATAATGTTTCGATTATTCAACAACAAAATAACAATTTACTTACCAACTGAGATTTTGGATTAGGTTTAACATGAAATACAAATTATAAACTTTGAAGAATGTGTGATATAGTAAACTCATAATGAACAGTTTAAATTTAGTTATGGAATAGTTAATGTCTTTTGGCATAGGATCATTTGATGAGTAATACATAAAGCTAAACATTGCAAAAACACAAATAGAGTTCTTAAACTGACAAGTTAGAATTAGCGTTAAAAGTTAATTAGATATTCGAAATATTAAGTAACAATGAGAAAATCTCTTTCTTCTATTTAGTCGCAGACAGCATTTGATTGTTGGAAGCTGATTTGTTGTCACCATTGATGTGCATTATAATAGGTGTGTTGTTTACCATTATTTGATTGGTGAGGGTAAGGTATAGTGGTTAGTGCAGCTGCTTTTGTTAACAATGGTTTCAGGTTTGAATCTTCGAAGGCTGGGTTTTAAGATTAGGCAGTGTAGACTGGAGGATGTGACACGTTGTGTGGATTTATATCAATTGTATACAGAAACATATCTTTTTTACTTTCCAAGGACATAATGCTGTTGATGGCAAAATAACCACTGTCCACATATCTTTGAAACATCAACATTTTTTGTAATACGTCATAACGTTTCAATTAATTAACAACAAAATAACAATTTACTTACCAACTGAGATTTTGGATTAGATTTAACATGAAATACAAATTATAAACTTCAAAGAATGTGTAATATTGTCAACTCATATTGAACAGTTTAAATACAGTTATGGAATAGTTGCTCTATTTTGGCATAGGACCGTTTGATGAGTAATACATAAAGCTAAACATTGCAAGAACACAAACGGAATTTTCAAACTGGCAAGTTAGAATTAGCGTGGTAAGGAGGTTAGATATGCTAAAATATCAATAACAGTTTAAAAGTTAGGTTAATGCATTTAATCACCGACAGCATTTGATTGTTGGAGGCTAATTTGTTGTCATCATTGATGTGCACTAAGAGACGTGTGTTGTTTACCATTATTTGATTGGTGAGGGTATGGTATAGTGGTTAGTGCAGCTGCTTTTGCTAACATTGGTTTTAGGTTCGATTGTTTGGTGGCAGGGTTTCAAGATAAGATGATGTAGATCGGTGGGTGGTTTGCGGTATGTGAACATATAGGCACTGTACTCAAGGGTATAATTTGCCTCAAATCATCACATAAATTTACCAATCAAAAACGACCCGAAGTCATACTTTCAATAATGACAACAAATTGTCTGATAACAAACTACTTTCCAAGGACAAAATGCCAATGTTGGCAAAGTAACCACTGCCTACATGTATTTGAATGTCAACATTTCTTGTAATGCAGTCATAATATTTCAATTATTCAACAATTAAAAAACCATTTACTTACCAACTGAGATTTTAGATTAGATTCAACATGAAATACAAATTATGATTATAAACAAAGTGAAACAATTTTAACTCATAATGAATAGTTTAAATATGGTTATGGAATAGTTGTTATTGTTTGGCATAGAATCATTTGATGAGTATGCCATAGAGGTAGACATGCAAGAACAAAAATGGAGTTCTTAAACTGGCAAGTTGGATATAGCGTGGCAAGCAGATTAGATACCTGAAATATCTGTTAACAGTCTCAAAGTTTGGTTATTGTATTCAGTCGTCGACAGTATTTGATTGTTGGAGGCTGATTTGTTGTCACTATCGAAATGTATTGTAATAGGTGCATTGTTTATTGGTATTCGAATGGTGTGGGTGTAGTGAATTGGTTAGTGTAGCTGTCTTGATTAACAATGGTTGTATGCTCAAATGTTTGGTGGCAGGATTCTAAGATAAGGCAGTGTCAAGAGGAAGATGGATCACAGAATGTGAATCTACGAGCAGTGTACACAGGAGGAGATTTTAATTAATTTCACTGCAAAAAAATGACCAGTTAATATGATCAGACATCAGACGTTTAATACGTCATTAAAGTGACGGCATATTGTTTGACAGAAAACTTTTTTAAAATACAAAATCCTGTTAATGGCAAAACAACCAGTGGCAATATATTTCTAACATCAACATTTCTTGTAATACTTCATAATGTTTCGATTATACAACAGTAAAATAGCAATTTACCTACCAGCTCATATTTTAGCATAGATTCAACATGAAATACCATTTATCATTTTTAAACAATGTGACACACTTTCAACTCATAATGAACAAGTTAAAATATGGTTATGAAATAGTTGTTATGGTTTGGCATGGGATACTTAGATGAGTAAAGCATATAGCTAGACAATGCAAGAACACAAATGAAGTTCTTAAACTTGCAAGTTGCAATTAGCATGTCCAGCAGATGGGAAACTATTTTTCATGAACAAAATGTCGCTGATGACAGCATAGCCACTGCCTTCATGTATTTGAAACACCAAAATCTTTTGATTTATTAACTATTAAATAATAATTAGGTTAACAAGTTATACTTTAGAGCAAATTCAACATGAAATACAAATTATGATATTAAAAAAATGAAACGTTTTAAACTCATAATGAACAGTTTAAATGTAACTGAAACTTTATAGAGTAAAGTTGTGACTGGAACCAGTCAATAGTAGAACTCACACTTTATTAACAAATCGATTTCACTAAAATAGCATCATCAGTGTCCTACAAAGCAACCGCAATGATAAATTATATATGCTTACGTCAAATTGAACGGACAGGCTCACAAAACTTACTCTATAATAAACCGAACTGACGGCAATAAGGAAACACTCAACACTTTAAGCTGATACAACGATATGAAGTTTTCCTAACCGGAGCTGTTAAGTAACTAGAAAATTTAACAGGTTGCCAGATTATCATAATACATATGATAACGATTATGACAAGGTATTACTAATAATCAGATTACGTAAAAAATGTAATAATGAAACACTGCAGGCGCAACAAACAGTTTATATAGATGAAGATACCATTACAATAAATTTATAATCAAAATGAAAAAGTAATAACCAAACAATGGCATTAAAAAGGGGGTCAAAAAAATTTTGGTAATAAAGTTCTATTTATATTTATCGTAGCTTTTAATTTTCTGATCCATATGCTTTCGCTAATATCAAGGTTATGGTAATATCTAGGTTCCTGTGAAAATATGACATGGTAGCATTCAGAAATGTCTGGGTGAGAAGTAATGAAGATTTTGTGGTGATTATGGAAATGAAGCAAAAGAGCAGCTTTATCAGTATGGTTTTGTGTGTTATTATTTTTCCAAATCGTACGGTGGTTAGTCCATCTAATAGAAAATTTGTTTTTAGTTTGTCCAACATAAATTTGATTACATAATTTGCATTGTGCTGCGTATATTCCGTAGTTGTCACAAGTAAGGCGTTGTGTGAGAAATAATTTTTTGTTGTTTTCACTGGTAATGAAACCAGTAAATATTACCATATTAGGGTTATTACCGTGTTTGCCGCATAAGGAGCATTTATTGCTGGGAAATGCCACTATGATCATCGTCCTTGGTGGTGTTGTGTGCAATATATTGATAATTAGTTGGTATTTCACGGAAAGTGGGAGGGTTTTTATAAATTACTGAAGCAGAGGGAATGAGCTTTGTTTCTGTTTTGTTAAAAGAAAGGAATTTAGTGAAAGGGGTAGCCCAAACAAGTTTTTTAGATTTAACTTGTTGACTACTAGTAGTACTGTCAGGACTAAAACGACTTTGCCAAGTAGTAGCTATTTTAAAGATTTTATTAACCAATGAACAGTTAAAATTTGACTTAAGGCATTTGGTTTTGAGCTGTTGTAAGCTGTTTAAGTATTCGTCAGTAGATTCATCTAATCGTCTCATTCTAATCGCTTCCGAATAACAATTGATTTAAACACGTGAGGAGGATGGTATGATTGACCATTTAAAAATAGACGATTAGTTGCCGTAGGTTTTATGAAATTTTTTGTAAAAAATCCACAACTATAAGAGCTGTCAATTTTATGCTCTACGTCGAGAAATTCTAAAGTGGAGCCAGAATCTGCGGTGTTGATCATACGGAAAGTCAGATCCAAGTTGTTATCTTGAAAGGTTTTAAGGAGGCAGTTTTTGATTTCGAGGGTGGTTTCCACACCGTATGACAACCAAATTATATCGTCAATAAAACGTTTAAATAGAATAGATCTGTTAAGGACGTCAGATATGGGTAGAATGACATAGTGCAAGGTAATATTGGCAAGTGACACTGAATGATTGTCTCCAGTAATTATACCAGTTTTTTGAGTGTAAAAGTTTTGTTTATGTTGTATAATGACATTGTGAAGGCAAAACATAGCTGGATTAACCAAAATATCGATAACAGCCTGAGCAAAAAGCGAATAGTAAGTAAGAGCAAATGTTAAAGCTTTTTCTACCTAAGATCTAGGAATGCTAGGGTAAAGAGATTTAACATCTCCTGCTACTATGTACAAGTTGTTATCATTAAGATCTAATTCCGCATTATTTTTCCAATTAACTAAGTTTAGGAGATAAGGCTTACTGTCTCTGCAGTATTCATCAAGCTTGCTGGAGCAAAACTTGACGGTAATACTGTAGGTTGAAAAATATATTCAAGGAGGGCCGTAATTTTAGAAGTGGTAATATTGCTTGCAGATTAGAGAAGACGTGTAGGAATATCAAAAATAGAAATATTCTGCAATCTATCTGCATCAAGTTTGTGTGTTTTAAAAAGTGGGTAAGCATAACCTGGCTTATCACATATAAAATATTTGGCTAAAGTACCGGGAATCCTTTTATATTTAGTGTGATCATAGAGTTTAATTCCAACGGTGTGTTTAAGCAAATCGTCACTAATTGCCTCATGTTGGTTCAACTCAATAATTTTATCTTCAGCAGTTTTTCTTATTTTGTTGAGATAACTTTTGATGTTGTTAGTAGTTAAAGTATGTAAATGAGAAAATTTACTTAATTCTTTTTTGATAATGACATTATAATCGTGATAATTAACTAAGACAATCTTACCATCCTTGTCGGATTTGCAAATAACAATTTGTTTGTTCTTTACTGCTATTCTAAGTTCTTCTACCGCTTTTTGTTCTGATTTTTTCAGATTATTTTTCTGTCTATAATCTGATTTTACGAGTTTTTCAATTGAACGCAATTTAGCTGCAATTCTTTCTGTATACTTTACGACCATTTCGTGCAAGAGATCTCTATCAGGTCGGTTGAATTTCGGAATCTTTAGCTTTTCTGGTAGCTTGTCAGCGGAATCATAGAAATTGATATTATCTGGTAATACGTTAGTAGTATAAGATGGCCCATTTGGCGTCAATTTAGGAGGTGCTACTAGGAGGTGCTATGACGTCATGAGTGGGGGAATTTTTGAACCCTAACCCTAACCCTAAATGTAACCCTAACCCTAGCCCTAGCCCTAACCCTTACAACGTTAATAGGTTTTTATAGATTTTATTAATATTTATAGCGCCTAGATAGCGAGTAAACAAATTGGTTTTGCTAAGCTATTTTGAAAATTTTTCATTGGTGGCAGTGCTGTTAGGGTTGAGAAAGCACTGTTGATGACTTGGGCATGGGTACCCTTTTCCCCTACCCCTTCTTTGCACCACCGGTTTTGTCTTTATGAAAAACACTTATTAACAAAAAAAAGCTTATTAACCTCGCAATTCATTGCAAATATTTAATACAATTTAACATATTTCACCTTTATGCTTGTAGAATATTGATAATTTGCTTTATTCCAGTTGGTTTTCATACAATATTTGACGCTTTGCTGTATCGTTGTCACGTGATATTTACACTGAGCCTGACATAACCGTGACATATGCAACCTTTATTCAATCAAATCTTGTTACGTCACCTCAAAAAACAAAAACTAAGACAACTAAATGTTTTCAAGTAAAGGCATTTATGTAACATTAAAAACTAGTGATCTTTCGTGACGATTGAATGCAACAAAATGGTAGATTCATAACTTAAAATAATTTAAAAATGCTTATTAGTTGAGAAGTATTAGGTTACTTGTTTTGTTTTGCACTAAAAAATAACATTGTCAAGACTACAGTGCGATAACTGACGCCTTAGAATTGAAAAAACATTTGAAACTTTGTTTTACGGTAACACATTACACGGTAATAGTTTTCAAGTTTAGTATTTGATGCAAGCTTAGGCATGAATGTATTAGAAGTTTTCATGATTTTAAGTTTGTATTTTAATCTGCTTTTACGAGTTTTTCAATTGAACGCAATTTAGCTGCAATTCTTTCTGTATACTTTACGACCATTTCGTGCAAGAGATCTCTATCAGATCGGTTGAATTTCGGAATCTTTAGCTTTTCTGGTAGCTTGTCAGCGGAATCATAGAAATTGATATTATCTGGTAATACGTTGTCCCATTCCACACGTCAAATATGTGCAAGAAAATTAAGATGCTCATTGTCTTCAGTTTTCTTACTACAGTTGGGAGTAGGTGCAAAGTTAAGTCCATATTTAAGTATCGTTTTATGATTGTCATCAAGTTCAAAGTCAGATTTATTTGAGATCATCTAGTCATTAGTTTTCTCTTCAAAAGTCTTGAGCGACTCTCTACGTTTGTACCTTTCTCTGTCTCTTTTGTTTTTTCGCTTTTTCCGATTTATTAATTTATTCTTGAGGATTTGATCAAACTGGGTATTATGTATCCAATTAAGTTTGTTAATGTATTTATTTTTAGACTTTCTTTCAATAGATTTCAACTCTTTTTTATCACTTGTTGAAAATGTGCCCCACAGATGTTTGTGTTTGCACACATACGAACCAATTTCTTTTATTGATGAATTAATGCGGCATGCTTGCTGTGTGAGAAGCAGGTCGTAATCTATTCTTTTTCTTTGGTTTGATCTTAATAAAGTGTTTTGCTTGACGCAACGTCGTAGAAAATTAATTCTTTACTGGTATTTTACGACCTTCGCATAGATGTTAAAATTTACTATTTCACTTGAACGTTGTGGGATTTATTTCTCCCTATCTGACACAATATAGATCACAATGATTTTAGGAGAATCTCAACACAAGTGAAATATATAAATGACGATTCCATTAAGAATATCAATAGACTGAAACTTTATAGAGTAAAGTTGTGACTGGAACCAGTCAATAGTAGAACTCACACTTTATTAACAAATCGATTTCACTAAAATAGCATCATCAGTGTCCTACAAAGCAACCGCAATGATATATTATATATACGTTATATATTTATAATTTATCATTGACGTAAATATATAATTTATCATTATATATATTTGACGTAAGCATATATAATTTATCATTGCGGTTGCTTTGCAGGACACTGATGATGCTATTTTAGTGAAATCGATTTGTTAATAAAGTGTGAGTTCTACTATTGACTGGTTCCAGTCACAACTTTACTCTATAAAGTTTCAGTCTATTGATATTCTTAATGGAATCGTCATTTATATATTTCACTTGTGTTGAGATTCTCCTAAAATCATTGTGATCTATATTGTGTCAGATAGGGAGAAATAAATCCCACAACGTTCAAGTGAAATAGTAAATTTTAACATCTATGCGAAGGTCGTAAAATACCAGTAAAGAATTAATTTTCTACGACGTTGCGTCAAGCAAAACACTTTATTAAGATCAAACCAAAGAAAAAGAATAGATTACGACCTGCTTCTCACACAGCAAGCATGCCGCATTAATTCATCAATAAAAGAAATTGGTTCGTATGTGTGCAAACACAAACATCTGTGGGGCACATTTTCAACAAGTGATAAAAAAGAGTTGAAATCTATTGAAAGAAAGTCTAAAAATAAATACATTAACAAACTTAATTGGATACATAATACCCAGTTTGATCAAATCCTCAAGAATAAATTAATAATCGGAAAAAGCGAAAAAACAAAAGAGACAGAGAAAGGTACAAACGTAGAGAGTCGCTCAAGACTTTGAAGAGAAAACTAATGACTAGATGATCTCAAATAAATCTGACTTTGAACTTGATGACAATCATAAAACGATACTTAAATATGGACTTAACTTTGCACCTACTCCAACTGTAGTAAGAAAACTGAAGACAATGAGCATCTTAATTTTCTTGCACATATTTGACGTGTGGAATGGGACAACGCAAGTAGTCTAGGATGTCCTATTTGGCGTCAATTTAGGAGGTGCTACTAGGAGGTGCTATAACGTCACGAGTGGGGGAATTTTTGAACCCTAGCCCTAGCCCTAGCCCTAGCCCTAGCCCTAACCCTAACCCTAACCCTAACCCTAACCCTAACCCTAGCTCTGGCCCTAACTCTAGCCTTAACCGTAACCCTAACCCTACCCCTAACCCTAATCCTATGTAAGGGAGGTAGTCTTAGACCTATTACTTTTTGTGTGGAAGATAATCCTAAATATGAGAGTGTTAACGCTAAGTTTATTTTTATGAGAGAGAGCTAACTGTAGTTTTAAGGGAGCTAACCCTAGATCTGAGGGTCCTAACTCTAGGTTTATTTGAGCCAGCCCTAGCTCTAAGAAAGCCAAACCTAGGTCTGAGGACGCTAACTCTAGGTTTATTTTTTGTAAGAGAGCTAACTCTAGGTCTGAGAGTGCCAACTCTAGGTCTAAGAAAGCCAACCCTAGGTCCGAGGGCGCTAACTCTAGGTCTATGTAAGCTAACCATAGTTCTAAGGAAGATAACCCTAGATTTTATTTGAAGGAGTTCGGAGATAGCTAACCCTAGGTTTATTAATTTTATGTAGGGAGGTCTGAGGGAGCTAACTCTAGATCTGAGAGAGTCAACACTAAGCTGAAAGAGTACACCCCAACACGGTGTTATTTCAAAAAGTTTGACATCATTCTTATGATTTGTTATCACATAACGGTTTTCAGGTTGTGATACCTTATGTCAATGACGTAAGTTTTTACAAGATCGTGGGAATGTAGTTGTATCGCTCTTGTGCAATCCGTGACGTAAGCTTTAACAAGACCATGGGAATGTAGTTGCATGCCTATTGCACAACCCATGACGTATTCTATTTTTAACCGCGATGTAATTTTTGCTTTTGTGTAGACAGCTCCAGACTTGTACATCGAAAATTTTAGGATATAATGCATAAAGATTTAACTCTTAGTTAGGATATATTGTCTCTGACTTGTCCAGACTTGCCCAAGCTTTTTCTCTGTACTGTGCTTACATGATGAAAAGTTATAAGAGAGCAAATTTTATTTGTAGGAGAACATAAGGAGCTAACTCTAGATCTGAGAGAGTTAATATTAACATGGTGTGAACAGTATTTTAAAAAGTTTGGTACAAAACTTATGATTTGTTATTACATAATGGTTTTCAGGACGAGATGCCTTATTTCAATGACATAAGTTTTTAACTAGAGCGTGGGAATGCAATTGCATCTCTATTGTGCAATCCGTCATGGTAGAAGCGATGCTGTACAGGGTGTGCCAAAAAGACCTGACACATTTAAAAATTTAATAGAAATCAAACACGATAACGAAAATAATTGATGTTTACAGTTTTGGAAAGCGTATGGCATGCCATTTTGTGTGGTGTCCAAAAAACAATCTACAACGCATTTGTGACGTCATAATGGTTGATTTTTAAATTAATGTAATTTTTAAAATTGTGCTTTATTTGCTAAAATGAAGTGGTTGGGCTCACACCGTTCTTTCGTTGTGGAAACTTTTTTTATGAACAGTGGATCAACAACTGCAACTCAAAGATTATTTCGTACGTACTTCAAGCTTGGAAGACACGATCCAGTGCCAAGTCGAAACACAATTTTGTTGTGGATAAAGAACTTTAGAAAAAAAGGATCTGCACTAAAACACCCATGATGATCAACCGAGTAATCGACAACTTTCATAAGCGTGTTAACCTCTGCGTAAACAATCACGGCAACCACCTAACTGAATTAACTTTTAAAACCTAATAAAATGCATTGTTGTTATTTTGATATTTTACGTTTTTCTTTAAAAATGTTGTAGTGTTTGGTGTTTAGTGTTATTTTGGTTTTTATATTGCATTAATATAATTGTTATTTTGCATTTAAAAAGCACTTTGCTTACAAAATGCCATAATTTTCAACATCAACTATTATTACGTTACAAAATGTAGTGTTCATGTTTCGCGTATTCCACACAAAATGGCATGCTGTACGCTTTCCAAAAATGTGAACATTTCTTGTTTTCGTCAACAGGCTTGATTTTTATTAAACTTTCAAATGTGTCAGGTCTTTTTGGTGCACCCTGTATAAAGCGGATAAGTGAGAATAGTTGTAATATATCATTGTGTGATTCTTTGTTTCTAAAAAGTCGCTACCGTTCAAAAATCTATGTATTATCCATCATATATTGTGCAAAGAATGTGATAAAGTCACTACCGTTTAAATTCTTAATGCAGAAATAAATTTTAATGTTATTTGCATTACTGTTTATTGAGACAGTACTATGAATGTATGCATTGATTTTCTAAATTCATTATCTAGATATCTAACATTTTAAATTTACAGCAACTTCTCATTACCTATGTACATAATTTATACTTCGTAGTTTACCCAGTAAAGATGGTTGATACGTTTGAATATAGAGTTCATATACAGTGTGTCCAAAAAATCGCTACCGCTCAAAAATCTATGAATTATCCATCATATATTGTACAAAGAATGTGATAAAGTCGCTCTTAGAACTATCCATACAGTTTTGAGGCTAGGTGTTTTTTTAACATTTTACGATTACGATTGTCTATTGCATATTTGTTTCCAATAATGTTCACACGCTTTTATGATAAAAGATTTATCAATTTAGCTAGCTATTCATGCGCTTTCTGCATTACGTAATTACAATGCCAACGTTTTAAGCAGACTAGGTTGTTCAATTTAGGAAGTTTATTGAGCAATCGAAACTACAAATTTGTATAAACGCGAAAAAAGTTACCTGACAATGAGACAGCGAAAAGACTGTGAGGTCATCAGAATCTACCGCGCCTATCAACAAAATATACAACTTTAGCAATAACGAACTGAACAACACAGTAAAATATATGTTTTTCTTCATTGACGTCCAAACATCGTCTTATTATGAGTTGATCTGCACCATGCAATATGATTTCAGACCAACAAACAACTTCGAAGTCAAAAGTTTTATTTAAATAGTCTCGATTCCATATGACAGCGTTTTTACTCAAAGACTCTTGTAAACAGTGATGTTGTATAGACTTATTATGCAAAGAATCATGTGATCAAGCAGTAGATTTGTTATTCAACGTTACAGATCTCTAGGTATCAGTTAAGAGTCACGTAAATCTTATGTCATATTACGTAGATCTTATGTCACAAATTAAGAATTAAAGCAAAATTATTCCTTTAAACTAGTTTAATTTAACCGTTTTATTGTAAAAATTTTGTAGGTTAACAGAAACTCAACCGACCATTAGTTCTATTTTAAACAAAACGGGTAGAGATTTAAGTTTATCTTTTGTCAAAGAGCTTAAAATAATTCACAGAGCGTTGAATTTTCAATATTTATCGGGCATTACAAAACTATCACTATTGAATGTTAAAATTTTACTCATTCTTTGTGACGCATTACAAATAAACATTCAAGACACAGGTTCCTCATCACATAATTCCAACACTTCTCTTCAATTTTTTGTACTTTCAATTTCATGCACTATCATCGTTTCTTCTGTTAAACGTCTTCTTCTCTCAAACACTGTTCTTACCACACGTCTTAAAATGTGTACAAGCCATCTTCTTTTCGCGATATCGGTTTCACAAAATTTAGGACTTTCTGCATTTTTCAACTTTACTCGCTTAACGCTAATTTTGCGACCTTAGAGAAATTCTTATAGTCTTTGATCATCGTCAGATACAAAACTTTATTTTTGTTATAGCAAAGATGAAACGTCACGAATTATTGTGCTTAAAACCACATCACGCTAACCACGCGATAAATAAGAAAACGGGAATGGATTGTTTAATTACAAAGAATTGTGGAGAATAGTTACATCGACTGACGCTATAACGAAGTACTTTTTAAAAGATAACCCGTTTGAAGCCGAGACGTCATGAATGCGTTAGACACGTGACCGATAAGCACGCAGTAAATCATGTTATCACCAATTTAAATAATGCACACAGCGAGGAAAATACAACACATACCAATGCTCTCACAGGCGTATATACGCAAAACAATTGCCGTTAATTTCCAAGACCTAAAAAGATGTTTTGAAGAAAAGTATATTTGATATCCATTTAAGTTGAAATAGCTTTAAAGATTTGAAATCTCGTTTTTAAATATTGTTACAACTAGGTTGCTATAATTTACCTTTAACACAATACAACGTATTAACCCTAAACGTTTAAATGCTGACAAATCAAACATTATTTTTAAGCTCATAAACTTAATATCATACGTCAGAGCCGACATCACTGAAAACGAATCTCGCTTTACCACCAATTTTTCTCCATTATGCAACTTTTAGCTGCTTTTAATAAAAACCTTAACATTTTGAGCTTATTTGGTTTCCATCACACATTTTTTGAGTTCAACACTGCTCCAAACATCAGAACCTAACTGCGGATTTGAAAACTTTACCGTTTGTTTTAACCAACATTTTTGTATTTTTGCAGGAATCTTTTTCCCCGTTCACACTATCCAGCTAATATCTCACTTTCACAGTTATCTGGAATGACCGATTTCAAATACTATCCGTTTTTTTCTAAATTTGATGTTCTGCAATTTTTTGTCGTTCTTGTGCATTAACACTCATGTATAACATTTTGCGTCTACATTAGATGCAGATTGTTAGAAATTGTTTAGATTAGAATTTTGAAAACACGACAACTTTTTGTATACAAAATTATCAAGTCACCACTTTTAACAGTTTTAGTCTGTTTGTCTGTGTAAATTAAAGTGAACTTACAGTTTCAACTCTCACGTTTTTTACAAAATTTACAACTGTTATCAATTTTATTAATGAAAAAACACGAGTTTATCAAATATTGTATCAACTTTTTTGCATTTAAAATCAAGAAATAAGAACTTCGGTCACAGGTTTTTTCACAACGTTTGCTATCAACCATAGAATGTGTTATACTTATTAACTCCTGCGACCCTTCAATTTTAACTAAACATCCGATTTTTAACTCTCTTATGTTGACCCACAAATAAAAAACCTGCCAACACTTACAAAACTTTTTAAAACTTATATGTGTTTAAAAAGCAAAAACATTTGTTTGTACACCATTTTAAACCCTCACACTACCAGTTATATGCATTCACAATACAAAAAGAACCTCAACTTTGTTGTTAAGTCGCCTTTAATTTTTATCGCATAACCCTACAATTGAAAGCTCACAAGACCTCGTATACAGGTTATTAAACAAAAATTTTCAATTTAATTGATCAATAGAGCTTTTAACTAACAATGTTTTCATCATTCATCAAGACATCTTCAATATTTGTGTATTGGCGACTGTGAACTAGAAAAATTAATTCACGAAAAGATTTATGAACTTATTTCTATGCGTTCTCTTAACCGTTTCTCAGCGCTGCAGCCACAAGTTTTGACTCTGAAGCAAAACAAGTCTGACGAAACTTAGCGTTTGGAAACACTTTCAGCTCTCTTTTTCAGAAAACTAGGACATTAATTACCGATATGACCTGCATAAATACAAAACTTTTGTACGTGCTTGCTTATTTTTGTCAAATTCTACGGAACTAATGTTAAAACAAAATCTGTCAATTATTTGAAAAATAGCAATTTTCTCACTATGCAATCAAATTTTCTATTGCTTCTAGACCTAGTTCAAACGTAATAAAATCAACGTACAAGGTATTTTCCGAACTTTATCCTAATTTCTTTACCGAATGTTGACTCACAAATGCTACCTATAAACAAAATCTGAACTCACCACCTCTTATTTTCAAAAAATTTTTCATAAACTTTGAAATCTTTTACTGAGTAAACGCTATACTTGTGTTTTTATGCTGCTATTACTTACATATTTTAAAACAAATCTTACTTTTTATATACATCAAATAGTTAAAATTTTATCAAATCATTCTCACAAACACTAAATTCATGATTTCTAACAGAGTTATACCTAACTTTAAACCTAAACAGTTCTGATCTTTCTTCCTAATCAAGCCAATTGCATCAAATTTTAGCTCTATTATATTCCAATAGGTAATAAACTTACGACTTATATACTGTATCTTGATAAGCCTTTACGTAACAAAATATTGCAAATTCTATTAAACACTTTAAAATCTTTTATCTGTTCGCCTTCACCAAAGATTTTGTCGTTTTGATGCAACAAAACTTTTTTATATATTCACTTTACATTCCAGAAACGTTTAAAAAACTGAAGCTAATCATTATCTGCTACCGCCAATCGCAAAGATGTAACAAAAATGACTCGTTTGAGACGATTCTTTAAAATTCTGTATAGTATAATTTATTCTTTTCAACCAAAGATACTATTTGTGACATTATTTGAATGCGATCACGGGTAAAAATCTTTGTAAACGCTCCTATCACTAAGCATTAAACTCATAACTTTAATACCAAATAGTTTTAGATTTTCACTCACCATCGCGTTTAAATTTCAAACTTGCAATTAATGTATAAAATGTGTAGGTTTATCAGCAAAGCTAAACAATTTTTCATGTTTCACCAAAGGTCAAAATTACATCTTTTATAAAAATATCTTTTTTACTATATTGTACAACAAAAAAGTCTAAACTTAAGATTTACCAAATAATTTTAATTTCCTCACTATGTCCATGAAACTTGCAACGGTTAACATCAATACATTTAATTTCAGAACAAAATTTTATAAACTTACAAACTGCTTATATCTATTAATTAAAATTTTTATGTAATTACTTTCGTCACATATTGAACTAGTAATCTTTAAGATTTTTTTAACTTTTAGATACATTAAAGGCAAACTTATGATTAAGTCATGCATTAAAATTTTCGTCTTCACCAAAAATCAAATTCACACAGCCTTGAAGTAAAACATACAAACTTAAAATCATGAAAACTTCTAATACATTCATGCCTAAGCTTGCATCAAATACTAAACTTGAAAACTATTACCGTGTAATGTGTTACCGTAAAACAAAGTTTCAAATGTTTTTTCAATTCTAAGGCGTCAGTTATCGCACTGTAGTCTTGACAATGTTATTTTTTAGTGCAAAACAAAACAAGTAACCTAATACTTCTCAACTAATAAGCATTTTTAAATTATTTTAAGTTATGAATCTACCATTTTGTTGCATTCAATCGTCACGAAAGATCACTAGTTTTTAATGTTACATAAATGCCTTTACTTGAAAACATTTAGTTGTCTTAGTTTTTGTTTTTTGAGGTGACGTAACAAGATTTGATTGAATAAAGGTTGCATATGTCACGGTTATGTCAGGCTCAGTGTAAATATCACGTGACAACGATACAGCAAAGCGTCAAATATTGTATGAAAACCAACTGGAATAAAGCAAATTATCAATATTCTACAAGCATAAAGGTGAAATATGTTAAATTGTATTAAATATTTGCAATGAATTGCGACGTTAATAAGCTTTTTTTTTGTTAACCACTTGCGTACAGCATTCTTTTCATTGCGCGTGTTTCCCAGGCGGGATTAATTTCACAAAAACTTTTTTACGAGCGTTTCGTAAGAAACAACTCGTATAACATGTTTTACGCTTCTCAGAATATTCTGTGTAAGACTGCTATATATTAAAGAAAATGCTCTGAACTTTTTTAAGACTAAGTAATAAAAATATCTCAATTTTATTTCAACATTCACCATAGTAATTGTCAATAATTTCTTTTCGTGTGATACGCTTGAAAACACCGTACAGCACAAAGCGGAACTTTGCAGACATCGCATTGATAGATAGTTTCTTTTCTTTTTGCGTGAGAATAACATACCACGCATCGTTTTTGTGGTTTGGCTTTCTTGGCGGTTGGAGGTATCAATTCCAGAAAATGTCTTCCACTGAGACGGCTTGGACTAGGTAGACTGTGTGGACGTCCTCTTTTGTATTCTGGCAGCGTGCTTGTAATGATCAGTTGGTTGACAAGCATCATTCGAAACTGCAGCGAATCGCAACATGCTTCACCGTTTCTCAGCTCTTTGTAAACTAAATATGAGTTTACAACACACATGTCGAACATATAAAAAAATAGCTTTTTGTACCGTTTGACATGCTTTCAAACACTGCAATAAGTTGAAGCTCTTTGGTCCGAGTTATCCACTCCTCTCATTCCACGATTGTAAGTCAAAACGCAAGATGGTTTGACAATGTCATTTCCTTTTCTGTCTACCTTTCCAGTGTTGGTCATCGAAGCATTGTGCATGGTGGTAAGCATTTTGACATCTTTTTTATCTTTCCATACCAAAGCCAATAGTCCTTCATCACATGAGCGGTAAGCTATTTCACCTTTCTTTACTTTTTCTTTTGCAAGGTCTTTTGGCATAAATTTGCGGTTCAGGCGCACGGTGCCACAAACATTAGTTTGAGAATTCAACAGTTGAAGGAACAAATCCGGGCTTGAGTACCAATTGTCAATGAAGATGTTATATCCTTTTCCCAGCAAATCCTGGTTTAGATCTATCACAACTTTTGTGCTTGCCGCATTGGCAGAATTAGGATCTGAATCTTGACCAGTGTACACTTTCATGTTCCAGATATAACCATTTGCAGGTCCTGAGCTTTGGCAAACTTTGTACACTTTGATGCCAAATCTTGCTCTCTTCGATGGATTGAACTGTCGAAATCGTAATCGTCCGTGAAATTTCAATAATGACTCATCTGTACTTAGATTTTGGTAAGGAATAAAAACTGTTTTGAAGTTTGTGATGATGGCGTCTATCACAGGTCTTATCTTGAATAACACTGGTCGACATGATTTTTTTTTCTGGGTAAGTTGGTTACTTCTAAGTCAATTTGGGTATGGTGATTACGAATCTGCAGTCACTTTTTTTCTATCACGTCAGGATTTTTCATAAAATGCGATTTAAATTTTAACATTACACTATAATTGTAAGTTTTTTTGCCGTGCGTGAGTCTGTTTTAAGAAGCATTCCTTATTGTTGCGTCATCGTTGTTATTGTTATAGTTGTTGCACCTTATTGTGATGTCATAATTATTTCATTGTGGCATTACAGAAGGAGGTTACTATAAAACGACTGAACTAGTCTTTGTTGACCTAGTCTTGCAATTACTGTTGTTTAAGCTGTTGGTTGAGTTTCAAAACAGAAAAAAATGTCATCTAAGCGAAGAGGCTGCATCAACGACCCAGATATATTTTGCTACATATGTGGAAGCTTTGTTCCATCTGTTCAACGGCAGAATATAACACCTTTTGTTAAAAATGTCTATTATGCTTATTTTGGAGTTAAGTTAGGAGACCAAGATAAAGTATGGGCCCCGCACAAAGTGTGTCGTAATTGTGTGTCGTCGTTGAGGCAGTGGAGCATTGGAAAACTGAGGTCTTTAGCATTTGGTGTTCCAATGGTTTGGAGGGAACCAAATGGACATGGCAAAGAATGTTACTTTTGCTCATGTGTTGTTGCTGGCTTCAATGTTAAAAATAAGCATAAAATTCAATATCCTAACTTGCCTTGTGCCATACGACCCATTCCACATGGGCCAGGTATCCCAATTCCATTGCCTCCAAGAGTTTTGGAAACAGTTGAAGATTCTGTCAGTGAGGAGTCCTTGTCTGATAGCCAGTTGACAGAATGTTCAGAGTATGAGTGTGATGATAATCAGCAGCCCAACCCTTTTAATCAAGCGGAGCTAAACGACCTTGTCAGAGATTTGAATTTGCCAAAATCGTCTGCTCTTATTCTGGGTTCCAGATTGAAAGCAAAACGTATGCTCAGCACTGATACCACTTTTGCTTGGTATAAACATCGTGAAAATGAATACATTCGCTTCTTCACCATGGAAAACTCTTTAGTCTATTGTGTGGATATTCAAGGTCTTATAGAGAAATTGGGAACAGTTTATAACCCCAGTGACTGGCGCCTCTTTATTGATGCATCAAAATCAAGCCTGAAAGCTGTTTTATTGCACAATACAAATCAGTTTGCTTCTATCCCTTTAGCTCATTCGACTTGCATGAAAGAGTCTTATGAAAATATGAAACTTTTGCTTGGGAAGTTACAATATAGCACTTATACATGGAAGATTTGTGTTGACTTTAAAGTCCTAAATATGCTACTGGGTCAACAGTCTGGATTTACAAAGTACCCTTGTTTTATGTGCGAATGGGACAGCAGGGATAGAAGTAATCATTGGATTAAACGTGAATGGCCGTTGAGAGAGTCCCTTATGCCAGGTTGCAAAAATATTTTACATCCTGCTCTTGTTGACAGATCCAATGTGATACTTCCACTTCATATTAAACTGGGTCTCATGAAGCAGTTCGTAAAAGCTCTCAATAAAGAAGGTGCCTGTTTTAAATACATTCAAGATAAGTTTCCTAATTTGAGTGCTGAGAAGGTTAAACAGGGTGTATTTGTTGGACCTCAAATCAGAATACTCACCAAAGACCCCCAATTTTTATCTACCATGACGGATGTGGAAAAAAAAGCATGGCTTTCTTTTGTAGAAGTTGTATCAAAGTTCCTTGGCAATACCAAAGATCCTGACTATCAAAACATTGTGGAAAACATGTTGGCTTGTTTTCAAGCACTTGGATGTCGCATGAGTTTGAAAGTTCATTTTTTACATGCACACTTGGACTATTTCCCACAAAATTTGGGCGATATGAGTGAAGAACATGGTGAACGCTTTCACCAGGACATCAAAAGCATGGAAACACGGTACCAAGGACGATGGGATGTATCCATGATGGCGGACTACTGTTGGTGCCTGAAACGCGATTGTGTGAGTAATGAAGTTGCAATAAAAGCCAAAAGAAGAAAATTCATGCCTCACTCCAACGAGGAAAAAGCCAATGTAGTATAAATGAAATGTTATTGAGCAAATGAAAAGTACTGTGTGCTTATTGGGCCTATTAAATGCGTTTTTGAGTAAAATTTAAATTCAATTTTGCAAAAAAGTGTGACGTGATGGGTGAATTCCGACTGCAAATTCGGAATCAGCGTAGTCAAATTAGGTAAACACATCTAATTGTTTGAAAAAAAAAATAAAAAAGTTGCAAAATGTCGCCTAGTGTAATCGATCAGTTTGATGTGCTTGCTGGCTGTTGTCAGCAAAATGCAAATTACTGAGTATCTGCATAAATCGATCTCTTGGCATTATAGTTGTAAAAAAAGGTGTTTCCAGCATAGGATCGCGAGACCAATACATTTTCAACCGACTTTTCTTCACTACTCTCATTAGTAAGCATAATGAGAAAAAAGCTTTCATTTCGTTCAAATTCACTTCTTTCCAAGGAGCAACATGAGTTTGCCTTGAACAACCCTGTAAATATCGAGTATCTGCAAACTTGTTGGTTTCGGTAATAACTATATCCATCAGAGTAGGTGTAAAAAATTCAGAAAAAATATGTAGTGCTGAAGTGTTGCGATCAATATTAGCTTTTACTCCTGGACTACCAGTAAACGAATGGATTGTGGGAGAACAATCACGCTTATGCCACGTTAGAGTCTGGGCAGTATATTGACGGGGTCTCTGGGCTGGTGATGGACCATCAGAATCTAAAGAATTTTTGCTACCGGAACTGGTGCTACCAGAAGACAGTGAGTCAGCCAAACTAAAATCACTTGAATAATCTGAAATTCCACTCTCTGAAGATCCCGAACTTACATAAGTTTCAAGATGTTCCACGGCTTGTCTAGCAGTAAGACTTTTTTTTTTATTCATGTTGGGATAGTATAATAAATTCAATTATCTAAACTAAAAGTAAAAAAATTAGAAATAATTTAGGGATAACCTCGTTTACTAGTATTCATCCTTGGGTTAGAATTGCCTGCGATTGTTGAATTGCTCACTGTCAATCTCTAACACGAGATTTGTAAAAAAATATCTAAAACTGCTTCACCTTACACAACCAAGCTTCGCATAAAACTACTAAACAACACGGCGACTACGCAGATTTCGCGCCAAAACAACGAGCTGAGACAGAGAGACGACAAAAAAAATGCAATCTTAGCGTATATAAACGGCATCCGTCTTTTTGGCAAGACGAAATTTGCGTATATATACGTCATCCGTCTTTTGGCAAAAGTTTACATGCGCATATATATACGTCATCCGTACACAAGTGGTTAATAAGTGTTTTTCATAAAGACAAAACCGGTGGTGCAAAGAAGGGGTAGGGGAAAAGGGTACCCATGCCCAAGTCATCAACAGTGCTTCCTCAACCCTAACAGCACTGCCACCAATGAAAAATTTTCAAAATAGCTTAGCAAAACCAATTTGTTTACTCGCTATCTAGGCGCTATAAATATTAATAAAATCTATAAAAACCTATTAACGTTGTAAGGGTTAGGGCTAGGGCTAGGGTTAGGGTTACATTTAGGGTTAGGGTTAGGGTTCAAAAATTCCCCCACTCATGACGTCATAGCACCTCCTAGTAGCACCTCCTAAATTGACGCCAAATGGGCCATCTTATACTACTAACGTATTACCAGATAATATCAATTTCTATGATTCCGCTGACAAGCTACCAGAAAAGCTAAAGATTCCGAAATTCAACCGACCTGATAGAGATCTCTTGCACGAAATGGTCGTAAAGTATACAGAAAGAATTGCAGCTAAATTGCGTTCAATTGAAAAACTCGTAAAATCAGATTATAGACAGAAAAATAATCTGAAAAAATCAGAACAAAAAGCGGTAGAAGAACTTAGAATAGCAGTAAAGAACAAACAAATTGTTATTTGCAAATCCGACAAGGATGGTAAGATTGTCTTAGTTAATTATCACGATTATAATGTCATTATCAAAAAAGAATTAAGTAAATTTTCTCATTTACATACTTTAACTACTAACAACATCAAAAGTTATCTCAACAAAATAAGAAAAACTGCTGAAGATAAAATTATTGAGTTGAACCAACATGAGGCAATTAGTGACGATTTGCTTAAACACACCGTTGGAATTAAACTCTATGATCACACTAAATATAAAAGGATTCCCGGTACTTTAGCCAAATATTTTATATGTGATAAGCCAGGTTATGCTTACCCACTTTTTAAAACACACAAACTTGATGCAGATAGATTGCAGAATATTTCTATTTTTGATATTCCTACACGTCTTCTCTAATCTGCAAGCAATATTACCACTTCTAAAATTACGGCCCTCCTTGAATATATTTTTCAACCTACAGTATTACCGTCAAGTTTTGCTCCAGCAAGCTTGATGAATACTGCAGAGACAGTAAGCCTTATCTCCTAAACTTAGTTAATTGGAAAAATAATGCGGAATTAGATCTTAATGATAACAACTTGTACATAGTAGCAGGAGATGTTAAATCTCTTTACCCTAGCATTCCTAGATCTTAGGTAGAAAAAGCTTTAACATTTGCTCTTACTTACTATTCGCTTTTTGCTCAGGCTGTTATCGATATTTTGGTTAATCCAGCTATGTTTTGCCTTCACAATGTCATTATACAACATAAACAAAACTTTTACACTCAAAAAACTGGTATAATTACTGGAGACAATCATTCAGTGTCACTTGCCAATATTACCTTGCACTATGTCATTCTACCCATATCTGACGTCCTTAACAGATCTATTCTATTTAAACGTTTTATTGACGATATAATTTGGTTGTCATACGGTGTGGAAACCACCCTCGAAATCAAAAACTGCCTCCTTAAAACCTTTCAAGATAACAACTTGGATCTGACTTTCCGTATGATCAACACCGCAGATTCTGGCTCCACTTTAGAATTTCTCGACGTAGAGCATAAAATTGACAGCTCTTATAGTTGTGGATTTTTTACAAAAAATTTCATAAAACCTACGGCAACTAATCGTCTATTTTTAAATGGTCAATCATACCATCCTCCTCACGTGTTTAAATCAATTGTTATTCGGAAGCGATTAGAATGAGACGATTAGATGAATCTACTGACGAATACTTAAACAGCTTACAACAGCTCAAAACCAAATGCCTTAAGTCAAATTTTAACTGTTCATTGGTTAATAAAATCTTTAAAATAGCTACTACTTGGCAAAGTCGTTTTAGTCCTGACAGTACTACTAGTAGTCAACAAGTTAAATCTAAAAAACTTGTTTGGGCTACCCCTTTCACTAAATTCCTTTCTTTTAACAAAACAGAAACAAAGCTCATTCCCTCTGCTTCAGTAATTTATAAAAACCCTCCCACTTTCCGTGAAATACCAACTAATTATCAATATATTGCACACAACACCACCAAGGACGATGATCATAGTGGCATTTCCCAGCAATAAATGCTCCTTATGCGGCAAACACGGTAATAACCCTAATATGGTAATATTTACTGGTTTCATTACCAGTGAAAACAACAAAAAATTATTTCTCACACAACGCCTTACTTGTGACAACTACGGAATATACGCAGCACAATGCAAATTATGTAATCAAATTTATGTTGGACAAACTAAAAACAAATTTTCTATTAGATGGACTAACCACCGTACGATTTGGAAAAATAATAACACACAAAACCATACTGATAAAGCTGCTCTTTTGCTTCATTTCCATAATCACCACAAAATCTTCATTACTTCTCACCCAGACATTTCTGAATGCTACCATGTCATATTTTCACAGGAACCTAGATATTACCATAACCTTGATATTAGCGAAAGCATATGGATCAGAAAATTAAAAGCTACGATAAATATAAATAGAACTTTATTACCAAAATTTTTTTGACCCCCTTTTTAATGCCATTGTTTGGTTATTACTTTTTCATTTTGATTATAAATTTATTGTAATGGTATCTTCATCTATATAAACTGTTTGTTGCGCCTGCAGTGTTTCATTATTACATTTTTTACGTAATCTGATTATTAGTAATACCTTGTCATAATCGTTATCATATGTATTATGATAATCTGGCAACCTGTTAAATTTTCTAGTTACTTAACAGCTCCGGTTAGGAAAACTTCATATCGTTGTATCAGCTTAAAGTGTTGAGTGTTTCCTTATTGCCGTCAGTTCGGTTTATTATAGAGTAAGTTTTGTGAGCCTGTCCGTTCAATTTGACGTAAGCATATATAATTTATCATTGCGGTTGCTTTGCAGGACACTGATGATGCTATTTTAGTGAAATCGATTTGTTAATAAAGTGTGAGTTCTACTATTGACTGGTTCCAGTCACAACTTTACTCTATAAAGTTTCAGTCTATTGATATTCTTAATGGAATCGTCATTTATATATTTCACTTGTGTTGAGATTCTCCTAAAATCATTATGATCTATATTGTTGCAGTTTAAATGTGGTATGGAATAGATCGTATCGTTTAGCATGAAATAATTTGATGAGCAAACCATAGCTAGACAATGCAAGAACAGAAATGGAGGTGGTAATCTGACAAGTTAGAATTAGCGTGGTAACAATTTAAATATCCCAAAAATTCAAGAATTGTGTGAAAGTTTGGTTATTGTATTCTTTTCCCGACAGCATTTGATTGTTGTAGGCTTATTTGTTGTTACCATTGATGTGTATTAAAATAGGTGTGCTGTTTAAATTGATTGGAATTGTCAGGGTGTGGTGTAGTGGTTAGTGCAGCTGCTTTCATTAACAATGATTTGCAGATTCAAATGTTTCATGGCAGGGTTTCAAGATAATGAAATGTAAATTGGTGGGTGGTGTACAATATGAGAATGTATTGGGAATGTATGCAAAGGTAGAAATTCTTTTAATTCAAAAAATAATTGACCAATCAAAAACGACCAAATCTCCCACGTTCAATACGTCATGGAATATGATGGAAAAGGCAGATGGCAGACTACTTTCCAAGGACAAATTGCCGTTAATGGCAAAATAACCACTGCCTACATACAGTCCGTTCAAAAAGTCTGAGGACACACTGTCTTCAATCATAATTAATCATCTTGAAATATCTCAAGTTCATTTGCAAATCATTATTCATCTGTTTACTTCTACATCAAGTGTAATATATAGTTGAAATTTCTATTTCTTGGGGATTTCAAATTTTAAAAAAATTTATTTTTGAATATGCAAATTTTATGCTAATTACACCTCCCCCAATAAGTGCTGAGTTGTCTTCAAAGGTAAAGTACCCTTACCTTAAAGATTCCTACAAACTTATTTTTTGAGCAATTTTTTTAGAAATGGTTGCTAGACGATGCTAAGGTAATAAGCTTTCAAAATATATTACTCAAAACTTACCTAACAGCCTAGGTTTTCTACGATTTTTAACTTTCTGAGGATCATGACCTTTTTGTTGACCAGCACTAAATTTTGTTAGTTAAATGTAGTACCTAAAATATGATCAGACATTATGTGCTAGAGGTTAGCCTAAACAATGTAACATTATGTATTTTTGAAATAGAAATTTCTTCAGGATTCAGGAAATAATAAGTTTAAATAGAATATGTCGTCACTAACAATGAAACAGAAGCTTTTTTACACCTCTACCATTTGTTGAGAAACAAGGGAGATACAGCAAACTTTGATTTAGAGAAGCCAAATTCTACTAGCTTTTAAACATTCATTTTAGCTTTGATATCCTTGGAAACTTGATACAAAACTACAACTTTATTGATAAAGAATTTTGATTTATTTTATGTTTTTAAAGGATGTAGTTTTTCTAAAAATTATAATTTAGTGGAGGTAAGTCCAAAATTTTGGGGGTTTCGAACTGACATGAAGTGTGGTATCCATTTTTGATCAGTAAATATCATATACTGCTTAGCCTAAACTATTTAAAGTCATATATTGCTAGAAAGCAAATTTCCTAAGGTTTCAAATGAGACCAATATTTAGCAACATACCATACTTTTTAAAAACCAAATTTACTTTTTTCTACTTACCATACAAATTCACTACTTACCATACAATATCATATGCTGCTTAGCCTAAACTATTTAAAGTTATATATTGCTGGAAAGCAAATTTCCTAAGGTTTCAAATGAGACCAATACTTAGCAACATACCATACTTTTTAAAAACCAAATTTACTTTTTTCTACTTATCATACAAATTCACTAAAAAACAAGTTGTCCTCAGACTTTTTAAACGGACTGTATATTTGAAACACCAACATTTCTTGTAATACGTCACAATGTTTCAATTGATCTACAATAAACTATTAATTAACAATTTACTTACCAACTTATATTTTAGATTGGATTTAACATGAAATACAAAGTATGATTTTAAACGAAATGAAACATTTTAAACTAATAATGAACAAGTTTAAATGTAGTTATAGAATATTTCTTATCTTTTTACAAAGGATAATTTGATGAGTAAACCTCAGAGCTATACAATGCAAGAACAAATAAACTTCCTAAACTGGCAGGTTCAAAATAGCGTGATAAGGTGGTTACATACACCAAAAAGCATTTAAAATCCTAAAGTTTTGTTATTCTATTCGGTTGCAAACAACAATTTAATGTTTAAGGCCGATTGGTTGTCACCATTAATTTGTATTAAGATACAAATATTTGTTCACTAATATTGGAATTGTGAGATTGTGGTGTAGTGGTTAGTGCAGCTGCTTTCATTAACAATGGTTGCAAGTTCGATAATCCGGTGGCTGAGTTTCAAGATAAAGCAATGTAAACTGGAAAGTGGGGCACGGAATGTGAATTTATGGGGGTGTAAATATAGTACAATTAGTTTTAACTCATAACAAAATTTGATGAATCATTAACGACCAAACGACACACATTCATTATGTCATTACCAAACATGGAAAACTACTTTCCAAGGACAAAATGCTGCTGATGCCATGATAGCCACTGAAAACATGCATTTGAAACATCAACATTTCTTGTAATATATCATAATATTTCGATTATTCAACAATAAAATAACAATTTACATACCAACTAATATTTTAAAGTAGATTCAACGTGAAATACAAACTATGATCTTATACCAAGTGAAAAAATTTCAACTCATACTGAACAGTTTAAATGTGGTTATGGAATAGTTGTTATTGTTTTGAAAAGGATAATTTGATGAGTAAACTATACATTCATACAATGCAAAAACACAAATGGAGTTATTAAACTACCAAGTTGGATAGAGCATGGTAAGCAGATTCGATACACCAAAAACTAAAAAAATTAAAACATTGTTTATTGTATTTAGTCGACTACAACATTTTAGTGTTGGAGTCTGATTTGTTGTCACTATTGATGTGTATTAAAATAGGTGTATTGTTTACTATTAGTCGAGTGGTGAGGGTGGGATCTAGTGGATAGTGTAGCTGCCTTCATTGACAATGTGCATGTTTGATTGTTTGGTGGCAGTATTTCAAAATTTAGCAGTGTAGACTGGAAAATGGGGGACGGTATGTGAATATATGAGCTAGTGTACACTAGGGTATAATATGTTTGTAATTAATCGCAAGATATAAGTAATCAAAAAAGACAAAGTCACACTTTCAATAAGTCATTAAAAATGTCTGAGAGCAGACTACTTTCCAAGGACAAATGGCCGATTGTGGTAAAATAGCTCTGCTTACAGTATTTAAAACACCAACATTTTTGTAATTTATCACAAGGTTTTAATTATTCAATAATAAAATAACAATTTACTTACCAACTGAGATTTTAGATTAGATTTAACATGAAATACAAATTATGATTATAAACGAAGTGA
This sequence comes from Trididemnum clinides, assembly GCA_963675345.1. NCBI lineage: Eukaryota > Metazoa > Chordata > Ascidiacea > Aplousobranchia > Didemnidae > Trididemnum > Trididemnum clinides. Next base: position 4,283,644 of record OY776284.1, on the reverse strand, counting down.
AACCATTCAAACTCATAATGAACAGTTTAATTGTGATTATGGAATGGTTCATATTGTTTGGCATGACATCATTTGATGAATAAACTATAGAGGTACACAATGTTAAACTACAAATGCAGGTTATAAATTAGCAAGTTGGATATAGCATGGTAAGCAGATTACAAACTTCCAAAGAGCAATACTAGTTTGATGGTTTGGTTATTCTATTTAGTAGCCAACAGCACTTGGTTGTTGGAGGCTAATTTATTGTCACCATTGATGTTTAATAAAATATGTGTGTTGTTTACTATTATTTGAGTGTTGTGTGTGGTGTGTTGGAGTAGTTATTGTAGCTGCCTTCATTAACAATGCTTCCAAATTTAAATGTTTGGTGGCATGGTCCCAACATCACTCAACATAGACTGAAAGATAAGGCACGGTATGAAAATTTTTGGTGAAATGTGGACATTGGTACAATTTGTTTTGGTTTATCACATTAATTGACCAATCAAAAGCGACTAAAAGTTACACTTTTAATATGTCATTGCAGGTGACGGCAAAATGTCTAACGGCAAACTACTTTCCAAGGACACAATACTCTTGATGGCAAAATAGCCACTGTCTACATGTATTTGATACATCAATATTTCTTGTAATACATCATAATGTTTCAATTATTTAACAATAAAATAACCATTTACTTACCAACTGATATTTTAAAGTATATTCATCATGAAATATCATTTATGATTTTAAACGAAGTGAAACAATTTCAACTCATAATGAACAGTTTAAATATGGTTATGAAACTGTTCTTTGAAGAGTTGATTTGTGATAGAGAGTTTGAAAATTTCAGAAAAATGAGTATTCATTCTCGAAGCTTTTCGTCTGACACTTTTCAAGAGAATCTGTCAGAAATGAAGTGAAGTGAGTCACTTATATAGAGACAAGTGAGTCACTTATATGTCTCTATATAAGTGAGTCACTTATATGTCTCTATATAAGTGACTCACTTCACCTTTTTTCTCTATTTCTGACGGATTCTCTTGAAAAGTGTCAGACAAAAAGCTTTGAGAATGAATATTCTACTTTCTAAAATTGTTTATATTGTTTGTTAGAGAATAATTTGATGAGTAAACCATAGAACTAGACAATGCAAGAACTCAAATGGAATTATTAAACTGACTAGTTGGAATTAGCGTGGTAAGCAGATTAGATACACCAAAAATTCAATGATACTTTGAAAGTTTGTTTTTTTCTATTTAGTCTCCGACAGCACTTGATTGTTGGAGGCTGATTTGTTGTCACTGATGACATGTATTATAATAGGTGTGTTGTTTACTGATATTCGAGTGATAATGGTGTGGCATAGTGGTTAGTGCAGCTGCCTTGATTGACGATGGTTGCACGTTCAAATATTCGTTGGAAGGGATCCAAAATAATGTGAGTGTAAATTGGAAGGTGGGGCATGGTATGCAAATCTGTGGAGAAGTGTACAATGTTTTTCTAATTCATCACAGAAATTGACCAGTCTCAAACGACCAAACGACACACATTTAATTTGTCATCAAAAATGACTGCAAAATGTCTGATGGCAAACTACTTTCCAAGAAAAAAATGCCATTGATGGCAATATAGCCACTGTCTACATGTATTTGAAACATCAACATTTCTTGTAATAGGTCATATTGTTTTGATTATTCAACGATAAAGTAACAGATTTTCGGGAGATAGATGACTTTTTAAATCCACGCTGTTAATGTTAATACTAGCAATGCATCGTTGAACATAATATTAAAGTATTATTTAATAAATTCAAATATTTTTTGGCGTTATAAATTGCCCTTCTCAGGATTTATATAAAAATGTTTTAGATGTTAAAATTTTCGTTGAACGAAAAAACAAAAACACAAATTAGCTTGAAAGTAGTCATAATAAAAAACAGTAAAAATGCTTTATTGTTGAATTTTACTTGTATGAACTGTTTTACTGATAAATTTTACCAAAGAAAGTGAAAATTTACAGTTTTTTATGATTACTTTTATGCACTTTTGTATTTTGGTTATATGAAATTTTTAATACTGTAAATATTTTTATATAAATCTTGACGAGGCCGACATATAGCGCCGAAAACACTTGAGTTTGTTATCATTTTATTACTATGTTTTTCATCGTCGTTTGGTCAGGCACCCAAACTCAATCGGGGCCAGCACAAATTAAAGCCAGGCTGAGGGTCTATTCCATTACCACCCTGGGCTGCTGTGCTGCCCAGATTAGATGCTGGCAGTGATGGTGTTAAGCCAACATTGAGTTGCGTCATCCAAAACCTGCAGACCTCCTGTTCTTCTTGGTACATGATGTGTGAGACTACAAGATATGACATAATCGGTAGTTTGCTCAGTGGCGCCACATTCTCAATTTAATGATGGAGCCAGACTCCATTTGTACATGGACGAGTGAAAACGTCCTACACTAGTCCACAGGGGATTAAGCCTTACCCAAGATGTTCTGAGCAGACTCATTCCAAGTGGCCTTGAACTGAACCTGGTAATGAAAGCGCAGACCCTTGAAGTAGTCCGCGTTTCATTTATGTTTCGTTCACTATTTCACGCAGATGTCGAGTTTAGACAAACTACCCAATAGTTTTCTCGCATCAGGAACAAATGAGCGTCTTGATCTAATTTTCCCCAGGTGCGCATCCTGTTGCCCATCCAACTGTTTGTGCAGTACATAGTTGAGATCATGGATAGCATGATTCGCCAAGGAAAGTGTCACTCCTGATCGGCGGTGCTCAGCTGGCTGAATGCCTGCAAAAACAGGCAAGTCCTCCGTTGGTGTGGGATGCATGCATCCAGTGACAATGTGCAAAGCTTCATTGAGAATGCTGTCAATGAGGCGAGTATGCGTACTATGAAACAACATTGGTGCGCAGTAGTCAACGGTGGAGTAGACCAAGGAAAGAGCAGAGATGCGCAATGTCTTGGCACCTGCACCTCATCCGGATCCTGCAAGATGCCTCAAGAGCGCAACTCGGGTGGAGAGTTTCTTGTGCAAAGCCTCGAGTTGTGACGGAAAGTAAGCGACCTATCCAGCTTTACCCCAAGATACGTTGGGACTAGACAGGGAGGCAATAGGTTGCCATTGTTGTAAACATTAGGCTCACGTTTGGCCTCTCTGTTGTTAAGATGAAAGGCCGCCGTCACCGTTTTCGTATTGCTGAGCTTCAGTTTACAAGTCTGGAGATAAGTTGAAAGTGTAGTCATGTCTTGGCTTAAAGTGTCCTCCACAGCCTTCCGATCTCGAGAAGTATACAGCAATGCTAAGTAATCAGCATATGCATACTTCAGAGAAGTCATGGAAGGCAGATCGTATGTGCAGGTATTGAAAACGAGGGGAGCCAAGACTGATTCTTGTAGGAGGCCGTTTTGCAAACGTCTTACCTGCTTTGTTTGCTGTCAACAGTAGTGAGCGTGAAGCTTCTATTCCGGACAAGCTGCATGATCATTCGGACTATGTGCTTATTCAGGAGAAGCCTAAGCAACTTGCAGGTTAGACCAAGGTGCCACAAAGTGTCGAAAGCAGTTGTCAAATTGACAAACACGGCACCAGCCTTCTTCTTGACCTCAAACAAATCCTCGATGTTTTGAGTAAGCAAAACAGTCTGATCCACGGTTGACCTTTCCCGTCAGAATCCAACCTGCTTCCTAAAGAGAAGTGGGTCAACAATCGGCTCAATGCGAGCGTGTATGAGCCTCTCGAGGATCTTGTAGGGGACACAAAGCAAGAAAAAGGGACGATAGCTTTTTAGGTATTCTACAGGCTTCTTGAGTTTAGGAATCGCCACTACCAGTGCTCTTCTCCAGAGTTTTGGAATTTTGAAGTGGCGCAGGCAGGAAAAAAGGAAGCCACACAACAAGGACTTCAGCGCAGCTTTAGCACGGGTTATTAGCTCCGGACAAATGGAATCTGGGCCTAGAGCTTTTCCTGGTTTTAGGTGTTTGAGGACAGCAGCGAACTCCTGAGAAGTAAAACTTTAAGAGATGTTCACTAGACCTGCTGGAGTATCCCTCCAAATATCTGACACTTCTTGCGAGGTGAGTCGAGATGACTCACGGTCAATACCCTCGTATCTGCCGTTTCTAATCGTCTGATCATCTCGGACGCAATAGCGTTAGCTAAGACGGCGCAGTGACAAGGGGAGCGCCATGTCCTACCAGTTAGGTTGTTCAATAAACTCCATGCTTTTGGGCTAGAATGCGAAAAAATCGATAGTCTGAACGGCCTCGTAGCATCGATCTCTGCGTTTCTTGTCGAGCCTGAGGAGCAGAGCAGTGGTAGCCCTGTTAGAGTCGCTTCATTCTGGCGACTGCAGAAATGTACGGTAGAGGTTCTCGCACTCAGCATCCCAACACTGTATGTGGTTATTTCGACGACCAGGTGGGATAGAGTTTTTGCCTGCTGTTCTGATGACATTGCAAAACTCGTGGTAGGCCAGATCCAGATCCGGTAAATCTGGTTACAACAAACTCTTGGTAAGTTTGTTGGTCAATCTATTGTAGTGGCTCCAGTTGGCCTTGCAGAAGTTCCATCGCTTAACAGGCTTGCTTGGAAGAGCAAGGACAAGTCTTGGTGGAACAATAAGCAAGAGTCGATGTTGTGACCTAGGGAACTTCCCTAAGATGCGTCTGTCAGGTGCACGGCTGTTTGAACCGACACTGACAAATGTCAGATCAGGGTTGGTGCCAGTGTTCAAGCGGCCAAAATAAAATGAGGCCACATCCTTTTGATCGTGGAGAAAAACAAGGCCGTTTAGGCTTGCCCAAGCAACAAGGCACTCTCCATCGGCACTCTTCTATAAATTATTATGCTTAACTGTGTAATCTACTCTAAAATAACAGTTGATAAGTAAATTCTTATTTTATTAATGTTGTTATTATTGCTCTTAGCAACACACAATTAAACATAGTAATTGCTACGAGCAATAATAACAGCATAAATAAAATAAGAATTTACTTACCAACTGATATTTTTGAGTACATTCGCAATGAAATGCAAATAAAAATTTTAAACAAAGTGGAATACTTTGAACTCATAATGAACAGATTAAGTGTAATTATAGAATACTTCTCATCATTTGGCATAAAAGAATTTGATCAGCAAATCATGGAGCTAGACAAAAAAACAAATGGTGTTCTTAATCTGGCAAGTTGGAGTTAAGATGGTAAGCATATTAGATATCCCAAAAATTATATACCAAAATGAGAGTTTAGTTATTCTATGTAATCGCCCACAGCAGCTTTGTACTACATGTATTTGAAGCAACATCATCTTTTATAATACATCATAATGTTTCGATTAGTCAATATTTGAATAACAGTTTACTTACCCACTGATATTTTGGAGTATATTTAACATGAAATACAAATTATGATTTTAAACGAACTGAAACTGTTTAAACTCATGACGATCGGTTTAAATGGGGTTATGGCATAATTGTTATTGTTTGGCATGGGATAATTTGATGAGTAAACCATATAGCTAGACAATGCAAGAACACAAATGAATTTCTTAAACTGGCACATCGGAATTAGCGTGGTAAGCAGGTTAAGTATCCAAAAAAATCAAAAATTATTTGAAACTTTGGTTATTCTATTTAGTCGTCGACAACATTTGATTGTTGGAGGCTGATTTGTTGCAACTGTTGATGTGTGTTAAAGTAGCCGCCTTGTTTACTATCATTTCAGTGGTGATGGTGTGCTATAGTGGTTAGTACAGCTGCCTTCATTAATAATGGTTGCAGGTTCGATGGTTTGGTGGATAAGTTCCAAGATAAGGCAGTGTAGACTGGTGGGTGGGACACGAAATATCAATCTACGGGGAAGTGTACACAAGAGTATAGTATATTTTGATTATTCACAAAAATTGACCAATCAAAACGACCAAAACTCACACGTTCAATATGTCATTAAAAATGACTGCAAAATGTCTAACGACAAATTACTTTCCAAGGACAAACTGTCATTGATGACCATATAGCCACTGCTAACATGTATTTGATACATCAACATTTTTTGTGATATGTCATAATGCTTTGATTATTTAACAATGAAATAACAATTTACTTACCAACTGAGATTTTAGAGTAGATTGAACATGAAATACAAATTATGATTATAAACGAAGTGAAACAGTTTAAACTTATGCTCAACAGTTTAGATGAGGTTATAGAATAGTTGTCATCGTTTAGCATGGGTTAATTACATGAGTAAACCACAGAGTTGGACAATGCAAGCGCACAAATGCAGTTTTAAACTGGCACATTGGCATTAGCGTGGTAAGCATATTACATACACAAATTAAGAATTGAAAATTTAGTTATTTTATTAAATCACCAACAGCATTTGATTGTTGGAGGCAGATTTGTTGTCACCATTTATGTATATTAAAGTAAGTATGTTGTTACTATCATTCAAGTGGTGATGGTTAGTGTAGCTGCCTTTATTAACAATGGTTGAAGGTTTGACTGTTTGGTGGCAGAGTTTCAAGATAAGGTGAAGTGAAACAATTTAAACACATATTGATCAGTTTGGATGTGGTTATCAAATAGTTGTTATCATTTGGCATAAAATAATTTGATGTGTAAACTATGCAGCTAAAAAATGCAATGCAAATAGAGCTATTAAACTGGCAAGTTGAAATTAGCGTGATAAGCAGATCAGATATTCCCAAAACTTAAATTTTTGAAACTTTGATTATTTTAGGTAGTTGCCAATACTAATTAATTGTTGGAGGCTAATTTGTTGTCACTTTGATGTGTATTATAATAGATATGTTGCTTACTATTATTCGAGTGGTGATGGTGTGTTGTAGTGGTTAATGCAGCTGCCTTCATTAACAAGGTTTGGAGGTTCGAATGTTTCGTTGTAAAATTTATATTTTATCACAATTTGTTTTGATTTATCACATTAATTGACCAATCAAAAACGACTAAAAGTTACACTTTTAATATGTCATTGCAGGTGACGGCAAAATGTCTAACGGCAAACTACTTTCCAAGGACACAATACTCTTGATGGCAAAATAGCCACTGTCTACATGTATTTGATACATCAACATTTCTTGTAATACATCATAATGTTTCAATTATTTAACAATAAAATAACCATTTACTTACCAACTGATATTTTAAAGTATATTCATCATGAAATATCATTTATGATTTTAAACGAAGTGAAACAATTTCAACTCATAATGAACAGTTTAAATATGGTTATGAAACTGTTCTTTGAAGAGTTGATTTGTGATAGAGAGTTTGAAAATTTCAGAAAAATGAGTATTCATTCTCGAAGCTTTTCGTCTGACACTTTTCAAGAGAATCTGTCAGAAATGAAGTGAAGTGAGTCACTTATATAGAGACAAGTGAGTCACTTATATGTCTCTATATAAGTGAGTCACTTATATGTCTCTATATAAGTGACTCACTTCACCTTTTTTCTCTATTTCTGACGGATTCTCTTGAAAAGTGTCAGACAAAAAGCTTTGAGAATGAATATTCTACTTTCTAAAATTGTTTATATTGTTTGTTAGAGAATAATTTGATGAGTAAACCATAGAACTAGACAATGCAAGAACTCAAATGGAATTATTAAACTGACTAGTTGGAATTAGCGTGGTAAGCAGATTAGATACACCAAAAATTCAATGATACTTTGAAAGTTTGTTTTTTTCTATTTAGTCTCCGACAGCACTTGATTGTTGGAGGCTGATTTGTTGTCACTGATGACATGTATTATAATAGGTGTGTTGTTTACTGATATTCGAGTGATAATGGTGTGGCATAGTGGTTAGTGCAGCTGCCTTGATTGACGATGGTTGCACGTTCAAATATTCGTTGGAAGGGATCCAAAATAATGTGAGTGTAAATTGGAAGGTGGGGCATGGTATGCAAATCTGTGGAGAAGTGTACAATGTTTTTCTAATTCATCACAGAAATTGACCAGTCTCAAACGACCAAACGACACACATTTAATTTGTCATCAAAAATGACTGCAAAATGTCTGATGGCAAACTACTTTCCAAGAAAAAAATGCCATTGATGGCAATATAGCCACTGTCTACATGTATTTGAAACATCAACATTTCTTGTAATAGGTCATATTGTTTTGATTATTCAACGATAAAGTAACAGATTTTCGGGAGATAGATGACTTTTTAAATCCACGCTGTTAATGTTAATACTAGCAATGCATCGTTGAACATAATATTAAAGTATTATTTAACAAATTCAAATATTTTTTGGCGTTATAAATTGCCCTTCTCAGGATTTATATAAAAATGTTTTAGATGTTAAAATTTTCGTTGAACGAAAAAACAAAAACACAAATTAGCTTGAAAGTAGTCATAATAAAAAACAGTAAAAATGCTTTATTGTTGAATTTTACTTGTATGAACTGTTTTACTGATAAATTTTACCAAAGAAAGTGAAAATTTACAGTTTTTTTATGATTACTTTTATGCACTTTTGTATTTTGGTTATATGAAATTTTTAATACTGTAAATATTTTTATATAAATCTTGACGAGGCCGACATATAGCGCCGAAAACACTTGAGTTTGTTATCATTTTATTACTATGTTTTTCATCGTCGTTTGGTCAGGCACCCAAACTCAATCGGGGCCAGCACAAATTAAAGCCAGGCTGAGGGTCTATTCCATTACCACCCTGGGCTGCTGTGCTGCCCAGATTAGATGCTGGCAGTGATGGTGTTAAGCCAACATTGAGTTGCGTCATCCAAAACCTGCAGACCTCCTGTTCTTCTTGGTACATGATGTGTGAGACTACAAGATATGACATAATCGGTAGTTTGCTCAGTGGCGCCACATTCTCAATTTAATGATGGAGCCAGACTCCATTTGTACATGGACGAGTGAAAACGTCCTACACTAGTCCACAGGGGATTAAGCCTTACCCAAGATGTTCTGAGCAGACTCATTCCAAGTGGCCTTGAACTGAACCTGGTAATGAAAGCGCAGACCCTTGAAGTAGTCCGCGTTTCATTTATGTTTCGTTCACTATTTCACGCAGATGTCGAGTTTAGACAAACTACCCAATAGTTTTCTCGCATCAGGAACAAATGAGCGTCTTGATCTAATTTTCCCCAGGTGCGCATCCTGTTGCCCATCCAACTGTTTGTGCAGTACATAGTTGAGATCATGGATAGCATGATTCGCCAAGGAAAGTGTCACTCCTGATCGGCGGTGCTCAGCTGGCTGAATGCCTGCAAAAACAGGCAAGTCCTCCGTTGGTGTGGGATGCATGCATCCAGTGACAATGTGCAAAGCTTCATTGAGAATGCTGTCAATGAGGCGAGTATGCGTACTATGAAACAACATTGGTGCGCAGTAGTCAACGGTGGAGTAGACCAAGGAAAGAGCAGAGATGCGCAATGTCTTGGCACCTGCACCTCATCCGGATCCTGCAAGATGCCTCAAGAGCGCAACTCGGGTGGAGAGTTTCTTGTGCAAAGCCTCGAGTTGTGACGGAAAGTAAGCGACCTATCCAGCTTTACCCCAAGATACGTTGGGACTAGACAGGGAGGCAATAGGTTGCCATTGTTGTAAACATTAGGCTCACGTTTGGCCTCTCTGTTGTTAAGATGAAAGGCCGCCGTCACCGTTTTCGTATTGCTGAGCTTCAGTTTACAAGTCTGGAGATAAGTTGAAAGTGTAGTCATGTCTTGGCTTAAAGTGTCCTCCACAGCCTTCCGATCTCGAGAAGTATACAGCAATGCTAAGTAATCAGCATATGCATACTTCAGAGAAGTCATGGAAGGCAGATCGTATGTGCAGGTATTGAAAACGAGGGGAGCCAAGACTGATTCTTGTAGGAGGCCGTTTTGCAAACGTCTTACCTGCTTTGTTTGCTGTCAACAGTAGTGAGCGTGAAGCTTCTATTCCGGACAAGCTGCATGATCATTCGGACTATGTGCTTATTCAGGAGAAGCCTAAGCAACTTGCAGGTTAGACCAAGGTGCCACAAAGTGTCGAAAGCAGTTGTCAAATTGACAAACACGGCACCAGCCTTCTTCTTGACCTCAAACAAATCCTCGATGTTTTGAGTAAGCAAAACAGTCTGATCCACGGTTGACCTTTCCCGTCAGAATCCAACCTGCTTCCTAAAGAGAAGTGGGTCAACAATCGGCTCAATGCGAGCGTGTATGAGCCTCTCGAGGATCTTGTAGGGGACACAAAGCAAGAAAAAGGGACGATAGCTTTTTAGGTATTCTACAGGCTTCTTGAGTTTAGGAATCGCCACTACCAGTGCTCTTCTCCAGAGTTTTGGAATTTTGAAGTGGCGCAGGCAGGAAAAAAGGAAGCCACACAACAAGGACTTCAGCGCAGCTTTAGCACGGGTTATTAGCTCCGGACAAATGGAATCTGGGCCTAGAGCTTTTCCTGGTTTTAGGTGTTTGAGGACAGCAGCGAACTCCTGAGAAGTAAAACTTTAAGAGATGTTCACTAGACCTGCTGGAGTATCCCTCCAAATATCTGACACTTCTTGCGAGGTGAGTCGAGATGACTCACGGTCAATACCCTCGTATCTGCCGTTTCTAATCGTCTGATCATCTCGGACGCAATAGCGTTAGCTAAGACGGCGCAGTGACAAGGGGAGCGCCATGTCCTACCAGTTAGGTTGTTCAATAAACTCCATGCTTTTGGGCTAGAATGCGAAAAAATCGATAGTCTGAACGGCCTCGTAGCATCGATCTCTGCGTTTCTTGTCGAGCCTGAGGAGCAGAGCAGTGGTAGCCCTGTTAGAGTCGCTTCATTCTGGCGACTGCAGAAATGTACGGTAGAGGTTCTCGCACTCAGCATCCCAACACTGTATGTGGTTATTTCGACGACCAGGTGGGATAGAGTTTTTGCCTGCTGTTCTGATGACATTGCAAAACTCGTGGTAGGCCAGATCCAGATCCGGTAAATCTGGTTACAACAAACTCTTGGTAAGTTTGTTGGTCAATCTATTGTAGTGGCTCCAGTTGGCCTTGCAGAAGTTCCATCGCTTAACAGGCTTGCTTGGAAGAGCAAGGACAAGTCTTGGTGGAACAATAAGCAAGAGTCGATGTTGTGACCTAGGGAACTTCCCTAAGATGCGTCTGTCAGGTGCACGGCTGTTTGAACCGACACTGACAAATGTCAGATCAGGGTTGGTGCCAGTGTTCAAGCGGCCAAAATAAAATGAGGCCACATCCTTTTGATCGTGGAGAAAAACAAGGCCGTTTAGGCTTGCCCAAGCAATAAGGCACTCTCCATCGGCACTCTTCTATAAATTATTATGCTTAACTGTGTAATCTACTCTAAAATAACAGTTGATAAGTAAATTCTTATTTTATTAATGTTGTTATTATTGCTCTTAGCAACACACAATTAAACATAGTAATTGCTACGAGCAATAATAACAGCATAAATAAAATAAGAATTTACTTACCAACTGATATTTTTGAGTACATTCGCAATGAAATGCAAATAAAAATTTTAAACAAAGTGGAATACTTTGAACTCATAATGAACAGATTAAGTGTAATTATAGAATACTTCTCATCATTTGGCATAAAAGAATTTGATCAGCAAATCATGGAGCTAGACAAAAAAACAAATGGTGTTCTTAATCTGGCAAGTTGGAGTTAAGATGGTAAGCATATTAGATATCCCAAAAGTTATATACCAAAATGAGAGTTTAGTTATTCTATGTAATCGCCCACAGCAGCTTTGTACTACATGTATTTGAAGCAACATCATCTTTTATAATACATCATAATGTTTCGATTAGTCAATATTTGAATAACAGTTTACTTACCCACTGATATTTTGGAGTATATTTAACATGAAATACAAATTATGATTTTAAACGAACTGAAACTGTTTAAACTCATGACGATCGGTTTAAATGGGGTTATGGCATAATTGTTATTGTTTGGCATGGGATAATTTGATGAGTAAACCATATAGCTAGACAATGCAAGAACACAAATGAATTTCTTAAACTGGCACATCGGAATTAGCGTGGTAAGCAGGTTAAGTATCCAAAAAAATCAAAAATTATTTGAAACTTTGGTTATTCTATTTAGTCGTCGACAACATTTGATTGTTGGAGGCTGATTTGTTGCAACTGTTGATGTGTGTTAAAGTAGCCGCCTTGTTTACTATCATTTCAGTGGTGATGGTGTGCTATAGTGGTTAGTACAGCTGCCTTCATTAATAATGGTTGCAGGTTCGATGGTTTGGTGGATAAGTTCCAAGATAAGGCAGTGTAGACTGGTGGGTGGGACACGAAATATCAATCTACGGGGAAGTGTACACAAGAGTATAGTATATTTTGATTATTCACAAAAATTGACCAATCAAAACGACCAAAACTCACACGTTCAATATGTCATTAAAAATGACTGCAAAATGTCTAACGACAAATTACTTTCCAAGGACAAACTGTCATTGATGACCATATAGCCACTGCTAACATGTATTTGATACATCAACATTTTTTGTGATATGTCATAATGCTTTGATTATTTAACAATGAAATAACAATTTACTTACCAACTGAGATTTTAGAGTAGATTGAACATGAAATACAAATTATGATTATAAACGAAGTGAAACAGTTTAAACTTATGCTCAACAGTTTAGATGAGGTTATAGAATAGTTGTCATCGTTTAGCATGGGTTAATTACATGAGTAAACCACAGAGTTGGACAATGCAAGCGCACAAATGGAGTTTTTAAACTGGCACATTGGCATTAGCGTGGTAAGCATATTACATTCACAAATTAAGAATTGAAAATTTAGTTATTTTATTAAATCACCAACAGCATTTGATTGTTGGAGGCAGATTTGTTGTCACCATTTATGTATATTAAAGTAAGTATGTTGTTACTATCATTCAAGTGGTGATGGTTAGTGTAGCTGCCTTTATTAACAATGGTTGAAGGTTTGACTGTTTGGTGGCAGAGTTTCAAGATAAGGTGAAGTGAAACAATTTAAACACATATTGATCAGTTTGGATGTGGTTATCAAATAGTTGTTATCATTTGGCATAAAATAATTTGATGTGTAAACTATGCAGCTAAAAAATGCAATGCAAATAGAGCTATTAAACTGGCAAGTTGAAATTAGCGTGATAAGCAGATCAGATATTCCCAAAACTTAAATTTTTGAAACTTTGATTATTTTAGGTAGTTGCCAATACTAATTAATTGTTGGAGGCTAATTTGTTGTCACTTTGATGTGTATTATAATAGATATGTTGCTTACTATTATTCGAGTGGTGATGGTGTGTTGTAGTGGTTAATGCAGCTGCCTTCATTAACAAGGTTTGGAGGTTCGAATGTTTCGTTGTAAAATTTATATTTTATCACAATTTGTTTTGATTTATCACATTAATTGACCAATCAAAAACGACTAAAAGTTACACTTTTAATATGTCATTGCAGGTGACGGCAAAATGTCTAACGGCAAACTACTTTCCAAGGACACAATACTCTTGATGGCAAAATAGCCACTGTCTACATGTATTTGATACATCAACATTTCTTGTAATACATCATAATGTTTCAATTATTTAACAATAAAATAACCATTTACTTACCAACTGATATTTTAAAGTATATTCATCATGAAATATCATTTATGATTTTAAACGAAGTGAAACAATTTCAACTCATAATGAACAGTTTAATTGTAATTATGGAATGGCTGTTATTGTTTGCCATAAGATAATTTGATGAGTAAGCCACAGAGCTAAACAACGGAAAAGCACAAAAAAATTCTCAACCCAGCAAGGTAACATTTGCATGGTAAGCAGGTTTGATACATTAAAAAATTAAAACCAACTTGAAAGTTTGTTAATCTATTTAGTCGCCAACAGCATTTGATTGTTGGAGGCCGATAAGTTGTCATGAATGATGTGTATTAATATGAAGTGTTGTTTACTATTATTCAAGTTTTATTATTTGTCTAGTTTTATTCAAGTGGTGATGATGTGATGTAGTGGTTATTGCAACTGCCTCCAATAACGGTGATTTCAGGTAGGAATATTCTGGGGCTGGGTTCCAAGATAAGATACTGTAGACTGAAAGGTGGAACATGCTATGTGATTAAACGTTTAATATGTCATAAAAGTTAACGCAAAATGTCCGATGGCAAACTACTTTCCAAGGACAAAATGCCGTTGATGGCAAAATAGCCACTGCCTACATGTGTTTGAAACATCAACATTTCTTGTAATACGTCATAATATTTTGATTATTTATTTATAAAATAACAATTTACTTAGCAACTGATTTTTTAAATCACATTAAACATGAAATACAAATTATAATTTTAAACCAAATAAAATGTTTTTTATTTATAGTGAAGTCTTTAAATGTGGTTATGAAATAGTTGTCATCGTTTAGCATGGGATAATTTGATAAGTGAACTATGGGGCTAAACAATGCAAGAACACAAATAGATCTTTTGAACTGGCAAGTTGGAATTAGCATGGTAAGTAGGATTGATTCACCAAAAACTAATTATCGGTTTGAAAGTTTGTTTTTTTCTATTTAATCGCTGACAGCATTTGATTGTTGGAGGCTGATTTGTTGTCACCATTGATGTGCATTAAAATAAGTGCGTTTTTTACAATTTTTCAAGTGGTGATGGTGTGTTATAGTGCTTCATGCAACTGCCTAACAACGGTTGCAAGTTCAAATGTTTGGTGAATAGGTTTCAAGATAAGGCAGTGTAGACTGGAAGTTGGGACATGAAATGTCAATACATGAGGGAGTGTACACATACATACAATTTATCTTAATTAATAACAGAAAGTGATCATTCAAAAACGACCAAAACTCGCACATCTACTAAATAATTAAAAATGACGAAAAAATTTGTTAAGGCAAACTACTTTCCAAAAACAAAATGAGGTTGATGGCAATATACCCACTGCCTACGTTTATTTGATACGTCAACATTTCTTATTAAAAGAAAATACGTCATGTAGCTTTGATCAATCAATAATAAAATATCAATTTACTTACCACCTCATATTTTAGAGTAGATTCAACATGATATACAAAGTATGATTTTAAACGAAGTGAAGCAGTTTAAACTGATAATGAACAGTTGAAAGATTGAATAGTTGTTATGGTTTTCCAGGGGACAATTTGATGAGTAAGGCATAGAGCTAGACAATTCAAGAACACAAATGGAATTCTTAAACTGGCAAGTTGGAATTAGTGTGGTTAGTTGGTTAGATAAACCAAAAATTAAATAACAGATTAAAAGTTGGAATATTTTCTTTACTGTAGTTTAGTTGAGATTTGAGATATTTTTGTTTGGTTGGTTAGATAAACCAAAAATTAAATAACAGATTAAAAGTTGGGATATTATATTTAATTGCTGACAACATTTGATTGATGCATACTGATTTGTTGTCACCATTGTTGTGTATTAAAATAGGTGTGTTGTATACTATTATTCAAGTGGTAAGGGTGTGGTGTAGCAGTTAGTGCTGCTGTCTACATTAACAATGGTTGCACGTTCGAACGTTTGGTAGCAAAGATCCAAGATCAGGAAACGTAAACTTGTGGGTGGGGCACGATATTTGAATATATAGGTGAATATATACAGGGGCAAAAATTTTTAATTTTTCTCAAGAATTGACCAATTGAAAACGACCAAAAATCACAAGTTGAATACGTCATTAAAAATGATAGCAAAATGTCTGACGACAAACTACTTCCCAAGGACAAAATGTCGTTGATGATGGCATAATAGCCACTGCCTACATGTGTTTGAAACACGAACATTTCTTATAATACGTCATGATATTTCAAGTATTCAATAATAAAATAACAATTTACTTACCAACTGAGATTTTAGAGTAGATTGAACATGAAATACAAATTATGATTTTAAACAAAGTGAAACAATTCAAACTCAAAGTTGTCAGTTTAAATGTGGAATAGTTGTTACCGTTTGGCATGGAATATTTGATGAGTAAGCCATAGAGCTAGAAAATCCAATTACAGAAATGGATTTCTGTTAGTTGGCAAGTTAGAATTAGAATGGTAAGCATGTTAGAAAAACTAAAAACTGAATAAGTGTTTGAAAGCTTGATTATTCTATTCAATCGCCGACTGCATTTGATTGTTGGAGGCTGCTTTGTTGTCACCATTGATGTGTATTAAATCAGATGTCTTGTTTACTATCATTGGAGTGATGATGGTGTGGCATAGTGGTTAGTGCAATTACATTCTTTAGCAATGGTTGTAGGTTCGAATGTGGTAGCAGGGTTCCAAGATAAAGTATTGTAGACTGGAGCATGGGGCACAGAAGTGCCCCATTGCTCCAGGACACATATTGTTTTATTTCACCAAAGAAATTGACCAATCAAAAACGATCAAAAGTCACACGATTAATATGTCATTAAAAATGACACCAAATGTCTGATGACAAATGGTTTCCCTGGACATAATGCCCCTGATGGCAAAATGGTCACTGCCTACATGCATTTGAAACATTAACATTTCTTGTAATATGTTATAATGTTTTGATTGTTCAACAATAAAATAACAATTTACTTACGGCCTTATATTTTTAAGTAGATTCAACAGGAAATACAAATTATGATTTTAAACGAAGTGAAACAGTTTATACTCATAATAAACAGTTTATATGTGGTTATGGAAAACTTCTTATTGTTTGGCAAAGAATAATTTGATGCGTAAACCATAGAGATAGACAATGCAAGAACACAAATAGAGTTTTTAAACTGGAAAGTTGGAATTAGCTAGGTAAAGAAGTATTAAAATTGACCAAAAATTGACCAATCAAAACAACCATACATCACCCATTTAATATGCCATTAAAAATGAGTGCAAAATGTCTGACAGTAAATTATTTTCCAATTACATAATAACGTTGATGGCAATATAGCCACTGCCTACATGTGATTGAAACATTAACATTTCTTGTAATATATCATAATGTTTCGATTATTCAACAATAAAATAACAATTTACTTACCAACTGAGATTTTAGAGTAGATTGAACATAAAATACAAATTATGATTTTAAACAAAGTGAAACAATTTAAACTCATAATCAACAGCATAAATGTGTTTATGGAATGGTTGTTATCATTTGGAATTGGATGGTTTAACGAGTAAGCCATAGAGCTAGGCGATGGAGAAACAAAAATGGAGTTCTTAAACCGGCAAGTTGGAATTAGCGTGGTAAGCAGATTAAATACATCAAAACATCAATAAATGTGTGAAAATTTGGTTATTTTATTGAGTCGCTAATAGCATTTGATTGTTGAAGTCTAAATTGCTGTCACTATTGATGTATATTTACAAAGGTGTGTTGATTACTATCAGTTAAGTGATGAGGTTGTGGTATAGTGGTTAGTGCAGCTGCCTTCATTAACAACGGTTGCAAGGTCGAATAATCGGTGGCAGGGTTCAAAGACAAAGCAGTGGAAAGTGGAGAATGGGGTACGGTATGTGAATCTATGAGACAGTGTACACAGGGATAAAACTTGTTTTTACTACAACACAGTAATTGACCAATCATAAATGACCAAAAATCGCACGTTTACTATGTTGTTGAAAATGACCACAAAATTATTACCAAATATTATGACGTATTTCAAGGAATGTTCAATATGTCATTAAAATTGACTGCAAAATGTCAGAAGACAAACTACTTTCCAAGGACAAAATGCGTTTGATGGTAAAATAGCCATTGCCTTCATGTATTTCAATCATGAACATTTTTTGTAATACGCCATATTATTTGGATTATTCAACAATAAAATAACAATTTACTTACCAACTGAGATTTTAGAGTAGATTGAACATGAAATACAAATTATGATTTTAAACCATGCGAAACAGTTTGAATTCATAATAAACAGCATAAATGTGTTTATGGAATGGTTGTTATCGTTTAGAATGGGATAATTTGATGAGTAAACTATGGAGCTAGACAATGCAAGAAAACAAATGGAGTTCTTAACCCGGCAAGTTGGAATTAGCGTGGTAAGCAGTTTAGATGCACTAAAAATTGAATAACAAATTAACAGTTTGGTTATTCTATTTCCTGGCTGACAGCACTTAATTTTTGGAGCTGATTTGCTGTCACCATTGATGTTTATTAAAATGGGTGTGTCGTTTATCATTATTTGAGTGGTAAAGGTGTAGTGCAGATGTTATAAATGCATTGATTTAACCCCTTCAGACCACTAGGACTAATTAGTCCCATTCGGAATTTTTGCCTACTGCTGAGTACATGTCCCTGTCAGATTATTTTAATTATTAAGTATTTTCTTCTAACTAATTTGGCAACCCAGAAAATGCTTTTAAAATTTTGAAAATGCTGAGTCATAAATTTTAAAGCTTAGTGAAGTTTGTGAAATTGATCTTCAATATTGTGCAACTTGAAATATACCTAAATTTCGTAAAATCTATTTTTGAACGTAAAGTAGTTGTTGTTAGGTGTGAAATGCATTTTAGTTACACTCTCAACCGTGGTTTGATAGATTGCAAGTTTTACGCAATTTTCATATTGTTTTAGGAAATGGGACTATTTAGTCCCATTCGGTTTTATATGTACTTTTCAATTACCACTATACAGTATCATATGCAGATGTCAAACAGGCAAATTAGATCAAGGGAATTCATTGTAGGCATTGATTAAGTAGTCCAGCTAACTACAGCTGATAATTCTGATTCATTTAATGGAGATGATCCTATTGATGAAGAAGACGTTGTTTTTCTTGAAGAAGCTACTCCAGAAACAGGCTCTGAAAATGAGGTTTTGGTTACTATTGATGATGCTCGAGCAGACACACAAATTTCAATTGATTCTTCCCCATTAGACTATATATTTTCTTGGCAAAAATACCTCCTGGCAGTAATATTGTTGATATTCCTGTCTGTACTTTATCTGGTGCTGTCAATTTAAAATATGATCATGAGCCACAACCTGCAAATGTGTTTTTGGATGTGACAGATGTCATTACTTTATTGGAGTCCGTGATTGTGCAGAGTCAGTTGTACATGCAACAAAATGAAAAAGTCTTCCAGATTGATTTGGAGGAGATGAAAGCATTCATTGGCATTACCTCATTTATGGGTTACCATGTTGTTCCATGCCTGCGGAATTACTGGAGTCAAGATCCAGGTCTCGGGATAAATGTGGTTGCTAATGTAATGCCTGGTGATCGCTTTTTTTGAGATACAAACAGCATTGCACTTTGTTGACAACGAACAGCCACATGATACAAAAGATAAAATTATTTTTCACATGCTATGAGCCCAACTTCCCAGCAGGCTATAGATGAGCATATGGTAAAATTTAAAGGGCAGCATGCTATGAAGCAATACATGCACATGAAGCCTATCAAACAAGAATTCAAAATGTAGTGTCGCAATGACTCTGCTACTGGATATCTTTTTCAGTTTGATGTGTATGGCGGAAAGCAGGAAAGCAATGTGGGAAGTTTGGGTAAAAATGTCATAATCCAGCTTTCAAGGTCATTGGTGGGTACAAATGTGAGGTTGTTCTTCGACAACTTTTTTACATCACCAACCCTTGTACACAAGCTACAACAAGAAAAAATATTTTGCTGTGGGACTGTTTGGCAAAACAGAAAAGGCATGCCGAAAGATTTCAAAAAAGAGAAAGACATGGCAAGAAGAGGGGTCAACCAAAGAAAATCTCAAGGCTTACACCTTGTAAAATGGATGGACACTAAAGGTGTTGTTCTGCTTTCCACTATAGACTCATGTAACTGATGTTATGGATCAGTTAAAAGTAACATATGAGATTGATCGAAGGTACCCCAGAAAATTCTATCTTCGTCTGTTTTTTGACCTTATTGCCATTGGGTTTGTAAATGCTTTTATTGAGTATACAAAACTTAGGGAAGAAAAATTTCCACACAGCAGGCGTTTGAAAACACTCAAGGACTTCAAACATGGTGTGGCTATGCATTTGATAGGAAGCTTTTCATGTCGCAAACGACTAAAGAAATCTTCATCCTTGAGACTGCCTATGCAAAACTCTGGTGAGCATCTTGTAACCAGAGTTTCATTCGAAGAAAGAGGACGGTGCAAGCTTTGCACCAAACGCAAAATTGACTCTCGTACTTGCATTCGCTGCAACTTGTATCTGTGCCAAACAAGCAAGAAAGACTGCTTTGCAGAAGGGCACAGTGGTGTCCTGCAGTGATTTCATTTTGTAATTTTTGTGGGTGATTTTTGATATTTTTATCACATCTATTCTTTACTTTTATAAGATTTTTGTGTTGTTAGAAATACACCATTATTTAGTTGTTGCGAAAATACGCTTTAGTTTTATTTTGAAAATAAAGTAAAACTGTTCTCAAAGCTAGTTTTGCTTAACGTCATAATTATGAAAAACCAATGCATGGGTGTGCTTAGATGCAGTTTATCATAGATGCTGATCTACTGACGTCAAAGTAAAAACAAATATTCCAGTTTGCATAAAACGTCGTTGAAGTACAGTTAAGGCAAAATGATGTAGGGCCTAGCATCAATATTATGCATTTTGCAGCATGTAAAAGCATTGCATCTCATTCGTCGACTATTTCGCATACATGATTGCGACCCATCATCATGTTGCAAATCATAATCATATAAGCGAAATAATTGACAACTAAAAGGTATTTTTTTTTTATTCAGCAATGCTGGCTCCTAAGACATTTAGCGCCAACTGTAGATGATTAATGTGCAAATTTTTAGTATACTTTTTACACCGAGTAGCTTTTGGCGACCTGTGTTAATCGTTGAGCTGATGTCTTTTAGATAAAATAACAAAATTGAAAACAAAAGCTTGCAAATTTGAGTTTTGAAACATAAGACAATGGATAGCGTATTTTTTGTCCGAGAATTCTTGCATCAAAAGAGAAAAGATTCAGATTTTAATAAAAAGCGAAAAGTACACATGAGACCGGTTGGGACTAATTGGTCCCAATTTTTCCGACGCTTCTCCTACGTCTGTGGATGCATAGAAATTATTTTTTTCTTTCTCAGCTGTTTTTGAGTTGTCAGAAACTCAGTAAAATAAAAAAGTTTCAGTAAATTTTGGCAAAGCAAAAGTACCGATCTGAAGGGATTAAATTGTATTAATTTGTCTCAAAAATTGATCAATTGAAAACGACTCACAGTTACACGTTTAATACATTATCAAATATGAAGGCAAATTATTTGACAGCAAACTACTTTTCAAAGACAAAATGACGTTGCTGGCAAAATAGCCATTTTTTACGTTTGTTTCAAACGCTAAAGTTTCTTGTAATACGTCATAATGACTCAAGTAATCAAAAACAAAATAACAATTTACATACGAACTGATATTTTAGAGTAGATTCAACATCATTTACAAATTATGATTTTTAACCAAGTTTAAAAATTTAAATTCTTAATGAACAGCTTAATTGTTGCTATCTAATAGTTGTGTAAAATATTTTTCACAATTTTTTATTTGTAAGACCCTTTTATTTTAGTGGCACGACACGGGAATCGAACTCGTAACATTAAACCTAGTGTTACTTTGTAAAGTTTAAAGTTTTAAGTATCTCGCATTCAGTTGCATGTAATTTACCCGAAAACCATAAATTTAGCAAGTAGTTTTGAACCTCAAATACAAGCTTGTCTGTTTAATTCAATGACTTCATTTTTGGAAACGTGCATCTTTGACAGTGCGAGTTGCCTGTCATTCTGTTATTTTGTATTTATGCTGTTTGCAAAAATGCTGCTCCAAGTGGAGATTACGTCCTGCTACAAAGTTATTAGTTTGTATCACCGTCTGATCATTGTTCGGTAAGTCCTATAAGTTTATTGTTTTGAAATCTTTAATTTGTACTGTATGAAGCATTATTTGAATAATAATATTCCGTGTTCAAAATCTATAGTTTGATGATTCTGTTTTTCCTCGTTCTACAAATTTAGATAACTTATTCAATTAGCGCTGTTACCGTGTCATGCATCTAGTGTTTATGTTTTTGTCATTACAGAAAAACATTTCTCTCGCCATCACCTTTCATTTGTTCCTTTCATCAGCTCATTTGTTCACAGTATATCATGGTTAACTATTATTGGACTTTTTTGTCTATCGAAGTGAGACGAGACGCATTCATTTGAAGTTCCACATAGAAGCCTAACTTTCGAGCATGCTTTTATAAGTTGTTATCGTTTGGCATAGGAAAATTTAATGAGTAAACTTTAGAGCTAGACAATGTCGGCGCACAAATGGAGTTCTTGAACTGGCAAGTTGGAATTAGCGTGGTATGCAGATTTGACAAACTAAAAATTCAAATGCACTTTGAAAGGTTGTTCATTGTATTTGGTCGTAGACAGTATTGATTGTTGAAGGTTGATTTGTAGTCACCTTCGATGTGTATTATAATAAGTGTGCTGTGTACTATTATTCGAGTGGTGAGGGTGAGGTGTAGTGGTTAGTGCTGCTGCCTTCAATGACAACAGTTGCGAGTTTGAATGTTCGGTGGCAGGGCTTTAAAATAAGACAGTGTAAACTGGAGGGTGAGGCATGATATGTCAGTGTAGACAGAGATAGAAGTTTTTTGATTCATCACAGTAATGGATTAAACAAAAATGACCAAAAGCCACACGATCATTACATGACAAATATGATGCCAAAATGTTTGATGGCAAACTACTTTCCAATCACAAACTGCCGTTAACAACAGTATAGACACTGTTTGCATGTATTTGATGCATCAACATGAAATACAAATAAGTTTTCAAATCATGTGAAATAGTTTAAATTCATAATGAACAGTTTATATGTGTTTATGGAACAGCTTTTATCGTTTGGCATGAGATAATTTGATGAATAAAACATTGAGCTAGACCAGAGGTGGGCAAAGTTTTTAATCGTAGGGCCGCATTGACCATTTAAAAGTTGGCCGAGGGCTACATTGACCATTCAAGAGTTGGCTGAGGGCAAGTACTTAAAAACTTGCAATAGCTTAAAACCTTGCAATAACTTCTTGCAATGTCGTATTACAGGGCTTTGAAAGTGATGATGTCCAAAAAAAGTCATCATTCTCTATTTGGACAAAAAATGCGTCAATTCAAACTAAGAATCGCGTAGCAACTCTTTCAATGATGGCTTCTATCGTTATTGTCTCTTTAGCACGGCAAGTGTGGCCACCCCTGTCATATTAATTAAATTCATGAAAGTTTCTCTGTTGGCGGGCCACACAAATTGCTCTGGCCCGCCACATGCGGCCGCGGGCCGTAGTTTGCCCACCCTAAGCTAGACAATGCAGGAACACAAGTAGAGTTTTTAAATTGGCAAGTTTGAATTAGCGTGGTAAACAGGTTAGATACACCGAAACGTCAATCAATATTTCAATGATTGGTTTTTGCATTTATTTGCCGATAACATTTCATTGTTAGAGGCTCATTTGTTGTCACCATTGATGTGTATTAAAATAGGCGTGTTGTTTATTATTCGAGTGATGTGTGTGTGATGTAGTGGTTCGTGCAGCTGCCTTCATTAGCAATGGTTGCAGGATCGAATGTTTGGTGGCAGGGTACCAAACTAAGGCAGTGTAAACTCAAAGATGGGGTACGGCATTTCGATCTATGGGGGAGTGTACACAAACATACAACTTGTTTTATTGCATCACATGCCTTGGCCAATCAAAAACAACCAAAAGTTGCACGTTGAATACGTCATTAAAATGAGTACAAAATGTTTAATGGCAAACTACTTTTGTAAGACAAAATGCGGTTGATGGCAAAATAGCCACTGCCTACATGTATTTCATTATTTGCAACATGAACCTCTCTTGTAATACGTCAAAATGTTTCCTTCGTCGTTTCAGCTACTTGTTGCGAGCATTATGCAGAAAGATGCATATGCACTACAATGTTTCAATTATTCAACAATTAGAAGACAATTTATTTACGTCCTGATATTTTAATGTAGATTCAACATAAAATACAAATTATAATTTTAAATCATTTTAAACTCACAATGAACAGTTTTATTGAATTGTTGTCATTGTTTGGCATAGGATAATTTGATGAGTAAAGCATAAAGCTGGATTATGCAAGAACACAAATGGAGTTCTTAAACTGGCAAGTTTGGTTATTTTATTCAGTTGCGAACCGCATTTGCTTGTTGAAGGGTAATTTGTTGTCACTTTTGATGTGTATTAAAATAGGTGTGTTGTTTACTGGTATTCGAGTATTGAGGCTGTGGTGTAGTAGTTAGTGCAGCTGCCTTTATTAACTATGGTTGCAGGTTCAAATGTTTGGTGGGAAGGTTCCAAGGTAAGGCAGTGTAAAGAAAAGAATGTAGCATGGGATGTGAATTTGTTTAAATTCATCACAAAAGATGAGTAAATTCAAACGACCAAACGATACACACTCAAATACATCATGAAGCATGATGGCAAAATGTCTGAGGGCAAACTATTTTCCAAGGACAACATATCATTGATGACAAAATCGCCACTGCCCACATGTATTTGATACATCAACATTTTTTGTTTTTCGTCATGTTTTGATTATTTAACATTTAAATAAAAATTTACTTACGACCTGATATTTTACAGTAGATTTAACGTTAAATACAAATTATGATTTTAAATGAAGTGAAACAATTTAAACTCATAACAAACAGGTTAAATGTGGTTATGAAATAGTTGTTATTGTTTGACACAAGATAATTTTATGAGTGAACCATAGATCCAGACAATGCAAAAACACAAATGGATTTCTTAACACTTTCGCTTAATTAAATTACATGATGTGAGATTTTGCGCCGGCTGCGGTGCCACGTGATTAAGAAAACTGTCTACGTTCACTGCTATTGTCATGTAATTTAACCATCTACAGGACTTAGTACAGGGCACAATCATTCGCACACACATTCCAGACGCGTTGATGTCACAAATCAGTTTTGTGTTGGACTTTTGAACTTTTCTCTCAATTGCTATGCTACCTAGAATGCGAGTGGGAGAAAGATTTGATTTGCTATTTTACTATAATATCAGTTTAGGGCATTATTCTTCTTTTGTTAAAATTAAGTGTATTTAAAAGTTAAAGTGTGATGCTTTACCGTGCTTGCTTTTCAGTGCTTTGTTGTAAAAACTTTTCTAAAACTTTTTGTAAAAAGTAACTTTTGTAAAAAATTGCAACTTTGCAAATATCCGTCCTTTTCTGAGTATTTGTGATATGTTTTGGGTAATATAATTAAATGTCCTATTTTGAACAACTAATAAGAATTTTCAAATTGTAGACCAGGAAATCAATCAATAAAATAGAAGTAGTAATAGCAGTGATTTTGTTTAATAACGAATTAAATATAAATAACAAATGATATGAAGTAAAACTGAACAGTATTTGCAATGCTCTTTGCTATAAAACCAGATAGCCGAAACAGCGCCACACACAGGCGTCATACAGCGTGCAACGCTCGACGCAGCCAAAGTGTTAAACTGGCAAGTTTGAATTAGCGTGGTTAGTATGTTCGATACACCAAATATTAAATAACACTTTGAAAGTTTGGTTATTCTTTTCTGACAACATTTGTGACAACAATTAAAATATCAAAAAATGATAATATTTGATTTTTGATGTTTTAATTGTTGTCACCGTTGATGTGTATTAAAATAGGTACGTTGTTTACTGTTATTTGAGTGGTGAGGGTTTGGTGTAGTGATTAGTGAAGCTGCCTACATCAACAATGGTTGCAGGTTCGATTGTTGCATGACAGGGTTTCAAGATAAAGCAATGTAAAATGGAGGGTGGGGCACGGTATGTGAATTTATGAGAGAGTGTACACAAGGGTACAATTTGTTTTAATTCATACATATATTGACCAATTAGAAACGACCAAAAGTCACAAGTTCAATAGATCATAAATGATGACAGCAAAATGTCTGGCGGCAAACTACTTTGCAAGGACGAAACGTCGTTGATGGCAACATAGCTACAGCACAAAGGTGATAGAAACATCAAGCTTTTTTGTAATATGTCATAATGGTTGGAATATTCAACATTAAAACACTAATTTACTTACGACCTGAGATTTTAGAGTAGATTCAACATGAAATACAAATTTTGAGTTTAAACGAGATGAAACAATTTCAATTCATAATGAACAGTTATATTGAGGTTATGGAAAAAATTTTATGGTTTGGGTATATGATATTTGATGAGTAAACCATGGAGTATAACGTGCAAAACCTCAGATAAAGTTTTTAAGTTGGCAAGTTGGAATTAGCGTGGTAAGCAGGTTAGATACACCAAAAGTTGAATAACAGTTTAAAAGTTTGGTTATTCTATTCCTGCTCGAACAGCATTTGATTGTTGGAGTTTGATTTGTTGTCATCATTGATGCGTATTTAAATAGGTGTGTTGTTTACTATCATTCGAGTGTTGTGTGTGTGGTGTAGTGGTTAGTGCAGCAGTCTTCATTAACAACAATTTCAGATTTGAAACTTCGTTGGCAAGGTTCCAAGATAAGACAGTTTACAATTGAGAGTGGGGCACGGTATTTGAATCTATAGGCAAATGTACACAAAAACACAAGTTGTTTTAAATCATCACAGAAATCAATAAATCAAAAACGACTAAGAGTCACACTTTCAGTACGTCATTAGTAATGACGCCAAAATATCTAATGGCAAACTACTTAGCAAGGACAAAATGCCGTTGATGGCATTATAGCCATTCTTTACATATGAATGAAACATTAACATTTCTTGTAATATGTCATAATGTTTTGATTAACCAGCAATTAAATAACAATTTACTTACATCCTGATATTTCAAAGTAGATTCAATGTAAAGTACAAATTATGATTTTAAACGAAGTGAAACTATTTAAATTCATAATGATCAGTTAAAATGTGGTTATGGAATAGTTGTTATTTTTTGGCAAAGAATAATTTGATGAGTAAACCATAGAGCTCAACAATGCAAGAACACAAATGGAGTTATTAAAATGGCAAATTGAAATTAGCCTGGTAAATAGGTCAGACTCACTAAAACTTTATCAATAGTTTGAAAGTTTATTTATTCTATTCATTTGTCGACATCATTTGATTGTTGGAAGCTGATTTGTTGTCACCATTAATGTGTATTAAATTAGGCGTGTTGTTTACTATTATTTGAGTGGTGAGGGTGGTGTAGTGGTTAGTGCAGCTGCCTTGATTAGCAATGGTTGCAGAATCGAATGTTTGGTGGCAGGGTATAAAGATGAAGCAGTGTAGACTGGTGAGTGGGGCATGGTACGTGATATATGGGGGTATAAACAGGGGTACAAGTTGTTTTATTTTATCACATGAATTGGCCAATTATAAACAACCAAAAGTCACACGTTGAATACGTCATTGAAAATCACGGCAAAATGTCTGAGGGCAAACTACTTTCCAAGGAAAAAACGTCGTTGATGGCAAAGAACCTGCTGCATAGATGTATTTAAAACATCAGCATTTTTTGTAATATATCATAATATTTTGATTATTCAACATTTAAAGAACAATTTACTTACGACCTGCTGTTTTAGTGTGGATTCAACATGAAATACAAGTTATGATTTTAAACGAAGTGAATCAATTTAAACTCATAACGAACTGTTTAAGTGTGGTTATGGATTAGCTGTTATTTCTTGGAGTAGAAGAATTTGATGAGTAAAACATAGATCCAGGCAACGCAAGAACACAAATGGATTTCTTAAACTGGCAAGTTGGAATTAGTGTGGTAAGCAGTTTAGATACACAAAATAAGAATAATAGTTTGAATGTTTGTTTATTCTACACCAGTGTTTCCCAACGTTTTTGCTATCGTGTACCAAAATAACGTCATGCGTTGAATGCACGTACACTAATTTATTTTAATCAAATTTGGCTGTAAGACTGTAAAGCATTGACAAGTCTAGGTCTAACCACTTCAAAAGTAGCCCTAGAAATCTACAAAGAGCAATGTTAACGAACTCAACAATAAAAAACAGATACACAAAATAAATTTAATGCGATTTTTTACTTTGTTTGTTGTCCACCAAACGATCAATACGCGGTTTAATAGATTCGCTGATGGCACATCGAAAATCGTGCTGAGGAGCAACTAATCGGTTACGCTTTTTTGATTTTATGTTTAGAAAGGTTGAAAATCCTTGCTCACTTTCCCACGTTGATGGAAATGTTAACAACTGTGAAACAGCACGAGAGGCCAGTGTAGGGTACAATGCAGCAAAGTCAAGCCAGAAGTTAATAGCGGGAGGATCTCTATGTCATATTTTTGCCTCATTATCCTCTTGCAAATCTATTAATTCTTCTTGCTCACCGGTTTCAACAGCCAAGTCGGGTGGATTAACTGAAAAGGGATTTGTTATGTATTCATAACTGACCGCTTCTGGAAAGTACTGTTCCAATTCCTCTTTGAGTGATGCAAGATGACTAGCGATTTCTTCAGAAAAAGAACACTTCATCTTTAAAGATGACAAACATTTGAACATCCCAAGTTGATTGTTTTCTGTGTTCCTTTTCCACAAATCTAATTTTCGAATGAAAGCACCTAGCTTTGAAACAAAATCTACGATTGTCACATTTCGTCCTTGAAGCGACAGATTTACGATATTAAAAGCTTCAAAAATGTTGGAAAGGTATGCTAATCTTTGAACAAATTCATTGTTTTCAAGATCCTTGGAATACGGGTGAGCCAACTCTTTAAAAAGCAATAACATCTCATTCTTCATTTCGAACGGACGTTTAGTAGCATTCCCGCGAGAAAGCCAACGGACTTCGGTGTGATAAAGAAGACTGGTATGTTCCGAGCCTAAGTCTTCACACAGCTGCTTAAAAAACCGGGCATTTAAGGTTGATGCCTTACCAAAATTTATGATTTTCACTACTTGTTTTAAACAAGCTAACAACTGCGCAGGCAGCACTTTAGTGCATAGGGCGAACCTATGAATAAAACAGTGAAAAGATGTGACATTCGGCGAAACAGCTTTAACATAAGACTGACACCCAGACCTACAACCAAGCATTAAGGGAGCTCCATCTGCAGTACACCCAACAAGATTTTTCTAGTCTAGTCAATTCTTCTTAAAAAAACTATCCAAGATATCAAAGATATCTTTCCCTTTTTATAGTTGTAGAAACTTCATGATTCAGTAGTAATTCAGTTTTCATTATATTTGTCTGAGCATAACGGGCATAAACAAGTAATTGACAATAATTGGTAATATCTGTTGATTCGTCCAATTCTATTGCAAATTCAAACTTTGATTCCTTTATCTCTGCTAGTATTTGGTCGACGATATCATCTGGCATTTTCTCAATTCGACACTTGATCGTATTATCCGAATAGGAAAAAGCATTTAACTTTGCGATTGCTTGCTCTCCGAAAACTCGCTTCACTAAAATTTTAGCTCCAGGCAGAATAAGAGACTCTGCAATAGTATGAGGTTGTTTCTGTTTGGCCACTAAAAGAGCAATCTCATAAGAAGCCGCAACTACATCTTTACTTTTCTACTGCATTTGGCCCGTTTTATCCATACGTTGAGGCTTAACGTTGTCAGCCAATCGCTGAAAGTAGCTCTTGTTTGCGTTCATTTTATTTGGGTGATTCCTTTCCAAATGGCGCTTTAGCAAACTAGGCTTCATAGCCGCATTACAAAGCGTTTTTAGGCAAACCACACACTGTGGTAGAATATCCGCGTTGTGTTCAACTGAAGTAAAGCCATACTTAATATCTTTTGGATCATAATTTCGCTCGGACATGACTGAAGTGGCCAAATTTAACTTTGCGTATGCTATTCTTTAGGTTTGCCAAAATTACTAAACAAATATTTGCGATAACTTGCTGCACGTGCTACAATACTCACTGCTCACTGTGATTCGAAAGTTTCTTGATGTGACCAAACGCAAGAACGTTCTTTATTACGTCATAGATCTCATTTACCGATGATTTAAGACTGCAAGTAGCAGATTACGCAATTAACACTTTAGCTGCCGCAATACAAGATATCGGGTTTCGGGCAGTTAATTAAATAGCGTGCGCGGCAGTACACTCGGAAAGCGCTAATTATCACCTGCAGCAGCGAAAGTGTTAAACTATGCTGTACTAGTTGGAATAGAATATTACAAACTGAAAATAAAAAATCAACCTTCAAAAAAATAATCAACTCGCGTACCACCTGATAGACCTTCGCGTACCACTAGTGGTACGCGTACCACCGGTCGGGAATCACTGTTCTACACAAATCTTGTTGGTGGTACAAAATTTTTATATAGTTTTGAAAAAAGTTGTTTGAGCCATAGGCTTTTCGTGACGCTCTTATCAGTTGTGGTATCACGTCAAAAGGAAAGATCTAGAGTGAGTATTGCTTTTTTGTGTTGTATTGTCCATATTTATCCTTCATTCACAAGAAAGCGAATTGTATCGATATATTTTTGACTAGATGTCCGCAATCGCTTGGAAGTTGCCAATTTCGAGGTGTCTGGCTCACCTGTCTTTCACATAAAGGCGGGGGTGTCCCGTTAAGTGCCTTGACAACGACACAACAAGAAAACTTGCTGGCTTTTTCTCTACAACATCTTTTAAATGCAGAGCGCCAAGCAGGGAAGCTGTGAATATTATTTTTAAAGATCTTATGATATGACTCAACAAGGGAAATAAATCCCAGGCGTACCGACTGCGAAGTGAACGCTCCAAGTTTTGTGTGAATAATTTGGACGTTAGGCAATCAAGAAAAGCCAATGTAGCGCTAGTATTGTGAAGCGAGCCAAAGAAAGATTTTGCAAAAGCGAAATGCTACAGAAAGTGCAGCAAGAGGCCAGATAGGAATGCCGCAATTATCGAAAGAGTTTGAGAGTGTAAACAAACTTTTTCTGTTTGCGTAAAACCGAGCGCCGGGTCCTGATATAAGCAGCCTCTAAGAGATTAAGGTGGAAAGAACTGCGTGCTGCGGCGAGGATTGAAAACCGCTCATAATCATAGTTTAATGCACATTGATCATTATCTAAAAGATGCTGACCAATGGCAGAGTCACAATCCGATTTGGTGTTGTTTCGTTTGCATGATCTGTGTGGTTGAGATCGATGTAGACATATCAATTGCTGTTTTAACCATTGCGGAACATGTTGCTTGATGCAATCCTATAGTGGTTGAGACGTTCGCCCTACGTACCGACTGTCACCATGGCACTTATATTCATATATTACAAAACTTTTCTGAATGGTAGGTAGAACATCCTTGCAGGCCACAGGTAGCATCTGCTTAGATGTAAAGACCAAGCGGGTGCTGACAGTCGATGTAAAGATTTTGCATGGTCTTAGAAAATGTAAACAAAGCTGAAGTGCAATATGATTGGTCACATTTTCGTCGCATTGCATTTTAGATTCGTTTACGTTTGTTAGGACCATACAAAATCTTGACATCGACCCTAATGTCTTCATGTGTTCTTTTGATGTGTTCAGCTTGTTCACCACCGTTCCCCTTGATAAAACCATAAAAATCTATTCAGAAACACTTTATGACAATTCTAATTTACAACCACTCATTTCAAAAGACGTGTTTGTTGATTTGATGAAGAGCGGTACATCCTCGATTGAGTTCAGCTTCAACAACACTATGTACAAGCAAACAGACGGAGTAGCCATGAAATCACCACTTGGATCGCCCACTTTCACCGGCCAGTATTTACGTTGGGAGTCCTTTAATCCTCTCAAACGTAAATAAGTCTAATATCTACGTCAGTTCATCGAGCCCTAATGGTTTGCACCAAGCGTAGATTTAATGGAGAAATAGAACGGATCAAGAAAATATTACTGGACAATAGCTATTCTTAAAACGTCATCAACGCTCAGATTGCCAAGAAGATCGCTCAGTTCTCCACCCTCATGCGATTCGTCCCAGAAAAGTGCCCGGTGTACTTGAGAGTCCCTAGGATAGGTAAGTTTTCCACAAACTTGGAAAAAGAAGTCAAAACCGTCGAGAAAGCTGCTATGGTTTCGTCAGCACCCGCTTGGTCTTTACGTTTAAGCAGATGCTGCTTGTGGCCCACAAGGATGTTTTACCTATCACTTAGAAAAGTTTTGTTATATAAGAATATAAGTGCCACTGTGATAGTCGGTACGTAGGACGGACATCTCAACGACTATGATTATAAGCTATGATCATTAAACTATGATTATAAGCGATTTTCAATCCTCGCCGCAGAACGCAGCTCTTTCCGTTTTAATATCAGAGGCTGCTTATATCAAGACCAAGCGCCCGATTTTATGCAGTTAGAAAGATAATTGCAGCATTCTTATTTGGCCTCTTGCTGCACTTTCTGTAGCATTTCGCTTTTGCAAAATCTTTCTTTGGCTCGCTTCACAATACTAGCGCTACATAGGCTTTTCTTGATTGCCTAACGTCCAAATTATTCACATAAAACACTTATTCACTCTACAGTGTAGATTTTCCCTTTTGACACGATACAGCCATTGATGAGTGCATCACGAAAAGCTTATGGCTCAAACAGCCTTTTCCAAAGCGATATTAAAATTAGTTCTTTCAAAGCCCCTTTAGTCACGAATTAAATTGAAGAAAAAATTTTTTGTCAGAAAAGTGACTATAGACGTAAAATCAGCTCCTAATATTAGCACCAAAATTCCGTTAACATGCATGATATAGTGTGAAATCCTACTTTTGCAGATGTGATACATAATAATCAAATGCTTGTAAAACATCTATGGTAACGACAACCACAACATTTTGTTGTGTATCATATATGATACAAAATAAACGAAAAACATAAAGCAGTTTTACTAGTAGTTAATGTAAAATTGATAAAGTTTGTGTGAAGCTAATGCAAGCGATAAAATAAAAGAACAGTAAAAATCTCAATTGTGTGCGTTGCGCTCGTCATTAGTAACTTTTGGTTGGTTTACTCCTCCTTTTCCTAGAAATAACGGTACGGCGCAAACGGCAATCAAAGTTTATGCAGTCAACCTAATTTAATTAGACTAGAGTAACGTTGCAACCCGTTTCGAGCCAACCATAAACGCATATTACTGACTGGTAACCCCACCACTATCAACTTGGACTGCCATTGGTGGGTACCCTAAAGTCGTCTCTTACGACATCCTGGGTGAGTAGCATCAAAATTCTAAGCACGGGTTTCATTTGTGACTTCGTGCCATACGCCATCCCACTACTTGTCACCTGATTGCCTGCTATGGAACCATATGCCGATTCTTTAAGAGACACAAACTTTTTCATCTTATCCTAGTTTGAAATTCAACTTTCCAGTTTGTCTGGTTGCCATGAGTTTTTGACAAACTGTTTAAAAACCTCAAAAAAGGCCTCCAAATTACAGAAAAAACATAAAGACAAAAATTGTTTCCAACTCTTCTTATTTTTGTCCACTACAGTGGACCCAGTATTAGGTCCCACAAGTGTGACGGTCTAAGTTATGCTTTATTTAAAGCCTCTGGCTTCTTATTGGTAACTAACTGCACTGAAGAGACCTGATAGGTCGAAACAGTGTCACTGTCTGCAGTTTGCTAAGTGCATCGCTAGTCTTTTGCATTACTGTACAGGTATTCTTTTGTTTCATGATTGACTTTGTTTCATCGTCCTTCATTAAATTAATAACCATTCAAATAAATCTATTGCTCAAAGATACATTTTCACAGCATCGGTTAATAAAACACTATTATAAGCGGCTTATCATTAACG
Source organism: Trididemnum clinides (assembly GCA_963675345.1). Lineage (NCBI taxonomy): Eukaryota > Metazoa > Chordata > Ascidiacea > Aplousobranchia > Didemnidae > Trididemnum > Trididemnum clinides. Next base: position 4,249,883 of record OY776284.1, on the reverse strand, counting down.
GAAGAAAATTAGTCGAGCAATTTGGTTAAGTAGATGTTTGATTCTTTCTTCCGCTCAAAATATGTTCATATGATCTCTCCGAGACAAATGTTTGTTTATTATACACGCATTAATATAAAAAATCAAACACTCTCACTTACTGGACGAAACGGCAGAACTTTATCCCCAAACTTTTTTACAAGATGATACATACCCAAGCATCAATTATTGTACAGAACAAAAACTAGGGGGCACAATGTATCTGTTTTATAAGCCCAATCAGTCAATCACACAATTAGGTTTTATGGTGGCAAAAATGCTGAAAAAAGCAAAATACTGGCACTAGTTCCTATTCTAAGAAATGCTACTGATGAAAATATCACACCTGATTTTAAGTTGACATAACCTCGATGGATCACCCCATTTACTTGTTGCAGTTGTTCAGCCAATTGCAATGATCTCAAAGTTAAATAACTTACAATCAATTGTTGTTATCTTCTTCTTTGTATGGGCAAGATCTTTCAGTTTTTGAAAAAGCATCTCAGAGTATGAGGTTCTCATTAGCTCGTTTTGCTAGTGCTTAGTTTGACTGGGATTGGTCTTTGCTTGGTAGAATGCTTAGTTTTGCCACCTGTATGCCATATATCAATGGAGGCATCTCGTTAAACGAGCAAGCTTTCCGGCTTGTCCTCCACACTATTCATTTTGTGCTGCGCGTTAAGCAAGAAAGCTGTGAATGCCGTTTTTTCAGTCTTTTGCTATGAATCGACTTGGGAGATGGACCCCAAGTCTACCAAATGTAAAGCGGAGGCTTCAACCACTACGCTACCGCGTTAGTACCGGTGATACTGCTCCCCTCCAATATTCAAAAGCTATCTGCATTCTTGCCAAAGGGAAGAGGAAACCAGCAATTGGAAAAAAAACTTTCAGTGGTTATTCCTCTACCATAACCTTCAAACGTGTTGGCGATGTTTCAGAGATTTTTGAATAGACTAGTCAATTTTCTAAACTCTACAGTTTCTGCTAGTCCTATGGTTCATGTTAGTTGCAAAAATGCATAGCTTTTATTTGATTTGTTGCATTAATACCAGGGATAGCTTCAAAGATACAAATTAGAGCAATTTCATAGACTCTACGTTATAATCCAAGCAGTTTCATGCTGACCACTCCTTTTTTTGACATTTTCCACCCATTTTATGACTACTTTTTTTGTTGACAAATTAGCTAAATTAAATTGTTGAGCTCTCTTAATCTTCAGCTTGCAGTCGATATTTCTTAACGTATGTCAAGCTGCCAAAAGCCTATAAATTTTAACTAAAGTAAGGTGTTTAATTTTCTATCTATTATTTTATTTATGACAATTAAAGACAAAATAAATGCAGACCATTTTTACGGCCAAAATTTGACGCACGATTTGGAATTATCTTTGCGTAATTACCTAAGGCAGCAAAATGATAAAAAGTACAGGTTTACTATATGAAGGTTTAGTCATTACAAAAATGCAATCTGCTCCAACTCCTTGTAGCGGCATTGCAAAAATGGATGCCTTTGTTTATAAAGCACCCTCGTATTAGCTTTGACTTTATTTGCAATTATAGCAGCACTTCACGAAACTGGCTAAACAGTAGAGCTAACATCAGTATCTTTGCCACGTATCGCAGCAATGCTGAGTATTGCAAATGGCATCCAGGATGCCAACACTCTCTGGTAGGAAACCACTGCATAAATGTATGTTTGCATACAATATGTGTATTGGAGTATATTTTGTTTAATAACTTTGCTTTTCGTCTTTTTTAATCTTGCTGTGCCAATTAACATTTTGTAAAAACATAAGTTGATGTCTTAACCTCAACGTTATTTCTATGATATTTATTTATTCTCGGCTTCCTTTTAACACTAGAAGCCCTGAATTATTTCCCCACCTATAAGGACGGATGCGGTCATTTTTGACCGGTTATCTGTAAATCGGTTTTAATAGGTTCTCTCTTTCACTAATTTCGACATATATTGTATGAAAAACACAAAGAAACTATTCTTGCGTATTTGACATTTTTATGATTAATTATTTGACATTTTTATAATTATAATTAATTAAGTAGAAATACAAGGTACACAAATTTATTGACACTCAATCATCACAATTTTTGCATTTTACAATTGTTACTTTTTCGAATGTGTGTTTGCCACATCATACTTTCCCACAGTTTTGGCAAGGAGAGCTAGATTTATTTTTACATGCTACAAACTGGCACTCTTTTCTTTGCTGTGCTTCGTGTGCTAAACCACTGGTTCCCGGCAATGCAATGCTGACTATGTGATCCACTGCTGGAGAAAGAGGTATTGAGCCCACTCCATCTTTTGGTTTGCAAAGAAAGTTCTTTTATAAGCTCAAGCATCAACTGTCTTCTTGATAATTCTAATTTCGTTGTTAGGCAGTAAATAATGTAAGCGTTTATGCAGGCACAGTCGAGAATATTAAAAAATACAGCCACAGGCCATCTTCTAGAGGAACTCTTGCTGGTATGGTATCGAGCCATCTGGTACAGTACATCCACGCCCACCTTGGACTTGTTGTAATACTGTATTGTCTCTGGCAGTTTTTTCTTGTGGCATTGATCAATATTTACGTTTCTGTGCATTGAACTCGGGATGCAAACAACTTTTTTTTATTGCTTTGTATATTGTCAAGCTGCAACCGGATGGCGAAGAAAATATTTCAGAAGCATATAATTCCTTGTCTTTCATTATCAGCTCAGTGCTTGGCATTTCTCGTCGTTGTTTCCGTATAGTGCCGAGGATTGTTGTTTTTTTATGCTTACGTTTTTCCGCTAGCTTTAGGCTGGTAAAGTAGTTGTCGGTGGTGACATTGTAGCCCTTTTTATAATAAGGTTGTAAAAGGGTCAAGCACACATCACCTGGAAGGTCGCTTCATCTTCTTTGGCTAGGATCTATTCCTAAATATGGTTTGCCATTGCAGAAGTATTTTGATTGAGCATCAGTCAAAACCCAGAACTTAATTCCAAATTTGTCTGGCTTGTTAGCAATATATTGTATAAAAGGACACCTGGTTTTGCATTGGAAAAGTTGTTCATCAATAGTCAAATCGAAGTTTGGTACATAGCATTTCTTACAATTTTCTATGAAGCAATTCCACACCTCGGAAATCAAGCAAAATTTATCAGTTTCTCTCCTTTGCCTCCGACTAAAATAGTCATCGAACCTCAAATATTTCATGATTTCCTGGTACCTATTACGGCTCATTGTATTTCGAAAGACTAGTTGTCCCCATTCCTTGCTCCAAAGTTGCTTTACTGGCGTATTCTTCCCGACCAACACTCCTGGAGCGATTTGAAGACCTATAAGACTTTCCAGCTCATTAACATGTAAATCAAAATCGTCATTATCTTTCTTTCCATGGTTGATAGTGTGTTTTTGAATACACCTGAGCATATGTTCATCTATAAATAAATGAAAAGCACTGTAAGGGCTACCGTTTACTACAGGTCTGTGACAATAAGACATTGGGCCAGGACGTTCCGAAAACACATTGGACAAAGATGCTCTTCCCAGACCTGGAGCACCTGTTATGTTTTTCCACACAGTTCCGTTTCGTGCGTTCACCTGTCCGGCAGTATTTTGAGATACTGATTGATCACTTTCAGAAAGAAAATCTATAGAAACAGCAGCAGAGCTTTGTTCGTCTTCACCGCTGTCGGTATCACTGTCACAACTTTCGACACCAGCACAACAATTAGAAACAAATTCTTTATCTTGCAATTCAGTTTCTTCATTCTCATCACAGGAGTCATCAAGCTGATCAGTTTGTAACCGCTGAAGTACTTGCTGGACAGTATAATTGTTGCCACGATTCATGATCAGAAAAACCAGTGTGTCAAAAACGATGAAGAAACTCGTAACAAAATTCCTATACTTAAGACATTATTTATACAATATGCATTTCTTCAAATCTGTAAGACAAACTTGAGAGATTTTACAAGGTTGTCAATGCGCTGTAATAAACTATCTATTTTATCTGCACACGCCACTGATGAACTCTACGCTACTAAGAAAGACATCAGAACATTCAATGACCAGCCATTGTTTGAGACAGCAAATAAAATTCAACTTTACTTCGATGAAGCCAGCAAAATAATAATTATTTTAGTTACTGCTTATCAGTTATCCATTGCAGCAGTGGTCAATCGTAATCTTATTGACACGTGAGGCATTGCTTGTAGAAAAACAAACTTTTCTCTCCCTTCTATTAAGTTTTAATTCATCTGCTCGAAGACAAATTATAACTGTTTTAAGAACCGGTCATTTTTGACCGGTTCGGGCTTATAGGTAGATGTGCAAAATGCTCCATTTACAAAAGCTATAAAAGAAATATTGTTTGACTTGCCAAAACATCATCCAAAGTTAGGAAAAGTCAAGGAGTATGAAAAATCAAATAGCAAAAATGCCAGAAATATGAAGCGTCAAAATTTAAAACCGGTCAAAAATGACCGGTCCGGGCTTCTAGTGTTAAATCTCTGTAATTGCTACAAATACAATACCGAAAATCACACATTATAAAAAATTTTTGACGCCAACTTTGTATTGTGCTGTAGTAGTTATTTATATTAAAGCTTGGGTCACACATATTTTGAGTTAGAAGTTGAAACTCACCTTTTCCTGGCAGGGTGCTGGTGCTCGTCTGGGCTTGAACTTCATTAGGATTAGCTGAAATGCAATAGTAAGTTTGTAGCCAACGCTCCTAATATGTAACAATGTTTTACTCTTACAAAATAGTAGCACGTTTTTTCAAAAAACACATCTGATGTCAGGAAAACGCTATTGCTTAAAGCGTTAATGTAGTTTTCGTGGACCTGTTAACTTTTTTCATGAAGCCGTTTTAGAAGCAGTCTTGATTATCTCAGCATATGTTATACATCGCATCGAGATGGTGTCTCGCGCTAACAACTTCTATCTTTATAATTGTGAGCTCCAACAACTAATAAAAAACAAGCAGTGATATAGAACCACAAAGTTAGGTGTACAAATTTTGAGTTAGATATCATGAAGTTAATTCATTATATAGGAAAAGCACGAATTTAGGTAAGAGAAGACTCAGCAATAAAGCAATTAACATTCTACAAAGGGTATTTGAGGAAAATTTTAGGTCTGTTGATATCTAGTATAAGAAACCCAGATACTTTGCAGGCTGAAGATGGTCAGTGCAATCGAGCATCGACTTGTAAGCACATGGTTGGTGAGTTCAAACATCATGTAGGAGCCGATTAAAGACAAAGTTGCTTATCAAATTTTGATTAAATGATGTTTCATCAAGTTACTCTTTAATCACGTAAACCATAAGTAAATTATTGCAAAAATTGTGTTACGGGAGGAATTACAATTGGAATTAAGATGGCTGTGAATTATCCAAATTTCTACACAAAGAAGTAACATGGAGGTCACCTGAATGGTAATGATAATGGGTTTGGGGCTCCAATTGTCGTTGATCAACGACAGAAGGACCTAGACACAGCAATAAAATTAGTTTCTCTTTAGTCTAGGATTTATTTCCATTGCATTACTGATTTTTGGCGCACTATTTCTCGGAACTTTTTTGATAAGAAAGTTCTAAGTTTTAATGTTTCCAACGTCAATTTTCGCTTCAAATTGAAAATTCCCCGATTTAATGTGCAAATTGAGAAATTTCTAGTGACACACTTGCTAAAATTTATCCGCTAAAACCTCACGTTTGTTAATCTCGTGTAAACAAATGGTAAAGAAAAGTGAAACTTTTCAAAACGTTAGTGCGGCATTTCAAAAAGTTAGTGCGGTCTTTTAAGCACTTGCTTGCTTACAATTATGTGTTTTACTTTCCTGCGTATAAGCTCATGCTCTATTTGAAAGCATTACGTCAGGCCAATAATAATCTAATATATAAAGCGCAATTGTATTTATGTGTCTGTGTGTTTTAACTTCTCTGAAACTGCTAGTGGTACAAGCATTAAACTTGTCACAATTGATTACCACCCCGGGGGAGTGTCATAAAGGGGTTCGTGCCGTTCTGACGAAGCCATAATCCAAAATATAACTTATATTTGGTAAATGCAAGCGCAAGTCATACAAGCCGAATGTGAACTGAGGGATGCTAAACTGAGAACCGAACAACGCTGGCAAGAAATTTTGGCTAGAATCAGTTTTAAGGATAGCTTCCGGATCAGCTACAAAATTAGACTTTTCAGCAGAAAGTGCTACTCAGGCATGGAACCCGATGTGTCTGCGATTTTTGGATGCAGCAAGAAGGTGGATAATCAAGTTGCAGCCTTTAAAATTGAGGAGACTGATGTTAGTCCCGGGGCCGCTGATGGCGCATGGCACACGCTTGAGCCCTTGCGTGTGATTGCCAGTGAGGGAAAACGCTGTCTAAATCCTGGAGCTCTAAAGCAATTTTGAATGATATTTCTAATCCAGCTGCTCAACCAGGAAACTGTTTACTGTCTTCTGCTGCAACTAACCTTTTACGCAGGAGCACTTCCCAGTTCTTGGACGAGATGGTTGGTCGGCTAGTGGAGCTGGTAAGGGTTCGCGGCCACCCCGAGCGAAGGTACCACCAGGACTTGAGTCTGGCTTCACTCAAAGTTCAAGGCCGAGCAATGTATTACCGCAACGTAGGGCTGATTGTCATGTGTCTGGACGTGTGCACGATGTAAATGACTTTGTCGTGAGTCGTTACCCGCAGCGTGGTGAAATCAGAGAGTGCGTTTTAAGCCGATGTCTACCTGCTGAGGAGAACTACCAAAACACGGGAGAATTACAAGACGGCTATCAAAACGAATTGGCTAGGGATGCTTGCCATGGCAGGAATATTGGCTTCTCGCCTTCATCTGGTAATTCAAGTGCAAAGCAGCAAAACTGCTTTTTTGAGTATCAAAAATGAAATACTTTTATGGATAAAGCAGCTATGATGGCGCCAACATGCCTTTTATATTGATTAATGCTTTAATTGATAGTTGTTCCTTTGAGGGCGTTTGTCTCACCCTGCTGCAACCAGCTTGTGCTAGAACAGCTGCACAAACGATCGCTAATTTGACATCTGACACTCCTGGCTTATCGAAAAAAGACAGAATAGAAATGTCTTTAGAAAGGTTGTCACAGCGATTTGGTGTCCAAGGCGGGTATTCTCGGAGCCTGAAATTAGGAAGTATCGCTATGGTAATAAATCGGTCTCTTTGCCTGCGAATATTATGAAAGAATTTAAAGATCAATTAGATTAATAAAACTAATGTATGCCAGAGCGTATAACCAGCGTGACAAACAGTGTTGGCGAACCCGGTCCCCAGCGCCCACTTAATGGGCGCTTGTGCAAATTTTGTGGGCAACAAAAAATTTTAAAAGTAGGTGGGCGGTAAGTCATTACTACTGGGCATTCTTAACAAAAAAATCAAACTTGCAGTTATAACTTGGCAAATTCATTGATTAAATTGGTTGTATTTCATAATTTCCGAAACTAAGGAAGTCAAAATGAGCGATAATAAGTTAGACTTGAACAAACAGAAACAAATATAATGCATTTGATTACCTACCTCAGGCTAACCCCTGGTAAGCGCTTATTTTTTCTAATTAGGTTACTCTACTTGGCGCAAAATTGTTCGTTTATTTTGCTGTATTGCGCATGTCTTTCATTGTTTAAGGCGCTTACGCAATTAACGGCACGGAAAATAATCAAACGCGCTGATTATATGACAGGCGAATTCGCTGTATGGAAGATAAGACGTTTCAACTTTGGCACTTTTTAAAATAAAGTCAAGTTTTATCAAATGGCCACAAAAAGGAAACAAGATAATGATAGTGATGCCCAGTAACGTACCCAAAAAGTTTCTGAGAGGGTTCAAAGCTTTGTCACATTCGTGTGACGTCACAAATCAACTTTATGGTGAGTGCTGAAGGCACGACCATTTTTCATTTTTAGGGTCTGACGGGGGCCATGGCACAGTGGCCTCCCCCTCTGTACGCTAGTGGCGATGCCAGTCAACAAAGAGAGAAAAGCATCACTTAAGTAAGTATAATGTAACATATTTAAAGTATGGATTAGTACCATATACCACTGACGGTTCTCGGCCGTTTTGTCTTTGTGTAACGTTGTGTTGTCAAATTATTTACAATTAAAAGAGCATTTGATAAAAAAACAACCAGACAAGGCCAATTGGACAATTTCAGCAGTCAAAAAATGAAAGAAGATTTTGACAAGCGTAGGAATGTTTGCTCAAAAAGGAAATTATGACATTGAAAATGGTCTCATTGGTTCGTACAAAGTTTCTCAGTTAATAGAAAAATGTGTTAAGGCACATACAATTGGTGAGCAGTCGATTTTACCTGCAGTGACAGAAATTATGTCAGCTGTATTTAAAATGGATTCTAATAAATCAAGATCGGTTCCTCTTAGCAATAACACCGTGTCTCGTCGCATTAATGAAATATGTGATGGTATTGAGGCTCAAGTGTGCCTAAAACATTAAGAAACAGAATTCAGTATACAGCTTGACGAATCCACTATCCATGATAATCAAGCACGACTACTAGCTTACGTTCGGTTTTTAAAATACAAAAAAATTTGTGAAGAGATGTTTCTTTGTCATTCACTGGAAACATTGTGCCAAGGAGAAAATATCTTTTCAAATCTGAAAGGCTATTTAAAATCTAAAAGGCATACCAATTAAAAATATGATTTTCTGTGCCACAGCTGGAGCTCTAAGTATGATAGGTTGGTAGCTCGTATTAAAGAAGAAGTACCAAGCCTGTTTGCAATACACTGTGTTATTTACAGGCAGCATCTTTGTGCCAAAAACCTCAATGAGAGATTATCGGACATTCTTAGTTTGGTTGTACGTGTGATTAATAAAATAAAAGCTCGTGCATTGAATGAATGCAAGGCTGTTCCGACAGTTGTATGACAAAAATGATAAAAAATTTGAAAGACTGCTTTTGCATGCAGAGGTACGCTGGTTTTCAAAAGAGTCATATCTCAAAAGACTTTTCACTTTGTATGACACAATTATGTAGTTTTTACGTATTAATTGTAAAGAGGATTTGGCTAAAGATGTTGATTATTTTAGAGGTGATGCTGCTTATTTATCAGACATATTTGAGAAAATGAACCAATTAAATCTGAAGGTACAAGGACCAAATTACAACTCAATTGAAGCTAAGTCAGTAGTATTGACATTTATTGAAAAGCTAGAGTTGTTCACACAAATCATACAGCAGGTTGAAGAGAATACAGTCAGTTTCCAAACATGCAGTCCACAGCATGAGCACAACACTTCAGTGACATTGACCATCAAGTTTATTGTTTACATTTAGACTCGCTAAGAAAAGACTTTGAATCCAGTTTTGAAGGTTTGCTAGAATTGTTCGTTCCAGAATGGCTTCCGTTTCCATTTCTGTATGCAGCGGGAAAACAAGAGATAGATGTGCAAGAAAACTAAATTATATCCAAAATAATAAAGAGTTCAAAATAATTTTTTTCAAAAAAGGGGGTTGAGCAGTTTTTGAATTGAAATTATCAAATGTTATATAAGCGGTATAAGGAAAACAAAGTGCTGCAATCCTAGTATTTAAAAAACATGAAAATTTGCAAATATTTTACAACCTAAGAGGGATGTGGCTGATAGTCATGAAGAAAAAATAAAATTTTATAGAAAAAATATCCAAACAAAATTTAATTGGTAAAATGGGCCAATTATTTTTCCTTTTCTCAGTCAAAATCAAATGAGAAAATAGCCCAGACAAAATACGCTAAACATAGATGTGATTGGATGAGCAAGGAAGATGAATTTAAACAATTTTCTTTAAGACGTTGCCATCTCATTTGTAATACTTAGACAAATTGCGTGCTTTTCGATTGAAATTTATTCCAAAAACTAGCTTTTACAAGCGTTATGACTTGGGCAAGTTTTTCAATAAAGTCAAGTTTTTCCATAAAGTATCAGCCTCACAATATTATCCACGTTCTATATTTCTCCCGTACATTGATGGTCTAAACAGTTCTCTTCGAGAACGTTTTAATGATAACCGTTCTTTTTTTTCGTTGCTCTCTATTTTACCTCCGAAGCACCCGACCAACATCAATGACATTCAGAGCTTATATTCACTGGACAACCTCGTAAATGAAGTAAAACTGTGGAGAAGTTCTCTCACCCCTCAAGTAAACCAGGAAAGTTTGCTCGAGCTTTTTCTGAGCGCCCAAGCGTATCCAAGTATGCGCCACGTCATCCAGATTATCTTGACACTCCCCGCAACAACCGTTGAGGCTGAACGGTCATTTTCATGTATGAGGCGGGTCAAAACTTGTTTACGTTCATCTATGACCTCGGATCGTATGTCCGATTTGTGCGTGCTTCACTGCCATTAAGAAAGAGTTGATGAGGATAAGACCAATCGAATATTGGCAACCATGGCTGGCAAAAAGCGAGGACGAATTGATTTCTGAGAGTGATGAACTGGAAGCAAAACTTATTCAACTTTGATTTCGACATTCTCGTATGTGGTGACCACTTACTGATCCAGTAACCAATACAACTATACGCACTTTATCTCATCACTTTCTAATTCTCAACAACAAATAAAATAGCGTACGTGTTCATAAAATGACAGATGAGCGTGTCTGGCTCAACAGCGTGCTGTGTGACGACTGTCTTATAAAAAATTACCTTTAATTGGTCTTTTCAAAGAAAGCGTTAAAATATTTGTATATTTGACACCTCAACGTTATTTCAATGATATTTATTTATTCTCGGCTTCCTTTTAAATCTCTGTAATTACTATAAATACAATACCGAAAATCACACATTATAAAAAATTTTTGACGCCAACTTTGTATTGTGCTGTAGTAGTTATTTATATTAAAGCTTGGGTCACACATATTTTGAGTTAGAAGTTGAAACTCACCTTTTCCTGGCAGGGTGCTGGTGCTCGTCTGGGCTTGAACTTCATTAGGATTAGCTGAAATGCAATAGTAAGTTTGTAGCCAACGCTCCTAATATGTAACAATGTTTTACTCTTACAAAATAGTAGCACGTTTTTTCAAAAAACACATCTGATGTCAGGAAAACGCTATTGCTTAAAGCGTTAATGTAGTTTTCGTGGACCTGTTAACTTTTTTCATGAAGCCGTTTTAGAAGCAGTCTTGATTATCTCAGCATATGTTATACATCGCATCGAGATGGTGTCTCGCGCTAACAACTTCTATCTTTATAATTGTGAGCTCCAACAACTAATAAAAAACAAGCAGTGATATAGAACCACAAAGTTAGGTGTACAAATTTTGAGTTAGATATCATGAAGTTAATTCATTATATAGGAAAAGCACGAATTTAGGTAAGAGAAGACTCAGCAATAAAGCAATTAACATTCTACAAAGGGTATTTGAGGAAAATTTTAGGTCTGTTGATATCTAGTATAAGAAACCCAGATACTTTGCAGGCTGAAGATGGTCAGTGCAATCGAGCATTGACTTGTAAGCACATGGTTGGTGAGTTCAAACATCATGTAGGAGCCGATTAAAGACAAAGTTGCTTATCAAATTTTGATTAAATGATGTTTCATCAAGTTACTCTTTAATCACGTAAACCATAAGTAAATTATTGCAAAAATTGTGTTATGGGAGGAATTACAATTGGAATTAAGATGGCTGTGAATTATCCAAATTTCTACACAAAGAAGTAACATGGAGGTCACCTGAATGGTAATGATAATGGGTTTGGGGCTCCAATTGTCGTTGATCAACGACAGAAGGACCTAGACACAGCAATAAAATTAGTTTCTCTTTAGTCTAGGATTTATTTCCATTGCATTACTGATTTTTGGCGCACTATTTCTCGGAACTTTTTTGATAAGAAAGTTCTAAGTTTTAATGTTTCCAACGTCAATTTTCGCTTCAAATTGAAAATTCCCCGATTTAATGTGCAAATTGAGAAATTTCTAGTGACACACTTGCTAAAATTTATCCGCTAAAACCTCACGTTTGTTAATCTCGTGTAAACAAATGGTAAAGAAAAGTGAAACTTTTCAAAACGTTAGTGCGGCATTTCAAAAAGTTAGTGCGGTCTTTTAAGCACTTGCTTGCTTACAATTATGTGTTTTACTTTCCTGCGTATAAGCTCATGCTCTATTTGAAAGCATTACGTCAGGCCAATAATAATCTAATATATAAAGCGCAATTGTATTTATGTGTCTGTGTGTTTTAACTTCTCTGAAACTGCTAGTGGTACAAGCATTAAACTTGTCACAATTGATTACCACCCCGGGGGAGTGTCATAAAGGGGTTCGTGCCGTTCTGACGAAGCCATAATCCAAAATATAACTTATATTTGGTGTACCTGGCAGAGGACAACCGCTTTTTATTCAAACGAAATTAAGCTCCCGACTTACCACACTACAAAAGCTTTCATTTGTTTGGGGTTTAAATGAGGTCACAATTAACGCTTCATTGCACAATCTTTCTTTTGTGTTTTCTCAAAAAGTACTGATCGCAGAAACGCGATTAAATGCTCTATCTTTATTTAAGCACTTTAAGCCTTCTAATCATGCTTCTCTTTTTTGCTTGCACGCTTAAAACTGGCTCCATGATATCATGTTATGTCTTGTACGATTAACACAAATCTTTGTTGTTGTTATTCTTATCCGACCCCTTCTGAAGAATAGGAGAATGGCGGAAAACCATGGAACTCCCCAGCATCTGGACCAGAGGTCGTAGAAAGACAGAAAGTCGCCAAAGAGCGAGCGGCGCAGAGCGTTCTTAGCTGAGCAGTGCAGAATGAGATGAGAGGTGGCCTGGGACGGTTGTCTGGAGACGCTGCACGAAGGATACTCCATTCTACCAATCCTAGAGAGATAAGAGCTTAACAGTAGGCTGCGTCCGCTGCAGTGTAGACGGGAGAGAACACAGCGAGCATGACGAGGGTGCACAAGTTTCTTGGTGGAAATCGAGGAAACCTGTGTGTAGAAGAGTTTTGATGAGACAGTGCGCTTTCAGTTCAAGAAAAGACAAAAACGGATACGAGAAATAAGAGCAGGGAAAGACTACAAGGAATTGCAGAGGGCACGAGTAGTGCTCCCCGTCTGGCCAGCTCATCAGCCGCATTGTTTCCCAGGAGAAACGAGTGTTCGGTGATCCATTGCAACCTGATAGAACAGGAGGAGGGAGAACACAGTTCCTGTCAGATCTGCCTGAGATATTGAGGTACAAGAAAAGACGGAGGAGAAGACAGGGTGTCGAGAACAGAGCAAGAGTCAGATAGAAGGAGAAGAGTAGAGAAGTGTCAGGCTTGTTGGTGCTGCTGAGACAAGCGGAGAGCTTGCAAAATGGCGCAGGCTTCAGCGGAAAACCTTGAGCATACTGGACCTGTTGAAAAGGAAAGAGTGGTCTCAGTGCCAAGGAGTAAACAATTGGCAAATACGCCAGAGCCGCTTTTGCCAAAAAGAAAAGGAACAGAGCTTGGCGGAGATCAACTGAGAAGAAGGAAACCTCGCATTTGCTCGGATTGAGAGGACGACACCAGTACTCAGATCAGCGCTTCAACCAAAACAGAGCTCCTTGTGTGGCCTACACCGCAGTAGGGACCGATGGCAAGTAGGAACAATTTACAAGATCGTCAGCACAAAAAGAGCAGCTGACGGAAGAAGGCAGAAAAGCAGGGAGATCATTGATGAAAAGAGAGAAAAGTACAGATCCAAGAACGGATCATTTCCGAACATCTTGACGGACTCGAAAGGAAAAACTTTTGTGATTTTGATAAACCACACAGGCACGCCTATCAGAGAAGAAAGATTGAGTCCAACGGGAAAGCAAGAAAGGAGGTCAGCCGAAATAAGTTTATGGAAAAGGATAGGGTGCCAAACAGCGGCGAAAGCTTTCGAGAAATCAATAGCAGGATCGTCAGAGTGCCTGGCTTGGGTTTGTTAAAACCATCCGAAATGGACTGAGAAAGGAACAGAATTTGATCTAGAGCAGACCGTCCAGGGCGGAAACCGGCCTGGCGAAGAGAGAATGGAATTAGACTTCAGAAAGAAGAGTAAACGGGATAGAATGATACGTTCAAAAAGCTTTGAATGATGCGTTCAAAAATTCATGCCAGAGCGAGGAAGGTGTTTTAGCATGAAATAGGCAAATTTGTCTGAGCCAGTGGCAAAGGACAAAAAGGGGTTAGAGGTAGCCACAAGAAATTCATCGGGAGAGAAGGGGAGCAAAAGGACGAATGATACTCCTCAGAGCACGTGTCTCGGCGGAGCTCGGGAAGGTAGCCTTTGGCTGTGCTACACAGGGCATTTGGCTGGGAGACAAAAAAGTGGAATCTAAGGAAATCAGCAAATACCGAAGCCGACCCGGGATGTGAAATAGTTGGGTAAGTTAGAAGAGGAAGAATATAAGAAAGAAGAGCCAGCGACAAAACGAAGGAGAGAATACACAGACTTAACGACGTTGATCAATGTTGACTGATCTTAAGCAAAACGTAAATTAACGACGTTTTTCTCAGACCAGGTGAAAGGTGTCTAGCAGTAGAACAATGCTTACTGTGTTGTGAAAATGAAGTTTGTTCAACATCCTGTAGTACTTGATCTTGATTGCGTTGCATCTTTCAAAATCAAGGTTGAAGAAGTATTTTAAAGCCAAAAATTCTTCTAAGCACAATAGTTATTTACAAAAATTGCCAACTTAAAGATTTACACTGACGTTCAATAAATCCTGGTTTAAAAAACAATTAATGTACTTTTGTCTCAAACTAAGTAGAGATGCTCCGATTTGAAAATATTGAGTCATATCACACGGTTTCAACTCATTTCTTGATACATTTTTATGATTATCACACATCGTGATATTTGCGTAAAAAGTATCCTTGAGAAAAGCTTGTCACAGTGTCTTGCGTGCCACAGAGAAGCTTTGCTTCATATCACTATTGCTGAATTAGTCGCACAGCCCCATCATCGCAGATCAATTTAGTTGCGAATTTTTACTGGACTTGATTAACATACAACTTACACGCGTACTCCAGTTAAAATTATACCACATAATAATCAAACGCATTTTCCAACGAACATACATTAAATCCGGTTGCACACACTAATTGTGATGAGAACTTCGACTTCGGCACATGGGGATAGCTATGGGGATCACAGAAGCCATAGCCCCCCAGAATTTTTTAATTCAATTAATAATGAAAGAAATTTGGCAAAAGTAAGCAAATAGTTTCGTTTTAAAAGTTGATATTCAAAAAAAATGTCTCTATCTTTGGTTTGGGCCGAAAATAGTTATACCTTCTAAAGGTTGATCTCCAAAAAAGATCATTTAACAAATTTCATGTCTTGGCCTCACAAAGTTTGCTTCTGGCTATGCACTGTTTTGTCTGTTAGTAGTAAACTTTCAAATGAAAACTGTTGTTCCACCAACCATAATTCAGAACAATATAAGTTAGCCAAGTCTAGAATTCTATCTCTGCTATCTTAATGCCAGTACACGACTGTCTCTAATTGAATAAAAGTAGACGCAAATCTTCTCGAGAACTTTTAATGAACTTTGATTTCACCTCGTATTTGGCAGTTTCCAAATAAAATAGAAATTAGAAGGTTTGTAAACAAGTGGCTGCAAACATGAAATAGGCTGCGGTATAACAAAGTGACACCCAGAAAGCCAAAAGCCTGATTAATAAAGCAAAAATAAAGAAGAGTTTGTGGTCGGTGAGAAGGCAGCCGGTTGCTAGGCATTGGCACTCAAACTGAGTGATGTTGGTTGCGCAGAGAAACGAGACAATACAACGATAAAGCTAAGAGAGAATTTCTTAAAAATAAAACGAATGGGCCTTAAGAGGTAAAATGATCTTCCCTTCAAAAATTTGAATAACTAATTGTGTCTTTATCATACAGTAGCTTTGGTCCGTTCGAAATAGACAGTGGATTTATCTTATTTTTTTGATTTTTTTGATAGCGTACTTATTGCTCCGCCAATCGCCATGTAGTTTTTCTCAGCGATTTGACTTCATAAAACGTAATCGCTTGAGAATGTGATGCAAAGACTTTATAAGCAATTTTTTACAAAATTGATTGATATTGTGATAAATTAAGTGATCTCATGTTGTTTTGTTAGGAGTTTAAGTAAATATAGCTTCAAACTGGACCCCTACAGCGAACCGAACAATTAGCCCCTACTGAGAAGTAGTAGACAGTTATAACCGGGCATTTTGTGGACTACTTCTAAAGCCTTTCCTTTGTTGCATTGTCTTTCTTTGATCTTTGCCCTGTGGTTAAATAAGGAAACATGTTTAAATCATGTATATGATAGGTGCATCTGCTCATATACTATATATATATATATATATGTACTGACCACGTGTATTTTCGCTCTCCTTGTCAAAACGTAAACGTGGCAAAACGAATAGTAAATTTGTCGTTTCAATCTGATTATGCTTCGGATTTCTGTTTAAAACTACGTGTTGGTTCCCCTGCTGGATCATTATTAAGGATGTGTGGCAGCCTTGCGTGCGTCAAGGTGTGTGAGCGAGGGATCGGTTCTTCCAGGCTCGACTGGAGCATCTGGGGAGGAGCATCAGTTACCCGGAGGTACCGCCGCTTACGCTGATGGAGGTAAATTTGAACGTGAGGTACGTTGCTAAAAAAGGTATTATTACTTGCATTGGGGAACTGGCTCAAGAGATCTTATTGTGTACCGATAGGCGAGAAGTTTTGTTGGGATTTGCTCGAAAATTTCGGCAATGACGTGAGCAAATTTCATCAATTGTTAAGTGATAATAGAGACACTGCTGCGTCTGCTGGCGTGGAGGACAAGGTGGGGCTCCTCTTTGAAAGTTTGAGGCTAAAATGTAGAGACAGAATAAACCAAATGATAAACCAGCCCCATCCCGTGGTGCATCCAGAAGATAGTGCATCCAATGTAGGCACGGCCCTTTCTAGAAGTTCTGCTATCGCTTTGACTCAAATTGATTTGGAACTTCAGCGAGAGAAACTTCAAATCCAGGCTAAAAGTTTAAGCGCAAATGCAAGCGCAAATGCAAGCCGAATATGATCTGAGGGATGCTAAACTGAGAACCGAACAACGCTGGCAAGAAATTTTGGCTAGAATCAGTTTTAAGGATAGCTTCCGGATCAGCTACAAAATTAGACTTTTCAGCAGAAAGTGCTACTCAGGCATGGAACCCGATGTGTCTGCGATTTTTGGATGCAGCAAGAAGGTGGATAATCAAGTTGCAGCCTCTAAAATCGGGGAGACTGATGTTGGTCCCGGGGCCGCTGATGGCGCATGGCACACGCTTGAGCCCTTGCGTGTGATTGCCAGTGAGGGAAAACGCTGTCTAAATCCTGGAGCTCTAAAGCAATTTTGAATGATATTTCTAATCCAGCTGCTCAACCAGGAAACTGTTTACTGTCTTCTGCTGCAACTAACCTTTTACGCAGGAGCACTTCCCAGTTCTTGGACGAGATGGTTGGTCGGCTAGTGGAGCTGGTAAGGGTTCGTTGACTGTCTTGAACAAACAGCAAAGAGTTTTTTTTTATGTTTGACTGATTCAGCAAGTCAAGTAAGAACTTACCACAAAATAGAAGGTCAATATCTTAAAAGTTCGGTTCCGTGCTGGTCAGATACGCATCACCAAAGAGCACCAGTAATGGCGAAACCGATCTGGTGCACCCTGGCTGTTCTTGTGTGACTGCCCAAACAAGATAATTACACTAGACGACATTTTGCAACTTTATTATTATTTTTTTAAACAATTAGATGAGTTTACCTAATTTGATTACGCTGATTCCGAATTTGCAATTAAAATTCACCCATCACGTTACACTTTTTTTTGCAAAATTGAGTTTAAAGTTTACTTAAAAATGCGTTTAATAAGCCCAATAAGATTTTGTTCATTTGCTCAATATATTTTTTTGTTCATTTGCTCAATAAATTTTTTTTCAAACTAAATTGTTTTTTTCTTCGTTGGTGTGAAGTATGAATTTTCTTCTCTTGGCTTTTCTTGCAACCTCACTACTCTTACAATCGCATTTCAGGCACTAACAGTAGTCCGCCATCATGGATTCATCACATCATCATTGGTACCGGGTTTTCATGATTTTAATGCCATGGTGAAAGTGTTCATCATGTTTTTCATTCATATCACTCAAGTTTTGTGAGAAATAGTCCACGTGTGCATGCAAAAAATGAACTTTCAAACTCATGCGACATCCAAGCGCTTCAAAACAAGCCAAGATGTTTTCTACAATGTTTTGGTAGTCAGAATCTTTAGTGTTGCCAAGAAACTTTGATACTACTTCTGCAAAGAAAAACCATGCTTTTTTTTCCACATTCGTCATGGTAGATAGAAATTGCAGGTCTTTGGTAAGTTTTCTAATTTGAAATCCAACAAATACACTCTCTTTAAGCTTCTCAGCATTTAAATTAGAGAACTTTTCTCGAATGTATTTAAAACAGGCATTTTCTTGGTGAGAGCTTTCACAAACTGTTTCATGAGCCCCAGTTTAATATGTGATGTTGGAAATATCACATTGGATTTGTCAACAAGAGCAGGATGTAAAATATTTCTATAACCTGGTGCAAAGAACTCTCTCAAAGGCCAGTCACGTTTATTCCAATGATTACTACCGTTCCTGCTGTCCCATTTGCCTTTAAAGCAAGAGTATTTTGTAAGACCAGACTGTTGACCCAGTAGCATACTTAGAACTTAAAAATCAACACAGATTTTCCACGTGTGAGTGCCATATTGTAACTTCGGCAGAAAGATTTTCTTAGACTCTTTCATACAAGTCAAATGAGCTAAAGGAATAGAAATAAACTGATTTCTATTGCACAATAAAACAGCCTTTAGGCTTGATTTTAATTCATTAAAAAAGAGGCGCCAATCACTGGGGTTATAAACTGTTTCCAATTACTATATAAGACTTTGAATATTCACACAATAGAGTAAAGACTGTTCCGTGGAAAAGAAGGAAATATATTCTCTCTCACAATGTTTGTACCAAACAAAAGTGGTATCAGTGCAAAGCATACGTTTTGCTTTCAATGTGGAGCCCACAATAAGAGCATAAGCTTTAGGCAAATTCAAATCTCTGACAAGGTCATTTAGCTCGACGTGATCAAATCGCTTTGGTTGCTTATCATTATCATACTCATACTCTGAACATTCTGTCAACCGACTATCAGACAAAGACTCCTCACTGACAGAATTTTCAACTGCTTCCAAATCTCTTAGAAGCAATGAAATGGGTACACCGGACCCATAAGGAATCAGTCGTATGGCACAAGGCAAGTAAGAATATTAAATTTTATGCTTATTTTTAACATTGAATCCAGCAACAACACATAAGCAAAAGTAATGTTTTTTGCCATGTCCATTGGAACCATTAAAATACCCAATACTAAAGGCTTTTACTTTCCAATGCTTCACTGCCTCAATGACGACACACAGTTACAACAAACTTTGTGCGGGGCTCATGCTTTGTCTTGGTCCCCTAACTTACCAACCAAATTAGCATAATAGGCATTTTCAACAAATGGTGTGATATTCTGCCATTGAACAGATGGAACAAAGCTCCGCTTATGTTGCAAAATATATTTGGGCCATTGATGCAGCCTCTTCGCTTAGATGACATTTTGTTTTTTCAAAACTCAAGCAACAGCCGTAACAAAACTAATTGCAAGGCTTGTTCAACGAAGACTAGCTCAGTCGTTTTAAAGTAAAAGTCTTCAGTGATGCCACAATGCAATAATTATGAGATCACAATGAAGCGTAACAACTACGACAATAACAACAATGACGCAACAATCAACAATAAGGGATGTTTCTTAGAACAGGATGTTATCACTATGTGTAATGCAAAAAAAATAAATTGCAGATTATGAAAAATTCTGACGTGATAGAAAAAAGGGACTTCAGATTCGTAATCAGCATATGCAAATTGTCTTAGAAGCAACCATTTTAGCCAGAAAATAAAAATCATGTCGACCAGTGTTACCTACCGTGTGTGACTACTCAAACAAGATAATTACCTACAGTTGGTTGTTACAAATAGGCTGTTGGGCAAAAGTGCAAAATATCTAAGGTTAGTAGCAAATACCAATGGAAACTAATGACAGGAATATTAATATGTTATTTAGGTTAACCAGACATCGACAAAAGTACCGTAACCTAAAATATGGGCCTATCGATTCCACCTTGTTCTGTGAATAAAAATTCTACTGTACAAATCTACAGCTGTAGATAATCTATTGCATCTATAAAATCTATAGGGACTATACTGATGCCATACCACATCGCCATGGCTGTAAGTCTACTGCAGACCTATAAATTGCTAGAGGCCTTTAAATTCTTATTGAAATAAATGGTAAACAAATTCATCAACTTCCACAAACAATTGTCGGTGCGTTTGCTTAATCGGTTGTACTAATGACAAAAACATGTTTGCCCAATTAGTAAGTGACGCCTCTTGTTTTCAAAGCTAGACCAAAAATGCGCAAGACGCGAATCTAAAAAATCGTACGCCTGAGTGAAATAAAACTAGCCCAATCTGCCGTTTTCCGCCAAATTCGGCAACACTGTGGCTACACTCGAAGTCTGCTCATATATTTAAACTTATTATCAATCAATCAGCCAATCCTCAAACGAGAGAAAATAAAATATTGAAGACCACGTATGAATGACAGATGCCGACAGGCCTGCTTCGATTTATTAGATATCTTCAGGTCACCTCCGTCAACGAGAATCGAGATCAGCAACCATGGCTTTCATTTCACAACATCTCGTAAGAGAAGATTACAAGCATGGTCATTTAAGTTATATCAACTACATGTTGAAGAGCACGTTGCGCGCGCAAAGTGAGCGATTGAAAGCTTGCATGTGCTCGATGACTTGATTTGGTGCAAAAAATGTTGGCTTAGTAACGATATTTTATTCATTTCCAAAAACATGTTTGTTTGTTTGTTAAGTACTTATTCAGGCAGCAAGTCAGTGGTTCGCGGCAGCATTTCTTCACAAAAGTGCAAAGCCTCTGACAATGTATGGTCGGAATAATTGAGATTCTTCTTATTATTTTACCGCCAAACAGCTAAAATTTATGGCTAGATTGCGAAATTAGTAATACACCTAATCTTTGATAATCCAATTTGGGTTCTGAAATATTGTTGTTCATCCTACCTTTACGCTCAATTCCCACAAAAGTTAGCTAAAACTCCAACTGAACATTAACCACTGACAAATCTAATTCTTTTTTCTAATAAGCAGTGACTTACAATTACTTTAGGAACTTTGAAGCAAGCTCATTTTCAAACAACAAAATCTTAAATAAGTGTAATAAATTTTTAATAAGCGTTTCACAAAGTAACCCATGGGGGTTCACAAAAGGTTTCAGAAAAATACGCTGCATTTTTTAATTTAATCTGGTGATTATGTGGTTTGAAATACCGATAATATTGTTTTGTTTGCTTCTTCCTACTGCAGTGTGAAGAAGATCTGTGTCTGTTTGCTATTTACGTACCTCTGTGAAAACCTTCAATGATAGGTCATATATACACTTTACGTAAAACATGTTTTTACCGACATAAGGAAACAACCTTTCGACCACCACGCTTACACGTTTTTCGCTTTTCATAATTATAGCTTGCATGGAAAATTAAAAAAACATAGAAAGCCAAATAACATTGTTTTAAACTTTAGCAACTGATAACCTTGCTTTGACGTAGGATAGCAACTACACTGGCCAAGTAAACGTCGCCTTTTAGATTTATATGACACAAATTTAATACTTAAAATTTTTACATATAACTTAGTCATGACTATTATGATTACTATTACTGTTATAGGGAGTGGTGCAAGAGAAGCTGATAAAATTTGTTACTACAGAAGATTAAGATTATCTTAAATATACCTAATCTTAATTTGAATAAACATTGAGAAATAATGGAATGCAAACACAAAATATGGTAAATGCAATTAAAATATCTTCGCCTATTGTCTTTTTTTCCTGCCAAACAAAAAGTGGAATCAAGTCCCTTCCAGGCCTCCTTGTGGCTACGTGCCAGACTTTCATAATACCATCCAAAAACTTTTCCAATACTTGCTAAAATTGTACGAAACATCACTATAATGTCACTATGCTATATGAGGAAACAGATGGATGCTGACGAAACAGCTTGCGAGAAAATAAGAAAAACATGATCTTAAACAAATCATTTGTTGAGAGGCCAATAAAGATAAATGCCATAAAATTGTTCATCAGAAACAGCTTTTCAACACCTTCTAATAAACCTTTCACCCGCGTTTCTGCGGTCAGCACTTGATGAGAATACAGAGACAACAAATTATCCAAAGAAACGTTCAATATGACGCCTGTCACGAATAAGGAAATTTGCCTTGTAAGAGTATTTTCCATATATGCGTATAGTGTTGTATTATTTTGTTCGCTCGGCCACTGATGAAAAAAAGACCTTTTTTCCTCGCAATTGATTTGCTGTAGTACGCCATTATTACGTCATAATCGTTTATGACATAATAAAATTTCAGATTGGTCTAGTCACTAGACTCTAGTGAATCTAAGCTTCTTCGAAGAATTTCGTTGGCCAGATTACATAACTTTTATTACGTAACTTAGTAATGCTTTTTTCTTTTCAAGTGATTTTATTCTAGCAACTTCTGGATGTTTTTTTTGATTTATACAGTGCTGTTCATAATTCTAGAAACACCCTGCGGAATTTGTCGATATTCTTGTTCCAAGCCATATTTATTCATTTATATGAATTGTGTATCTACATGTTATATATTTTCGTGAAGGGTATGTTGCAAGTAATTTAATAAAAGCAATAATTTTTTTCTGAAATTTTTTTGAAAGCCAAGATGCATCTCATAATGTGACGTCATACCGAAAACTGATTTTGTCATTAGTAACAAAACAGCATAACAATATTATTGTGAATAGCAATAAATGGATAACGATAATTTTTTTGGCAATAAAATACGTTAAAGTCATTTGACACTTAGTTTGTGATTTTTTTAGTGATCCCATCACCCTGCTCTATTTATGACGTCATAATTTATACCATATTTTGATTTTGCCAAAAATTTTTTTTTAAATGCATTCTGTTGTAAAACTGGAATATGTAACAGCCTTGTCAAATTATTAGGACTTTTTATAAAGATTATGAGACCCTAAAAAAGACCGTTTGAATTGAAAAAAATAGGTCATGTCTCTGGTCACATCATGATTACCCCACGATTTGAAACCTGTGGCGTCATAATAGGAGATTATTTTTGGTTATTTTAGGTAGGTTTGGCATTATATTTTAGTCAATTATCATGGGCTTCAAACAGATTAGTGCAGAAACAAGAGGAGTTATCATTTTTCTTCAAAATCAAGGAAAATCACAGAGATTTATCGCAAATAAGACAGGTGTATCTCAAAAAGGAGTGCAAGGAGTGTTAAAGCGGTGGATGGAGACAGGAGATTCGAGATGTCAGCCTCGATCAGGAAGAAAGCAAAAGTCAGTAACAAGGTGTGATAGAACTCTGATTAGGATTTCATTGAGAAACAGAAAACTGACTTCGAAAGAGTTGTCCAGGGAGTTGAAGGAGAGCAGTGGAGTTGAATTGACTGCTCCAACAGTGAGGAGAAGGTTGCTAGAAAATGGTCTTCGAGGGTGCAAAGCTAGAAAGAAACCGCTGTTGACAAAAAAGCAGAGAAAACATCGTTTAGAGTGGGCACGTTCTCACGTTAAATGGCCTGTTGAGAAGTGGAGAAAAGTTTCTTCAGCGATGAGTCAACATTTACCCTAAATAATCATGCTGGAAATAATTATGTGAAAAGAAGACCTGAGGAAGAGTACCGACCATATTGCATCTAACCGACCATCAAGCATCCGCAGTCGATAATGGTATGGGGTTGCATGGCTACAAGTGGTATTGGCAGGCTCAAACTAGTCTCCAGAATGATGAACGGAACAAAATACATTGATGTGCTGGAAAACCAAATGCTACCCAGTGCACGCTCTTCGTTTTCCGACGATGATTGGATATTCCAGGACGATAATGCACCATGCCATCGTGCTAAGAAAGTGCAACATTGGTATGGAACCCACGAAGTTGAACGAATGAACTGGCCATCCAAATCTCCTGAGTTAAACCCAATTGAAAATTTGTGGAACCGAGTAAGCTGTATTGTTGGTAAAAACAAACCTAAGACTAGAAGAGAGCTTATCAAACAGGTTATTGCTGCTTGATTTCGAGTAATTACACCCGAAGAACTCAAAAAATTGTTGATTCACTTCCTCGCCGCTGCAAACTAGTCATCGATAACCATGGATGGCCAATAAAATATTAATCCAATTCCTCTCAATTCAAACGGCCCTTTTTAGGGCCTCATAATCTTTATAAAAAGTCCTAATAATTTGACAAGGCTGTTACATATTCCAGTTTTACAACAGAATGCATTTTTAAAAAAATTTTTGGCAAAATCAAAATATGGTATAAATTATGACGTCATAAATAGAGCAGCGTGATGGAATCACTAAAAAAATCACAAACTAAGTGTCAAATGACTTTAACGTATTTTATTGCCAAAAAAATTATCGTTATCCATTTATTGCTATTCACAATAATATTGTTATGCTGTTTTGTTACTAATGACAAAATCAGTTTTCGGTATGACGTCACATTATGAGATGCATCTTGGCTTTCAAAAAAATTTCAGAAAAAAATTATTGCTTTTATTAAATTACTTGCAACATACCCTTCACGAAAATATATAACATGTAGATACACAATTCATATAAATGAATAAATATGGCTTGGAACAAGAATATCGACAAATTCCGCAGGGTGGTTGCTGAGTTATGAACAGCACTATATATGAGGCGACGGGATTTTTTTTAGTAGTAGAGAGCAGAAAAGTGTTGTAGTGGGGAGAGGGAGATTGATTGACGGAGCAGGAAAGGGCTATTGTTTTTTTGTGATAATTTATTGTGGATTCTGTGAACGGGGCGAGTATTGAACAGTTATTGGTGGAATTAGTTTTGGCAGTTTCCAGATTGTGTGGTAAAGTGATTAATTCTGAGATCGTTGAGCGAAGAAGCTTGAAGTCGTGAAGTATTATTTCTGTGAATACATTATTCTGTTCTTAACGTGGTTTAAGGTGTTTTTAGTGGAGGCCAATCTTTTCCAAGTTTTAAGTTGCAGCCAGGCATAATTATCCGAGCGATATCATATGTCGTCTCAATTTTAAAAATTAAGATTGAGATAGAACCGAAAGTTCTAAATTATTATTAAAACGCGACAACGTCATACTATCTCCCTAAAGTTATATGGTTTTTGCATGTTAAAGAGTTGAATGGCATCTTTGGTTGAGCTAAAAATCATTACAATCTATCATTAATTAAATGTCATTGTTACGTCAATAACCCTTTTGTAACATTCACTCCCGGACAGTGATCAATGGTGGCAAGTTTCATGCTTGCTTGCCTAGAGGCATTGGAGAAGTTAAAGTGCAGGTACAAAAAGAACTCTGCTTCGAATATTAAGATGTGTTCAATTTTAGTGTACACAAATACTGGGTGTTTGTACCGTCATAAAACATGCTTGTACCGACATAAGGAAACAGCCTTTGGACCAGCACGCTTACACGTTTTTTTTTGCTTGCAAGGAAATTATAGCTATAGCTTGCAAGGAAAATTTTAAAAAGCCTAGAAAGCAAAATAACATCGTTTTAAAGTTTAGCAACTAATAACCTTGCTTTGATGTAAGACAGCAAGTACACTGGCCAAATAAACGTCTTTGTTTAGATAATCTTAATCAAAATGTCGTAACAATTGTATCAGCTTCTCTTGCACCACTGCCTATAACAATAATGATACTGATAATTATTATTATAGGCAGTGGTGCAAGAAAAGCTGATACAGTTTGTTACTTTTTGCTGACCCATTGTGTAGACTTTGTGTAGCCATGGACATTGTGTAGACTTTTTGCTGGCCCATTACAACGGTCACTGCTAAGTTAATGGTTTCTATAATACGTAATCACTAAAACTAAAATGGAGAAATCCTGCAACCTGAATCAGAATATTAATTTTAGTTGAAAGATTCCAATACTCAACTGACTAAGATACGATACGACTCGTAGACCAAAGTTCTATCCATTCGTTTCCTTCCTGCCAATATCTAGCAACTACAGTGCTTTTTGCTGCACGACTAAATCTTTGTGCACATGCATATATAGCTTGTATAGTCTACAGATGACTATATAGTCGACTGTATAGTCGACAGATGAGTGGTTCCCAACCTTTTTGATATGTCGCCTCCCCCAATCTATTTGATGTTATTCTTTGCCTCCTTTACATTTAGAATAATTGCAAGACAACAAACATTAATGAAAAAATTTAAACACAATGTCAATTAAGAATACTGCTGTAGCAATCAAAGTGAAAATCAGAAAATTTTTGATGTGGTGTTTAACAATGCGAACCACCTATCATATTGCACAAAAGGCTACACTTTTTCTGTTTTCGTAAATAACAACTGTAGTAAAAACTGGCCTTGCATAATTTCAACCTCTTCCATAAGTCCTTGTTTACTTCCCCTAAAATGTGATTGTACCTTCTCTAAAGAGGTCCGCCTTCCTGGTTGGAAACCACAGCTATAGAGTGTCACTTTTGATGTTTAACCATCTCATTAGCACTCTAGTTTTAGTGGATGCGATCTTCCGCCGTTACTTCAAATTACTGCACTTCTTGATAGCTTTTTTGAAGCTAAGATCTTTTGGCGCGCCGACAGACACCCTTCAAGTGCGTTACTGCGTGGAATCAAAGTTCATTTGTCATGTCACAATCACATCAAGCTCATAAATTTGGTTTTCTTGAAATGCTGCAACCTCCAGTTGTGTATTTTCTCTATTATTTTGTTTTGATGTGCCGGCAAAGTGTACTGACCAGTGGTGATTTAGGGTGAGGCAAGTGAAGCAGGTGCCACAAGACCCCCTTTTGTGACCCCCACTACAGAATAAGAGGCACTCCTTTTCCAAGCAATTCCAAAAATACGGTGTGATTTGTTTTATTTAGAAAAAAATTTGCTCAACGATAAGTTGACCACCAAAAACAAGGCCAATTCACCGAATCGAGATGGCGAAAGCCCAATTTCATGCATCCCAGAAATGTGATCTCCAAAAACAAAGGATCTTTGCATATCTGTTTCCACTAGAACATTGCCCTCCGATTAGAACTTCTTCGAGGAATCTTAATTTAGAATTTTGACGATGAATTCTTGCCACCCACTTCTAAAATCTTCAGTCCCCGCTGTACCTGCCTAATCTTATTCTAAATGAGCATTAAGAAACAAAGGAATAAAAACAAAAAAATATGGCAAAAATTAATGCAATCAAAATGACTTCGCCATATTGCGTGTTTTGCTGCCAAATAGAAAGTAGTATCAATTGCACTCGTAAGCGAGATTTGTTTGGGGGAAAAATAAAAAATTTACGGGCAACTGCCCCCAGGATTTCATAGCTGCGTGTCTTGTAAAACCAGTGTGTAAAGTAACCTTATGCATCTGAAACTATCTAAATCAAAATTTAGTTCTTGCTGTATTTTGCTGTTACAATTTGATATATCAGTAAAATCGTTATTTTCTTTAGAATACTAATTTTGCTACAAAAAATAATCTTTTTGTTTTTTCATTTTAAAAGTAAATAAGCCAAGGTTTTTAAAGTGGGAATTTAAAACACTTAGATGCAAATGTCACAAGCAGCAATTCTCCAGCCCTGCTCACACTGAAAATCCGCGAAATTTTCGAACTCGTAAATATTGTGGATTGGCTAATTAAAAGTCAGTTTACGCTTCTAAAAAGTTAGCCAAGTTTATTATTTCATTGCTTTTATCATTACGTAAACTCATACGTAACAAAATAAAGAAGCCAGCATGATCAGTTTGCTTTTTGAAAGTGTGAACTCTAACTTTATGGTTTGTTTCTAGAACCAGATAGGGGAGGCTGGGGACAATTGTAACAAAATTTACATGTTGCGTTGTAACTCAAAATTTAATGAGATTAGCGTAAAGAAATAATTGCAAAAAAAATGAAACAACATCTTATCTGTATATTCCAAAACATTTAAAATCCATACAGTTGTTGTTTTGTGTATAATGGTTATCTAAACACCCTATGTCACGTGTTACATTTGCCCCATGTAGCTGGTCAATTGTAACAAACTTTTAGGTCAGTTGTAACGCAATTGTCAATGTTGATATTTTACAGAAAATTAATAGATTTCAATCTAAATCATTGTGAGAGTCACAGCTCTCACAAATAAGTATATCTTCTCTGATTGTGCAGAGTTAATGTGCCCAGTGCTTGCATGTCAAGCACTGAACCCAATCATCACCAGGCCGACTGTCACTGAAGTGTTCACAGCATACTACGCATATCTTAAACTCCTCGTCCTCGTCAGATTTTTCCGCTTGTATTCTTGTATCTTTTCCTTTCTTTAGGACCATTTTGGCAATTTATACTTTTGAACTGGCAGTTGACACTGGCTCTTTATTTGAGATCAATTTCTTACAAGCTTCTGTAGCTTTTCTTGAATTTTCACTATTTGCTTCTCTTTCCAATGCTGTTTTTACTAGTATATCAGTTACAATAGCACTCTTTTTTTTCTTCCATCTTTCTGTGTTTTTCTTGGCTGTGCCTTGGAGAAAGGCCTTATCTCTTCTGGTGAAAATGATTCAGATGTAGCGATTACCATTGATTATTTTAGGTGTAGTGATTCAGGTGTAATGATTGTCAAAGCTTAACTAAATAAAACTTCTTAATTGATGGCTAGGCTAATGATATACAAACAAAAAAAATCTGACTCGATATCTTAAACTCAGATAAAATTAAACTCAACATATTTTCGAGAAAAAAATCATGCTCAGTTACTGAATAGATGCTGGAGTCGTCAGTTCCAACAGTTGTTACAATTGACCCTGACAGCAGTCGTCCATTTTGTGACCGACGCGATGGCGTAGTGGTTAGAGCGTCTGCTTCGCAGTCAGTAGATCTGGGGTTCATTCCCTTTGTCCAGTCATAACAACAGACTTTAAAAAATGGTATCCACAGCTTCCCTGCTTGGCGCTGGGCATTTATGGGAGGTTGTGGAGAGCAAGCCGGCAAGTTCGCTTGTAGTGTCATTGGGCAAGGCACTTAACAGGACGCCTCCATCTTTATGTGGAAGACAGGTGGCCCAGAAACATCACAAAAGCAACTCCCAAGCAAGTGCCTATGTTCCATCCAAAATACATGTATAGCAATACAATTCGCTTTTTCGTGAATAGGGGACAAATATGGCAAAATAAAAAAAAAAGTTAGTCATCTTTCCATCAACCACTCACACCTAAAGACACTGATCTAATGTAGTTCAAACCTATGTTTTCTCATTACTACAGCAGTGAGATTTAAATATTCTTGTACTATAACGCAATTACAACAAGCAATTTCGTTCGAATAAAAACTTTATAATTTTGTCATATAAGGCAAGGATTGGAATAAGCTGCAAATAAGTATTTGGCAATACTTACGTGGAATTTTATATTTTCTCAAATTCTAACGGCCTCAACTTATATTGTTAACGCCTACAGCACTAGTTGTTCATTTATAGAAAAATATTGTTTTAAATATTCTTATTTTACTCCATTAAAAAAAAAGTTCTTGCAATAGCCTAAAGCAACTTATGTAGTAAACAGCGTGTGTGCGGTATTGCTACAGCCGAGGAATGAACTTGTCAAAATTATCAGCAGTATAGGACCAGACAAATAGGATTGCCGAGCGCAACTTATTGCTACCCACCAACCTTAATGGAAACTGAAACATCACACTGTTAATGCATGTACTTGTTTAGTTTAAATCTTTTTAAGGCTTTGGGATTGGCCAATAGCTATTAACACTGGCAACATCTAGCATAAAACCTAAAGTTTATCTTAGGAGTGGAAAACTAAATATATGTACTACGTAACATATTTAAACTTTCCCAAATAGCAATGCTGTTAATAAAGGTTTCTCATTGTTTACAAGAAGATAAGAAATTAATTAACACATCGCAAACAAGATTACATTTACAAAACAAACCTGGTCTAAGAATCGCTTGTGCAGAACTGTCATTTAATGCTTTCTCTTACATCATTTAATGTTATGATATCATTATCGAGTCTGCTGTCTTTATGCTGCTATTCAGTATGGTGTTGTATCGTGTTTGCAGGTCGCTTTTATCCACTTAACGTCAAACAACGGGTAAATATAAAGGATAGTAGGCATGTGGCAATGTAATTGAGGATATAAGCATGTGGCAATCTGCGAAGTCCAACAGGTCTGGAGAAATAGCAGTTTTTAAAACTACTACCAATTATTACTCGTGAAACTGTCGCAAAGCCGGTTTTAAAGTTTGGATCGTCAGCTACAAATATTGCATGGCTCCAACGCCCCACAAAATAATTGCAAACACTTATTTCATATGTTTATGCAATTTTTTCAGCATAACATCTAATTTAGGATGGCATAGAGCGAAGATTTTATCTACATAGAATACAGGGTGTTTCATCTCATTATGTCACTTTAGAAAATCTCATATCTCAGTAACTGGCAAAAGTAGCAGGATAAAATTGGTTTCGTTGGAAAGGTAAAATCTCCAATTTTTTTGCTGCGGTGGTTTTGCCAGACAATTGTTACGTCACAATCAAGGTTTAAGCTTTTTGCGTAAAATGCCGTTTCTACCGATTTGCCTCTTATTTGCTTAAAATGTCTTTTACTGGAATGGAGAAAGCGTTTTGTGTTTTGGAATTTGATAAAAACAACTCGTGGACATGTGGTCAACGTAAATTTCGGATAGGATTTTCAAAGCAGCCACCAGACCAACGTACCATACAGAAATGGCATGCGAAATTTAAGGAGGAGGGATGTTTGTGCTCCCGAAAACGAATTGCTCCATTATCTTCAACTGAAACGATCAAAAGAGTTTGAAACATCTTTCAGCGGAGCCCCAGGAAGTCAATCAGAAGAGATAGTCTTGAACTTCAGATGCCTTCAACAATCGTTTGGCGAGTGGTAAGAAAACACCTGCATATGATACCTTATAAATTGCATTTGCTCTAGTATTTGAAAAACACCAACAAATCAGCTCGCGAAGACTTTTGTACCCAAATGCAGGTGATGTTGGAAGAAGGTGGATATGATGACCGTCTTGTGCTTAGTGACGAAGCAACCTTCTACGTGACTGGCAAAGTCAACAAACACAACACACGCATATGGGGAATTGAATATCCTCATGCAATACAGGAGCATGTACGAGATTCTCCTAAGGTGAACGTGTTCTGCGCCATATCGAAGAAGTGTGTGTATGGGCCTTTCTTTTTTGAAGGAACAACGGTCAGCAGTGAAGCGTACCTTGCTATGCTGCAAAATTGGTTGATGAAACTTTTGTTTGAGGGAGAGCGAGCAGACTTTATTTTCCAACAGGATGGCGCACCACCTCACTGGAGTCTCAATGTAAGACAGTATCTGAACGCTATTCTGCATAACAAATGAATCGGACGTGCCGGAAATAATGATTGCGTGCTCCTGTATTGGCCCCCTAGATCTCCAGACCTAAAGGCTTGGTCTACGTTCCTCCTCTTCCAACGTCAGTGGATGATCTGAACACTCGGATAACTGAAGCCTTGAAAATCATTGATCCTGATATGCTTGTTCGAGTTTGGCAAGAAATGGAATACCGTTTCGATGTGTGCCGTGTAACCAAGGGCTCGTATATTGAACATTTGTGAAAAGTTTAATAAAACGTTTATTTCTTTGATTTTTGAGTTCAAATTTTTGCTGCGTAAACTTAAGATCATTAGTTTTCAAAAAAAATGTTTGGTTTTTATATTTTTTACAGTTATTGAGATATAAGTTGTCATAAAGTGACATATTGAGATGAAACACTCTGTATTTTCCTATTTCGATGCACATTTACAAAGAAAAACAGAAAAATTAAAATAGGCCTAGCGGTATACATAAAAATAGCGGCATTCGCGAGGGTGAAAGCGAAAAACGAAAATTGTCTCTGATTTAAGTTGCTTCCACCTTCTTCTCTTCTAACTATCGGAGAAGAGAATTAAAACGAGATTTTTAGAAATTAAACCTCTTATCTGACTTACACAAAGGCGCCGAACCTCGAGCAATGCTGTGTCATTGTCTTATTTAGATTCTCCTTACTTTTCAACCACAAAAATTTATGTGATTTTTTTAATTTGTTGCGAAAACAGAAATTGTATTTTCACAACTGGAAATTGACAATTTTCACAACTGACAATTGACAATTTTCACAACTGTTTACAGTTGAACTGTTCACACTAGCTGTATTTTTTTGTGACAACGGAACTATTCACAATTCAGCTGTATTTTTTTTGTTCTCCAGTCACGGGAAAGCATTTTGTTGACATGCTGCTGTAGTATTGCCTGCACATTGCATTTTAATATCATACGTAACAACGTAGCTTTGTTGTTGTTGTTGCTACCCGACCTCTTCCAAAGAATGGGAGCATGGCAGAAGGCCATGGAACCCCATAAGCCGGGCAATTCTCCAGAGCCTGGACCAAAGGTCGTAGAGAGACACAGAGTCGGCAAAAAGCGAGCGGCGCCAAGAGTCCGTAGCTGGACAGGGAAGAATGAAATGAGAGGGGTTCGGGGGCGGGTGTCCGCAGGCGCTGCAGCAAAGATTCTTGATACTGCCAATTTTATAGAGATAAGAATTTAACGGTAGGTTATGTCCGTTGCAACAAGGAAGAGAGAAGGCACAGCGAGCGTGGCAAGGGAGCACAAGTTTCTCAATGGAAACCGAGGGACCTGTGTGTCGAAGAATTTGGATAAGACGTACCCCTCTAGTGCGAGAAAAGAAAAAAGTGGATACAAGAAATAAAAGGAGAGAGATTACAAGGGTTTGCAGAGGGCACGAGTAACGCACCCCCATCTGGACAGCTCATCAGCTGCCTCGTATCCCGGAGAAACGAGTGTCTGGTGACCCATTGTAGCCTGAAAAAAAATTAGAGGAGTGAAGACAGCTCCTGCCAAAAAGATTGAAGTAAAAGGAAAGATGGAGGAAAGGACAGGGTGACGAGGACAGAGTGAGAGTCAGAGAGGAGGAGAAGACAAGTGGAAGACTTGTTGGTGCTTCCGGGATCCCTAACAACTCTTCAAAAAAGGAAGAGGGGGAAGGAATCCCCACCGTTACAGATATCGAAACGAAGGCCAGAGAGAATCCGGAAAGATATCTCTTTGTGATAGATCCAGAATTGGATCCAGAGAAGGCGAAAAAATTACAGGAGGCGTTAGTAAAACGTAAGGTTCAGGTGGAAAGAGAGTCTACCTTAAAGGAACCCCAAGTTGACCTCCACTCACTTGAAAATACTGTCATACCCCAACGAAAATGGTATCCTATCTATGAACCATTTCACGAAGAACTCACGGATTTAGAGGGACACTTGAAAGGAAATCAATATCTCCCTTTTGAATGTACGGTAAAACTAATCAATCCTAATGTGACGCCACATGTGTCACCCCCGTATGCTATTAATCACCCGGAGCAAAAAAAGGCTCTGGAAGATAACATTGAAAAATATCTAAAAATGGGTATCATAGAGCATGGCCCTTCCGAATGGAAAACATCATTATTTGTAGTGCCGCAGAAGGTAAATGAGGAACAGAAGCGATTGAAGACATATCATCCCTCTCAGCACTGGAGAGTGGTTCAGGATTTTACCCCTCTTAATGCAAAGGTACAAAAGGTAGAGAACGTCCTTCCCCTTATCCCTGATATTTTCAAAATAGCCGCAGATAAAGAAATATTCTCTCTATTAGATTTGAGCAAGGCATTTTTTCATTGTATGGTCAAGGAGGAAGACCGAAAATACTTTGGTATCTCTCATCGATCTATGGAATTGAGAATGAGAAGGATGCCCATGGGATTTTTGAATTCCCCATCAATATGGCAAAAAAATATGACAGCTGCCATATGGATACCAGTTCAAAAAGCTTTTCACCTACGCTTCCCTTTGGAAGCGGAACTTTCACATATAGCCGTCTATATGGACGACATCTTTTTGGCAACCAAGACAGAGGAACAACATTTGTTTCTTTTACAGATTCTTTTTAAGCAATTGGCCAAATTCAAGCTTACCTTATCAATAGGTAAAAGTTTTATTGGTAAAAGGTCTGTTTTTTTGTTGGGCGAACAAATACTTCCACACCAGAGGAAGATACAAGCCCAGAGATTGCGTGCATTGTCGTTGCTGGCTCCCCCGCAAACTGTGTTTCAGGTTCGAGCATTTTTAGGAGCCTTGAGATACATCGCGGACCATATCCCTCGTTTAAATGAACAATTACATCCCTTTGATGCCTACACTGGTAAAGTACCAGCTAAAATCGCGCCAATGGAATACATCCATTGGACTTATGCACTTTTGGATACTTACGATCATATCAAAGAAATACTTTCGAACCCTTCTGTGTTGTCTCATTTCACTCCTAGAAGGCATCTTTATTTGGAAACAGATGCCTCCAATGAAGGATACGGTTCCTTCCTGTTTCAGACAGATGAGGAACTGGCCGAAGGGACTTTGCGCTACCCCCTGGCCTACTCCTCTCAAGCATGGAAAACACCCACGGAAAGAGCCGCCCATCCCTGTCGAAAAGAATTAAACGCCTTGAAGCGCGTAATAGAAAAGTACCAATATTTGTTGCAAATTTACCCTTTTACGATAATCACAGACAACATGGGAGTGTATCATCTTGTGAAGAACTTTGCGAAAGGCAAATCCCCCAGGGACCTAATACTGGTCCGATACCTTCAGACTATTTGTATATACCCCATCCTGGGAATCATTCATAAGGGATCAAGTCAAGTATTCACTTCGGATGCGTTATCAAGAATGGCTTGGCTGGATATGGCAGTGGAAGAAAACGATCCATTGGCTTGGCCTGCTATGTTCGTAACTCCATCCCTTACTAACGCTATCGCACGACAAATTATTAGACACATGAGGCACACTAAATGTACATATCAAAAGGATGGGAGACATCCCATCTCAAAGTGCCTCCGTCCCTTGTGCCAAGGACTTTCCAATCAGCAGTTCGCGTTGTTGATAGAAGAACTTAAGAAGGAATCGCGACTTTTTCTGCATGGAGATAAGATTTCTGCAAAGTACGGACACTCGAGAGGAATTGACCAGGTCCCTCCTGACTTGTATGATGGACCTACCTTGGACCTTTGTCATGTGACCACGGAAGCTGCACTGCCCTCCATTAAGTTGCGAGGACTCTCCCCCATGACCCGATGGTACATACATTTTACTTCTATACCACCACCACAAATCTACGATTCACACCCATATCAAAGAGCATTAAAAAAAGGAATTCCTAAAATCCTGATGATTTCTACACAAACTCTACTAAATAATAATATAAATATCTTCCGTACTATGTCTATGAACATTTATCTAATCGCGTCTACCATCCCTTTTCACTTGTTTCGACTTCTGGAATGACTCATCCTTCTTTCTTTTAGATGAACACATTATGGCTGTCCATAACAATGGCCATTCTCCGCATGGCCTCATCCAAGTCGATGAGGACACACACCATTTTGAAGGATTCGGAAAGAAATATCTCTTCACCCAACTTTGGAATATCTACCTATCCAACGAACTATGATATGGAATGGCATGTACAAACGAATCGACCTTACAATATAAAGCTTCAATTTATATCCTTTTACCTCGAGTCCGGCTGCTGTGACTTTTTAATCATACGGCAGCTAGGACAAGAAATATACAAGATAAACGGAAAACAGAACTTCCCTTACCCTTTTATCTTTTCGAATTCCATAAAAATTAGATTCGTAACCGATGGAATAGGATCCTTCCCTGGATTCCAGCTAAAACTCCAAGCAACCGCACAGAAAGCTCTATTCCCCATGGCACCTTGTAGATCAAATCACATGGCTACGTCTGAGACCAATTTCCTACTATCCCCATACTCACCCAACGACTATTTCAGTAACCAAACGTGTCAATGGACTATTGCTCCAAGAAAAGGATTTTGCGTGCAATTACAGATTCTAAATTTTCAGACAGAAGAGCACGACATACTCTTTATCGAAACCCCTGATAAAAGAATTGGGTACTTTTCGGGAAAGACCTTGCTTCTCCCCTTACAAATGCCTATCATTTGCGATCGAGTTTTTCTTCGATTCACTGCTGACCATTCTATAAATGACCATGGATTTCGAATAAGCTATAAGGAATATCCTTCCCCTATCCTTAACGAAAAAGTAACCCACACACTTATACCTCTAAACCACTCTGTTAATTTTCATGCTTCTGTTGATTCCAAGCTATTACGATTTGACACCTTGTTTTCCAATAATCTACAAATATCTGATCGCATTGAATATCTCCAGACTCAGATAAATGATCGTACCGAAGAATATCTATATCAAATTGAACAATTTGCCGATCTTTTGAAACGCCAAAGGAACAAAACCGACACCTATAATTGTAAGTCACAGAAACCTTTTCCCACATATTCATGGATTATGCTTGGACTAACCTTGATATCTCTCACGGTCTCATTGACCTTCATCACCTTCACATGTTGCGTAGGACATAGAATTAAGAGTCTCTACCTGGCCCCTGCTTCCCAACGATATCTACCTGGCAAGTACTCCACTCCCACAGGAAGAGGATTATACGCTGTGACCTTATTAACAATGGGAATGGCGGCACCAACGGAACAGCTATCCTCTCGTGATATGATACAAGAACTTTGGGCACATGCCCGATATCAACGAAATTCTGGGATCCTCTTTCCATCCATGCAATTCCGTGCTTCTGAATCATTTTTTCAAATAAACACTCTATATCTCTTGTGCCTATCAACGATACTTTCATTGATCACCTTGATGTACTTGTGTCTTCAAAAAAAGAAGGGGAGGAAGGACGATGATGATAGTGATAGTGAAGCAACTAGTCGTTTATTCTCTTACAAAAATAAAAATCCAAAACCCGCGAACAGCATACTCCCCCTTGTATCTATTTTACCCACTGTAACTGCTACCCTAGTACCAATTACAAACGGAACTTTTCTCTCCTTAGAAACCCCGCTACCCGACACCTTGCGATATCCCAACAAAACAGAATGGCTTCCCATCCCCATTGATAAATTATGGAAGGATGAAATGCCTAAGTCAACACGGTGGACTAACCCTATACCACTATATTCTCAAATTTTCGGATACGCCATTGCTGAAGGGAAAACATACGCCGAAAAATATTTCCCCGGAGCAAGATATTGGAATAATGTGGAAAAAATGGAGCGACGTTGTCTATGCGAACGAAAGATTATAAACATATACCCTTCGATGAACAAAAACATGCTACTAATCAATACACCCATTTCAAGGAATACGGGAAATAAAGTCCGTCATCGATGGAAATGGACATTAAAACCCACTCCTGAACAATTTTCAATGACACCTACGACATCCTTTCCCTTACCCAACAAAATAACTTATCCACTTCTCGCCATAATAAAAGAAAAAACGCTATCCCTAATGGAAAAATATGCAGTGGTCCAATCTAATTGCTCGATAAAGCAGGAACTTGTTAATTGTGAAACTCGACAATATGATTGTATTTATAGCGGAGCATCCAATCCTAACAGCCCAGATTTTACTCCCATACATTACGACGATGCCCGAGGAATTTTATGGCAACACTACTATTATAAGAAAACGTGTAACACTTCCCCCAATCACCGATGGGTATCAGTATGTAGGGTTTCAGAATGTGACTCGATTAATTTCGAACCTGATACCCTACAATGTTGTGATGTCTCTCGGTCATTATGGTATGGCCAAAACTCAGGAGCTTACAAATCTGCTATGCATTCCCCCTGTTGCCCATATGGCACCAATTGTTATAATCCAGATATACAAAATCTCTGGTACAGAGTTATAACGCGATGTACGATTTACGGAAAAGAAATAGCTTTTGAACCGATTCCGACAGACATTATTATACAGGAGGAATATGATGACCCAAATGCATTAAACCAGATAGAAACATTCCTAAAAAAATGGAAAAAAATCAAGATTCCTGAGCGGATAAAAATAATTAAACCCACCACTAATTCTAATTCAAGGACGTACCGTGACGGCCCTATTAAGGAAAGTGAAATAAAGGGACACTATGAAACCTATCCTTCTATGACCAAAGGTGATAACTTTTGCCTTAGAAGAATAAAAAATGATCCTACATGTACGAATTTGGTTGGTGGTATATATCAGAAACTAGCATTCTTCGATCATGTTCATTATGATCCCGCAAAAAACGAATCCAAATTTCCTTCATACCCTCTTCAAATTTTCGGATCAAATGGAGAATTCACGTCTAAACCCGAATCAAAAGGCCGAATGAAAAGACAAATTACAGGAGGAGTTGTCCTCCTTACCTTTCTGACTTCGATCATCGGAGATGCAATTACAGGAGTATCCACTGGCCTAACCCTACAAGAAGAAATCAACGAGAAATTGACGGAACTCGAAAGCAAAATGAACGAAAGATTCGAAACGGATGAAGAAAATATTCTAACTTTATCTGACCATATTAACTCACTAGAGGCTGTAAATGTCATACAGGACCAAGCTATTGTACGAGCATTAACTCAAACCCTAACTTTGCAATCAATCCAAACGTCAACGGATCAATTTTTACAATCAGAAATAGATACAAATAGACAACTCATGCTACGGCATCTAGATAATTATTTAAGGACGATCCAAACCTTTAAAATGCTATCCACAGCTGAAATGGAGTTAGATAAGTTAATTATGAACAGAATCTACAATGCAACAGAAATAAATCTATTTGACCCCTCAAAGGTCTATTTGACAAAAATAACACAAGGAAATTTATATCTTAAAGTTCTGGCTGAAGAAACTGAAAGAATTAAAGATGTCTTGAGTAATCAAAACACCACTAAACCTTTTGACAAAACCCTCCAGAATATAAAACTATGGCAAAATAAAATTTATTCCACATTCAGGCTTGTAACTCTTGCGAATTCTACTATTCCGGCATATATAAATATTTCACAAGCTAGATGGAACCCTCCTAACATCAGCATAAACTTTTCCATGAATGATGTGACACCCCAGGAATTTGTTGAAAATATAAAAAATGGATTGAGAGTGATACCAAAAACCATCATAGACACTGCAGGAGGAGGAATAAAAGAAATCACTGAAACTATAGGCAAAGATGTTATTAAACCCTTATTGCCAATTTTGATTCCCCTAGCAGTGGTAATATGTATTGTTATTGGAATCTGTCTGCTATGGAGAATACATCCCAGATTCAGAAAAACACCCAGAAGAAAAGAAAAATTGCAAACAACAACCCTCCATGAAATGATGAACCCCCCACAAGAAATTGTTGAGTAAAAGTTTTTGTGGAAATTTCCATTGCCTATGATCTCAACTGAACTTTTGCAAAAATGAGCATATGTTTGCAGCACTGAACTGTAAGCCTTACTGCGAAGCAAATGAACAATTAATCCATCAACTAGAGATGCGCGCTGCATGATTTTTTGATGAAGGAGTTGTAAATATCTTTGCGAAGTAGAAAATTGACTCCTCGCTGCTAGACATGAATATTGTTATTAAATTCCTGTTTTTCACATAAGATTGCACATAAAAGATATTGCAGTTAAAGTTTGGCGCCAGAAAGAGAAATCATGTACAGCAGTGCGGAGCTCAGTTTGAGATGTTGTATGACTTTTTGTCATGTAGCAGTGAAAGGATAATGTGAAATATTAAGGGATATCTTAAAAAATTTTTTTAAATAATTCAGAAACAGTGTTAGAATAGAGATAGAATAATGGATACTTTGTGTCTCAAGAAGAACATATGTACCAGTGCTGATGTTCGCCTGGAAGCTATGCATATTGTTCACGCTTTGGCACAAAGATCTCTCCTTTGGGAGAGTAATTCATTTTCTTAAACTAAAATAAAATAAAAGAATATTCGAAAACATCCCTTAATATCGCGCATTTAAAAGTTGTGTCATAAAATTTTGCCCCTTTATCCGACATAAGCAAATTATTAATACCCTCCACCATAAGAATATTTTTGATTTATTACACCTTGATTATGGCGACTCAAAGATGCTTTATATTGTATATCTAGTGCTTACAATATTTATGTATCAAAGATTGTATGTCGCTAATGATGCAAGTTGAAGCAACTGAATTTCTTGAACGGCTGAATAATAGTATTTTAAATTTGAAAATGAATGAGCGTACTATTGAAAATGATAAAAGATCTTTTATGACATTGCATGATTTATATTACGACTTAGTGTTTGCGAGACTTTCTAATCAAACTGCACTCGCACCATCGGAAGAACTCAATAGAGAATTAAAAATCATATACGAACATTTGATGAAAACTATTAACAAGCTTTATAAAAACCATAAGAAAAAGCTTGCCCACCTATTATCAGAAATAAACAACGAAGAACTCAAACACCCTCGTGCCGATACTCCCAAAAAACGTGCATTAAAGAATTCATTTGAGGACATTGTACGATTTTGTGATTTTATGACTATTATATTAGTATGAATGTATTTTTAATGATAATGTGCACCCTTGAGAGTCAACCCCCTGGCCCGACTGTTTGCCTAGATATCTTCTGGCATCAGATTTACTGAGCCGTTCCAGGGAAGATACAGAAACCCTGTTGCTTGTCTCTTGTTGAGGCTTACATAGACCGCAACATCCAGAGGTAATTCGCCTGGTGGTATCACTAGTAATGCCCGCCGCAAGCCGGCATGAATGAGCTCAAGGCGTCTTCCCTCATGACTCTCTTATGTGTATATTTTCTTTCTATAATATTCAGATTGTTTTTACAAACTATAAGATCTCTATAAGAAAGTACCGTAATTGGGAGATATAATGGCATTGTTTGAGGAAATTGTTCACGATTTAATAGATGACACATATGAAAACTATCATCATATTTTTCAACGATTGTACGATATGAGTATGAATATTGAGAATGCAAATCCCGATGATCCAACCCGTAGATGGATACAGGTTATTTGTAAAAGGATGCAAATAACTATGAATAAACAAATCATTAACTGTTCGGATTTACTATTCAATAATTCCAACCCCCTCCTTAACCACGAATTGGAAAAATACTACAAAGAATTAAATGAACTTTTGTATAACCTCCAAATGCTCTCGTTGTATGTGTAACCTGATGATGTACTACGTTTACTTTTAATCACTTTCGCCATTTTGTTATAATGATAGAAGGCAACTTGAATGGTTTTTTCCCTTTCGAATGGACGTCTTATAACTGTGATCCAGTTTTTGTAAATATGTAAAGTCCGGTTATATTTCGCCAAGAATGTTCATGTATGCTATATATTTTCAGTCTAATAAATCGTGGCCATGATAGATAAGGATTGACAAAGATCACTAACGTAACTGTCTTTGTCGACCCCCTACTATCATTGTTATATATAAAACTTTATCAAATGAAGTTGAACATAAAAACAATCTAAAATTCACTTTCAGTCTGATATTCGTAATCCCAATGAACTATTGAAAATAATGCTTAGTAACGAACTTAGGAACTGTATTATACTGTTTTTATGTACGTATACTAATCATTGCTTTTGTTTTGCATGCATTAATTCTATTTGAATAAGATTAAATAAGTGATTAAAATTTGACATTGCTGACTGCGGAATCGACACCATCCCGGATCAAGAAAAGTTGTATTGGATCCTTTTCAAACGAACTGAGGTCGAGCTTTCGCGAATACTTCACCCTGTCGCAAAGTTTCCAAACTGGTGCCCAGACCCGGGCTGAGAAGGAGAGAGTTACCTCAGTCGACAAAGAGAGCAGTTGGCAAGTACGTTAGAGCCTCCTTTTCCCAAAGGAAAGAGTGCGGTTAAAGGAGTCCCAAGAAAAACTGGAAGGGGACTGAAACGGAAGCAAGAGTTGTATAAGAAGAGGTGGAGCTGGAGGTTAGCTTGATGAGGATTCGCTGAGAAGAAAGAGTCCTCACTTTTGCTCGAATTCAGAGGAAGATACCACTATTGAAATTAGCAATCAAGCCAAATTAGGGCTTCTTGTGTGGCCTCCACCAAAGTGAGGGCTGAGGGAGATGATGACCAAATGGCCATAACGTCAGAATAAAGAGTATAAAACTATATAAAATGGACTGGGAAAGAAACAGAATTTGATCACGAGTAGATTGTCTAGGTGGAAATCGACCTGGCGGGGAGAGAGAATGGAGTTAAACTACA
This sequence comes from Trididemnum clinides, assembly GCA_963675345.1. Lineage (NCBI taxonomy): Eukaryota > Metazoa > Chordata > Ascidiacea > Aplousobranchia > Didemnidae > Trididemnum > Trididemnum clinides. Next base: position 4,207,495 of record OY776284.1, on the reverse strand, counting down.
GAAAGGAGAGTAGATGCAATAGAATTATGCGTTCAAAAAGCTTTGATACGCAGGAGATGAGAAAGAGAGAGAGAGAGAGGCCTGAAGGAAGCAGGAGAAGTGAGAGGCATTCTCATTTTATGGATGGTAATGATAAAAAATGTCTTCCAGATGGAAGGAAAGAAAGCAAAAATCAAGAAAAATTTAAAAAGTGTGGGACAAAATTCATGCCAGAGCGAGGATGGATGGGATAGGCAACTTTGTTTGGACCAGTGGCTCTGGACGAGGAGAAGTTAGAGGCAGCCGCAAGAAATTCAGCGGGGGAGAAGAGGGAGCAGAAAGACAAATGAGACTCCCCAGAGCACTAGACGCTGCGAAGCTCGGAAAGATAGCCTCTGGCTCTGCTACGCAGGGTTTTTGGATAAGAGACAGAGAAGTGGGATCTTAGGTAGTCGGCGAAGACCGAAACCGACTCGCTAGGAAAGAAACCATTGGGAAGGTAGCTGAAAGAAGATGAGGAAGAAGACCCAGCGACAGAACAAAGGAAAGAGTACACAGATTTAGGGTTAAATTTAGGTGAAAGAGATGAGCAAGTTGCCTGCCATGTCTCAGTCTTGTTTTTGAGTGATAATTGTCACCATTAATGTTTTCAAGTGATTCTAAATTAGCCGGCCTGAAAAAAAGGATGTACTCCCCTGCATTAATAGAATAAGTTCTCTATTTATGCATTGGCCTTAGCCTTGGCGATGACGGACGAAGCACGTCGGAAAACGGAGATGTAAGCCTGACGATATTCATCACTTCTGTGAGCGGCAGCAAACGCTTTACGTCTTTCACTAACCGCTTCTTCCGCTTCAGCGGACTACCAGGCTTTAGGTTGGCGGTTGATGCAGCCGAAAGGAATGGAAGATTTGGCCGCATTCAGTACCAGAGAGGTAAAGAGAGCAGCAGCAGAGGAAAGAGAAAGAGACGAGTATTCCTCTGCAGAAGGACAGTGAGAGTCAAAGTAGAAGGCAATGTCAGAGAGGTAAAGAAAGCACCAGCAGAGGCAAGCGAAAGAGACGAGTATCTTTCTGCAGAAGAATATTGAAAGTCGATGTAAAAAGCAAAGTCATCCCAACGAGCCTTTTAAAAATTAAAGGAAGGGGGACGTTAGTTGGGGCAAAAAACAGAGAAAGAGGGACGGTTATCAGAATTGGTAGGTGATTTGAACCCAGGTCCAAAAGCATCTTCCATGAGCAAGAAAGGGCGAGGAGGGAGAAAAGGAAAGGTCAGGAGAGGAGCGACTGCCAGAGGAGCGACTGCCAGAGGAGCGATGGAGAAGAGTAGATATGCCAGGGGCATTGAGGGGAAGGAGGTCAGAGAAGATGACCCAATTGAAAACTTCCTCCCCACAGGTGTCAGAAGTAGTTTTTGAGTCCCAGGAGGGGTGATGCCAGTTGAAGTCCCCAAGAATGAAAAGATTTCTGGAGGAAGGGAGTTTGGAAGAGAAAAAGGAGTCGGTGTGCTATCCGTCGGAGAAGAGCAAATAGGAAAAGCATAAACATTAAGAAATGAGAGCATAAAGGAGTTGTTTAAAAAGATGCTGACCCCTTCGTAATCAGAGTAGAGGTCAAGTGAAGAAAGAGTGGATGTAGAAAGTTCAGAGAAGGATAAGCCTTGACTGATGAAAATGATGACGTCACTGCTAGCGTGCGTGATATAGGGAGAGAGAATGCCAGACTGGGAGTTCGTGCAATCAGATTGCAGAGCAAAGCATCAAGGGATCCGAAAAGAGCAAGATTAATTGAGGTTAAATTCCTGGATACAAATAAGGTCAACAGGATGGGACAAGATAAGGTGCATTAGTTTAGTGCTCCTGTCTCGGAGACCTCCAGAATTCGATTGAAGAACCTCGAGGAAGTATGGGATATACAAAAATAGCCAAGGACACGAGGCGGTGGTGAGGGTATAGAGGGAGAAGATACGAGGTGGGCCAATTTTATATTTGCACACTCAGTAGTTTCAAAGGAATGAAAGTGTGTGTGCACACATTCGTACTAAGCAAAAGTCTGCCTTTTGGTGTAGATCTAGCATCATCATGATGTCGTCAACCCATCATGAAAATCACCCCGAAAAGGCAATCAATCATACCCACTAGTTTAGGATTAGCATACAAAAACTGAAAAAGAAAGAAATCTTTGTTATAAAGTATAGATTTTTTGAAAACGCTGCAGATTGTTTTGCCGATAAAGCTCATTAGGTTGCAACAAAAATTACGCAGAACAACAAAAAAATTTTTGCTTGTAAGGTATAAGCGTTTTTAAGGTAATTTAGGGGTGCTGAGTTTAAAAACACCATCAGTTTTGCTAAATTGGTTCTAGTTTTTGATATATTTAATGGTACTGATGTATTTACATCAGCAAATTTTACAATCTTTGCATTTACGTTGTGGTCTGTACTTTACAATGAAATCGCAAAAAGGAAATCCCATTAGTAAAAATAAACTTAATACAAAGTCGATTGCATTAGCCCTAATTCAACTGGGGCATTTTTACACCCCATTTCAACCAAGGTGGCTATTGGCCCCCTTATTTATTTTATAATCTTTGAGGAGTTTCACTGAAATTTGGCACAAACGTTTCAAGGACGTCAAGCATCAAAACTTTTGCAGTTTTGAGTTGATGACGTGACGAGAACATTTTTCACTCTAATGTGATAACATCATCAACAATGTCAGGTACTAGCAAACACTATTTTAAACTATTCACAGTTGTTGTTGATTCAAGATAGAACACAATTGATTTTTAAACAATAACGGTCGAAAAATATGCAAATTTGAATGCATTGATTTCCTAAGTTACATTTTTCGTAGTTCCTTTGACAAAATTAAAATTTATCAACTTCAAATCTACATAGGCTCTAATTTTCAAAACAAGTGCCTAGATTAATTATATTCAAAGTCAGAAAAACTAAAAGAAAAATTTATTATTTATTTAGGAGCAGTGGTAAAAAATGTTGGAGGAGGAGCAATTGAACTTTATTCCGGTGGAAAAAGCATGCTCAATGTTTATGTATATTGTTAGTAAATATCATGTATCTTTTATAACAGTATGGTAATTTTTGAATCTCACTTGTATAATATCTTAATATCTGGATATACCTGTAAAATGAACTTATGTAAAATTTTTTATGCTTTTGTCAAGTTTTTTACTGCCCCTGTCTCCCCGACTATGTATGGAGGTACATTCATGTTAACCCTTTATTAATCTTTTAGGCTACAACAAAAGTTACATCCCAGTGGCCGAGCTACCGCATTATAAGCACTGATTAGCTTCAAACAATTTCTTTAGTCTCTCCTGCAACTAAACATCCACTCATTGTCACTTAAAAAAGCTGTCAAGTTGACAAAAAACTTTAAGAGGTTGAATTACTTGAAAATAAAAGGTGAAATTGGCAAAGCTTTCTGGACAATTATGCCAGCAAAAGCCATGAATCGACTAATAACACAGAGGACAAAAAGACTTCTAAGCAATTAAAGTATATTTCATAAAAGAGATTTTAATTACCGTGGTTCACTGTGGTTGCTTTTTAATGTTTAAAAAGTGGTTTGATAACAATTAATCAACGGGCTAGCTATTACACATATATTCAGCCATCCACTACAACTGAATCCAAACAAAGTAGGCTCTATTGACCTCGAAAAAACTGCAAAGCAATGCAAGCCTTTTTATTTATTTGATTCTTTAAACAAGCTACTACTAAACACGTAGGTCTTAGAATGTGCAAACAATCAAACGACAAGTATGACGTCTTACGATAATTTTAAAAAATGTAAATTTTACACTCGCCTGTGTTTTAATAGGAAGAGCGTCAGCAAAAATAATTTTGTTTGTGTTCTCTAGATTGCCACTGACTGACGTTTTACAGAAGCAACCAGAAACTGAATCCTTTCAGTTACCAAAAACCAAATCACAGGCATCAGTGTCTTCATCAGTGCTGGTATCAATATAATCAAGATCATCTTGGTTAGGCAGTGGTAGTGGCATTGATTTATAATGAGGAACACCTTGTTTAATCTAAGTAAGTTGATATGTGCTATTTTGCCTCTCTATTTGAAGGAAAACCATTTATTTTAGTATTTTTTTCCAACTAAATAGTGGTCTTGTGGTTTTTTTGCCAACTAAATAGTGATCCTTTGGAAGTGGTTCTGTGGTTCACGCCAAATCATTGGGATGGCGAACAGAACAAATGGAGACCGTTTGCTTAACCAATTGTAGAAGCTGTTGTAGCATTTACTGCATGTTTTATGGGGTGCGCTTGCCGTATCTTGGTCACTTAATGGGCAGCCAAAATAAGCCATATATCTTTTTTGATATCCCAGGTAATATTTCTTTGTTGATCTGTGCTTGTAAATTTTTCACAGACATAACAAAACAAATCCGGATGATTTATTAACTTTCTGGGCATTATGAATAGCCTATCAATTTGCAGAATTGGTGTGATTCAGTAATTAACTTTACGTAGTAGTGATTCAGTTTTGCCAAGAATATATGGACTTCCGAAAATTCATAAACCCAATGTTCCTCTTCGTCCTATTGTTTCCTTCATTGATACAGCTACCTACCAGCTTGCCAAATTCCTTAAGCAAATTCTTGTTCCCTTAGTGGGAAATACCCAATACACTGTCAAGAATTCCTCTGAATTTGTAGAATTGATTTCATCCATCAAACTTGGCAAATCTGAATCACAAGTTTCGTTTGATGTGGTAAGTTTGTTTACTTCGGTTCCACTTATAACCGCCAAAACCATTGTGGCTAATAGAGTCGGCGATGATTGCACCTTGGGAGAAAGAACAAGCCTTGCAGTGCCGGAAATCATGGAAGCATTAGATATTTGTTTACAATCATCGTTTTTTGTGTACAATGACGTCATTTATAAACAGATTTTTGGTTGTCCGATGGGCTCTCCTTTGTCACCAATAATAGCAAACATGGTTATGGAAGAGATTGAACAAACAGCTTTGAACACGTATTTGAATCCTCCGTCTTTATGGTTACGTTATGTTGATGATGTGTATGCTATTATGAAAAAAACTGAGGTCGAGCCCTTTCATGATTACTTAAATACTATATCTACTTCAATATAGTTCACTAAAAAATTGGAAAAATCAGGACAATTAGCCTTTTTGGACGTAAGCATACAACAGATGGAAGATGGATCCCTTGCTACATGCGTATACAGGAAACCAACACACACGGACAGGTATCTTCAATATTCGTCTCATCACCCGGTTAATCAAAAGGTTAGTGTGGCTCGTACATTATTCTCCAGAGCCAACAGTATCATATCCAGTAACGAAAAAAAGATTGAAGAGTTTCATCACATAACAAAAACCTTAAAAAATAACGGATTTCCCAGTAACAAATGTAGTTTTAAGAAGTACTTGAAAAATAATAATTTTAGAAAAACAGAAAAACTGCAACGGTTCACTTCGATTCCCTACGTGCAAGGTGTCTCCGAACCTATTAGCCGAATTTTGACTCAAGTTGGTATCGGAGTGGCTTTAAAACCACATCACACGTTGTCTTCGTTGTTTTGCAAACCTAAAGATGTTATTAATTTTGAACAAAAGCGTGGTTTGGTGTATCAAATTTCTTGCCGGGATTGCAATGCTGTGTATGTAGGTGAAACAGGACGTAGTGCTAGCACCAGAAAACGGGAACATGTTGATGCGGTTAAGACTTTTAACACTAAAAAGTCAGCGCTGAGTCAACATGTTATGGAATTCGATCATAGAATAGATTGGGATAATGTCAAAATTCTGAAGTCAGAATCACATGCATACAGACGTCGCGTTGCGGAAAGTTTTTTGATAAATCAAAAGGCTTGTTCATGTAATGTTATTAATCGCAATGATGGTGCGAATTTTCCGACTGTTTATAGTGTGTTCGTCTCCAATAAGTAATGTCTTATGTTTCTCACAACACTTTTCACTTGGCCACTCCTGTATCTGTGATGTAACAATGTTTTTGTTATTACGTGATTGCCTGCCCTGTTGATAAATAATTTTTAGTGTTTAGTAATACAGGTAGTCTTTGTAATTTTATGTTGTACAGTTTGTATGTCACATTATTTACATCTACCGTGTTCTGAAGAAGCTCCCCGGTAACTAAGGGGAGCGAAACGTTAAATTTGAATAGAAAATTTGTCGAAAGAACGAAGTGATCTGATTGAAATATAATTGCTTCTGGAACGCATAGATATGTATCTAATGCATATACACAATAAGAAATTTTTAAGAATAACGACTTTACCATCCGCTGGTATTTTAATAGGCTAGTAGTTTAACAAGTTTATGCAGCACAAACTTTCTGCTAGTACTATCTTGGCAACTAATGGCACTCATTTAGCTTTGCTTCACAACCTAGAAATATTGTTTATAACGTCACAATATAAGCTCAACGCAAATTCCATTCCTCGAATTCTTGAAGAAGAATGTACAAGAGTGTTGTCAGACCAGCCATGCTTTATGGAATGGAAACGGTGGCAATGACGGAAAGACAGGTAGGAAAAATGGAAGTTGCAGAGTTGAAAATGGTGAGATGGGCACTGGGAGTGACAAGAAAGGACAAAATAAGAAACGAATACGTGAGAGGGACTGCCAAGATCGCAAAGCTAGGAGACAAACTTCGTAATGCAAGGCTACGCTGGTATGGCCACGTGAAAAGGAGAGAAGAAGGCTACGTGGGAAAAACGATGATGGAGATGGCGGTGCCAGGTAGAAGGAAAAGAGGAAGGCCAAGGAGAAGGTGGATGGATTTGGCAAGAGAAGACATGGAAAGGGTTGGAGCTAAGGAAGGAGACGAAGTCGACCGGGAGAAGTGGAAAATACTTTCGCGCTGTGGCGACCCCGAATAGGGAGAAGCCGAAAGAAGAAGAAGAAGAATTCTTGAAGAAGAATAAAGATAATTCAAAAACCTTATGTGCTAGGAAAAAAACGAAAGCATTTTTGAAATCACCGTCAAAAATACTTTTAGAATTACTACTTGATACAATATGTGTTTAAATTTTGCTGCTGACCAGTATTGTAGTTATATTTGGTATACGGCTTTTGTAATATCGTTTTACACGACTCACAAATTAATTCTAAGTTATTTGAAATACATGTAAAAAAGAACTGTTTGGATCTGGTTATTGGTAGTGCAAGCCAACTCTAAATTAATATTTGTTGTTTGCTTCAGTTGATCAGCAACCTAAAGAAAATAGCTTGATGATACGCTAGGTAAGCTTTTAGAGTTGCCAAGTTTATATTTTACGTGAATACTGTAAAGTAGTGGTTTGCAATCTTTTTAATATACTATTTTCCTTGCTCTATCTCGGGTTCTTCTTGACCTTCCTGCAATACCATATTCGTTTCAAAACAAACTTGACTTTTTAATTTTGAAAATCAACTTTAAAGGCGGCTAATTTTCTTCAAGGCAGCTGGATGACCTACTTTGACGCCTAAGCTTTTGGAAGTCTCTGCTCACCTTCTTTAGAGAGATCGGTAACCTTGTTGGCAGCCACTGCTATAAAGCAAAGATTTTTTTTTATTTGTTTGTTTTAACTCTTCTAATTTGTATAGGCGCCGAGTTTGTGATTTTACCGGGCATGCACAAATTTTATGACGTCAAAATTAAAACATTACCGTTTGATTACCTATGATCATGCCAGGAAAAATGGGTAATCCGGGAATGAGATTCCCGCAAAATTTTTACTGATTTTCTAAAAAAAAATTTTGAGATGAAATTTCTGAAAAAAATTTTTGAAGTTTTTGTGGTAAATCGGCAATCTAGCTACGTTAAAGCGAGGCCCACCCATTAGTGAACAATTGGTAGTTTAAAGTCGCATCGTGCAGGTCGGCGCATCCTTTGCGAGCAAATCATACTTATGACATCGCAACAGCGTGATTATCAGCGCTGCTTGCTTCGCCTTCGGATCTCTTTGATAGCAACTTGCGTCGCCGGATCGCTTTGTTTCCGTTAGTTTAACATAAACCTTGTCACTTGAAAGGCGTTTAGTGCGAAAGCTGTAAATTGGATTTACCAACGGGAGTGAAGTTGTTTTGCACAATCTTGTATCCAATTCCTTATCAGAGTTAGCGCGTTTATGTCATAGACTCATTCATAGTTATTGGCTTGGCGAGTTCGCCTACTGCAAGTTAGTTGTATTAGTGTACTTACCGGTAGAATGATGACTTCAAAAGAAGTAGATTTAAATCAAAAATTTCTATTCAGGGTGGTTATTGTAAAGTATCTATGCGAAGGGACAGGCTTAGCGAACATACCCGTCAGCAACATCCCGGTTTGCCTATCAAAGAACGTGGTCAAACAAGCCTCACAGATATTTTATCCCGGAAAAGACCACATGATCAAGAAGATGAAGGAGAAACCAACCCAACCGCAAAAAAGAAAAAGACCAATGGATCAGATGAAGCACAATCTGGTAGTACTGCTGCTACTAGCGAAGTCCAAGTCAAACAGATTGCCACTGAAATACAATCCGCAGACAGCGTAACGTCAGATACCCAACAACCTGAAGAACCTTATCGTCGCAGAAGTAAAGCAGCTGAATCAGAATCACCAAATTCCGAAAGTAATGTAAAGCTTGACATAATTCTCAACTTCTCAAAAAACTCACAAAAATAAAATTAACAGCGAACAAGCAATCTGTTGCTCATAAACCTGGAAAATACGATGAAGTTTCAGCCGTAAAAATGTTGGTTCAAAGCAGCAAATCGGTAAAACGAATTAGCGAAATGACCAAACTCACCATTGATGATAACAATACGCTAATTATATATTGTTATCTGTTCCACTGACGCAAGTGTTAGATTACGCTGCGGTGCAAGACTATTTAATTACGACTTTGCTCTTGGAATCGATTTCGCCGAGGGTAACCAGCCAATTGGTTTTATGAATTAAAAAAAATCCATAGCAAGACACATAGCTGCAGAGACGCATCAAGCAAATTTGGTTCGTATTATATTAAGAACTATAAAGTAATGCTTTAGCTATCGACGTTTTGCGTGAAGATTTCGCCGAAAAGAATGGGTTTAAACAATTATGACGTCATAATCGCCATTGCAAGCCGCGAAAAATTTTTAGTTCAAAAAAACAAATTCCTGGGAAACTTTGCATTTTTTCCTGGCCTGCCTATGACAGGGGTGTCAAACATACCGCCCGCAAGCCAAATGTGTCCCGTGTTAGGATTTCGTGCCAAACTGCTAATGCCTGGTCTCCGAACTTGGTCTGCTTTAAGTTACGTGAAAATGGCTGTGAAGTGGTGAGAGAGTTGGAGATCTTTTTTTTTTTGAGATCTACACTATTTCAGGCTACATCCCATAACTTTCGGAGATCGTTTGATCAAAGTGTGGAGACCACTGATATACAGTCTTACCTGCTTATGTTGTTCTTCAACTGACTCTGGCCCGTATCTGGCCTCCATGTGTTGAGTGCAGTCAAATGTGCGGGCATGCGTGGCATGCCCGTAGTCGGCGCCCCTGGATCAGCTCCCTGGGATAAAAGTCATAAGGGAGTTGATGACGTTATGATAACTTATAAATTGATGGCTGTAGGTAAGCATTGGAAATAGAAACTGAGGATGCGTTAGCGAAATTAATTTTTCTTATAACAAATAAATGTCTAAGCTGACTTTATTACTGTTTATTGATAGCAGAGTCTTTTCAACACTTACTGATATGGAGTAAAGTTGTTTAGGTAGACCATCCTGCTAGGGTTTGATTACTGTTTTCCAATTTTAATTGTTGTTTGTTCGTCTTAGTTTACTATGTTTTTTTTTGGAAAATTATCCTGCTTATAACACGGATAACGAACTGTTGGTCCTTCAAAAAAAAGGTGCTCTCACTCAGACTACAGAGCTTACGCAGCGGGAAATTAATATTAAATAAGCCGAGAATTGATTTACTGACAATATTTTCATGATTTTGACTGAAAGTGGTAGTAGTAGCGAGTACTTCCGTTTTAATTCGGTTTGGTTCGCTTGACGGAGTTGGCTAGATACACCCCACTCCAGCAATCGTTCGCTCTCCGTCCCTTTACATCGCTCGATTTAAGTCATTTTCCCTCCTCAAACTAATCTTCTGTTTCGTTTGGAAAGTTTTTATGTAATTTGCGACGTGCACAATGTTAACTTAAATCTTGTTTTGCAGTATATTTCGAACGAATATATGCAAAGCTCGAATTTTTGCAAATGCAGCAAACGAATTTAAGCTCTATGCCGCGAGAATTTTTAAAGCGTTTGGAAGTGATTCCGTTCTTACCAGAGTTACCAAGCGGTATCAAACTTTCCCTGGATTAGATGGAAGTAGTTGATCATGTGGAAGACGTGCTAAAAAACGAAACTAATTTTATGGTTTTGGTAAGTTTTCATTTGTTAAAACTGACTGTAACAGAGATGCGGATTTATAACCATTTTTAGCAGCCACTGTTTCTTCTGGGCTCTTACTGCAATAAGGCTCCAGCTCCGGCAAGTTAGTCTTGAAAAGGTCAGCCCCAATATGCAGCACAGAAAAATCTCAAGTCTTGGGTAGTAAAAAGGTCAGTTCTGGTTCCTGGCTGTGAAGAAACTAAGATTAACGTCTTAGTATGTGGAGAATTCCTGCATTGCACAATATTCTATGCAAGTGAAGCTGGTCACCGAGCCGGTCGTAAGAGGTGAATTTTGGGTGCCCACCAATGGGCAGTCCGCCTTGGTGGTGGTAGGGTTACCAGTCTGAAATTGACTGATTTGAAATGGACGGCTGCCCTTCCATCCTAATATTTTAATATTTCTTCAGGTTTTTTGTCACGGAGGCGTCGGCGGTCATAATGTGACCATTTGTGCCAGAAGAATTATAGTTTAGCTGTTTACCAGTAATCTGTCAAAATGGTTATAATTAAGTGGAAACTGAATTTCTCTAAATGGTTGCTTTGGTGCAGTTTTGGCACCATCAGCGGAGAACAAAAATTTTTAAGATGAATGCGATATATCATGATCAAAGCAGCAACAGCTACTACTGTATAATATGCTTCCTTATTTCTGTCAGACTTAACCAACACTTACAATGTTAGTTGTAGATATAACTTTTTCGAATAGCAAAATGGTACCTTTGTAATTTTTATGTTCTGATCGTATTTTTGCAGAAGCGGTGAGAAAAAATTATGGGAGTGCACATGCCACGGATCATGAAGTTGACACAGCCATCAAAATGTGGCTCAAGTTCGCTTCTGACAGAAGTGAAGGTCGGCGTAACAGATAATCCTATTCTTGAATCGTGGACTTTCTCTGGAAAATCAAAAATTCGTACTGCGGGCACCGCTTAGTCAGGATTTGGCTGAGCAAGTAGTTTTTAGTATTATTGTGTAGTGAGTTTTTTTTACTTCTGATCTAGTGAATTTTGAAGTGTTTTTACGTTTGTTTGATTTTATCCGGATGTAAATTGACGTTTTGCTTTTAAAAGACTGCGAAAGTAGTTTGAGAGGTTGCACATGAAAAACAATGAATTGGCATATTACTAACTTGATATTCTTGTTTTCATAATTTCAAATGGGAGCTTTTGTTAAGTGGTTTTAAAAGTATGTTTACGTAAAGTGTTCAAAAGTTTGTTATCAAGGCAACCGTCATACTAATTCAAAAAATCTAAAACTAGGTAAACTATTGCACTTGGCTTTCCCTGGAGTGTCGATATTTAAATCATGATTTCTGATAGAATTAAATTACTTCGTTTCGGATTCTCCTGCAAGTGTAATTTGCTGGGCTACTATACAATAAATTAACGTCGCGCTTAGGTTTTCCTCGTGGTAGAGACGACGTCTCGCATATGAAGTTATTTTGTGGACGAGCCGACGTCACCGTTGATCGTTTGCTGATCTACTCCCGACCTTGGGTCGACGAGCAAACTGTCGTTAAAACGACATGAAAGCGCGAGGTTGGTTCGATCAATTCAAGTCGACGCTTCATTGCTAGCTGGGAAGACGCTCACGTTTTATGCACGACAGGAAGGCATTGTTATGCAACGCTTGATGTCGCATTTTTAATTCCAGCGATATCTTCAAAAAAGTACAGTGAATCATCTTACCACAAGGCCCAACTTACCTGACCCCAAATATATTTTTGCAAACGTATAAAAGTGCTTTAAAATTTGGAAAAATTTTTCTACAATTTGTTTTTTCCAAGGTCAAGCACCCAAGTTTTGAGGGTTTGTGGCCAGTACTGAAGATAATTCAGGCCTATTGCATGTATCGTATTTCCTCTGTTATTATGAAATAACTCTTATTTAAAGTATTCAACATTATATAGTTTTGAAAATATCTTAAAGATTCAGGTGATCTGTAGTTTGAAAAGAATGTTGCTCGATAGTAATACTTTTTTGCAATAAATGAAACCGAGCCATGTTTGCCTCACCCTCTGTTGTAGGGACTGGCAATTTACCATTCGTAGTAGCCTATCTTTCAATGTTAGAAAATGTGTGGTTTACATCTACTTTAAGGGGAAACTTAATATAAGGCAAATAAATGAGTGATTTAGGTGTTTCAAAATTTTTGAAAGGTAAAATTTGCCTTTTTCTGAGCCATGAATTCAAAAAACCAGGCTTACACTGACATTTCTAGAGATTACTTGACGCATTGCATGTGCCGAGTTTCATCAGTCATTGTAAACGAATCCTACTACAGTAAACGCCGCTTGATGTGACCACCTTGGGACCAGACGATTTTGATCACAATATCCGAATGGTCATAAAAACTGAAGCCGCCATAACCGCACCTGAATCGACGCCGTAAGCCACAAGAAGTCCAAATACATGTACCATCAAATTCATCGTTCAATCGAAGTAACAATGTGACGTTGGCAGTAAAACAAAGTACAGTACAAGTGACGGTAAAACTGAGTACAAGATGTAGAAAAGGCAAAATTATAAGTGAGTGGCGGGAAAAAATACTGTACTGTATCAAGAGAGATTGAAAAAATTTTGGTCATATTTGAAATTTGGTAATATTAAACTGAAAATTTTTAAATGGAGAAATTCCGGACCGTACCAAATTACTCATGATAAGCGGCTGATTATATTATCCGTGGTCATAACAAGCGGCGCCTACTGTAGCAGCCATGTCAATTGTCAATATAAATTTCAAGAATCTTTTCGAGCAAAGAATTCACTTTCAAACCCTGTCTGCCGGATAAATCTTCATATTATTATTGATTGCTCCAGAGCTCTTCAAAGGCACAACAAACTGCAGCTAAGGTTGTCTGAGATGCGAGAGAACAAAGTTGGAAGAAATTCATTGCACGCTCGTAAAGCTCAAATTAATGTGATTAGAAACTGACGAGTAAAGTTTGTTTTTGGCAAACCAAAGCCATGGCAAAAAACCTACCGTTCGGACACATTTAATTTTCTTGAAGGTCAAATATGCGAACGATAGTAGATAAGAAGAACTCAATATTTAAGTGAGTAAAGCAAGCTAAGCAAAATGTGAACTTCATGTAATGTTTAGTTGTCATGAAATAAGAGCTCTTTCAGCTTGCTAAACTTTCGATCTTTAAATCGGTTTCTGCTCTTATTCGTTTCTGCGGTTATAAATTACTGATAATGACCGCTGGGGTACGATCTTTTGCAAGAACCGCAGAAATGGCATTTTTGAGAATTAGAGGTGTATCATGAGTGGATTAAATTTATGACAACAAAATTCGTTTGATGTTGTCAGTTGCGTAGCAAGGGTGTTTTTCGCCTGAGAGCAAAAAGATTGATGTACTTTTTCATTTCTGATAACTTGAGAAACCTTACGGCCAATTTTGGAAATGATAATTACACCCCAAAATCATTTAAATATATTCCATAAAACGCTTTTCATGTAAAACTCAATTCTTGTTTTCGAGAAAAACGTCTGGCAAATTTGGATTACTTCCTTAGCATAATGAAGACAAGAACTGATTAATTTGATATAAAAGTAATTACAAGAGCACGGTCTGCGCACGGATTTGGCATCAGAAGAACTGATTTTTCCGGCTGAGTCCAAATTTTTTCTAAAACTAGTCCAAAATTTTCTATTTTTTGAGCTACAAGCTTAAACAAGTAATACTGTAATCGTCATCTGCGACAACCGTAGACTTATCGGATGTTAAAAAACGTTTATGGTTTTACATGTATAGTAATGCAAGAGGCTAGCGATGCACTTGGAAAACTGCAGACAGTGACACTGTTTCGACCTAACAGGTCTTCTTATTGGTCACCGACTGCACTGAAGAGACCTGATAGGTCGAAACAGTGTAACTGTCTGCAGTTTGCTAAGTTTATGGCTTTGTTATCAAATAATACAATGCATATGGAAAACAATTAACTGACATATTACTAACTTGATACTCTTGTTTTCATGACTTCCAAGGGCAGCTTTTGTTAAGTGGTTTTAAATATGTTTTTGTAAAATATTTGCAAGTTGGTTGTCAAGACAACCGTGATACAAATTCGAAAGATCTAGAACTTGAAGTAAATTATTGCACATTGTTTTTCCTGGAGTGTTAATGTTTAAATTGTAATTTTTAATTGACTTAAAAGCCGTACTACGGTGTGGGTTTTTCTGCAAGTGTAATTTGCTGGGCGACTACACAATAAATTGACGTTGCGCATAGGTCTGCCTCGTGGCAGAGCCGACCGTAGGTCATTATCGCGCATCGTAGGGCTACTTCATGGTCGTGCCGACGGTAAGTCGATGTCACACATATGAAGGATGTGTGATCTAGCCGAGGTTGTCGTTGGTTGTTTGCTGACGTTGGGTTGACAAGCAAATCGTCGTTGGCCCACTCAAGTCGTTACGACGCGCCGACGTCTTATCGACGCTTCATTGCTTGCTGAGAAGCATCAATCCAGCTATTGGTACTTATGATAACTATCAGGAGCGTTGAGAGGGGGTTCATGGGGTGCCCTTGGCACCGAGTCCGGATCTTTTTAGAGGGACTGGAATTATTGTCGGTATAGTGTTGGCGGTTGTTATGTTTTTCCCGACAAAGTCTGAAAATTTCCCAAAGAAAGATTCGTGAGACAAATCATTTGCAGACGAGCGTTTAGCAGGCGATGACTTTTTTTTCGGAGATCATCCCCAAGCTTGACCCCAAATTTATCTAATGCATAGTAAATTTGGCGAGTGCCTCCCGCTGATCTCCAAAAATATAAAAAAGGTTATTGCTTTCTGGTCATCGTCCATAAATGTTTTGTCTCACTATGAGTAACCCAATCAGGTGGTGACCTTCTTTTTTTTTGAAGCTCAAACTGTGACACGTGCTGACTTTGGTTTGCCTGTCGACCTTTTGAGTAATCTTCAAAAAAATTTTTCCCCACGGATATTCAAATTTTCCCATCTGGCAACACTATGTTGGTACCGGGCCCGGAATGTTCTCTCAACGGCCCTGATAACTATCTCCTCAAGAAGCAACTAGATTGACACATACGCAGAGGTGGCCAGTAACGAAGTAGTTCTCCTCAAATAGGTATTTTATTAGCGAGCAACTTACTTGATTAGTTTTATCTTTTGCTACTTCTACTCTTACTTAGTAAATGACGTGTGCAGAAACGCTACTTGAGTGGTTATGACTTTTATTGAAGGAGATGCCAGAAACTGAAATCTGTTAATATGGAAGATGACATGAATCAACTTTAAATTTGTATTTTCCACAAATTTTTGATTGAAGTGGGTCATTTTTGAATCAATTTAAAAACCAATAGTTGATTTTATTTTGGGTGGAGCGAAGAATAAAGGGCGATACCTCCTCCTCAAGCGGAATGACAGCAGCAAAAAATGTAAAAAACGAAAGACTTCATGTCTGTTTGAATATAAAAATGGGCAGAAAAAGATTTTTACGTCTAGGTGGAGACCGAATTAGGCAAAATACTTTATTTCAAAACGTTGATCTTTAAATGAAAGGTCTTCAACTTGATATAATGCTCTGCCTTCCCCCAAATTTATTTTCAAATTTGCCATTGCTACTTTTCAAACTAAATAGGCAAGCTGCATTGAACTGCTACCAGTGAGACCTGTTGCCATAAGATATTTTAATTCGGAAATATAGTTAGCTTCAAAAGCACATTCAAATGTTTTACAGCGTTTGATTTTTAACACTGTGTCGTCCTCTCACCACTGGCGGAGGGTAGTCCATTTGATGAGAAGGGGAAAGCGGAAGCATGTTGTCCAAAAAATCAAAAAAGCTTTTGCCTTCACATTTATTTGTATTTTAAATTAAGGGCGGGATCATTTCGTGTTTGGAGATTGCTATTTTTCATGTTTCAAATTAATTTATTTGCATTTAATTCCTGCGGGGTCACTAAATATAGTAAAAAAAGGTTATCCAAAAAATGTGATCTCGCATAAAAGATTTTGCTCTCCCCTTTTTTTGCATTCATTTGAAACGTTCAGCTAGTTACGCCTATGGTTTTAGCGTTGGTTCGGTACAAAACACAATTTAACCCTAAAAAGCTCAAGGTATTTTTTTGATTAGTCTACTCAACGTTGTACTGCAGCGGTACAACTAATTTTAAACGCTTATATCTCACATACCACTAAAGATTTCATAAAATTTTTTCGCAACTGTAGAGCAAATTTATATATAAACATGACAGATATTTTTGTTGTGCCAAGCGAATTTATTTAAGCTTGAAAAATTGGATTTTTTAAGAAGGTATACGAAATTTTATATTTTCTATTTGTCTTTCAACGTTAATCCGTAATAATCAGATTATAAGCCACGTCGCAACTGCTGAAAAAATGACACAAACTGTAATCTAAGGACTTTGGCAAACAGCAAACACTCAATGTTTGTTTATCGCAGCTGCAAAGTCAAATAACATTTGAATGCTTTGTTTTTCATAGAAAAAGCTTGTTTTTATGATTTATAACTTATCATATTCGAAAATTGCAAAACGCTTGCATCAGAGCAAAACATTGTGTACTAATGATTAATTTCTAATTATTTTTATAAATCTGGTTTAGCTCGTACATCATGTCGGCACCTGTTTTAAACATTGTCATGTTTTGTATTCCAACCTCAATTTGAAATATGGTTTGCTAAACTATTGTTTGCATAAAATGGTTTGTTTGCGACTCGCTTACCAATATTGTCAGAATGATTTTTGTATGTTTACAAGAAAACTTTTTCTTTTTTTTATGAGTGCGCATGGTACAACTTTATAAAAAGAAGCTTCTTTTTTATTGTCGATCAACCTTATAAACATGATGTATTCTAAATCATTCGGAGCTACAACTAATACTCTAAAGCAAACAGTTTACCCATAGTCAATAATATAGCTTTATATGATGTATTTAAAAAATATTGTGCATTTCTTAGCAAGCATAAACCAATTCAGGTTCCTGCGTATATGCTTGATTGCTTGACAGTGTATTTAAGAATAAAAATTGAGTGAAAAAAGCTAAAAATAATGAATTTTTCTTATTATGGGACGTTGTGGTTCTGTCATAGCCTACTGTCTACAGATATTTTCTGAATACTGGAAGTCCAAGTTTAGAAACTAATTGATTTTCAATAAAGCTTTTTTCCATGATATATAATGTCATTTCAATGGACCGAGCCAATTTACGAAACGGAAAAAACTAAAACCCATACGTAACGTAAGATACTGCACAATTTTGATTATAACTAATGAAAGAACTCTATCATTTCAGAGCCGCTGCCACAAAAATGCTTTAGCGGGATGAGCCGATAACAAAGTAGGGGCAAAACATGTATGTAAAACTAGCGCATATCTAGAGATTTTTTTGAGAAAATTTAGCATGAAGAAACTTTTGCAGATGAGTTTACAGTAAGAGCTGCTGCTCTTTGAAAGTATTGCGATTTAAGAGATCAAAATAATCATCTATTAGTACGATTACACGTCTACACTTACCCAACTGTTTGTAATTATTTTTTGGTGTAAGACGATACAACCAATGCACTTCATATTCATAATATCTGGCTGAAATGAACTATCGGTGTTTCGATTGCGACTGAAAATATATGTTAATTCTAATGAATTATGGCAGAATTATCACAAAATTGGTGAGGCAAAGTCATAAAAATAGTGAGATTTCCCCTTTCTGCAGCTCATCTTGGCGCCGGCACTGTTGAATTCGCTTGCACTTCACCGAAGTATCTAAAGAATAGCTTCATCCGACCTCATCCCCGCAATAGTAACCCAATCAACAGAGCAGTTTATGCAGAAAACATTGCAGCGGTGTCAAACTTTTGGTAATTTTGCCTTTTATTTTGCCGGCTCTAGAATCAAGTCAGACCATCCATCCAAAAGGAAGTACCGATAGTTCCTACACAAAGTGGTTTATAGAGAATCAAGATACAGCCTATAGGTTAGGAAAATTGCACAAAATGGTTATATATTGTTTGCTTAATAACAAATTTTCAGTATTTTTTCCTAATGCTAGATTATTTCTTAATAGTTTTTAAGAAAGAGTGGCATCTTTTCTTCGGAAAATAATTTTAAATCTATCAAAATACAGTGCATTGTATGATCTATTTATCTTATTTTTAACCAAATTTTTGCATTTAGAGCAATCTATACAACTTAAGGCTGGGAGCAGTCATGATTTTCGAAAGTGTAGCGATTCTTTTTTAGAGGAACTGAGTGAGGATAAAGGAATATTCAGTTCGTGACTTGGAATCACAAAGAATTTTGCAGGACTGAGAGAATCGCAACCGAAATCTGAATATTGGGTTTTTACCGCTTCATTGTTTCCAAAAAATAATTATGCAAACAGTGTCTTTACGATAAATGCGAGATGAATTCGGTGAAATCAAGAAATAATTTGCATAAAAAGTAACACTTTCTCCCAGTTCTGTTTTGTTGCAGCTATAGTTCCAGCTCTGTTGGTTAGAGTGTTGCTTGATTAACTGAGAGTTTTCTGGATCCCATCACGATAGTCGAGTTAGGATTGAAAAATGCATAGTGTCCATTTTCCTGGTTTGTTAGTTTCTTGCTAGCTTTGGTGTGAGCAATTTGAAAATTGCAGAAAGTAAAGTATTTATTCTCGAAGCTTTTCGTCTGACACTTTTCAAGAGAATCCGTCAGAAACAGAGTGAAAAGGTGAAGTGAGTCACTTATATAGAGACACAGTTGACGAAAAAGAAAAGAAAAAAGGGAAAAAGCTCATCATGATTGGTAAAAGAAGTGACCAATAGAAGGAGCGGAAACTAATGTGTAATTTTTAATGTGTGAGCAAACGTTTCAACGCGCAATAAAACAATAATAAGTAACACTAAATGTGTGAACAATTTATATTTGACCCTGTGGCACTGCCTGACCGAAGAAACTGCTACAGGATCCGCCGAACGCTGGGTTGGAGTGCTACATATAAATGTTGAAATGTTGGAATAGCTGCATCACACCATAAAAATGGCATTTTGTTTCAAGATTAGAGAGGCATGGTTAGTCCTGAAGAATTTTTTGAAACAAACCTTGCTAAAACCTAACAAATTTAGTTGCAAATGCAGTAGTGCATTTTCTTGACTCAGATATTTTTTAACCAAATGCAACTTCAAATTATTTGCATGTACATTAGCTTCAAATATTTGTGAGCAATTAATTTTAGCAGACGACACTCTTTACTAGATGAACCTATAAGTTTGAGTTTGAGGCTACTTGATGTACTTAAAATTTCAAGGATGTTTTGGTTCACTTGTTTTATGTTGGCTGGAAATTTGCGCTTGAAAAGATTGCAGTTTCAACGCGCAATAAAACAATAATAAGTAACACTAAAGCACAAAAATATTTTTGTATCTTTTATCAGAAACAGACAAGTACCCAGTTGATCAAAAATATTTTTAATGACTTTGTAGTTAAAAAAAGTCAAAGGCTAAAATTTAACGTTGACTTTGTGGCGTCGGAGTCGAATTAAAAAAAAGACTTTAGAGTTGGCTTTGAAGTGATTTCGATATTGTTACAATTTCCCATATTTGCTGTTAACTATAATTTTTAGTGCAGATAAAGATCTCTGGTGCTTGTTGATGAGTGGCTACAAAAGAATTTGGTTTGCAAAACCGTAGCCATTAAGCTTTATGCTATAAACAACAATATATTGATAATTAGCAGAGAAATAAAAGATAAAATTACTCTTGTGAATTTCTTAGCTGTGACAACTTGCAGCATTGCATACCAATCTGAACAGTGTGATGTGAACACGTAGCTAGTAAACAGATTTGACATTGATTTTTACTTTTGGACATATTTTGCACTCTTTTACAGCTTAGTAATTTCGTTTACACATGCTTGCATCTGGATAATTTAGCACATATTTGGGTGTATTTCTTCTTGTAATCTTTCTCTTTAAGAAGCCCTGGTTTGTTGAAATGAATTTGTTTCGATTTCTTCCCCACGAAGCAAGGACTACATTTTTTACGTTTATCAAAAACCACTTACGATGGTCGTCGGATTGGCGGACGAATAAATGAAAAAGCAAAATTTATACCTAAATCATATAAATCTTGCTTGCATGGATCAATTCTTTGTTGAAAGCAAAAGCAGTGCCGGCATTGATACAGTGTACATTCAATATGTAACAAAATGCTGTTAAAGTCCAGGGATTTGATTTGGCTTTACAAGTATACCTAGGCACTAATTCGATGTTCCATCACATCCATGCCGGCTTTAGTAAAATCATATAGTTTGCATATAGCGGGTTTGTTTTTATCATCATCAAGTCTTACTCCGAGGATAAGTTCTACAGTTGAGAGGAGCAAAACGCTGCGCTGGCCAGAGCTCTTTGTAGGAAACACATAAGAATAAAGCACTAGCCTGTTTTCCGACGACTCCCAAAAGCATTGACAAGAAAACCGTTCTCTCTCTGCAACGTATTTGACTTCAATAGATATGTCCCTTCTATTTGATTGAAGAGTACCCACAAATGTTATGTTGTGCGAGATAGAAGCCATTGTACCGGAGATACACTAGTGTACAAGCGGTCAAAGGAAATGTTGCGCTCTTGCAAATCACCATAATTCTGAAGATACCTTACTGTCTCTTCCACTCCTTTGACGAAGTATGTTGTTGCTCCTTCGTCAGGTTTTCCACTATATGAAATTATAAAGTGCATGAAAGCGTAAGCGACTCCATTCACAGACTTAAAAAGTAAATTATATTTAGCAGGCTTACTCGAATTTTACTGCTTGAAACTAATTTCATTTTTTGTGGGATACAAGATTTCATCAATGCACAAGTACTTTTCAGGAACAACTCAAGTAGAACAATTTTTATTGAAGCATTCGAAAAATTCTCAATTGACTGCGAAACGATCATGTTTCTACCGCTGTTCCCTTGTTTCGTAATCATCAAATGATAAGCAGGTGTAAAAAAACTGCAACCTATTTTTACTCACTGTAGATCCAAAAAGTGTAGGTCCTATGATCGGATCATATAGGGAGCAACATTAGGACTGTTCACGCCAGCAAAAAACCATGTATGTACATCAGCCTTACAAATGCACGAATTTTGACGTCAGTATTTCTTTAAAGCTTTAGTTATCGACCATTTCATTGTACACTTTTACAAAGAATAGGTGAAAACTTTAACGTTTTCGTCTAGCTCTCTTCAGGAGTTGTCGCTAGAATGAAGTCTGGTGTTGATAGCGAGGAAAAGGAGAAGCTTATACTTTTTGAATTGCTCGGCATGACATTTCAATTCGCTTATTAATATATCGTACAACACAATCTACTATTAGGTACAGAATATAATTGGGAAATATTTCAATTTGTTTGTTATCAGTATGTTTATTATCTGTAGTTGTTTTTTTGGTCAAATTGTTTTTGTCAGCTTTATTTTAGTAGTTGATAGCAGGCCCTACTGAAAAAATTTTCATAACATTTCCGGTTTATATCTCAAAGCATTTTTGATCCTTCTTATTAAAAGATTTTTATTATGAAATCAATGTTGCTAAATCAGTTTTGTAAAGCGCACTCTGCTAAAAAGAAATGGAAATTTTGAAAAGATTGATGAAAAGTGAGAAACCGTTGTTGGAAGATTGCATTTGTACAAAACATTGTGTTTGATGTAAACCTTATTTTGTTTGCACACTGTAGTAAACGCAACGAAAGAATCAAGAAGTTAGTAATTAGAGTTTGTTTACCTACTACGATCTGATTTCGGTCTTTCCAATAGGTAAGAAAGAGAAGCAAACCTTCTAAACAGAGAACTGGCTGTAAAACAAACAACGCGACGTCACACGTAATCGGATTAACTTGCATCATTGCTGCTTCTTGGCAAAAATTTATGAGCATATGACAAAAAATGCTTTCTTATTCAAAATGTGCTGAAGGTACAAAAATGATTTTGAGTTCATATTAAAGTACAATAAAAATTAGGAAAAGTCAGGAAATTTCAAATTATTTTGAAAACAATATCGTGTATAATTTAACGTTTAAAAATTTGTTGGGTCGCTGCAGACCAACGTTGGGTTGATTAGGGTTAATCCGAAGAGTGTGGTATGGTTCGCTCGGGATAGCGCATGCAACAATATTCTCTGCCCACTTAACTCCTATGATTTAAAACTGCAATTCTGGGTAAAATTTTTCCAGGTAAAAGTAAGCTCAAAAAGTTTTGCTATCCCTTTATAGATTTTTTCACGAACGCAGTTGATGATCTGAATGAACTCTGTTTCAATAGGATTTTAAGTTATTATTTTTATTCTGTTAATTAGTTATTTCAAATATCTCTTTTGACGCAGGTCGCTCGCCTTAAATCTTCAAAATATTTTCTTTCGCTTTTCTTGCGATATTATCACTTCCGGGCTTCATCAGGACTAATTTTACGTTTTTGAAACATAAGCTACTATTTTAAATTTATTTGGGCAAAATTTGAGTTGAGAGGGAGTGGGGTACAGTAAACCACTTTTTGGTTTTGCGCCAAAGACAGTTTTTGTGTAGTGATCGCAAATTGTGTGTTGTTTATGTGTACTGGTTCATGTTAATCCTAGCCTGAGTCAAACAATCCAAGGTAGATGAGCCATGAGCCATCTTAAAAGCTTTTTAAGGTAATTTATTTGTTTACGGTCGATATCCGATTTTCGTGAATTTACCAAAACAGAAAAACTGTAAGGTGCTATTTCTGTTTTGCTACATTTGAAACAACGAGATCATCTTAAAAAGTTTTTACTAGTGGCTCACGGTTTCTCTTTTTTGCGCTGCCTTGATCTAGTCTATCGTTTTTATGACTTGAAACGTTTACATTTACGTCTCAGCTTTTGTGTAGTGCCACAAGTGACTACCTTGCTGCGTCATTTGAGTCACAGCTACACATAGTCTCGGATAGAAAACGGAAAAAGAAACGCAGTGTTATGAGGCCAACACCTTTAATTTCTTGGGTGTTGTCCAGGCTCAATGTAGTTTTCATATGCATCTCATCTATTTACTCACATGCAATCTGAAAAAATCTGAACACTTAATATCATGACAAAATATAGAAGCTGCTAGTTGCTAGGTAGCAATTTTTAAAGCAATCTCCTTTCAAGAGGAATCTGTCTCCAGCATCACACCAAGGTAAAATAAAAAATTTGAACGTTTCTGACTTTCATAAAGCCCTTTTTAAGAATTAAATTTGTAAATGTGAGGTAATAAATTCAAATAATCAACGATAATTTCAGATAATGCAAATTATGAAGATATAGTGCTTATAGCGGCTGTAAAAACGTAACAAAAAACAATAATTTGTGTAAAAGCTATCAATAATTCTTAAAATGCTGTTCGTTTAATTTGATGATATTGTAGATGCGACTTCTTGTTATCAATGACTGATTTCACATAGACAGCTCTCCTTTTCAAGAATTGATGAAATTTCATAGCCCATTTTACACAACCGAGCCAAAAATTCCGTTTAAAACATTAATTTTTTTTTAATTACTAACGAAGTAAGCTTTTTATGATATACGGAGCGGATTGGATATAAAACGGAAAGTCATGGAAATATTGAACAATTCTTACGACGCCAAAAAATTAAAAGACTCACTTCTAGGTGCCTGAATAGATTTGCCTGATTATATCAAGAACAATTCCTGTGAATGTTTCTGGGGATAGTAACTTGTGCTTTTTCGGATGTCTAGCCGATAGGTTTCGGTGTAAACGAGATGCCTAAAAATTTCTAACAAGATTATTTCTTTTGATTTTAACATTGCTTTGTAGTGATTTTATATGTGTGACTCTGTTTGATTTTGTAAATTTGGAATATTTTTTCAGACTCAATTTTGTTTTTCTAAATTGCAATTGGGCTTAGCCAAATTTATTTAACGCCGCCGGGAGTCATATGCTGAAACATTATGATTAAACGTTAAAGAAGTTCTCTTAAAGTCTGGCTGTTAATTTTAAACGTCAGTATCATGTTTTTTAATCTATTTATTGTGGTAAGCTTTGGAATAAAGACAAAAATAATCAACTCCTCAAAAAAGCATGTACAATCGCGGCTTGTGAACTTTTTCCAGGGATATTACCTTACACCTGACAATTTGACAGCAATATCTAAAAAAACGGAAGAAATTAGTAATTGCGTTGCCCAAAACATTTGGTTTTATATCTATTATGTCTTTTGTGATGTTGAGGTTTATTTTTCTCAAAAAACCTACCGAAAACGGCTGTAAACCAACCGCTAATTTTGACAAGCTTTTTTAAGCGTTGGTATTGCTACGAGCGTCTGGGATTTTAGGAGAGGATATGCTTTGCTAGAAACGAAAATTATTAAATTTTTGAAGTCAATGTGTGTACCATGTGGCCTTTAAGGTGCACAGCACATGGAATTGCTGATCACGCTCCAAATTAAACTGAAAATTGATTTTTAATGAAGATCAACTTTTAATAAAGTTTGATTTTTGATCGATTTTCAATGAAGATTGATTTTTAGTAAAGTTTGATTTTCAACCGACTTTTAATTAGGATTGATTTTTAATTTTTTAATGCCGCACTTAACCTTGTTCATAGAATACTTCAAATAAAAAATTTATTTGAGACAAAAATTATTATTTAAAATCACATTATAAACCTGGGGATGACTATGTTTTGCTAAAATTGTTTATTAGGGTAATGCAAAAATGGTGACCATTTCAAAATTTGTGGGGCACCCCTTAATTTTGTTCATTTTGGTATAAAAACACCCTGTGTAATGTTTTTTTCAATTCTAATAATATTTAGAGTATGCTACCACAGGTCAAAGTTTGTAATTTTGTTCTTTTTTTTATTTTTCAGATTATTAAATATAAGTTACATAACCTAGTTATATTTACTAATCAGATACTGTAAAATAGCAATTTCATCACTGCTGCATAATTTTCACACTATCATTGAGCTAAAAGCTAGTCTCACTCTGTTTATACAGTAGAAGAACTGCTCTCCCAAACTTGTCCCCACCTCAACCCCCTGCTACAAGCCCCACAATAACTTGAGCCAATTGTAAGACAGAGCGTCATAGCTTCAGTACCCTCACAGCTGTCACAGAAGGAGGTTGTGCTTCTCTTTGTTCTAATAAACAGTAAGCAATCTTCATTTTAATACACAGTAAGCAATGGCGTCTCGCCATCCAACCAGAAGCATTACAGATATATGGCTAGTTGGTCAGCCCATAGAAGCATTAAAAACTTCTGTTCTTCCATTTAAAAGAGAAGCAATGTCATTATTCATGAATTATAAAACAAATTGTAAGCAAACTGTTAGAGAAGCTCTAACATCAACTGCTAAAGATGTGATGCAAGTCTGGGAACAAGCGCGAATTCCAACAAAACTGAAAAAACATGTAATTGAGAAATTGAATTCTATTTACAATGAATGGTTGAAATTAAAGAAAAATAAAGAAAATAAGAAAAAACAAAGTCAAAATTTGCTAAATAAACAAAAGAAATGGGATCATGACTTGGATAAATTATTTGATATTGCCCATGCTGATGCTCTGAACTAATGGACAATGAAGAAGATAAAAAGCTTTTGATGTTGCAAAGGCAGCCTAAGCGTGAAGGAAAAATGGTTGGTGTGGATAAAAAATATTCACAACTTCAAAAAGCAGCAAGTGAAAATGAAAAGAAACTTGAGATTAAAAGAAAAAGACAAATGAGTGATTTTGAAAATACAGTTGAACTTGCTGATAGTGGCTCATCATCAATTACTTCTGCAGAAAACTCCAGCCAGGATGAAGACGAAGAGTACAAATTGATCCTAGCAAACCATCAACATCTAGAATCTCTTCAGCAAGAAAAAAAGTCAAATTAATGGATGACAGGCTACTAGCTTCTCTTGATGTTGCTAAAGTCAGTGATAGAAGTGCTTCATTGATTATGATTCCCACTGTGAAAAATTTAGGTCATGATCCGGATGAATTTAATGTCAGTTATTCAAGCATCAGGCGTGCAAGGCAAAAATTTCGCAAAGATATTTCAGAAGCTCTAAAAGCTGAATTAAAAAATGATGTTCCCTTAACTATCCACTGGGATGGCAAACTATTGGAAGATATTTCGGGAGAAGAAGTTGTTGACAGGCTTCCAGTTTTAGTTTCAGGAAATGGAGTTGATCAGCTCTTTGGTGTACCAAAACTCAGCAGTGGCACTGGAGAAAACACTTCAGCTGCTGTGTTTAAACTTGTTCTTGACTGTGGTCTATTAAATCAGGTAAAATGCATGTGTTTTGACACAACAGCTTCGAACACTGGCCGTAAACATGGAGCTTGTGTTTCACTTGAGCACAAAATGGACAAAGATATGCTTTGGCTTGCCTGTCGTCATCATATTTTGGAGATAGTTTTAGAATCAGTTGTGTCCACCTCATTACCAGCTTCATCTGGACCAAATATACAAATATTTAAACGTTTTAAAGTAAATTGGGATAAACTGAATAAAGAATCCTTCCAGACAGCTGAGAATGACCAAACCATAGCCACCAAAATTGCCAAAATAAAAGATGATACAATAACATTTGCCAATAACCAGCTGAAAGAGCACCAACACCGCGATGATTACAAGGAATTGCTTGAACTGAGTATAATATTTGTTGGAGGAATCCCATCTTCAGGAATACGCTTCAAAAAACCAGGAGCCTGTCATAGAGCCCGATGGATGGCAAAGATAATATATTCTATGAAGATCTGGATGTTCAAACAGCAGTTCACTTTGACAAAGTCGGAAGAGAAAGGTCTGAGAGACATCTGTTGCTTTGCAGTTGAAGTTTATATTAGATCCTGGTACGCAGCACCTGTTCCTCGTTATGCTCCTCGGCTTGACTTGCAACTATTAAAGACTTTAGTCAAATACAAAGAAAGCGAAGAAAAAATTGCAACAATTGCACTCAAAAAGTTCTCAAACCATCTCTGGTATCTTTCTGAAGAGCTTATAGCACTTGCTTTCTTTGATGAAGAGATCTCCATTGAGATGAAGAACAAAATGAGGGAAGCTCTGGAGAACCCTGCTGAGCAGAATAATATCAAACGAACCACTATTGACCATGCAGTAATTGAACAGAAGCAGCTTAATGATTTTGTGACTTCACACACTAAAGTCTTTTTTGAAATCCTTGGCCTCCCGTGCAGTTTCCTTGAATCAAACGCAGAAAATTGGGACTCTAATGATGAATATTTGAAAGCACGTGAAACTGTAATGAATATGAAAGTAACAAATGATTTAGCAGAAAGAGGAGTGAAGCTAATGGAAGAATATAACAAGATCCTCACAAATGATGAGCAACAAAAGCAGTATCTTTTGCAAATAGTGAAGAAGTTCAGATCTTCTCTACCGGACAAAAACAAGAAAACAATTATGTCACTGAAATAAATCGTCATGATGATACATGCTAGTGGTTATGATAGGCTTACTGGGGAGTTTCCACTTAAAAAAAAGCAACGCGCCCATGACTATACCTCAATAGGTGGCGTGGAAATTAGTCTCCAAAATGTAGCAAAAAAATGAAAATTTACTTTAATGTTAGAATTTTTAAAGGCTGGTAGCAACCTCTAAATATCAATTGATTGACCTCAAATTTTGTATGTAGTGTTTTTGAGGCAAACAGTATCAGATTAGAGGGTGCCCCATTAAAATTTCAAAAAATTTTTAAAACCCCCCTTTTTGCATCACCCTATTGTTTATTATACTGGCAAAAGATAACATGCTGCACTTGACGTTACAAAAACGAATAAAAAAGTACTAATTGTTGTTTCTAAGACTTTGCTGAAATCCCTCTTGTATTTACACTGGGCCTACTCGTACTGATGATAAGTTATTGCATGAAACGTGGCACATGGCTTAAGATAAAAATTATATAAAATAGGAAATGAGGAAAGGTTTTCGTGAACATACCTGATACAGCATAAAACCAATGATACAAAAACAGACAATCAGAGTAAATGCAGATGGCACTAGGCCGATATGGTTGGCCGCAATCGCATTCCAAAGGTTCTGACAAGAAGCAAATGTTTTGAAAACAAAATATTTATTAAACTGATGAGTGGTGGAGTGACAAAAACAAAGTTAACGAAGTAGTGGCATGACAAAACAAAACTGAGCGGTGCAGTGACAAAACAAAACTATCTGAGTGGTGCAGTATCCCACACGACTGTTGAAAATTTTCCCAGGTCTCTTCCCACTCATGGCGAATTTCACCTCATCTCACATATCACTAGCCAAGAAAATGGAAAAATCAAATGTTATAGTTCATAGGTGTGCAACCTGCTGTGCGAGGACCAAAAACGGCCCACGGCGTAAAATTCTATGGCCTATGGAAAAATTTTGTGGCACCAAAAGGATGCCAAATTTATCAACTCGATCTTTGAAAAATCGTTCTCCAAAGCAAACAAAACTTTCAATATTACATGTGGATGAATATTAAGTAAAAGCTCGCTATGAAAGTAATGATTTCCAAAAAAATGGTCTTCGCCTTCTTTTTGAGTAAAAAAATGCAACCGACCAGTGCTTCAATTGAAAATTCTGTCTGCTCCGAAATTTTCGACTAGTTTGAATTTATTCCGCTTGCAAAAAAGCTTGCACGCTCCTGCATTAGTGTATCGGTTTTACAAGAACAGTTATTGACTGATTGTAAAAAGTAGCAAATTATGGAAAACTACAATATTTTGCAAAGCAAAGCAAAAAGAATAACCTAAACACTGGGGCGATTCTTAAAAAAACTTGTTTTGAATATATTTGGTGCGAAGAGTTTAAAGTGTTCCATTTGGGACAAACACAACATGCAAAATATTTTTAAAAAATCTTTACATTTAGGAGTTGCTCAAGCCTCTATTTATTACGCGAGGGTACAAGTGGCTTAAACAGCCATATTTCGCATATCACTTACACTGGAAGCTTCATTCTTACACCAAAAGATTAAGAAAGCGTAGTTTCCTATCCAGGTTTAAACGTTTCATAGCCACAGCTGGTCTATATTTCAAGTTAGATTTAACTAAAACTGTATTTTTACCAAAATTACTATTTGAACTAGTCAAACCTGTTCAAGTTGCTAAACTGTAATAATCTCATTAAATATATGGTTTGATAGCAACTAAACGTTACTCGTGCAAGCAACAAAATCGAATTAACATCAAGAAATGTCCAAAACATGCCAACTAATTTGTGAGTGTCAAAGAACATCGCCCATCAATCTAGCTCCAAACAAAATTTTTCAACACACCTGTGCACAAAATCGAAATTGTTTAGTTTTCATTTAGGCAGTTGTTTGACAGATAAAAAGTTTTTTTTGTTGTCGGAAAATATTTTTTATGCTGATGAACGACTTGCACGAGGTACTAGAGCAGAATCTTATCTTTTGTAAATCCTTGTAATTGTGTATAGTGCTACACTCTGTTTATCATGGATTTTAACCACTTTTATTTTGCCCACGATTGGTTCAAGAAAGAAACCGTCACCATCAATGCTAAAAGTTACAGGAAGGTTATTGAATAGTTCTATGATGACCTCAATGCAACCATTACTCCAAGTCAGCTTTGTAGAGCCTGGTTCATGCAGGATGGGCCCAACTTATACGGCGAAAAGTATCATTGCATATCTACACCAGCTGTTTAAAATTCAAATTATTTTTTTGAAAACTGATTATGCATGGGCCGCACACAATCCTGGTTTGCATCCATTGTATTTTTTATCTCTGTGGAATTATCAAAGTGTTTTTTTTGTTGGCAGTTCTTCAACAGTGGAGGGGAAAAAAATACAGTATGTCTAACTATGTTCAGCAAGTTACAGCGGAGACATTGAGAAAGATGGAGCAAGCTTTGCCATTCGCGCCAAGACTTGTCTCAACTACAATGCCTTTGCCATTGAATATATAAACAACAAAAACTTTGTTTAAAAAAATGGCATGCAAAACATTGCTTTAACTTCAAAGAGCACCACGTGTTTTGTTTATTTGAAATCGTACAATGTTTGCTTTCAATAGCTATTTATTTCAAGGAAATAAAATTTTTTATGGGTTTTTTAGAGGTCATTAAGACTATGGCACTTTTATCAAAACAACTGTATTGCAATTATGAATCAAATCAAATTACGCCTCGTTTACTCATAAAAGCAAGATTTTTCAAACAGAAGTTGCGATATTTTGGACATAAAATGAGAAAAAAAATTATTGAAAAAGAATTGGCTCTATTGCTTGGCATAGACAGCAGAAAAAATTAGATGCCGACCCACGCTCAGATGATAGAAGTCAGTAAAGGATGACTCTGAGATGAGTGTTCCTGAAATAAAAGATGTCCTGAAAAATAGAAAGCTATGGATGGGGGCGATTTAGAGGTGTTAAAACACAAAAATAGCGTTTTAGATTTTTCTGCCTTTCCTGTGTTATCATATAACAGGAGAAGCCAGTCTGCTGCACATTAGATTCTTGACTGCAGCTCTTTTGACTCATGATATAGACTATTTGTGTACAGTCATGTAGTGTAGGGGTGTACTAGCTGCTGTGCGCTACGTTAAGTTTTTGGGCCCGTGAATAACTAATTTCATTCTGTAGAAATGATGGTCTCCAAAAAAATATTGTGTCGTGGCTCTTTTGATGATGGCCTCTATCGTTTTTGGCTTTTTATTACGACAAGTGTGGCTACTCTGTTATATAGAATAATGTATTTAGTTTTACAAAGAGTCACGATCCGGACAACGTTAGTATGGCAAAATAGGCAGGGCCATCTTTAAAGTACGGGCAATTGAAACGCATCGTTATCATTAGGTTTCATGTCGAGTGCAAGACACTTTACGTGGCCCTCGACCTGCCCAATATCCCACATGGGACTGTACACGAAACAAACCCAAACAATCTAACACAAAGCACAAGACTTACATACCGTTTATTTTTAAACCAGTGTCGTTTTGACGTTACTGCTAACCGTTCATGTATGAACTAAAACTGATATCCTTATATAAAGCTGATCACACAACAAGTGATTTGGCATAGAAAGACCCTTCAAAGGTTACAAACTAAATGCGATGCTTTAAGGTAAAGTTGGCAGCACTTGGTTACATGTCAGCGAGCTTCGGCTCGTGAGGAGATCAGCTCGATGATGCGGGTTCGAATCCCTCAGGAACCAGACACGACGCAACACACCTCCGGACAAAAATTAATTTTTACATTTCTAATCCAAAATAACCTTCAATTCAAAGCAATTCTTATTTAACGCTGTCGATTCTTTGCACAGTTATGATGCAATCAACTGCTGTAAAATCATAATTGTGACGCAATAAACCGTCTTAACAGTTACAGCAAATGTTTTCATTTCGCTTGTTCATTGAGGATGTAAAAGACGCAAAATGAGTTTGAGAAATTGATTGCAAAAAGTTAACTCGATTGAAAGTTCTAAAAGTTAGCAAGGTCTCTGCTGGCTGCAGTGCACCTACAACCTTTGCTGAAAGTAGGCCCATGAGCAAACGAAAATCTGCTGATACTAATGATTTGGGAATTGACGACCCAAAGCAAACTATGCTGCGTGCTTTTCTTGTACTTGTGAGCATGTTAGGGGCCAAGAAAAGATGCTTCTATGCTGCGTGACATCACAGATGGGAACAATTGAAATATTCTGTTAAGTTCGATGAAGCTTTTTGCTTTCCTTACTTCAATTTTGAATCTAAAGCTGGAGGAGTCTTTCAAGGAATGCGTTGTAAAATCAACTTTTACAACGGATGACCATCCTAATTAGAAGGATGTTACTGAAATGAATAAAGACTTTTCAAAGCATGCTACCTTCAAAGAACACTTAGCATGCTACAGTACCTGGAAAGAAAAAATCAAACGTTCTGAAATGGGTAAGGAAATTACTTCATTAGCCAACACAAAGCAATTGAAAGAAATTGCAACTATTTTTCTACCTTAATTGACATAGTATCTTTTGTGGCTACTTATCAATTGGCATTCAGAGGAAAAACTGACGCACTTGAAGGCGAGAACGAAAGAGGAAATGGACTCTTTTTAAGTCTGTGCACTTACACTGTTGAAAAAGACCAGCGTTTACTTGCAATAATTAAATCTATCCCATGAAATGCAACATACATCATCCCGATATGCAAAACGAATTTATTGCTGCTATGAGCTTAGTAGTAACCGAGGGTATTAAGCAAGAAATTAGAAATTCTTGGTTTACAATCAAAGTTGATGGCACCAAGGACCCAACTGGTGTAGAAAACATTTCCATATATATTGTTTTTTTAACAGCCATTTCTTGAAAGTTACGGAACGTTGTTTGGTTTTATCAAGCACCGATTCGGGTGATGCGAAATCAATTACTGAGGTGATTTTATCGGAACTTACTAATGCAGGACTGACTTCATCAAAGATACTTAGTCAAGTCTATGATGGCGTATCTGTAATGGCAGGTCACTGTGTAGGAGTTCAGCGTCTATTGCAAGAACGAGAAAACAGAAAGATTCCTCATGAGCACTGCCTGAACTATCAATTGCACAAGGTAGCGGAGCACGTAATGTCGGTTAAACAAGCAATCAATGATTTTTTGCACGTTTGTAATAGTCTACAATTTTTTGCAAGTCCACAGTTGCACTTTACTATATTGGTGAAAAGTTGAAACACCTGCTTGAGCAGAGGTAGATTGGTCATCTGGCTACAGTGATAGCTGCTCTCAATTCTTTTCAACATAAAACATCGCTTCTTCAAGAAATGGGTACTTCAAGGGTACATAAAGCAGAAACGCGTATGGAGGTATCAGGACTGCTTTGAGGGGCGTAGGAACAAAGTTTCTTGTTTATTGCAAAGATGTTTTACAAGGTATTTATTGCTGTATAATTATTTTTATTGTCTCAGTTTCAAATAATTTGTTGATGGTGACAATTAAATTTGTAAGCTTGTGCTGTGTTTGTAAGTCTTGTTATGCCGCTGGGCCATTACATCGGCGAGTAGACTACTTGGCTCCCTGATTAGAATAGAAGCGACTAAATGGCTTGTCTCAGATCTTAGGAGCTTATACCACTACCCATTTCAATGTTATGACCAGCGTGATATTGAATAAAATATTGATATTGAATAAATAATAATATTTCGGGGCTATGAGTGGTTTCGGGACTATCTGCTTCACAGACCTAAATTTATTTCCCCTGACGAGACTGAAAAATGGCATTCACAGTTTTCCCGCTTGGCGCTTATCACGACAAAGCTGGTGTGGGGAATAAACCCGCAAGTTTAATAGGTTGTTTGGCAAATGTATTTAACTTTACATCTGATGCCTCATATTTGCGGTAGCAGACAGATGGTGGGGCAAAGCAGTCTACCTATTGTGGTGCCCAGTCAAACAAAGTACTAGCAAAAAACACTCAACAGCTCATATAGATGTGCCAAAAACAAAGCATCTAGCTCATACAAAGAGATTAAAACATCTTTTTGAGCTTGTATTTAATTGGCATTTGGCGTTTCTTTACCAAATATTGTATAATGCAATATTTTACATGCAAATATTGTAAGCAAATTACCGTTTGCATAATGCAAAAAATTATTTTTTGCAAGAATATTTTTATGTTATGCATAGTGCAAATTCATATCGTATCCAGGAAGCGAGGATTGTCACAAAAAAGTTTCTAAATTGCTCCTCGCAACGCTTTGTCTTTTGATTGAACGTAGCCACAGATCGGGCACTCCAAGTGTTTGATTATTTCTGTAATTTTACTGTTCTACAATCACAGGTGATGTCTCTTTTTCAAGAATAGCCGCAGACACCAGTTTGCCATGTCAATGTGAAAGGTAGTGAATGAATGTGCGTCGGTAATATGGATTAGATCTTGGGTGCTGTTTGGAAGATAATTAATTAAACATTAATTTACTGGTTTATACCTTGACAAGGTGTTTGTGTTGTTGTGGTTTTAAGAGACCTAACGTTTATTATCTAATGAGGACAAGCAGTCCTACCAAAAGACTGCAAAATAAAACACTATGGGTATTCCGTTTTGAAACGGCTGATTTTTATGTTGCATTTTATAGGTTCTAAGTTTGTTTGGTCCAGCCAACAATATTTTTCAATCTGAAAATTCTGAGTTATCAACTGGGATGACACTTGTTGCCGCGTGTGTTGAAAATGTTCACAATCTTCAAACAGGGGAGAAATTTTTTGATATAAGGGATAAGATTGTTACTGAAATTGATGCTCATTCAAACAACCAGAAATGATAAAATGAATAAAGACGAAATGCGAAGATTATTTTATAGCACATTGGATCAAGTCATCAATGAAATAGACGTACGATTTAGCTATTAAAATACAAAATTATAGGCTGCTGTTTCTGCTCTTCAATCTGAAAATAGCAACTTTTTGCATGTAGACAGAGGTTATTTTAGTTAAACTCAGTTGATTTACTTTATTTTAAACTTTTTGGTGTTCTTTGTTTCACAGTTGGTTCGGCACTTTGCATTTTTTAAAAAATTTGTTTAGTATGTGACAATGTTTTTTTTTACTTATTTAATCGTGATTCAGTGATTATTAACAGCAACGATAATATTTATCTTGATGCGTCAACGTTACCTACGTACGTCATCTGTGGCTACGCGTCAACATTACTTACGTACTTGGCCAACGTTACCTACTGTATATTAGCAGTATATTGAATTTTTTAATTCCGGTAGTTCGATGGTTTAAGTTTCAAACACCATTTCACATCCCAAGTTTACACCATCAAACCCATCAAGTCATCAATTATGACAAAAAATCTCTAGTTACAATATTCAAAAATTTATCTAATCAACACACAATCAGTCATATCTATTTTAAAATCATGAAGGTTCGCATTGTATGCAATTCAAAACATTCTATACCTATAATGTCTTTTTTTTAAACAAAAATGGAAAAGTTCCAAAATTTTACAAGACTTGCAGCCGTACAAAATCAGTTTTAATATGCAAAATTCAGTCCTTTTTTAGTGCCCCTTTACTTTCGGCTTGTGCCCCACAAATTTGTTTGCTCTGGCGACGGTGCTGCTTATGAGTTAATTTAATCTCAAAGGAGCGTCCTTTTCTGTTTCATCTCCATCCTGCAACTTCGCCTACGTCGAAAACCACGTAAATGACTTTGATTTCAACAACAAGCCGCATTTACCACAGATCATTGACACTGACCATAATATCAACTCTGAGGAGGTATTAAAGTCCATGCTCTCAAACGTTTGCTCCTTTCGGCATTATTCATTTTCTCCGCGAGAACCAATGCTTAACATTATGCAGGGGCAAGTTGAGCGCAAAAGGAATCCTTACTTAAAGCCGACGTTTTCTTTTACACTTTTGGTAAGTATGACGCTGCGCAGTCATAAAAGCCATCGCCTACCTTAACTGGGATCTGCAAATGGGTAACGGACAATTGTATGTACAACGATTATGCGGACCCAGAATGGCATGTGAGTTAGAAAATGTCATATGCATAGTTGCCACAACTTGTCTGGGGTGTATGTATTTTATGTGGAGTAGCAGTTGAGACATGAAGAAGTATCTGATAAAAAAAATAAATAATTTGGCACTTTTTGAAGGGTTGAACCTCTACTTATGCATTTAGGCCTGCAGAATATTAGTAACCTTCATTCTTCAGATTTGCAGGACAGCGATGCTTATGTTGGCACTAAATATGTTTTACAACTTTCGCGCTTTTCAGATGAAACGTTTTTTTAATACCTTGATATTTTGTTTTATTCTCCACCTAGCTCGTATAGTTGGGCACCAAGCAAGAGCAATCGCTTTAAGACTTTTAGCATGAACCGACAAGAGCATTGAACCCAGGTCTACCGACTACAAAATTCACGCTGTAGCTATTGCTCCATGCAGCCCACCGGTGATATCCAGCAGCAAACAAGTTGTCCACATGATCTGCTTTGAATTTTCTTTGCTTGAAAGTGCTTTCAAAATTTGCTGATGTACGATAGAACCCGGCAAGCAAACCAATCATTGTAAATCATGCTTTGCCAAAGCGCAACGACGCAGTATTATGGCGAGGATTGAATTCTCACTCATGGCCAATTGAAAGTTGCGAAAAAAAGTGCCCAAACTTGTCAAACGCCTTTGCAAATGAAATGAAATATCACGGGAATGTTGGCAAATTTTGCCTGCAACGGTTTTTAGCCCCAAGACTTTTTTAAACAAGATTTCGTAAATTTGATTTTATTTTTTATACACTTTATTACTCCTTTTGCTGGGTTATTTATATGACTCAACAAGCTAGTGAAACACAGATCTACAGACTGTGGCAGTGAAGTGAACACTCTAGCTACTTCACCAAAGGCTCCCAAACACCAGTAAGGCGTCGCCATGCACTGCTGCGTGATTGCAAGACAGCAAAGGTATCGCAAGCACATTCTTGTTGACTGTTTTTGGGAAATCAACCTGTGTTGAAAACTTTTTTCCTTATTGACATTTTTTTTATCTCAACTTGTGTTGGAAGCCTTTATAAGGAGATCATCCTATGCAGCGAGTCGTTTGAGTTTGTACAGGACATGAGTACATCGGCAGTATATGCAAGTTGGACGCCCATGCACTCCATTTCACATCAATAGAGATTTAGAAACTGCCCGGCAAAACAGTTCCGTGCTTTAGTTCACAAATTGAATTAATGAGGTTGCAAGTTCAATGCACATGTATCTCAGTTGTTCTACTCTTTGGAAGTAGAAAGGAAAACGTCTACCACAATAGAGATTTACAAACTTCCTGGCAAAACAGTTTCGTGCTTTAATTCCCAAATTAAAGGTTCCGAGTTCAATGCACATGTTGTGTCTCAGTTGTTGTTCTCTTAGAAAAAGCACTTTGCAGTAGTGTTAAGTAGAAGCACTTTGCACCTGAAATACTCTAATAGTAACTTTAGTACGGTCAAAACACTGGAGCGGTGGTGTAGTGGTTAGAACGTCGGCTTTGCAATCGTTAGATTTGGATTCAATTCTTTTGTCGAGTCTATAATGATGTGATTAAATGTGTTGAACAAGATGTGTAAACTTGTTCTTTTATTTAAAGGGTGGCCGACATAATCCTCTTATATTTGGTTTGGATAACTATGTATAACAAAAAAGCATTTTTATTGAGCAAAGTTAATTCAGCACAAAAAGTAACTCGTTTGAGAAAATGTTTTTGTGAGATAGCGAGATAATGTTCAAAACGTTTTCCTTCAACTGCGAAAGGGCGACGTAGGCAACCCAATATAAACAATATTTAAAATCAAATTTAAGGGTTTTATGTGGGGCATCATGTATTTTGAAGCATGAAGTAAACTTTCTCATCGACTTAACTAATGTTCGGAAGTGCTTAACGATTAACTTCAACCTTGCTTTTGTTAACTTCGACATATTCTTGATCAAGGTTGTGTGTCTTTCCAAAGTGGCGTTTAGGGTAAAAAAAAATTTTCTACGTAGTTTTACCAGCCGCATGGTGTATGGTAAAAACTCTATTTGAGGTAAGATTACAGTTTTTGTGATTCTGGTTTTCTATTTGCAGGCAATCTATGAGACTCCAGTCCTCGCCTTGAATCTGACGTGAACAACGGAGCAGACAATTGCAATAATTCCCTCACAATGCAACCGCTTGCCAAGATGGAGACCGAAGCTGCTTCTGCTGCTAGCCGTAAAAGAAAGCAAGCATCCTCACAAAAATTATTTCGAAGCTTTGGTGTTGCGAAAAAACGGCGCGAAAATGTTAAAACAAATGGACACCAAAATCTCATAAGGAAGAAGCACCCGAACAAGGATCCCTTAACGGAGAATTCAACTGGAACACAATTTTTGGTGGTAATGATGATTTAACCCTTTCAGTGCCAAAGACGTAGCTGTTACGTCATCAAAAATCATTTTCAAATTTGCCAAGGACGTAGCTCTCACGTCAAGAGTTTTGATATTTTTTATTTTCCTCAACTAGTGTTAGTTTGTTATTATTGGACGTATGCATTACGTCTATAGCAAAGGAGAAATTCACGTGGTGCTATACTGGGGCGCTATTGCAACATTTTAAGCTAGAAATATATTTTTTATTACTTTCAAAAATTGTTTCCAATATTTTCTTCCGAAAATTAGTAATTATTTATCACAATTCAATGCTGTCTAAAAATTACAAACACCTTTTTCAAAGTTCAAAAAAATAGCTACAAATATTTTTTGCTTTGAGACAAATAAAGATGCGAGTCTATATTAGCCATAAAAAACAACAAAACTTAAATAAAACATAACAATATCAGTGTTTTATGTAACTAATCGATATTATGACGTCATCGATGACGTAATATTACCTACAATCAAGTAAACTTGTTTGCTTTAGCAAATATTTTAAATTAGCATTAAACAAACATGCATAAAATTGTTTTCCAAACAAAGCATTTTTTTTAAAAATAGGCATGAACGCAATTAAAAAAAGGCGTGGAAAAGAGTTAAGCGCAACGCCTACGTCACTTGTTTCTCGTTTTTCAACTCATGACGATGGCCATGACGTGGCAAACCATTTTTCTGGTGACGTGACTTCCATTTCACTGCTTTCACAAGACATACTTTTACTTCCAGATCTATCACATACTAACAATGAATTTTTACCGAATAACTTTAGGAACTAATAAAAAAGCTCCGAAAAATCATCTAAAGATATCTTGTTGAATTCGCTTCACAATGTTGCTTTCTCTTTAGCATCCCATTAATTTTACACCAACTGGCACGAAAAACACGAATGTTTAAAAATCAATTCAGAATTTGGACTAGAACTCTTTTAATGGTTTCTTGGAAGAGAAGAGCTTGATTTGGCAGTAGTGGGGCAGCAGGTTGGGACTTCGCCTTCGTGTGTGTCCAAGCGCCTAGAACTTTGAGAACTTTTACGTAATTCTTCAACCGCCCCCGTTTTGACCAGTTCCCATTGCACCAACCAAAGTGAACAACTTTGTTCAACTGCGTCATTATGCGAAAGTTTTTCATTAGTACATGAAAAACCCGACTATATTACGTGTGAATTTGACAACCATATAATGACCAGTGAAATGGTCAGTGCCTCCAGTTGTAGCCGTTAATTTTATCTACGAAATTCGATAATGCAATTGTATGCATGATATTTTTATGATCAAAGAACCCTAAATATCTATGGCAATATATATTCATATGCTGTACTGTTTAAATGCAGGGTTATAACCACAGGCGTTGACTTGGTTATTCTCAATGGCCGTAACTGGCACCGCAAGTTAAATTTTAAGTTCTTCTGTACTCGCAGTCAGAGTTTTATAATCTGTGACAAATTTCCCCTGTATTGTAAATCATAGTTTAGTCAGAATTAGTTGGCTTGCTTTGTTTTACATGACTTAGTAAGCTACAGAAATACTACGTCGTACCATTATGGTGCAAACGATTGCCCATTGCAGTATTTGTGCATATAAAATTGTGTTTTGCTAGGACTATATTTTTACGCTTTGCTGTGCTCTCTTTGGGGTTTTGTTCACTAAATAAACATGGACTTCTATAATATTGATTAGGAAGTTTATGGCTTATAACTAACATTTTTTTCAAACGTTTTACAGTTAAAAATATATTTGACTTGCATTAGCAGACGCGAAATCTGAGGGAATTCAATAACTGGGAAACACCTTTTATTTATATCATCGAAACCCATATTTCAGACAAAACTGAAATTCAGATTGAATTATGGAAATACTGACTCACGGAAACACAAAAGTTTAAACATGAAATAACGGGAAGTCATTTTAAAAAGAGATTACTTATTTTTGAAAATACGAAAAAACTACTCATTAAAGAAGTGCAGAAGTCGCAGAAATACGGAATGCATATATTACGAAGGTCGATAAACCAGACTATGGATTACAGTTAATAACTCTGTAGTCAACACCTCATGCAGCAACGTGTTTTTACGGTAAGTACTTTAGAAAACATTGGGATACATTAAGCAACAACTTGGTTGAAGGGACAAAGTTTTGTTTTTTGTATGTGTTTGCAGTAAACTAAACTGCAAAACTGACACAAAATGGGCAATGAACTTGATGCATCTTTTTAGTCTGTGCCTTGAGCAAATTGCAGCTTGCACTAAGATATGGCCTATTATCTACATTTGATCAAACTACACGGTGTCGTGCTTTTTAA
Source organism: Trididemnum clinides (assembly GCA_963675345.1). Classification (NCBI taxonomy): domain Eukaryota; kingdom Metazoa; phylum Chordata; class Ascidiacea; order Aplousobranchia; family Didemnidae; genus Trididemnum; species Trididemnum clinides. The sequence goes on along the minus strand of OY776284.1, from coordinate 4,166,987 downwards.
CCAGTATCATTTATCCGCTTATTGTATTTTTACGTGATTTTGATGTTAGAGCGTTTCAAGTTTTTCAAGCAATTTGTCTAGTTGCAGTAATATAAAGTGTATTGATAATGCTAACACTATGTCAATATAATTAAAATTCTTAACTGGTTGTACATTCAGATTGATCAATATTTTTACAACCATAATTTGGACCCGCCACTGGTCTACAGTCACTTGCTCTGTGTCCAGTTTTGGTCAGCAAACACGCCAACTCTTCTGATGCATTCCAGGCTAACAAAAGGAAATAATTACGTGCCGGATACCTCAGCTATGACTCATCCCGTTGCTCTTGACACTTTCATCATGCTTTGTCAAAAATTGAGAGGCTACTGGGTTGACTCCAGCAACGCTCCGCGCTAGAGAAAAACAATCTTTTCCTGCTCAATTGCGATAAAAACGTAAGAGATCAACAGTACATGGAGCGCATATTCCAAAATACAGCAAATACTTCAGGGGTAGTGTAGCGGTCGGAGCGTCCGCTTTGCAGTAGATAGACCTTGGGTTAAATTCTTGCCAAAGGCTTTAAAATGGTATTTGCAGCTTTCATTTTTGGCGCTTACGACAAAAGTGATAGCGTAGAGAAATACAGGTTAGTTAGGTGGTTGTTTTTTTGGAAAAGGCTTTTAACGAGATTTTTTCCATCTTTATAAGGCAGACAGTTGGTTGTGCCGAGCAGTCTACCTAGCGCGGGGGCAGTCAAACTAAAGACTAGCAAACAGAGCATAAGATCATTCGGACAAAAAAGCACTTTAAAAATTTTAACGTAGCACCTCGCTACTTGTACATTTTGTTTGCAGAAAACGTCATTATTAAAGTTGGTCTTCAGAGCCGCAAAACGAAATCTCTCAGCAAATTGCTTTTAAAGAGATTTGCTCCCATTCCTCGCGCCAAATGCAAACATTTTTTTCTTCAGTTGCCTTCCCAAGGACGAAATCGAATAATCTCACAAAATATCTAAGTATGATTTTAACTTTGCATGTAATACGTACACAGTTGAAATACCGTTTGACGTTAGATGTAAAGCGGACATCAAAAACTTTCATAAAAACAAAACGCGTTTGACAAAAAAGCAATATTTTGTTACCTCGGTGCAAAATAAACTCACAACTTGTTTTTAATACTCCTTACTTGAACTCATTATAATTTGAATAAATTTTGAAATTCTGGAAGTAAGTCTAATTTTAAACAAGTTTAAAAGAACTTCACATTGAGTTTGATGTAATCCAAGTCGAATCAAATTATACGTTAAATTCTTAATGTTATCTTCTTAAATAATTACAATAAACCAACCATGTGAGGAATTCAACCAGGACAGCAAGCTTAGAATCCAAGAACACTTTTGTAACAATTGCATGAAAGTTAAAATTGTGCAAGATTACGTCATCATCACATTTACGTGAGGTAACTGTCAAAATTTTTCCACGATGGCCCAGTTTTAATTTTCACAGTAAGTGGAACTTTGAAACGAAAAACTTTCGTCGTGCAATCAAGAACTATCACGGCAGCTTGATTCACGAGATGAGATTTTACTTCATATATGAGTTCATCATGAAGCTGATGAGTGATGAATCAAGAAACAGCTGTTGGGAGATAGAAAGCTAAAATAAAAACAACACATTTTGTTATTTTCTCAACATCTTTTGCGAGCAGCACAAATCAAGCAATAGCACACTACATTTTCCAACAAAGGGATTTGAGTTCAAAAGTTTAATGTACTTGCTTGATTTTGCTGCGGGCGCGTAAGTTTGAATTCCCATCTGCACTTTGTGTTTTTAATGAAGCTCGGCGCCTTTACCAAGCAAAACGTTAACAATAAACGAGCTCAATAGTTGCTTGCTTCATTTAACACAAAAACATCTCATCTTACAGTTTAACCTGGCATTTCTAACTTGATGACCAATTAACCTTTGCTAAACTTTTCTGCGCATGTGCAGAGAACTATGGGCTGCCAATTGTAAACTAGGTGGTCAAGTAAAATTTTGCAGGGTCTTAGGGCCATGGCTACCTTAACAATATTGGAACAACAAACTCTAAGACCAACTTGCGTTAAAACCTGCTTGTTCTTGTCAGTGCAGAGTCATATCATTTACAATTCAACTCTAAAATACGAAGCATAATCAAAAGGCTATATCTTTCCAATATATCGATGAATCTTGGATCCAACTCGATATTATATTTCTCAAGATATTCGTAAAGGTCCTTAGTGCCAAATACTTTGGCAATGCGAACAAGCAGAAAAAATTGTAACAAGTTTAAAACCTTCCGCTAAATTAAGAAGTGAAATGTATGCTGCAGATACAGTACACGAGTTGCGGGTAGGTAATAATTGTCAACGCTGTTTAATAGCTATTGCTGAAGTTCAAGTTTAAGTTGCGGCTTCTAACTAGATATAATTTTGCTGCTGTGCCATAGGAACAGCTAATTTCAACTTCACTTCTACAATGTATTTAACATCTAAGCTCATTTGCACGCTCTCCCAAAATGCGCGAGACCAGGGGTGGAACAATTATTTTGCAGGTGGACCAATTTCACTCCACCGAATGATACCGTTGTCCCGGCGAAGAACCTTTCCAAGAACTTAAGTTTTTTCGAATATCAACCGCAAAAGCGCAGAGTTTTGCCACAAGAAACTTGTAATAACCTGTGAACATGCGCCATAAGTCATAATCTTCTGCAGGTCGCAGTTTGCACAGTGCCACGCTACAGCATTTTCTCTTATTCCTTATTTCGAAACAAAACGCCCGAAGCTTAAACCTACATCAAATACCATCGGCATTCGTCAGGTTTGAAAAGCTGTGCTGCTCCGGCAAAGTCTGGCTCCAAATCCAGTGCGTAGTGTAGAGACGCAATAAACTAGTAGCACACGCGCTGCTTGCGGCTGAGTCAAAATAAAACAAAGAGTTAGGCCGCGCATGGTCTCTGTGTACGCCGGGTTGCAGCATAAGCGGTGAAAGTAGACGTAAATTCTGACACGATGTTTCTCAAACTGGGATCCGTGAAATCAGGTTTTTTGGGTTTGTAAATGCTTTGTTACATACTTTGGTGACATCAAACACCATCGGCCTTCGTCAGGTTTGAAAAGCTGTGCTGCTCCAACAAAGTTTGGCTCCAAATCCAGTGAGTAGTGTAGACACGCAATAAACTAGCAGCAGGACCGCGGCTTGCGGCTGAGTCAAAATTAAACAAAGAGTTCACCGAAGTAACAGTGTGACGTTGGCAGTAAAACAAAGTACAGTACTGTAACAGTACAAGTGATGGTAAAACTAAGTACAGTATGTAACAATATGTTGAAAAGGCGAAGTTACAAGTGCGTGGCGGGAAAAAATGCTGTACTGTAAAAAGAGAGATGGAGAAAATGTTGGTCATATTATCCGAAATTTGGTCATATTAAACGGAGAATTTTAAATGGAGAAATTCCGCGCCGTACCAAATTGGTCATAATAAGCGGCTGGTCATATTATCCGTGGTCATAATAAGCGGCGCCTACTGTATTACATAATGACAATAAGCAAGATTATTGCCAACTTATGCGCAACAAACACCAAACTACAACTGTCGAAGTCAGCGAGTTACGTGGTGCGATGGCTTGTCAGTTCTTGCTGGGTCTTTGGCTTTATCTCTGTAAAAATGTCTTTGATTGTTGTTAGTGAGTATTTACAACACAAAATAGCAAATACAGTAAATGCACTCTTCCCTTCAGAGCTTAATAGCTTAATACTTCAAGTGTTTTCAGCAACGAAAAAGAACAGAATTTAATTGCTTATCAATACAAAGGAAAAATTTACTTTCGTGTACAAAGAAATAAAGAAAGGAGAAGAGCCATTGGTTTGGTATGGAGCGCAGTATGCTGAACAGCTGGGGATTGTTGTCAAGAAAACGATAAAAAGAAACAAAAAAGCCAACATCCAATTTTGCTGGTAATATGCCATATTTAAATAAGCTGGCTAGTGACAATCTTTTAGAATGCCAAAACTATTTTAACGGTTCTGGGGTAATTATGGATGGCTGAAGCTGAAAGTAACATTAATTCCTTCGAATTGGATCTAGTTAGTGAGAGAACAATGCTTTTTGATTTTGACGAAAAAACATTGTTTACTGCCAAATATGAACACAAGGGTCAGTATCATGCGTATTGGGAACATCTTATATATTTTTCTTGTTTTCAGAAAGACATTGTATAATGTCTTGTGTTAGATGTGATGTTGTATTATAACTGAAAACACTTTTAGATTTTAGCTGCCTGCGTCGTGGTTAACTATATCGGTTTAGTCTGCAAAGCCGGGTTCACCCAATGAATAAGCTTAGTTCTAAAAACAGTAATAAAAATTATGTTTTTCACATAGCCAAATCTTGTTCTGAAACAAAACTCGTTTTTTGAAACGCAATTGAGAAAAAAACACTTGCAGAAGGGGGTGGGTGGGTAAGGTTACGCATAGCAACTACATGTTTCCAAAACTCTGGCAACGTTTCATTTGCTTTTTTTCACCATATGCGTATATAATCTTATTGAACTTTCATCCGTTAAATTTAGCAAGTTCTTGAATTAAAATCATATCAAAGTTTTGCAAGGGCGCCAAAGTAATTGATGTGTATTTTCGGGATCAAGCCAAGTTATTAAAGATTGGCCCCTTTTTTACGAACTTTTCGTAACTGCAGGGTATTTGTGTGAGCTAACTCTTTTTGCTGGGCGGATTTTAGTTGGTTCTGGCATAAACGCAACCAGGCAAAGAGCAAACTAACCCGAAATCAAACACTCATGATAAAGGTATTGCAATAACAGCCTCACCATCAGTAATGTCGAGTTTGAGAAGATCGGTTCAGTTGGCTTAACCGAATTGATATTTGTGAAAATAGTAATAAAAAGTTAGTGTGTTGACATAGCCAATTATCGTTACAAAATCAAAAGCACCGTTTTTTAAACGAAAATGGTTAAGTCTTAAAAAACATTACTGGGTGGCGGTGCACATAGCGGCCATTATTTGCCACAAGTTTTTGGAATTCTTGGCTACATTATACTTACCGTATCAGCCAACAATTTTAAAAAGTTTTTTCATTTTGTGAAAGGCATGGAAGTAAAATTTCAAAGTTATAGGTAGAAGATGCGCCAAAGTAAATTATAAACCCACTACGATATTATCGTTGCTGAATGCCTATTTGTAAGACCTAAAGCCTGTGACTACGCGCATATTTCTTGGTGCTGGCGTAAACGCAGCCAGGGAAAAAGCAAACTAATCCGAAATTATGCACCTAAAGTAAAGTTATTACAATAGCAGAGCCTTATTATTAATTTGAAGTTAAGAAAATCAAATGAGACGGCTGCGTCGGCTTCACCCTATTGGAAAGCAAATGGTTTCAACATTTAGATAATATGTAGCTCGATACTAGTATTTTGTTGCAAAAGATAAAACAGGACCATCTTTATCTCCATTTATTGTAGGGCAATCACCAATTTCTTTGCTTGGAGTAGGCTACTTTTTTAAATGTTTAAAGACTTCCTTTTTAAATCAGTTTAAAAATTTTGATAGATAAGGCCAAAGAATTATGCTTTTAAAAAAAATAATAGTGAAAATGTACCAAAGAACTAAGTTTTTTTACAAATTGCAATTTTGTGTAGTCCAAGCACCGTAATCTTAAGGTTTTCAACCAATAGGCTACGTTTAACAAGTTTTAATTTTTTGATGAATCTTATTAAAACTTAGATCGATATATTACCAAAAAACCATGCTTGTTGGAAAATTACATGAGTTGCTAGTTGCTAGCCAGCAATTTTCAAGGCGATCTCCTATCAAGAGGGATCTGCCTCCAGGATCAAAGTACAACAGAAAAATTTGCTCAAAAATGATCACCAGCACCATACGGTACCATACAGCAATCCATTACATCATGTCAATAACCCGCGACCGGTTTCGACCAAATCATTTTTGAGCAAATATTTCTATTGTTGGAAAATTAGTCGAAATGTACCAAAAAATAACTTTTAAAAAATAACAGTTTCTGAGGTCAAGGAGGAAAATTGTTCAACTACTAACGTAATATGATGTATGGCAAGCAATTGTTGATCAGCCATTGGATACTCATTCTTAACCCTAATTAATTCGAGTAGCATATTACTTGAAAGCAAATTTCTTCAGCTTTCAAACGACTCTGCTTTAGTATTTAACCACTTAAGAAACTTTTTTTTTTCAGAAAACCGGTCGAAAAAAATCCATTTTTTTTTCTTGTTATGAAATTTGTATTAGTAGCTGAAATGAAGGCACAATGTTTGGAAGCAAACTTTTTATTATTTTTTCCAAAAAAATTTTTGAAAAAATCCTAAAAAATTATCCTGAGTTAACTCGTTCATGTTGAAAAAAGGTAATAAAACGAATTGTAGACAAATACATATAAAAAAATCGGCAGCCCGTAATAACTCGGGATAATTTTTTGAAGACCCTATAGGCTATCCCGAGTTAACTCGGGATAATTTCTTAAGTGGTTAATCATGGCGTTTATTCATTAAACTTAGGCTGCTTATTTTTACTAAGCGTACCAGATTTTAGGGAAATAAAAAGTTACCTTACAGGTCTTAAAGTTTAGTATTTTTAGTATAAAAACTAATAGTAAATGTACATGTCTTGTATTATCGGAATTGTCTTGAAATACCTTTTGATTGTTCAAAAAAGCTTGAAAATCGCTTGAGAGATGAGATCACGAATTACTTTTCAAGTAAATTAATTTTGCAAAACAGCTTTAAATTTTGAAAAAAAATCATCAAATGAAATCTCTGGTAGCTTAAGTTTGTGTTAATTGTACAAGGTAACATTATGACATCATAGAGCGAGTTGAAGCATGCAGAAAATAAGTGAGAAGCGTGCTTAGAAGGCTTAAAATGCTTAAATAAAAAATTTGTTTTTAAGTCGCCAGTTGAGCTTTTATTGTTGTAGAGTTTATTTTATCAAAAGCACCTTGCTGAGATCTCCATAAAAGGTTGTTAATCGCGTTTCCGCAATAAGTATTTTTTGAGTAAATTAAGAAAATAAATTTTAGAATTAATTGTTAAGTGTGACGTCATGCGACATCATAAAGCAGTAACATTTGATGTTGTTAAGTGGGGTACCGGCTTTTATTTGATATTTGAGCTAAAAACCGTTTTCTTCGGTATATAAAGAGACAGAGTTGCACTTTATATATTTGATTTACTGTATACTTACGACAACATTTTTCGCATCAAAGTTATTTAACTGTGTATATGTGATACTATGTATCAATTTATTTCTTTGTTTTAGGCTAACTGTGCAACATCAGACAGTAACTTCGTAACGAGAGTGCAGCAGTAGCCCTTTTATTTTGCTAGTTGCAGTTTTTTCATGATGCTCACTGCGTTTACCGTATCCTCTTCGAGGGTTATGTACGTTTGTCATTTTGTAGGTATATTTTTGGTGTCTAGATAGATGTTTAATCAAAGACAAGTAGCTCTGTATCATAGTATAGTTTCTATCAAGGAATATTACAAGTCTTGTTTGAGCATTTACATGAGTGAAGCTTGAAAAATATAAATAGTTTTGTAAGTTTTGTAACAACTAGGTTTATCAAGATTTGATAATATTCTTAGCCCAGTCATTGTTAAGTAGTAATGTTGCGAACACAAAACTTAGTATCCGCTGCTCACTTACACCTTGCATGTACCACATTGCACAGGGTTTGCTAAATCATAGCCACAATTTACACCGCACGGGATTGTATGCTTAAATTTTTGGTGTTTAGGAAGTGAAGAGGTACTTAGTCTTTTTACAATTACTAAACATTTTTTTCATTTTGGTTTTTCATCAGATTTGTTGTAAACAATATGTTTCTCTGCTAATGCTTTTTTTGAGATCTAACATCTCGAACTTCCATTTTCAAGAGAGACACTTGTTCACAAATTTTTTTCATAGCAAACAACGAAGAAAAAAAGATTGTTTTACTTTTGCTTCGCAACAGCTGCCTTAAAGTGCTACCAGAGATGGGTTTTTTATAAAACTTATGTTTTTTTAAAAAATTTAAATTTTTTACATTTTCTAAAAAATTTAAAAGTTTGGGCTGTTTTGACAAAATTTCTAGGATTATTTGGAACTAGTAATTAGATAAATTACCCGGGTAATAAGTATGGGTAATTTCGGGTGAGAAACCCTAATGTGACACACAAAACCGCCTTAAACACCTAAGCAAAGTTGGCCCAGATTTTTAAGTATTGAAGTCAGTTTTCTTTTTTATCTCAATTACCGGACTACCTATTTAAAGAAGACTGAGGGACGCTATATAGTCTGGGCACTTGCAAGAAAACTTAATTGTTCCTATACATCATCCTTACAAACAAAATAGCATTATGAAATTCTTTAAATAGCAAGTTAAAAGACAATCGCTTAGATTTTTTACCTCAATTTTTACCTAGTTGTGGCGCTGTGTGACTATTTTTCGCTCATTTGCAATCTTTGTATTTTGCATTTCCTAACTGGATGGTAACAGATCATTTAAACACGCTTTCAATGAAGTATATCAACACATAAACAGTCCCAATGCTACTCTGTGTCAATCACAGCATTGTATACTTAACAAAATTATTACATGTGAACCAAATTCTGACATGGTATCTATACATGTCAGAATTTTGTTCACATGTACTAAATAGTATGTGTTTTTGTTGAGTGCAGTAAATGTGTTTTTGTTGAGTTTGCCTAAATAATATTTTGTTCTTGCAATTTACATGTCTGGATTTTATATGGCCCAGGCTTTTGAAAAAAATTAAAGCAGGCAAGGCTAGCAGTGGTCCCCAAACTTTTTGTCTGCCGGCACAGAAAACCAGTTGATCAAATTTCGCGGCACACCAGCCCGGCAAATCTATTCCCATGATGGCGAGTGACATTATTTGGAAATCACCACGACTCCGGATAACGATCTCTGGAAACGGTGCTATGTAGCCCGAAATGATGCTGAGCTCCAAAAAATGCTGGTGCAGGTATTTCCCTGCCATGCCGCGTTTGTTTACAAAAACAAAGGATTGTTCGCGGTTGCGAGTTATCTAACGTTGCAATGCTGCTGAAATTGATAAAGAATCATTTCACGGGCTTGATTAAATTCGTTGATTCATAAGGTTGATTCCGTTCATAAGGTTGATTCCGTCCCGCGGGCCGTACGTTTGACACCCCTACCGTAATGCTTACAAATTTTGCTTTTAAGAGGACAGTTTTTCAATTGTTGGAGCGTCCAAGCTATGTAGGGTGCGTTAAGAAAGAACTTAGTAAAACATACTTTCCTGAGGGTCTGAAAACCTGACAAATCACCCAAAAAAAACACGTTTTCAAAAACTTTCTTGGCGTTACCAAAACAGACCCAGTACAACCCCCTATTTAAGGGAAACACATCCTAAATTAAAAAGTGGTCGTAATTTTTTTAATACCTCAACTAAACAGTTGTTTTGACTTAAAAGTTGCATAATGACCAGGTTTGTAGCTCTTTAAAAAAAATTGATCCGTTTATCGGAAAAAAGCTATCGCCAAAAAAACGGTATTTTTAACTTTCACATTTTAATTTTGATATAAAGCCTTTTATGGAGTTGATTTCGAGCACTTATAGCGTAATAAAAATATGATCTTGATTTTATTACTTTGACCTGTTTCACATAAAGGCTCTTTAAATGCCAGGTGTTTCTTATCTGCCATTATCGTACAAAACTGTGTGTATGCTTCATTTGCTTATGAGCTTCATGAATGAAAATAAAACCTTGACTAATTCAAAAAATGAGAGAAATGAAAAAGTTATTGATCTATTAAGAATTCAGAATCAGCTTGCGGTGTGATGTGGCGATACATTTATTGACCTATTAAGTAAATCTTTCAAGTTTGTACAGTTTTTCTTGAAAGATTTTAGATAACTTACATACTAATCACAGCCTAATTTACTTCTGTACCGGGTTTCCAATCACCAAAAAATGATGTTTCTTCAAGTGTTTGATATAAATTATGTTTTTCAACCAGTAAAAGTGAAATGGAAAACAACATGAATATGTGTTATACAAGCAAAGGTGAGCAGCACCGAGAGCAATTGATTTTGTACCAGTAGCGTTAGTACTTTTTAAAATTTGTGTTATTCACCTTGTACCGTGTTTTTTAACGAATTGTATCCGGTTCTTTGAAGGGTAGTTTTTTAGCACTTTGAACTGTCTACTACGTATCAGCTCAAAGCTCAAATCCGTTATAGTCCCCTTGTCTTGCCGTGATTCGTTGGTAAAGGTCTTTATTTTTTTTTATCACAACGCTTAGCTGTATTTAGCATGTGGTGAGACATTGGATTGTGGTTACCAGTTACTCAAAACTTTATTCAGTTGCAAACAGTGATACAAATGCACTAATCATACATTTGTGACTGTGAGCGATTTTTCCTATTATAATTTGTAAGCATTATCGCTTTTTTGTGTGCGTCAATTTTAAAATTGCCAGCTCGTAACAATACTGTCTTTCACGAGGTACAACTCTGTAAGACACGCTTCATATTTGTTTGCTATTCTTAATTTCCATTGTATTGTTTAGTGTGTTTTTAGAACAATGCCTTTGCAGTTAGCCAATCAAACACATTTAAACACGTAATTGCGTAAAGTTAATATTTCGTGGATTGTTAAAAAATGATTTTTGGCTCCATTTTTTTTCTGGTAAACAGAGAGCAAAATTTGATTTAAAAGAGAAAAAAAGACCCATTCTGCAACTTAAAAGTCAAAAACCAACTTTCTAGCTCAAGTGTCACAGAAATTAAGACTGATTTTTCAATTCAGGGTGGTTCTCCACTAAACCATGGGTTGCTCTGACCTATCTAAGACTACAGCTGATCTAATTAATTTTTTGAAAAATTGATTTTGGATTTGTCAGATTTTCACTCTCAGGTGGGCCAGTTTTTCAACTAAGTTTTTATCAGCTCACCTTAACGCACGACCACAGTAAACCAGTAGTTCTAAAGACGCGGCTGGTTTAAAGTCAAGTCCAACTCACCATTTCTTTGCCATCACAATTTGTTTCAGCAAATCTATTTACCGTATTTTCTTGAATAGAAGCCGCCCTTGAATAGAAGCCGCCCTCGAATAGAAACCGCACAAATGTTTAAAAATAAAAAATAGAAGCTGCCCTCGCATAGAAACCGCACAAAATGTTTAAAAATAAAAAATAGAAGCCGCAATGTACAAAAACGTTTCTTTATTGATACAAGAAAACACATCTAAGTAACGACACACAACAAAAACAACTCAAACATGTTATGTTTTATTTCAACTACTGTATCAATGGTTTTCATTATCATCATCAATAATACTGATATCATTCAAGTAATTACTGTCAGTGAGACTTTCATTTCCAAGACAGGAAATTTTTGCGACATCATTGGTTGTAATCCCGCAAACCTCAAAAGAGTTTATTACAACCTCTTTTGAAACTTTTTCCCATGCCTTAACAACCCACTGAATTTGCAGCAAATGACTGGGTGCTTTTATTTTTTCACCCTTAGTGTATTCAAATTGACCTTTTCTAAACCAGTCGTCATAAAACTCACGAAAGAATGATTTAAACGGTTTGTTAATGCACACATCAAGTGGCTGCAAGTACTTCGTGCAGCCCCCAGGAATGACTGACATTACAGTGTTATATCTCTTCAATTGTTCCTTCCTTTCATCAGAAATGTGACATTTAAAAGAGTCCCACACAAGCATGCGTTTTGCAAAGGAAAAGTTTGTCCACACCTTTTCAACCCAATCCGAAGTAAGATTTTCGTTCATCCAACCATTTCGCGTTGCTGCCACCACAACCCCGGGGATAGATGCAAGCTCTTTCTTGACTTTTGCAGCTGGAATTACCACATATGGTTTCATTTTTGTCCCATCCGCTTTTACAGCGAGACATACAGTGAGTCGGTTTTTTCATGCCCTGTGGTTTTAATGGGAACTGCATGGACGCCTCTGCTGTCGACTGTGATGGCACTGGGCATGTCTGCCCATATTGGCGTTTCATCCATGTTAGCGATCATGGCTGGTTGAAGACTGTTGACATCTATTTGCTTCTTGTTAAAAGCGATAAAGTTACGAATTTTATCCTCAAGATCGCGTGGCATTGATTGTCCTGTAGTCGTTCGGCGTCTGATTGACAAATTATATCTTTTCATAAAGTTAAGTAACCAACCACACGAAGCCTTAAATTCAGTCAAGCTAATTTCTTCAGCCATTTTTGTAGCCCAAACCTGGATTAATTTTGTGGACACATGGCGGTGTTCAGCTCGTTCTCTGGCAATTTTCTCCATTAACTCTTCTTCCACTGTGGAGAGGCATGGCTTTCGCCCAGCTCCATCAAGCCTTAATCTCTTCTTTGATGGTCCTGGTTGCTCGTAAGCTTCATTTATTTCCTTCTTCTTTTGCAACCATCTCCTTACCATTGACTCATCGATTTTAAACTTTCTTCCGGTCTCTCGATTTGAATGATTTTCAGCAAACTTAATCACTTCGGTCTTGAATTCTATGGAATAAGCACGCCTTTTGCTCATGTTTACAAATAACTTTTTATGGAGGGTTACAGAATTTCTCCAAAACACTGCAGCTTGCTAATACTGATAACGGTAGATACAACGTTTTCAAAATAAAACGTTAGAGTGTTAGGTCCTGTGTTATATAAAGACTATAATTGAGAGCTTGCACACGCAAAAAAGCAGTTGTCTAAAACTTTTAAACAAAAGAAAGCCCAGATTTTTGTTGCCACCTAGTAATTAACACTTCCTCCGTTTGCTTTTATTTAGTGCTTTACACAGACGTGACAGAAATAGCAGCTGTTGGATTAACAGTTGGGTAGCACGTGATGACCTACTTACGAGTGTTTCACAAGAGACAATAGAATTGCAGCTGAGTTACTGTTTTTTACTGTTTCCGTTTTCCTGTTACGTACTTATGGTGGATTAACTTGAATGCTTACTGGACACCAATTAGAAGAATAAACGTTCATACAAAAAAATAGAAGCCGCCCTTGAATAGAAGCCGCCCTCGAATAGAAACCGCACAAAATGTTTAAAAATAAAAAATAGAAGCCGCGGCTTCTATTCAAGAAAATACGATAAGTGTCACGCACTGCTTCGGTAGCTTCGATTTTTGCAATTGCTGTATCAGTAGTTAGTTGCAAATTCATCTTCTTAAACAGCTTTTGCTTAGCCACGTTTATTAATGCCGCAAATCCTTATGTTTCGAATTCTCTTATTACACTCCGTTTGATTTCAGTTTATTTTATAAATTTGCATCAAAACTCCAGTTTGCAGCTGCAAGAACTGCTATCCAATAATTTGAATATCACTGATGTGCAAAATGCACGTAGCAAAATGTCCTTCAATCTTATCGATGAAGTTTTGTGTGATGCTTTTGTGATAAGGAAACTGTTTGTTGATTAACTTAACTTTTTGTAAGTTTTTGAAGTCGAGCAGTGCAGTGGCAGCCAGTTTGTTCGCACAGCTAGTACTAGTTTCATTCAACTGTGCGTTATTAGTAAACGTTTCAAATTGTCGTTTCCTGCTTTCAATTTGTTTTTCTGACCTTCAAATCTCGTTTGTAAAGTACGTTAGGCTGCCTGAGTTTAGCTTAAGCTAGGCAGCCTGTTTCTAATCGTAACTGTAAATCGCTCTTAAATATGCTTTAATCGCATTAGTTGGCATTTAGAATGCAGTTTTAACCAAACACAAACAAGCATAAATCTTTTTGTTTAATAAATTTTTTACATAATTTCTTCAGAATTTTATTCGCAGCATATTGAATTTAAAACAATTATGTGTGCTCCTCGATCTCGCCAGTTTTATTAAGGAACATACACAAATCCCTGAATCACATGGAAGTATTTTTGCGTGCAGATCCCATTTCCATAAAACGTTGCAAAAACGATACCTGCATGAAATTATTATGACTTCCAACTGGAAACTTAGCAATTTGTATAAAGAAAGTCAATTTTACGTCTTTTTTAGGTGATTCACAGGCTCAGACGTGCTGATTCAGTGCATGTCCACCACAACACACTCGCTTTCGAACCACACAATTTGCTGGAGCAACAGAGCACTTTAAACTCTGGATGTCCTTCCTGACATATATATAACCGATCTGTGTGTTAGATCAGTGCATTTAGTAGATTTAGTATTCACACTTCGTGTGTATCAGTGACCACTCGGGCCAGGTAACTAATAAAGTTTGCCGTGCTACCGGTACAAGTTGGCATAATAACCTAAGGACTTTTTCACTTTCTATCATTTATTTTATAATAAATGTTAATTTAAAATGTCTTGTTGCAGCTAAATATCACAAATGTGGAAAGTGTGAACGATTGTTTGCTGATGAAGAAACTCTGAAAACAAATATGAAAAGTAAACATCCAGACCAAAATATTATCACGGCATTAGTCAACAGCCGCCTCAACGTGGTTGCGCGGTCCCCAAACTCGTTTGGGTTGGGTCGAAATGGCTGTTGACTTCGGGAGCATCCCAGTTACCCTGGGCACTCCTCTTCATTTTTTGCTATGCTGCCCTCTGATCGACCGCAATAGGGCAGCATACAGCTTCAAAATCGGTCGCCTGTTTTTTCTTTTCTCCTGCCTTCTTCATCTCCTCATCCTTCTCCTGCTCTTTCCAACCCTGGCACCATCTTTTCTTGTTCTGTGTGCGCTGGAAATGTGACCTAGTGAGGCAAGTAAGTGCAATGCTTCACCTGCTCCAAATGGGTCCATTTAAGGTGCTCACAACTTTTTTCACACCAAATTCAGAGCTCTTGGCAGCTCTCACTCTTGGAGCCGCCCCTCCTGCCATAACACTGTGACTTTTTCCTCGGACTCCTCCCACATTTATACCTCCACTGTACAATCTGGCCCCCCTTTGCTTTGCTGCACTCTGGCCCCACCCTCGTTTTCAAACCTCTTATCCCCCATCTGCCCGTTTTATATCTTCTCCCTCTCCCCCTCACCTCTGTCCCTTGCTCCTGGCTGTCCTTCTGCACCTCCTGTCTCCTCTCCCTCCCCTGACCCTCTCAGGGTTCTCCAATGGAATGCTGGAGGTCTTTGAGCCAGGAGCACTGAACTACTCCACTTTTTCTCTCCCCATCCTGTCGATTTTATCTGCATCCAGGAATCCAATCTCAACTCATCTTTCTCTTTCCGGATTACTTGATTCTCTGCTCTACATTCTGATTGTACCCACTCCCGGTCTGGCATTCCCTCTCGTGATACAACGCACGCTTGCGGCGGCGTCATCATTTTCGTCATGCAGGGCTTATCTTTATCTGAGCTTTCTACCTTCTCTCTTTCTTCGCTTGATCCCTACTTTGATTATGTAGGGGTCAACATCTCTCTTAACAACTCTTCCTCGCTCTCTTTTCTTAATGTGTACGCCCCCCTATTCGCTCTTCCCCGACGGATGGCAGAACTGAATCCTTTTCTCCCTCCATTCTTCCCTCCAGAAATCTCTTCAATTTGAGGGTCTTCAATTGCCATCACCCCCTCTGGGACTCAAGAGGTATTTAGATCACACCTCTTCATCAATGATCTTCTGGCCTCTCTGCCTTCTTCCATCAGCTGCTTTCTTTATGCTGACGATCTGCTCATTTGATTCTCCTCCCCTTCTGTCCCCACTGCGGTGGAGGCCACACCAGGAACTCTGTTTCGATTGGAGCGCTGGTTTGAGTACTGGTGTCTTCCTCTCAATCCGAGCAAATGTTAGGATCCTTCTTTTCAGTGAATGCCCCCAAGCTCACCTCCATCCCAATCTTTCTTGGCTCCCGCCTCCGTTTTAATCCCACTCCAACTTTTCTTGTGATCACCTTCGACCTCACTCTTTCGTTTTCTAAACATGTATCTTTGCTGAAGGCCAAGTTTTTCCCACGTCTCAAGGCCTTACGTTGTATCTCTGCTTCGTCATGGGGCCCCTCTAAGGAGTCCTTCCCTCTTCTGTATAAATCTTTTTATCGCCCCCTTCTCACTTACGCTTCACCCGGATGGTTTCCTTTCCTAAGCGCTACCAATTTTACCAAATTGGAACGCCTTCATTGAGCGGCCAGTCGCGCCATCACCGGCTACCTCTCGTCCTCCCCTATCCCACTTCTTCTCTCCGGGTTTTTTTTATCTCCCCTACGAGTCACTCTGACTCATTCACTTTTTTATCTCATGAGTGGGCTCTTCATCTCCCAACCTTTCCTATTTCACGTTTGGCCACACTTGGAGTGAAACCAAGACTCTGCAAATCGTCCTGGAGAGCTTTTGCGTCCACTCACCCGCTCATGCTTCCTTCTAGTTGTTTTAGGTAGGCTCTTCTTGCTTGCCCTCCCTTCTCCTACTTGGAATCTGCCCTCGTTCACTGTGGAGTCCACCTTTTTCTCTCCATGCTCTCGCTCTGATCCCCCTCTCTCTCGCCAAGGTGCGGCTCTCGTCCACCTTGTCTCTCTCCTCCCTCATTATTTGGTAATCTGGACAGACAGCTCTGTTTTTTTTCCTTTTGGCAAAGGCGGCTCCGGCGTACTTGCCAACTGCTCTCTCTGTGGCGCTGTAGCCACTCTTTCCTTTTCGGCAAGCTTAGTATGTTCAAGTGTTTCTGCTGAAGCCTGCGCCATTCTGCACGCTCATTGCTAGTCTCGGCAGCACCAACAAGTCTGCCATTTTTTTTCTCTTCTCGTATTATCTAACTCTCGTTCTGTTCTCGCCACCCTGTCCTCTCCTCCATCTTTCCTCTTATCTCAAACTCTGTGGCAGATCTAGCAGAAACTGTTTTCTTTCTCCTCCTGTTCTATCAGGCTACATTAGGTCCCGGGACACTCGTTTCTCCCGGGAAACGACGCAGCTGATGAGCTGGCCAGACGGGATGTGGTACTTTTGCTCCCTCTGCAACTCTTTGTAGTCTCTTTCTTACCTCTCGTATCCATTCTTCTCTTTTCTTGGACTGGAGGCGTACTGTCTCATCGAAATTCTTTGACACACAGGTTCCCTCGATTTCCACCGAGGAACTTGTGCTCCCTCGTCATGCTCGCTGTGTCCTCTCCCGTCTTCGCTGCAACGGCCACAACCTTGTGTTAGGTTCTTATCTCGGTAGGATTGGCAGAATTGAGAATCCTTCCTGCAGCGCCTGTGGACACTCGTCCCAGGACACCTCACATCTCCTTCTACACTGTCCAGCTACGGACTCTTTGCGCTGCTCGCTCTTTGGCGACTCTCTATCTCTGTATAACTTCTGGTCCAGACCCTGGGAAGTTGCCCGGCTTCTGGGGCTCCATGGTCTTCCGCCATGCCCCCATTCTTTGGAAGGGGTCGGGTAACCAACAACAATAAGTATTATCAAGAAATATAAATTTCTACTTCCTCTTTTGGAAGGGTTCCACATTTTCAGATGCTGGCAGTGATTGTACTCAGCCAGCATCGTGTGTCGACATCCAAGATTGTCAGTCCACGTATTCCTGTAGGTACCCGATGTACGGGGCATGTCAGAATGATGTGTTCTGCGGTTTGTTCTGCAGCGCCACAC
This sequence comes from Trididemnum clinides, assembly GCA_963675345.1. Lineage (NCBI taxonomy): Eukaryota > Metazoa > Chordata > Ascidiacea > Aplousobranchia > Didemnidae > Trididemnum > Trididemnum clinides. Next base: position 4,149,437 of record OY776284.1, on the reverse strand, counting down.
TCGCAATTCGATGTAGGAGCGAGGCCCCATTTGTGCATGAACGACTAAAAACACCCAACACCAGCTCGCAAGCGGTTGAGCCTGACTCATGGTGATCTGGGCAGGCCCATTCCTATTGGCCTAGTGCTTGTCCTAGGAATGAAAGCACGGAGATCAGATGAACACTCCGAGTATCCCGTGCTCCATTTAAAGTCAGTTCATTGAGCTGCACGAATATCCAATTCAATTAGATCTTGCAGTAACTTCCGTGCAGCGGGCACAAAGGGGCGTCTACATTTTAATCTCTCTCTGTAGCCGTGTGTGGACCCAGCCAATAATTCATAGAGAATATGGCCAGGGTCCAGGCTGCCACGATATGCCAGGGAGAGCGTTGCTCCTAATCGGCGAAGCTCAGCCGGCTGGATACCTGCGAGGACGGGTAGATAGTTTGTTGGAGTTGGACGCAGGCATCCAGTGACAATGCGCAATGCGTCGTTGAGAACACTATCAATGAGGCGAGTGTGTGCACTGCGACACCAAATTGGTGCACAGAACTCCGCAGTGGAGTAGACCAGAGATAGGGCGGCTGTACGCAGTGTTTTAGCTCCAGCGCCCCAGCCTGAGCCTGCAAGTCGTCTCATCAGTGCAACGCGCGTTGTTAGTTTTTTGCCTCAAGGTGGTGACGAAACGTGAATGATCTGTCCAGTTTAACTCTAAGATAGGCAGGGACTGAACAGAATGGCAGGCGTTTGCCATTGTTGTAGACAGTAAGCTCACGTTTGGCCTCTCTGTTGTTCAGGTGAATGGCCGTCGTCACCGTTTTAGTGTGGCTGAGCTGTAGTTTCAAAGTCTGGAGATATGTTGAGATTGTAGTCATGTCTTGGCTTAGGACTCCCTCCAGGTCCTTCCAGTCATCAGAAGAGTATAACAGTGCCAGATCATCGGCATAAGCATGCCTTCTGGAGACCGTTGAAGGAAGATCGTACACATAGATATTGAAAAGAAGGGGTGCCAAGACCGATCCCTGTGGGACGCCGTTTTTCAGACGTCGCAACCTGCTTCGCTTGCTGTCACCGGTAGTAAGGGCGAAACTTCTATTCCGGACAAGTTCCATGATCATGCGAACCATGTGCTTATCCGGAAGAAATCTCAGCAGCTTGCAGGTGAGGCCACGATGCCAGACAGTGTCATATGCAGCTGTCAGATCTACAAACACAGTACCGGCCTTCTTTTTTGCCTCGAAAGAATCCTCGATGTTTTGTGTTAGTAAAACAACTTAATCCACTGTCGATTTACCATTTCGAAACCCAGCCTGGGAGCAGGGGGTCGACAGTAGGTTCAATACGAGCGTAGATCAGTCGTTCGAGGATCTTGTAGGAGACACAGAGCAAGGAGATAGAACGGTAGCTCTTTGGATCCTCTACAGGTTTCTTTGGCTTTGGGATCGCAACTACAAGTGCTCTTCTCCAGACTTTGGGAATTTTTAGTTGGCGCAAGCAGGAAGAAAGGAAGCCACAAAACCAGGACTTCAAAGCAGTTCCCGCATGGATTATAAGCTCCAGACAAATAGAGTTAGAGCCCGGAGCTTTCCCTGGCTTAACGTGTTGGAGAGCGGCAGCGAATTCTTTGGGCGAGAAGTCGCCACAGAGATTCACTGGAGGTGGTATCAAAGCCCTCCAACGGTCAGACACTTCTTGAGAAATGAGTCGAGACGACTCACGATCAACACCATCGTATTTCCCGTTTCTTACCAGCTGAGCAGCAATGGCGTTAGCTGAAACGGGACAGTTACGGGGGGGCTGCGTCGCGACCTGCCAGTAAGGTTGTTAATTATGCTCCATGTCTTTCTGCTTTAGTGTGAGAAGTCGATGTTTTGGACTGCCTCCGACCATTGGTCTCTGCGTTTCTTGTCAAGCCAAGTTATTAGGGCTGTAGCAGCCCTGCTTGACTGGTCTCCAGCAGGAGATTGCAGAAACGTTTGGTAGTGGGCCTCACACTTAGCGTCTCAACACGGTATGTAGGTGTTACGACGACCGCGTGGGATAGCTTTCTTGGGTGCTTTGCTGATGGTATTGCAAAGGTCCTGGTAGGCCTGATCCACATTTGTTGAATCAGGTGATGGCAAATTTCTTGCAAGCTTATTTGTCAAGAAATTATAGTGGCTCCGGTTGGCCCTGCGAAAGTTCCATCGCTTTATAGGCCTTCCCGGTACTGCAAGGGAAAGCCTTGGTGGTGTTATAAGCGAAGGTCGATGTTGTGACCTAGGAAACTTCTCCAAGACGCGTCTATAAGGCAAGCGACTATCAGGACCGACGGTGGTAAAGGCAAGATCCGGGTTAGTGCCAGTGCCAGTTAGTATATAAATTTGATTTTTGTTTCTTTCAAGTGATCGTTTAAATAATTTTAAACGTCATTTGCTCACTCACACGAATGAAAAGCCATTTAAATGTTCAATTTGTTGTAAAAAGTTTTCTCGAAAAACTAATTTAAAAATGCACATTCGAATCCACAACCAAGAAACTCCATATGAATGCATTGAGTGTGGCAAGAAATTTAACCAGTCATCGAGCTTGAAGAAGCACAAGCTGACTGTTCATAACAAACTCCAACCACATGTTTGTGAAGTTTGTGGAACATTGTTCCATCTGGCTTTATTTATAACAAACACATGCTAACTCATCCTCAATGTAAAATCCGCAAATGCAGAGAATGTTCTGCTGCTTTTAATCGTTTGTCTGCTTTACGTTGCCACGTCATACAAGGAATTATCCTTACAAATCACCTTGTGGTAAAGGATTCGTGAGGCCAAACCAACGGAAAAAACATTCTATTCGATGATTCAGTAAATAAATTTTGTTTTTCAAACGATGTTTAATGTTGATAAAGTTGTATTTGATGTTTTGATATTATGTTGTTTCATTCCGGTACGGTATAGAAGAACTAGGCCTAACTGGTAGCGGTGTGACAACTTACACCTGGTATCTTTCTTCCGCTAGCTGGCGCTCCGCAGCGCATGTGTAGTTGGACCATTTAACAGGTTTTTCTGGACAAGATCGTTAGAATGAAGAAGTTGCCATATCAGAATAGAGCAAGGAGAGACAACCTAATGTAATTTAGTTCCTATACTACGGCTCTGCGTGGTTTGGGAAAATCAATGCCTTGAAGCAGAATTATTTCTGTGCTTTGATAGCATACGTGCGTTGATTTTAATTCCCCCGAAACTACTGGGCATACATACGGTACATGAAGATTAAAACGCCTAGCCCAAATATTTCAAAGCTGGGCGCAGATGTTTAACAACAGAAGTTCCATAAATCTTTATGCAGATATTAGCCTAAGGTAAGTGTCAAGAAGGAATCTATTTCATCTTAATGATGTCATAACAAAAAGTGATCTTTTAAAACTTGCATTTAGTTAAGAACTGATCAATTTGCTGGGTTTGAAAAATCTTTGGACAGACTAATCAAAGCAAACAACGAACGATGGTACAGATAAATTTTGACAAGTGATAACAACGCTGTTTTGAAGAGAGCTTTAGATTGTGAAGCGGTTGGAAGAAGAGGGCGTGGGCCATAGAAGATGACATGGAGAAGGCTGGTGGTTGAATAAATTGGACAAAAATAGAACAGGTCATCAAATGACCAAAGTAGCTACATGCTGTTGATAAATTTTCAGAGAACATGAGGTAAATCCGGCTATTTCCGTTAGTGGAGACGATACCGGATTTAAAACATCGGATCTTTCTCGTATTTTGCAAATATTTATTTTTCATTGTTTAATGACATAGCGCTTTACTCCATTTTATGCTTAAGTTCAGATCAAAGCTTCGCATTTTTCTGGCTTCATTCCTCGGTTTCAAATCCCAATTGGAAGAAGGATAAATACTCACCGATTTTTATTCATTCTCTGTTTGCAGAGGTGATCAGTAAACAAATAGTTCTACTCAAATTAACTGATAAATTAGGGTTTTTAGGAGCGAACTACTCATTTCAGTATCGCTAGTTTTGTTTTTAATACTTCTAAATTTTTTTAAGAGATTAAACAGAAAGTAACGCTGGTTGTAGTGGTCCTGAGTTCTATATTCATTATTAAGATTTAAATACGTTCATTTATATTACGAAGCAGGATTCTGTCTGAAGTTGGGTGCGTTTAAGCATTCGCTTCATTTTTTCTCAAACTATTGGGCGTATAAATGTGAAACTCGCCACGATTGATCGCTACCTCTAGGTAAGTGTCCAAAGGAGTCAGGGCGTCATTACAAAAATTAATTTTGTTTGCTTTACATTTCTTGACCGACGAAAACGGCTCTTTGCTTAAACAAAGGCCAGTCCCCAATTTATCACCTTTTAAAAATTTTATTCCTTTGTAGGTGCAAAATGAAACAATCAACAGTTCATTGAAAAATTTTTTTGTTTTCTCAAAAAAATAACGACCGTAGAATTTGAATAACAGCTTAATTAAAAAATATTAAAATGCTGCTTCCAGTAACAAAATTTTACATAAATAAACCTCTATTATCATTTTATGGTTTTATCTGCCATTTTAAAATATTGTATTTTATGCTAACTTGCCACTTGTAAACTGTGTGTTAAAAGTTTGGGAAGAGTAAGGAAAGCACGTCGCTTCTCCCCAAATTTCCTTTGCAGACTCTTTCTAGAGAAAATTCTTGCAACACTAAAAATTTTGAAATTTTATTGAAACATCTCAAAAACATCAATTTTGATCATTTCACCGCTAAACAAAAACTTTAACTTCGCCCCTGTTTAAAATTTGAAATCTAAAGCAATATCGCAATAATGGTTCAAAGCTGTTTTGCAGCGAAACAGTGTTGAACACAACGAAATTACAATTTTGTAAGTTTGCTTTCAGCATCGCAAAAAATGCATTTGTTCTTTTAAAAAAGAATTTAGTAAAATTCAAACGTAAGTTAATAGAATCGCATTACCGCTAGAGAGCGATAAAAGACCGTATTTGACAGTTCAATGCAGAAACTTATTTACAGGCTTGTTTGAATGGTTTGAGTTATTTGTGATCTTGGAAGTGATCTGATGAATAAAAGAAAAGCTCCTGGGGAGACAAAACGAGAAAGAATATAAATGTAAAGGAGGCTTTATCCAATATTTCGATAGATGAATGTGATTCAAACAAAATGATGCGATAATAAAAGCTCACTTGTTGACGAAAGTTTGATTCAACCAAAAATATGTTGGGACAGTGAACGGCTTCAGCATAGCACCGGCATATTGCTAATAGCAAATCGATTCTATATCATGGCATGAGACAATTGATTGCGATTCTAACTGCTACTTTTAAAAATGAACTGGATGAAACGATTGTTCAATTTTACTGACACAGTAAGGAGTCAGTAAAAACTTTCTAAGTACAGTAGTTGCTTGAAACAGTTAAAGTATTTTCAGATCTACAAAATGCATACAATCGCTTAGAAATTACCTATACTGCCAACACAGTGCTATATTACAGCAAGCATTGCTATTATTAGGGAGCAAAGTTGCGAAGTGTTTTCGCCAGTGCGTAAGCTTGCATAACTTTGCAGGCGTTAAAGAAATAACCTTTTAATATACAGTGGCAGCAAAAAGTAAAAAAACATTTTGAAAAAGTGTAAAATGCTCACTAAGTTTATTTTCATCTATGTAGTGTAGAAGCTTTAACAATTTTTATCACCCCTTATCAACTTTCAATATTAATTTATCGCTGATAATACATTATTTAGTAGGGAATCTATCGTTTTTGATGACATGTTTGATTCGGCGGTGCATAGAGTCTGAGAGGATTTTGCACAAATTTTCGTCAATATCTTTGCACCAAACACTGGGAGATTTCCAAATAAAAGATGTTTCTTGTTTACATGCTGATTATGTTGTTCATTTATGTTTTTTGAAAGATGCCATTTGTCAATGTTAAGAATTTTCAATTTACTCAGGAAAAATTTGCTATTTTGTTTAAAAATAACTTAAAAACCAAATTTAAAAATATAGAAATAGAGTTAAGGAGTATAGGGGAATATCAACGGACATGTGTCGAGAATTTTTAAAAAGATTAGCTTTATGAAGACGACGATAACCAATTAAGTATTTAAAATAAATTTTGGCTTCATTCTAATTATCTTCCTAAAACAATTTGTTAAAAAACCAGTTGATCTCAAGAATGTTTCAACAACAACATCACAAATTATTTGCTTTTCTCTCAGCAGCATTGGAATGTTTTAAAACATTTACAATAACAACAGATATGATTGTGCTACGTAGTTTATTTACACAACATGATGCTAAATATCAATGCAAGCAAGCGCTACAGTATGCAAGCTAGTCACAATGAACTTTCATCATCGATTTTGCAACCTTACCACCCCACTGCATCGATACTGGTTGGTTTAAATTTGCGAGGATTAAACAACTCCCATACCACCATCCTCCTCCTCCATAAACAGCCGCACAATTATCGCTGCAAAATATCGCAATTTACATTTCAGTCAACTACAAAGTTTTTTAAGCAAAATGTTTTGTTCTGCAACGTAGTTAAGTGGGTTCGTTGGGTATATCGTTTTATACTGACCCGTAGTGACTCCCCTCAAACAATCGAGCGTTTTGTTTAACAATGTCGCTCCTATGAAAGGATGAAAGAAGAAACAATTAAGATATTTAAATTTTAAAAGTATTATTATAAGAGTTTAAACAAAATACTTGACAACAGTTCAACATTATTTCTTACCTAGTCCACTCATCATTATCACGATCTGATGTAGTAAACTGCAGGCCATTGTGAGCTCTCAGCCAGTCTCCAGCTGTCCCGTTATATCCGCTCACTTCAAGTCTGTAGTTGTCGCTTTCATCATTGATGTAAAAATTACTAAAATCAAAACAAAGTTTTCTTGTTGTCAAGCTGCATCAAAGTTTCTCAATTTGTGTGTGTGTGGTGCAGTTGCAACAATTGTTCTCACTAATACCCCAGGATGGTTGGCTTAATTTTAGTACTAACATTCGATTATCTGCAGTTTACACTTTGTATGTGGTAGTTTATTCGCTTAATCCAGTTATTTTGTCATAAATAACCTATGTTGGTTAACAAAGAACGATTGCTTTTACATATGATTTTAAGAAAATATTTTTTGCAGAATGACTGGATCTTTATATCTAATGATTGCTTTTTTACAAACGAATCTACTAAATCAAGCGATTTTCACAATTGGCTGGGCGAGATATGTTTACGAGTTCCCGTAGTCTTTTCCTTTATCAACAGAAGTAACATATTTAATCCATTTACATTCATGACTAGTCTTAACACGCTGACACGTCTCCGCGTAATTAGAGAACAAAAATAATATGAAGAAAATCTCATCTCGAAATTTGCTAACTGCTTTCCTTTGTTACAACTCTAGTTGTCATGACATTTAACAATGAACATTTATGATGCAATAACGCTATTGATGCACCATTTACTCTTCAATTGGATTACTTGCCTAAACAATGAACTTTATCACAGTATTCAGCAATGAAAAAAGGTAGGAACCTGCAACAAACCTCCCAGACTTTTAAGGGATTAATAGGGTTTTTTTATTTTGAAAGGTATTACGTTAAATTTTTAATTGGGGGACCGCTTTTCATTTTTTCATATAACGAAATCATTGCAGAAAATTTCACTTTGCATAAACACCAAGTAGTAAAAATGAGATTAGGTATTATTTGCCAGAGGACATTCGTAAGAGAATGGAAGTCTCTACAGTCTACACTACACATATATTCTTAACCAGTTGTTTCTTTTATGAGGCTTGCAGGGTCAGCAGCCTTAGATGTTTTCCATAAACCTGCCTTTTTCTAGCTCCAGTGCATCCGCTATCTAAACTGGTTTAAGTTCTAGTCTTAACCAAGCTAAGTTCCGTATGTAATTCTTTTACCTAGCTGATGTGGACAGATTTTGACAACAGATCTTCTTGATTTTGATTGACCGACAAATTTTTGCAAATGTATTTTCCTTGAAGAATTTCATTGACGACCAAGACAACGCGGTTGCGATTTCTCAATACAAGCAGGTAGCCACTCGATGTTAAGAGATTTTTAAAGTTTAATGCAACGAATGTTTATGCATTCGTAATACCCCTTCGATTTTTCTGATCAAACCAATATCGGCAGCTTGCTCTCGAGATTGCATTATTTTGGTGATTATTTACGATTTATGACCATAGGTTAAAAATGCAACAAAAAACGATTAAAAAATGTAAGCTTGTCATGTTTTCTGTAAACAGCTCTCGTTTTATGAAAACTGAAAGTAAAAACTGATGCGTTAGAGTATTGTACTTGCTATACCAATTCAAACGTTGAATTCTTTGTTCCACCTAAAATCGCCTACAAATATGAATCCAACAACTTTCCTAATTGTATTAAAGTTTCTGCCAAACCTGTAGATTTGCCTGATCAGGTTTCAGAATGGTAATATGCTCGGTTTTTTCTATGCTTACTTTCATCCCATTTTCATAAAGCCAGACAAAAACAAATAAAATGCATGTTGGAGGTCAGATTTTAAACATGCTGCAATTACTCCATTATTTCCAAAAAGCAATGTTTGATGGCATTGTTTTTCAAGGCACTTTTGATCCACCTTTTTAGGCATTACGATGTAAAGTTATAGAATGTTGGCCGCTGATGTAGTATCCACATACATAACAAAAGCAATCTGGTGAAGTTTTGCATTGTCTACTAGCCATTTTTATTGCACTATTTAAACGATGACTCAATTAAGATTAACACAAGACTTAACTCTATAAAATATAATCATAGAGGGCTACTGAGTAGGCTGTTGACATACATGGCTGGCTGTTAGGTTCCTGACTACAACGCGAAACTTCTCTCTGCAAACACTGAACATGGCTTTCTAATCAGACCATTCTGAATTTTATAGGCTGAAATAAAACAAAACTGAGGACTGATAAGTAATAAAATCACTTTTGTCAGTGAGATTTCGCACTCCCATATGCCCATTCGCTCCCTCAAGTAAATAAAACACCGATTTACAACATCATAATGCTGACAAAGACAGATCACAGCAAGCATAGCTGCATAAGAAATCTACAGTTAACGGACAATCATAAATAGAAAAAAAACTGATATTATTTTTGGAATCAGCACTTGAAAATCATGCAAACACACTTAAAAATATTAACCAAACAAACTTTTTTTAATTTTGTTACGTAGTGTAATACAAACATCGTTTCAATAGAGTGTGTCATGTTGCAACTTTGCCACTTGGGCCAATTTCTACTGGGGAAGACGACAAACCAGGTGTGTCTACGTTTCTATCATTTTGCCCTGATTGAAAACAACGCTCCGACTCTCACTTCGTATCCTGTCTATTGTCTTGCAGAAGGCAGAATATCGCAGCGGAAGCATTGTGACAAGATCATTAATTGCTATAAAAGTCTTTGGATTCAAATGAGATTTATCCAAGTCAAGAATTGAATCACGATTTCTTTCACTGAAGTCAATAATAGCAACGAATAATCTCACCCTGATATTACTTCATGACTTTGAAAGTTGCTGTTTTAGAAAAGAACGTTTTATCATAAGCAATATCGGTTGGAGTAGGTTTCCACTTTTAATTTGTAGCGTCTGCAGCTTAGTTATTTCTTACTACGTTGTAACGATGGATCAACAATAAATCCTTTAATTTACGGCGCTGACGTATGATGATTAAAGCGTGTGCATCCACATTGCAGTCGGTAGATTTGGATTGATTCCCTTGTCGAGTCATACTACAGATTTTGAAAGTGATATTCGCAGATCTTCCCTTCGATACTTAGCAATAAAAATAATGTAAAGAACGAAATATGAACTGTGTAACAATAAATCAGTCGTAATTAAAATGTACGCTGGCGCTAAAAAACTATTGCAGTTGAAAGGCACCAAAACACCACATAAAATTTGATTTTGAGCAATTATCTAAGGCAAGTTTAGTGCTACTCTGAAAACCAGCTCAATTTGATCACAAAGATATATAAAAAATGATATGTGCTGCAAACAACAGTAGGAATCCAAAACATACGCAGTGACGGCTCGTGCATGTTTGAAATAGGAGGAGTTTTATGATCTAACTTGGAGCTGTATGATTAACTTGTGGTATTTGTTGATAACTTGATGTAACGTCTAACGTCTTGATGTAGTGGTTAACGTGGTGAGCTATGACTCTGTAGCATTTTGCATATTTAACGATAGATAATCTTGTGTGTTTACTATTATCTACATATTATTTCAAGCAATAGGGTTCAGTAAAAACTCCACTATTTTACTTTATGTTTTGCTAGGCCTACTACAGATAGACATTAAGCATTCTGACTCTACAGTTTGGCTAATTGCTTTAATTATTTGGTTGTTTTGATTTGAAACTTGAAAAGGAGGGCCACGACTGACCCTAGGTTTATTCTGATTTTTAAGTTAAATAAAGCAAGAGATATTTTATGCTAAAAACAAAGCGACAGAAAAATAATAAAGCATGTTAGCATTATTAGCAGCCTGTGTTAGTTTTTGTCATTGTACAATAAATCTGAAACCAGCTGACGGTGGCATTTCTATGGCTAAATGGTATCTTGATTAATAAAGACGAGTTCTGCGATTGAAAGTATCGCTTTGTGGGATGCCCTTATTCAAGTACACAATATTATTCAAATAAAATAAATAAATTAATGCTAGAATATGAATTAAGCTCAACTTTAAATAGTATGTCAACTGATTACCGTAAACTCTAATAACAGACCAAAACTTTCATTTTAGTTTGTTATTGACCTTCTACGACCTATGTCGTAGATATCAGGAAACGAGCGACTGCCAGTGGAGCGATGGAAAAGAGTATGTGTGGGAGGATCATGTATGTGAGGAAAAGAGTATGTATGACGGAGTTTAAAGGAGATGACCCAATTGAATATTTCCTCCACACGGGAGTCAGAAGTATCTTTTGAGCTCCAAAGGGGGTGATGGCAGTTGAAATCCCCCAGAATAAAGAGATTTTTATTATTAGATGTCATTTCTATTGTCTGTCGTAAAAGATGGAATATCGCAGCAAAGGCATTGTGACAGATCCATGCATTGCTGAGAACTTTCGAGTTAAAATCAGATTCAGTCAAATAAAAATTGAGTGACAGTTTCTTGCATTGAAAGTAAAGGTGGTAGTTAGCTTGCGACACCACTTCTTTCCAATTTTCATTAGCACTTGTTTTTATTAAGTGCATTTAGTAGCAATTGTGCCTGACAACTTGCTTTTTACTTTACACTATGCCTATCATCACATTGGATTAGTGGTTTGAGCTTCCGCTTCGCAGTCGGTTGACCTGGATCAAGTTTCTTTGTTGAATCAAACTAAAAACTTTAAAAGCGGATACAGAATGAAAACGATTTGAAGTTTTATAATGTAGTTAAGCAAAATGCAATTTAGAATTCATTGTACGTTACTAATGTGCGATATCTAGTCATGTAATGCACGACTACGTTTGCAAAAGATCTTGAAAGATAGCGGGCGAAAAAAAACGGACTCTGCAGTTGTATTTTGCTTTTAATTCATCAGATTAGCGAATATAATTACACTCGGGACTACGGAAGTTACTTGAGTAAATCTAAGTATAGTTAATATGCACTTCATTCCTTGTTTGATTATTTTTACGACGGTATAGAAAAAGAATCATGAAGTAAATGAAAATCATGAAAAGTGATCAATAAATCAAGGAAGTTGGCAACTAGTGATATAGAGTGATGATATTAGGGTGAGGCAAGTGATGTAGAGTAAGAACAAGACGCAACAAGCAAAACGTTTAGAACAAACTAGTTAAGAACTGCAGAAAATTCTTCTTGAACTATAAATGAGTTTGGCAATTGATTTATGTTTCTTTAAAGAGCAATGATTTAGGTCAGAGATATTCTACATTTTACTTCTTGACATTTTTTAGTACACATTTACTATCATTCTTGATACTCTACTGTTGTAAAAAAGTATGACGCTGTTAAAAGACAAAAATATTGTTTTGAAATTGAACCACAAATTGTTCTGGTCATTATTGAGCGTTTGCAAATGATATGCAATTACAGAGAATGTGCTCTGCAGTTCGTTTTGTGGATTTGAAACGGGCTTATTTAACTTATGCTTTGTTTAATTTACCCCCATGGTAAATGCGGGAGTAATTTACCCCCAAACGAAAGCACGACAGCTATTTTATTCGCTGCCAACAAGGTTGACTTCAAGCTCACTATAACTTGCTTTCCACCTGTGATTGGAACGTAGGCATAAATCTTGATGTTTTAACTGATATTGCAGTGGTTAGAAATTGTTGGCATCTTTTTTTATTGTAATTTTGTTAATATTTGGGCCGCAATTTATGAGGAGTGTGATATTGAAAGAAGGAATACTGTATGATTGCAAGTAGGCCGGGAAATTGAATAGGGATTTTCTTGTGCCCCCACTAGTTAAATATAATACAATCTCGGCATGCAAGTTGGGTTGTGCTTATCGGACAGACGGGGTCCACATTTAATCCAACGAAAAGATTGATTAGAAGAATTGCTGTAACGAAGAATGGAAGGAAGTTGTCGAGATGTCGGAGAATCAGTCTGAGAAGCTACGCATCATGTTCGAAAATTGGGGTTGGTTTGATGAAACTCAGATAGTGACGGGTCTGAAGCTTCTTAGTCCGGGCAGCTTTGCATATTGCAGAAAGACGTAGAAATGAGTTCATTAACCCTTATCCGCCCAATGTCTACCTGGGTAGACCTTTTTTAAAATCTATATTTTTAGTGTTTAAAACTGTTCAATAACGTTATTTTTTTCAGATTATACTAAGAATACGGTATATTTTACTATAGTAAGAGTTGAAACTCACAATAGTTGCAGAAAAAATTTTGGAGGACTTTGAAGTTGGCAAAAATCGTAAATTCCAAAAGTTTTTGAACTAAATTTCAAATTGTGCTGCAAAATTTTAATCTGGTGACAAAACTCCTGAAGTGAAGCATATTGCTGAAGACTGCTTTTCTAGAAACCAAAAGAAACTGTCAGAAACAGCCTGCAAGGCAAGTGAACTGATTTACTAGACTCTAAAGTTGAAGGTCTACCCTGGTAGACATTGGGCTGTGCAGCATCTAAAACCATAAAAAAGCTAAAACTAGATATTTCCTGCTTATGTTTTTATTTATGCACTTGTGGGCCATTTTTAACATTTAACAAACACCTCAATAGTAGTGAACTGTTATATAGATACATAATACAACTTTATAAGAATAAATATGTCAAATTTACACAATGGAATTTGAAAAGCAATGTTTTTTTACTGGAGCTTTGCATAAAAGTTTACCTCTTTGGCATTTATAATTTTTTAGAAGCTATTGGATATTTCAATTTTCTATCCAGATTTTTTAGAATCAATAAGCCTAGTTTACAAACTGTAATTTGAGGATCAAATTTAGTGATGGGTGATGACACTAGTATACTGCTCAACTTTTGTTCAGCCTTATCCAGTTACACACTTTCATTGTTTACAGAAAAATGGATTCACACAGTTTTTATGGAAGAACTAGAATTTCACATCACAGATATTTTGCTGATGCAGTCACAGAGATTGAAGAGCGAGGGAGAAATGCAACAATAGCAATAACAGGTCCACCCCATGGAGGTGAGGATAGTGATATGGAATTAGAAGATGATGAAGATTTGACTGAAAATGTAGAATTGCCTAATGAAATTGCTGGAGAAGTTGATGTGTTCTATGAAAAGAGTAGTAGTGAAAGTGAAGGCGAAGAGACTGCTCCAAGTAGAAATAAAAAGCAAAAAGTTACTCTCCCCAAACGGAAAAAGTCTCACATAGAATGTAGTGGAGCTTCAAATGGAGAGAGTATGCAGCCTCCATCAAAAATACTCCTGAAAAATTTTCCCTATTTAGCTTCTTTTGATGAGTTTTCACTATACAATGAAATTTTTGGTGAAATGATTGATCATTTAGTTACAGAGAGCACAAAATTTGCTAATAGAGAAAAAAATGATCCTTCTTTTTCTCTCTCTAAAGAAGATTTTTGGAACTTCTTTGGTTTGATCTTGTTGTCAGGGTATAACACAAGAACAAGTGAGCGAGACTACTGCAGCAAAGATCCCTTTTTACAATGTGATCCCTTTGCAAAAACTATGCCAAGGAACAAGTTCTTGGCTATAAAGAAGTACCTTCACGCTGCTGATAATCAAAAGTTGGATGGCTCAAAAATGGCAAAGGTAAAGCTTCTATACAACATTTTGAATAAAAAGATGCAGCAATTTGGAATACTGCATTATAAGTTATCTATTGATGAGTCAATGGTGCCCTATTTTGGACGCCACTCCTGCAAGCAGTTTATTAGGTCCAAGCCCATTAGGTTTGGGTACAAACTCTGAGCATTGTGCAGTGCTGATGGTGTGCCCTATAAAGTCGATATTTATGAGGGAAAAACTGGAGATTCAACAGATGGACCATTGGGTTCAAGAGTGGTGAATACGCTTCTACAGGTTTGTGAAAAGCAGAACACTCATCATGTTTTCATGGACAATTTCTTTACCTCATATGACTTGATGCTCGACTTGAAACAACGAAACTTTCAACCAACTGGAACTGTTAGGGATAACAGGGTGAAAAAATGTCCTATTACCGATACTAAAACAATGAAAAAGAAAGAAAGAAGAAGCTATGACTATCAGTCAGATGGAAATGTTGAGGTTGTGAAATGGCATGATAACTCAGTTGTCACCCTTTGCAGTAATGCTGTTGGAGTTGAACCCGTGGGAAAAGTGAACAGAAGAGTAAAAGGTAAAGGAGAAGTGAAGGTGACACAGCCGGCTGTAGTAAAGGAATACAACTTAGGAATGGGAGGTGTTGACCTAATATACAGAGCTCTATCTGATTTTAGACCAAGAATTATTGGAAAGAGATGGTACTGGGTTCTTATCATGAATGCTCTCAACATCTCGGTCGTATTTGCGTGGCGTATTTTTGAGCTGATCAAAGGTGAAAAAGTACCTCAAAAGCAGTTCAGAAACCAATTAGTGTATGCAATGACTAAAAAGGAAAAAGCATATCCTTTGAATCGACCCGGAGCCAGCAGAACTGTTCCTGAAACTGTAAGAAAAGATGGCATTGGACACTACCCAGAGGGAATTACACCGAGAAAATGTGTAATGTGTAAAAAAAGTGCCAAAATCCAGTGTGGCAAGTGTGATAAAACACTACATCTAATGTACTGCTTTCAAAAGTTCCATGAATGAGATGTTCATTTTTTAGAGCAGAGCAAACTATAATGAAAACTAAACCTTGTTGATGGAGTGAGTTACTTGAGCTTTTTTAGGTTACCAAGTAAGTTTTGTTATAAATGAGTTTTTTTATTTAGTGAGGTATAAAAAAGGAATGTTTCATTTTATTTTAGCTACTGTTATTTTTTAAGTTAACAGGTCTAAGTCGACTAGTTTTTGTGATTAAAACTGTGATAATATGTTACTTTAAAACGGAAATATCTTTTATTTAGTTGTAAGAGAAATTTGAATGATGTTGATATTGTGATACAGGAGCGCCCAATGTCTACCTCAGTAGACGTATACAAAAAACTACTTTCTAGTGCAGGAATTTTTATAAATTTTTAGTATGTTATTATTTAGCATTATAGCATATCCCAAATAAATTTTTGAACAGATTCGACTATTTTTTATCACCTTGGGCGGATATGGGTTAAAGGAGATCGGTTTGACAGACAATCGGAAAATTAGTTGGAATATTGGTAGAAAGATACCAGGAAGTGCAGCAAGAGGGGGTTGTTGAGTGGGTAGTGATGGTACCAAACCTCCAGCACCTGCCTGGTATAAAACTTGCAACTGCCCCATCCTATCGCCCTCTGGCAGACATTGATAACTTAATTTTATCATTTATCTGTGTTCCCTTTCTAGTCATACAACTTATCATGACGTTACCCACAAAATGCTTTGTAAAAATACTTATTTAATTTTTTTGTTTGACATACTGAGTAATTTAACATCAAGCAAAATTACAAAACATATGTTTTTCTTCTGTTTATGAAAGTCAGAATGCAGCACCACGTAAGCCTTAATAGTTTATTTGGTGGGTAGTAATCAGTGGCAAGATGGTATTGGAGAGCGTTAGCACGCAGCTAAACGTAAGAAAGAACGTTGGTGATAGAAGTACTTCCGCAACCATAGTGAGATCATTCCTGTTGTTTCCGTCAATGCTTCTCTTTCCATTTTTAGAACAGGCTAATGGCTGGACTCTAGGTAAAACTATTCCTTTCCAGGATCTTTTGGAGAAACTCTGCGTTCACTTACCCAATCATGCTTTCTTCTTCTTTGTAGGAGGTTACGCCCACCTTTCTCTTTAAAATACTTTTTTCTTCCAGTTAGAGCTTGCTTTTTTTTCACTCCATGCTCTTGCTCTGAACCAGAATCAAGGTGAAGTTCTTTAATCTTGGTCACGTATAGACTCTTTACTAAATCACCATCTTATAGTTTGGACTGATGGCTTAGTCGTTTGTCCTATCACTTTTGGCAATAAAGCCTCTGGCATCCTTGCCAATTGGTCACTCTGTGGCTCTGAAGTCAACCTATTGTTTACGGCTGGCCTACATTGGTGCATTTTATTTGCTGATCTTCACATTCTATCCGATTCTCGCTTTGTCCTTTCTGAGTTTTCATTTTTCCTGCCACACTTCTGGCTTGTACTGTAGCATCTGTTTTCAGTTGCAAATTCTCTCTTTTAGACAGCACTACTAAATTGGAAATGGATGTTTTGATTTGCGAATCAGACGTTTTGAAACCGTCCTGGCTCCAGACGAATCGATATATATATAACTTTGGGGGGTCAAATTTTGCTCAAGAAAAATTCATGTCGAGTTCGGCGCATCTCATACTGTTACCAACACGCTGAAACTGAAGCAGTGAACGAAGCAGAACCAAGCAAACTTATTGGAAGGGACTGGACTCCACGTCATCCCAGAAATCTACGACTATGCTCGGTGCCACTAGCTTACATCAAGAAAGATCCTGGTTACTGTAGAATAGCTCGGTGAAATGAAGTGCTAGCTTGTTATCGAAAGGTTGTGACTGCACGCCTGCATGATTTATTGCGTAATGCACTTGGAAAAAACAATATTCAGCAATAATCTTTGCTTGGGTACAGGCTTAAGACAAAAATTACAGGTTTTCATTTGACGGAGAGTAGCTTTAAATAACTACGTGATTGCTGTATGACTTCCCCACGTTTGCAAAGCAAAAATGAAAACGACAATTTTTGTTTAGTTAAGATCAATAATTTTGCCTGACGCAAAGTTTTTTCGGAAAGAGAGCAAAATTATAAAATTCGTTGGATGATCTTCTTTTTGGAGGAATGTTTTTTCAAAAGTGGCTACTTTACCGTCTTTGACACAAACCGAAGACAAGATCTTTGCTCATAAAAGATCAACTTTAAGAGACTGTTTTTTGGTTTTTGCTGCAAAATTCATTTTTCATTTAAAAGTTTTATCTAAAAAAGAAAATTTGCATAATGTTTCCAGAGGGCAGACTCAGACTATGACTCTAACACCACTAGCAATATTCTGCTTTTGATGGTATTCAGATGGGTGATCACACTATTTCAGGTAACGATACCCTATAGCGTAGTAACTTCAGGTATTTGCGACCACATAGACTCTCCTGCTTTTGGGGGTTTGTTTTCATGCTAACAATGACAACAAGCTCATGCCCTAAAATTTCGTTGCATTCTGTTGATTACAAGTGAGTAAACTCAGTTTCACATTTCATCCCCCACGTTACTTCTACCTTTTGCTGAACACTACACAGAAGATCTGTTGACATCATTTTAAAAGTAGGTTTATTGTCATAAGATATTCCTAAACCAAAAAGGAAATATCCATTTCATGCAATCTGTAGTCTGATCACATTAGATCCGTTCATCACAAATCGGCGCGTAACTGTAAACGTTACCGTGACGTTGCTGTAGCCGCAACCGAATTCAGTGTCACGCACGCTTCAGAAGCGAGAAAATATACTTTCTTTGTAACAACGGTTTTTGTTCGTTTTCAGTGTAAATGCAACAATGCAGACGTAACTGTGTCGTAATCTTCAACCATAACGTAACCGGATTCAGTGTGAAATGTCATTTCGCCTTCCATTGTCTTACGTAGCTTTTTACTTTTGCAGTTTCTATCTTAGTGTTCACTCATTATGGCTTTCGAGCTGATTGGCACTTAGAATTTACTTTTATTTAATGTCTGATGAACAACTTCATAAACCATTGTACTTTCTTGTTACAATCACTGCGGGTGCTTTTATCTTTTCTACCTCACAGTTTCAAGTTCGATTGAATGCTTATTTACCTAGACTTAAGAATGTTTTGTGGAGCGCCTGAGCATACACAACCAAAAAAATGTTATAATTATGCTGGTAAAGTGTTATTCAACTCATCAAATAAATGAAGGGCAGAGAGTTTGGAAGAGAGCAAAGTGCCATACGGTTTTTGAGTTAGCAGCAGTCATCCATGCATGTATCTGCCGGTGCAACCATAATTTCACTTCAATTCGTGAGCTTCAATGCAAACGTCAGTTCCGGTTGAACATAAACGCTTCTCATTTACAGCTTTGCTCACTTGATACGGACTTTTTATGTCGTACTCACATTGGCTACTTATTTGCTTTATTCAATCTTTGGTTTTGGCCATGTGAAGTTGACCTGCTCCTGTGGCCTCATGGTCTTCCAAAATACTCCTATCTTAAGAAATGGTCACATAACAAAAATATCATGGCACAGATAGACTTAGTCGTGAGAGGCAAATGACTTCGTGTTAGTAAAGTTCAAGAGTAGTGATAGTTCAAAAATTTACATTAATCAGGAGAAAGTTATATTGTGGGTAAAGCGGATTTTAAGGACACATTAATGAAAAGAAAGCGCTAAGAAAATTTACAGAAATACACAGCGTATTTGCCAACCAACACAAAAACGAGTTGTTTTTTCCCAATAATGGTGTAATACTTTCATTTCCATGTGTGCTATCACTTGGAGGGACAACCCGAAGAAACAAACCATAGCATTTTACCTCTGCCTTTAAAACTTTGACGTATGATGATTGGCATAAATGGCAATCAAATGGTTAAGATTAGCATACATCAAAGTTTTAAAATTGACTTGTAGAATGCTAAATGGTTACCTTTATATAGCTTTCAATTGTTTGTCGGCACTTAAATGATAGAAAAATGTTTTTACTGAACGCTTGTAGCTTACTGATGGTGGCTCAACTAAAATTCCATCCCAAAAATTTTGGATGATTACATTGACCCTTACAAATCATCTTACCTCCCTCTAAACTCATGGCTGAAATAATCAGTAGGAGTAGATATACTTTTCATTTTTTACTAAAATGCTTTTAATCTTTTTAGACCTGGAAGTTTAGACCTGGATCATCAATTGAATATCAGCGTATTTTTTTAAATCATCAATTTTGTCCAACTCTTTCGTTTTCGTTAGCGGTATGGGCCCCCAACCTGGAGAGTCCGGAAGTTGTATTTTGGGTGAACTTCTTCAATCAACGACTACTTAACAATTCAGAAGATGCTTGTTTAGCAACACAGCCCTGCAAGCACGTGGTTTAGCATATATTAAATTTGTATTGACAAGATCAGAATGACAATCACAAGATAAATCTGTGGCCCTATACATGAACCTGATAAACCACATTTTCTACAAAAATGAGTTAGCACCCTGACACCATTACTTTTACTCTATATTTAATTTACAAACTTTTTCAGCAATTAAATTGGAGTGAGTAAAATGTTATGATGATTCTTTCAAATATTGCTGATATTCCATTTCACATTTTCCGTGCATAAACCTGATAACCCACAAATCAAGATGGCAGCTCTTTTGCAAAATGCTGCAGTAAGACCAAAAATACGGTAAACTTCCGCTAAATGCTGTACTAGAGCTAGTTCATAATAGAAAGTTTATGATTCTCTGAAATTATACCATTTGGCATGATATGCGCTGAAACTGTGTTGCATGTTGGATATATTTGCTGTGGAAACTGCTGTTCTAAGTGGTTCTGTCTCTGATCGTGCTGAATTGTCTGGAATTCTAGATCTACCTCTGAATAAAGATGCTCTATTTAATAATGCTTTTGCAATGGAACCTTGATTTAGTCTAAGTAAGGATATAAATAGAAGGTCTATATTTTCAAAACTTAGAATGGGGTCGCTGTAGAAACAGATCGGCATAAGAGAGTATCAATACATACCGGTTCTAGGACACTTACCCCGCGGGGACACTTTCCCCGGTCACATACATCCGGTTAGGATTAAGGTTGGGCACTCTAGCTCTAACCTCAACCCTAACCCTAACCTTAACCCAAGCCCTAACCCAAGATACCGGGGAGTAACTGTCCTGATACCATACATACCAGCCGATAGTTTGCACTCAATGTGACTAGGATAAGAAGGAAATGAGTATCATTTTTTAACTAACTGCTCTGTTGGTCAGATTGATTGAGAGTATTATAGCTTCATTTCAGTTAGTTTTGTGATTTTAAGGGAAGTGGCAACATATCTAAATTAATGTTCTTGATGATGGGCGGTAAATATTTATATATTTTGAATCACATTTTCACTTATTTAAAAGTATTATCTTTTAAGCTCTTTAATGTTCAAACAAAAATTCAGTTAATTAGTACTCACAAGCTGGTGAGACTGATTTAATTCCTATCTTGGGTTTGAGTTAATGTCATCTAGCCACATTAATTATAACAAATCAGATGATGTTGATATGGTCTTTGAACATGGAAGTCATGTGCCATCTTGCTCATTCGACAGCGTTTTAAGGTAACTGTTTAGAGTTTTGTTGATTTTCCTCTTTCTTTCTTCGTATTAACACATGTACGAAAGTTATGCCTCATACTTATACAAGTACCTCTGCCTAGAGTCTAGACCGCTAGTGTTGCGTTAGCATTTGCTTTAGCGCCGCTATTATTATTGTGAAGTGGCGACAATATTAGCGGGCGTTACTTTTTGTGCACAATAGTGCTAGAGGAAACTGCGCTAATTTTTTCAAAAGCAGTTGCCGCTAGCGCTAAGCCCGCCCGTTGTCAAAATACAAATATCGTCTCAAAAGTGCAAAACGATCATAAATCACAGGCTGCCACAGAGCATCTTTCGAAGACGAATTTTTATAAAGAACGTTTGCGGAGAACTCATGAAAAGACAGCAGCAGTGAAAAGCTATTTGACGATTTTTCACGGAGAGACACAAGTCTCGAAGCAAATCGATTGCTATATTGCTCTCTAATGCAACATCAAGCGGGTTATTTGTGAAATACAACACCGCCATACTTTTCAGTGCAACAGTGGAACGCCTGTTTTAGTTAGGGAAAGATCTACTGAAGCAAAAGCGATCTGGACTTAGTGGCGATCAATGGTGGATATATTAGGTAGAGCCAGTGAAGCACTTGCCTCAACCCTCTCCTTTTTGAAGAGCCCTCTTTATGGCTTTACAAATTGTCATAAAACTTTTTTAGCCTTTGGAAAAGAATATATTTCTACGTTCTAACTATCTTTTTCATCATCCTAAAACTTCTAAGCTTGAAATTAAAGGCGCTAAACACAAGCGTTTTTAAAAACAGCGTAATCAACGCAAAATCAATAAAACTGAAAATGTTGAAAACGAGACAGTACAGTATATTGAAGTTTCCCTGATGACATACTGTATAAGAGTATTTGCAGAAATCACCCAATATTAGCCAATGGAGTAGCTGGTTAGTAAATCTTAGACGCTGAGGGAGGCATGATGAAATCTTGCCTAAGGCCCATATATCCATCACTGTTAGCGATAAAAATTTTGAGATGCTCATTATTTTGAAATAACTGTATTTTAATAAATATTTGTTTTTGTGTTGTTTTTGCGACAACTAGTACATTTGTTAGTGTTATCTTCTGATATGCTAGTATTTCCTCAGCTGGTCGGAAAAAAATGACTGTTTTCTTTTTACGTAGTAACATTTTGTGTGAGATTCGAATTTTGGACCACTGCTTATTGTGTATTAGCGATTAATTTTTGGAAGTATTAGCCACTGATTTTTGGAAAGGACTAACGTTAGCGTTTATCACGTTAAAGTTAAGAGTGTTTAGTGGATAGTGGTAGCGGTTCCTTCCATCACTTTTGGACACAGCCCCCAATACAGCTGCACAAGGTTTTGTGAATTCAGAATTCAGATACACTTATTTGCAAGATCACAATACCTTCAACACCTATTCTCCAAATTTAGGCACTAAGCCTTTTTTACGTAGAGTGCAAACGGCCACATTCGGATACAACTGGATGTACATCTGCATTTATGGTTAGCTCTTGGCATTTTGTTGAAGCTCGATCTGCCTCATAAATACCTCTATCAAAATTTTGTCCTACAAAATACCAGAGACGCAGCAGACATGTCGGCTTTGTGCTCCTGATCAAACCAGGGTTTTCCAGTTACGGCCCAATGGACCCTTATGTCCTAGAAAGTACTTTTTATTTGTTTAACATGCTATGCTGGTGAAAATCTGTTCTGTGTTATTTTTTATTACATTACTGTAAATTTAGCTGTGTGCAAATACACCCTATTTGTCAAAAAGTAAAGAAAAAATACCTTGAAAAGAGCAGCGATTGACAATAAAAAGGATAGATCTAGTGAATTTTAGTAAGGTATTTAAAATGATGCAACCCATAAAGTCTATCGTAGCAAGAGTTGGTTGCAAATGATGACTAAAAATCAGTTATGCGCATGAAAAGAGCATGATTCAATTTTTAATCATCTTCCACTCTTTCATGAAGACGGGATACATGCGTTTTCTAACCTGAGTTATTCCATTTCATATTTTAAGATATAACAGCAGAATCAAGACATGAAGTTGTTCGCTCTTAACGGTGAGCAAACTCATTTAGAAATGTACCTATGGCATTCACATTGAGGATAGCAGACAGTCAGATAACTGGCGGTCCCATGTATAATCTGTCGTACTATATAATACTGCGACTTATTATATTAGTTCGAGCTGGTTAAATGTACACAATGTTTAACTAATACGTTTTTATTTTTATTCTTTGCTTTAGTTTCTTTTTTATTTTTTTCATATGGATTATGGCCTTAAAGTCTCTTTCAATTATAATTGAATCTTTGTTATAAATTGAGCTCAACTTGAATAATAAAACCAAAATAATTTGCTTAATGATTTTTTCAATTCATGAACCTGATATGTGGGTTCTCAGGTTTATGCACGGAAAATAAAAAAATAATATCTTTTTTTTTAATTTGCTTCATAACTTTGTTCATATAGGTGTTTATTGGCTGAAAAAATTTATCAATAATTTTGTAAATATAATTGATATATTAAAAAAGCTACAGCTGCATTTGTGTTTTACAGACCTTTAAAGTTAACTGCATTTTTCTCAGTTTGATTGTTGTGTTGGTTATCAGATTTATGCTTGGGGAGACAGAAACAAAAATCATTAAAGGTGCTCAATAAATACAGTATAATAAGTTGGCAGCACCTGGTTTATAACATTTTATTTATTTTAACATATATGGATAACATGTCTTTTTAATCTAATTAGTCTAGTGAAAGGTCAAAAAATATTACCCAATGGTATCACTTCAAGTATCAGCAATCTAAACCAAAGACGAGCAACTTTAATGTTAGATAGGGCAACAAAAGTTTACCTTGGCATATAGAGGGACAAAGCTTAGGGCAATCATATTTTCAACTTGTAAAAGGAAAACGACATTTTGAGTTGGTAATCGGAATGCTGTTAGGTTTATTTCCCAACCACAAGTCATTTTTTATCAAAAATTAACTATTCAAAAATGGAGATTTTTCCAAAGCCATGATTTGCTAAATTTTGACACGCAAACCTTTTCTTCAAGTATCAAGTTAACAACATAATTTTTGCGATCAACTTTTTGAAAGCGATTCTTTGCCCATTTTTTTAACGATCTTGATTTTATAATTATTTTATTGACTTTTATTTTGATATAAACAATTAATTACAAAATCAAAAACGCTTGCACATTTTTTGGTGTCCTCGGAAGACAATTAATTGTTTGTGTTTGCAAATAGAAAACATGATCAACAAAAAGAGGACGTATGGTGGTTCTATAAAGAGTGCCAACGACGTTAAGTCCACTCTGAAGTTCAAGACTTTATTGTCGAAAATCAACTTTTTTAAAGCAATACGTTTGTTCGAACTTACTGTGCATTTGCACGTTTTTCTTGGTGATTTTGACCAACCTCAAATTGAAAACCATTTTCAAAACACAAAACCTGTGAAAACAGAATTACTGGATATTAAAAAGTAACTGGCTGGCCGCATTAACTGAAGGCAAGA
Organism: Trididemnum clinides; assembly: GCA_963675345.1. Taxonomy (NCBI): domain Eukaryota; kingdom Metazoa; phylum Chordata; class Ascidiacea; order Aplousobranchia; family Didemnidae; genus Trididemnum; species Trididemnum clinides. Next base: position 4,125,054 of record OY776284.1, on the reverse strand, counting down.
GACAGATGCGGTCCACCAGTTGCCCATCCTTGGTTTAAACATTTATCGTCATTAAAACAAAACAACGGCCTACATTGTCAGAAAAAATGTTTAAGATAGAGCGAACTTTTCTAGATATTTTTGATATCTTATAAACAGAGTTTGACCAAAGACTTGGTATTTTAATATCAGGTTTGTAATTTTTAACAGATAAACTTTGCATTCTTACTATACACAAAATGACTTTTGACTTCAAATTTTTTGATTGGATTTTGCTGATAAATTAAGGTGAGCCGATAAAATATAAAGTTTAAGCTGAAAAAGTAAAATATGGTATTGAAAGTTTGTATTTAAAGTGAACTCGCACAAAATTTGTCAATGTTTTATTCAAACAAGAATCAAAGAAATTTAATAAACCATAAGTCTTGTACATGTATTATTACCTGGCAATGCTTATGAAGCAGTTATAACTTCGACCAAGTCAACAATTTTGTAACGTTTCAAAATGCTTTGGTTATGAGTGGAAAATTTCTTTTAATTTAGTAGCTTAGTGAACTAAGTCAACAAATTTGTAACGTTTGAAAAAAGAAGGTGTAGAATAACCATTTTCCAAAAGGTTTGATACAGCACACTATTAATACTAATAAGGAAAATCCAACCAGAAAATTTTTTCACAATAACAAAAAATGTGAATGTCAGAGGTTTACCTGTAGGTGGCGTATTGATAAAGGCCTCCACTCTTCCATATATCAACCCGTAGTTTGCATCTGCGTTCTTTTGTATAATTGTGAATCAGGCCAAGACCTTCAACATTGTAAACAAATTGTTGCTGCCAGATTATAGAAGTCAAGCATTTGAAAATAATGGGAAATTCTTATTGTATCAAAATAAAAAATGATTCAATTATTTTTTAATGCCTTGTCATGATAGGAAAAAACAACAGTAACAAGTAATTTTTGTGCCTCTTTGAGGTTTTCTTACAAAACTGCCGCAAAAATAAGTTTCACAATTTAATAGTAATAGATTTTTTAAATATATTACTTTAGCACTCAAGCAATTGGGGCAAGAAAAACAATTTTAAAATTTAAAACTTGCCCAATTATCACCTTCATTCTTATCTACTTGACAAGATTTCACGAAAAATATGATTCTAAGTTTTTTTGTCTCGTAGAGAAAAACTCAACATTCGCAGATTTGACAGCAATGGCCTTAACTCACCCAACCAAAAATCTCCGTTCAAATTTCCAAAGCCTTGTTTGTATTCATTCCAGTTCCGACTAAAATTGCCATTCAAGTTGACACGCTTTTGAAAGACCTTGTCATAAGAAGTAACAAGATATCAATAAAACAAATAATTTGCAGCTTGTAAATCATAAATAAATTTCAAGTGTAATTTTTTCAGACCTTCATAAAAACGATTGGTTACAGGCCTGTCAGGCACCCAAGTAAAGATCGTTGATGTCTGTTTCTATGTTTACATTTTAGATTTGTTTAAAACAGGGTTTTGATGGCAGGAATGTGGGACACTCCTGGTAAAGTTAAGATGTTCCACAAAAAAGCTGTATTTTTTCGTAGTAGGCCAGGTGCTTTTCAAGAAAAATATTTTATTAAGTGTGAGTTATCTAAGTGTGTGTATCTATTCTATTGTGAGAGCGTATGCCAAGAAAGGATGATGCGAGAGATTTCCATTCCAAAGCAGCAATTGAATGGCCTCCCGCCTCCTTGCGGCACATTTGGCTCAATAATCCGATCGATGCTCTAATAGTTCTACATCGTTTAGGAAAGTCTGGCTGACGATCAGTTACTGTAAAGTTTCATTAAACAAAATCAATTACGTACAGTCCAACCATCTTCACAAGCTACTTCCTCGCCTGTTTGAAGAGGCAGTGTCCCGTTACCTGAAGATGAATGGCAAGATACTGAAAACAATAGTGTTTCGAATTATTCTGGTGAATTTGTGACGATCATGAAAAATGTAAAAATTATATCATTTTGAAACATTGAATATACCAATACTTTATGAGATTACACAACACTACCAATTTATCATCAACAAACACATTAACGGTTCGTCGAGACAGTAATGTTGTTTTTAAAAAAATAATTGTTCGCATTTTTTGACGCATTTTTGTGTCAATTTAGCAATTTTTGAGGCGCTTTTGTGTCATCTGCGTTGAGTCTTTTTAAAAAGTCTACTGTTTATTAGGCAAAGCATCGTGGCTAAGTTAATTGCCCTTCATCTTTTTGATTATTACTCTACTTTGCTCTACTCTACTATTTTGCTCGAAATCCAAGTAATTGATGCAAATGTACATGTACACTACTAGGCATACGAGGGCCTATTCGCCCTCCAGCTGGACGAGTCCACGGATGTTTCGTTTTGCGCACAACTTACTGCATTCGTGTGTTACATTTACGAGGTGTGTCCGAAAAGTAACGAGACTGGTGTTATAAAAACTGTATTGAAAAATATTGAACTATACCATAGTCAAATTCCTTCAAAGTAATCTCCTTCCACTTTGAAACACTTGTGCATTCGCCTTTTCGAAGATTCAATACACTCTTGGAAAGCATTTTCTGGGATCTTTTTGAGCTCCGTCATCGCGGCCATTTTGATGGAATCGATGTCAGAAAAATGGGTTCTCTTCAGAACAGATTTGATCTTGGGGAAGAGGAAAAAGTCACACGGGGCCAGATCGGGGGAATATGGGGGATATTCTAAAGTTGCAATGTTCCTTTCGAAAAACTGACCAATACTCAGGGCTGTGTGATCAGGATCGTTATTGTGATGGAGCCTCCATGCGTGGGCTTACCAAAGGCTCAGTCTCTTGTCACGCACTGCCTCATAAGGCGCCGAAGAATGTCTTTAAGACATCGTTCATTTCGAATTCCTACCCCAAGGCCAAGCAGTGAACCAAACCGTCTATAAAGACATTCTTCTGAGCCTTATGAGACAGTGCGTGACAAGAGGCGAACCTTTTTGGGAAGCTCACGCATGGAGGCTCCATCACGATAACGCTCCTGATCACACAGCCCTGAGTATTGGTCAGTTTTTCGCAGAAAGGAACATTGCAACTTTGGAATATCCCCCATATTCCCCCGATCTGGCCCCGTGTGACTTTTTCCTCTTCCCCAAGATCAAATCTGTTCTGAAGAGAACCCATTTTTCTGACATCGATTCCATCAAAATGGCCGCGACGACGGAGCTCAAAAAGATCCCAGAAAATGCCTTCCAAGAGTGTATTGAATCTTCGAAAAGGCGAATGCACAAGTGTTTCAAAGTGGAAGGGAATTACTTTGAAGGAATATGACTATGGTATTTTTCAATACAGTTTTTATATCACCAGTCTCGTTACTTTTCGGACACACCTCGTACAATGGTGAGTACAAGGATAAGTTTCTGTGCATTATAAATCTGCCGTTCAGAACACATGAAAAAAATATTTGTCAGACTATTGATACAATTTTCAAGTCAAAGGATATCAAATGGAAACCGCTGCTCGGATTTTAGGTTGTTAAAATAGGCACATAGTTACAAAATGTCGTAAGCAGCAATCTTAATATTTAATAGGTTGTTCCTAAAAATACATATCATTCACTTTGGCATTCCTTCTACCACACAACTTTAATGTATGCTTCCATGTCTTCATACAATGAACGTATTGATATCGTTAACTGTTTCAATCGTGAGCGAGACCAGCTTCCAACTACGCTTATGCCGGAAACAGGGTAAGCAAGATGTATCTAGGGAATCCAGAATCTTCGTCAGAAATATAGATCTATCAGCTATGCGTATATTTTGTTTTATTGCACAATGTTTTTTGTTACATCTACTTGTTTTGCGATGCTATTGCATTTTCAGATGGACAAGTTCAAGTGTAATGATCGGCCACGTATTTTAATGCGATTAATTCCTGACTCGTAATTGCGTATTCGTGAGTTCAGTACCCGCAAGGGCATAGCGTTGTTATGCGTTTAGAAAATAACATTACGACACTTTTTTTCTGCTTAGTTCCACTGCTTTTGATAGAAATGGGCTGAGCCTGCAGTTCTTGCCACTTCGAAACGGGTCTGAACATAGATGCTCTATGCGTAATCGCAAAATTATCTTTGTTAATTGAAGATAATATGAAATATGATAATAGCAAAATAATACCAATTCTGCAATTTCTTGTTGTATATCCAGGTAGACAAGAGCAAGTGTAATTGTTTAAACCATCCGTGCAATTTCCTCCATTCAAACATGGATTCGATTGGCAATCATCAATATCTAGATGAAAAGAATATGATTAGTAATCTGAACCAGTACGCTTCCACTTCAAGTGCCACACGCTTTTCGAACACGTTTGCCCGCTGGTGCCGAGAACTTCTGCGCTTGTTTTCGATACCGCACTTTTCACATCTTGTCTCAAAGCATATAACTGATACTTTGTCATTTCATAACGTATTTGTTTCGTTGCGGTTTCTATGTGAAACTATTACTGAGTAAGAAGCACTCATTCAAAATGGTTTACTGAAAGGAAAACGTTTAAATAACATCTATTGACACTTCACTCTTAGTTGACATAGATTTACGTCATAAATCACTTAATGTGTTAAATTGATGTAGCAACACACCGTGATGCATCGAAAAATCAAACTATATGACCTAACTGCAAAATCAACTACCACCAATCTTATTGCAGCCGGAAGTTCAACCTTCTTTTTTGTGGGCAATGCGTCGAATGAATTTAGCGTCAACTTTGAAGTCTAAAATTTGCTAGCTCAGCGTTCATAGTGCTACCAAGCTTGTGACAGAACAAGAGGAATTGATGTTTGCTTTCGAGCTTAGATTTACGCTTTCGCTTTAATGCAATTTGCAGCTTACGTTGACGGAATTAATATCTATGCGTGGATTTAATTTTGTTGAATATTACAAAAGTAACTAAAAAGATTGAGGAGGAAATAGCAACAATCTTGCATTAATTTACTATGTGGTCATACCCGAGCCTATAACGAGTCATAAATTTGCTATTGTTTGTTCTATATTATCAGCTTCTAAAATGTAACAGGCTAACTTAAAGAACGCGCAACAAATTATCCAACTCATTGTTAGCAATGACAACTGAGCACAAATTGTAAATCAGCAATTGAAAGAAAGCCAGTTTATTCCTTGTTTTAATTTCCGTGCACTTGAGAAAGACAAGTGACAATGGATTCTCTTTCTTTGCACAACACAACAACCAGTTCTTGTTGAAGTATGAGCGCTTTAGATACTAATCTATTGAAGACCATGATGGTACTGGTCTCTCAAGATTTGATTATTCTCCTTGGAAAAGTTAGATAAATGTTTAAATTTGCAGTCATGCTTTGTGTTCATTCAATATTACTACAGTGGCATTTCGGAATTCGATAGCCACTCCGCGTAGAGATGCAATGTAAGCCGAAATATCAAACAAGCCGCAATTTGAAAGTGAAACGACACATACTGGTTTGTTCTCAAACAAAAATGCAACCATAATAGTAAAGATGGCTTAATTTATTAAGTCTGGTGCGGGGTCGATTTGACCCTAAGAAACTCAAATCTGCTGTAACTTTGCGAACATTAAAACTAGGTGTTTGAAATTTTTTTGACTTTACCTAAAATTTATCTAGTTTTAGATTGACTTATAATTGGCAGAAACGTTCATTGAAGTTTTCAACTAACCATATGAAAACTCACTTCAGCGAAATTCTTCATATTTTGCTTTTATACAATAAAGAAAAAAAAAGAGAAAAAGCGCATACATTCATTGGTGAAGCGTCGCGTAAGCCGCAGAGTTCTTTTTAAAGCAGTAGTTTTCTAACTTTTTCATACAGCAACCCTTTAAGCAGTTCAATGTAATCAAACGACCCTCTTCTAACTATTTCCATTTAGGCCTATGGTATATATTTGTGCATGTATGCGCAATAGCAACAAAACGATGATTAAAACTAACATATGATTTCACTCTGTTAAACAAAGACTCATTTATGGAATATATAGCATCAGTGAGACGGCTGGTGCTGCATTTGGCAACACGCTTGTCTATGCGTGGCCATGTTGTTGGCAGAGCACATCTTTGAGCTGGCTCTATTATTATTTTAGTTCTGGTCTTGTTCTTTATTTCAAGTAATGCTGAAAAGTCAGTCTCGCACAGCCAGGTCAAGGGAAAAGCATCAGCAGTCGAATGGCTGCGCTTGCAACTCTGGTATATGAGAATACCATGGCTGACCAATATGCCGACAAAGTCTTCTCTTGAAGTTCAGTCATTTTTTGTGGCTATAAACTCGTCTTGGTTTTTATCATCCCCGCTGAAATTGCTGATAACGTCTGTGCGTGCGACCAGATACAGATTTCTAACGAATGACAAATCGTCTCTTGATATGTTGGGGAAATGCTTGGCCAACTCACAGAGAAGAAATTGATATTCGTTGATAATCTTTGATTTGATGTTGTCATTATGCCGCACGCCCTCGGTGTCTTCAAGAAACTCATTTTGGGTATAAAACATTTCTGGTCTGCTCGTTGTCATCTTTCTTTTCCAAGATTCAAGTTTCGCGTGAAATGCTCACAGTACGTTAATGAAATTGATAATTGTTTTGTTATGTTCTTGCAAGGAATGGCTTACCTAATTTAGTCTGCCAAAAATGTCACTAGGTAGGCCAGTGGTACCACATGTTGTGGCAAAAGTTTACCACCTCTTCCTCGTACTGCTGTATAAAAAATGCCTCAGCTCGATCAGCAGTACAATGATCCGTTTAAGCACGTTGCCTTTTGACAGCCATCGCCCCTCGGTGTGGTAGAGAAGCTTATAGTGATCTGTATCCGTCTGTCATAAAAACGCTGCAACAAGCGAGTTTTGAGTGAACTAGATTTTACCGCGTTTATGAGCTTTATCACGTGTCTTTGCATCTTCATCAACTCAGGTGCTAATGTCTTTGAAGCCAGGTTCTCATGGTGTATCGTGCAATACATGAACATACAGTCTGGCGCTACACTCTTATCTATAAACGCCTAAGCAATGGCCTAACATAGCCGAAGCAACACCTGTATAAAGTTCAAGCAGCGGTTTTCATTTGATATCATTTGACTTGAAAAAAGTATCAATAGTCTGATAAATATCTTCTCCACGTATTTTGGACGGCAGATTTATAATGCACAAAAACTCATCCTTGAACTCACCATTGTAAATGTAACGCACGAATGCTGTAAGTTGTGTGCAAAACGAAACATCCGTGGACTTGTCCAGCTGCAGGACAAACGGGCCAGCTGACTTCGTGTGATCGATGACTTGATCCTTGATGTGCTGAGATATCAGTGAAATCCTACTGTGCACTGCGTTATCCGAGAATGATAATACATTCAATTTGCTCTCTGTTTCTTTTCCACTAAATATGCAATTAATTTCTTTCACGCATGGCAGTATCGATTCTTGAGCAATTGTGTGCGGCATCTGGGCTTTAGCAATTGGCAATGATACCTGAAAGAACGCTTGAACAAACGCTCGATTTCGTTGCAGGAATACTCCAGAGATGTCCATTCGTGATCGCTTCACACGATTTGCCTTTTGTTCAAAAAATAACCAATCCATCTTTACAGTCATTACGTTTCCATTGTAAATGCCTTTTGAATTTTGATTGTTTCATGGATTCAGCCGAAAGAACTTGCACGTACAGCACACATTGTGCTGTTTCAGCGGACTCAGAGACGATACGGACAAATCCACACTTCAGAAATGATTCAAAACATTTAAGTAGTCACAAACAACCAATAACGAAGCAGCAGACCGGTTTCGCCATTTTATGATCCTGAATAGCTTAGTTTTTGCCATGATTCGTTTTTTGCTGGCTACAAAAGAACCTTCTTGAAATTCATCCTTCTCTTTCATTTTTAATGGACTTTAACTCTAGAAGTACCATTGAGCTCATTTCGACCCAAGGCGGTTGCTAATTTTTATACTGCGGCCAATATGATTTGAGTAGATCTTTTAAATTTCCTGATTTTTTTTATTACATTTGTTACTAGTAACTTCTAATCAAGAAAAATTTTTTATATCTAGTTTTTACATTCGAGATGCTATACCTAGAAGTACTAGAAGGGGTGATTTTGAACCCTTTGCTTTCCAAACGAGGAAAAACGCTCGCTCAGTTGTCACTTCAGAGTGTCTGCCATGTTGCAGGAAAACTCACTAAGAACTATGACTTCACTCTGTCTTCACGTGGAATTCCATTGTTTTTTCTTTCGTTGCATTATTACGCAACAAAGATAAGCTAACAATAAGTTACTCGCTAGGTAGTAGCGGTCAAATGAGATGTAGCTGGTTGGCGCAGGTTATTACGGTTAACAGCCGCATAACACTATTGCTGCAGTGGCAGAAACAAGTTAATATAAAAAGTAGAGAACATTTTTACGTAGTTTATATTTCAACTACATACTACTACTCAGACTGAGAAGAAGGCAGGCTAAACCTAAATCTACAATAATGAAAGTTGTAAGATTTGACTTCAAGCAAACACGTTCTCATCGACTAGCTTCTGATAAATTTGCCTTTGTATCCAGTTTATGACATTCATTGGAAACTGTGTGCAAAACTACAAACCTGGGTCTAACATTACAATTGACTAACAACTGTTTCCATCCAAGATAAGATGCAAATTTACACAATATATGCCTAATTTGGCCTTAAGTTTTGTGCTGATGTGGAATCAAAGTATATGCTAAACGTTTTTCTTTATTCAGGCAAAGATGAATCAAGACCGGCAGATTTGACCCTCGGTGAGCATGCTGTTCTGTGTTTGCTTCAACCCTACACAAAATCAGGAAGAAACGCTACGACAAACAACTTTTTACATCACTGCATCTGGCTAAGTTGTTGAAACAACAAGACATAAGCATTGTGGGAATTATGAACCGAATAAGGAAAGAGATTCTGAAAGAAATGAAAATAATAAAAGAAGATCTTCACAGCACTAAAGTGTTTAAACATGATTACTGCACTTTGACTGTGGATCCAGGTAAAAAAAAAATCTCTTACTACTCAGCACTATGCATCCTGCGGTTAAAATTGGTGATGATAATAAACTGCTACCCAAAACAATGGCCTTTCGTGATCCCACAAAATGGGGAGTTGACATGTTGATCAGATGGCTAAAAATTATAATGTCAATGCAGCTTCTCGAAGATGGCCTGTGAAGTACTTTTACAACATTTCAGATTTAGCAGCCATTAACACTTATATTACAAGAAAGTAGCAGGTGCAAGGATAAAACGACGAAGGCTTCTGTTACAATTAGCAGAAAAGCTTCCCTGCTAGTATTGGAAAGCACCAGGAAAAGGTTCATGTCAAAATGGTCCTAGCTTTACCCACTTCTGTGCCAAGAAAGGAGCAAAGTAAAAACACTACGACATCACCCATGGTGCCAACAAAACATCCGACATGTGCAGCATCTTCACAAAACCTATATGCGGAAAATTCATGAAAAAGGTTTAGACAGCCATCCACTGTAAAAGCTATAGCCGCCAAAAGCTACTTCATAATGTATGATGGCTTATTGACGAACAAGTCTAAAAATTTTAGTGTATCAAGTTTTTACTATTCCTGACTTTCGTTTATTGCTTTTTCTTTATTTTGATGTATGTTGCATTATTAAAGTAAGTCTAAGCGTCGATATATTTCTTAGGGTCATTTTAACCCATCTAGGTGCTTCTCAGGTAGTGCAAAACCGGCGGTATTTCTAGTGTTAATAGCCAACTATATTGTTTTGTCAGCAGTAGCAATATGTTGCCTAGCATCTAGCATCGAGATAATATTTGTAATTTTGATTTCTCACAATTGCAACTATAGTTATGTAAATAGAAGTGGAAGCCGACACGTAGCCATATAATAACTTTGGGGGTATAAGATTATATTTTTTGCTTGTGATAGTACAATAGCGCTGTTACAGGTTTAAATTTAAATGGGGGAAACGACAACTCATGCTACCCTGGATACGCTGTCGGATGGGAAAGATATCGGCAGTGGCGGATTTTGTGGAGAGAAGGGAGGACAGGGCTGAAGCCCAGAGCCAAACAAAATTTAGGGGTTTTGTTAAATTTGTGTTTGTGTTGCATTACGTGTTGGCCCACAGTAATTAATTCGATACCAAATTTTATCAGAAAAGCAAATCCTCAACGTAACAAGCCATTGGCGAATTTAAAAATTGAGTTTTTCGGAAGTATTAAATATGTGACCAACATCGGAAAATTTTTCCGTAAACCGCGTACAAATGCAATTTGTTTGTCTTGTATAAACTTGAAAACTTTGTTCGTCCATTTTAACAAACAACAAACATGAAGACTTTTTTGAAGATCAACTTTTCCAAAACGTTTTTTCTTATTTTTTGCTTTTGTCAAACTATTTAAGAGGAGTCATCTCTTTTTACCCTGTCTCTAAATACGCCACTGGTAGCAACCTATCATTTGAAATTGTGTTTGCCTGGTAGGTCACAGCCGTGATTGTTTATTACAATGAGGTACATGTACAGGCCGGCGGAGGGTTTTTGCGACCCACGAGCAAATTTCAGAACAGCTTTTCGAAATTAGTTAGCAAAGTTAGATTTCCCGAAATGAAGGACTTGCATTTAAAATGCTCTCAATATTTAGCAGAATAATATATATGTGAGAGCACATTTTCTGTAACATAACGAGTTAACAAGTTACATCTAACAATAGAAATCGAATGGCAACAAAACGCCAAACTAATGTTTTCAACTTGTTACCAGTAAAATATTTTTGAATACAGGCAATAATATCAAACAAGCCCCAACCACAGGAATCTTACTGAATCTTTATAACAAATTTGTGTAATTGTTCAACTGTCTAAGCTCTTGTTTCAGTTTTAAGTGTTTGCGTCAATTGTTTTATTCATCAATTTGAGCAAATTTTCCCGCAAGTTGATAAATCAGTTGTAAAATGGTACGCAGAACAAAAGTAGCTGGATCTCTCTGGTTCGATAAAATGATTTGTGAAATGTCATAATAGATCATTTTTATGGGAGTGCCTATACAATTTGGTGAGCTGTTAGTGTTAATACATAACAATAATAACAGAGGCAAAAATTGTAAGCTGCTGGGTCATAGCATAGGTGATTGCAAAAAATTATGGTTTAAGAATAAATTAGTCAATTGGGATGTAAGCCACTAACTTATATCATAGACATGGCCAGGGAGGGCGAGTACAACACATCAATCTCCGAAAAAGTTGTCAAACAATTTGGAGGTAAGCTGTATGAATTAGGGGATAGAAAATTGATCTCAAATGTAAATTTAAAAAGTCGACCTCAAAAAAATCATTTCACTAAATTGAACAAAAACGAAAACTATATTTTTAGCTGCCCAAAATTTGCTTCTGTTTACGCTAATGACTTACAACAGTAGTAATTGTTGCTGTACTAATAAAATAGAGAGCTTAGATAGCCTTTTAAGCAAACTGATTCAAGGTCATGCTTGATTGAGTTAGTTAGCATTAGTAGCATTGATTGTTGAATAATAAAACAACTGATTGCAATATGTATAAATTTGTTGTCTTTGACTCTTAACGATTGGTATTCAGTATGAACTTGATTTTATATATGAACGTTATGCTCACTGCAATCAGTTTGCTACGGCCAAAATATTTTAACTCGAAGATCTTAGTATCGGTAAAGTGTGTTCCGCAACAAAAGCTTGCTGATCCCGTCGTTGTTGAACCAGAACGCAGGTTCCAATCTCGCTCAAAGGGTTTTTCTTGTTTCTGTCGTAGAAGCTTTAATTCAGCTTGTATTTTTGTAATTTCGGTATTCTTCGAATTACTTTCAAAGTTAAACTATGTAGCTAATATTGGACAAAAATTGTTTGAATTGGAGATACGCAAATTTTTTGCAGGCAAGCCAGTTTTACGCTTTTTAAGACCATTACTTTTTTGAAATTAACTTCAATAGGACAAAGTTTTAAATTAAAGACCATTTTTGTTTTGCCTGAGCAACCTTAGAACGAGGGTGACAAGCCACATTCTTGCGCAGGCACATGCTTTCACCTCTCGAACCGCAATTCGCACAACCCTGGTTTGAATGAAAAACTTAAAATTTTTATAATGTCGTAGTAGTTTATGTCATCGTGATTCGTGTGATGTAACCTCATGATTTGTGTGTTTTCTCATATTTCACGCGTCCCGGGATATTCAATGCGCTAAAAGAACTCCGCAAGTATCGGGTAATATAAAATTGTTGCAGGGCCGTACCTACTGTTAATCTGCTTCTAGACGGCAGACTCCAGGGATGTAGTAGCATGAGTACGGCGTTCTCACACTGCTTTTCATATGTCGAACGACGCTTTGCACTGATTCAAATAAAAATATATATTTCTACTTTGAATTTCTATGTGCAGCTCCCAGAGCCAATGAAAGGAGGTGCAAGGTGTGCATCGTTACTTGAGTAGCACGGATGCAGTTAAAAGTGAAGACCTTTTTTTAAACAAACAACTACGAATAGTTGAGACAATGTGGTAAACAAAAAGTGGAAATCTTTTGTATTTTAGAGATCAACACAATAATGTGGAGTTTTTTCAAAATTTTCGAGAAATTTGTTGTGTGTTGTGATTTCAATGGAGTGATGAGCGACCGACATAAATTGCTTTTTAAAGTTATAGAATATCAAGACGACTAATTTGAGAAAACCTCATTATTGTCGCGAGGCCAGATAAGTTGTGGAGGTCCGATATTAATCTTCGTAGCTCCAAGTAAAATTTTGCCAAAGGTCCAGAATAAACTCCCACGCTTTCCGAGGGTATGCGCTTCCTACTTTGAGAACCTTTGCATTGTGATATGGTAGCCATTCCAAAACACAATATATTGAAAACAAAACCACTGTTCAGCGTTCACTCCATCTTGAACTGATTGTAGAAGTGTAGAACGGCGTGATGTAAAAGTTTTTGAACTTTTTCTCTTTGATAATAGACAATAACAAATCGCTTCTATGCAAACGAAAAACCGCAGCGTCGATTTATTTTTCTTTCAAAAAAAGAGAGGTCGCGAGCTGTTTCTTTGTTCCCAATTGCAGTAAAAAGTCTTAAAATTGATGCTGTGTAATTAATTTGCAAAAACCTAAAAGGCTGTTAACCTGATTTTCACAAAAACAAGTAGTTACATAAAGAAATAAACTCCACATCTTTACAAAATCGGAACACAAGTGCAAATGGTTTTAAAGCTATTAACTATCAAAGTGCTGGTATCAATTCGATCACATCCGCCTCTGACAAGCTCAAAAAAGCCTGGCCAGATGGGCTTAAGTCTGAAAAATCAATCTTAAAAGTCAAGTGAAGATTTTTTTGAAAAACCTTTAAATTGTCATAAAAACTACATATTACAAAAGCTTTCAATAAAACTTTTTTTATGTGAAATAGCACAGGGATCGGCAAACCCTGGCACCCGTGCCACAAGTGGCTTGCGAGATGATTTTTCATGGCACGCTTGGTGATTTGACGCTTTCTCGAAATCGCTGCATCTTACAACTAATATCTTTGGATGCTTAATTTGTGGCAGCTTGGTAGTTGTCATAATATTATAAATACTTCTTTGATTTGTCGTATGAAAACGATAATTAATAGTCACTTGCAAGATGGTAAAATTAGTGGTCAGATTATTCCTAGAATCCTTAGCAGAAGATTTCGGTTTCGGGTCTCGAGACGACAGAGCTGTGTATGCGCATTGCTGACCAAATACCTTTTGCCAAACATCAAGTATAAAACGACATTTAGCAAGAAAGCACAAGAAATCCTTCAATGTTGAGGCTGAGAAGGTTAAAGCATTGCAGAAGACAGACCTATCTAGCCACAAAACGAAAAGCCGCATTTTCAAAAAGTGATTTGTAGCACCTTGAAGTGGAGGATAAATATGACTTGTAAAAGCAATTTTTATTGCGGACATCACAACCCAATTCAATCACAACTTAAATCTTTATCTTCACAGTCCATGACAAATAGTAACATATGTTTTGCGGCATGGAATGTTTTGGTAATCAAACTGGATGTCTGCACATCGGACATCCTAACTGCAACTCTGCTACTTTAAACATCTGAAGAAATTCTCATTGCGTCACCAAGTTAACGCCTTTGAAATGGATGTTTACATGTGTGATCTAAATTCTCAATTTTTTTATCAAACATAGATTCGAACAGCAGCAAAGATTTGGATTCATCTCGTTTGGAATGGATGGATGTAGATGATTTCTAAATGCACCTGATGGATTTTAAAAACTCCTTAATGTGGATATTTAAATACGTCAATTTGTTGTAATCACTAAAAGCTATTAAAAACAAATATGCAATGGCCATCTCAGAAGGTTTAGAATCTTTATCAAAGAAATTTAGCTGTCTGAAGAAGGTGTCAACAACTTTGCTGTCAGGAATTTTTATCCAGCGATTTATATGAACAAATTTTTTACAAATGAAATTTATTCTCGGTTCCCATTGTAACCAATGTGCTGTCGATCATTTTCAAGCATGTGTTCAACTCACAGCATCTGACTGTAGTCCAAACATTACATAGCTGAGCAAGGAGAAGCAAGAACAAGAATGTCATCAAGTCTTATGACTTTATTTGATATTTCTACATAATTAATCAACTAAATCTATCTGTTATTTGTTTACTATTCAAATAAAATATTTGACTATGCAAAATAGTTGAACGTACACTTGTGCGATTTAAGAAGACCACTTGCTAAAGTAATACCCAAAAATTTTTGGCACGCGAAGCCTTTTAATATTTGACATAATTATCAAGCTGCGTTGAAAAGGTTGCAAACCCCTGCAATAGCACATAGCCAGAAGCAAATTTTGGGGGGGCAAAAATATATTTTTCAGTCTTGCGTTCTTCAATTTCGTTATCGATTAGTCTCCACCACTCTATTCCGTTAACACGTATCTCACTTTCGTTTAATGTTTATTTTTCATGCTCAACGTTTTGTATCACTGATGCTTAAAAATATCTTTATGCCTTAATTGGGTTTAAAAAGTTGTGTTACATGCTCGCTTTTGTCCTTCCTATTTACGCCAGTATTCCTAAAACGTTGCATAGACTTTATTTAACCCTTTGAGGGACATAAGATTCTAATTCATAAAATTTGAGACAATTCCTTAATTGTTTGGTAACAACAAAATTACAATGAATTTCAGAAAAATGGTTATTACGTTATAATGATATAACAATTAACAATCATGTAACACATGTGTTACATTGTCCCTCAAAGGTTTAAGATTCTAGAAAGTTTCTGGGAAACGCCACGCTTTCTCAAAAAATCCTGCTAACATGCCTGTTTTCAGATATTAACTTACATAGTTCATATGGCAAGCCTACCAGCATAAAATATTATGATCTGATTAAACATTGAGTTTGAAAAGAAAACATTAAATATCTTTGAGATGTTCAATTAAACAGATTTCTGTTTTAGTTGTGTTGATACTTCGATCAGTAGTAGTGACGTGTTGACTGCTTTATCAAGCTTATCATTGATAGCAACGGCTACGAACCACAAATAGAAAGCCTATGAGCAACAATCGATAAACATCTATATATATATTTTTTTTTATATCAACAGCACTCATTGGCAATTGGCTAGTCTGAGCGGTTGGTCGCTAATCACGAATGCATTCGTTTGGCAATATTCAAGAAGCCAACAAAGAAAGCAGAGCACAGTTTACTGTAGCTTAAGCTACACGCTGTTGTTGATACATTCTATCTATCGATACAAGAGTAGGTTTCCACTGCCCATGTAAACCATCTCCGTCATTTTTTCATTTACATTTGCAAGTGGCAGTTACCTGTCACAGAAATCTTCCCACAAATTTTGCGAGACAAAGAGGGTGATGATGTACACAACCCCTATTTGTTTAGTGTCTAATTTAGTCTAATACTAAAAAATCAAAAATGTAGATTTGTTTTACCTTGTAGGATTACTTTCAATATATTTCTCAATCTTTCAATCCAACCTGTATAACATAGAAAAAAATCAAATTGAAAACAAAATCACTCTTTAAAAAATAATATTGATATTGATTGTTGTCAGCATGTCATCTACAGAAGGTTAAAGGTTACCAGCATTTTTAATAAATAAGCATTTTCAAGAATAAAAAGTGGAATACATGGTTAAATTTGGTCGATTGCGTAAGCGTTTTTATAGCTACCAAAGACTAAGCAGTCGCGCGTTCAACTGGTTTCCATGATCGCCTTGTTGCACTCTTGCCAAAATTGTTTTATAATGGTTATCAATATTTAATGATTTTAGCAACAACCAAATAAATTGAATGCAATCAAGCGAAAAATGGTATTCTTAAAATTTCCAAGTAGTGCAGGACAACCTATAGTGTGATTTTTCGAAAAGTTTAAAAAAGAGTAGTTGGATTTTGCCTATTGGCTGCCGAATACGTTATGCAAAGATTTCGTCAACGAAATTGAGGACAACTGGAAACAAATATTTTTTTTACTACTTTTTTAAGATCAATCAGAATTTTTTGTCAAATGTGAGCATTTATATGTGCATACTGGATTGAATATTTTTTTTTAGGGGATTCAAAATAGTTTGCCTAAAGCCTAAAAGCAGCCAGCCAAAATGGATGTGCAAATTCTACTTGCAAATCTCAATTTAGAATGAAAAAGAAATTATATTAAAATAGAGCAAAATAGTCGCATATTGCTGAAAAAAGCACAAAATAAGAACATTTTGTCAGAAATAAGGACATTTCATAGAAGGACAATATCATTTTTTAAGATGTAGTCCTTTAAGATAAGGACGGAATAGCAGCCCTGACAATACGACTAGTTGTTCACTTCCGCAACAAGTTATGATGCACGTATTCAATCTAAAATCGGTTTGGGACAACGACAGGGATTCTCATAATTCTGTTTGTTAAATACTCGTCAGCTAAACCAAAATGTAAGGCGTACTCCTAAAAAACAACATAGCATTGGCAAAAATCAAATTTATAGAGATCACCAAAGAAAAAGCTCTTTGAAGCTGAGAAAGAGCGTAAGCAACAAAACAACTTAAAATTTATTGTTTTCATGAAAAAGGTGGACAAAATCTTCGCTTTGGTAAGTAGATCTGCAAAAAGATGACATCAAGTAGAAAATAGGCTGAACTAACAAATATGAATTGACTTTGAGCAGACTGCAGACAGTAACACTGTTTCGATCTATCAGGTCTCTTCAGTGCAGTTGGTAACGGACAGGTAGCTAGAGGCTTTAAATAAAGCATAGCTTAGACCTTGTCGGTCACCATTTGCACCGAAGAAACCTGATAGGTCGAAACAGTGTCACTGTCTGCAGTTCGCTAAAAGCGTGTCAATGGCTTCTTGTATTACTTTAAGCATAAACTGTTTTCAAAAATCTTTGATGTGTCTGTACAAGAAACTGGATTTGTACCCAAAAAACTTCTCATGCGTACCTCAGTTTGAGAAACCGTGAACTAACGTTTTTATTTAATAAATCGGATGCAGCTCTAAAGAATTTTGATTGATAATAGTTCGATGACATTTGCAAAAATATAGCAGGGATTCCACTACGCCAAAACAAGTTGAAGAGCACTAAGCTACAGTTTATCTGTTCCAATAACTTTGGTTATGGCTTAAGTGGATGACGAACAGACCGTGTTTTTGTGCTACAGATAAGAATAACTTTTTTTCTAAATCCTACAAGAATTCACATTAAATCCTAGCTAAACATGATAAAAATATTTCAGGAATTAAAGGTAACTCACTCAGAGGCGCCACATGGCTTTACTATAAAAGGATTCTAACGTGAAGCCACCTACAGTTCAGTTTTTATAATTTTTGTGCTTGGCATTGCATTACTAAAAAAATAACTGATTTAAATCAATACGTTGGTGCTGCAATACATCATTGCATTTTTCTAACCAGCCTATCAAAAAGAGCGCCTACTTTTTATGTTTACTATCAAATTGAAAGTAGATAAAAAATACAGTGTTGCCTGCTGCTATTTTCAATGAAGTGTTGTCGTTGTTGTAGTATAGTGTGTTATCGCATCATCAATTCAGCCTAGATCGTTGCAGAATTGTTTTTATCAAATCACCTAGTCAATATCTTCCGAAAATCTTTTTGTTTGCATTCCTAGGGTCAAAACTTATTGAGAAAATACACAGAACCAATTATACAATCATGAGTTAATTGTGACGTCATCTTAACTTTTAGGGATAAATTTTATGTGAGTTGGTAAGTTGGAGCTGGTTCTTGTCTGAGCAGAAAATGCTTTGCTTTGTCAAAAAACGCATATCATAAATATTATCTTTGATTATGACGTCACGAACCTCCTTCCCACATTCACATTGGCAGGTGATCAATCGCGCCAAGCTTGATGTTTATACGCCTAGTAGTTTCAGAGGAAGTAAAACACACAGTCAGAAAGAATTGCGTTTGTTAGTATAGATTGTTAAAGCTAACTTACTTGCCAATCTTGCTTTGTACTCTTCAAGCATCATCACTTCTTCTGTAAAACAAATTTAGTTGTTTAGAAAAACGACCCAATATGTCAGCTGATTTAGAGTAGTTATTGAATGTTTTTTCATCCAAATATTTCATAATGAAACAAAGATTTTTGTAACTCTTTAACAAATTCAAATTATTGAATTATAGCTGGTCATTCTTGTTTCAAAGCAAAGTTTTTACCTCGGTAGCTTTTTAATAAGACTCAGAAAAATAATGGCAATGCTTTTGCAAAATGTAGTGCAGTTTTTAGTGGTACGTAAACAATACTTTTTCCAATATGGTGATTTACAGTGTAGGTTGGAATGTTTGTAAAGTTTTAAATATGCCCGCAATCTATTAGTGACTGCTTTCGATCGACTACATATGAAACAGGTACAAAAGTGCCATCCTCATTTTCAAACGATACAAATTTAGCAGCCAACAACTAGCAGTAAAGATCTTTTCAGAATTGAATCTACCAAAGCGTCACCTCCTAAAATAGGGTCACTGCATTCCCCTCTTTTAATTGACGCCATAGTAATCTACATAAACATTGTAATTATGGGATACCATCTTTAGCTCCTAATTGACGCCAAAGCAATCTAGATAAACATTCTAATTATGGAATGCCATCCTTAGCGTAGTGTATGAGTTCGCTATTTTGTAAAATGCAAGATACTGTAGGAAGCAGTGATGGATTTAGGGTGAGGCAAGAGAAGCGGTTACTTCGGGCCCCTAGTTTAGGAGCATCCCTTCTGGATAGGAAAGAACTTTCTTTTCATACATGTCTGATAAGTTATGTCAGATTTTTGAGATGGTGGTAATTTAAAAAAAAGGGTCTTTATCGTAAAAGTTGGGTAGTTAGCGGACCGCACATGAATTCTTGCCTCAGGTCCCTAAAAACCTTACTCCACCACTGGTAGCAAGCATTTAGATTTCGTTTGTAATAAGATTTAAGGTGGTCTACAACTGGTGGGCCAAAGCACAAACGCGGATGGCCCACGGCTTTAATTTTTGGTAGGCAAATATGTGACAATGTTTTCCAAGATGAGTAAAAGTCGATCCCCAAAACATATAAAGGTTCTTGCTGACTATTTGAATAAAAAATATGAAAAGCGATAAACCCAGAAATTTAAGAAGCAGGTTACGAAATAATTTACAGAATAAAATTGGACAACGAATATAGAAGGTTAAGAACTTCTTGATGTAATGCTTGCGCATAATTTTTATTTGGATGTGAAACGATGTTTTTGTTAAGGTTCGTACAAGTTTGTTGATTGAAATCTTAATTTGTTTTAAAATCATTGGTGAGAACACTTTATGAAAATAGGAAAGCTAGAAGGGTGATGTACATTGAAATATACCACGCGAGTTAATCATTTTAAGATTTTACTGACTATTTAAATTATTTTCGTTACTTTTTTGTTCTAAGCTGTTTTGTGCTGGAGTATCTTACGACTTGGTGTCGGTTCGTGCTATGTTGTTCCTAAACTTATTGACAAAAGTTTAAAGTTTTTGTACACTTTATCTTCGTTGTTTCATAGCTGTCATAAATATTGACCGAGAAACCTAAATTTGCAATTAAATTCCAACATATCCACCCAAAGTCAAGAAAATCCGGCTTGATAGTGAGATGGGAAAAATGAAGTAACAGGCCTTGGTGATGACCCGGGTCTCTGACCCAAACCCTACGTAAATTGGTAATCAGGAGATTGAGTTTGTTCTAATCATTTAATAGGCTTACCTTGATTCTACTGTTTTTTACACCAATAATTGAAAAAAAGAGAGATCAACAAAAGAAACGCTTGTTCATGCAGCTGGTGTGCTGAACGCACTGTGAAAACCAATAAATAAACTCTTACAAAATAAACTCTTACAAAACTAAGCAACAAGTAGGCTACATAACACCTCTGCCTTCTCAGTATTCTTCCATCAATAAGTATTGCAGGTGACTCTTCTAACAAACGGTTTGGAAACACTTGACAAGTGCGCGAACTGATGTTTACTTATGACGAACTTTTATGATTTACAGCCAAAGCGTTTAATCCTCGCCCTCCATCGCTAGCTCGTTTGATTCGATCCAAAACGAATGATGATTGATGAATCGAACTGATTTTCTCCAAACAATTAGTCACAACAACTAAACGGAATTCCAACTGTATTTTGCACTTTTATTTCGATAAAACAAATTTTAAAATTTTCTATCATATGCCAACAACGCCAAATTTGGGAAACTATTAATTTTCACCTTAACTTTGATTTGGATTCTTCAGTCAACTAATTTGCTCACGATTCTAACTTGGTGTACCAAAAACTGAATACTACATCTACTTGATCTCGTGCATTGTGCATGCAATGCAATCAACGTTGCAAACGTGGCAGGCCAGCAATTGCTGAAAGCTTTAAACAAAGCAATTATGCAAACAAATTCGCTTTACACCATTTAGTGGCAACCATAAACTAAAAAGCTTGACACCAAAAGGAAGCAGTGAGCTAATAATTAATAAATCAACATCAAGTCATTGACAATATCTTACATGTGTTATGGCCACTAACCAAACTGCTAGAAAAAAGAATTGCTGATTTTGATAGCAAAGCTGCTGAACAACTTATGGCATCAAGTGGCCACAATGCATCAACAACAAGAAGCTCTGCATCACTGAATAATAGCTGCCGGCCACACGGCATGTTGCCAGAGGCACTCAGCGATGTACTCCGCTTTTCATCAATTCAACAAACCCGGATTATGCTGCGGTACAGCCCAAGATACGCAAACTGGCAGCGCCCCAAGGCGTTCCCCGCACTCGATGAATGGGTGCAGCGCTTAGAAATCTAAGAAACTGGACCTGGTGCCGAACACTTAGCGCAAGGCCATGCTTATTGAAAAGCAATGGTGTCTTTGATGGCCTCCGTATGCATGTTGTCTCAGCACTGGTTACCACGCAATGGAAATAGTTGTGACACAACGCCAATCGCGACAACTCAAGCACAAAAATATCACTAAAAACTGGAGTAGGTAGAATTAAGGTTAAGCTCAAAACGTTTGTACTAATACGAGCAATCTTATGAGTGTAACTTCTTTCACGAACTGGCAAATGAAATAATGAAGCTAGTTAGCTTCAAAAAAATGTGTAATAATATATACTAAAACTCTAACTAAATCGTTGTGTTTGCGTCGATGTACTATAGTGCAATCACCATGTTTGTTTAAATTACTAGGCCTGGCTTCGTATCTGTAAAACGTGATCATAAACATCACCAAACTGTAGCAAATCATTTATTTTACTAAACTCTAATACCAAGATCAAATATTTTTAGTTACATCAGTGTTTCAGCTATTTCTTCTTTTCACTATTGGGTTGGCGTGTGAAGCACTAATCAAATTTATTGGATATGTAACATTGGAGGGGCAGTTTCAGTAGACTTCAAACAACGTTTAAGATCAAAGTAAAATTTTACTAGAATATGTTGAAAGCACGGATTCAATACTTTGGCAACATCAAATAAGATGTAATAGTGGGAGATGCATTGCCTCAGCATGCCTCCATATAGCTCTAAATAGAGTGTGTGACTGTAAGTCAAAGCTAGTTTCTATGTTAAACTCAAGATTCTTCATGATCAAATTGCTAGAGGTTATTAACAAAAATAGATTGACTCATGAATACAAATTAAAACAAAATTTTACTTTCTAGTTTTTTTAACTCTTGTTCATTTATTCCTCCAGATTCTCCTTTAAATCCTTTCATCCCACTCGCTCCTTTTTTGCCAGGAACAGTACCATATGTAACTAGTGTGAATTTTGTTTTACCAGTTTCAGCACAAACCAATTCTTTTGTCTCTATCATGCTTACTGCAAGTAACGTAAGAAGCGCAGAAAAGAACATAATTTGCATTTTTATAGTTATTCAATTGACTTTGTGCTCATAAAATGACTGAAAAATAGAAAAAATTAGTCTATTACACAGTTCAACTAAAAAAGTTTTTGTCCAAAGGCGAAGGATATTAAATTGTTTTGGGATTAAATCGGGGGCGCTGAGTCTGAAAATGTACTTAGATTTACCGATTTGGCTCAAGATTTAGAGATGTTTTTACTTTTATTTTTTTATAATTTTGCTTGAGCATGATGCAACCTCAAGCATGCGAAGCTTCTTTAATGTAGTAGTGCTGATTTCCCCTTCAACGTTTAGTGTGCATTTACTCTACACTACCTAAATGTAAATTGATTCACATAAAAACTAGTCATAATGTTGACGATTCATGAAAGTTTGATGCGGTTTCGAGCATTACCATCAGCTAACAACCATAATATTTACAACTTACTCCTATCAAAAGTTTCTCTTTATTGCGTTTATATTCTTTTTTCGAGAAGAGTTATCAGTTTTAGTTTATTTGTCTTCCCCTGTGCGTTAAAACAACCATGATAAGGCCTAAAGGCAGCATAGTGTGAAAATCATGTGTCATTCAGCTAACTAAAGTGCTAGATTTTATGGATTTAAGGACATAATGAACGATGAATTGCTGTTTTTTGGCCAACATTTGAATGGGTACCATATATTTATTTGCAGAAAAATTTAACTACATTGTCTTGAATAAAACTGTGTATGAGAAAGTAGAAGAGATGAGTACTAAGCAAAGGCAATGCCGAAACAATCCAGACATGTTTTGCTACATTTGTGGTGAATATATGATGGCAAAGTACCGATACCTCGTGAGAGATTTTACCAAAGGAGCTTATGAAGCCTACTTTGGCATGAAGTTAGTGGACCAAGACAAGTCTTGGAAACCCCACAAGGTGTGCAAACATTGTATAGAAACGCTGCACTTTTGAACCCAAGGCAAAGTCAGTGCGATGCGGTTTGGGGTTTTTATGGTATGGCGTGAGCCCAAAAATCACCATGATGATTGTTATTTTTGCATGGCGAATATGTTCGGATGGAATCAGCAAAAGAAGAAAGATTGGTATTATCTTGATATTGAGTCTGCTTGACGACCCACACCAAATTACGCTGAAGTTCCAGTTTTCACTTCCTTATCTGACCTTACTGAAGATGACATGTTACTGGAAGTAATGGATGATACCGATAGCAGCGACAGCAGTATTGGTGATGTTAGAGGAACAAGGGGAGATGATGTTGGAGGAACAAAGGGAGTTAGAGGAACAAGGGGTGATGTTAGAGGAACAAGGGGAGTTAGAGGAACAAGGGGAGATTTTTTTATTAAAACGGCAGATTATTGCTGGACATTGATCCGCGATTGTACTGAACCAAGCCATAGCTGAAAATCATACGAGCGAACTTTTCTTCAGATGAACAGTTAAAATTCATTGTGACATGCTATTTAATGTTTCTTTAAGTGTATGAATATCCCCATACAACTGCTTGTTACAGAGGTTGTGTTTTACTAATGATGAACCGATACAATTCTTTGCAGCTTTCTATGATGTTAAACATTGTGGATTTACTCTATAGGATGCTTTATTGATTCCGTGAATTAAGAGTTTTGCCAGTTTTGGCTCAGTAATCATTCATGTCAGACCAATATACCAGTTACATTGAAAGCACATTTTATTCATTGACCAGCTCTATATAAATGTCCATTTAAAAGTAGCCCAAATTACGGTAAAAAATAAATAAAAGATATCTCAAAAACTAGAGCCAGTCTGCAAAAAATACAGCCATTTTTGAACACAGTCCCCCAATTTATCCTTAACCCGCTTTCACCTTATATGCCAAAAATTTTTATTGACCTGTGTTATTTTACAAAAATACGAAAGATAGACATACAAACAGCAATAGTTTTAAAAACGCTAGCATGCACTGACGCAGAAAATAAATAGCCACATATGTCTTACCCGTAGCGGAGCCAGAAACAAACGTTTTTGTGAGGACCTAAAAATCTTTTTACTTTTTCGATTGGTTTTCTGATTTCCAATTTTATTAATCTGTATTTACTTTTTTGGAAATCGATATTTGCTAATCTTCAACGCTGTTAATCTGTACTTCCAATTTGTGTTATGACTTTTCTTTGGAAATTGCCGTTTTGTAGCCGTTGTATACATAAAATATCTTTATTCTTTTTCGGTTTAAAAGAATTTGGGGAAAACCATGGGCCTCTATTCGCCTATTCAAATACGTCAATGCGTTGCACCCACATTATAATCGAGGAAATATTAAACAAAAACCACGTATATGGTTTATGTTTTTTGCAGCTTGCCCATTGAAACCCTATACTTGCTTCTTTAATGCGAATTTGCTCAGCTGTCAGTTAATTACTTAGTCAATCAAGTAACCCAAGTTTAAATCAGCACTTGTGTGCAAAAAAAACAAGCAGACAGGCCCAGGTTTCGTGCTCTTTTCATCTAAACTTGTGCTCACCCATTGTTTTATCATTTCGAAAATGAACAAAGAACATCTTTATAGAAAATCTAACGTTTCAAAGAAACACAGCTGAAAGATTTGTAAACAATTTTTTTCTTCAGATAAATTTAATATCTGCTCAAATTCTTTGATGTTAGGCTTTTGAGAAAGACAATTAAAGATAATTTGCTTTGCTCCGTTTAAGTTGTTGGAAGAAATTTGAGGTGGAAATGTATTGTGCCGGCGGCAGAGGTAACTTCGAAGCTGATCGGATACACGCCGTGGTAAAACTTGTTTTCTGATCGGAGACACAAAACAAATTCCTTCCAAAAACGATCATGTTACCCTCTCAATCATTAGCAAGCTACTTCTATGACTGTCGCGACAATATTGTTATCTCCACAAAAATCTCAAACTACAAAACTAACTACATGACTCGATTCATTTGTCGAAATTTGGGTTTTTTTTGCGTTATTTTGAAATCCCGATTAATTAAGTAGAAATTCTTTCGCACTAAACATTAATTATTCTGTTTAAGGAAGCGCTGATCGAGTTTATAGTTTGCGTTATGATGTCGTGACATTCGTAATCTTTCAAAGTAACTAAACAATAAAAATATTTCAAAAACCATCGTGACAATACAGTGAAGTAAAACTGCGGGGCTTATAATATTCTGCACAAGTTTGCTGTTTTGCTCTATTCTAGTTTGCGTTTTTCTTTCTCCTGATAAGTGTTCAAAACAAATACTTATAATATATTCACAGGAAATGAATGGCGTAAGTTTTTATCTAACTAGCGTTGTCCTTACGATTTCTACTTAAAAAATGCTCTGGATACAAATTTCCTAAAAAATGATCAAAATTTTTAATGACAGTTTTTGATACTGCTAATTGATACGACACGCTTATTCTTTTCACATTTGCTGAGGGTAATTCTATCTCATTCCTTTTTGGAGACACCGTAGGAATAGCGCATCACGTTATCTTTTTTTACTTACTGGCAATTACATAGCAGGCCTAAGTACAAGGTTGTTCCAAAACAACCGACAAAAAGTTGTTCTGCCTCTGGAAAAAAATATGACTTGCTGTTCTCCTAAAGTTTCTAAATTGCTTTTGTGAAAAATGAAACGGTGCACATCATCAATCGAATTCAAATTTAAAACATAGTTCAAGCAATGAATAAAAAGCAAACTGGCAGCAACCCACGACCTTCCCCGCACTCGATAAATGGTTGCGGCACTTTGAAATTTCTAGAAACTGGACCTGGTGCCAATCACTTAGCGCAAGGCCATGCTTATTGAAAAGCAATGGTGTCTTTGATGGCCTCCGTATGCATGTTGTCTCAGCACTGGTTACCACGCAAGAGAAATGATTATGACGCAACGTCAATTACGACAACTCAAGCACCAAAATATCACTAAAAACTGGAGTAGGTAGAATTAAGGTTAAGCTCAAAACGTTTGTACTAATACGAGCAATCTTATGAGTGCAACTCCTTTCACGAATAGATCAAATTAAATAATGCTACTTAGCAATAAAAAACAATGTGCAATAATAAATAATCAAAATCTAATTAAATCATCGTTTTTGCATCGATGTACTATAGTGAAAGTACCATGTTCATTCAAAATACTAATCGTGGCTTGGTATCTGCGAAAAGTGGTCGCAAACATCACCAAACTCTAGCAAATCATTTATTTAATTGAACTCTAAAACCAAGGTCAGATTCATTTTGATTATATCAGCGTTGCAGTTATTTCTTCGTTGCACTGTGATGTTGGCTGTGAAACACTAATGAATTTTAATGGGGATATGACATTGGAGGGGTAGTTTCAGTTGACTTAAAACAACGTTTCAAATCAAAGTGAAATTTTTTTCTAGAATTTATTGGAGGCACGGATTCATTATTTTGGCAATATCAAATAAATGTATTAGTGGGAAATACATTGTCTCAACATGCCTCCATATAGCTCTAAACAGAGTCTGTGATTGCAAGTCGAAGCTAGTTCCTGTGTTAGACTCAACATTCTTCATGATCACATTGCTAGATGTAATTATCAAAAATATATAGACGCATGAATGCCTTTCATTCCAGTTGCTCGTTTTTTGCCCGTAACAATACGGTATGTAACTATAGAGGTTTTTTGTTTCACCAGCTTTTGAACAAATCAATTCTTTTGAATCCATCATCCTATGATCAGGTTTGCTGCAAGTAACGTCAAAAGCGCAGAAAAGAAGACAATCTGCATTTTTATAGTTATCCAATTGACACTGTGCTCATAAAATGACTGAAAAATGGGAAAAATTATTGATAGCATATTTTTTTTACAAAAATACGAAAGATAGACATACAAACAGCAATAGTTTTAAAAACGCTAGCATGCACTGACGCAGAAAATAAATAGCCACATATGTCTTACCCGTAGCGGAGCCAGAAACAAACGTTTTTGTGAGGACCTAAAAATCTTTTTACTTTTTCGATTGGTTTTCTGATTTCCAATTTTATTAATCTGTATTTACTTTTTTGGAAATCGATATTTGCTAATCTTCAACGCTGTTAATCTGTACTTCCAATTTGTGTTATGACTTTTCTTTGGAAATTGCCGTTTTGTAGCCGTTGTATACATAAAATATCTTTATTCTTTTTCGGTTTAAAAGAATTTGGGGAAAACCATGGGCCTCTATTCGCCTATTCAAATACGTCAATGCGTTGCACCCACATTATAATCGAGGAAATATTAAACAAAAACCACGTATATGGTTTATGTTTTTTGCAGCTTGCCCATTGAAACCCTATACTTGCTTCTTTAATGCGAATTTGCTCAGCTGTCAGTTAATTACTTAGTCAATCAAGTAACCCAAGTTTAAATCAGCACTTGTGTGCAAAAAAAACAAGCAGACAGGCCCAGGTTTCGTGCTCTTTTCATCTAAACTTGTGCTCACCCATTGTTTTATCATTTCGAAAATGAACAAAGAACATCTTTATAGAAAATCTAACGTTTCAAAGAAACACAGCTGAAAGATTTGTAAACAATTTTTTTCTTCAGATAAATTTAATATCTGCTCAAATTCTTTGATGTTAGGCTTTTGAGAAAGACAATTAAAGATAATTTGCTTTGCTCCGTTTAAGTTGTTGGAAGAAATTTGAGGTGGAAATGTATTGTGCCGGCGGCAGAGGTAACTTCGAAGCTGATCGGATACACGCCGTGGTAAAACTTGTTTTCTGATCGGAGACACAAAACAAATTCCTTCCAAAAACGATCATGTTACCCTCTCAATCATTAGCAAGCTACTTCTATGACTGTCGCGACAATATTGTTATCTCCACAAAAATCTCAAACTACAAAACTAACTACATGACTCGATTCATTTGTCGAAATTTGGGTTTTTTTTGCGTTATTTTGAAATCCCGATTAATTAAGTAGAAATTCTTTCGCACTAAACATTAATTATTCTGTTTAAGGAAGCGCTGATCGAGTTTATAGTTTGCGATATGATGTCGTGACATTCGTAATCTTTCAAAGTAACTAAACAATAAAAATATTTCAAAAACCATCGTGATATTATAGTGAAGAAAAATTGCCGGGTTTTGTCAAAATTTGGTTTTCTTTTTGCGTTATTTAATAATTCAAATCAACTAGGTGGAAATTTTTTCGTAAGAAACATTAACAATTCTGTTCAAGAAAGCACTGATCAGACGCATAGTTTGTGTTATATTATCATGACATTCCTAAGCCATCACAGTAACCACGGAATGAAATATTTCAGAAACTATTGTAATATAGGAGAAACTATCTGCACCAATTTGCTCTGTTTTGCTCTATTTGAGTTTGCGTTTTTCTTTCTCTTCCTGATAAGTGTTCAAAAAAAATACTTATAATATATTCACAGGAAATGAATGGGGTAAGTTTTTATCTAACTAGCGTTGTCCTTACGATTTCTACTTAAAAAATGCTCTGGATACAAATTTCCTAAAAAATGATCAAAATTTATGATAACTGTTGTTGACACTGCTAGGTCATAACACACGCTTATTCTCTGCATATTGATTACTATAAATACCTCATGCATACAGCGAACTAAAATGCACGCGTTACGAGAACGAATAAAATCAGGTGCTTCACCTCACTTGACGATGAAATGATCAAAAGTTATTACATCTATTCAAATGAATGTTTTTGTTTAATGTATCTTATATTTGACCTCATAAGCGTACTGAAATTTAGTAGATTTAAAGGAAATATAATAACTTCACGTTTTTCAGAGGAATTCACGTTTTGAAATACGTCAAAACGTTTGCCGAAAAAAAATTTTTGAATAAGAAAAGTTAGAAAATCAGAATTTTGCATCATATAACAAAAATGCGCAGAAAATAAAACAAAACTGTCGCAAAAAAGCTGCTTAAGTTATATTGGAAGTACAGCAGTCACTAATGTTTAAACCTCTTTCATATGATAGAAAGCAGTGTTCTTTTTTTCCGTGCCTGCGTATGTAGTGCACTTCAACTTCTCCGAAAATAGAGGACGTCCAATCAAAACACTTGGCAAGTTTGATCATTGTCCCAGAATGGGTGTCATAAGGGGGTTGATGTCGTCACAGTGAAGTGTTAATAAAAATATCATTTTAAATTTACTTTTCAAGTAGTAGTAGTGGTAGCTATTCAGTTTTTATCCGGTTATGTCCCCTTACCAGAAATAACCAGATTCGCCCCATTTCTTCTGCAATTGCTCGCACTCCGTCTCTCCACTTTGCCCGGTTCAAGGCATTCTTCTTCTTCAAACCAATCTTCTCTGTCTTCTCCTCCAATTGCTTCTTCTGCGGTCGTCTTCGCTTTCTTTTGCCACTCACTTTAGGATCAAGAGCAATCCTTAAAACACTATCATCATTCCTATTCAGCACATGCCCATACCATCTAACTCTATTCGCTGTTGCTAACCGGTCTATAGTTTCTTTCAAACTCAGCATGTCCATCTGTTTTTCAGTCGTCTTTCTGTCAACAACTTTTTGACCGCACATGGCTCTCGCCATAGCTCTCTCAGTTCTCCTTAAAATAGCTTTTTCATTTTCTTTTAAACACCATGACTCGATAAACTTTGCCTTTCATCCTCAGTGAAAACCTACTTTCAAGTAATAACTATCCACATTCCTTGAATCACCCAACCAATTTTCACTCTTGCTGTGACTGCCATCTCACAACTACCACTAGAATTTAGTTTATCTCTCAAAAAACAAAATCCATTTACTGTCTTCGCTGCATCGCAAAAATTCTCGATCAAATCCATCGTTCTTTCATTTTCAAGATAGAAAAAAATCGCTCTTTGTTCAAGCAAAAACCAAAAGCCCTAAAAAATTAATTGTACAACTTTACGTAGTAAATTGAAGTAATATTAAAAAGTTCCTTCTGAAAAATCAAATCTTCAGCAATATAAGCTATTGGCATTGCAATAAGCGATTCTTGGTTAAGCGCACTTTTTCTTTTTTTCTGGAACACTTCAAATTAATGCTACTAGCAATACACCGTTGATCATAACAATACAAGATATTTAGCAGCTAAATATACAGTATTGTATTGCTATGATCAACGATGTATTGCTAATAGCAATAATAACAACTTGGATACTAAAAGTCACCTCTCTACCAGAAGTGTACTTCAAATTAAACTCTCTTTCGTCCCAAGTACGTTAGGCAATAGTAAGAACTAAAGTTGAAAATATTTTTAATTGTTTGCTTTGTTGGGTTTGAAGTTAATTTGTACTTCAAATTTGTGTCGCATTAAAAAATTATAATGACTTGGCGCGTTGAAGTTGATTTTGTTGCGCTATAGTTCATAAGTAACCACTTTTTTATTTTCCTTGGCTGCATGGAAGCATAAATGTCAGTTCCTCCTTCCATCTGCAGTTCTAATGGGCCATATTATTAACTAAGTTGCCGGCTTTTTCTAACAACAACTATGTGGCACAAGTAACTAGATGTCTTGGCAGGAGTCGCTGAACCGCTTTGTGAGATTCGGAATTTGCGCGTTCACGTCATAAACAGAGCGTCGGTGTGGCGGTTTCGGATCAGAGCGCCTGCTTCTCAGTCGATAGCTTGGGGTTCAAATCCCTTGTCGAGTCGTTGCAAAGACTTTATTGTGTGGTTTTCACAGCTTTCCTGCTTGGCCTTCAGCACAAACAAGGATAGTGAATAGGAAAAATGTTTAGGTTTGTTTCTTGTGCCCTTGCGTTCTTAACTGCTGTTTCAATTTACAACAAAGCAATATTTTTGCCAAAGATAAGATTATGTCGCACGTTTTTATCTTGAAATAACCAATTTACAATATGCTTTCATTCAAATTTTGTGTTGACAAAGGATCGGAGTTTTTGAAAGAAAGTTCTTTATCGGATAAAAGATTATCAATCTTTGTCAAAGTGCGATGGCTATAACTGTTATACAGGGTGTCCCAGAAGTCGCGCACCATCTAGGTTTCTACAGAAAACGCTTTTATTGATCACAATTATAACAGATGCTCAAACTGTTCACCTACAGCAATAAAACAAGCATCAAATCTCTCTATCAAGCTGTCTTTCACTTTCTTAAGCGTTTTATTGCTGATTTTCGGGCACTCAAGTAGTTATTGCATCCTTGTTATTGTTGTCATTTAGCACTCAGTTGTTATTGTTATTCTTAATGGTTGCTCTCGCTCAGGGGGATTGAGGTTGGATTCTTGAGCTACAGATTGGTGTGTCGCCCCAGCTCTTCCAAACATAAAAATGAATTTAACTCTTTCTTGTACTTTTAGTTTCTTCCTTGTAATTAAATCAAGTCTGTATCAAATATGAAAACGCAGATTAGGATGGTGCGCGACTTCTGGGACACCCTGTATATTTGTGTAAAGTGTTTTATTGTGCAAAGCTTAAAATAAAAGCATTTATTACTACCCAATCTACTTTACTCGTATGTATTAAACATTTCATAAAAATGTATTTCTTTTAGTTTTTTGTGTCCACAGTCTTATTGTTTCTCTCAAATTATACCTTCTTTATCCAAATTTATCGGTTTTGTCACGTATACCAACTTGCGACAAAATTATGTGTTTTAACACTTTTTATAATTTTTCAGATTGAAGATTTGATTAAAATTTTGATAAAAACGCAACTTTTTTAAAACTGTTGCTATTTCAATGAACCCATCATCTCGAAACTAAGCAAAACAAAGTTATTTGAATTTTTCTGCCATTTGCTGACGGTAATTCTGCCGAATTCCTTCTTAGAGACACAACTGGGATAGCGCATCATGTCACTTTTTTCTACTTACAAGCAATTCTATAGCAGGCCTGAGAACAAGGCTGTTCTAGTAACCGACAAAAAGTTTTTCTGTCTCCGGGAAATATAGCCCGTAGCTCTTCTAAACTTGCTAAATTGCTTTTGTGAAAAAAATTAAACGATGCACTCATTAATCGATTTTGACTTTTAGAATATAGTTTAAACAATTAATAAAAAAAATAGTAGTATAATCATTGGTTAGAAACATGTTCAAATTTCATTATGCGGATTTTTTGTCGAAAACTCCGGGTCACAGGTAAGCTATCATTTGTTTTTGCTGTACCTCAGGGGTTCCCAACTTTTTGTTGCTTTGAATGCTTGAAACAAAGGTAAGTATACAATCTATATTTTTAGAAGCAATGCTATTTCTTTGCAATAAAATATTGTCCCTCTAAACAACAGCATGGGATGACGACGAACCGCATTATAGCACTACTGACCCCAATCTCGTTGAGGTAACAAGCTTGAAAAACTACAACAAATATTGTTAGCTTTTTCAATTTAGATCAACGTGAAAATTAAAGCTACTCTAATTGCTATAAAAGAGGTTAGAAACAAAATCGCCGAATTTTTGAAAACCCAAACTTTCAAAATATTTACGAATATTTGAACTAAAATTTGAATAAGGATCATTAATCAAATCAAATCGATTTTTTACGAAATTGGAACAAATTCAACCTATGTGTCAAATTCAACCTTCTTTTGTATTGCAGGTGAGTTTGGCCCTTATCAATTCTCTGAACCACAATCAAAAATAAAAAATGAATTGTACAATGTTTTATGAGTGATTAAGTTCAACATAAAATGTGATGAAATTGTATTTTTTGCTAATTCAAAAATCATTGACCTATAACAACTGAGGAAATGAATCTATATTTAGAAATGACGAGCTAGAAGAAGGTGAAAGAGATCGAAATCAGAAAGAATGAGAGCAATATGAGCTTACCTCAGCGCGTTATCGTAGAGTAGCACTTTTCAACTGGTAAGCCGCACAGCTATTTCATGGAGCATCAACTAGAGACGGCTTCTCAACTGCCGCTGCACCAAAATTAGTTTTTATACGTGCTCTTTTTATGTAACACGGTGTGATAGTAAATCTCGTCACTTGTTGTTATTGTATCCAAAAAGCAACTCAAGTAAGCTATCAACAGCAACTTGAATTATTTGGTTTATATTTTAAGTCGTTCACACAAACAAATTTTATGTCAACTTATTGCAAGGAATTGTGGAGTAGTATTTAGTGGTTTAAGTCGATGGCATAAAAAAAAGTCCCAGTAAAAACGGACCGCGAGTTACAAAAGCTAGGCGCTTAACCCACGCAGTAAGGTGATGAATGAAATACGAAAGCCTGCTTCAGTTACCCTGTTGTTTTAAGCTCTAAAGCGGTCAAGTAAATTCGAGGGCAATTACAATTAATTCAGCTGCTTGGTATTTTTAACAACAAATAAATATATTAAAGGTAATATCAAGCAATTGTTGCGGAATTCTGAAGCTTGGAAGCCACGAATCAGGTCTTGGCTACTGTTCTGTTTTTAGAATCTCTGTTATTTTCTTGCTACTCAGAAAGATTTAATACAATCGATGAAATTTTTTGCGCTAGAACCCGCTGCAGTTGTAAAGCACCAAAAAAGCTGGATACCACTGCATGCAGGGGCGCGGGAACAACTTTTGGTCAGGTAGGCTCAAAATATTAGAAGCATTGTATGTTCTAGGGGGCGTACAGATCCCCTACAAACTTTTAATTTTTTTCGCCTTCATGTATTTTTTTCCAAATTCCAATTACGCTGACTGAGCTAGCTGATGATTATTTTTAATAAACTTGTTTCAATAAATTCTTCTGTATTTTAGCAAAAACTAGCTAGCATAAATTTGCCTAATCACTCAGAAGCAGACAGAAGTCAGAAGTAATAACCTTGCTGGCAATAATTGAGTGCTGGTAGTAACAAAGCTGTAGAGATTTATCATGTAACCGTCCACTCACAAAACACGGAGTAAAATAAATTACTAAAGCTGTTAATCCCACGAAGTGACTAGGTACTGTCACTAACCACTAGCCTGCTGACACTAGTCTGTTCCCATCCAAATTTCCTAATCACTTAGTTTAACCGCATATTATAAAAAGAGCGTGCTTATCCAGCGGGCTTTTCTCGAGGGGTCTTCAGCCACTTTAACCTCTCTCTTGCCCTACTATTGACTATATGTTAATCAAAAAACAGAAGCACAACCTTGACAATGTTCATGACTGTCAAAAACTAAAAACTAACAACCTTACTCAGCAACATGATGGGGTTTTCACAAATTATTCTACATTTACATCCACCCCGATGACGCCTTATGAGAAGTCAAAACAATAGGCAGACAGTGACACTGTTTCGACCTATCAGATCTCTTCAGTGCGCTTACTGAAGAGATCTGATAGGTTGAAACAGTGTTACTGTCTGCAGTTTGCTAAGTGCATCGCTGGCCTCTTGTATTACGTCAAAAGAATATGCTTATTAATTTTTATAGATAGCGGATGTAGATCATAAAACGCTCCTAAGGCTACCACTGCTACCCTCTCGAGAACAAGTGGGGATCATAAATTTGTAAATTGTAGGCATTAACAACCAGCAAACTTGTCAACACTGTGCTCCTGTTTTTATCTTTGAAACTGCAAATAACTTTCTTCGAGAACTTGATTTGCACTTGTAAAATACGATTGAACCGTATCAAAGGAACGCGATCAATCATAATTGAAATTGATTTTGTTGTTATTGCTGTGTCTACCCCTCCTCGTGGGACGGCGGAACGTCATAAAACGGTAGGAAATTCACTCCGCAAACCTAGTCAAGATTAGACCTGGCGGAAATGATAATCCATTTCGAATCAAAAATAAAGGCAAATTGCAGACTGGTAACCCAGCAATCAACAAGGAAATAGCCATTGTTGGGTGTCCGAAGATCGCCTTTCAGGGATACTCGGTGAGCAATTTTGCTGTTTGAAGTGCGTACTTCGTTTAATAGTGTTGCACAATTGTCGCTGTAATATCCAATATTTCAGAAAAGTTTTAAAAAAGAAAGCGATATCACGTCGCTCTTTCCCACCAAGCAAGGTCAACAAACTTCATCAATGTAAAAAATAGGCGAAAACGCGAGAGAAGCAATAGTGATAAAGTTGGGTAACGTAATTAAGTTAATATTTGATCGCGATCGCGAATATGGTTTTCGTTCGATCAAACCCGTTGTTAAGCAATATTTTGTCAAAAGTTGCGAAAATCAACTGGCGATGCTTCAATGTGAAATAATGTTGTAATTGCCTTGTGAAAAACGGGTAGTTTGTCTCGATGACCACTGGTAGTCTTTCACTGTACTGTAAAAATTCATCGCTTTTTCAAACGAAAAAGAAATGTTGCTGTTGTGGTTTATAGCTGGTCGGGGCCAAGGAAGCAATTGGAATTAAGATGAAGATTTCTTCCAAAAAACTTTGATAACAGTGTTCGTCGCATTCTCTCCAAACTTTGAGATGTTAATTAAAGGAGGGCCTGCTATGCACTTTTTTCTTTGATCAATGCGCTCCTCATTTTGAGCATATTCAAGGTAGATTGCTATATTTGCAAGCATACACACAGTAACTTCGTTATCTGGTTGATCAAAAATATTTATATCTTTTTCCAGTATTGTAACAAAATAATATTAAGCTTGTTCTGGTATAATTTTGTCTGAGAACGTATGTTAACAACATAACATGATTTTAATTTAGGGCTTAACCACCTCTCCAATTTATCTATTAATTGTACTATTTGGAATTTGGCCAATAAATCACATTGCCTTTTCCCCTACCCTCATCCCTCTCTTCATTTAAAAATTCCTGTCTTATTGCTTCTTTTTATTTCATCTTGATTTTACCATGTTCAGAAAACATTGATAAAGTAACAATAAAACTCTGCAACATGGTAAGTACAAACTGGACAATTTGGAAACAAACTCAACAGCAAAAATGCCACTGACATCATGTTTCATCTACTTTTAGTCTTTCTTAACGTAACACCTAAGGCAATGTGATGCGAGCATGAAAATAAATTTTGAAAAGACTTCCTCCATTTTATAGCCGATTTTTTCAACAATCTCTCAATGATTAAATGGAAGCAAAAGTTTTTTGCTGTATCTGCGTACCACCTAACTTGAACAATTAGTTTTTGTCCATAAAAGAACTGTATACAAAGGTTAATAGACACAGTAGCATACAAACATACAGTACTACAAGTAAACGAATCCACAATTTAAAAAAATACAAAACTAAACTTAACTTAGACAGTGACACTGTTTCGACTTATCATGTCTCTTTAGTGCAGTTGGTGACCGACAAGAAGCTAGAGGCTTTTAATAAAGCATAGCTTAGACCGCCACACTTGTGGGATCTATACTAGATCCACTTGGTGGATGGTCTGTCAGACTTAGTGCACCTGCGACAGCCGCCACTCATTCACGAGTGATACGGCTTCGCAGAGTACTGACAGACCATCCACCAAGTGGATCTAGTATAGATCCCGCAAGTGTGGCGGTCTAAGTTATGCTTTATTAAAAGCCTCTAGCTTCTTGTCGGTCACCAACTGCACTGAAAAGACCTGATAGGTCGAAACAGTGTCACTGTCTGCAGTTTTGCTATGTGCATCGCTAGCCTCTTGCATTACTAAACTTAACTTATTTACACATGTACATACACACAAATAGAAACTAGCAAAATATTTAACTTATCGACCAATAAGTACTTTAAGTCAATGCGATGGCTGCGCTTGCTTTTCTTTGACTAGTTTTGCAAGCCGTCGAGATATTTTGCTTACAGAACATTGAAAATTGTGTTCTGGGTTTACGAGACGACTTCTTGTCTTCGACTTGATTGTAAGAAAAATAGAAAATCCTTGTTCGCATTGCCATGTTGAAAATATGAGAAGCTGAGGAATTGCATTTTTCGCTAGTGCTGGACAGGAGAGACTTACATTGAACCAGAAGTTGGCCAATTTGTGATTTTTAAACTTCTCTTGTGCACTTTCATCGCATTGCAAATCAATAAGTTCTTCTTGTTTACCAGTTTCGACTGGGAGATCGCCAGATTTGATAATGAATGGATTCCGAATGTAAGTGCATGTTTGTGCACCACCATCATTGAAGAAGTACTGCTTGATTTCATCTTTTAATAGAACAGGTGTTTGATGATCTCTTGACCAAACGCAATACTAGGCTCTCCTGCAAGTGATAACATATTTTCAAACATTCCCAATTGTCTGTTCTCAATGTTTTATATCCGCAAATCGAGCTCTCGGGTAAATACAGTCAATTTGTTTGAGAAATCAATGATGTGGCTCTCAGGCTCCTAAAGAGAACAATTGAAGTGATTCATGACTCCAAAAAATATCTGACAGGTAGGCAAGGTGAAGAATGAAGTTTTCATCTTCAAGAATCTTCTGAAATTTGTGATCTTTTGTCTGGAAAAACTGAAGCAGCTCCTTTCTTAGCACAAAAAAATGCATAGTGGTATTCTTTTGAGACAGCCACCTCACTCCTGCAAGAAAGAGCATGGCGTGAATTCTGATCCGATATCTTCACAGATGACCTTGAAGAGACGACTATTTAAGGCAGATGTCTTTATGTAGTGTACCATCTTAACAGGTTCAAGCTTGTCTTTATATCGGGAGGTAGAAGTTTAGCAGCGAGAGTGAATCGGTGTATAGAGCAGTGAAAGGAAGTGACAAATGGAAACGATGATTTCACCTCAGCTTGGAACCCAGATTTTGTACCAAGTATAGCAGGAGCGTCGTCAGTTGTGCAAACAACTAACTTAGGCAATTAGAGATCATTTTCTTTGAAAAAGTTATCAACAAGCTCGAACACGTCTTCTCCTTTTGTTGTAGTTCTCATTTCAATGATCAATAGTAATTTACTTCGAATTTCATCGTTAATAGCATAACGCACATAGACCAGAAGCTGTACGCAGCTTGACACGTCGGTTGATTCGTCCAGTTGTATGGCAAATCCATATTTTGAGCTCTGTACTTCCGTAATGACTTGTTCTTTGATAGCAGTAGACGTTTTTGTAATACGCCGCTGTATTGTATTATTTGACACCGAAACATTGTTTAATTTTGACACTGCTTCATTGATGATCACATACTTTACCAGCACTTTTGCTGCAGGTATGATGACTTCTTCAGCTATTGTGTGAGGCTTTTTGTTCTTCGCCACAAAAAGTGCAATTTCATACGAGGCTGTCACAATTCCCACCGACTGGTGATATTGCTTCCCCGTTTGTCTAGTCGTTGTTTATTCTCATTTTCTCCAAGTCACTTAAAATAATTAGGATCGCAGTCCTTCTTATCTGGATGATTAGTTTGGAGATGGCATTGTTGAAGACTTGTCTTCATCGATGCATTGATAATATCTTCATACACACCACATACTGTGGCACAGATTATCTCCTATTCTTTAATTCAATAAATCAATATATTGATCGCTATTACTGTCGTTTCGGCATCTTGATTTGACGCGATAATAATATGAAATAAAACCAAATGTTGCTTATAATGTATTAAATATATACAATAAGTTACATGATTGATAAAAATAATTTAGTAACTTAACTAATTACTGCGCTGTACCTACTCAGTCAGCAGAATGTGTATGTATGCGTTCCTGAGTCTATGCCTCAACTCAGGAAAGGTTGTTGAAAGGCTATTATTGGGAGTAGCATTTTCGATTCTGCTTTCCTAACTAGCTTGGAAAAAATATAAAATCCACCGTAAGACTTGAGGTTCAATCTTTGGTATTGAAGTGACGTACAAAAATTAGCTACGAGCACCTATTGCAGCTTCACGAGCATATATAACAGCCAGATTTCAACAGCGAAGAAAAATATAGTCAGGTAGAACAGCAGATAAATATAGCTAGCTACAACAGCAGAATTTTATTTTAAAATTCACAAAACCTCTATCAGTCTATCACTGAATGAACTCCCAAAGACCAATAAACAAAAATGTAAGGTACAAGCGATTGTATTTGTATTGACGAAAAAACCTTCAAGAAGGTTCTTCACTCATAAGTCAATCACATTTCTTTCTAAAAAATCTGTATAAACCAGTTCTAACCGCGTCTGTTACCTCATAATAAGTTTTAACCAACTCTGAGCTCGTTATTGAAGATTTTGTGTAACACGCTAGCTAGCATATTTGATCGTGTTGCAACTTGCTGCTGCAGATGCGCTATAGAAAGAAAAAAAAAGGCTAAGTGAGCTATCCAGTGCATCTAACGATATGCTACATTATACATATTTGTGAATATTTACATGTAGTACAATTGAGAAGCAAAAGAAAATGAACTAAAACCAAATTCATTTTTCTACATTTCTCTGCGTGGGAATTTCTGTTAAAACAAATAATTTTTTTTGTATTTTTGGAAAAAGATCTCACGTACCACTTGAAAAG
Source organism: Trididemnum clinides (assembly GCA_963675345.1). NCBI lineage: Eukaryota > Metazoa > Chordata > Ascidiacea > Aplousobranchia > Didemnidae > Trididemnum > Trididemnum clinides. The sequence continues at coordinate 4,085,477 of OY776284.1, read as the reverse complement.
CTTCAGCGTACCACCAGTGGTACGCGTACCACAGGTGGGAAACCCCTGCTGTACCAACTTACCTCAAAGTTTCGGATAATCCACTCATTTAGCTATCCAAAGCTTCATTGTCTACCCTACCATCTACAACTCGTCAATAATCTCAATAATGAGAGGGTATGCCAAAATTACAACAATATGTTACGCAATGTATTACTGTACACGAAAACACAAAAAGCGAAAATGTACCAGCAAGTAAAATATGTAGGTTAATTTGTAGTGTTAGTGTTGGGCACCCGCTAGTGACAAACTAAAGGCGCTATTGCTATTGTTCGTCAGCAAAAATTTTTTTGGCGCTGCTGCTATCCCCTAAGCAATTTAATCGTAACAAGATAAACGCTAACGCTAGTCCTTTCCGAAAAGTATTGTCCGCTAACCGTTAATATGCTTAAAGCAATGGTCACAACTTGGAATTTCTTTCTCAAAACGTTGCTATATGAAGTAAAAACAGTAATTTTCTGAGGCCATTTGAGAAAATACTAGCAAACCAGCAGATAACACCAACAAAAGTAGTAGCTATATGGCAAAGACACCACAAAAAACAAAGTCTTATTAAAACACGAAATTCAAAAAATTTTGTCCTCATATTTTCAAAAATTTTCAAAAAATTTGAGCTCAGCGATGAACATTTCAAAATGCTGATTTTTTTGAAATTTTTTCAAAAGATGTTTCAAAAAAACGAGCATTTCGAAATGTCCATCGCTGACCTCAGCTTGTTCTGGCTTCCGCACATCCTCACCAAATCGAAACAAATACTCCATTGCTGCTCTGTACAATATGACAGAGTTATAATTCACAAGCAGCTTCTTTGAAGTCGTATTGGAAAGCAACGTCACAATCGCTTTGTATTGGGGCCTCGCGTCTTTCTTTGTTTGAAAAAGTTGTACAGTATAACAGCTTCTCATGGCTGCTGTCTTTTAGTGACTTCCCTCCAAACATTCCTTCAAAAAATTCATCATGGGAAAATGCACTCTGGGAGCTTGCAATTTTCGGAACATTCTGCACCTTTGGAACAATGATACTTCATTTATAGCAAGAAGGGATTTAGCGCTAGCGGCAATCAACATTTATAATACTAGCGCAGACAATTGCAGCGCCAAAGCAAAGGCTATAGCAACACTAGCAACGATAATAGCGCCCGCTATTTTTAGCTCCGCTAGTGCCCACAACTTCTAATTCGCAACTAGGTAGTTTCGAGCTATTGGGACTTGTTAAGGAAATGTAAAAACTAACATTGACCGTAAGGCTTGGCATTGATATTTACTTGATCAAAATCAAAAAAATGTGACCAAGAAATCAAACAAACGATGCCACGGAGCGAGCCACCGACAGAAATCCTTTTGCGCTCTTGTCTCTATTGGTGTTGGTAGGAGCCTTGATGTTACTATCGCGATCGTAACCATATCACAAATGAAAGCACAAAACTCAGCTCTTCGCTAAAATATAACAAGACGTGAATTTTTCTCCCCAATTGTTCCCTAAAACAAACTTCCTCTCCCGAAAACAACTCCTTTCTCAGGATGCCTAGTAGCTCTAAATGAGAACCACTTGGCTAGGATTTTCTTCATCCTTGAAACTTTGTGCAATAATAAGATGACCGATAAGAAACAGTAAAACTCTCACGAAATTAATGCTGCACGTGTCCTTACAAAACGGAGCTTCGTTTTTATACAAAAGCTGAGAGTTAGAAAGCATTTTTACGTCACAAACGAAGTATGTGTGAATCGGTGATATCAATCCCAAGATCACTATAAGTAATGAAGCAATGAAAAGTGTGATCACCGATACCAATGAATTCAAGAGACTTGCAGCGCTGCCTGCGATGACAACCATCAAAGTAATGAAAACGTCATGATGATCACCGTGCATTGTTGTGCAATAAGTATTTCAAGGTTTGCACAGCTTGTGACATAAATGCCTTGACTAGACAGCACAATTAACCCCTAGGTAGGTTTAAACAAAACGATGTTCTAGCTAGCATGGTAGAAAGATGACAACAAATCACTAAGATTCCACTCATTTTGAAGCAGCATTAACAGGAATGTACTCGTTCAAACTTTTACTGTTGTTGCTAATAAAACAGCAAAAAAGGCTACTGGAGTAGGCATGGTTCATTAAGTTGCAATTGCATCATTGAGTTATTCAATCCAGTAGACTACAGAGGTTCACTTTCGTAGTCGTTGGCATGGTAAACTCCACTCCCTATCTCATTTCCTTTGTCTCTTTGCTTACTGATCACTGAATTACTTACCCGCACTTGTCTAGCAATTAAGTCATGTATTGCGCGTTTGTTAAATTTTCTTTTACAGAAGGCGACCAATAACAGGACGTAAACACTCACATTACATTTTTAAAATACATTTTAATTTGTGGTTTATAACTGCTGCCAGGCGCTACAGATAGCGAGGATCAAAAGAGAGCAAAAGCGTTTTTGGATAATGAAAGCGCCACATTCCAAACCTTTTTGTGAAAAAAACAGTGCATGTGCCATTGAAAAACCGCTGGACAGCCAAAGCGATTTGGACAGAAACGGAATGCTAGAGCTGAATTTAGACAGTGAAGATCACAATTTAGAACAGGCCTGTACAACTCAAAAGAAAGCTCGGGTCACACATTGACTAGAGAAAATTTGCCGAGGGCTGCATAAGCTTTATTTTTACGTTAAATCACTGGTTATAATGCAATTCAGCGTACATTATCATCGGGTAATACTTCTAACTCAATAGAAACTTATGCACACTTTAATTACAAACACTAACATGAAACATTACATTGCTTTCCGGCAACAGGTTTGTTATAATCTGAATACATAAGAGAAGTAGATAGTTTCAGGATGTCCTCCAGACTTTCATTGGACAAAAAAGATGTTTGTTCTTGTTTATATTCATAATCGAAAAAGCTTGTTCACATATGTAGGTAATGCCAAAAATACTCAGCGTTTTCTTTGCAAGTTGAACAAGGTTTTTATATTTATCACTGTTCAGACTTCTGTAGACGTCTAGCAGGCTACTTTCTCTGTGTTTAGTCATGCACGCAGACGAGGCTTGCAGTTCGATAAGCTCCAACTGCAATTTTATGAGCACTTCTTCTGGATTCATAGAAAATGGGTCTTCAACCACTTTGAATTGGAGATTTTCTTCCTGAGACGAAGTGAGTCGTCGGTCATACTTTTGAATTAGTATCTCAATTTGCTGTGCAAATTTTTTTCCTACCTCAAGATGTTGGCACTAGGGAGTATGTTGTGCACAGTTAGAAAAGCGGGTCACTTCACCTTTCAACAACTGACTTCTGAAAAGTTGTTTCATTTTGAAAGCTTTCAAGCTCCTACCAACTAAATAATCTGCAGGTCTTTTCCCTGAAGCTGCGTGTTGAGATTGTTCAGATGAGCAGTGATATCACTAAAAATAAATCGTGATTCCAGGATTCACTTTTAAGCTTTTCGAAGTTTTTTGGTTCATTTTTTTAGAAACTGTAAAACTTCTACTTTCAAAGTAACAAAATGCTGTAGCATTCTTCCTCGGCTCAACCATCTCACTTCTGTATGGTATACTAGATCTTTACATTCGGCATCCACCTCTTCCAGAAATGCTCGAAATGTTTTAAAGCGCGAGCACAAAGGTAATTTACCACTCTTCTCTCCGTCTTAGTCGCATGAGCTATTTGTTGTGAGCTTTGTGCAGAAAGATGTATATATAGGCCACACTGCGTTTGCACTCACGCTCGATTTGCAAGTCTTCAGTTAGACTGGAGCCACCACGACGGGTAGACTGCTTGGCCCCACCACCTGTCTGCCACATAAAGACGGAGGCATTCCTTTAAGTGTCTTGCCCAAGGACACAACAAGCAAGCTTGCCGGCTTGTTCTCCACACTATCCCTATTTTTCTGAGCGCCAAGCAGGGAATCTGTGAATACCATTTTTTTAAATCTTTTGGTATGACTCGACTTGGGAAATGAACTCCAGGTATACCGACTGCAAAGCGGACACTCTAACCACTACATCATCGGGCCGGCAATTTACTACTGAAACTACCACAGGCATTACGATGTCAAATTTTAAAATCTTATCACACAAAGCCTTCTGGTGAATAATGCAGTGGTGTGAGATTACACGTCTTTTAATGACTTTCTGAATTAGAGAAACGGCTTTAGTATGTTTTCCACACATAGCTGGAGCACCGTCGGTGCATATGGCCACTAAGTTTGTAAAGTTGTATGCCAACTTCTTGTTTGCATAATTAATTGATTCAGTATAGATGTCTTTCCCAGTAGTACGGCTCTTCATTGATTTCATGGCAGCAAGTTCTTCACCAATATTAAAGTCCTTGTCAACGCCTCGAATATATATGACAAGCTGAGCTGTATCGCAACAATCGATACTTTTATCCATAGCCAATAAATAAAAACAGAATTCTTCTATGTATAGTAATGCAAGAGGCTAGCGATGCACTTGGAAAAACTGCAGACAGTGGCACTGTTTCGACCTATCAGGTCTCTTTAGTGCAGTTGGTGACCGACAAGAAGCTAGAGGCTTTCAATAAAGTATAGCTGAGACCGCCACACTTGTGGGATCTATACTAGATCCACTTGGCGGAAGGTCTGTGAGTACTCTACGAAGCCGTATTACTCGTGTAACATATGGATTTAGCACTCCCCTCCTAAGCCATTGTTAACCACTCTATAGCGACGCATAGTGTTGCTAGATTGTTGTCATGACGCTGTTACATGTGCGTCTCTCTTTTTCTTTGTTCGAGATTACTGAAGCGGGATGTACATAGCTTGATAAGTAATAAACTGTATATACTTCTCATCGTGTTGAAGTAACGAGAGGACAGCAGATAAAACAACTCGTGAATGAGTGGCACTTAGCAAAACTGCAGATAGAATTTGGTGCTGGATTTGCTGCTGATAGAATTCTTCTACTTTCTGCTTTAACCCTTTCCGGTCCTATTTTTGGGAGCCTTAGGTTTTAGCCAGGTCCAACTTTTTTTATCAAAAGATTCTGGGAAATCATGTAACCCATAACCACGGTATTATAATTACTAATACAGAGGTCTCTATGATGTCGAACACCTTCTTTTTGGCGGATTAGTAAAGCTCATAACGCTTGAAAAGCAAACAGATGTCAGGAGTAGCTAAGAAGTTTAGAGACTTTTAAAATAAACCTTGTCGCCTGAGAGGCGACATAGGACCTATAGGGGAAAAAACCAATGTCGCCTCAGAGGCGACATAGGACCGGAAAGGGTTAACTGATCCGTTAAGTTGGCAGCTATGTCAGCCACCCTTCTTTGTACGGTCATGCGTGAGAGGCTGATGTTTTGGAACATCCGCATTTTTTCTGGACAAAGCTCTGATACAGCTAGCAGCATGCACTTTTTCACCAACTCTTCGTCTCTAAAATACTTCCCAGAAGCAGCAATTTTCTTCAAAATTTGGAAGCTAACATTTGTAGCGTTTGCACTTTCGTCGTCGAATACTTTGAAAAATTGCTGTTCCTTGCCAAGGCTTTTCATGAGGCCGGCTGCTTTAAGGCTCTTTTCATTTCGATCCAACAGGCAGTTAATTTATTGAGTTACAAAGGTAATCTACGCGCTTTATATGCATGTTTACACGAATGAAGTGGTTATTTCACGGTGTAATAGTATTGCAAATAATAGAAAGCCCCCTCTCACAATTTGACGAGACCATCCCTGCACGCGTTTTGTCTTTTTGGACTCATCAGCAGGGCCTGTCCCATCATGACCAAAACCAAAATCCCATATTTGCAATAATATAAAAATTTAGTATTAATCTATCACAAATTCCTTGGCACACATCACACGCGCGGCGCATGCTATCATTTTGGTACGGGAATTCCATCCATATCGAAGATGCAGCATACCACTCAAAGAGTTTATGGTAGACGAGATCTATTCGAAACCCTTACCTCTGTGAACATAGCACGTGATCACCATAACCGTATCACACATTGATTTATTGAGTTACAAAGGTAATCTACGCGCTTTATATGCATGTTCACACGAATGAAGTGGTTATTTCACGGTGTAATAGTATTGCAAATAATAGAAAGCTCCCTCCCACAATTTGACGAGACCACCCCTGGATGCGTTTCGTCCTTTTGGATCAAATAGATTTTGTTTACTATAAACTCTTTGAGTAGTATGCTGCATCTTCGATATGGATGGAATTCCCGTACCAAAATGATAGCATGCGCCGCGCGTGTGATGTGTGCCAAGGAATTTGTGATAGATTAATACTAAATTTTTATATTATTGCAAATATGGGATTTTGGTTTTGGTCATGATGGGACAGGCCCTGCTGATGAGTCCAAAACGACAAAACGCGTGCAGGGATGGTCTCGTCAAATTGTGAGAGGGAGCTTTCTATTATTTGCAATACTATTACACTGTGAAACAACCACTTCATTCGTGTAAACATGCATATAAAGCGCGTAGATTACCTTTGTAACTCAATAAATCAATGTGTGATACGGCTATGGTGATTACGTGCTATGTTCACAGAGGTAAGGGTTTCGAATAGATCTCGTTTACCATAAACTCTTTGAGTGGTATGCTGCGATCTAACAGGAAGATTACGAAACACTGGCACATGAACAACCCTGGAACGGTAATTGTAAAAAGAAACAAGTGAAACACTCTTTATGGATAGATGAACTTCAGTTTGTAGGCTACTTGTATCTGATCGTTTTTTTGCCTGCGCAATGGCCGTAGTACAAAATTCTAAAATTTTCTATCCTTGATGCTCTTCTCTGGCAAATAAGGCTCTTCTACATCAAGATCATGAGCTATTAACCTACAAGAACTTCTAACAAACATTCAATAAGGCATTATAGGAAAAGTAACTGTTGCGTAATAATTGAGGAATAAGATTCAATCAAAATGCTTTCTATCAGACACAGCAGGTGAAATATAGAAAAGACACAGCTCGGCTGTTGACTGATTTTGAAATGCTTTCGCGGGCCGCAACAAATGCATTTTTGGAATGCTTTCGCGGGCCTTATGTTGTGCAAGCCTGATTTAAAAAGCAAGCGCTCATGCCGTCAGCCATTAAAATGGCACTTTTTTGGAAAAAAACAGCGAAAGCACTGTTACATTGGTAAATAATACACCGCCAAAAACCTGGTCATTAAAGGTTTTCGGAAAAACGCGGTTTTTACGGCTCAGGCAAAAAATCAATCTTTTTCTTTTGATCTCGCGCGAAAGAAGCTTTCAACTTTCCTAGGCACAGTGACACCAGCGAATTCCTAAGAGGCTTCCATCTTTTTCTGCTTATTGCCTCACGATGCCGCTCAAACAAACTTCTTATCTACTTTTGTATTTCGTAATCGCACGGTCACACCTGCTAAAAGCCGTTCTTTTCGAATGTCAAACAAAGACTCGGATTTGCTGCTGACTAACACTACGTCTCTACATTGATCATCGTAAATTTTTTGAAAACATTTTTGTATGAAATGATTTAACGCAATCACCACAGAAATAAACACAATCTTAAGACATTTCGAAGTGTATCAGTGGTCTTTAAGATCATTTGGTCTTAAGATTAGAACATTTTCAAGACCACAAGAGCTTTTAAGGGTTAAGACCAAGACGAAGACCACGACCATAAAATCCAAGACCAAGACTAAGACATTAAAAAACGGTCTCAAGGCCTACATCATTTGTTTCTACATTCACCTAACGAGCCCCAACAGCTCGAAATTAGCTAGCCACGAATTAGCTTACGTAGGTTTATTTTACTTGCTGGTATATTTTGGCTTTTTGTGATTATATGTAACACATTGCGTAATATATTGTCATGATTTTGACATATCCTCTGATTATTGAAAATATCAACGATTTGTTGATACCCTTCAGTTGCGTTTGCCTTCGAAGAATAAGTCCGTTCGAGGGTAGTGGACAAGTTCATAACTGCCAATATTTTGAAAACTTTCAAAGTAACTTGGAATTTTGTCGGAATTTATTTTTCAGAAAATGTATGAGAGAAACCTTTGGAAAGTTGGAGAATTGTGAAAAGTTTTTCAAAATCGAACCAATTTTGTGTTGTTAAAGTTTGGAAAAAATATTGCTTGTTTTTTTAGGGGGGGGGGAGGAAATGCACTTCGAAACGCATGGATGCATGATTTTGAGGTGAAGCCGTTTTTTTAGATATCAATTCTAATTTGTTAAATGCATTTGAAATTTTCGGGAATATATCTTTATTTTCTTTGTATTGCAACTGGTCTTCACCATACTCCAAAGCATTCGGAAATCTTGGGACTTTAACAAAAAAATTGCTATTTTGGAGATTTTTTGAGGGTTGTTTGGGATTTTTGACATTTCAAGTTAAGCAAACAATTGGCTCTAATGTTAAGCGACAGTGGAGATCAAAATGTGTACCAAAAACAGCATTTTTCCTAGGTTTTACTGTGTAAAATTGTCGATTAGTTTTGCGAAAATCAAAACAACTTCTGTAATTATCGACATATTCAAAAAACTTATATTGGATAATGAAGCCATAGATTTTCTTTTATGAATGGTATGTTAACTTCCAAATTTAGGCAATTCTTAAACATTAAATTTGACTTTGTAATTTAAGCTTTGTTACTATTTTTTCTGTAAGAACCTTCAGTACGTTATTTTATACACTCTTCTTATGCCATCAACTGACTGTTTAAATCTGGTAAACTCAAAGGTTATATTGTATAGGCAAATCGATATCAGGTATGATGATGACAACTGATATGCTATTGAAATATTATGCAATCTCAAATTTATGTTTGTTACTGCCCCAGCTTCATACTTGCAGATTTCTTATGTCTATGGTCGAAAAAAAACGTTTTAGATCAATAGCTTGGCGTTAAGCCTACTGTTAAATCAGGGGTGTGTAATCTTCTTGTACCCTCGGGCCAAAATTGACACTCGCTGACTAAGCGTCAGGCTAAATAAGCTGCCGAGTAGACTATACGTTAACTCCCGATGTAAAGACCATATTTTGAGACCGACCTCATTTTAAAGTGGGTGATCTTTTCTTGGTGCCTAAACTTACATGCCTTCCTTACTTTATATCAGCCACATATTCTGCGGCTGTAACCCAAAACAGACATTGTCCCGCGAGCCACGGATTGCACAGACCTGCGTTCAATATACCATTCGGTATAAGTTGACAAGATTTCCATCTGTGCCGCTCTTACCTGACGATAGGGTCGGATTTAAGGGGGCCCAAGGGTCCCGGGCCAGGTAAAGACCAAAAAAGAAGATATCCGGCATTATGCTCAAAGGAAATGCACCATTTGATGGGCCCCCACCAAAATAGGAAAGACCAAAAATATCTACTTCTGCTTAAGAGGCCTAGGGCCTATCAACACCAGGGACGAAGCCATTAATTCTGGGGGAGCTAAATATGCTAAATCGATGCTGTTAATGTTGGTTTAGACGTTTGAATCTACCAGCAATAGCGAGTTATAGGTAACTCAGAAATACGGGGGCTATATCCCTGTTGTCCTCTCCTGCCCACACCTATAACCACTAATTAAATTCGGCGCTGCCTGACGAGACCCCATACAGCTGTTGTAAAATATTGAGTATCGAATCAATATCGTATTTCCTATGCAGTACAGATGTAAATTACAGAACTTTTGGGATTACAAATTTTGGGGACTAGCCTGCGGTATAATAAACGTGTTGAAACTTAAAACCTGTTTAATTGACATGTAAGTACAGATTCAATTCTAACAAAAGAACTTGTTATAGCATAAATTCAAAGATCATACGAAGTTGCTCGAATCTTGTAAGGCGTACAATATAGAATTTGATCAATTAACCAATTTTATCCCCGAATGGGTTAATTCAGCTTACAACCTTGCGATCTATAAATTTTGAAGAAAACGAAAGGCATGCCCTTATGCCTAAGTAATTTCAAAACATGTTGAAGATACATATAAGCTTGGTGTATTTGCTTGCTTTTAATAATAAGTGAAATTTCGAATTTAGGAAGTACCGCAAGCTGTAATCACTTCAAGAGTGCGGGGGCGCACCCAAGAAGGGGGCGCTGGGATCGCGCCCCTCCCCCTTTGTGAAAAACTTTTCAACTTTTTATAGCTCACGATTTGCCGTTAACTTCAATAATTTGTGAGATTTATTCACACAAATTTATCAATAGGACGTAACAAACGAAAAGAAAAATGTTAGGAGAGAAATATATGAATCAATGTTGCTAGGTCGGGAAATTTAAATGTTCGTGGGGAAAACAATCATTGAAGACTTCCCCATTGAGAATTGGGGAAATTTGAAGGTGTTGGTATGGCCACCTTGCGGGATACAAACTGTGGATCATTGATGTTTTGATGAAATTATGTGGGTGACTCATAAACGTTCTCGTTCTGTTTGTGCGCTCGTTGTTGTACTGTAATCGTTATTGTAAATCATCCGTTGGCCTACAAACGGATCATAAAAGAACATACATAGCTATCGATGATGATGTAACAATACTGGGTGACTTACCCGTATGGCCAGACGTGGTTCCGTCTAACGTGCGACGGAGTGACCTAGTAAACAAGCATATAAAAAGAGGCATTGCTATTTTCGTTCAGAGTTGTTTGGATAAAAATTCAAATTCAAATTCATTGGCTTCAATTCGATTCGCTTAACCCATTTGTGCCTGGCGTCCTATATGTAGGACGCCTACTTAATTTAGGATTGCTCTTCGTATATTATATTTTTGAGTAAGCTGAAGTTGGACTACATTTATGAGCAAATTTGACACATATGACAGTAGTATTTTTAAAAATTGCTTTATCAGGTGAGACGTGACGCCATTTTGAAATCGTCTGATTTCGCTTTTTTGAAAATGTTGAGAGTGCATATAGAGTTGAGCCAATAACTACGCATTTCCAAAGAAGTACTGAAAAAATTGTCAAGTGTATTTAATTATTAGTAATTCTTCTGTTTTATGGTGAATCTTAAAATTTTTCTGAACTTATAGTTTCCGAGAAATTTTATTTGAAACATTGGCGTCCTACATATAGGTCGCTAGGCACACGTGATAGCAAAATGTGCGCCGCTGCGAGTATGTTCAAGTAGAGTTTGCAAGTCGCTATTCTCACGCACTAGAAACCGTATCAAGGAAAATCAGCATATTTGATCCGTATCAAGGAAAATCAGCAGCATCTCGACCGCAAGATAACGGATTAGGGCTTGGAGGAAATCTTGTCAGCCATTTTGCAAATGTTCTAACCGGATGTGGTAGAAAGTTTTTCCACCTATGCTATGATAACTTTTTCAATAGTGTGAAACTCGTTACCATGCTAAAAGACAAATTAGTAAAAGCAACTGGTACAATTCGTGAAAACAGGACTGAAAAATGTCCACTGACCTCAAACGATGCTTTGAAAAAGCAAGGACGTGGAAAGTTTGATTTCAAAACTGACACCAAAAACGACGTCCTCGTTTGCAAATGGAATGACAATAGTGTGGTAAATTTATGATCAAATGCTGCTGGGGTCCATCCCATATCTAAAGCCTCTCGATATTCTTCTTCTGAAAAGAAGCGGGTGCAAATTGACCAACCTTTTTTGATCAAGCTCTACAACGAACATATGGGGGGTGTCGATAGAATGGATCAAAATGTTTCAAAGTATCGAATTGGTTTGAGAGGTAAAAAGTGGTACTGGTGTCTGATTTCATATATGCTCGATGTTTCCATCAACAACGCCTGGCAATTACAGAAAATTTGCAACAATGAAAATCCAATGAATATGCTTCAATTTCGACGATATATTGTTAGAACGTATTTGTCTCAATATGGCAAGCCGCCTGAAAAAGGAATGCGGGGAAAACCTCAAGATGTTTTATCGGATATTCGTTATGATGGATATAAGCATTGGGTAATACCGCAAAATGGACAAACAAAATGCCGCCACTGTCACATGAAAACTACAACTAGATGTGAAAAATGCGATGTTGGCCTGCACGTAAAATGCTTCAAAGATTATCATAGTCTGTAATGTCTTTTCTGTGATTTTCGTACATAGAGAACTGTTTTGAGAACTCTAAAATGCTCTTACCAATTTCATGTTTAGTAAAAACTTTGTTGTGCTTATTTGGTTACTCATCGAAACCAAGACTTCAATAAAATACGCTGATGGTTGTAACATTATAGCTTCGAGCGAAACAGACAAAGTAAGCAATAAAACCTGATTACACAACACGTACGCGTTACGCTCAGTCGCTCACGCATCTTCCACTTTGCTAACGGATTTGCCTAGCGTCCTACATGTAGGACGGCTTTTATCTCAAAAAGTACGCAAAAAGTTTTAAAAAAATCAATCGGAAAAAATTTTATACATGTTCACTAAGCAATCTTCAAGTTTTTATAAAAATATCTTAAGTATTTCAACCTTCGGCACAAATGGGTTAAATTCAATCAAGATTCGTGCATTCAACGTTGTGTTGTGATTACAATATATTCGTTCTTGGAGTCAGACGTGCTGTTGAAATACGATCCCCACAATTTTGGAGTCCGACGTGATCGAAGTTTCATTTCCCCATATTGGAAGTAAGTTGGGTATAAAAAAAAAGGTAAATTGCCACTGTTAGAACAGCTGCAGAAGTGGTGGAAAATGGGTATTTTGACCTGTTGTGGAAGTTCGTCATTGCTATGCAGCCCAAATTCAGCAAGTGCTTGAGGTTGAGCTCCGAAAAAAAAAGTCACCGCCTGCTAATCGCAGCGGCATTGGATGATTTGCCTCACGTTTTAGGTAATTTCGGAGATATGCTTTAGATTGACCTCCAAAATAAAAAAAAGACCACTGCCTGCTAATCACTGCGACAATAGATGTTTTGTCACGCGGTTTAGGTGATTTCGGGGATGGTACTTCTTTAGGGATTTTGATGAGAACTGGGAAAATTTTTTGACTTTGTTGAGAATAACCACTAACAGCAATCCATCAACACTGAAATAAACAAACCAATCACAGTTGCAAGTTTTGCAGTGTTGGTATCAATTTACCGGAGTTAATACAAAAACTTAGCGTACTGGCCAGCAGCGCTAAGATGGATTAATTAGCTGATAGTTCAAGCAAGTTGTTCAAAAAAGAACCTCAGATAAAAAGTTTATCACAGGAACTTTAGTGGAAGGAGCAAAGGGCCTTAGCTACTTACTACATGACCGGGCGTTAGCCTCGACTAGAAGCTATAGCTGCTACCGATCAAACATATAGCACGCAAGCCGGTTTACTAGGCTACTAGACCAGTTTATCTAGATTTAGAACTCTTGGCAGCTCTCGCTCCTGGAGCTGCCCTTCCTGTTGCGTCCCTGCTTCTTTTGGAGATCCCACACCTACCAAAATTGTGTCTCCCTGCTCGGACTCCTCCAGCTTGTATACCTCCAGTATGCTACCTGATCCATTTGGCCCCTTCCCCTAATGCAGCACTCCCACCAAACCCTCGCCTTCAAACCTCCTATACTCCTTCCACCTTTTTGTATCTTCTCCATCTGCACCTTTCCCATTACCTCATGCTATTGGCTGTTTTCCCATTTTTCCTGCTTTCTTTTTTTCCCAACTCCCTCAGGGCTCTTCAATGGAATGCTGGAGGTTTTCGTTCCAGGAGCACTGAAAAACTACATTTTATCTCGTTTCATCTTGTTTACCTTGTACGTATTCAGAAATCCAACCTCAACTCATCTTCTTCTTTCCGAATCCCTGGATTCTCTGCTCTGCGATCTGATTGCACCCACTTCCGATGTGGCATATTCTCTCCCAATGCCACGTACGCTAGCGGTGGGGTTATCATTTTCGTCAAACAGAGCTTATCCTTCCCAAAACTTTCTACCTCCTCTCTTTCTTTGCTTGACCCCAACTTTGATTATGTAGAGATCAACATCTCTCTAAACAACTCCTCCTCGCTCTCTTTTCTTAATGTTTATTCTCCCCCTATTTGCTGTTTTTCGACAGATAGCAAAACCGACTCCTTTTGTCCCTCCATTCTTTCCCCCTTTAGAAATCTCTTTATTCTGGTGGACTTCAATTGCCATTACCCTCTTTGGGGCTCAAAAGATACTTTTGACTCCATGGGAAGGAAGCATTCAATTGGGTCATTTCCTTTAACCTCCTTTGTCTCAATGACCCTGACATACCTATACTCTTCTTCATTGCTGCTATGGCAGTCACTCCTTGCCTGGCGTCACCTTCGCTCCCTCCTCTATCGCTCTGTCTTGCTTCTGGAAGGTGCTTTAGAACTTGGGTTCTGATCATCTACCAATTCTACTGACTGCCCTTTCTCTCCAGTCTTTCACCCCAACTAACGTTCCCCTTCTTTCAATTTTCAGAAAGATTGTTGGGATGACTTTGCTTTTCACTTCGACTCTCACTGTTCTTCTGCAAAGAAATACTCGTCTCTTTTTCTTTCCTCTGCTGCTATACTTTTTACTTCTCTAACAAAAAATGCGGCCAATGATTCCATTTCTTTCGGCCACATCAAACGTGTTCCGCCAATTGCCATGTAGTTTTTTACGGCGATTTGACTTCATAAGTCGTAGTCTCTTGAGAATGTGACGCAAAAACTTCATAAGCAATTTTTCACAAAATTAATTGATATTGTGGTAAATTAAGTGATCTCGTGTTGTTTTGTTTGGAGTTAAGTAAATATAGCTTCAAATTAGACCCCTACAACAAACCGAACAATTAGCCCCTACTGAGAAGTAGTAGACGTTACAACCGGGCTTCCTACGGACTATTTCTAAAAGCTTTCCTTTGTTGTATTGTCTTTCTTTGGGCTTTGCCCTGTGGTTAAATAAGGCCACATGTTTGACTCATATATATAACAGGTGCATCTGCTCGTATATATATAGTGACCACGTGTATTTTCGCTATTCTTGTCAAAACGTCAACGTGGCGAAACGAGTAGTAAATTTTCGTTTCGATCTGAAATGTGCTTCGGATTTCTGTTTGGGCCTGAGTGTTGGTCCCCCTGTTTAATTGTTATTAAGGCTGTGTGTTAGCCTTTATCCCCTTGAATTTTCGTTCTGCGCACGCTGGGAGGAGCTGCGCATATTTGTGAATAAAGCACTGCAAGAAGGCTTCAACCGCTTCCTGTTTTTGTTTGACGAAGCAGAAAGGATCCGTAGAGCTAATATTACTAGTTCTACAAAGCAACTCTACTGGTTCAGTGCTAATCAACGACGGTACGCTTGGCGCGGGAATCAAAGAGTTGAAACCTGGTGCTGTCGCACCAAAACGTCAACCTCATGTCTGGTGGTCCGTTGAAGTGGAAGAAACTGTTAGTGAAAGACGTAAGGCTTACGCTGCCGCTCATAGAAGTGACAAAAATTGTCAGGCTTACACCTTTGCTTCCCAACATGCCTCATCTGTTATCGCCAAGGCCAAGGCTGAGGCATAGCAGCCGATTGATTATCTCTCTTATCTAAATCCAACCCTAAATCTGTATACTCTCTCCTTTATTCTGTCGCTGGCTCTTCTCCCTCAACTTTTTCTTCCAACTTCTTCAACTGTTCCATTGTTAGGAAATTGGCTTAATTCTTTGTCGAAAACCTAAATCTGAGATCTGAGATCCCAGTTTTCTGTCTCTCAGCGAAAGATCCTGCGTAGCTGAGCCAGAGACTAGCTTGCCGAGCTCCGCAGTGCCACGTTCCCTGAGGAGTCTCATTCCTCTTTCTGCTCCCTCTTCCTCCCCTGCTGAATTTCTTGCAGCTGCAGAAAACCTCTCCTTGTTTACTGCCACTGGCCCGAACAAAGTCGTCTATCTCATGCTAAAGCACCTTCCTCGCTCTGGCATGGATTTTCTCCTTCATGTTTTCAATCTTTCCTGGTCTTTGCATTCCTTTTCTTCCATCTGGAAGACATCTTCTATTATTCCCATCTAGAAGATGGGAAAGCCTCTCGACTCTCTTGCTTCCTTTTGGTCTATCTCTTTCACCTTCTGCGTCTCAAAGCTGTTTGAACGCATCGTTCTATCTTGTCTACTCTTCTTTCTGGAGTCTAATTCCATTCTCTCTCTCCGCCAGGCCGGTTTCTGCGTTAGCCGGTTAACTCATGATTATTTCTCTATCTTTTTCAGTCCATTTCGGATGGGTTTAACAAATCCAGGCCTGGATCTCAGACGATTTTTGCTACTATCGGCTCCACGAAAGCTTTCAACTCTGTCTGGCATCCCGCCCATTTCCACAAACTCATTTCGGTTGGCCTCCCTCTTTGCTTTGCTCGTTGGACTCAATCTTTCCTTTGTGATAGGCGCGCTAGCGTGGTTCTTCAAAATCACAAGAGTCGCTTTTTTTGAGTCTGTCGAGGTGTTTCGAAAGGATCCGTTCTTGACCTAGTACTTTCCTCTCTTTTTATCAATGTTTTTTCTGCTTCTCTATCTTTTTCCGTCAGCTGCTCCCATCATGGTGACAATCTGACCATTTGGTTCTCCTCTTTCGGCCTCTATTGCCGAGAAAGCCACACAAGGAACTCTGATTCGATTGAAGCGCTGGTCTGGGTACTGTTGTCTTTCTCTCAATTCGAGCTTCTTTCTTTTCAATAGATCCCCACCAAGCTAACCTCCAGCTCTACCTGTTCTTATTCAACTCCCGCCTTGGTTTCAATCCCACTCCAAACTTTCTTGGGGTCACCTTCAACCGCACTCTTTCCTTTTCTTTTCTAAACATGTAGATTCGCTGAAGGCCAAGTTCTTCACTCATCTCAAGGCCTTACGCTGTATCTCTGATCCCTCATGAGACCCCTCTAAGGAATCCTTGTTGATGTCGCTAGATACAATAAAAATAAAAAGTGTTGCTAGATACAATAAAAATAAAAAACTGTCAAGTTGTAACCCCAACAGAGGAGGCTATCAGGTGCTACACTTTGCCCAAGGGTGACATGGGAGCAACGACAGCTAAGAGACAGCTTCTTCACGTCTCAAGGCACATAAACCCTGTCGCCGGTTGTAGTTTTAAGTCATACACCTAGGACTAGCAAAAAGCAAATGATTATAACCAACATATGATCCCACTCTATTGAACAAAGACTCGATTTTGAAGCCATGCACATGGCAGCATCAGGTAGGTAGCTGGTGTGTGGACACAATTTTAAATCCTTGATCTTCCTCCAAATCCTATCCGCTAAACTTATACGCGCTTGTAGGGACTTAGCTATGGACAACCCTCGAAAATTGAACATAAAAACAGTTGTATGCTGATCTTTAGCGTACTGTAGATCTTGGATAAAACACACCATAACTTAAGTAAATTTATCCTTTTTCAGGTTGAATATCCATTTGGTAAAGGCGCTCTATTTTCTCTGCTTGGTTAACTGGCTGCAAGCTTGCGGTAGATATGTGGCATGCCAGAGATAACATTATAGCACTAACTCAATCAAACGAATTTCGAAGAGACACTACGAGAAAATATTGGAATTGTTAAGGTCAATATTGCCTAGGATTACGCTAATTTAGTGAATCAGGATCAAAAACTAAGGACATTTTCAAAAATTTTTACAAACAATTCCAAATTCAATCAATTAGTGCTATTACTGTGCTAGCAATACTGGTAAATCTGAATCTGGTATGAAGTTTTCCTATGACGAAGTGTCTATGCCTAATATCATACTGGTAAAGTCAGTTACTGAATTGCAACTTTATTGAGCAATAAATAATGAGAAAAAAACGTAATCCGTATCCTTGTATGGCTGTATGGTACAGCTATACTGTACAACAAAGCAGATATGACCAGCTTTTTTTAAGACCATCTAGGTTCTGTGTTTTAGATGAAAATTCTTTAATTGATGAAAAGTAAAATGGTCTTTTCTGGGTCTGATGTAGAAACAGAATGAGATGTATTGCTAAATATGTGGAATTGAGTAGGCCTATGGGTATTATGGAAAGGCTGCCAGTAATTTCATCATATGGTAAATTCATCGCAGTAATTTGATCGCATTGGCCTATCCTCAGCGTAAATCAGTGTTTGTGATTTGGGTTAAAGTTAATTGCAGTTAACGTTAGAATTACAATTGTTGCTATGTCACTAAATTACTGTGACAAATTTGCTGGCATTTCTATGAAAATCCCTATTGGCGTTTTACATGTTTTAGGCAGTTAGGGTTGGAAATAGGTTAAGACTTGGGATTAGCAAGATGTAGATTTGGTTAGAGGTGGAAACAAAATTACGGTTGGTTTAAGCCACATGGCCAGTTCTTGAGTAAGGCTGGTACAGTGTGGTACTGATCAGTAGAGAGCACTAAATCAACTAGTGGAAATTACCGTTATCGGAGGTAATGACCCCGATCGGGAACATTAGTCACGTGTTCATGACGTCAACTCAGTGTTGTTCCCCGATCGGGGCATTTTAGATCATATCTTCACAGCTATTTATTGTTGGGATAGGTTGCGTTATGCATTTGGGCCTTTCTCTATGAGCGGACTTGGGGTGGTGGATTAGTAGTCATGACAACAAAGATCAAAGCCGATAAAACCACGATCTTTTTTACTTTGAAACTAGAGTGTTGGACATTCTGTAACAGTAAAATCAACTTTATTTGATTTTATAAGTAGCCTAAATTATTTTTTTAATTTATAGTTCGAGTATAATTTTTTTAATAAATTCTGGTTACCGCTGGCTGGTAAGTCAATCTAAAATGAAAACTCGATGAAATAAGTTTCGAAGAAAGAAGAGCTCCAAAAAGTTCGCACAAGCATGTATTTGCGTAACAGACGCGAATAACAAATCTCGCTTGCTAATTATTTAAAAAAGTAAAAAAAACTTAAATTACAGCTTGTCAACGACATGCAAGCACAAAATCTGCTACCGTGCTCAAACGACAGGAAAAAATACCTAATAAAAGTATTTGTTTGGATTGTGTAACCTATGCTGAAAAGTTGCGTTTAACTTCTGATAGGAGTTTCACTTTCATCGAAGGCAGACAAGACAAACGTTTTAATGCTAGCCCACTAGTTCTAAAGATAATACGCTCAGTAAGTTAGACAAAAAAATTCCAGTTTTCGACATTGAAAGGCTAAATTCAATAATTGATAGGGATATTGAAGAACTAGTAAAGAGAAGCGGTGCTCAGAGCTTAATTGTACTCCATCATTTAACCAATCTAAACTTCATCATAAACCTGTCCAGTCCCAACGTAACTTGGGGTAAAGCTGAATAGGTCGCTCACTTTCCGTCACCTCCTCGAGGCTTTTCGCAAAAGACTTTCCACCTGAGTTGCGCTGTTGAGGCGACTTGCAGAATCCGGATGGGGTGCAGGTGCCAAGACATTGCGCATCTCTGCTCTTTCCTTGGTCTACCTTACAGCTGAGTACTGCGCACCAGTTTGGTGTGGTAGTATGCATACTCGCCTCATTGACAGCATTCTCAATTATGCTTTGTGCATTGTCGCTAGATGCTTGCGTCCCACACCAATGGAAGACTTGCCTGTCCTCGCAGGCATCCAGCCAGCTGAGCTCCGCTGATTAGGAGCGACATTCTCTTTGGCGAATTGTGCTATGCATGATCCCGACCATGTAGTGCATGGACAGTTGGTTGGGCAACAGGATGCGCACCTGGGAAGACTTAGATCAAGACGCCCATTTGTACCTGCTGCGTGGAATCTATAAGGTAGTCTGTCTAAACTGGACATCCGCGTGAAGCAGTTGAAGGAACATAAATGGAACACGGACTACTTGGAGAGTACTTCAGGTAGTCCATGTTTTCATTCCCAGGGTCAGTTATAGGCCACTTTGAATGAGTCTGCCCAGAACAACTTGGGCAACGCTCACTTTGATGGCAGAATGGTGTAGGACCTTTTCAAAATGGGGTCTCACTCCATCACCGAATTGCGTATGTGGCCCCACTGAGAAAACTTCGGTACTCGATGGTCTACTTCACCTGATCTATATGGCTATTAGGAACATCAATAATGTCCCTGCTTCTATTCCTTCTTCCGTCAGCTGCTCTCTTTATTGCTGACGACCTGTCCATTTGGATTTTCTTCCTTTCGGTCCCTAATACGTTGAAGGCCACGCGAGGAGCTTTGTTTCGATTGGAGTGCTGGTCTGAGTACTGGTGTCTTCCTCTCAATCCGAGAAAATGTGAGGCCTTCTTCTCAGTGAATCCCCACCAAGCTAACCTCCAGCCCAACCTCCTCTTATTCAAATCCCTCCTTTGTTTCAATCTCACTCCAACTTTTCTTGGGGTCACCTTCGACTGCACTCATTCCTTTTCTAAACATGTATCTTCACTGAAGGCCAAGTTCTTTGCCGATCTCACAGCTTCACGCTGTTTCTCTGCTTCCTCATGGGGCTTCTCTAAGAAGGCCCCCTCTCTCTCTTCTGTATAAAGCTTTTATTTGGTCCCTTCTCACTTATGTTTCACCCGGATGGTTTCCTTTCATAAGCGTTACCAATATCACCAAATTGGAACGCCTTCACCTGGTGGCTAGTCGCGCCATCACCGGCTGCCTCTCGTCTTCCCTATCCCATTTCTTCTCTTTGAGGATTCTCTTCCTCTCCTATGAGCCACACTGACTCATTTCCCTTTGTCATTTTATGAGTAGGCTCTTCGTCTCCCAACCTTCTTCCCCATTTCAGGTTTGGCCAGACATGGATTGAAACCAAGACTTTGCAGATCGTCCTGGAGAGCTTTTACGTCCACCCATCCGCTCATGCTTCCTTCTACTTCTCCTAGGGAGGCTCTTCTTGCTTGCCCTCCCTTTCCTCCTAGGAACCTGCTTTCCTCCACTGTAAAGGCCACTCTTTCTTTCCCATGCTTCCGGTCCGATCCACTCTTTCTCGCCAAGGTGCGGCTCTCGCCCACCTTGACTCTATCCCCCCTTACGACCTGGTACTCTGGACAGACAGGTCTGTTCCTTTTCCTTTTGACAATGGCGGCTTTGGCGTTCTTGCCAACTGCTCTCTCTGTGGCACTGAGGCCACTCTTTTTTCTCGGCTGGCCCAGTATGCTCAAGTTTTTCAGCTGAAGCCTGCGCCATTAAGCAAGCTCTTTGCTGTCTTGGCAGGGTCAACAAGTCTTCCACTTTTCTTCTCTTCTCCTCTTACCGGTATCTGATTCTCGTTCTGTTCTCATCATCATGTTCTCTCCTCAGTCTTTCCTGTTACCTCAATCTTTCTGGCAGGAACTGTCTTCTCTCTTCTCCTGTTCTATCAGGCTACAATGGGTCCCTGGACATTTGTTTTGTCCGGGAAACGGCGCAGCTGATGAGCTGGCCAGACGGGGAGCGCTACTCGTGTCCTCTGCAATTCCTTGTAATCTATTTCTTATCTCTTGTATCCACTCATCATTTTTCTCTGACTGGAGGCGTACTGTCTCATCGAAGTTTCTTGACACACAGGTTCCCTCGATTTCCACCGAGGAACTTGTGCTCCCTCATCACGCTTGCTGTGTGCTTTTTTGCCTTTGCTTCAACAGCCTACTGTTAGGCTCTTATCTCTATAGGATTGGCAGAATCGAAAATCCTTCCTGCAGCATCTGCGGACACTTGTCCCAGGACACCACTCATGTCGTTCTGCACTGTCCAGCTACGGACTCTTAGCGCCGCTCGCTTTTTGGTGACTCTCTGTCTCTCTACGACCTCTGGTCCAGGCCCTGGAGAGTTTCCAGGTTTCTAGTGCTCCATGGTCTTCCGCCATGCCCCCATCCCTCGGAAGGGATCGGGTATCAACAACATCGAACGAAAACAGAATTAACAAACGCTCCATTTGCCCTTTGCCTTGCGTAATGTGGATTGCTATCAATCTGAAATTCTGCCTCAACATACTCTAAGTTTTCATTTAAATTAAACAATAGATCTTATGACATTACCGCTCCAGTTCTTGCAAATTCTTCATAATTATCTAAACCATACATCAAATAAGTCATTTGAAAACAAAATGCTTGGAAAGGTTTTTGAAAATGTTTCTCTAACATGAAAACCGTATCACACAGAGCAGATGATCGCCTTCGCCAAAAATGAGCGCAGAAAAAACTTAGGGGTACTTGAACTTCCTTCCATCCTTAGTTGGTGTAGGCCAGTGAAAT
Organism: Trididemnum clinides; assembly: GCA_963675345.1. Lineage (NCBI taxonomy): Eukaryota > Metazoa > Chordata > Ascidiacea > Aplousobranchia > Didemnidae > Trididemnum > Trididemnum clinides. The sequence goes on along the minus strand of OY776284.1, from coordinate 4,063,426 downwards.
TATTTACCAAACTGAAAATCCAACCAATTAATCAGCTAAAAGCTTAGCTAATAAAATATAGATTAGCTTGCATGTGAAAAAAAATAAAAGACAAATAATAAGCTATTTAATCAATATCCTAGGTTGCTACACATTTATACTTAAAACTTCTAACGTTTTTGAAAAAGCACAACGGTAAATTTTTTTTCCTCTTCGGTAACTTATGTTTTTTTTGGGTGAGAAACACGATGGAAGTGTTAAAACATCCCGATTTTGCTCCGTTTTTTGCGCATTTTAATTTTGTTAAATTCTTGGGTCCTAAGTAGTGTAAATAACCCCGATCGGGGAGCAGATTTTCCCCAATCGGGTCATTTCCCTGATGTGAGTATTTTCCACCAGCTGCTCTAGTGCTCTCTACTGCTGATATTCTTGAGGTTTTAATATCCATTACCTGATTACTTTTACAAAAATTTGAAAGCATAATATAAACACCACTGGCTATTACAGGGTGTCTTATGTATTTGACAGCAAGGAGTTTAATTTGTAATTTTGTATTTTAGTATTAGTGTTACCCTACAAGCTGTGCAAGTAAGGCAAGAAAGATGGCCATGAAACATACTGTAGCTCTCTTTAAGCCAACTCGTTAGCAAATTTTTCATTGACATTTGTACAGGCCAACTTTATAACGTGATACTGTTACATGATTTCAGAACAGCATAGCATCACTTTCTGATGCACGTGCGATTTAAAGGCCCTAAGAAAAGGTTACCAAGTAGAAAAAACGTAAAATCTGTGATGCTGTGAAGTGCATCACAATTCTTCTGAAGAACACATGTATCTCATGTCCTCCACTATCTGTTTTATACATAATTTGGATAAGGGTTAGGTTTTGAATTAGAGTTGGGGTTAGTTGACATTGCAAGACATTGGGGACAAGTGTTATGTAATAGGGTCCTTTTATTGTTATCCAATGTAAGATTTTAATGCATAATTATTGTCTCCATAAAAAGGTCATTAATCCGCTTTGATCACATTGCTGGTGCTTTTAAGAAAACCTACTGGCAACTTATTTAATCAATGTGAAAATAAAAGAGCTTAACTCAATTTTTGCTCTATAAATATAATACATAAATTATAGGCCTAATTCGACGTTATTAGCTTATTTTTTTATTGAATTGGTTTTAAAAAACTGTGTTTTCTTTTAATGTATTGTATCAATAATGGATTGATGGATGATTCAAGCTCAATTTTATAGGATCTTCCGGTCTCTGTTTTAAAAAAACTCAACAAAATAGATTGAATAAGTTATTTTCATCACAAATAGAGTGTTTAAGGCGTCCAGGCATTTTAGATAAAAGTTATCTGTTTAGCAACTAACTTTTATGTTTTTACCTGGATTTTATAAACTGCATTTTTAGTGTTATAAGAGATAAACATTGAAATTTATGGTTTCCAATTGACAGGTAAATAATCAAGCATTGTATTTTGTGAAGTTATGTTTTTTGTGTTTTTTTTCTGGTTAAAACTGTTTTCTGAGTGCTTCTTAGTACTACAAAATTAGTGATATTTTCAACGTCTCACTGCATTCATGATATCCAAGATGTGCCTTCAAAAAATCTACAAAATATGCATGCACATGGGGTGTACCTATAAATCAATAGTGAATGATATAGCAATGAGAACTGCGAACCAAATGATTGCATGCACAAAAGTAATCATTTGTCAGCTTACTGATATTTCTATGTAGTCCATGTTCACTATCGACAGTTAGGTTTAGGATATTCCACATTGTGAGAAATTAGTCACATGGTGGACTGGTACAGTGGTACTATTTAGAGGGAATCATAACTTTCTGCTCAATTAGCAGTGAAACAGTAGATAGCTACAAATGAAAATTCATAGTGCAAGCTGGGCTAAAACAAGAGTGTTGCATTTTAATATAATAATAGAATTTTCGGTTCTATCTCAATATTAAATTTTCTTTTTAATTTTAGGCAACGTATAGTAAATGCTCGGATAATAAACCACATTAATAACCGAATAATGTATTCACAAAAATAATACTTCACAACTTCAAGCTTCTTCGCTTGATGATCTCAGAACTAATCACTTTACTGCACTATCAGAAAACTGCCAAAACTAGTTTCACCAATAACTGTTCAATACTTGCCAAGTCCACAGAATCCACAATAAATTATCACAAAAAAACAATATCCCTTCTTTACTTCGTCAATCAATCTCTCTCCCCACTACATAGCTTCTCTACTACTACTAAAAAAGATCCTGTCGCTTTATATATAAATCGAAAAAACAATCCAGAAATTGCTAGAACAAAGTCATCTAATAAAAGAAAAAAAAGCACTACTAAGTTATGTAATCGGCCAATGAAATTCTTTGAAGAAGCTAAAATCACTAGATCAGTCTGAAATTTTATTATGTCATAAATCAGGGGTGTGCAAACTTTTTTAATGGTGGGCCAAATACCAATAAGCACAATATTCTGCGGGCCGCACCTTCAAATAGGATAATATTTTACCGAATATCAAAAACAATATTGCCAGCGATAAAAATAAAACTGCAATAATATCAAAAACAGTAATACCAGTATTATTCGAAAAAAAATTCGTTAGTAATTAGTTAAAAAACAAAAATATGTAATTGTATAATCAGAACATGGCAATACGATTTAATCTTTGTACAAACAATTTCTGTGAGAATTATGCAGCTGGCTTTTTTTCTGAACCACTCTATTCAAATTTACTTTAATTGAGGTGCTTGCAACTCTAAGCCCATTTTCCAAGTGTTCGTCTGTCATTACTGATCGATAGGGACATTTCATAAAACCCATTTTAGAAAAAAATTGTTCACACAAATAAGTTGAGCCAAAAAGTGCCATTTTGGAAGCCACAAATTTTCTTAAATTTGGGAACTTATCTTGGTCAAGAAATTTCCGGTAAAAATCACCAAGATTCATTTCCACATACTTGGCCTTCAAGTCAGTACTCTCCTGAAGATCAATCAGTTCCATTTGGATATCAGTGGGGGCTTTGTCAATTTCTGTGTGAAATGGTGAAGAAAATATTTCAAATAAATGTTCATGGGATCTAAAGTCTTTAAAGCGAGCCGAAAATTCATTAAGCAATTTTTCAAGTTGATCTGCAATTCGGTTTTCTTCTCTGGAAGCATTCCCATTTCTTTTAAAGTTGGAAAGTGAGAGAGATCCGTATTTTTTTATGTGTGCGTGCCAAAGTCTCAACTTGTTCATAAAGCCTTTTATGTGACCATACATTTCACTCGCATACTGGGCTTTTCGTTGCAGTTTTGTATTGAGTTCATTCATGCGAGTAGTAATATCGACCAAGAAAGCCAGATCACACAACCAACTTTCGTCTTCCATTTCAGCCATTAGTCGCCCTTTATTTTTTAAAAATAGTGCGACTTCGTTTCGCAGTTCGTAAAATCGTCGCAACATACCACCCTTGCTTAGCCAACGTACCTCGGAAGAATAAGTTAGATCTTGATGTTTGGTGTCGAGATCATTCAGAAACTTTTGAAACTGCCGGTGATTTAGTCCTCGAGCTCCAATGAAATTTATTGCCTCATTGACCGGGCTCAAGACATGTTTGAATTTCAAGGATTTTGCGCATAGATTTTGTTGATGAATAATACAGTGGAAAATTGCTATGTCGTCACTGATATTTTTCTCTTTCAAAGCAGATTTCAAGAGACCTACAAATCCAATGCCAGTTCCGGACATGGCTCGAGCACCATCAGTTGCGATTCCGCATAAAGTGGATAGGTCCAAACCAAACTTATCAAAAGCATTGAGAACTTCACAAAAAATATTAGCACCAGTAGTAGTATCCTTCATACACTGTAGTGACCGAAGTTCTTCTGTTTCGTTCAACTCCTTGTCCACTCCTTTTATAAACACAGCCAACTGTGCCGTGTCCTTTGCATCGGTGCTTTCATCGATTGCGAAGCTCCATGACACAAAGTTTTTCACTTTGTCTTTAAGCGTGTCACAAACATCACCAGCAAGTTCGTCAATGCGCCTTGCTATCGTCCAACGTGACAAACTTATTTTCTCGAACTCCTGTACCATTTTAGGACACATTTCTTCTGCGACATCAATAAGGCACTTTTTCACAAAATCACCTTCAGAATACGGCTTCATAGTTTGAGCTGTTCTCTGTGCAATTAAGAAACTGCATTGAACTATTTTTTCATTATCAGTTTGCATTTTTTGAAACATCAAACGCTGGCTCTTCAATTGTTCCTTCAATTGCTTAACTTTCAGCTCTCTCTCACGTCCTTTCAGCTTTCCTTAAATACAGTCAGCATGTTTTGAGTCATAATGTCGTTTAATGTTGTACTCTTTATTAACATTTACAGTTTGATTGCAAATCAAACACAAGGGTCTACTGTCTGCATTTTCGATAAAAAAATATTCAGAAGTCCATTTGTCATTAAATTTTTGCATCTCTTCCTCTACTTTCCTCTTTCTTGTCTCTTTCGAATTTGCGAAATTTGCCATTGCGGAGTGATGAATTAATTGAAACCAAGGTTTAAATTTGGTAAACTCTTGTATATAAGTTTATTAGAATTAGACAAAATCAATAGATATGCTGAAATCAAAATTCACGAAGTTAAAAAGTATGCAAACAGAATGGACAAAAAACGAACGAAGGACATCTTTGCTAAACTAGGCTGTAGCCATTGTTTAATTGTGATTAAACCGTGGTTAATTAACTGGTATAGCATGTTAAACGCATAATTTTTACCTAATTTGTCCTTTATTTTTCAAAAATAATCAACTGATAAAACTAATTAACGGACCGACCTTCCTTTCGAGATTTCAAGTTAGCTTAGCTGACTGGCTATTGATAACTGGCTGGACTCGCTAGACTCAATATTAGCTAACTAGCTAGACTCAATATCTTCGCTACGAACCACCTCTTCATTCACTAGCACAACTATCAACCATAAATTAGCTACGCGCTAATTCCTCAAGCCACGATACGAATGATTCTAATTCTAAACTAAATTAGCAAATCGTCAAAAGGACATATCTCTATGATTAACAAATAATTTTTTTCGTCGTATCTCTACAAATCTCACTAGATTCTGAAATTTTTCCCAAGAGGTGAGAAGAACAAAAATTGAGCAAAATTAACCAATTACAATACATGGAACGATCTAGCAAAAACATACGCAATAGTATATGTCTATAACGTCACAAGCGAACAATATTTAGCTAAAAAACTTGTTTCTTTATGATCTTTGCTGTGCAGAGAGCAACCTTTAATTGGAATATATTCTTGCAAAGCGGTTAACTGTTAAATTATTTAACTTTATTCTAGGTTTATTTCTGACATTGATTTTATTAAGCACCTCCAAAAAACGTGTGAAACGTTCGCGGGCCGCACTCTATTCAAAAACCGCAACTCTCCGCGGGCCGCACAATTTTCAGACGCGGGCCGCATTTGGCCCGCGGGCCGCAGTTTGCACACCCCTGTCATAAATGATTGTGACATAATAAAGGCGTGCTTACAGCAAATCCAATTGCAAGGAAAAAAGGTCTTTTTTCAATCAGTAGCCAAGCAAACAAAATAGTACAGCACTATTCACATTGATGAAAACTATTTTTACAAGACAAATTTCCTTGTTCGTGACAGAGAGGCATAGTCATCCAAAATTTTTCAAGGGAGCAATACTTTTTATGCAAAATCCATAAGTTTTTTCCTAACCCTTCAACCCCAGAACCTTTTAAGCATTTTTTTGTATTAATGTCATTAGAGGCTTAGATTCAAAAACAAAATTTATGTTTGTCTTGGAGTCACCATGGACATAACAGTACATCCAGGATGTTGCAGACACATACTAATAGCAGTTACTACAATTTTCCTGCCGTAGTCCAATATATACTAACTTGTGTTCTTTAAAATTTAAAGCTGCCAGAACTGATGGATCATTTCATTTTAATTGCCAATACTCCAACCATGCGAAAGAAAGCACTTTGAAAACTATTCATGGATAAACACATAGGTTGTAGCTGATTTCATCAGTTGATCCCTTGTTTTTTTCCTCTTTTTTTGTCATACTTAATTTCTGTATCTTATATTTCAAGTTTGTTCAACAAAGTTGCCTGCTTGATTAACAGAGTGTAAGTGTAAAAGAGCTTTTCTATGTGCACAACATTGCAGTATATTTGTATTTACTTGCATCAACATTTTGGTTTTAGATGGAAGAAACTTGGTAAATTCAGCTTCTGCAAGTGCAGGAAAATTGGTGGTGGTTGAAATTCTGCTCAAGAAATTTTTCTAAAATGGAAAAAAAGACAATTTACATTTTGCCTTACATATCACTTGCAAAGTTTGTTGTGACTAATGCTACAGACCAGGGGTGCCCAAAGTTTTTATGATGCATCACATTTCACTAATGTGCAGTCTTGGAAGACTGCAAAAAGGTTCTTTTTATGGGCTTTAATTGGTCTAAATTAAGGTTAACTTATAAAAAATGTAGAAAGATTTACAGTAAAAGATAATAACTATTTTGTTTTTAAAATCACTATTTTATAACCCTAAATTGATGAATTTTAGTTCACCATTGGAGGTAAAGACTTTTGTGGAAATGGAATTTGTTTGACAAAATAATATAAAAACAAAACTAAAATAGTTGGATCTGCCACTGATCATACATCTGGATCATTTTTTGTTGGAGATCGACAGTCTAAACTTGAATTTTGTTGCAGACATTTTTCATAAAACTAGTTGCAGGCTGCAAAAGTTTCTTAGACAGACTGCACTTTGAGCACCCTTATTATAGACTCTTTGTATGACATTGTATGTGTACTGCTAATTTATTGTTGTGATATTTAAATTCATGGCACAAAGTCTAGGCCTTTTGTCTAGGCTGAAAAGATTAGGCTTAGGTAAAGTTTAAACAACTGGTGATTGGATAACATTTGAATGCAAAACATTTTTATGTTGTTTCCTGATACATTAAATTGTGTAATTTACAAATTAAAGAAGTTGCTAATGCTAATTAACAATTTTTAAGGCAATCTCTTTTTAAGAGGAATCTGCCTCCAGCATCACACTAAGGTAAAAATAGAAAAATTTGATTACAGCAATCTATTAGATCATGTCAATAACCCGTGACCAGTTTTGACCTTATTGGGTCTCATCATGTCGGTGTAAAAAACACTCAGTAGAAAACATGCTGAAAAAGGACAAATTTGCCATTGGGTGCAAAAAAAGATGCAATACAAAACAATATGATACAGCAATACCTATATCATGGGGGTCTCATTTAAGGACACCCACAGATGACATTGACAACAAATCACATAAGACCTAATAGGGGTGTAGGATCATTGTTAAGATGTTATCATTTTACAAAATATAGAAGTTGCTGGTTGCTAATTAGCAATTTTCAAGGTGTTCTCTCATTAAGAGGGATCTGCCTCTAGCATCGCACTAAGGTAAAATAGAAAATTTTGCTCAGAAATGATTACCAACATTACACGGTACCATACAGCCATCTATTATATCACGTCAATAAGCCGCGATCAGTTTTGACCTTATTGGGTCTCATCAGGTGTGTGTAAATAATGCTCATTAATAGACATGCTGAAAAGCACAACTGTTGAATGACTAGTCTACTTTATAGTAGGCCTACACCACTTTTCAAAATGTTTTGCTAAACATTTCTGTCTTAAATGTTTTTGTAGACCAGTACCACTTACAAGTTACATGAAAATCGGGAGTGAAATTTTTGATAAAAATTTAAACAAGATCAGAAGTTCTATTATTGCTAATATGACAGTGAGTATACCATGCAGGCAAATCGCAGCATAGCCAGCCAAAAACCAGGAGAGGGGTGAAGCTTTTTTATGCTGCACTCTTTTTGGTAGTACTTTTTTTGTAAGAAACGGGGTATCAAGTGAATTTTATATGTGCTTAGTGAGGGGAGTAAAATTGCCTCTCTTAGTGGTACATCTTTGCTGATAAGATGCTGTAAGACTTGTAATAGAATTCGTTTGTTCACGTGTATGAGGTCATGCTCGGTTTGCATGTCTTTCATCAGAGTGGGCCACCACGACGGATAGACTGCTTAGCCCCCTCATCTGTCTGCCACATAAAGATGGAGGTATCCCGTTAAGTACCTTGCCCAAGGACACAACAAGCAAGCTTGCCAGCTTGTTCTTCACACTACCCCTTATGTGCTGAGCGCCAAGCAAGGAAGCTATGGATACCATTTTTTAAAGTCTTTTGGTATGACTTGACAAGGGAAATGAACCCCAGGTCTACCGACTACGAAGCGGACGCTCTAACCACTACACCATCATGCCGATTTTGTTGTAGAAGAACATAGGGTTGCCTTTGCTTTATGTTTTAACTCTTTTTCACTACTTATAAATTTACTTGACCAATGCAGGACAAGCTCTGGTTTAAAAGTCTGTTAACTTTACTGATGTGTAATTCAAGGGTATTTCAAAATTTATTGATTTTCTTGCTACCCTGATCCAAAAGCAAGTGTTTAAATGTAGACCCCTTATCAGTAATGTAATTCTAAAGAACGAACATTTATCGTCTGTGCTAGCTGGTTTTAAATAGTATGTTTCTATCAGTTTAACTCCAACGATGCTGGGAAAAGCTGCAATAATGTTATCTTTACCAACCTCGGAAGCTCTTCGAGTGTTGGCTGATCTTCAAACAGCATCAAAACCATTTGCTCTAGATTGTGAACTGCACCTTGTTTATCAGGTATGCACTTGTACATTGTAAATGCTGAAAAATTGTGAAAGTAGAATTAGGGAATATTTTGTGTAAGATTATTTTTAGCAACATTAATAATAGCTTCAGCTGCACGCCGTTCCTGAAAGTTATTGGTGAAAGCCAATTTAAGTCTGCGAGGATATAATTTTGGTGGAATGTTGGTCAGACATAAGTTGTGCATCTCTATACCTCCATGGACTTGATTCTGAGCTCTAATTAAATCTTGCTTTCAGGAATCTTATTTCCTGCAGTGTAAGTTTACTTTTGTTGAATAGGCTATAAATGGCAATGGAGCTGCCCAATGCAGTTAAAGTCAAAACGTTAATTAACTTTGAAAGAAAAGCTCAGCAGAAGTCAGCTCTACTGAGTCTGAAACAATTTTCTGCTTTATTGTGATTTTTAGTGTCTCTTTAAGTTGAATTGTTTTTTATTTGAGGATCCTTTCATTGTTTTGTGGACACTGAACCCTGATACAGAATATAGATACAATCCGATTGATTTATTGGAAAAGCATTGTCTAAATGAATTTAATTTATTGAGAGTAAATTTTTAATTGCAATTTAATGTAATATGAAACAAAAAGCTCGTTTAATTGTATCTTAAATTTTTTTTGAAAGGTTTCATTTGATGCTGAGCACCTGTTTTTGCGCTTCATTTTGATGTTTTATTATTTTGTGAATGACTCTAAAATGGCTTTTGATTACGGTTAGACATTCTCCGTATGAGAAACCATTTATCTTAAATAATGTTAAAACTCCGTGGAATGCTTTTTTGTTTCATTGTAATGATTTTTAGCATTTTGGCAGGTTTTATTCGATTCTACATGAAATATGAAACGAATGCAAATGACCGTTTTGAAACTTGGGTGGATGCTTTTGCTTCTTTTTTCAAGTTATGAAGAAACTTAGAAAAGAACTGCAGAATCACTTTTTATGGAATGTGTTTGGAAAAGTTGAAATGCCTCACGAAATAAGGTTAATCGAAAATTTCCGAACCAGACGATGTTGCGAATGTGTTACTGATGCGATGATCGTTTATGACAAACCTTCAGATTTTGCATCAAACTTTTATCAGCAAGTTAGCTTTTTAGTTGCTGATGCTATCCTATCGATCAGTGGTAACGCTTTTCGTTTTGATGCCAAATGTGTTTTAAGTTTAGAGGTTGATGCGCATCTATTAGTCTACTCACTCGCCACAGAAGAACTGACATTTCTACATCTATTTATCTACATTTATATTAAATATTTCCTTTGTTGCAGCATGGCTTTATCGGAATCAAACAGCATAGCGATAGATGTCAAACAAGTCTACATGTTGAGCAGTGAGCTGTATACGCGTAAGCAATCTCTCCAATCAGAAGCAAGGAAAACTATTTAGTGGGAAGAAAATTTAACCTCATGAGCGCATCAGAGCTTCGTGAAGTAAGATTTGATATTTTCTGTGGTAATATTCAAGGTATCATAGTTGTGTTTATTTAAGCTATTATCCTCGGCTGACGTAGTTCTAAAACAATCGTTTCTCATGTTTGTTTTTAGTTTTGTCTTGCAGACTGGCAAAAGAGCAACAATGACACTAACCTGTAAACAGTGCAATTCAGCAATTCACTTAAATTGCTAGCATGTTGTTGTTGCTACCCGACCCCTTCCGAGGGATGGGACATGAAGGAAGACCATGGAGCCCCAGAAACCGGGCAACTTCCCAGGGCTGGACCAGAGGTCATAGAGAGACAGAGAGTCGCTGAAGAGAGAGTAGCACAAAGAGTGCGTAGCTTGACAGTGCAGAATGAGATGAAAGGTGTTCAAGGAAGGGTGTCTGCAGGAAGAGAGAGAGAGAGAGAATTTATTTGATTTGCTTTGCGCACCGACACAATAACCAGATTGATAATACACACAAAAAAAATCACTAGTAGCAAAAACCAGGGAGCATCGAGGAACCTTTCGGTTATCGAGTCGAGATACTCCCTGATCTCAGCAGATTGAGGTATAAGCGAGATGTATTAAGTGGCACTTATAATTTGAGTACATTATGTAAAAAAAAAGTGTTGGGTTCAAGTTTTTATCAAATGATAAAAAGAAATAAAAATAAAAAAAAGGAAACGAAACAAACAATAACCATAAATATTTTTTACACAATCAAAAGCTTTTGCAAGCGTTAATATTGATTTAATAATTTTAGTTTATACGCTTTTTTAAAAGAAACCCAGTGCATGCTCTTTAATTTGGATTCAAGGTTACCCCACAGCTTTGAACCTCTGTGAGAAAATAGTTTTTGGCTAAATAATTTATTTATTCGGGGGCGGTAGTAAGTAGTCGAATTAATTAATCTCGTTTCATGTTGATGAATAGTATTTAACTTACGAAAAGAATGGTAAAAGTTTTTAGGTAATTGACTATGATGGAGTTGATACATAAATTTAGCTAACTCAAGTTGATATATGTCTTCTACTTTTAATACTTGAAGTTCTTTATACATTTGTGAAGTTGGCGTATATAAGTTTCGAAACAATATTATTCTCAAAATTTTATTAAGCCTTACTCGAATTATTTCTTGTGAAGTTTTATTTGCTGTTGCCCACGCAGTAATTCCATATTGAATTCTGCTGTATACAAGACTATAGTATAGCATGCAAAGGGTTTCTCTTGAAACAAAATTGCGCAATCTGTAAAAGAGTCCTGTGCATCTGGCAAGCTGCGTAGACAAATAATTTATTTGCGACGTCCATTTGAGATTATCGTCAATGAATAACTCAAGGTATTTAACAGTATGCACTCTATTAATAGTAATGCCGTTAAGAGCTACTTTAAAATTACAATGACAAGTTTTAAGGGGTTGCTTGTTTATTAACATGTAGTTAGTTTTTGAAAAATTTAGGGATACCTTATTTTGACAGAGCCAGGAGTTAACTTTTGTGAGTTCTATTTGAACTTTGTGTTCCAGGTTTTTCAGATTGTTATCAGCCATCATCAAGCAGGTGTCATCGGCAAATAATGTGGTGTCAAAATTGGAAATCAACGAAATGTCATTAATGTATAACAAAAAAAGTAGCGGCCCAAGGCAAGATCCCTGGGGTACCCCACATGATACTTTAGTATATGAAGACATAAATTTACGTACATTAGTATATTGATATCTATTTTTTAAGTAGCTGGTTAATAAATCCAGAGGTTTACCACGAATTCCAAAGTTACGATACAATTTATCTAAAAGAATGTCATGATCAACCGTATCAAAAGCCTTTGATAAATCCAAAAACAAACAGCATGTATATAAATTTTGATCAATATTGTTTATAAACTTGTCATATATTGAGTTGATTGCAAATATAGCTGAAGAATTTTTCCGAAAGCCAAACTGATTTTCACAGAGCAGTTCATTTTTTTCAATAAAATTAATGATGCGGGAGTAAATTAATTTTTCTAAAATTTTATCAAATTGTGATAAAATTGATATGGGACGATAATTAGAAGCTTCCTTACGATCACCCTTTTTAAAAATTGGAATAACTTCAGCAATTTTCAAGCAGTTTGGGTAGACGCCTTTACTAAAGCAATCGTTTATCAATTTGCAAAGAAAAGGAGATATTACTGATTTACTAATTTTTATAAATTTAGTTTCGGCGTCTGTATACCTGGTTGCTTTTGAATCTTTAAACGAGTCGATAATATTATTTATTTCGTTTGGATACGTTGGAGTTAAGAAAAAAGAATTGATTGTGCCTGTCGGCGCTGTTGCATTCGTATCCATGTCAACTTCAGGAATGGTTTCAGCCATTTTTTTCCCTATGTTGGCAAAGTGTGCATTGAGATTTTCAGAAATAGTAGCAGGATTAGTTATCACCTCACCTGTTTTTGTGTTGAGTTGGTTAATGTCAACTTGTTGTGAAGGTTTTAAGTTTACTAATTCATTCACTATTTTCCAGATTTTACCGCCATTACTTTTGTTCTCAATTATTAATTCATTGTAGTATTTTTGTTTCTCTTTTTCAATCGTTCGATTTAAAACATTACGATACGTTTTATAGTTTTTGTATTTTGTTTCGTCATATGTTTTACAAATTGATTTGTACAACTTATGTTTGGTTTTAATTGAACAGAGAAGACTAGAGGATAACCATGGTTTAGTCTTTAGTTTCCTTTCTTTCCTGGTAGCTAATTTAAGCGGGGCGTGTTTATTTATCACACTCGTAAAAGAATTAATAAATTGTTCGAATTGATTATGGATTGTAGAGTCAAATGACGATAAAGATGCATTTAGAGTTTGGTTTAAGTCTTCAATAAAGTGTTCAGCTTTAAAATTTTTCATATCTCGTTTCCATACTTGGCGAGCGTTATTTTTGAAATGCTTTACACAAGGAATTAAAGCGAAAACAGGATAGTGATCAGAAATGTCGCTAATTGCTATGCCTGGCATAAGCTGGTTATTTAGGTTGTTGGAATAGATATGGTCCAATAATGACTTTGAATTTTTGCTCACTCTTGTTGGTTGATTTATTAGACACTTTACCGCGCTGCCTATTAAATCATCCGCATATGTTTTGATGCGATTGTTAGATTTTATTTTAGTTAGGTCAATGTTGAAGTCTCCTAACACGTAGAATTCAGATTTTTTAGAATTAAGTTCATGAAAGATGTTCGTCAATGCTCTGGAAAATAGCTCAATTTGCTCCACTGTTTGGACAGGATGGCGGTAAACAACGCCTACAATTAGTTTTTTTTGTTAATTTCTATTTCTATCCATAAATTTTCAACCGAAGACAAATCAATGTTAATAGTAGGTTTTAAATTATAAGAAATAGAACTTTTTACATAAATTCCAACACCGCCAGCAGACGTATGACTATTACGGTGAATAAATTGGTAGCCATCTAGTTCAATATTACTGTAAATCATATTTTCTTTAAGTTTGGTCTCAGATACTGCAACTACATCAGGTTTACGGTTTAAATCAGTAAGGTAGTGCGATAATTTGTCAATATTTTTTTGTAAACTTCTCACATTAAAGTGAATCATGAACAAGTGATTAGATTTACTTTTTGAGCAGAGCAAATTATTAATAGAGTTATGATCGTCATAGTAATCACTTGGCATAGAATATAAATCGTTATAATCTAGCTCTGCATCTACATCAGGTAAATTATTTGATACGTTTAAATTTTCAGTTTCAATGGTGTTAACAATGGTGCTAGCACAACCGAAAATTGGTGGCAAACCTGGGCTTTGATCGACAGGTGTTTGATTGCAGCAAAACGAGTTTGAAGAATTCTTGTAATTGCTATTTACAAAAAATTGATCGCAATCAACACAGTTTCTGTAACCTAAACTGTTGTTGCATTGATTGACACCTGCTTTGCAACTGTTAGTTACAGAGGCGTAATTTTGATTTAATTTACAGTTTCCACTACTATTATCAGTAACATCATAAAAGGTCACGTCGTTTTCGTTGTCAGCATGGGATTTATCAGTAGGCAATCTGATAAGCTTTTCAGCAGCTGCATTGCACTCATGGTTGTTGTCAAAGATTGCGCAATGATGTACAGGTCCATTGTTATCATCAACACAGTCATTTTTTAATTTATAAGAGGCCATAATTTAACAGAAAAAAAAACGATCTTGATAAGCAATTTGAATACGAAAAACATTATTTGAAGTCAGATTTCGCTGAGCATTCAATATTAAATTTCAATGGAGTATAATTAAGTTTATCAAAATCTATGTCCATTCCATATTTAAATAAGTCGTCAGGTGAATCGATTGTTAGCCAATTTCCCGTACCTGTGTCTCTTTCATTGTTGGTGATCGTTCCTGCTTCCCGTGCTGACCGCTTCATACGTATTTTTCCGTTGATGGTATGAAAGAGAATTAATTTATTTTTAGCAACTTCTTTTACATATTTTAACATTTTTGGTCGCAAGGAAGTCAAATCTTCCGTAAGATAAACACCATTGAAGTTGGGATGAACTTTCAATTTTGATTTTTTATACATAAATTCCATTCTTTTTTTGTATGAAGCAAAGCGCACAATCACAGGCCGTGGTTTCGCTTTTGGACCTTTCTTTTTTTTGCCAAGTCGATGTACCCTCTGAATATCCAGCTCAGGGTTGAGCTCAACATTCAGGGCTTTGGCCACATTTGTTACAACTTCTTCACCATCATCCCTTTCATCATTTCTTTCAGCTACTCCAAGGATTCTAATATTCTCTCGTCTACCATATTGTTCAACTTCGTCTACTTTAAAAAACGTTGTATTGACAATTTGTTTTAGTTTTTCATTTTCAGTTTTGATTTCCTCATACTTCAGTTTGCTTTCTTCTACTTCTTCTTTTAAGTATTCGACTTCTTCAACTAGTTTTTTGATTGTTAGGTTAATTTCAGTAAGTTGTTGTCTGTCCTCGTCGTTAAAACCTGAACTCAATTCATTTCGATTAGTTCTGTTTTTTGGGCTCATATTGCCAGATCAGTGCAAAAAAAACACGTCCGTTCGCTACAACTGCAGAGTTAGAAGGATTTGTTTACCCTGGCTAATCTTCGTACCGCTGGGGTTGTCTCAAAGACACACGAGGGAACCTGTGTGTCGAAGAATTTCGATGAGACCGTACGCCTTCTGTCCGAGAAAAAAATGAATGGATACGAGAAATAAGAGGAGAGAGGCTACAAGAGATTGCAGAGGGCACGAGTAGCGCTCTCCGTCTGGTCAGCTTATCAGCTGCGTCGTTCCCCGGGAGAAACGAGTGTCCGGGGACCCATTGCAGTTTGATAATACAGGAGGAAAGAGAAGACAGTTTCTGCAGGGTGGCGAGGACAGAGCCAGAGAGGAGGAGAAGAGAAATGGCAGACTTGTCAGTGCTGCCGAAACCAGCGAGGAGCTTGCAGAATAACGCAGTCTTCAGCAGAAAAAATTGAGGATACTGGGCATGGCGAAAAGAAAAGAGTGGCCTCAGTGCCACCGAGAGAGCTGTTGGCAAATACGCCAGAGCCGCTTTTTGCAAAATGAAAAGGAGCAGAGCCGTCTGTCCAGATTGTTGCGTTCTAGCTATTTTGAGGCGTATACCAAATTATATCATAAGCCTCATAAATCCGGCGTTAATCAACTAAAAACGCCTGGAAAGAATAATGATTGTATTCTGGTGCTTCCGGCTAACATTAAACTAACGCGCAGTTATCAAGCAACAAATTACCAACAACGTTTATATCTGACGCGCTACAAATTTACATTATTCTTCCCCCTTAGTAATCAACCGGATCACCATATGGTTGAGGGGAATGCCTTTGTTTACCGTGGCTGATCTTCGTACAGCTGGGATTGTCTCAATGAAATTTTCAGAGGTGTTGTCAGGAGCAATATTAAGGGTTCCGGATTCACATATTAATGACTCATCTGTTCCCGCACAATCATGTAATTCAGCCACATCTTTGTCATTTATTGGATTTAATTGGTTCTCTAAGTTTTTCGAGCCATGGGATCTGGGTGGGCATGGCGCCAAATCTTTTAGAGATACCGTGGCTTCCCTATCATCATCAAATCTAATACGTGCAAAACATGGATTTGCTTCAATTAGGTTAACTTCGCGAACCAAAGCGTCATGTTTGTTCTTCCGCACAAAGTTTCGCATCAAAACAGGTCCAGGATGAGTGAGCCAAGTGGGTAACGACAAATCACAACAAAATTTTCTATGAAAATGGAAAAAGAATTCGTGGGGAGAGGCATTGATTGCAGTACGCAACAAAGATCGAAGCGAATGTAAAACGCTTGGTAATACAGACTTCCAGCGTTTAATCGGCAGGTTTTGAGATTTGAGTGACAAACGTACGGAGCGCCAGGTTACTCCATTGTATCTCTCCATTTGAGAATTTTGTGTGGGATGGTAGACAGAACAATGACTAGTAGCAATGCCTCGTTCCGTGAAGAAATGCTTTATCTCACGTGACAAGAAAGTAACTGCATTGTCAGAGTGAACACAACTGGGTACGCCACATAATGTAAACAAATCATTTAAACATTTAACGGTTTCAAAATAAATATTGGGACTGGGGTAACGAAAAGAAAATCGAGAAAATTTATCAGCAACTACAAGTAAATACATATTTCTGGTACTAGTAGGCAGTGGTCCTTTAAAGTCGATTGCAATACGTTCAAAAGGCTGGGTAGCCTTTATAAGTTTATTTTAATACTATTTTGTGAAATATAAAATCGCGGTTTTAGCTCCGCGCAGACTCGACAGGAAGAGCAGGTCCTTTTAGCATCCTCCATCAAAAATGGAAGATTTTTAGCACGAACATAGTGCGCTAGCCGTCTAACAACAGGATGACACGAGTTTTGGTGCAATTCTTGTAGAGTAAACGTGTAAACCGAAGCGCAAACCGCACGGTAAAAGCATCAGCGGCAACATTATCACGACCAGGTCGAAATTTTATAGTGTACGAAAACGATGCTACTTCTAAACGCCAACAATATATTTTGTTGTTTTTTATTTTTCTTCGTTTTCGATTGTCCAGCATAAAGGCAACCGACTTTTGATCGGTAATCTAGGTAAAATGCTGTCGGGCAAGTAATGTTCCCATTTTCGAATAGCTTCCACAATTGCCGTGGCTTCTTCTACCGCCGGATAACGACGTTCACTGCCACGGAGGGTTCGTGACATAAACGCCGCCGCACGTTCCGCCTGATTTAATGTTGCAGAGACAGCCGCGTAGGAGGCGTCGCACTCGACGACAAACGAAGCATTTTCGTCAATTGCTTGAAGAGATGCATTGGCAATGTCTTGTTTCAAGGATTTAAAATGCTTCACTGCTTCTAAGCTCATCGGAAAGCTTGTAACACTTTTCAGTCGAACTATTTTGTCAGAATAGTTGGTAACCCATTTCGCGTTGTAAGCAAAAAGCCCCAACATTCGCTTCAAGGATTTTGCGTTATTGGGAAGAGGCAGGCCCAACAAAGAATGCAACCTTTCAGGATCAGGTCTAATAATTCCGTTCCCAACCCGATATTCTAAAATACTGATATCCTAAAATACTGTATACTGTTTGTCACTCTCCAGGATGGGGATTCGGTGATACGCGCTCTTGAGATCAAACGTTGAAAGAACTCTGAATGCGGACAGCTTATTGACAAGATCGTCATTGCGAGGTAAAGGATATGCATCCAGTTGAGTGAACAAATTGACCGTTTGTGAATAATCGACACAAAGTCTTTTCTTTCCACACTCTTTATTATGTACCACCAATACTTGCGCTCTCCATGATGAGACACTGGGGCGAATTATGCCGGCAGAGTGTAATCTATTTACCTTTGCAGCAATAAACTTTTGGTCTGCAGCATTGAAGCGTCTTGACTTTGTGACCACTGGACGGCAATCACTAAGCAGATTGTTAAAAAGTGAAGCGGGTTTGATTCCCAATTCGGGCATTGCATTTAAGTGGTTAATCTTTGGCACAAACAAATCTGCTTTAGAACCGTTGTATTGAAAGACGACTCGTTTGTTCTGGCTTTGAAAATCACCTCCCAATAACAAATTAGTACACAAATTTTTCATAATTCCGACACTCACTTGCTGATAAGTTTCATTTTCTGTAACTATGTCCACAACGCACCGTCCCAAGATCTCTCCTTTTAAGTTGGACGAGGCCAGACCAACATTTGTCTTGCATTATGGAGCTTAATGGCTTTGACCGTCTTATCGTTGATGAAACTAAGCGAACTTCCTGAATCGATCACCGTAGATAGTTCATACCCATTAACAAAAGAAGAAATGGTGGCGTGATATGAACAAGAAGGTGCTGGCTGTATCGCACATGATTGTTGTTTTAACGATGATGTGGACACCATGTCTCTACCAGAGAACAATTACTCTTGCAACACCGCGAAAAATGTCTCTTTTTTTCTGACACTTAAAGCAAATAAAATTGCGAGCGGGGCAATTTTTCCTCAAATGAAGAGTCTTGCCTCCACAGAAGAAGCAGGTTTTATTTATCGTTGCTAGGGAATCCTGAGTACTTTGTCCATGTTGCAAAGATGCCTCATTGGACAATCCTGGTGGTACAGACATAATCTGCACTCCGCTGTCCTTTTCATAAACTTGTAAATGTCTTTGTGCCATTTCTAAGGCACTAATCTGAGCAAATGCTGTTTGTAAATCCAGCTCTCGATTCTCTAAGAGACGTTGGCGAATGGAGGTAGATGTCAATATGTTAATAAAGTAATCACGGGCCATTTCTTGCCGATACTCCTCACCTGTAACCGCCCGAAAGTTACGTTCCTTACTTAGGCTCTGTAGGTTCTGTAAAAATTTTGTCCTGGTTTCTGTTGCACTGTTGCCAGGATATGTCTAGCAAATATAATTTTAGGTGCTTTTACGTACATGTTCTTCAGCGTGTCGATTGCATCTTCATATGTATCACAATCTTCGATGAAATCAAACACTTTAAAATCTACCAGACTAACGAGTATTCTCAATTTATTTGCAGCTGGCCCTTCGCCCCGTATTTCAGCGAGCGCCTCGAAATAGTTTTCAAGAGTTTTAATCCAATGCTTCCACTTCTTGGAAACTTGAGGGCTATCTGGATCAAGGCTAAGTCGATCGGGCTTTACCACTTAATCCATTAATTTAGTTGATTAAATTGTTGCGTTCTAGCTACCTCGACGCATATACCAAATCATAGCATAAGCCTCATAAATCCGGCTTTAAACAGCTAAAAACGCCTGATATCTAAAAACATAAAAAGAAATAGAACATATGCAAACAAAAACGTCTAAACTAAAGATTTAAACTGAAGCACTAGTAAGACTAACAAAAGCGACTTAATACTGAACTGATATGAAATGTAACTGTAACAAAAAAACAGTGATTGGATCCTAGTGCTTCAGGCTGACATTAACTAACGCGCAGTTATCAAGCAACAAATTACAAACAACGATTAAACTTGACGCGCTACAAATTTACATCACAGATCACCACCTCCTGAGGGGAGAGAGAGTCAAGGTGAGCGAGAGCCGCATCTTGACGGGTGAGAAAAAGGGATCATAGCGGGAGCATGAAGAGGAAAGGGAGGACTCTACAGTGAAGGAAGGCAGGCTCCAAGGAGGAGAGGGAGAGCAAGCAAAGTGAACATCCCTTGAAGAAGTAAAAGGAAGCATGAGCGGGTAAGTAGACACTAAAGCTCTTCAGGAGGATCTGCAGAGTCTTGGTTTTATTCCAAGTCTGGGTGGGGATAGAGGTTAGAGGTTAGCTTGGTGGTGATCCACTGAGAAGAAAGAGGCTTCACATTTGCTCGGATTGAGAGGAAGACACCAGTATTCAGACCAGCGATTCAATCGAAACAGAGTTCCTTGTGTGGCCTCCATCGCAGTAAGGACCAAAGGGAAGGAGGACCAAATGGCCAGGTCGACAGCACAAAGAGAGCAGCTGACGGAAGAAGGCAGAGAAGCAGAAAAATCATTGATAAAAAGAGAGAAAAGTATAGGGCCAAAAACGGATCTTTGCGGAACACCTCGACCGACTCAAATGAAACGATTTTTGTGATTTTGAAAAACCACGCAATCGCGCCCATCAGAAAGGTAAGATTGAGTCCAACGAGCAAAGCATGGAGGGAGGCCAGCCGAAATGAGTTTGTGAAAAAGAGTGGGGTGCCAGACAGAGTCGAAAGCTTTGGAGAAATCGATAATAGCGAGGATCGTCCGAGAGCTTGGCCTGGTTTTGTTAAACCCATCCGAAATGGACTGAGCTAGGAACAGAATTTGATGTAGAGTGGACAGTCCAGGGTGGAAAGCGGTCTGGCGGGGAGAGAGAGAATGGAATTAGATTATAGAAAGGAGAGTAGAAGCGATAGAATGATGCGTTAAAACAGCTTTGAGACGCAGAAGATAAAAGAGATAGGCCGGAAGGAAGCAGGAGAGTCGAGAGACAGTCCCATTTCCTATAAGGAAGGAAAGGAATGTAAAGCCAGGAAAGATTAAAAACGTAGATGTGAAAAGATCCATGCTAGAGCGAGGAAGGTGCTTTAGCATGGGATAGGCAACTTTGGGCCAATGGCAGAGAACGAGGAGAAGTTATGGGCAGCCGCAAGAAGTTCAGCAGGGCAGAAGGGGGAGCAAAAGGACGAGTGAGACTTTTCAGGGCACGTGGTTCGGCGGAGCTCGGAAAGGTGGCTTCTGGTTCTACTACCCAGGGCCTTTGGCTGGGAGACAGAATAGTGGGATCTCACGTAATCGGCGTAGACCGAAGCCCACTCCCTGGGAGAGGAACAGTTGAGAAAGTTCAAATAGGAGGAATATGAGGAAGAAGAGCCAGTGACAGAACGAAGGAGAGAGTACACCAATTTAGGGTTAGATTGAGATAAGAGAGAAGAGCAAGTCGCCTGTTATGGCTCAACCTTGGCCTTGGCGATGACAGACGAAGCACGTTGGGAAACGGAGATGTAAGCTTGACGATCTTCATTGCTTGCATGAGCTGCTGCGAAAGTCTTACGTCTTTCACTAACGGCTTCTTCCACTTCAGCGGACCACCAGGCTTTAGCACGATGCGGCCCAAAGGAATGGAAGATTTGGCCGCATTCAGTGCCAGAGAAGTAAAGAGAGCAGAAGCAGAGAAAAGAGAAAGAGAGAAGTATTCCTCTGCAGAAGGACAGTGAGAATCAAAGTAAAAACAAAGTCATCTCAGTGAGTTTTCTGAAAATTGAAGGAAGGGGTACGTTCTTTGGGGTGAAAGACCAGAAACAAAGGGATGGTTAGTAGAATTGTAGGTGATCAAAATCCAGGTCCAGAAACACTTCCCAGGAGCAAGACAGGCCGAGAGAGGAGAGCGCAAAGGAGATATCAGGAAAGTAGCGACTGCCAGACGGGCGAGGGAGAAAAGTAGGTATGTGAGGGTCATTGAGGCAAAGGAGGTCAGAAGAGATGACCCAATCGAATACTTCCTCTCCATGGGGGTCGGAAGTACCCTTTAAGTCTCATAAGTGTAGTGGCAATTGAAGTCCCCCAGAATGAAGAGGTTTTTGAAGGATGGAAGTATGGAGGAAGAAAAGGAGACGGTTCTGTTATCTATCGGTAAGAGCGAATAGGGGGAGCATAAACTTTAAGGAATGAGAGCGAGGAGGAGTTGTTTAGAGAGATGTTGACCCTTACATAATCAGAGTAGGGTCAAGCATAGAAAGAGAGGCGAAGAAAGTTTAGAGAAGGGTAAGCCCTGCTTGACGAATATTATAACGTTACTGCTAGCGTGCGTGGCATCAGGAGAGAGAATGCCAGACCTGGAGTGGGTGCGATAGAGAAAATTCTCTACTCGCAGGGTAGAGAATCCAGGAATTCGGAAAGAGGAAGATGAGCTAAGATTGGATTCCTGGATACAGATAAGGTCAACAAGATGGGACCAAAGAAAGTAGCAGTTCAGTGCTTCTGGTTCGGAGATCCCTAGCATTCCATTGAAGAACCCTGAGGAAGTCAGGGAGGAAGAGAAAGCAGGAGGTGTAGAAGGACAGCCACAAACATGAAGCGGTGGTAAAGGTGCAGAGGGATAAGATACGAGGTTGGCGGAAGGGGGATAAGAGATTTGAAGGCCAGCGTGGGGCGGGAGTGCTGCATTAGCAGAGGGCGCCACATGGGCCAGATTGAACAGTGGAGGTATACAAGCTGGAGGAGTCCAAAGAGGAAGTCACGGTGTTGGTAGGTGTGGGATCGCCAGAAGAAACAAGGACGCAACAGGTGGGGGAAGCTCCAGAAGCGAGAGCTGCCAGGAGTTCTGAATCTAGAAAAGGAGAGCAGTGAGCATCTTAAATCGATCCATTTGGAGCAGGTGCAGCATTGCACTGACTTACCCCGCCAGGTCACATTTCCATCGCACACTGAACAGGAAAAGACAGGGCCAGGGTTAAGATGAACGTTGCCGCTCATCAGGAAAAGAAGAATGAAAAGACGAAAACTGGTAGAGCAGTGCAGGAGAAGAGAGAAGACAGATGTCCGATTTCAAAAAGGCTGTAATTTCAAAGAGGCTGCTCTTCTGTGGTCGTTCAGAGGGCAGGCAGCACGGCGAAAAAATGATTTGTGCGAGGGGAGTACCCGTGGTAACTGGGACTCTCGGAAAAGCCAATAGCTATCTCGATCCAACCCAAACGAGATCGGGGACTGCACCACCACGTTGATGCGGCTGTTGATTGGTGCCGACTTTCAGACCTGTTGTTGTTGATTACCCGACCCCTTCCGAGGGATGGGGGTATGGTGGAAGATCATGGAGCCCCAGAAGCCGGGCAACTTTCCAGAGTCTGGACCAGAGATCGTAAAGAGACCAACAGTCGCCAAAGAGTGAGCGGCGCAAAGAGTCCGTAGCTGGACAGTGCAGTATGAGATGAGAGATGTCCTGGGACGAGTGTCCACAGGACCTGCAAGAAGGATTCTCGATTCTGCCAATCCTAGAGAGATAGGAACCTAAAAGAAGGCTGTGTCCGTTGCAGCGAAGACGAGAGAGGACACAACGAGCATGACGAGGGAGCACAAGTTCCTCAGTGGAAATTGAGGGAACCTGTGTGTCAAAATACTTCAATGAGAAAGCACGCCTCCAGTCCGAGAAAAGACGAGAGTAGATAGGAGAGGTAAGAGGAGAGAGACTAAAAGGGATTGCTGAGGGTGCAAGCAGCGCTCCCCGTCTTGCAAGCTCATCAGCTGTGTCGTTCCCCGGGAGAAACGAGTGTCCGGGGACCCATTGTAGCCTGATAGAACAGGAGGAGAAAAAAGACAGTTTCTGCCAGATCTGCCACAGAGTTTGAGATAACAGGAACGGTGGATCAAAGGACAGGGTGGCGAGAACAGAACGAGAGTCAGACAGGAGAAGAAGAGAAGAGAAATGGCAGATTTCTTGGTGTTGCCGAGACCAGCAAAGAGCGTGCAGAATGGCGCAGGCTTCAGCGGAAAAACTGGAACAAACTGGGCCTGCCGAAAAGGAAAAAGTAGCCTCAGTGCCACATAGAGAGCAGTTGGCAAGTACGCCGGAGCCGCCCTTGCCGAAAGGAAAAGGAACAGAGCCGTCTGTCCAGAGTACCAGGTCATGAGGGGGGGAGAGTCAAGGTGGGCGAGAGCCGCACCTTGGCGAGAGTGAGGGGGATCAGAGCGAGAGCATGGAGAGGAAAGGGTGGACTCGACCGTGAAGGATGGCAGATTTCAAGGAGGACAGGGAGGGCAAGCAACAAGAGCCTCCCTAGAACAAGTAGAAGAAAGCATGAGCGGGTGAGTGGACGCAAAAGCTCTCCAGGACGATCTGCAGAGTCTTGGTTTCACTCCAAGTCTGGCCAAACATGAGATGGGAAAGGAGGTTGGGAGACGAAGAGCCCGCTCATAAGAAAAAAGGCTGAAGTGAGGCATAGTGACTCGTAGGGGAGGTAAAGATGCTTCGGTGAGTAGTAGAGGGATAGGGGACGACGAGAGGCAGCCGGTGATAGCGCGACTGGCCGCTCGGTGGAGGCGTTCCAATTTGGTAACATTGGTAGCGCTTAGGAAAGAAAACCATCCGGGTGAAGCGTAAGTGAGAAGGGACCGAAAAAAAGATTTATACAGAACAGAGAGCGACTCCTTAGAGGGGCCCCATGAGGAAGCAGAGATACAGCGTAAGGCCTTGAGACGTGGGAAAAACTTGGCCTTCAGCGAAGATACATGCTTAGAAAAGGAATGAGTGTGGTCGAAGGTGACCCCGAGAAAAGTTGGAGTGGCATTGAAACGGAGGCGGGAGCCAAGTAGGAGGAGATTGGGCTGGAGGTTAGCCTGGTGGTGATCCACTGAGAAGAAGGAGGCCTCACATTTGCTCGGATTGAGAGGAAGACACCAGTACTCAGACCAGCGTTATAATCGAAACAGAGCTCCTTGTGTGGCCTCCACCGCAGTAAGGACCGAGGGGGAGGAGAACCAAATGACCAGATCGTCAGCATAAAGAAAGCAGCTGACGGAAGAAGGCAGAGAAACCGAAAGATCATTAATGAAGAGAGAGAAAAATATAGGGCCAAGAACGGATCCTTGCGGAACACCTCGACGGACTCGTAAGGAACGGCTTTTGTGATTTTGAAAAACCACACAAGCGCGCCCATCAGAAAGGAAAGATTGAGTCCAACGAGCAAAGCAAGGAGGGAGGCCAGCCGAAATTAGTTTGTGGAAAAGATCGGGATGCCAGACAGAGTCAAAAGCTTTGAAGAAATCGATAGTAGACAGGATCGTCCGAGAACCCGGCCTGAGTTTGTTAAACCCATCCGAAATGGACTGAGAAAGGTACAGAATTTGATCGAGTGTAGACCGTCCAGGGCGGAAACCGGCCTGGCGGGAAGAAAGAATGGAATTAGATTCCAGAAAAAAGAGAAAACGGGATAGAATGATGCGTTCAAACAGCTTTGATACGCAGGAGGTGAGAGAGATAGGCCGGAAGGAAGCAGGAGAGTCGAGAGGTTTTCCCATTTTATGTATGGGAATAATGGAAGATGTCTTCCAGATGGAAAGAAAGGAATGCAAAGTCTAGGAGAAATTGAAGATGTAAAGAAGAAAATCCATGCCAGAGCAAGGAAGATGCTTTAGCATGGGATAGGCAACTTTGTCTGGACCAGTGGCAGTGGATGAGGAGAGGTTGGAGGCAGCCGCAAGAAATTCAGCGGGAGAGAAGGGAGAGCAAAAGGACGAGTGAAACTCCACAGAGCACGTGGCTCGGCGGAGCTCAGTAAGATAGCCTCTGGCTCTGCTACGCAGGGCCTTGGGCTGAGAAACGGAAAAGTGAAACCTCAGGTAAGCGGCATAAACCGAAGCCGAATCCCTGGGAGAAGAACAGTTAGGAAAGTTAGGAGAGGAGGAAGACGAGGAAGGAGAGCCATCGGTAGAGCGAAGAAGAGAGTGCACAGATTTAGGATTAGATTTAGGTGAAAGAGAAGTGCAGGTCGTCTGCCATGCCTCAGCCTTGGCCTTGGCAACGACTGACGAGGCGCGTCGAGAAGCAGAGATGTAAGCCTGGCGATTTTTATCACTTCTGTGAGCGGCAGCAAAAGCTCTGCGTCTTTCACCAACCGCTTCTTCCACCTCAGTAGACCACCAGGCTTTAGGAGGGCGTTTGATGTGGCCAAAAGGAATGGAAGATTTAGCCGCATTCAGTGCCAGAGAGGTAAAGAGAGCAACTGCAGAGGAAAGAGAAAGAGACGAGTATTCCTCTGCAGAAGGACAGTGAGAGTCAAAGTAAGAGGCAAAGCCATCCTAGCGAGCTTTCTGAAAAATGAAGGAAGGGGGACGCTCGTTGGGGCGAAAGACCGGAGAGAGAGGGATAGATAAAAGAATTAGTAGATGGTCAGAACCCAGGTCCTGAAGCACCTCCCAGGAGCAAGGAAAAGCAAGAGTAGAGGGAGCAAAGGAAATGTCAGGAGAGGAGCGACTGCCAGAGGAGCAATGAAGAAGGGTTGGTGTGTCAAGGTCATTGAGGGGGAGGAGGTCTGAGGAGATGACCCAGTTGAATACATCCTCCCTGCGGGGGTCGAAAGTACCTCTTGAGTCCCAAAGCGGGTGATGGCAATTGAAGTACCCCAGAATGAAGAGATTTCTGGAGGAGGGAAGAATGGAGGGAGAGAAGGAATCGGTTCTGCCATCCGTTGGGGAGGAGCGAATAGGGGGCATACACATTAAGAAATGACACCGAGGAGGATTTGTTTAGAGAGATGTTGACCCCTACATAATCAGAGTAGGGATCAAGCAAGGAAAGAGAGGTGGTGGAAAGTTCAGAAAAGGATAGGCCCTGTCTGACGAAAATGACAACGCCGCCACTGGCGTGCGTGGCATCAGAAGAGAGAATGCCAGACCGGGAGTGGGTGCGATCAGAACGCAGAACAGAGAACCCAGGAATCCGGAAAGAGGAAGATGAGTTAAGATTGGATTCCTGAATGCAGATAAGGTCGACAGGATGGGATGAAAGAAAGTGAAGTAGTTCAGTGCTCCTGGCTCAAAGACCTCCAGCATTCCATTGAAGAACCCTGAGAGAGTCAGGGGGAGGAGAGGAGGCAGGAGGTGCAGAAGTATAGCCAGGAGCAAGGGACGGTGGTGGGGGGCAGGGGAAGGAGACATAAGATGGGCAGATGGGGGATAAGAAGTTTGGAGACGTGGGTGGGGCAAGAGTGCGACATTAGCAGAGGGGGCCGGATTCAACAGTGGTGGTATACGTGTCGGAGGAGTCCGAGGAGGGGGGAGTCACAGTGTTACGGCAAGGGGGCAGCTCCAAGAGTGAGAGCTGCCAAGAGCTCTGAAATTAGATAAAGAAAGTTGTGAGTACCTTAAATGAACCCATTTGGAGCAGGTGCAGCATTGCACTGACTTGCCCCACCAGGTCACATTTCCAGCGCACACAGAGCAAGGAAAGATGGGGCCAGGGTTAGGATGAACGTTACCGCTCATCAGGAGAAGAAGAAGAATGAGGGGACGAAGGAGGGCAAGAGTAGGGCAGGAGAGAAGAAAAAGTGAGAACAGGCGACCGATTTTAAAGATGCTGTGTGCTGCCCTTCTGCGGTCGTTCAGGGGGCAGCATAGTGAAAAAATGAGTGGGGAGTGCCCGGGGTAACTGGGACCCTCGGAAAGGCCAACAGCCATTTCGACCCACCCCAAACGGGGCCGGGGATCGCACCACCACGTTGAGGCGGCTGTTGATTGGTGCAGACTTTCAGACCTCGTTTGTAAAGTACGTTAAGTTGCCCAAGTTTAGCTTGGGCTAAGCAGCCTGTTTCTCAGCATAACTGTAAATCGCTTTTAAATTTGCTTCAAGCTCAACGGTTGGCATTTAGAATGCAATTTTAGCCAAACATAAACCAGCCAAAATATTTTTGTCTAATAGATTTTTTTACATAATTTCTTCAAAATTCTATTGGCAGCGCCATTTAAAACAATTATATCTGCTTCTCGATCCTGCCAGTTTTATTAAGGAATATACAAAAATTGTTGAATCACAGTAAAAGTGCTTTCGCGTGCTTATCCCATTTCCATAAAATTTTTTACAAACGATGCCTGCATGAAATTATTATGACTTCCACCTGACAGCTTACCAATGTAAGCAAAGAAAGTCGATTTTACGTTTTTTTTTTCCGTGATTGGGAGGTTCAGACGTGCTGATTCAGTGCATGTCCACCACTACACGCTCGCTTTCGAACCAGACATTTTGCTGGAGCAACGTTGCACTTTAAGTTCAGGATGCCCTTCCTGACATAGGTATAACCTATCTGTGTGTTAGATCAGTGCATTTGGTAGGTTTAGTATTCACACTTCGTGTGTGTCAGTGACCACTCGGGCCAGGTAACTAATAAGGTCTACCGTGCTGCCGGTACAAGTTGGACTAATAGGCTAAGCATTTTCTCGTTTGAATCATTTGGATTAGATGTAAATTTTAATTGTTTTGTTGCAGCTAATTATCACAAATGTGGAAAGTGTAAACGATGAAGAAACTCTGAAAACACATTTAAAAAGTAAACATCAAGGCAGAAGTATTATCAAGAAACATAAATGTGATTTTTGTTTATATTCAAGTGATTGTTTAAGTAGTTTTATATATCATTTGCTCACTCACAGTAATGAAAAGCCATTCGAATGTTCACTTTGTTGTAAAATGTTTTCTTGAAAAACTAATTTAAAAACGCACATTCGAATCCACACCCAAGAAACTCCATATGAATGCATTGAGAATGGTTAGAAGTTTAATCAGTCATCGAGCTTGATGAAACACAAACGCACTGTTCATGACAAAGTCCAACCACATGTTTGTGAAGTTTGTGGAACAACGTGTGATCTAGCTTTATTTATAACAAATGCATGCTAACTCACCCCAATGTCAAACCTCACAAGTGCAGAGAATGTTCTGCTGCCTTTAACGTTTGACTGCTTTACGTTGCCACATCATCGCACGTCATATAAGGAATTATTCTCACAATTGTTCACATTGTGGTAAAGGATTCGTGAGACCAAACCAACTGAAAAAACAATCCATTCGATGTTTCAGGAAATAAATTTTGTTTTTTAAACGATGTTTATGATGTTTAATGTTGATAAAGTTGTATTTGATGTTGTTTTATCCCGGTAAAGTAGAGAAGAGCTAGGCCTGACTGGTAGCGGTGTGACAACTTACCCCTGGTAGGGAAACACTGATTTGAATAGAAGAAATGTAGGTTTTAGAAACTTTGAATCAGTTGATCTTCTCTGTTTTCTGCAGCCTGCACAAGCTTCAGCTTCTGCCGAAAGATTTAATTAAACGAGGCATTTTTTTAAGTCTGAAAAATCATTAATTTAACAGAGCACCCGAATTCTAATTTGCGATAGATTAGGTGTAGAGTCATAAGATTTACTGAGGACCCCAACTCAAGTTCACGACTTTGTTGATCAACTTCTTAAATGCGATCAATTGATTTTGGTGTCCGAACAATGAAAGAGCATTTTTTGAAGCTGCACTTTTAAGTGCTTTCAGGGTTCATTGACCAATGGTCTAAGGTGCATTTTTATTGATGCTGTGCAAATGTAGTACCAAATCCAAATAACTTGTGAAATCTTTAAAAGTTAACTGCATACTTATCTACCCAACTTCCAGCCCAACGACAAAAGAGCTAAGCAGAATATCTTTCACCCTGTAGTTTTATTTTTAATTTTGAAGTCGGTAAGACAAACATTAGAATATTTTTCTTCCGCTAGCTGGCGCTCCGCAACGCATGTGTAGTTGGATCATACAACAGATTTTTCTGAAAAAGATCGTTAGAATGAAGAAGTTGCCATGTCAGGCTATAGCAAGGAGAGACAACTTGATGCAATTTAGGTCGAGTACGTGCGTTGATATACACGCATAAAGCTTGACACGCCTAGCCCCAATTTTTCAATACCTTAAAACAGAATTATTTCTGTGCTTTGGTAGCATACGTGCGTTAATTTTAATTCCTCCGAAACTACTGGGCATACATACATGAAGCTTGGTTCGCCTAGTGCCACTTTTTCAAAGGTGGGCGTAGATGTTCAGCAACATTTACGGGTAAGAAAAAGATGATGGACAATGAAATGTAGCCAATCAAATGATGATTTGATTGAACTTAACTGACTTTGGTTAGGGAATGGAAAACGTTGAAAAGCAATTTACTCACTACGAAAACATTTTCATCATTTTACATCAGTGCTCTTCAATAGGGGTTCCACAAAACGTGTCGTTGTGTTCCGTGAGTTTAAAGGGTTCCGTGAGGGGACCGCAAAGGTCCTTTGTTTATTAATAGTATTTATTTCCTATTTCAGTATATTGATTTCTTATATGTAGGCCTAGTGGTATTCTGTCTATATAAATAGTTAGCAGTGGAATCTAGTAACAGCAAGTTGCAGATTGTGATGTAATCTTATTTTCAACTTTAAGAACGTCTGAATTTGCTAACTTCCTTTGTTACGTAATGATGCGTCTGTAATTTTAATTTTGCTCGCCTCATAACAATACGATCGAAATTTCGCACTTCGCTATTCAGAGGGATTAGACTCTACATTCAACACGAATTCAAATATCTAAGAAAAAACAAACACAGAGTAGTTCGGAACAATAAGTTTAAGCGAAGTAGGTAAAGTAAGAGCAGTATATGGATAGGTTTTTGTCTCCTCAAAATGATGAAGTGTTGGAAATGGCAGGCTCCAGACACAAAAAGTTGTTTTAAGTATTTGAAAATTGCTGTGAAAATAAAATACGGTCTTCAATTTACCCCAACAGAGCAAAGGCTTACAAAAGTATAACAATGCTGGTGTTACGTGAACTGATAAACAACAACCTAGAAAGGAGAAAATACTAAAATATGAACAAGCGATAGGGGCAGTTTACAATTCATCTATAACTGACGTAGATCTAAACGCCTAAATGACATTCGTGTTTTTGAGTGGCTGAAATGCTATGAGTCATACTAGTGAGACGCAGTTCTAATGGAAAACAACTTAACGCAACCAAAGGAGGTCGATATCACTTTTAGTTTATTTATTATGAACAAGATGGAATTGTACCTGGAAAACAGCTCATGGATACTGCTTTCTCCTATGACTACAGTCGGCTCGTACTAGGAAAACAAATTATTCAAGCCACTTTCTCCAATTCGGAGAAACTACCCCAAGATCATTATAAATAACAGCCCCGATTACTACTAGGGCAGATTGAAGAAAGCATTGGTTACAAAGCCATGCTGCAGTGTACATCAGCTTTGATAAAGCATTAAGTACGATACGTCTATTGAATGCTGCTCTGTACGAATGTGTAGATACAGGAATAGTAATATGATTTTTTGTATTTGTAGAAGTAAGATAAGCCGAATTTATCATCATATTCACTATCTCGTACTTAGCCCTCCCCTTTGTCTTATGGCCCATGAAACATGTGTTGTAATTGTTCCGCCAATCGCCATGTAGTTTTTTACGGCGATTTGACTTCATAAGTCGTAGTCTCTTGAGAATGTGACGCAAAAACTTCATAAGCAATTTTTCACAAAATTAATTGATATTGTGGTAAATTAAGTGATCTCGTGTTGTTTTGTTTGGAGTTAAGTAAATATAGCTTCAAATTAGACCCCTACAACAAACCGAACAATTAGCCCCTACTGAGAAGTAGTAGACGTTACAACCGGGCTTCCTACGGACTATTTCTAAAAGCTTTCCTTTGTTGTATTGTCTTTCTTTAATCTTTTCCCTGTGGTTAAATAAGGCCACATGTTTGACTCATATACATAACAGGTGCATCTGCTCGTATATATATAGTGACCACGTGTATTTTCGCTATTCTTGTCAAAACGTCAACGTGGCGAAACGAGTAGTAAATTTTCGTTTCGATCTGAAATGTGCTTCGGATTTCTGTTTGGGCCTGAGTGTTGGTCCCCCTGTTTAATTGTTATTAAGGCTGTGTGTTAGCCTTATCGCCGTGAATTTTCGTTCTGCGCACACTGGGAGGAGCTGCGCATATTTGTAAATAAAACACTGCAAGAAGGCTTCAACCGCTTCCTGTTTTTTGTTTGACGAAGCAGAAAGGATCCGTAGAGCTAATATTACTAGTTCTACAAAGCAACTCTACTGGTTCAGTGCTAATCAATGACGGTACGCTTGGCGCGGGAATCAAAGAGTTGAAACCTGGTGCTGCCGCACCAGTATTTGAAATCTGCGATAAATAAATGATTTGCTCGCTTATTGTTGGGCCATCAATTACCGGGAGACGAGAAAAGTGAAGTTAAAATTCATATCCGGTGTAACAGATCTTTTAATTCAGCGTGGGCCAAGTGCTGAATCTGTCACACGCTCGGTCGAAGCTTTTTTGCGAACGCGTCTCAAGTTCGCCTCCCTTCCTTTGCCGCTGTTCTATCAAGCGTACGCGTCTATAAGACTCCTTTATTCCAAAATAAACGCAACAACCACACTGGCGACTCAAGGCGTACTCGAAACGGTTTCTGGTAAATGCAAGAAACAAAACATAAATAATCGTAAAATGCGCTAACTTGCTTACAACAGAGTAATACTGAAATAAATATTTACCTAACTAATTAGCTTCCAAAAAACTTGACCCAAGTAGAAGAGACAACTCAAATTCCTTAATTCTCTGTCGAGGGCAAGTAGCAAATCTTCTAACAACAAATGGTGAAAACTGCCGTCCGTTTTCTGGCAACTTAAAACAACAACTAACACAAAACCAATAAACAAGTGCAATTGCGGCGGCCTGGAGGCAGCCCGAAGCTCCAACAGGCGAAACAAATGACAAAAATATACTCACTTGCTGTCAACGGCAGAGCGACGCAAGAGGCCAAGGCTTCAAAACCCGCACGCAGCAACACAAATAAAACGCGCGTACAATATTTAACATCTGGACTTGTTCAAATAGGATTACTTCGGTTCGTCAAGGCGCTTGGAGGCATCGAAGGTTACAGCTGAAAACTTTTTACCCTTTGCGGTCATAACGCGTCTATAGGTCGCCCAAACAAATTTTGTCTTTGTGGTCCGAAGGAGCCTACAAGGCACCATTATTAAATGCGTTCTTATGACTAGTTTGATCGACACATGGAGTGGTGGTAAGGCACTTGCAGTTCACCAGAGCGAAATGCCGTCACATTTGTGTGACAAACTGTTGAACAATAATGCCACAGAGATGTTGGCGCGAAAATGCAGGCAATTTTGTACAGATGTCAGTTAATGAGCTTTCAAGTCAGAAACAGCACATGCGATAAAGCAATTGCTTAGTATCGCTTGCAGAAGTGAAAATTGGTGCGATATTGTGATACAAGAAAGTGATTGTGACCTAGTGGTTTGCTAAAGGGCAGTTTCAGGGCCGCGGTGTAGGGAGGTAAGGGGGAAATCATTCTGGGGCCTATGCTTATTTAGGTGAGCATTGAACTGCATAGTATAGCTTTTAGACGTGAAAGTTGTGAAATTTTGATACAATAAAGTGATTGTAATTCTGTAATACGTGAAGGGGTGGTTTCAGGGCCACAGCAAAGAGGGCGAGGGGGGAAATTTTGACTTGTTTTGACTGAAATTTTTTAAATACAAATGAAAGGAACAAAAATACAACACAATTAACAAATTTTGTTAAGGTTTCCAAAATTTAGGGTTTTATTTGCAAGCCTATTCTTTACAAATTTTTAGGTTAACGGGCCAGTTGCCTAGGCAAAAAGATGCTGATCATTTTGATACCTAGCTTCTCAAAATTGGTTGAAATTTAGTCACTTAAACAAACATTTAGTGACAACTACTGCCTTGAGCTAGTAAAACTTTGTCAAAATGCGCCGATATACAGTATATAACGATCAGCGATGGCAACAATGGGAAATTTATTGCGACCGCAAAGGGTTAAATTAACTGGATTCGTCGCAGTTTTGCCTTTTTCTCCGATCTTTTACAGTTTTGTATTCTATTACAGCCATAACAAACCTCTAATTTAAATATATATAAGCTAATCATTTGTTTTCAAAATCTATAGATTTTAAATTGAGTTAATATTTTGTATGTTTTTTTCACGAATTTGTATTTTATTACAGCTAACTGCATTAAAATAATAATTATATCATCCATTGTAATTAAAATTTCTACAACATTATAACCTCGCGAAACAGATGGAGTGCTGTATATGAATATTTTTTTGAAGAAGGCAATAACTTTTGATGCAGAGTTATGCTCGATTAATGTCACACCTGCAATTCAGTTATCCCTAAACTAAAACAGGGAAGCACGTCGGTTAACCTGAAAAGGCACCTAAAGCGTCATCATCGACAGGGATTTGACAGGGTTAAAGAAAAAGACTATGAAGCTACTAAAAAAGCAAAATTGCAGAAAAGAAAAGGGCAAAGTAGTATGACAAGTTTTTTTAAAACAAGTAATCGAAAAGCTACTGCATCCATCACTAAAAAGATTTTATAAACGGAATAGTGAAAATGATTGTCTACAACGGAGTTCCTCTGACATTTTTTCAGGAAGATGGATTTCAATTGCTAAATGGTACCTTTGCAAAAATTTTGGAAATTCAACTAGGAGGTCAAGCCATTCGTAGCATGGTACTCAAAAAATCGGAGGAAGAAAAATCAAAGTTGAAGGAATCACTTTCTGGAGCTTTGGTTTCTATCAAATTTGACGAAGTCACTAGACTTCGATCACATTTCCTAGGTATTTCAGTGCAATACTACCATGAAGAACACGGTCTTACAGTAAAGACGTTGGCTTTAGTCGATACTGAAGCCAATTACACAAGTTCTCATTTGAAGGAAATATTGTTGAACACTTTGAAGCAGTTCAACATTACCAAGCAACAAGTATTAGCTTGCGTTGTTGACAATGCGTCAAATATGACTCGGACTGTGCAACTACTTAATGAAGATGAAGGAGATGAAGAGGATGATGAAGAGATTAAAGATATACAAGATTCATTATTAATTGACCATACCATATACCACATGAGATGTGCTGAGCACACCCTGCAGTTAGGAATTCGTAATGCGTTAAAAAAAGGCGAGCGGAAAAGTTTTTAACAAAATTGCGAAAACTTGCTCAACACCTACGTTCACCACACACCGATGGAATTCTAAAGCGTCGTGCTAACAAGGGAATGCTGATTGACATGCCGACCCGTTGGGGGAGTACTTTTCTCATGCTTCAACGATTAGCGGATTTGAAATCTTTTGTTCAGGATCTTGGCTCACATGAATCATACCTTACCGAAAGTGAATGGGCTGAGGTCAAGATGATGGTCGAAGTACTACAAATACCTCACGCGGCAACAATTTATTTTCAAAAACAAGATCTCACTCCGGGAGAATGCCTGCTTCATTGGAGAGAAGTCATGTTTAAATTGGAGAAGCTGGAAAACAATTTGGCTTCTGCTCTTGCCACCGCCCTGCAATCACGCCAAGAGTTTTTGTTGCGGCAAGAGGCTTTCCTGGCAGCTTTTTGGGTAAGTAGTGTTTGTTGACTTAGTTGTTGTGACGACCTACCAATATTTTTTGTTGATATTATATGCAACTCTATACTAGTAAGCGTTTGTGCACTTGATTTTATTTGAGTCGAGAATAACAACTGATATATTAGTTATATTAGGACTGACTGACTTATATAACCGTGATATTATCATTTATTTTCTTTTTTGATAGGTTGATGCTCGATCGAGAATCCTCTTGAGCAACCAAGAGCAACTACGCGCAAAGAGCGGTCTTCAGTCAATTTTTTTGCGTATTCAAAGCACTTCAAGAGAAAGAGCAAGTGCTGATGCAGAAACTGACTCAAGCGGAAGTGAAGCAGCATCAGTATCTGACTTTGATGCGTATTTGAACTCTTTACATTCAACAGCGGCTGCTGAGGTATCAGCTACGGCGTCTGCAAAATCTGATCTTACTGCATTTGCTGAGGCGCTTGTTAATGTAGAGCGGCTTGGAAGATTAAAATTGCCGAATGTTTGGGACATTGTTTTGAAAAACCCCCTTATTGTACAACCAGTATTGCGAATCATGAGCTGTTTGCCCTGCACCCAGGTATCCGTTGAACGTATGTTCTCCCACTTAAAGCTCGTACTTCGTGAAAACAGAGCCCGAATGGGCAACGAATTAACTGATGCCATTGTGTTTATGCGGACAAATAAATCTGTGTAAAGATAAAATTATTTCATCTTCGCTGTCTTATTGATTGTTTGCTTTTATTTTTATTTCATTTAGTCGTTTTTGCCACTTTCGTATCTATGGTTGCACTTTTTGACTGTAGTAAATGACAAATTTGCTAAGATCAACATTCGTTTTTTGATAGCGGAAGCGGAAGCGATAGGTGTGGAAGCGGAAGCGATTGAAAAATAACCGCTTCCACATCCCTGGAAACTGATAAATTTGCTGAGTTTGAAAAAACTTTGGACAGACCAGGCGAACGATGGTACAGATAAATTTTGAGGAATGATGATGACGCTGTTTTGAAGAGAGCTTTAGATTGTAAAGCAGTTGGAAGAAGAGGGCGTGGGCTATAGAAAATGATATGGAGAAGACTGGTGGTTGAATAAATTGGACAAAAATAAAATATACCATCTAATGACCGAAGTAGCGCCATGTTGTTGATGAGTTTTCAGAGAATATGAGTTAAATCCGGCTACCTCCGTTAGTGGAGACGATGTCGCATTTAAAACATCGGATCTTTCTCGAATTTTGCAAATATCTATTTTTCATTGTTTAATGACATAGCGCTTTATTTTATTTTATTTTTAAGTTCAGGTCAAAGCTTCGCATTTTCTGGCTTCACTCCTCGGTTTCAAATCCCAAAGGGAAGGAGGATAGAGACTCTCCGATTTTATTCATTCTTGTGTTTTAGTTTATTCTCTGTTTCCAAAAGTTATCTGTAAAGAAATAGTTCTACTCAAGTCAATTGATAATTTAGGTTTTTTAATAGTAAACTACTCATTTCAGTATCGCTAGTTTTGTTTTTACTACTTCTGTTTTTTTAAGCAGATTAAACAGAAAGTAACGCTGGTTGTAGTGGTCCTGACTTCTATATTTATTATTAAGATTTAAAATGCTTTCATTTATGTCACGAAGCAGGGTTCTGTCTGAAGTTGCGTGTGTTTAAGCATTCGCTTCAAATTTTCTCAAACTATTGGGCGTACAAATGTGAAACTTGCCACGATTGATCACCACCTCAGGGTAAGTGTCCAAAGGAGTAATGGCGTCATTACAAAAATTAATTTTGTTTAATTTTTATTTCTTGACCGCCGAAAACGGCTTTTTGCTTAAACAAAGGCCAGTCCCAATTTATCACCTTTTAAAAAGTTTATTCCCTTGTAGGTGCAAGATAAAACAATCAAGAGTTGATTGAAGAATTTGCTTTTTTGTTTTCTCAAAAAATAACGTCCGTACAATCCAAATAACAGCTTAATTGAATAATATTAAAATGCTGCTTCCAGTAACATAATTTTAAGTGATCGGATCTCTAGCGTCATTTTTAAGGTTTTATCTGCCATTTTGGAAGATTGTATTTTATGCTAACTCGCCACTTGTAAACTTTTTTTTAAAGTTTGGGAGGGGTAGGAAAACACGTTGCTTCTCCCCAAATTTCCTTTGCAGACTCTTTCTAGAGAAAATTCTTGCAACACCAAAAATTTTGGCGTTTATTCCAAAATTTCGAAAACATCATTTTTGATAATTTCACCGCTAAACAAAAACTTTGACTTCGCCCCTGTTTAAAATCTGAAATTTTAACGCTAAAGCAATATCACAATGATTGTTCAAAGCTGCTATGCAGCGAAATAGCGTTGAATGCAACTAAATTGCAATTATGTAAGCTTGCTTTCAGCATCGCAAAAAATGCATTGGTTCTATTAAAAAAGAATTTAGTAAAATTCAAACGTGCGTTGATAGAATTGCATTACCGCTAGAGAGCGATAAAGGACCGTATTTGACAGTACAATGGAAAAACTTATTTACAGACTTATTTGAATGGTTTGAGTTATTTGTGATCTTGGAAGTGACTTGATGAATAAAAAAACAGTTTTAGGGAAGACAAAACGAGAAAGGAGAGGAATGTAAAGGAGGCCTTGTCCAACATTTTGATAGATGATTGGGCTTCAGACGAAATGATGCGATAACAAAAAGCTCACTTGTAGACGAAAGTTTGATCTAACTAAAAATATGTTGTAACAAAGAACAGCTTCAGCATATTGCTAATAGCAAAGCAATTCTATATCATGACCTGAGACAATTGATTGCGATTATAACTGCTGCTTTTAAAAAAGAACTGGATGATATGATTGTTCAACTTTACTGACAAAGTAAGCAGTTAGTAAAAACTTTCTAAGTGCAGTAGTTGCTTGAAACAGTTAAAGTATATTCAGATCTACAAAATGCATACAATCGCTTAGAAATTACCTATACTGCCAACACAGTGCTTTATTGCAACAAACATTGC
Organism: Trididemnum clinides; assembly: GCA_963675345.1. Taxonomy (NCBI): domain Eukaryota; kingdom Metazoa; phylum Chordata; class Ascidiacea; order Aplousobranchia; family Didemnidae; genus Trididemnum; species Trididemnum clinides. Next base: position 4,025,291 of record OY776284.1, on the reverse strand, counting down.
CATTATTATGTAGCAAAGTTGTGAAGTGTTTTTGCCAGTGCGTAAGCTTGCATAACTTTGCAGGCGTTGAACAAATAACCTTTTAATATACAGTGGCAGCAAAAAGTTTAGAAACTTTTTGAAAGAGTGTAAAATGCTGACTAATTTGATTTTGATCTTTGTAGTGTAGAAGATTTAACAATTTTTATCAATCTTTATACACTTTCAATATTAATTCATTGCTGATAATATTTATACATGAGTTGCTAGTTGCCAGCCAGCAATTTTCAAGGCGATCTCCTATCAAGAGGGATCTACCTCCAGCATCAAAGTACAATAGAAAAATTTGCTCAAAATGATCACTAGCATCATACGGTACCATACAGCAATCTATTACATCATGTCAATAACCCGCGACCGGTTTCGACTATATTGGGTCTCATCAGGCGGGTGTAAAAAACACTCAATAATAAACATGCTAAAAAAAACAAATTTGCCATTGGGTGCAAAAAAAAGAAAATGCAATACAAAACAATATGATACAGCAATATCTATATCATGGGGGTCACATTCAAGGACACACACATATGACATGGACAACAAGTCACATCGGTAAGCCCCAATAGGGGTGCAGGATCATTGTCAAGACTTATCATTAATACATGAGTTGCTAGTTGCTAGCCAACAATTTTCAGTTGCTAGTTGCCAGCCAGCTGTGCTTTACCTTTGATGCTGGAGGTAGATCCCTCTTGATAGGAGATCGCCATGAAAATTTTGAGGAGTGATAATGACGCTGTTTTGAAGAGAGCATTAGATTGTTAAGCGGTTGGAAGAAGAGGGCGTGGGCCATAGAAGATGACATTGAGAAGGCTGGTGATTGAACAAAAATAAAATATGCCATCAAATGACCGAAGTAGCGCCATGTTGTTGATGAATTTTCAGAGAATATGAGGTGAATCCGGCTGCTTCCGTTAATGGAGACGATACCGGACTTAAAACATCGGATCTTTCTCGTATTTTGCAAATATCTATTTTTCATTGTTTAATGACATAGCGCTTTATTCCATTTTATTTTTAAGTTCAGGTCAAAGCTTCGCATTTTTCTGGCTTCACTCCTCGGTTTCAAATCCCAAAGAGAAAAAGGATAAAGACTCCCCGATTTTTATTCATTCTTGTGGTTTAGTTTATTCTCTGTTTGCAGAGGTGATCAGTAAAGAAATAGTTCTACTCAAGTTAACTGATAATTTAGGTTTTTTAATAGTAAACTACTCATTTCAGTATTGCTAGTTTTGTTTTTACTTCTGTTTTTTTAATCAAATTAAACAGAAAGTAACGCTGGTTGTAGTGGTCCTGACTTCTATATTTATTATTAAGATTTAAAATGCTTTCATTTATGTCACGAAGCAGGGTTCTGTCTGAAGTTGCGTGTGTTTAAGCATTCGCTTCAAATTTTCTCAAACTATTGGGCGTACAAATGTGAAACTTGCCACGATTGATCACCACCTCAGGGTAAGTGTCCAAAGGAGTAATGGCGTCATTACAAAAATTAATTTTGTTTAATTTTTATTTCTTGACCGCCGAAAACGGCTTTTTGCTTAAACAAAGGCCAGTCCCAACTTATCATTTTTAAAAAATTTTATTCCTTTGTAGATGTAAAATGAAACAATCAAGAGTTGATTGAAGAATTTGCTTTTTTGTTTTCTCAAAAAAATAACTACTGTAGAATTCGAATAACAGCTTAATTCAAAAATATTAAAATGCTGCTTCCTGTAACAAAATTTTACATAAATGGACCTCTGGCGTCATTTTTAAGGTTTTATCTGCCATTTTAAAAGAATGTATTTTATGCTAACTCGCCACTTGTGAACTGTATGTAAAACAAGCATCGCGTAAAAATTGTGAGAGGGAGCAAGGAGGACTCGTGGCTTCTCCCCAAATTTCCTTTGGATAGTCTTTCTAGAGAAAATTCTTGCGACACCAAAACTTTGGCATTTTATTGAAAAATTTCGAAAACATCAATTTTGATTCTTTCACTACTAAACAAAAACTTTGACTTCGCCCCTGTTTAAAATCTGAAATTTGAAATCTAAAGCAATATATCGCAATGATTGTTCAAAGCTGCTATGCAGCAAAATAGCGTTGAATGCAACCAAATTACAATTTTGTAAGCTTGCTTTCAGCATCGCAATAAATGCATTTGTTTTTTTATAATGGAATTTAGTAAAATTCAAACGTAAGTTGATAGAATTGCATTACCGCTAGAGAGCGATAAAGGACCGTATTTGACAATACAATGCAGAAGCTTGTTTGAATGGTTTGAGTTATTTGTGATCTTGGAATGGACCTGATGAAGAATAAAAGAACAGTTTCAGGGAAGACAAAACGAGAAAGGAGAGGAATGTAAAGGAGGCCTTGTCCAATATTTTGATAGATGATTGGGCTTCAGACGAAATGATGCGATAATAAAAAGCTCACTTGTAGACGAAAGTTTGATTCAACCAAAAATATGTTGTAACAAAGAACAGCTTCAGCATATCACCGGCATATTGCTAATAGCAAAGCGATTCTATATCATGACCTGAGACAATTGATTGCGATTATAACTGCTGCTTTTAAAAAAGAACTGGATGATATGATTGTTCAACTTTACTGACAAAGTAAGCAGTTAGTAAAAACTTTCTAAGTGCAGTAGTTGCTTGAAACAGTTAAAGTATATTCAGATCTACAAAATGCATACAATCGCTTAGAAATTACCTATACTGCCAGCACAGTGCTTTATTGCAACAAACATTGCCATTATTATGTAGCAAAGTTGTGAAGTGTTTTTGCCAGTGCGTAAGCTTGCATAACTTTGCAGGCGTTGAACAAATAATCTTTTAATGAACCGTGGCAGCAAAAAGTTTAGAAACTTTTTGAAAAAAGTGTAAATTGCTGACTAATTTGATTTTGATCTTTGTAGTGTAGAAGATTTAACAATTTTTATCACTCTTCGTTCACTTTCAATATTAATTCATCGCTGACAATATTTAGTGGGGAAATTATCGTTTTTGATGACATTTTCCATACGGCGGTGCATAGAGTCTGAGAGGGTTTTGCATAAATTTTGGTTAATATCTTTGCACCAAACACTGGGAGACTTCCAAATAAAAAATGTTTCTTGTTTACATGCTGATTATGTTGTTTATTTATGTTTTTTGAAAGATGCCATTTGTCGATGTTAAGAATGTTCAATTTGCTCAGAAACAATTTGCTATTTTGTTTAAAAATAACTTAAAAACCTAATTTAAAAATATAGAAATAAAGTTAAGGAGTATAGGGGAATACCAACGGACACAGGTCGAGACTTTTTAAAAAGATTAGCTTTATGGAGACGGCGATAACCAATTAAATATTTAAATTAAATTTCGGCTTCATTCTAATTATCTTCCTAAAACAATTTGTTAAAAAATCAGGTGATCTCAAGAATGCTTCAACAACAACATCACAAATTATTCGCTTTTCTCTCAGCAGCATTGGAATGTTCTGGAACATTCGCATTAACAACAAATATGATTGTGCTACGTAGTTTATTTACACAACTTGATGCTAAGGATGAATGCAAGCAAGCGCTACAGTATGCAAGCTAGTCACAACGAACTTTCATCATCGATTTTTCAACGTTGCCACCCCACTTCAATATCGATGTTGGTTTGCTGTTTAAATTTGCCCAGCCACAATCCGTATGCCACCATCCTCCTCCATAAACAACTGCACAATTATAGCTGCAAAATAACGGAATTTACATTTCAGTCAACTACAAAGTTTTTTAAGCAAAATGTTTTGTTTTCCAATGTAGTTAAGTGGGTTTGTGGGGTACATCGTTTTTTAGTGACCCCGTAGTGATCTCCTTCAAACAATCGAGCGTTTTGTGTAACAATGTCACTCTTATGAAATGGTGGAAGGAGAAACAATTAAAATATTTAAATTTTAAAAGTATTATTATGAGAGCTTAAACGAAAGACTTGACAACTGTTCAACATTATTTCTTACCCAAGCACCTCATCATTATCACGGTCTGCTGTAGTAAATGGCGCGCCATCGTAAAAGCTCAGCTCGTCTCTAGCTGTCCCGTTATATCCGTTCACTTCAAGTCTGTAGTTGTCGCTTTCATCATTGATGTAAAAGTTCCTAAAATCAACACAAAGTTTTCTTGTTGTCAAGCTGCATCAAAGTTTCTCAATCTGTGTGTGTGGTGCAGTTGCAACAATTGTTCTCACTGATATCCCAGGATGGTTGGCTTAATTTTAGTACTAACATTCGATTATCTGCAGTTTACATTTTGGATGTGGCAGTCTATTCGCTTAATCCAGTTATTTTCTCATAAATAACCTATGTTGGTTAACAAAGAACAATTGCTCTTACATATGATTTTAAGAAAATATTTTTTGCGGAATGACTGGATCTTTACATCTAATGATTGCTTTTTTACAAACGGATCTACTAAATCAGCGATTTTCACAATTGGCTGTGCGAGATATGTTTATGAGTTCCCGTAATCTTTTTCTTTATCAACAGAAGTAATTAATCCATTTACATTCATGACTAGTCTTAACACGCTGACACATCTCCGAGTAATTAGAGAACAAAATAATATGAAGAAAATCTCATCTCGAAATTCGCTAACTGCTTTCCTTTGTTGCAACTCTAGTTGTCATAACGTTTAACAATGAACATTTATGATGCAATAACGCTATTGATGCACCATTTACTCTTCAATTGGATTACTTGCCTAAACAATGAACTTTATCACAGTATTCAGCAATGAGAAAAAGGTAGGAACTTGCAATAAACCTCCCAGACTTTTAAGGGATTAATAGGGTTTTTTTATTTTGAAAGATTTTACGTTAAATTTTTAACTGGGGGACTGCTTTTCATTTTTTCGTACAACGAAATCGTTGCAGAAAATTTCACTTTGCATAAACAGCAAGTAGTAAAAATGAGATTAGGTATTATTTGCCAGAGGACATTCGTAACAGAATGGAAGTCTCTACAGTCTACACTACACATATATTCTTAACCAGTTGTTTCTTTTATGAGGCTCACGGGGTCAGCAGCCTTCGATGTTTTCCATAAACCTGCCTTTTTCTAGCTCCAGTACATCCGCTATCTAAACTGATTCAAGTTCTAGTCTTGACCAAGCTAAGTTCCGTATGTAATTCTTCTAGCTAGTTGATGTGGCCAGATTTTGTCAACAGATCTTGATTTTGACCGACAAATTTCGCGAATGTATTTTTCTTGAAGAATTTCATTGATGATCAAGACAACGCGGCTGAGATTTCTCAATACAAGCAGGTAGCCACTTGTTATTAAGAGATTTTCAAAGTTTAATGCAACGAATGTTTATGCATTCGTAATATCCCTTCAGTTTTTCTGATCAAACCAATATCGGCAGCTTGCTCTCGAGATTGCATTGTTTTGGTGATTATTTACGATTTATGACCATAGGTTAAAAATGCAACAAAAAAACGATTAAAAAATGTAAGCTTGTCATGTTTTCTGTAAACAGCTCTCGTTTTGTGAAAACGGAAAGTAGAAACTGACGCGTTATAGTATTGTACTTGCTATACCAATTCAAACGTTGAATTCTTTGTTCCACCTAAAATCGCCTACAAATATGAACTCAACAACTTTCCTAATTGTATTAAAGTTTCTGCCAAACCTTTAGATTCGCCTGATCAGGTTTCAGAATGGTAATATGCTCGGTTTTCTCTATGCTTACTTTCATCCCATTTTCACAAAGCCAGACGAAAACAAATAAAATGCATGTTGGAGGTCAGATTTTAAACGGGCTGCAATTACTCCATTATTTCCAAAAAGCAATGTTTGATGGCATTGTTTTTCAAGGCACTTTTGATCCACCTTTTTAGGCATTATGATTTAAAATTATAGAATGTTTGCTGCTGATGTAGTATCCACATACATAACAAAAGCAATCTGGTGAAGTTTTGCACTGTCTACTAGCCATTTATATTACACTATTTAAACGATGACTCAATTAAGATCAACACAAGACTTAACTCTTTAAAATATAATCATAGAGGGCTACTGAGTAGGCTGTTGACATACATGGCTGGCTGTTAGGTTCCTGACTACAACGCGAAACTTCTCTCTGCAAACACTGAACATGGCTTTCTAATCAGACTATTCTGAATTTTATAGGCTGAAATAAAACAAAACTGAGGACTGATAAGTAATAAAAGCACTTTTGTCAGTGAAATTTCGCACTCCCATATGTCCATTCACTCCCTCAAGTAAATAAAACACCAATTTACAACACGATAATGCTGACAGAAACAGATCACAGCAAGCATAGCTGCATAAGAAATCTACAGTTAACGGAAAATCATAAAAAAACGGAAATCATTGTATCTTTAAAACGATTGATGATAGAAAAAACTGATAGTATTTTTGGAATCAGCGCTGGAAAATCATGCAAACACACTTAAAAATATTAACCAAACAAACTTTTTTAAAATTTTGTTACGTAGTGTAATACAAACGTCGTTTCAATAGGGTGAGTCATGTTGCAACTTTGCCACTTGGGCCAACTTCTACTGGGGAAGACGACAAACCAGGTGTGTCTACGTTTTTATCATTTTACCGTAATTAAAAACAACGCTTCGACTCTCACTTCGTATCCTGTCTATTGTCTTGTAGAAGGCAGAATATCGCACCGGAAGCATTGTGACAAGATCATTAATCGCTATAAAAGTCTTTGGATTCAAATGAGGATTTATCCAAATCAAGAATTGAATTACGATTTCTTTCACTGAGATCAATAGTAGCAATGAATAATCTCACGCTAATATTACTTCATAACTTTGAAAGTTGCTGTTTTAGAAAAGAACGTTTTATCAATAGCAATATCGGTTGGAGTAGGTTTTCACTTTTAATTTGTAGCGTCTGCAGCTTAGTTATTTCTTACTACGTTGATAAAAAATAAATCCTTTAATTTACGGCACTGACGTATGATGATTAAAAAAGCGTGTGCATCTACTTTGCAGTCGGTAAATTTGGAATGATTCCCTTGTCGAGTCATACTAAAAATTTTGAAAGTGATATTCACAGATCTTCCGTTTGATACTTAGCAATAAAAATAATATAAAGAACGAAATATGGACCGTGTAACAATAAGTCAGTCGTAATTAAAATGTGCGCTGGCGCTAAAAACTATTGTAGTTGAAAGGCACCAAAACATCACGTAAAATTTGATTTTGAGCAATTATCTAAGGCAAGTTTAGTGCTACTCTGAAAACCAGCTCAATTTTATCACAAAGATATTTTAAAATAAAATGTGCTGCAAACAACAGTAGGAATCCATAACATACGCACGCAATGACGGCTCGTGCGCGTTTGAAATAGAAGGAGTTTTATGATCTAACTTGGAGCTGCATGATCTAACTTGTGTTATTGGTTAATAACTTCATGTAACGTCTACATAATGTAGTAGTTAACGTGGTGAGCTGTGACTCTGTAGCATTTTGCAGATTTAACTGTAGACAATCTTGTGTGTTTACTATTACCTACATATTATTTCAAGCAATATTTCAAGAAAAAGAGGGCCCTGACTGACCCTGAGTTTATTCTGATTTTTAAATTAAATAAAGCAAGAGATATTTTATGCTAAAAACAAAGCGACAGAATAATAATAAAGCATGTTAGCATTATTAGCAGCCTGTGTTAGTTTTTGTCATTGTACAATAAATCTGAAATTTGAATTGAAAGTATCGCTTTGTGAGGTGTCCTTATTCAAGTACACAATATTATTCAAATAAAATAAATAAATTAATGCTAGAATATGAATTAAACTCAATTTAAATTAGTATGCCAACTGATTACCGTAAACTCTAATCACAGATCAAAACTTTCATTTTAGTTTGTTATTGACTTTCTACGACCTATGTCATAGATATCAGGAAAGGAGCGACTTCCAGTGGAGCAATGGAAAAGAGTATGTATGGGAGGGTCATGTATGTAAGGAAAAGAGTATGTAAGGAGAGAGTTTAGGGGAGATGACCCAACTAAATATTTCCTCCACACGGGAGTCAGAAGTACCTTTTGAGCTCCAAAGGGGGTGATGGCAGTTGAAATCCCTCAGAATGAAGAGATTTCTATTATTAGATGTCATTTCTATTATCTGTCGTAAAAGATGGAATATCGCAGCGAAGGCATTGTGACAGATCCATGGATTGCTAAGAACTTTTGAGTTAAAATCATATTCAGTCAAATAAAAATTGAGCGACAGTTTCTTGCATTGAAAATAAAGGTGGTAGTTAGCTTGCGCCAGTACTTCTTCCCAATTTTTATTAGCACTTGTTTTTGTTAAGTGCATTTGGTAGCAATTGTGCCTGACAACTTGCTTTTTACTTTACACTATGCCTACCAGCACAGTGGATTAGTGGTTTGAGCTTCCGCTTCGCAGTCGGTTGACCTGGATCAAGTTTCTTTGTTGAATCAAACTAAAAACTTTAAAAGTGGATACAGAATGAAAACGATTTGAAGTTATATAATGTAGTTTAGCAAAATGCAATTTGGAATTCATTGTACGTTACTAATGTGCGATATCTAGTCATGAAATGCTCGACTACTTTTGCAAAAGATCTTGAAAGATAGCGGGAGAAAAAACGAACTCTGCAGTTGTATTTTGCTTTAAATTCATCAGATTAGCAAATATAATTACACTCGGGACTACGAAGTTACTTGAGTAAAACTAAGCACAGTTAATATGCACTTCAGTCCTTATTTGATTATTTTTACGACGGTATAGAAAAAGAGTTATGAAGTAAATGAATGTCATGAAAAGTGATCAATAAATCAAGGAAGTTGGCAACCAGTGGTATAGAGTGATGATATTAGGGTGAGGCAAGTGAGGTAGTCGCCTCGAGCTCCCCTTTTTTGAAGAATAAGAGTAAGAGCAAGACGCAACAAGCAAAACGTTTAGAACAGACTAGTTAGGAACTGTAGAAAATTCTTCTTGAACTGTAGATGAGTTTGAAAATTGATTTATGTTTCTTGAGGAAGCAATGATTTAGGTCAGAGGTTTTCTACATTTTACTTTTTGACATTTTTTAATACACATTTACTATCATTCTTAATACTCTACTGTTGTAAAAAAGTATGACGCTGTTAAAAGACAAAAATATTGTTTTGAAATTGAACCATAAATTGTTCCTGTCATTATTAAGCGTTTGCAAATGATATGCAATTACAGAGAATGTGCTCTGCAGTTCGTTTTGTGGATTTAAAATGTGTTAACATGTATTTAATTGATGCTTTGTTTAATTTACCCCCATGGTAAATGCGGGAGTAATTTACCCCCAAACGAAAGCACAACAGCTATTTTATTCGCTGCCAACAAGGCTATTTGACTTCAAGCTCACTATAACTTGTTTTCCACCTGTAATTGGAACGTAGGCATAAATCTTGATTTTTTAACTGATATTGCAGTGGTTAGCAATTGTTGGCATCTTTTTTTAATGTAATTTTGTTAATATTTGGACCGCAATTTATGAGGAGTGTGATACTGAAAGAAGGAATACCGTATGATTGCAAGTAGGCCAGGGAATAGGGATTTTCATGTGCCCCCACTAGTTAAACATAATACGAACTCGGCATGCAAGTTGGACTGTGCTTATCGGACAGACGGAGTCCACATTTCATCCAACGAAAAGATTGCTTAGAAGAATCGCTGTAACGAAGAATGGAAGGAAGTTGTCGAGAAATGGGAGAATCAGTCTGAGAAGCTAAGCATCATGTTCGAAAAGTGGGCTTGGTTTGATGGAGCTCAGATAGTGACGGCTCCGGAGCTTAGTTCGGGCAGCTTTTGCATCATTATAGGAGATCGGTTTGACAGACAATCGGAAAATTAGTTGGAAGATTGATAGAGAGTTACCAGGGAGTGCAGCAAGAGGGGATCGTTGAGCGGGTAATGATGGCACCAAACCTCCAGCGCCGGCCTGGTATATAAATTTGCAATTGCCCCATCCTATCACCCCACGGCAAACATTGTAAACTTAATTTTATCATTTATCTGTGTTCCCTTTCTAGTCATACAACTTATCATGACGTTACCCACAAAATGTTTTGTAAAAATGCTTATTTAATTTTTTTGTTTGACATTACTAAGTCATTTAACATCAAGGAAAATTACCAAACATATGTTTTTCTTCTGTTTATGAAAGTCAGAAGGCAGCACCACGTAAGCGCTAATAGTTTGTTTTAAGGGTAGTAATTAGTGTCAAGATGGTATTGGAGAGCATTAGCACGCAGCTAAACATAAGAAAGAACGTAGGTGATAGAATTCCTTCGCAATTATCGTGAGGTCATTCCTGTCCTTTCCGTCATGATTTCTCTTTCCATTTTTTAGAACAGGCTAATGGCTAGACACTACGTAAAACCATTCCTTACCAGGTTCTTTTGAAGAAACTCTGCGTTCACTTACACAATTATGCTTTCTTCTTCTTCGTAGGAGGTTACGCCCACTTTTCTCTTTAAAATACTTTTTTCTTCCAGTTAGAGCTTGCTTTTTTTCACTCCATGCTCTCGTTCTGAACCACAATCAAAGTGAAGTTCTTTAATCTTGGTCACTTATAGACTCTTTACTAAATCACCATCTTATAGTTTGGAATGATGACTTAGTCGTTTGTCCTATCACTTTTGGCAATAAAGCCTCCGGCATCCTTGCCAATTGCTCATTCTGTGGGTCTGAAGTCAACCTATTGTTTACGGCTGGCCTACATTGCTGCATTTTATTTGTTGATCTTCACCTTCTATCCGATTCTCGCTTTGTCCTTGCTGGGTCTTTATTTTTCCTGTCACACTTTCTGGCTTGTACTGTAGCATCTATATACAGTTGCAAATTCTCTCTTGTAGACAGCACTACTAAATTGGAAATGGATATTTTGATTTGCAAATCAGACATTTCGAAACCGTCCTGGCTCCAGGCGCATTGATATATATGTAACTTTGAGGGGTCAAATTTTGCTCAAGAAAAATTGATGTCGAATTCGGCGCAACTTTTACGGTTACCAACACGCTGAAACTGTCAACGAAGCGGAACCAAGCAAACTTATTGGAAGGAACTGGACTCCACGCCATCCCAGAATCTACGACTATGCTCGGTGCCACTAGCCTACATCACGGGAGATCCTGGTTACTGCAGAATAGCTCAGTGAAATGAGCCGCTAGCTTGTTATCGAAAAGTCATGGCTGCACGCCTGCATGATTATTGTGTAATGCATTTGGAAAAGACGATATTCAGCAATATCTTTGCTTGGATACAGGCTTCAGACAAAAATTACAGGTTTTCATCTGACGGAGAGTAGCTTTAAATGACTACCTGATTGCTGTGCGACTCCCCCACGTTTGTAAAGCAAAAATGGAAATGACAATTTTTTGTTTAGTTAAAATCAGTAATTTTGTCTGACGCAAATTTTTTTCGGAAAGAGGGCAAAATTATGAAATTCGTTGGATGATTTTCTTTTTGGAGATAAATTTTTTCAAAGGTGGCTACTTTACCATCTTTGACACAAACCGAAGGCAAGATCTTTACTCATAAAAGATCAACTTAAGGAGACTGTTTTTTGGTTTTTGCTGCAAAATTCATTTTCCATTTAAAAGTTTTATCTAAAAAAGAAAATTTGCATAATGTTTCCAGAGGGCAGACTCAGGCTCTGACTCTGAAACCACTAGCAATATTCTGCTTTTGATGGTATTCAGATGGGTGATCACACTATTTCAGGTGACAATACCCCATAGCGTAGTAGCTGCAGGCATTTGCGACCGCATAGACCCTCCTTTCATTGGGAGCTTGTTTTCATGCTAACAAGGACAACAAGCTCATGCCCTAAAATTTCGTTGGATTCTGTTGATTACAAGTGAGTAAACTCAGTTTCACATTTTATCCTCCACATTACTCCTACCTTTAGCTGAACACTAAACGGAAGATCTGTTGACATCATTTTAAAAGTAGGTTTATTATCATAAAATGTTCCTAAACCAAAAAGGAAATATCCATTTCATGCAATATGCAGTCTGTTCACATTAGATCCGTTCATCAAAAATCGGCGCGTAACTGTAAAGATAACCGTAACGTTGCTGTAGCCGCAACCGATATCAGTGTGACGCACGCTTCAGAAGCGAGAAAATATGCTTTCTTTGCAACAACGGTTTTTGTTTGTTTTCAGTTTAAATGCAACAATGCAGACGTAATTATTTCGTAATCTTCATCCATAACGTAACCGGATTCAGTGTGAAATGTCCTTTCGCCTTCCATAATTTTACGTAGCTTTTTACTTTTGCAGTCTCTATCTTAGTGTTCACTCATTATGGCTTTCCGGCTGGTTGGCACTTAGAATTTAATTTAATTTAATGCCTGATGAACAACTTTATCAAATACTGTACTTCCTCGTTACAATCACTGCGTCTGCTTTTATGTTTTTTTTCTCAAAGTTTTAATTTCGATTGAATGCTTATTTACCTATACTTAAGAATGTTTTGTGGAGCGCCTGAGCATACACAACAAAAAATAAAAAATTTATGATTATACTGGTAAAAAGTTATTCAACTCGTCAAATAAATAAAAGGCAGAGATTTTGGAAGAGAGCAAAGTGCTCTATGGTTTTACAGTTAGCAGCGCAGTCATCCATACATGTATCTATCTGTGTAACTATAATTTGACCTCAATTCGTAAGCTTCAATGCAAACGTCAGTTCCGGTCGACCATAAACGCTTCTCATTTACAGCTTTGCTCACTTAATATGAACTTTTTATGTCGTACTCACATTGGCTACTTATTTGCTTTATTCAATCTTCGGTCTCGGCCATGTGAAGTTGCCCTGCTCCTGTGGCTTCATAATCTTCCAAAATACTCCTATCTTAAGAAATGGTCAGATAACAAAAACATCATAAAACAGATAGACTGTCGTGAGAGGCAAATGACTTCGTGTTGATAAAGTTCAAGAGTAGTGATAGTTCAAAACTTTACATTAATTAGGAGTAAGTTATATTGTGGGTAAAGCGGATTTTAAGAACACATTAATGAAAAGAAAGCACTAAGAGAATTCACAGAAATACACAGCGTATTTGCCAACCAACAAAAACAAGTTATTTCTTTCCAATACTGGTGTAATACTTTCGTTTCCCTGTGAGCTATTACTTGAAGGGACAGTCCAAAGAAACAAACAATATTATTTTATCTTTGCCTTTAAAACTTTGACATATGATGACTAGCATAAATGGCCAATCCTCATACGTAAAACTGATTTTTGGAATGATAAATGGATACCTATAGATAGCTTTCAACTGTTTGTCGGCACTTAAATAACAGAAAAAAGTTTTTACTGAACGTTTGTTGCTTACTGATAGTGGCTTGATTAAAATTCCATCTCATTATATCAACCTATACGAATCATCTCACCCCATTTAAACTCATGGCTGAGATGATCAGTAGGGGTAGATATACTTCTTATTGTTTTACTAAAGGGCTTTTAAATTTTTATGCATCGGTTGAAAGCAAACTTTAGGCGATTTTGGAAATGATAGCATCTTTATAAAAAAAATTATACTCATTTATTTCTTACTCTGCTCAACTCTCCTGAGTCTCGCCTATGTTTTTTGGAACGAATGAGGCGGTGCGAATGATCGATGATACGATCTACATTGTGAAAAGATCATAAAAGTTCTTTAAGCACTGAAAATGGTAGATGTCCCATCGGTCGACCTCAAAAACTAGTCACGCAAAATTAGGCCTGAAACATAAATGAATATCTGCGTAATTTTATTTTTAAATCATCAATTTTGTTCAACTCCTTCCTTTTCGTTAACGGTATGGGCCCCCAACCCTGGAGAATCCGGCAGTTGTATTTTGGTTGAAATTCTCCGCATCAACGACTACTCAACACTTCAGAAGGTGCTTGTTTAGCAACACACCTCTACGAACACGTGGTTTAGCATTTATTAAATTTGTATCGACCAGATCAGAATGACAGCTACAAGATTAATAAAAATCATTAAAGGCGCTCAATAAATATAATATGTTCGCAGCACCTGGTTTATAATATTTTATTTATTTTAACATGCATGGATAATATGTCTTTTTAAACTAATTCGTCTTATAAAAAGTCAAAAAATATTACCCAATGGCATCACTTCAAGCATCAGCAGTCTAAATCAAAGACAGGCAACTTTAATGTTAAAGAAGACAACAAAAGTTTATTTTGGCATACAAAGGGACAAAGTTTTGGGCTACTATATTTTCAACTTGAAAAAGGAAGACGACATTTTGAGTTGGTAATCCTAGCGCTGTTGCGTTTGCTTCCCATCCACAAGTCATTTTTTATCGGAAATTAACCATTCAAAAATGAAGATTAGTTTAAACTGATGATTTGCTAAATTTTGACGCGCAAACCTTTTCTTCAAGTATCAAGTTGACGACATATTTTTTGCGATCAACATTTTGAAAGCGATTCTTTGCCCATTTTTTTTAAGTATCTTGATTTTACAATTATTTTATGGACTTTTACTTTGATATAAACGATTAATTACAAAATGGAAGACACTTGGACATTTTTTGGTGTCCTCGGAGAACAACTGTTTGTGTTTACAAATAGAGAACTTGACCTACAAAAAGATGACGTATGTTAATTCTATGAAAAAGTGCGAACAACGTTTATGTCCATTGTGAAGTTCAAGACTTTATTGCTGTAAATCAACTTTTTCAAAGCAATACGTTTTCTCAATCTTACTGTGCATTGCGCAAGCACGTTTTTCTTAGTGATTTTGACCGACCTCGAATCGAAAACAACTTTCAAAGTCTAAAGCCTACGAAAACAGAATTACTGAACATTGAAAAGTAACTGGCTTGCCGCGTTACAAGAAGCCAAAAGACAGATGCGGCCCATCAATCGCCCATTTATGGTTTACATCAAGGTCTCCAAAGTACGGCCCGCCAAGGCTTTTTATCCGGCCCGCCGCACTCTCTCGATAATTATAAAACAAATGTATTATGTTTTGGTAATAAGCGTGCACTCGATCGAGTAGCGTGAGAAAAATGTTCACTGTGTTGAAAGGCTGAATTAACCTATTGTCAGGCACGCCGAGAGGGGGCCTCAGGTGGGTTCACTGCCCGGGGGCCCGGCCGGCCCGACTATGTCAATTTTTTCACGATTTTATTGAGTGTACGTCGATATGCGATGACAGTCGATAGTAGCCAATCCCAACGAAACTTAAAACTTCGGTCAACTGCTGAGGCTCGTTAGATCTCATATTAGCCAGCAGAATGTAAATGGGCGTATAACTATTTTTTGACATTACTTTAAATCTGAGTGTGAGTGTGATGTGTGTCGACTGTCGATGTGTGCCATCATAGAAT
The DNA here is from genome assembly GCA_963675345.1 of Trididemnum clinides. Taxonomy (NCBI): domain Eukaryota; kingdom Metazoa; phylum Chordata; class Ascidiacea; order Aplousobranchia; family Didemnidae; genus Trididemnum; species Trididemnum clinides. The sequence continues at coordinate 4,009,903 of OY776284.1, read as the reverse complement.
GAAGATGAAGGGGCTCTTTGAGCTCGGGTGAAACTTATGCGCGCGCACGCGCACGTTGCTCCATCAAATCACAAGCCAGAATTCGCTCAATCGATTGACCTCTTCGTTTCCTGACTTGATCTGCGCTGAACAATAGAACGCCAGCAAATGTCGCTTTTGTAGTCAGTGATGTATTCTAATATTACGTGTGCATGCAGAATCCTTTTTTACGCGCGATCAAGCTCTGGGATTGTGACTGAGGGTTTTTCTTACCGGGCACGTGCAGAATAGCGATCTCGGGAATCGGCAAGGCAATTAAAAAGCTGTGACCATACATGGAAGCAGGAATAGACAACAGTACAAGCCACACGGGAGCCAGAAGCAACGCACAGCAGTTGCAATAACATTTAACGTTGCAAGTGCAACCGGGTACTATATTTTTATTTTTCTTTTGACAGTGGCATAACGAATAAGTTGTCGTAGTTAAGCGAACTGTGGACTAAATAGCAATTATTGCATTTTGTACAAACTGCAAAATTTTCTCCATGTATCGTCATAAATCCGGCGCTTTAAAGCGCAAAGAAAGAGCTGAAAAAGAATCTAAGACACTCGCTCAGCAAAGATCACTGCTCAGCCTTGGTTTCACATCACAGCCTCCCAATGGCCGGTCTTGTACTGCTGATCAAAAACCGACCGAAGAACAGAATTCTGTTCAAAATACATCTGACTGTGACAACTCTGCGATTGATGATTCTACCTTTACCGCACCTACTGAGTCTGATACTGGGGCTTCAGCTATACTGGACTTGCCGCTCGCAGTTGATATCATTCGGGAGTCGCCTACCATTACCGATAGTATCGCTGTCCAAGATAACGACATCGGTCATTTAGCAGACTTTCCCGCAACTGAGCAAGCAGAAGTGGCTGTGCGTAGAGGCCCAGACAAACATCCATATCAATTTCTATGCGATCATTCTGGTCTCTCATTCCCACTTTCAGTGCTTCGTGCCAAACTTCAAAATGGCGAAACTACACCTCGAGATTGGTTAGTGGGGAGCAAGATCAAGCAGTCGCTACACTGCTTTCCTTCCCGTCTGTTCAGCAAACTTCCACAAGCTAGTCGATTAAAACTGGCGTCTGCACATGGTCATAGCGTGAACGACAGGTGGAAGAAACTGCACGATAAAATTCCTGAACATGAGCGCAGCAGCAGCCACAAGCAATGCTATATGCAATGGCGGCAGCTGCAGAGGTCATTGACTGAGGGTTCAACTATTGAAGCGCTCTTGCTGGAGAACATCAAAAGTAACATGGACAAATGGAAACAAATATTGCATCAAATACTGGATGTGACATTGTTCTTAGGCGAAAGAGGGTTGGCGTTCCGTGAAAAGAGTCAACTTGTTGGTGATCCTAAGAACGGCAATTTTCTTGGCGTTTTGGAATTGATTGGCAGTTACGATCCAGTTATTGGCAACCATCTAGCAAAAGTAAAATAGTCACAGACAGCACACGAACGCTTGCAGGTTTACTATTTGTCCGCTGACAGTCAGAACAAATTTATTCAGTGCTGTGCGCAAAAAGTACTCGATGCTATACTGCATGAAGTTGAAGCAGCGAAATACTATTCAATTATTATGGACGCAACACCGGATTCCGCTCGTGTTGAACAGACCGTTTTCATTTTGCGGTATATACATCTAAGCGCTGACCTGGACACCTTCGAACTACATGAGAGATTCCTCGCATTTGTGGACTGCAACAAGAAGACGGGAAAAGATATAGCACAGCTAATCATTGACACGTTGACAAAACATAGCATACCGCTTACGAACTGCCGAGGCCAAGGTTATGACAATGGAAGCAATATGAGTGGTTCATACAAAGGCGCTCAAGCAATTATAATGAAGAACAATCCTTTGGCAATATTCTCACCTTGTGGCTGTCATAGTTTGAACCTGTGTGGCGTACATTCAACTGAGCGCTGTGCACAAGTGATAACATTCTTCGGAGTAGTCCAGAAATTGTACAACCTCTTCAGCAGCAGTTGGCAGAGATGGGAAATTTTGACTAGTAGTGTCGGATGCTCTCTTCATAATCCGTCAGAAACGCTCTTGTCAGCTCGTGTCGATAGTGTTAAATCTTTCGTAGCACATTTGCCAGGCATAATGACGGCACTTTCTCAAGTACAGGAACTGAATTTGACACCAGAGACTCGCTCTGATGTAGTCGGCATGATTTCATACCTATCTTCATTCGAATCAGTTCTGATGGCATCGCTGTGGTTGAAAATTTTAACAGCTATCAATTTTAGAAATTTGCTGCTGCAGGCAAGAGAAGCAACTCTTGATGTCGAAGTTGCAAATATTCATGACCTCATTGGCGACTTACAACTGCTTCGATCCAAGTGGGATGAGATATTGTCTGAGAGCAAACTTGTCGCTGAGAGCTGCGGAATTGAACAGTCCCTGTGTTTGGCAGAGACTAAACGCAAACGAAGACGACAATTTCCAGACAGAACAGTTCTCGACGACAATGATGATCAGCAGGATCCACACGAACAATTCAAGCGTTCAGTTTTCTACGTTGTGATCGACTGCATCATTGCGAATTTAACAACACGATACGAAGCGGCAAAGAATTTGAACGAATTTTTTGGAGTTCTGTGGAAATATTGTGATATGAATACCGAAAACGTCCTCATCGCAGCCAAGAATCTGGCAGATAAATATGCTGATGATATTAACACCGATCTTTTGAATGAGCTGGAGCATCTGAAAACAATACACGTTGCAAACCTCGGTCAGAAAACTCTGTCGCCATTTGACCTGCCAAACCGTTTACACACTTTGAAAATCGATACACTGTTTCCAAACTTGTCATTATGCTAAGTATTTTCTGCACACTTCCAGTTACCGTTGCTCAAGCAGAAAGATCTTTCAGCACATTGGCCCAAGTTAAAAATGTTCTGAGATTGACAATGTGTCAAGAACGCCTAACCAGTCTTGGAATGCTGGCAGTGGAAGGTCGACTTGCAAGAACGATTGATTACAACAGTACAATTGAACTGTTTGCAAGCAGAAAAGCCCGAAAAGTTTTGTTGTAGTTTTCTCTCCATGTCGTTGTTCCACAAAATTACATTGTTATTGAGGACTTGCGTAGTTTTATCAGGGTTAGTGCATTAACCGGGGCAAAGTAAAATGAATTTAGTTAAAACTTTTTGTATTACCTTTATGTATGACTATGCCCAAAGTTGACTGTATTTGACAAGGGGCCCGCAATGGTGTCCTGCCCTGGGGCTCTCGTTGGCTCTCGGCGGCCCTGCCTGTCGTCATTCCAAACTGGGCTGATGAGCTTTTTTTTGGTGATTACTATAACTTTGAAGGACTGAAACAACCTACCTTTACTCTAAATTGATAAATAATTTAGAATCCTGGCCTCCGAAACTTTAAAAATTTAGCAATCTGGCCCTCTGTTAAAAAACTTTGGAAACCCAGGATTACATAATTTATCGTTATCAAAATAAAGCAATGGGGTACATTATCAGTCTGAAAAAATGCTTAGGATAAGGCAAATGTTTTTATATATTTTAAAAAACAGAGTTTGACACAAGATTTGGTGTTTAAATATTGATGTTGTTGTTGTGATTACCCCTCCTTTTCCTCGGGATGGAGGTACGGCACGAACGGCAATTAAAGTTCATGCCGTCATCCTATTGTAATTAGGCTAGTGGAATGATGGCAGCTCATTTCAAACCAGTCATAAGTGACTGGTAGCCCCACCACCAACAAAGCGAACTGCCACTGGTGGGCACCCGAAAGTCACCTTTCACAACATGTTGGGTTAGCAACTTCACAAATGTAACTGGGTGGAGTATGGGTAGGTCACCTGTCTGCCACATAGGGGTCGAGGAATCTCATTAAGTGCCTTCCCCAAGCAAGCTTGTCAGCTTGTTCTCCACGCTATCCTTTTTTTAAGCTAAGCTCCAAGCAGGGAAACTGTGAATACCATTTTTTAAAGTCTTTTGGTATGACTCGACTTAGGGAATGAACCACAGGTCTATCGACTACGAAGTGGATGCTCTAACCACTACGCCATCGCACCGGTAGTGAAATATTCGTTTTGTAATTTTTCACAGATAAATTTTGCATTTTCACTATACACAAAATGGCTTTTGACTTCAATTTTTTTGATTGATTTTTTACTAATAAATTAAAATGAAATGATAAAATATAAAGTTTACACTGAAAAAGTAAAGCAATAGTATTGAACGTCTGCAATCTAAGTGATTCGTACGAGATTTGTTTATGTTGTATTCAAACAAGAATTAAGTAAATTTGGTGAAACGTGAATTCTGTATTATTCCCTGTCAACGCTTATAAACCATGTATAACTTCACCTGTAGTCGGCGTACTCATAAATGTCTCCTGTCTTCCATATGTCAACTCCTAGTTTGCATCCGCGGTTTTTAGTCAGATCGTGAATCTTGTCAAGACCTTAAACATTACAAACAAATTGTTGCTGCCAGATTATAGAAGTCAAGCATTTGAAAATAATGGGAAACAGGAAATCCTTATTATATCAAAATAAGAAATGATTGCAATATTTCTTAATGCTTCAGCATGACAGGAAAAACACAACAGTAAAATGTAATTTTTATGTCTTTTAGATTTTCTTACAAAACTGCTCCTAAGAAAGTTTTACAATCTAATAAGAATAGATTTTTTTAATATGTCACTTTAGCAGTCAAGCAATTGGGGCGAGAAAAAATTTGAAATTTTAAAACTTTTCCTAATTATCACTTTTATTTTTATCTACTTGACAAGATTTTTTGAAAATTATAAGTGTAAGTTTTTGCCTCGTGGAGGAAAAACTTAATATCTGCAGATTTGACAGCAATGGCTTTAACTCACCCAACCAAAAATCTCCATTCAAATTTCCAAAGCCTTGTTTGTATATATTCCAGGTCCGATTAAAATTGACATTCAAGTCGAAGCGTTTTTGAAAGACCTTGTCATAAGAAGTAACAAGACATCAATCAAAAAAATAATTTGCAGCTGGTAAATCATAAATAAATTTCAGGCGCAATTTTTAGAAATGTCAGGCCTTCATAAAAATGGTTGGTTACAGGTCTGTCAGACACCCAGGTGAAGATCGTCGATGTATGCTTCTATGTTTACATTTTAGGTTTGTTTAAAACAGGGTTTTGATGGAAAGAATGTTGGACGCTCCTGGTAAAATTACCATGTTTCACAAAAAAGCTGTGTTCTTTCGCAGTCAGCCAGGTGCTTTTTAAAAAAAATATTTATCAAGTGTGAGTCATGTTAGTGTGCATTGTGAGAGCGCAAGCCGAGAAAAGGTGATGTAGGAGATTTCCATTCCAAAGCAGCGATTGAATGGCCTCCTGCTTCCTTGCCGTACATTTGGCTCACGAATCCGATCAATGCACAAATAGCTCTGCATCGTTTAGAAATGTCTAGCTGACGATCAATTACTGTAAAGTTTCTTTACACAAAAGCAATTACGTACAGTCCAACCATCTTCACAAAGTACTTTTTCGCCGGTTTGAAGAGCCAGTATTCCGTTGATCCAAGATGAACGGCAAGACGCTGAAAACAATAGCATTTCTAATTATTCTGATAAATTTGTGACGACCATGACAAATGTAAAAATTATATCATTTCGAAACATTGAATATACCAACAGTTTATGGGACTTCACAACACTACCAATTTATTATCAATAGACGCATAACCGGAGTCATTATAATAGAGTTAGTCGAGACAGTAATGTTGCTTTTAAAAAATAAATGTTCACGTTTTTTGACGAATTTTTGTGTCAAATTAGCAGATTTTGAGGTGCTTTTGTTTCATCTTTGTTGAGTCATTTTAAAAAGGTCTTTACTCTTCTTTGAGGCAAGGCATCGTGGCTAAGTTATTTGTTCTTCATCGTTTTTGATTATTACTGTACTTTGTTTCAAAACAGGATTCAAAGTAGCTTGCCTAAAACTCAACGAATTGAAGCAAATTTACATCTACACTAATAGCCATAGTCCTACACGTACAAAACCGAGTTTGGTGTAAAATTTTGCCTATCTGCGTCAACTTTTCCGATGTTGCAGAGAATCAAAAGCTGATTCTTTATTTATTTTTGCGATAAATCACAATCTTGAAGTGAGCATCAAAAAGTGTTTTATGTCTTCACAATGCCGCATGTGATTTAATAACGACACAGTAACACATTTTCTTTCCAGGCTGAATGCCAACCCCTTTTGCTGTTCAGTTTGTTAATGCAGCGGTCGATGTCACTCTAGAATTAAACACTTGTACAGTTTATAACAACCTACAGCTTTGCATGTGACCCAATCACGGTTTCTCTGCTTGGAAAAGAGGTAATCATGAAGTGTTTTATTCACTGTACCTTCTTGCAATATTTACACTGATAACGTTGCTGATACCACTGATACTATTACAGTGTAAAATGAAACATTCCCATCATAAAAAAAACGATTTATCTTAACCTCGTATGCCGAGTTACAAAGAAAAGCTTAACATTGCTATGGAAAAGAAAGAGTGGACAGAAGAAATGCTTTTCAGATTTCAGCGAGACATCCGACTGAACGTTGCTATGACTTAATCCTAACCCTAGTTCAGAGCTATTGGTTAGCAAGTAGCAATTTTAGATTGGCAGAATGTTAAAAATACTAGAAAGCGTGATTCTGTGTGTGTTTGCGTTGTTATTCCTCCAAAACTACTGGACGTACAAGCATAAAATTTTGCATGATTGATCACCACCCGGGGATGAGTGTCATAAGGAGAACGGTGACGTCATCATGACGTCATAATTAAAGATAAGCATTTAAAACACAAATTTTTTAACTGAGGAACGCGGTTTGCAACTTAAACGCAATCTAGTACCCGACTTATCAACTTCAAAAAATTTCACTTCTTTGGCGTCTCACATAACGTCAAAATTAACAATTAATTGTAAAACGTGTTTTTCATTTTTTCAAAAACTACTAAATTGTAGAAACGCAATTAAAATCTGTTTTGGTAGTGTTGAATTTACACGTATAAATTTTACATAAAATGTTCTGAGTTTTAAACCCGCAGTCTTTCGATTCAAACCTGACACTTAATTCATTACGTCATGCTGCTACTAATAACATTTGAGCCTTTTTGCCCGGAGCTTTCCTAAATTTACGTGTGCTTAATTCGAAGACAAAGTCAAAAATGTATGTGAACCAGTATAATTGAGAATTGACTACGAGGAAAATGGTCGGTAAATTTGTAACTGTCGGAAGATTCGTGTGATATAATTGTTGGAGATTGTTACTGCCGTTTTTGGATCACAAGTATATTGTACGTCTTGCATATATATTTGGAACGGTTCCGCCATAACCCGGTAAGCCCAATTGTAATATTTGCTTTTGTTACCTATTTTCCCGCTGGATGTTTCTTTATATCGACTGTTTTATGTCTAAATTAATAATCCCAAATTCGAGCATAACTTGTTGTAGTCTGATCCCGTTTTGAACCCGTAGCCTGATCCCCCGTTTTTGTGTATGTGAACTTGTGTGTAATCGAACCCGCATTTATAATCTAATTTGTGTGCGTTTCATTTGTTAATTCACCTTCGTATTTCAGGTAACCGTACTTCAAACACTCCCCCACATTGATACCGCATCAATGTACAAATATTTATAACATCGGGTGGAAGTGAATTCTGGAATACGTGTAAAATTCGGCTATATACACCTGTCTCAGCAGCCTCAGTCTTCCAAAACTGATTAAAAAGGCTGCTGTTACATTGGTTTTAATAATTTTTGTTGCTATTGCGCATTTACAAATATAATTTATAGGCCTAAATGGAGATTTTTAGAAAGGAGTTGTTTGGTTACATTGAATTGCTTAACGGGATTTCGACAACAACAATGAAAAAAACGATTGTTCTAAATAAACTACGTTCTTTTGTCCGTTTTGGCTACTCTTCCTAGAAAGCACGAGGGTTCTTTGGCACTATCTATCTAAATTTTCAAAATTATTAATCTATGAATAAAGACTTTAAACATTTTAAAACATGGTCTACTCCAAGCAAAACAAGTCTTGATCTTTCTACAACAGCAAAGCGGTAAAAATTTTTCTGATCTATTTTTTGCCCTAACATAATAGTTTTCAGGTACATACGATCCAAGTGTTTCATTTTCGGTTAGTCTCCTTTATGCCTAACTGCTCTCATGCCACGACAAAGCAACATGCGCCCAGCTACAAGTTACAGGTTGTTGATACAGACATATACTTACAAAATATCGTGAGCAGCAGCCCTGATATTTAATAGGTTATTCCTGAATGTACATATCAATTACTTTGACATCTATCCTACCCCACAACTTTGAATGTATGCTGACATGAATTTCATAAAATGAACGCATTGATATCGTTGGCTGTTTCAATTATGAACGAGTCCACTTCGAAACTACGCCTATGCTGGAAACAGGGTAAGCATGATGTATCCAGGAACTCCAGAAACTTTGTCACGAATGTAGGCCAATCAGCTATGCGCAACACGCTCTATTGTTATTTTTATCGATTTGATTTTCAACGAGAATTGTCTATGTCATAAAAACATTAACGCTTTATTGCTGTTCTCGCAAATATCATTTGCGTGAAGCAGACACAATCGACTGAACAGATATTCTCAATCTCAGAATGACGCCGGCAATGTGGGCGAATAAAACATAAGTGAGTTTTACGTTAAAATCAAATCAATCTCCTACTTAAATAGTAAAATATATTGGTTTATAATTTCATTTAAACATTTTAAGTTCGCGACATTTGTCTTTTTGCACAATGTTGTTTGTTACACCTACTTGTTTTGCGATGTTGTTGCATTTTCAGATAGACAAGTTCAAGCATGATCGACGGCCGCGTGTCGTAGCGCGATTAATCGATGGCTCGTAATTGTGTATTCGTGAGTTCAATACCCGAAAACGATTAGCGTTGTTATGCGTTTGAAAAACAACTTCACGGCAGTTACCTCTGCTTAGTTGCACTGCTTGTGATAGAAATGGACTGATCCAGCAGTTCTTGCCAATTCGAAACCGGTAGGAACATAAATGTTCTATGCGTAATCGCAAAAATATTCTTGTTAACTGAGAATAAAATATAACACCATACCATATGTGCAATCTCTTCCTGCAGATCCACCTGGACAAGAGCAAGTGTAATTGTTTAAACCATCCGTGCAACTTCCTCCATTCAAACATGGATTCGATTGGCAATCATCAATATCTAGATGAAAAGTATATGATAAGTTATTCAAACCTGTAGGCTTCTTAAACTGATGCAGCAACACACCGTGGTGCATCGAAACACTCAACTACTGTATATGCTCTAAATGCAAAATCAACTACCACCAATCTATATCTGTGGTTTGACTGGTTCTAATCTCAAGCCCGGTACCATTGGAGGAACTCAAACAACGCCAACTTTTGAAAAGTGATAAAGAGTTTTTCCGTTTCCTCACAAACTGAAAATGATAGAAGTCGATTAATCAAGATTCGCTGCCAATGGCAGCGGTAAGTTCAACCATGTTGTTTGTCGGCAAAGTGTTTGATAAATTTAGCGTCAAACTTGAAGTAAAAACTGGATGTAAGCGCAAAAGTCATCATATCATTATGGTTGAAGCGAAAGAATAATAAAATGAATTACTTTCAAGAATGAACAAAGTGGATTAATTTCAAGATGGTATTTTGTAGCCGTGTTGTGATGGGCTGGTCGAGCGCGCCCGAAAGGTATGGCAGGTTAACATATTAGTGTAAGAAAGCTGAAGGCGCTAGCTAGTTTAGATCTTCACCTTTGTTTAAAGCCAGATTCTAGATCAGTAATAGTAAAATAGCGAGCTGATTTGGAGAAGCCCAGAATCACAGGTATGTGACACCAAACCTAAACTGTCATATGGGCGAGAGATCGACGGTTCAAATGTGACTGAAATGAGACCATATGACATTTGGTTGTCTCCATGTTGCATCAACATATCTGCAGCTACCTGTTAGCTCAGTAACTAAGCCTTAGTTTGAATGTAGCCATGTCAGCCCTGTTAAACTCGTATGATCGTTTGCTTAACATTTAAAGTAAAATTGGTGAAACCTCACAACATGATGGCAAAAATCGAAGCTATACAAAATCATTTTCTGAAGCGTGGATTTGTCCGTATCGTTTGTGAGTGCACTGATATGGCACAGTGTGTACTGTACATGCAAATTCTTTCGACTGGATCCATAAAACAATCATAATTCAAAGACATTTATAGTCGAAACGTAATGACTGTAATAACAGACTTATCATTTTTTGAGCGAATGGCAACTTTGTATGAATCCATCACAAGTGAACACCTCTGGAATATACCAGCAACCGAATCGAGCGTTTGTTGAAGCGTTCTATCATGTATCGTTGCCAATTGCTGAAGCCGAGATGCCGCACACAATTGCTAAAGAGTTGATACTGCCATGCGCGAAAGATATTAATACTTTGATTACCAAATTATCTTTCTTGACGAAAAAAGTTTAGAAACCATGTTTGTTTAGTGATAATAAGTTGTTAAAACAGGAATAATTTTTATTTTTTTCACTCTCGTTTATTTTAGTTTAATTTAATATGAATGCAATTGGAGTCTTGGAGTCTTGTAGGTATCAAAGACTTTCATTGACTTCAATTGGCCTCATGTAGAATAGTTGCAAGATGATGGTCATTATTATTTATCTTCCCTCTTTTTCGCCATATTATTGTAACGAATCGGGGAAACAGCATTATTGCTGACAAGAGGACCTACGACCAGCAGACCTAATGCTTTGCGAACCCGTTCTTTCAAACCGGGAGCCCTCGGGCTCTATTGAAAGCATTTCCGGAACAACGTCCAGCGCCGGTTCACCCGAGGCATGTATATGAACAATACCTTGTGTAACTGCCACCAATGGCGGGCGGCTGCGGAAAGATGTCCGGGACGGTTTCATCTTGAGTTATGTACCCTTCGCCACTGCTAACCCACCACCGAGCGTTTGGCATCAGCGAAATTGTATTTTTTGCTCACAAAAAAACCTAGAGTTATGCATCTTTCCTAAACTTCTCATGATCTTCCCCGCTACTCGTGTCTATCTCATTGCTCGCACTAGCAGTTGATTAGTCGACTACGGCCGGTTATTATGGAAACCGTGCAAGCGGCATCCTATAACAGCTTTGTTATCACTACCATCATAGTGAAAACACTGTTAGCATCCACCAAATTGGCGGATGCGTAAACCTTTCCCTCAGCAGTTCCCAATAGTAGGGAAGCCGCCTGTCGAGCCAATATCCCGACTCTTGAGGTCGAGATAGGACCCGAGTGCGCTCCTAGCACTTTTGTGTTACTTCAGCGAATGAGGATGCAGGGTATTGGGGTTTTACACTTCTTCTGATATTCGGTTTACTCACACTCGCTATTTGAATTGTTTTCTGGGTCTGCATTTGAAAGCAAAATTAGTTGTGTAGTCACTCTGCTTGTACTAGTCTTTCTGTGCTCTAAATCGCAGTCCATCATTTTTCATTATCAAACTTTAGTATACACAGAAACCCTGTATTTTAAACGTAATGAAAACAAAAAGCTTATTCATGCCGGCTCATGTCTTCTAATCTATTTTTCTGGAATTTTCTCATGTATAACTTTGCACCTTACGTTTTAGTTAGGCGTTAGACTACCGAAAAACGTCTAACTTGCGTGTAAAGTGAAAAAATGTAATGACACAATATGCTATCTATGCGGTATTAAACACAATGAATATGCTATTGGAGGTTAGTTACTGCCCTTTATTACCGTAGACTTCAATTGGTGTCATATATCTTGAATCCCTTTACATAAAAAATTAAAAGAACTATCAAAAGATTTAATTATACATCTATATTATTGAACGGTGTTTTATTGCACAATTTTCTCAGATTTTTATTGCATGACTTCAGATTCAAATTTGTTTAACATCTAGTGAAGGAAATTTTTATTGTGAACTAAAATTTTGTGAGATAATGACGTCACAATGCCAAGAGGTGAGCCGCAAAGACCCATCCAAAAACGTTTTTTGAAGAGTCATCATCAATTTGCAAACCTGGTGTGAAAACATCTTTATGGCGAATTAATGCAACAATCAAAAATTAGCAATGACTACAAATGATGTCAATGGGAACAAAAGGATTAATTGCATATCAAGTGGAAAGGAAGCGGAGCAAATTGAATATACTATCATTCTCGATTAATGCAGTCCAACATAGGATTTCGCTAATGTCTGAGCACATCAAGGATCAAGTCATCGATCAAGTGAAATCAGCTGGTCCGTTTGCTCTGCAACTGGACGAGTCCACGGATGTTTTGTTTGCGCACGACTTACTGCATTCGTGAGCTACATTTACAATGGTGAGTTCAAGCATGAGTTTCTGTGCATCATAAATCTGCTGTCCAGAATACGTGGAGAAGATATTTATCAGGCTATTCATACTTTTTCATGGCAATTGCGAACCGCTGCGCGGACTTTGCACAGATATTGCTTTGGCCATGTTATGCCATAGCTCAGGCTTTTATGCATATGTTATGAGTATAGCGCCAGACTGTATGTTTATGCATTGTATGATACACCATGAGATTCTGGCTTCAAAGACATTAGGATATGAGTTGATGAAGATTCAAAGACACATGATAAAGCTCATAAACACAGTAAGATCTAGCACACTCAGCATTCGCTTGTTCCGACGTTTGTGCGGTAGATGGATGCAGATCACTATAAGGTTCTCTATCACAGCGAGGGGCGATGGCTGTCAAAGAACAATGTGCTTAAGCGGATCTTTGCACTGCCAATCGAGCTGAGGGATTTTTATACAGCAATAGAAGTAGGAGCTCGTAAAAAGTTTTTCAACAAGATGTGGTACCACTGGCCTATCTCGCACTTTTCCTTTGAAGTAATTTTTCCTTTGAAGTATTTCCAAACTTATCAAACTTTTTCTTCTAATGATATGACAAAACAATCGTCAATTTGATTGACGCGCTGTCAGCATTTCAAGCAAAACTTAATTCTTGGGGAAAGGAAGATGACAACGACTAGAACTGAAATGTTTTATACACTCAATGATTTCCTTGATGACACGGAGGACGTGCGGCAAGATAACAATGACAAAGATTATCGACAAACTTCAATTTATTCGCTCTGAGTTGGCCAATCACTTCCCCGACATTTCAAGAGATGATTTGGCATGCGTTAGAAATCCGTATCTGTTCGGAGGCACAGACCTTGTCAGCATTTTCAACCGAGATTATAATAAACAAGACGAATTCGTAGCCCAATGCATTTGATTGAACTTCGAGAGAGTACATTGTCAGCATATTGGTCAGCCATGATATTCTTATGTCTCAGAGTTACAAACGCAGCCAATCGACTGCTGATGTCTTTTCCGTTGGCCTGCCTGTGGGAGGCTATGTTTTCAGCATTACTTGAAATAAAGAACAAGGCCAGAACTAAACCAATAGCGGACCCAGATCAATGGTGTGCTCTGCCAACAACATGGCCACGCATAGACAAGCGTATTGCCGAGATGCAGCACCAGCCGTCTCACTGATGCTACATCGCGCATAAAATCAATAAATGACTCTTTATTTGACAGAGTGGTATTCTATGTTAGTTTTAATGATTGTTTTGTTGCTATTGCGCATACACAAATATATGCCATAAGCCTGAATGGAAATTTTTAGAAGAGGTCGTTTGGTTATATGGGATTGCCTAAAGGGGCTGCGATATGAAAAAGATTAAATACCACCGTTCTAGATGATCTAAGTCCTTTGATACGTTTCAGACAACTTCTGGTTGCATCTCAAAACGATGTACTGCCCACTTTACATTATAGCAAGATTTTTTATCAGTTTCTGTACTACTGTGATAGTCGGTACGTGGGTCTTACTTGTCAAAGGCTACAACAGAGGATTAAGCAGCACGTACCTAAAACCATTCTTCCGAGACTTACTTCTCAAGAACGAAGCACATTCGCCCGCTCATGCAAGCCATTTAGAAGCTTTAAAGCCGAAACTTCTTTCTCCGCTATAGGGCAACAACTTTCAAAAATTCTGACTCGCGCACCAGAATACAATGATGGCAAATTATCCATTCTGCCCCGTGGCCGTACTTTTATTCATCTCTCCATCCTTGAAACCACTTACATCAAAACAACCAGATTTATGTAAACAAAAGGAATTCCTGTATGGCCTAAAAATTGCTCATTAGCTTCCTCTCTCTTTGTTGGTCGCTCCTTTTACAAATCACAATGGAGCCTTCTTCGTTCTTTGTTTTTCATCAACTGCGTCTCTATATAACTGACCCAATTTATCTTTTTTACATTATTTCTGACGGATTCTCTCAAAAAGTGTCAGACGAAAAGCTTCAATAATATGAATACCTTACTTTCTGCAATTTACAAATTCTGTATCACGAATCAACTACTCAAAAAAACGTAAGTAGTGACCCTATAATTTAATAGGTTATTCCTGAATATACACATCAATTATTTTGGCATCTATCCTACCCCACAACTTTGAATGTATGCTGACATGAATTTCACAAAATGAACGCATTGACATCGTTGGCAGTTTCAATTATGAACGAGTCCACTTCGAAACTACGCCTATGCTGGAAACAGGGTAAGCATGATGTATCCAGGAACTCCAGAAACTTTGTCACGAATGTAGGCCAATCAGCTATGCGCAACACGCTCTATTGTTATTTTTATCGATTTGATTTTCAACGAGAATTGTCTATGTCATAAAAACATTAACGCTTTATTGCTGTTCTCGCAAATATCATTTGCGTGAAGCAGACACAATCAACTGAACAGATATTCTCAATCTCAGGATGACGTCGGCAGTGTGGGCGAATGAAACATAAATGAGTTTTACGTTAAAATCAAATCAATCTCCTGCTTAAATAGTAAACCTTGCACCTAATTGGCAAAACAGCATACGGGCGTAAGAAACATTAACAATTTATTAAAATAAATATGCCAGGAAATAATAATGATTATACCACCCAACCAATTTAGATGAGACCATTCCTGGACGCGTTTTGTCCTTTTGGACTCATCAGCAGGGCCCGTCCCGTCACAAGCAAAAGTAACCCACTCATTAACGTCATCCTTAAACAAAAATCCAACTATGCACATGCAAAAGCACTGAGAGTTCAATCAACGACATATTGCATTCCTTAACAGGGCGGGTTGACAAATTGGTTGATTTTGGCTGCATATTCACTGGAGAGATCAGTTTACACACTGATCTGAAAAAGCAGTTTAAACGCTGCATATTTAGCCTAGCGCCTTGTCTTTGCAATGCCATCACGCTCGCGGCGAGTGAGTTGACAATTCACAAGGTGGGAGCCGGGCGACCTTTGATAGACGTGTCGAGCAAATCCATGCCAACGAATTTTCACTCTATCTCACTTCGCAGTAAACCGGGCCCCCTACAGTGAAACGGGCAAATCCATGCCTACTCTTTTCAAGTAGGGAAAAAAACTATAGATTTGAAAACTATAGGCGAAAATGAAAATTGTAAACCTTTTACAATTTCCATCTTCGCCTATAATTTACTTTAATAGTAAAATATATTGGTTTATAATTTCATTTAAACATTTTAAGTTCGCGACATTTGTCTTATTGCACAATGTTGTTTGTTACACCTACTTGTTTTGCGATGTTGTTGCATTTTCAGATAGACAAGTTCAAGCATGATCGACGGCCGCGTGTCGTAGCGCGATTAATCGATGGCTCGTAATTGTGTATTCGTGAGTTCAATACCCAAAAACGATTAGCGTTGTTATGCGTTTGAAAAACAACTTCACGGCAGTTACCTCTGCTTAGTTGCACTGCTTGTGATAGAAATGGACTGATCCAGCAGTTCTTGCCAATTCGAAACCGGTAGGAACATAAATGTTCTATGCGTAATCGCAAAAATATTCTTGTTAACTGAGAATAAAATATAACACCATACCAATTGTGCAATTTCTCCCTGCATATCCAACTGGACAAGAGCAAGTGTAATTGTTTAAACCATCCGTGCAACTTCCTCCATTCAAACATGGATTCGATTGGCAATCATCAATATCTAGATGAAAAGTATATGATAAGTTATTCAAACCTGTAGGCTTCTTAAACTAATGCAGCAACACACCGTGGTGCATCGAAACACTCAACTACTGAACACATCAAGGATCAAGTCATCGATCAAGTGAAGTCAGCTTGCCCGTTCGCTCTGCAACTGGACGAGTCCACGGATGTCTTGTTTTGCGCACAAATGTAACTCACTACTGCATTCGTGAGCGACATTTACAATGGTGAGTTCAAGCATGAGTTTCTGTGCATCATAAATATGCTGTCCAGAATACGTGGAGAAGATATTTATCACACAATTGTTACTTTTTCAAGGCAATTGCGAACCGCTGCGCGGACTTTGTACAGATATTGCTTCGGCCATGTCAGGCCATAGCATAGCATGTTTGGCCATATGTAAAATTTTTTTATTGTTATATTGAATTCATGCATTGAGGGGATAAAATAGATGTAAGCTTAAACGTCATCATATCATGATTGCGTGTGCGAAAAAATTAAAGATCATTCAAAATGAACAAAATGGATTAATTTTGAAATAGTATTTTGCAGCCGTGTTGTGATGGGCTGGTCGAGCGTGCCCGAATGGTGTGGCAGGTTAACACATTACCATAAAAATACTGAAGGCGCTAGCTAGTTTAGATCTTCACCTTTGTTTAAAGCCAGATTCTAGTCTAGTAAACGGTGAAATAGCGAGCTGAGTTAAAGAAGCGCAAAACAACAAGTATGTGACACCAAACCTAAACTGTCATATGAGCTAGAGATCGACGGTTCAAATGTGACTGAAATGAGACCATATGACATTTGGTTGTCTCCATGTTGCATCAATATATCTGCTGCTACCTGTTAGCTCAGTAACTAAGCCATAGTTTGAATGTAGCCATGTTATCAGCGTTAACACTACAATGCTCATGAGAGTCAAAATAACTCCTTTGGATAGTTTGCTTCTGCATATCTTTTCACTTGCTTGCTTTCAGGAAAAATCCTCCCGTGACTTTTCATCATTTGTTGGGCCTAACACTCTCTTGGAATGGCATGAATTTTTGTTTGCTTTGAAAACGATCTTTTTAAAATTTACCTGAATTGCCCGAAGGAGTCATTTTGACTCCCGGTATAGAGATGCTTAGAAAAGTAGGTTGTGGACAAAAGGCGATAATACTGTTTTTGTTTTTTGAAGCAGAATTTTAATTTAAAAAGCCGTTAATATCTTTGAAACAGCTTGAAACCTTGTCAGCTGTGAATTGTTTTTGCATTTGCTTCATCACTTTCTTATCAGTGGAATGCAATAGTTTGCTTAGTTGCAACATTGTGAGTAATTTTTGCTTTATTGTGTGTCATCAGTGCCCTACTAACGGATTATCATCTCTGTTTCGAATTGCTGTGCATGGTTCTGATTGCAAGTACAGTCTGATCATAGCTGTGCTTTAGTTTGAAACTTGAAGCAGTCAATATTTGAGTATGTCTACAAGACAAAGTCTCACAGCTAGGAAATTTTGTCTGTGCTAACTGATATTTTTGACGATGTGTCTGAATTTGGGGTAAAAGCTGAAGCCTTAATGTAGATGATGATTTCATACCAGCAGCAGACGAATCTAGCTCTTCTAGTGAAGATGAGAATGTAAATGCAGCAAGTACGTAATGTGGATTGAGTTGTAATGCTTCTATTTTTGTGTTTTTTCAAATTGCATTTGTTTTTGTGTTAGGTAACCAAGATTCAAGCACAAGCAGTTTGCAAAGTGATTTGGAATCTGATGAGGATGATGGTGCAGTGTTTACTGCAAAGAATGGCACTAAATGGAAGAAGCACAAGTCGGTGAGCAGTCTGCAGGCAGACTTGCAAGTCATAATATTTTGAAGGAATGTTCTGGCCCTTCAAATTACGCACGTAGAAACATACAGGCTGCAAGTCCTGCGAGTGCATGGCTTTTATTTATTGACAAGTTTGTACTTGAACACATCCGTAAGTGCACCATCACTGAAGCTCATAGACAAACTATAAACGAAGAATTTTGTCTAAAAAACAATGAATTGCTCGCATTCATTGCTGTTATGTACGCACGAGGAGTAACAGGTTTAAATGACATCCATATCATACTCTGTGGAATGAAAACTGGGGCATGCCCTTAACAATTTCAAGGAACCGTTTTAGGGAAATTTTACCTTTTCTGCGCTTTGACACAAAGTCGGATTGTTCTCAAAGGTTGAAAACAGATAAAATTGCTCTATTTTCTGTGGTGTGGAACATGTTTATCGACAACTGTATTTCATGGGGCTTTTATCACTGTGGATGAATACCCCAGCAAATGTAGATGTCCATTCACGCAATTCATGGAATCAAAGTCTGACAAGTACGGACAAAAATATTGGGTGGCTGTAGACAAAGATAGTAAGTTTGTGGTAAACGGGTTTTCATACGTTGGCAGCGACGAGACTCGCTCTAGAGATGAACGTGTCTTCGACCAGGTCGTCATGCGGTGGTTGAAACCGTATCTCAACAAAGGGAGGAACGTGACAACAGACAATTATTTTACCTCAATAAAGTTGGCCACAGAATTGCAAAAATAAAAAAAAAACAGCTATACTGGGAACAGTAAAGAAGATTTTTTCCTCAAGGAAGTACCTGCAGTGGTAAAGCACATGAAAGAGCCACTTTACTCCACCACGCAATATAAATCTGGTGATGTAATAATGACTGTTTGTCAAGGTAAAACCAAGAAAAATGTGGCAATTCTCAGCACCCTCCACCAAAACATCACCATTGCTGGTAATGCCAAAAAGACACCAGAAAGTGTCAAAGCTTACAATGATACAAAATATTGTGGATTAAATGGCAAGGAATACACGGTTAGAACTTCCACCAGAAGACGACCAGTTCATTCGTTCCAAAACACACTGGACTTGGCGGCTATAAATGCATAAATTGTTTACAAGGCGATCACGAAAAACAACATAACCAAAAGAGTTTTTCTTCAGTAGTTGGCTCAAGACCTATCTGGGCCTCGTATAGACAAAAGAAGCAACACTAAGAAAAGACGCTTGCGAGACGAAACATTTGATGAAGAGCATAGTAAAATGACAAAATACTGCCAAGTGAAGGCTGAATGTAAGAACAATCACACAGTTGGCACCCTTCATGTGTGTAGCAAATCACTGTGCGGAAAGTGTGCTGCTAAAACCGTACGTTTGTGTGTGAAATACAGTTCCTCACAATAACAAGTGTTCATTTTCGACATTCTGGAATTTTTTTGCCTTTTTGTTTTGTTGCTTTGGTATTTGGGTTTGCCCAATACAATAGTCAATGAAAAACTCATTAAGTGAACAGTCTTGCAAAGCTATTCTACAGCCCTAATCACAGCAATGTTACACAAGAAATGGCAGGGAGTCAAAATGATTCCTTCGGGCATTCTAGGTAAATAAGGATTCCGGGCATTCTAGTGTTAAACTCGTGTGATCGTTTGCTTAACATTTAAAGTAAAATTGGTGAAACCTCACAACATGATGGCAAAAATCGAAGCTATTCAAATTCATTTCTGAAGCGTGGATTTGTCCGCATCGTCTTTGAGTGCACTGATATAGCACAGTGTGTACTGTACAAGCAAGTTCTTTCGACTGGATTCATGATACAATCATAATTCAAAGACATTTATAGTCGAAACGTAATGACTGTAATAACAGACTTGTCATTTTTTGAGCGAATGGCAACTTTGTATGAATCCATCACAAGTGAACACCTCTGGAATATACCAGCAACCGAATCGAGCGTTTGTTGAAGCGTTCTATCATGTATCGTTGCCAATTGCTAAAGCCCAAATGCCGCACACAATTGCTAAAGAGTTGATACTGCCATGCGCGAAAGACATTAATCGCATATCAAGTGGAAAGGAAGCGGAGCAAATTGAATATACTATCATTCTCGATTAATGCAGTCCAACATAGGATTTCGCTAATGTCTGAGCACATCAAGGATCAAGTCATCGATCAAGTGAAATCAGCTGGTCCGTTTGCTCTGCAACTGGACGAGTCCACGGATGTTTTGTTTGCGCACGACTTACTGCATTCGTGAGCGACATTTACAATGGTGAGTTCAAGCATGAGTTTCTGTGCATCATAAATCTGCTGTCCAGAATACGTGGAGAAGATATTTATCAGGCTATTCATACTTTTTCATGGCAATTGCGAACCGCTGCGCGGACTTTGCACAGATATTGCTTTGGCCATGTTATGCCATAGCTCAGGCTTTTATGTGTATGTTATGAGTATAGCGCCAGACTGTATGTTTATGCATTGTATGATACACCATGAGATTCTGGCTTCAAAGACATTAGGATATGAGTTGATGAAGATTCAAAGGCACGTCATAAAGCTCATAAACACAGTAAGATCTAGCACACTCAGCATTCGCTTGTTCCGACGTTTGTGCGGTAGATGGATGCAGATCACTATAAGGTTCTCTATCACAGCGAGGGGCGATGGCTGTCAAAGAACAATGTGCTTAAGCGGATCTTTGCACTGCCGATCGAGCTGAGGGATTTTTATACAGCAATAGAAGTAGGAGCTCGTAAAAAGTTTTTCAACAAGATGTGGTACCACTGGCCTATCTCGCACTTTTCCTTTGAAGTAATTTTTCCTTTGAAGTATTTCCAAACTTATCAAACTTTTTCTTCTAATGATATGACAAAACAATCGTCAATTTGATTGACGCGCTGTCAGCATTTCAAGCAAAACTTAATTCTTGGGGAAAGGAAGATGACAACGACTAGAACTGAAATGTTTTATACACTCAATGATTTCCTTGATGACACGGAGGACGTGCGGCAAGATAACAATGACAAAGATTATCGACAAACTTCAATTTATTCGCTCTGAGTTGGCCAATCACTTCCCCGACATTTCAAGAGATGATTTGGCATGCGTTAGAAATCCGTATCTGTTCGGAGGCACAGACCTTGTCAGCATTTTCAACCGAGATTATAATAAACAAGACGAATTCGTAGCCCAATGCATTTGATTGAACTTCGAGAGAATACATTGTCAGCATATTGGTCAGCCATGATATTCTTATATCTCAGAGTTACAAACGCAGCCAATCGACTGCTGATGTCTTTTCCGTTGGCCTGCCTGTGGGAGGCTATGTTTTCAGCATTACTTGAAATAAAGAACAAGGCCAGAACTAAACCAATAGCGGACCCAGATCAATGGTGTGCTCTGCCAACAACATGGCCACGCATAGACAAGCGTATTGCCGAGATGCAGCACCAGCCGTCTCACTGATGCTACATCGCGCATAAAATCAATAAATGACTCTTTATTTGACAGAGTGGTATTCTATGTTAGTTTTAATGATTGTTTTGTTGCTATTGCGCATACACAAATATATGCCATAAGCCTGAATGGAAATTTTTAGAAGAGGTCGTTTGGTTATATGGGATTGCCTAAAGGGGCTGCGATATGAAAAAGATTAAATACCACCGTTCTAGATGATCTAAGTCCTTTGATACGTTTCAGACAACTTCTGGTTGCATCTCAAAACGATGTACTGCCCACTTTACATTATAGCAAGATTTTTTATCAGTTTCTGTACTACTGTGATAGTCGGTACGTGGGTCTTACTTGTCAAAGGCTACAACAGAGGATTAAGCAGCACGTACCTAAAACCATTCTTCCGAGACTTACTTCTCAAGAACGAAGCACATTCGCCCGCTCATGCAAGCCATTTAGAAGCTTTAAAGCCGAAACTTCTTTCTCCGCTATAGGGCAACAACTTTCAAAAATTCTGACTCGCGCACCAGAATACAATGATGGCAAATTATCCATTCTGCCCCGTGGCCGTACTTTTATTCATCTCTCCATCCTTGAAACCACTTACATCAAAACAACCAGATTTATGTAAACAAAAGGAATTCCTGTATGGCCTAAAAATTGCTCATTAGCTTCCTCTCTCTTTGTTGGTCGCTCCTTTTACAAATCACAATGGAGCCTTCTTCGTTCTTTGTTTTTCATCAACTGCGTCTCTATATAACTGACCCAATTTATCTTTTTTACATTATTTCTGACGGATTCTCTCAAAAAGTGTCAGACGAAAAGCTTCAATAATATGAATACCTTACTTTCTGCAATTTACAAATTCTGTACCACGAATCAACTACTCAAAAAAACGTAAGTAGTGACCCTATAATTTAATAGGTTATTCCTGAATATACACATCAATTATTTTGGCATCTATCCTACCCCACAACTTTGAATGTATGCTGACATGAATTTCACAAAATGAACGCATTGACATCGTTGGCAGTTTCAATTATGAACGAGTCCACTTCGAAACTACGCCTATGCTGGAAACAGGGTAAGCATGATGTATCCAGGAACTCCAGAAACTTTGTCACGAATGTAGGCCAATCAGCTATGCGCAACACGCTCTATTGTTATTTTTATCGATTTGATTTTCAACGAGAATTGTCTATGTCATAAAAACATTAACGCTTTATTGCTGTTCTCGCAAATATCATTTGCGTGAAGCAGACACAACCGACTGCACAGATATTCTCAATCTCAGGATGACGCCGGCAGTGTGGGCGAATGAAACATAAGTGAGTTTTACGTTAAAATCAAATCAATCTCCTACTTAACCCTATTCGGCCCAAGATATTTGCGTCGTGCTAAGTCCAACGTGGGGTAGTTTTTGCCCCGAAAGTTTAAAGCATTATATCTTTTGAACTACAACACGTTGAAAAACGATTGAACCGGCATACGGAAGAAGATTTTATTTTGTATTTGTGTTTAACATGTTTCTGAAATTATTGCTTGTAGAAGAGAAAACAATTAATCTGAAGGCAAGTCAAATTTTGATGGTTGCCGTTAGTTCTCGTTTAGAAGAAACAAATTTTTCTCATTCACTTCTCCACTCCTGACAGCACGACAAATTGATTACTTTAGGCCAGTTGCACTTGGCTGATCACGTAATGTCGGCGGACTCTTGTAACCTCTGAACTCCAAGAATAGATCACCGTTAAACAATTGATGACATTTTAGTAGGCATCTGTAACATTATTTACTGGTATAACAACTACGAAAGTTTAAATTTCGACCCGGGCAATATCATTTTTTTAGAACTAATTTTAATGTCTTTTTCACACGAAAGCGTTTTGTTCTCAAGAAACGGATTTGACGCAATTTACATAACACCACAAAAAGCGCGAAAATTCCCTCGCTTGTTTGAAGTCAACAACATGAAACTGGTGTGCTCAGCTATTTCAAAATTCCTTGCGAGTTATTGTTCGCCTGCCTACGCTTGCCTCTACCCCCTGGCTGATATCATTGAGATAAAGTTTATGAAACCGTTTCTATATTACGATGAGTATGACGTAGATTTCACAGCTTCTATTACGATATGTATCACATAGGGTTTGCATAATAATATGGCCGGCTGCAATAAGGTCAAGCGTGGATAATCCTTCTTTATAATGTTTGTTTTTATTTAACCCTAGAAACATCGAGATTTTTTTTTTCAAGAAAGACCATACGGGTCAATTGACCTCTTAGCGTTTAAAAGTGAAGAAAGACCTACTTAGTTGTGTTTTGTTACTATAAGTAGAAGACAGCCCAGCAATTATTTATTTATTCTTACATTTCTACAGCTTTTTATGTTATTACGGTTTTACTTTTATTTGGTGTCGTGATATTTTTTTCGCAACCTGGTTGTTGCACAAATTGTAACCTATCAGTTAGAATAGCATGCTCTTTTGTTTGATGTGCCGATAAATCGATTGCCAGACTGGCTACTTGTATCCGCTATTGTTACAAAATATCATAGCTATTTTGACCCTGTTTTATAAGCTAACTGCAAATCTAGTCAGGAATGCGATTCGCATTTCACTGTTTAGTGTAGTAGACAGAGTCAGAATTAGCTATTTACCTAAATGATAATTTTTTGGCAAACTGAATCTGCAATTTTCTCTTTATTTTTGCTTCATCTTTAGAAACTTAAATTCTTTTGCAGCTCAGGCTAAATGACAATGGCTAAGAAATCCGGTGAAGGCAAGATGTATAATAATGTAAAGGAAGTGCTAGATATGCTCCGCGTTGATGAAGATTCTGGCGAAGAGGATTTTGAGGAATCACAGCCAAAACTACAAGAACAAGAATCAGACAGAGAAAATGATGAACAAGAATTAGAAGATCTTGTCACTGAATAATCTTCTCTTCCTCCAAATGAAGATTTACAAAGACCAAGTGTGCCACAACAAAGTCAAGTGTTTAGCAGAAATGGTACAATATGGAACAAAGAACCTCCCTGTACAACATGACGTCAGGGAAAAAGAAATATTTTCAGTACCAAACCAGGCACTAAGCGATTTATACTTGCTCGTGTAAATGATGAAAAAGATGCGTTTCAAGAGCTTTGTGGACATCAGAATTTTGAAAATGTAATGCATTTTACTCTTGCTGAAGCGCGAAGGGAAGAAGATGAAGCATTTTTTTTTGTCCAAGGACGAGTTTACCGCATTTTTTGGTCTGTACATACTCTGTGGTGTGCTGAAAGGGAGAGATGAACCCCTATTCAATTTCCGGGATGAAGAATATGGGCGTCTTATCTTTCGAAAAACTATGAGTAGAAATAAATTCCAATCTATGTTACGCTACATTCGTTTTGATGATAAAAACTCACGAAGTCTTCGACGACAGACTGGCAAGTTTGCTACAATAAGGGAATTATGGGATTCAGTCATGGACAACTGCCAAAAGTCATATTTTCCTGGTGCAAATGTCACAATTAATGAACAACTTTTCGGGTGTAGAGCAAGGTAATCTTAGCAGACACCTGATAATTTACTGTGGTGTTACACAGTGACAAACATATTTTTGTAATAAAAATATTCTTTGCTTTAGATGTCCATTCATATAATATATGCTACAAAAATCGGCAAAAATTGGAATTAAGTTTTAAATGGTGTGTGATACCACAACCTCCTTCGTACTACGGGCTTTTCCTTATGTTGGTAGAGAAGAAAGAGAAGTTGGACTCGAGGAGCATGTGACCTTGTCTTTGATGGAACCGTACTAGAATATGGGGCTTAATGTAATCACCCGCAACTTTTGACATCATTGAGTTTAGCCAGAAGACTTTTGCAGAGCAACATTACGATGCTAGGTACCATGAGAGCACATCGATGTAAAATTCCTCTCTAAGCAAAGCTAGGAAAAAGTGCAACTTTTTATTCACCTACATTTCTATTTACGCGACCAGAAGAAAATATTATGCTTCTTAGCTACAAAGCCAAGAAAAATGAAGTAGTATATTTACTTTCTTCCAGTCATAAAACAACAACTGTCTATTATGGAGAACAAAAAAGCCACAAGCCTTCTTAGATTACAATGCTACCAAAAAAGGAGTAGACACAGCTGATGAAATGCTTCGCACATACTCAACAAAAGCTGCATCCCGAAGATGATCCCTTGCGGCTTTCTTCAATCTGGTGGATATCACGGCATTGGACACAAACATTATATGTGCAGATATATCGATATCAACCTGTTCAAGACGTGATTTTCTCATCAAACTTGGTGAAAGTCTTTGCTCCGCAGAGAGAAGTAGGCGGCAGAAAGCCCAATATATAGGGTGCTTCACAATTATTGAAACAAAGCGGCAGCTTCTAAAACCTTTACCAATGACCTTATTCTTTTTCTGTTTTCAGATTGTCATAGCGAAATAGTTAACATTTTTATACGTTAAACAAAAAATAGTCTAATTATGCCTTGGTCGATGGAGCAGAAGATCTTTTGTGTAAAGACATATTACGAAACGAAGTCTTTCAAGATTGTTCAAGCAAGGTTCAGAAGGAAGTTCAGCTTCAACCAATTTCCAAACAGGAGTCAGATTTTCAAGTTGGTCAAGAAGTTTGAAGCTCATGGCACTTGTGGAGATCGTAGGGTAGCGGGCTCATCGCCCTCAGGGCCTCCAGTAACAATCCGCACCCCCGACAATGTCAGCAGTGTTCAAGAGTCAGTCGGTCGGAGTCCGAGCAAATCTCTCCGTCGAAGGAGCCAAGAACTTGGCATTTCTGTCTCTTCTGTAAGGCGCATGCTGGTTAAGGAGCTAAAACTTTATCCAAACCGGATCCACGTAAAGCATGAACTAACCGGGAATGATAAGGAAAAAAGGGTAGCGATGTGCCAGTGGTTTTCGGAAACGATCGACAATAACGAGAAATTCTTGGATGATGTCTGGTTTTCAGATGAAGCCCACTTCCTCTTGAATGGTCACGTTAACTCTAAAAACTGGGTGTTTTGGGGAAGTGAGAACCCTCACAGAGTCGTTGGACGCCCTTTGCATTCAAAAAAATGCACAGCATGGGTTGCCATTTCCAAGCATGGTATCATCGGACCATTTTTCTTTGAAGATGATCACGGTATTGCAGTAACCATGACAAAAGAGCGCTACGTTCCAGTGCTTGAGCAGTTCTGGGGAGAGCTCGATAAGCATGAGGACCTTGATGAGAAAGAACAGTGGTTCCAGCAAGATGGTGCCCCTCCTCACACTGCTAATGTTACCATGGCTTGGCTCCGTGAAAAGTTTGGGAAGCGTCTCATCAGCCGCAAAGCTGAAGTGGAATGGGCACCTCACTCACCTGACCTGAATCCTCCAGATTTCTTCTTGTGGGGGTTCCTCAAGGACAACATTTACCAGGATAACCCATTCACTATTGCAGCTTTGAAAGCAGCTATTACCGAGAAAATTCAGGCCATTACACAGGAGGAATGTGAGCGTGTTATCAACAACTTTGCACGCCGCATTCAAGAATGCCTTCGACAGAACGGTGGACATCTAGAGCATGTACTCTAAGAATCTTCTTGACATATTATTTCTGATTTGAAGATAAACAGTTTCAGATTATAAAATGTTATCCTTCCACCTTTCAATAAATGTAATCATCATTGTGGTATCATTTAAAATTCTGAATTTGTGCCCAATCGCTTTGTTTCAATAATTGTGAAACACCCTTATACTACGCTTGAAGCGGTACGCCAAGGAGAGGATGAAGATTTATGTCCTTCCAAACAAACCAAAGGTCGGATGTGCAAATCCAACAAAACGAAAGTCAAGTGTGCCAATTGCTTACTTTTTGTTTGTGGGAAATGCTCTGCTCCAGTCTGTCACACTTGCTGAAATGCAGAGGATTTTGAGGAGGGGGTCAATTGACCCGTATGGTCGTTTATAGTAAACTGGACCATAACATCTTGTTGCATGCAACTTTTTTTCTGAGAATGTAATTTTGCATTCTTTTATGTGAAAAAATAAAAGTCAAAAAAGATCAACTCACAGTCTGGAGAAAAATGGTAGTAATCAAAAAAACAAAAATCAAAAGGGGTCAATTGACCCGTTTGATCTTTCTAGGGTTAATGAATACAACAAAGTAAAACAAGATTGAGGTTGAATAATTTATTTTGTTTGATGATTATACCAATACTAACTACAGAAATTATGAGTAAACTATAGTAACTGCTTTATGTATGACTTTGTTGCAGGAATTAAAGTTCTATGTACAATTTTGTAATTGCAATCCCCTCAACCAAATAGCCATTCAATTGCAGACATATTAATAGGAACTACTGTTGTTTTTTGTCAATGCGAATAGCTATTAATGCTGAAAAAGTTGCCGGTGCTGTGAACACTTCTAATGAACATGCAATAGTAACAAAAGTGGTAGCTGACTTATATATTAGTCGAATGCAACGGCTAAACGCCCCGAAGTGCCAGTGCAATAAGCCAGAACAAGCAGCGATATAACTACAAATTTGAGACAAAAGGCTTTACTTCCAGTCAGAGGCGACTCCGACACTCGGGCTACTCGGGCTGAGCCTGAGTTACGAAATGAGGAAAGGCTTTGTTAAATTTAAATTCTGCAAAACAAGTTTCAAACTTTTTAACTTAATTTATATTAAGTCCAAAAAAGAAGCCGGGCATCGTATAAACCACCGGTGTTTGTGGTGGCAGTTGCTTTTTTGTGCTCAACGTTGTGTTTAGCTCGGGCTTGGGGAAAATAGCCAGATACGCTGTGCAGAAAAATAATGAGACAAACGATTTTCAAGCATTTTTTTCAAATCAAATCCAACTCGGGCTTGATTGCAGTTGCCCGAGCTCTGACAATGCGAGCGTTCATTGCTTTGTTTCAGACACTTTTTTGTTTAATTTTTTTGTTGAACTCGGGCCCCCGAGAAATAGCCTGAGTTGCAATAAGAAAAAGGTAGATAAAAAGAGTAATTGAAAGAACGTGTAATGTAGTTTTGTCTAGCAGGGGCTTGGGGAAAATAGTCAGACACGCTGTGTAGAGAAATAACAGAGAAACGATTTTTCAAGCATTTTTTCGCATCAAATCCAACTCGGGCTTGATTGCAGTTGCCCGAGCTCTAACAAAGCGAGCGTTTATTGCAATTTTTCAGACGCTTTTTTGCTTGGGAACATTTGATAAAAACACGCGTTTTGTTAAACTGTATGAATAAAGGCGTTTTACAATAGTTAAATGGCTGGATAAACTGTTGCTATTTTTTGTCTTCTCGTTAGTTTTAGAGCTGTATTTATTGTTTTTGCAATATTTTGCGACACTATCAGTGACGAGCCCGAGTAGCCATGAAAAGCCGGAGTCGCCACTGCTTCCAGTTATCAGCTTGAATTTGTCCCCACTGATTTGTCGACAGTGAGCAAATATAATTGTCGGCAAGACCACTACGCGTGTGGTTTCCAAGCCAAAGTCGTTGTTACACTTTATAATGGAGTTTAGAGTAGGAAATTACTTGCGTGTGGTTATATGTACACGAAAATCTTGTATTTCTTTATGTTCGACGGAGGAAACTCTAACTTTTACAAATTGGCTGCGCACTTTATGCTGCGTAAGTTTAAAAAACACGTAGAGCTCTTTACTGGGACAAATGATAGAAAAACGCCTCAAAAAACTCTGTAGTATGAGCACACCATAGAACATAAAGCGTAACACCAACCAGTTACTGACAGGCACCGCAGAATCTGAAGTAATGCCGTTTGCATACAGCTTTACCACATCTTTGGCATTGGCTAAAAACACGTCCCATGTTATCCCTCTCACGGCCGGTGGCTTCAGCTGCGCAAACTTCACACCTGCGTTGCTTGATAGACTGCACTGGAAATGCACATAACTGCGACAAATCGTAAGATTCTTCTCTGGGTTCACTAAGGGTGATTTAGATTTTATCTTGAATGTTTTTTAACAAGCCCCATTTTTAACGTAGCACAACAAATGGGTGTACTAATTGTAAAGCCAAAGTTATCTCAAAATCGAATGAAATTGTATTGCGTGGTTCAATAGACTGATTTAGTGCGATGACCAACCCTAACTCTAACTCTAACCAATGATTTGTGTCATTCTTAGAAGATGTACGAAGTGTGTATCGTTAGAATAAATTTACCTGTGTGTGTGGAATGTATGTGTGGTGTTTGGAATTATTATAGCTAAAGTGGTAAGTGTGTAGCTATAGAGGGGTGAGGGATAAATAATTCAGTGATAGACCTCACGCTATAGTAGTAACCGGAGGTATAGATCTCACGCTGGAGTGTGGTAGACCTCACGCTATAGTAGCACCAAATTTTGTCTTTCAATTTGTAGACTAGCACTTAGTAAAGCGGTATTTATCAAAAAGTAATTCTTGATAATGGCCAAAAGTTTACTGTGCAAAACGAAAAAAATATAATGTAGCTCAAATACAACCGGAGGGCCACAGCACGTAAGTCGGGTGGGCCACATACTTTTGCGTTACTTACTTTAATAATCAGTTTGCAAGTCGAATGAGGTTGAGTAATAGTGGTGCATATGAATCGCCATATGGACCAGCATCTATGAATGGGAGGCGCAATGACCTTATTTTCCTTTGTAAATCAACTCTGACCGCGGACTGGCCATCCTCGGCATTGGGAGGTAATGAATCATTTTTCTTTTTGGAGATCTATTTTCGTATGATAATGGGAAACATGAATTTCTTAACAATCAGCATAATTTGCAATCTAGTTCCAAATACAAATGCAATAATATTTGTTTTTGTTGTACCGATAAATCATCTATTATTTTTAGTTCTGGTCACACCTTGAAATTTAATTTGGGCGACTGGTCACAACTTGAAAATTAATTTGGGCGAAAGATATCAGGGGTTTGACGACCCTGAGTTGCGTTGGTTATTCATTGCGAAATTTTATTTCATTTGACAAAACGTCAATTCTAAATATCTATGAAACATTGAAAATGGCTCGTGAACTTGCAATTCAAGCTTCTTTTAAAATTTTTTTATTCTTTTCCCGTGAAACATTTTAGCAATAAATTTTACTTGCTTTGAAATATAGCGTAGTGGCTGAATTGTTTGATCATTATTTATTACACAGTTTACACTAAACATACGACTGACTTTGTTTTAGTTTTTTTCGGTTTATGGTTTCGTAAAACCAGAATTAGAATGACTGTGGAGAAGCTTTTATGTTAATTTAGTCAAAATTGCGAACTAACGTTTCTGTGATCTCGACCTAGAGAAAGCTTTGTGAAAAATATCCTTCGCTGTTTTAACACTTTGAATATTATTGCTTAATTAAGTCTGCGAAAATTATATGGAACTACCAATGTAGGTCACAATTTGAAAACTTTTTTATGCTTTCAAATGACCAAACAGGCTTTTTTCTCATTTATTGTGTTTGCTGCGGTGTATATTTACACGCGGGCATTTATTTATCGAAGCATCGCAGAAAACGAGTTTCCGAATATTTGACAATTCGTTACTGCGTGACGTTTTCCTGAAAATTACAAAAATATAACCATACTTTTATATCTGTCTAGCTGCGCGGTAGAAACAGTAACCGTAACAACACGTGTTATGGAATTACAACTATGTATGACAAAGATTTACTCTAAAGTTAGCAATGCGATGGAAAAGTGATATTGCTCATCACTCATCAACAGTCACTTTGCTTGTGATGATACAATTCAAGAACAAATGCGTTGTCTGTTCGCGAAAAACGCGTTTTCTCTATTTTCTCAAGTCACAGTTAGGCAATAAGTTGCTTTCTCTGGGGAATGTACATGCTATATATGGCAATTGAACTTGAGTAGTTTTTCGTGAACTTTGGTTAGCTCTTGTTTACGACTTTCCCGCTTCACTCTCATGCTGCTACGACGAGCGCAGAGTGAGGTTACTATCTTCTTCATCTTTCAGCTATATGTCTGCATATTTTAGCAGTCATGTGCATAAATTTGCTAATAACTTTCGATCTACAACCAACGGTCAACTCAAATTTTGTCAAAAACAAATTGAATTATTTTTAGGAAAAGTCATGAAATCTTGATATTGTAGGGTCATCGTGGACAAAGCTGTACTTAAGAGAAAATTGCTCGGGCAATTATTGCTCCGCTTGGGCCGAATAGGGTTAAATAGTAAACCTTGCACCTAATTGGCAAAACAGCATACGGGCGTAAGAAACATTAACAATTTATTAAAATAAATATGCCAGGAAATAATAATGATTATACCACCCAACCAATTTAGATGAGACCATTCCTGGACGCGTTTTGTCCTTTTGGACTCATCAGCAGGGCCCGTCCCGTCACAAGCAAAAGTAACCCACTCATTAACGTCATCCTTAAACAAAAATCCAACTATGCACATGCAAAAGCACTGAGAGTTCAATCAACGACATATTGCATTCCTTAACAGGACGGGTTGACAAATTGGTTGATTTTGGCTGCATATTCACTGGAGAGATCAGTTTACACACTGATCTGAAATAACAGTTTAAACGCTGCATATTTAGCCTAGCGCCTTGTCTTTGCAATGCCATCACGCTCGCGGCGAGTGAGTTGACAATTCACAAGGTGGGAGCCGGGCGACCTTTGATAGACGTGTCGAGCAAATCCATGCCAACGAATTTTCACTCTATCTCACTTCGCAGTAAACCGGGCCCCCTACAGTGAAACGGGCAAATCCATGCCTACTCTTTTCAAGTAGGGAAAAAACTATAGATTTGAAAACTATAGGCGAAGATGAAAATCTTTGCCTATAATTTACTTTAATAGTAAAATATATTGGTTTATAATTTCATTTAAACATTTTAAGTTCGCGACATTTGTCTTATTGCACAATGTTGTTTGTTACACCTACTTGTTTTGCGATGTTGTTGCATTTTCAGATAGACAAGTTCAAGCATGATCGACGGCCGCGTGTCGTAGCGCGATTAATCGATGGCTCGTAATTGTGTATTCGTGAGTTCAATACTCGAAAACGATTAGCGTTGTTATGCGTTTGAAAAACAACTTCACGGCAGTTACCTCTGCTTAGTTGCACTGCTTGTGATAGAAATGGACTGATCCAGCAGTTCTTGCCAATTCGAAACCGGTAGGAACATAAATGTTCTATGCGTAATCGCAAAAATATTCTTGTTAACTGAGAATAAAATATAACACCATACCATATGTGCAATTTCTCCCTGCATATCCAGGTAGACAAAAGCAAGTGTAATTGTTTAAACCATCCGTGCAACTTCCTCCATTCAAACATGGATTCGATTGGCAATCATCAATATCTAGATGAAAAGTATATGATAAGTTATTCAAACCTGTAGGCTTCTTAAACTGATGCAGCAACACACCGTGGTGCATCGAAACACTCAACTACTGTATATGCTCTAAATGCAAAATCAACTACCACCAATCTATATCTGTGGTTTGACTGGTTCTAATCTCAAGCTGGTACCATTGGAGGAACTCAAACAACGCCAACTTTTGAAAAGTGATAAAGAGTTTTTCCGTTTCCTCACAAACTGAAAATGATAGAAGTCGATTAATCAAGATTCGCTGCCAATGGCAGCGGTAAGTTCAACCATGTTGTTTGTCGGCAATGTGTTTGATAAATTTAGCGTCAAACTTGAAGTAAAAACTGGATGTAAGCGCAAAAGTCATCATATCATTATGGTTGAAGCGAAAGAATAATGAAATGAATTACTTTCAAGAATGAACAAAGTGGATTAATTTCAAGATGGTATTTTGTAGCCGTGTTGTGATGGGCTGGTCGAGCGTGCCCGAATGGTGTGGCAGGTTAACACATTACCATAAAAATACTGAAGGCGCTAGCTAGTTTAGATCTTCACCTTTGTTTAAAGCCAGATTCTAGTCTAGTAAACGGTGAAATAGCGAGCTGAGTTAAAGAAGCGCAAAACAACAAGTATGTGATACCAAACCTAAACTGTCATATGGGCGAGGAATCGACCGTTCAAATGTGACTGAAATGAGACCATATGACATTTGGTTGTCTCCATGTTGCATCAATATATCTGCAGCTACCTGTTAGCTCAGTAACTAAGCCTTAGTTTGAATGTAGCCATGTCAGCCCTGTTAAACTCGTATGATCGTTTGCTTAACATTTAA
Organism: Trididemnum clinides; assembly: GCA_963675345.1. NCBI lineage: Eukaryota > Metazoa > Chordata > Ascidiacea > Aplousobranchia > Didemnidae > Trididemnum > Trididemnum clinides. The sequence continues at coordinate 3,976,338 of OY776284.1, read as the reverse complement.
AGTAAAACTGGTGAAATCTAACAACATGATGGCAAAAAACGAAGCCATACAAAATCATTTTCTGAAGCGTGGATTTGTCCGTATCGTCTGTGAGTGCATTGATATGGCACAGTGTGTAGTATACGGAAAAGTTTTTTCGATTGAATCCATAAAACAATCATAATTCAAAGGCGTTTAGAGTCGAAACGCAATGACTGTAGGGACAGACTTGTCATTTTTTGAGCGAATGGCAAATTGTTTGAAGCGATCACAAATGGACACCTCTGGAATATTCCAGCAACCGAATCGAGCAATTATTGAAGCGTTCTATCATGTATTATTGACAATTGCTGAAGCCGAGATGCCGCACACAATTGCTGAAAACTTGATACGGCCATGCGCAAATGAAGTCCGCTGGTCCGTTTGCTCTGCAGCTGGACGACTCCACGGATGTTTTATTTGCGCACGACTTACTGCATTCGTGAGCGACATTTACAATGGTGAGTTCAAGCATGAGTTTCTGTGCATCATAAGTCTGCTGTCCAGAATACGTGGAGAAGATATTTATCAGACTATTCATACTTTTTCATGGCAATTTGCGAACCGCTGCGCGGACTTTGCACAGATATTGCTTTGGCCATATTATGTCATAGCTCAGGCTTTTATGTGTATGTAATGAGTATAGCGCCAGACTATATGTTGATGCATTCTGTGATACACTATGAGATTCTGGCTTCAAAGACATTAGGACCTGAGTTGATGAAGATGCAAAGGCACGTGATAAAGCTCATAAACACAGTAAAATCTAGCGCACTCAACACTCGCTTGTTCCGACTTTTTTATGAACAGATGAATACAGATCACTATGAGCTTCTCTACCACACTGAGGAGCGACAGCTGAACAATGTGCTTAAGCGGATCTTTGCACTGCCGATCGAGCTGAGGGATTTTTATGCAGCATTACAAGCAGGGGCTGGTAAAAAGTTTTGCAACAAGATGTGGCATCACTGGCCTATCTCGTGACATTTTTGGCAGACTGAATGAGTTGAACCTTTCCTTGCAAGGACATGACAAAACAATCATCAATTTCATCAACGTACTGTCAGCATTTCAGGTGAAACTTGATTCTTGGGAAAGAAAGATGACAGCGAGCAGAACAAAAATTTTTCATCCCCTAAATGAGTTTTTTTTGATGACACGAAGGACGTGCAGTATGATGACAATGACAATGATTATCGACAAACTTCAATTACTTCGCTGTGAGTTGGCCAAGCATTTCCCCGACATATCAAGAGATGATTTGGCATGCGTTAGAAATACGTATCTGGTCGCAAGTACAGACCTTGTCAGCATTTTCAATGGAGTTGTTGATAACCCTGATAAATTCATAGCTCTAAGCACTTGATTGAACTTCAAGAGAAGACATTGTCAGCATATTGGTCAGCCATGATATTTTCATATCTTAGAGATACAAACGCAGCCAATCGACTGCTGATGCCTTTTCGGTTGACTTGGCTATGCGAGACTGGCTTTCCAGCATTACTTGAAATAAAGAACAAAGCCAGAACTAAACTAATAGTAAAGCCAGATCAAGGGTGTGCTCTGCCAACAACATGGCCACGCATAGGCAAGCGTGTTGCCGAGATGCAACACCAGCCGTCTCATTGATGCTACTATGTGCATAATCACAATGAATGAGTCTTTGTTCAACAGAGTCGTATGATGTGTTAGTTTTAATCATCGTTTGTTGCTATTGTGCATACACAAATATATGCCACAGACCTGAATGGAAATTTTTAGAAGAGGGTCGTTTGGTTACATGGGAATGCTTAGAGGGGTTGCAGAATCAAAAAAGTTAAAAACCACCGTGCTGGATAAACTAAGTCTTTTGATACGTTTTGGCTATTTTTCCTTGAAAGCATGGGGATTTTTTGGCATTATTTACCTAATTTTCAAAACCGTTATTAAATCTCTTAAACATTTAGAACCTAACTCACTCCAAGCAAAACAATTGGTAATCTCCCAACAAAAGGAAAACGGCAAATGTTGCTCTGATTTATCTTGAACTATAAAGTATTAGTTTCTAGCTACCTATCCTTCAAGTGCTTTATTATGGATTAGTTTGCTTTATGTCTGACTGCGTTCATGCCACGACTCAAGAAAATGAGCTCAGCTACAGGTTTACGGTCATTATAATTAAAATAGTCATATAATTACAAAAAGTCGTAACTAGTGGCCCAAATATTTAATAGATTATTCCCAAAATACATATCAATCACATAATCTTCCGCAATGGCCCCATTCATCGGAAGTGGTTGAGTAACAACAACAACAACAAAATGATAAAAATCACACGTTCAAAACGTCATTAAAGATGACGGCAAATTGCTTTCCATGGATAAATGGCCGTTAATGGAAAAATAACCTCTGCGTAAATGTATTTCTTTATTTGAAACATCAATATTTCTTGTAATACGTTATAATGTTTTGATTAAACAACAATTAAATAACAATTTACTTACGTTCTGAGATTTTGGTGTAGATTCAATGTGAAATACAAATTATGATTTTACACGTAGTGAAACAATTTAAACTCATAATCAACAGTTTAAATGTGGAATAGCTGTTATCGTTTGGCGTTGCGTAATTAGATGAGTGAACTATAGAACTAGACAATGCAAGAACATGAATAAAGTTCTTAAACTGGAAGGTGATAATAAGCGTGGGAAGCAAGTTAGATACATCAAATATTCAATAACAGTTTGAAAGTTTTGTAATTGTATTTAGACGCCGACAGCATTTGATTGTTGGAGGCTGATTTGTTGTCACCATTGATGTGTATTAACACTAGAAGGACGGAACGCGTCAATTGACGCATTTTTCACCTTTGCGCATTTATAATTTTCGAAATGTGCGGATTACCACGCTCATATTCCCAGACTTTTTCTAATTTGGCCAAGCCCACATGCTCTCAAAATTTCTTGTTTCTATCTTATCTGTGAAGCGAAATGGAATGGCAACTACCTAGAAGGCCGACGTGCGTCAATTGACGCAATACTGGTTTACAATGGTAGCCTTACATTAAAGCGCATCGCCGCCTGTTACAGATTATATCCAACAGTGGAGAACAAAAGATAAACAGCTGCTGTCTGCACTTCTAAGCGTGGGAAAATCATTTTCGGTCTAAAAAAGGAGTGTAAAATACTGTACTTACTGTAACTTCAATGCAGCTTACACTTACTGCAGAACAAGGGAGAAGTTTCGTATAGGCATATTGCAAGAAAGGTTCAGTAGTTTATCTAAAATGTTTTAGTGTTTTTTTATATTGTATCAATTTTTAGGAATTAATTTCGGAATTAGTATCAAATTAATCAATTTTCAATTCTTCTGCTAACCATAAACTGCTAAAAATGTCTAGACGAAGAATTGCAGCAAGGCGTGCTTTAGAAATCATGCAAAATCTTCCCTCAGACTGCTCTGATGACGATGGCTCTGACAGTGAAATTATCGACCCAGCTGTAAATACAGCATTGGCCAGTGTACCGTCGATTGAATCTGACGAATCAGATAGCGACGAAGAAGATGATGACCAAGTTACACATTCCGTCGTGCAAGGCCAAGGTGTACCAGGCATGATTCAAGGTAGGGATGGGTCAAGGTGGCAAAAGATTGGTGTGTCATCTGCTGCTCAGGGCCGTTTACAATCTCAGAATATCCTGCGGTTTCAGCCTGGGCCTACATCATATTCAACAAGACGTGTTGATAGTGACAGTCCGGTTTCTTCGTTCCGGATACTATTTGATGAACCAATGTTGAGAAACATAAAAAAATGCACAGTTGAAGAAGGACGAAGGCAAACTGGAGATCAGACTTGGGATGTGACATTGCACGAATTAGATCAATTTATTGGGTTGGTGGTTGCTCGTGGCGTGATTGGAGGACGTAACTTCCCTCTTAAAAGCCTTTGGGGAAAGTCGTGGGGTTGTCAAATGTTTTCACAAACCATGTCACGAGATAGGTTTGTTGAAATTATGAGATTTCTTCGCTTTGACCTAAAGACGGAAAGACGTAGAAACCTTCTGCATGATAAATTTGCTCTCGCTTCCCAACTCTGGAATAGCTTCATATCAAACTGCCAAAAAGCATTCATCCCACAATGGAACATCACTGTCGATGAACAGCTGCTGCCATGTAAGGCAAGATGCAAATTCATCCAGTACATGGCTAATAAACCTGACAAATTTGGCCTAAAATTTTGGCTTGCAGTTGATGTTGAAAATAAATACTTATTCAACGGCTTTCCTTACGTGGGAAAAGACGATACGAGGAGCAGTGACTTGAGTGTACCTACAGATGTTGTACTGAAGCTCATGGCCCCGCTTTCCCAGCAGGGTTACAATGTCACGTGCGATAATTATTTTACCTCACTTGGTCTTGCTTTGAAACTGGCAGAGAAAAAATGCAGTCTTGTGGGCACATTGCGCCAGAATAGAAGAGATGTCCCTGAGGAGTGCAAGAAGAAAAAGGAACTGCATGAAACCGAAGTGTTTAGGTATGAAGGCCAAACGGCGATCACACTGACATCCTACCAGTGCAAAGCAGCAAAAAACGTGGCAGTTTTGAGCAGCTTGCACCCGGATATTCTACTTTCAAGGAACGAAAACCCAAAAAAGAAGCCAGATTCAGTGTTGTACTACAACAAAACAAAAGTGGGAGTGGACGTTTACGACCAAATGACAAGACTATATTCGGTGAAAGCAGCAAGTAGGCGGTGGCCTGTGCATGTTTTTTACAACGTAGTGGACATGGCTCTTATTAACAGCTGGATTATTTATAAGCAGGTTTGCCAAAGCAGTATCAGTCGTAGAGAATTCATCCAAAGGGTAGCAGAAGAACTAACTGGAAGTGCGACGAAGGTGTCTTGTAAACGGAGTGCAAACAAAGATTGCAGTCCCAATGACGCAAACGCTGGGCCTATTGTAAAACGTCGCCTTACCTGCTCCACTTCAAAGTGCAGAAACCGCACTACTGACATGTGCCAAGCATGTAACAAACCAGTGTGTGGGAGATGTGCAACCAAAAAGTGTAAACTGTGTGCATAAGTACAGTCATGGGTTGAAGCAAGCATCCACTGGTTATTAAAAACGAGCCATTATTATTTGAATGTGATTGCATTAATTCAATAAAACATCAAAACAATCTTTGATTAAAAAAATTTTTAAGAGTTGAAGTGCCTTTTTACGTGCGACATGATAGTTTGGCAGCTTTGAAAATTTTGCGTCAATTGACGCATTCCGCCCTTCTAGCTAGTTGAAAATTGCCGTCCTTCTAGTGTTAAATAGGCGTATTGTTGATATCTCATGCTTTTATGCATATGTTTAGAGAGTAGAGTCAGACTGCATGTTGATGCATTGTATGATACACTATGAGACCTTGGCTTCAAAGACATTAGGACCTGAGTTGATGAAGATGCAAAGGCACGTGATAAAGCTCATAAACACAGTAAAATCTAGCGCACTCAACACTCGCTTGTTCCGACTTTTTTATGAACAGATGAATACAGATCACTATGAGCTTCTCTACCACACTGAGGAGCGACAGCTGAACAATGTGCTTAAGCAGATCTTTGCACTGCCGATCGAGCTGAGGGATTTTTATGCAGCATTACAAGCAGGGGCTGGTAAAAAGTTTTGCAACAAGATGTGGCATCACTGGCCTATCTCGTGACATTTTTGGCAGACTGAATGAGTTGAACCTTTCCTTGCAAGGACATGACAAAACAATCATCAATTTCATCAACGTACTGTCAGCATTTCAGGTGAAACTTGATTCTTGGGAAAGAAAGATGACAGCGAGCAGAACAAAAATTTTTCATCCCCTAAATGAGTTTTTTTTGATGACACGAAGGACGTGCAGTATGATGACAATGACAATGATTATCGACAAACTTCAATTACTTCGCTGTGAGTTGGCCAAGCATTTCCCCGACATATCAAGAGATGATTTGGCATGCGTTAGAAATACGTATCTGGTCGCAAGTACAGACCTTGTCAGCATTTTCAATGGAGTTGTTGATAACCCTGATAAATTCATAGCTCTAAGCACTTGATTGAACTTCAAGAGAAGACATTGTCAGCATATTGGTCAACCATGATATTTTCATATCTTAGAGATACAAACGCAGCCAATCGACTGCTGATGCCTTTTCGGTTGTCTTGGCTATGCGAGACTGGCTTTCCAGAATTACTTGAAATAAAGAACAAAGCCAGAACTAAACTAATAGTAAAGCCAGATCAAGGGTGTGCTCTGCCAACAACATGGCCACGCATAGGCAAGCGTGTTGCCGAGATGCAACACCAGCCGTCTCATTGATGCTACTATGTGCATAATCACAATGAATGAGTCTTTGTTCAACAGAGTCGTATGATGTGTTAGTTTTAATCATCGTTTGTTGCTATTGTGCATACACAAATATATGCCACAGACCTGAATGGAAATTTTTAGAAGAGGGTCGTTTGGTTACATGGGAATGCTTAGAGGGGTTGCAGAATCAAAAAAGTTAAAAACCACCGTGCTGGATAAACTAAGTCTTTTGATACGTTTTGGCTATTTTTCCTTGAAAGCATTATTTACCTAATTTTCAAAACCGTTATTAAATCTCTTAAACATTTAGAACCTAACTCACTCCAAGCAAAACAATTGGTAATCTCCCAACAAAAGGAAAACGGCAAATGTTGCTCTGATTTATCTTGAACTATAAAGTATTAGTTTCTAGCTACCTATCCTTCAAGTGCTTTATTATGGATTAGTTTGCTTTATGTCTGACTGCGTTCATGCCACGACTCAAGAAAATGAGCTCAGCTACAGGTTTACGGTCATTATAATTAAAATAGTCATATAATTACAAAAAGTCGTAACTAGTGGCCCAAATATTTAATAGATTATTTCCAAAATACATATCAATCACATAATCTTCCGCAATGGCCCCATTCATCGGAAGTGGTTGAGTAACAACAACAACAACAAAATGATAAAAATCACACGTTCAAAACGTCATTAAAGATGACGGCAAATTGCTTTCCATGGATAAATGGCCGTTAATGGAAAAATAACCTCTGCGTAAATGTATTTCTTTATTTGAAACATCAATATTTCTTGTAATACGTTATAATGTTTTGATTAAACAACAATTAAATAACAATTTACTTACGTTCTGAGATTTTGGTGTAGATTCAATGTGAAATACAAATTATGATTTTACACGTAGTGAAACAATTTAAACTCATAATCAACAGTTTAAATGTGGAATAGCTGTTATCGTTTGGCGTTGCGTAATTAGATGAGTGAACTATAGAACTAGACAATGCAAGAACATGAATAAAGTTCTTAAACTGGAAGGTGATAATAAGCGTGGGAAGCAAGTTAGATACACCAAATATTCAATAACAGTTTGAAAGTTTTGTAATTGTATTTAGACGCCGACAGCATTTGATTGTTGGAGGCTGATTTGTTGTCACCATTGATGTGTATTAAATAGGTGTATTGTTGATATCTCATGCTTTTATGCATATGTTTAGAGAGTAGAGTCAGACTGCATGTTGATGCATTGTATGATACACTATGAGACCTTGGCTTCAAAGACATTAGGACCTGAGTTGATGAAGATGCAAAGGCACGTGATAAAGCTCATAAACACAGTAAAATCTAGCGCACTCAACACTCGCTTGTTCCGACTTTTTTATGAACAGATGAATACAGATCACTATGAGCTTCTCTACCACACTGAGGAGCGACAGCTGAACAATGTGCTTAAGCAGATCTTTGCACTGCCGATCGAGCTGAGGGATTTTTATGCAGCATTACAAGCAGGGGCTGGTAAAAAGTTTTGCAACAAGATGTGGCATCACTGGCCTATCTTGTGACATTTTTGGCAGACTGAATGAGTTGAACCTTTCCTTTCAAGGACATGACAAAACAATCATCAATTTCATCAACGTACTGTCAGCATTTCAGGTGAAACTTGATTCTTGGGAAAGAAAGATGACAGCGAGCAGAACAAAAATTTTTCATCCCCTAAATGAGTTTTTTTTGATGACACGAAGGACGTGCAGTATGATGACAATGACAAAGATTATCAACAAACTTCAATTACTTCGCTGTGAGTTGGCCAAGCATTTCCCCGACATATCAAGAGATGATTTGGCATGCGTTAGAAATACGTATCTGGTCGCAAGTACAGACCTTGTCAGCATTTTCAATGGAGTTGTTGATAACCCTGATAAATTCATAGCTCTAAGCACTTGATTGAACTTCAAGAGAAGACATTGTCAGCATATTGGTCAGCCATGATATTTTCATATCTTAGAGATACAAACGCAGCCAATCGACTGCTGATGCCTTTTCGGTTGACTTGGCTATGCGAGACTGGCTTTCCAGCATTACTTGAAATAAAGAACAAAGCCAGAACTAAACTAATAGTAAAGCTAGATCAAGGGTGTGCTCTGCCAACAACATGGCCACGCATAGGCAAGCGTGTTGCCGAGATGCAACACCAGCCGTCTCATTGATGCTACTATGTGCATAATCACAATGAATGAGTCTTTGTTCAACAGAGTCGTATGATGTGTTAGTTTTAATCATCGTTTGTTGCTATTGTGCATACACAAATATATGCCACAGACCTGAATGGAAATTTTTAGAAGAGGGTCGTTTGGTTACATGGGAATGCTTAGAGGGGTTGCAGAATCAAAAAAGTTAAAAACCACCGTGCTGGATAAACTAAGTCTTTTGATACGTTTTGGCTATTTTTCCTTGAAAGCATGGGGATTTTTTGGCATTATTTACCTAATTTTCAAAACCGTTATTAAATCTCTTAAACATTTAGAACCTAACTCACTCCAAGCAAAACAATTGGTAATCTCCCAACAAAAGGAAAACGGCAAATGTTGCTCTGATTTATCTTGAACTATAAAGTATTAGTTTCTAGCTACCTATCCTTCAAGTGCTTTATTATGGATTAGTTTGCTTTATGTCTGACTGCGTTCATGCCACGACTCAAGAAAATGAGCTCAGCTACAGGTTTACGGTCATTATAATTAAAATAGTCATATAATTACAAAAAGTCGTAACTAGTGGCCCAAATATTTAATAGATTATTCCCAAAATACATATCAATCACATAATCTTCCGCAATGGCCCCATTCATCGGAAGTGGTTGAGTAACAACAACAACAACAAAATGATAAAAATCACACGTTCAAAACGTCATTAAAGATGACGGCAAATTGCTTTCCATGGATAAATGGCCGTTAATGGAAAAATAACCTCTGCGTAAATGTATTTCTTTATTTGAAACATCAATATTTCTTGTAATACGTTATAATGTTTTGATTAAACAACAATTAAATAACAATTTACTTACGTTCTGAGATTTTGGTGTAGATTCAATGTGAAATACAAATTATGATTTTACACGTAGTGAAACAATTTAAACTCATAATCAACAGTTTAAATGTGGAATAGCTGTTATCGTTTGGCGTTGCGTAATTAGATGAGTGAACTATAGAACTAGACAATGCAAGAACATGAATAAAGTTCTTAAACTGGAAGGTGATAATAAGCGTGGGAAGCAAGTTAGATACACCAAATATTCAATAACAGTTTGAAAGTTTTGTAATTGTATTTAGACGCCGACAGCATTTGATTGTTGGAGGCTGATTTGTTGTCACCATTGATGTGTATTAAATAGGTGTATTGTTGATATCTCATGCTTTTATGCATATGTTTAGAGAGTAGAGTCAGACTGCATGTTGATGCATTGTATGATACACTATGAGACCTTGGCTTCAAAGACATTAGGACCTGAGTTGATGAAGATGCAAAGGCACGTGATAAAGCTCATAAACACAGTAAAATCTAGCGCACTCAACACTCGCTTGTTCCGACTTTTTTATGAACAGATGAATACAGATCACTATGAGCTTCTCTACCACACTGAGGAGCGACAGCTGAACAATGTGCTTAAGCAGATCTTTGCACTGCCGATCGAGCTGAGGGATTTTTATGCAGCATTACAAGCAGGGGCTGGTAAAAAGTTTTGCAACAAGATGTGGCATCACTGGCCTATCTTGTGACATTTTTGGCAGACTGAATGAGTTGAACCTTTCCTTTCAAGGACATGACAAAACAATCATCAATTTCATCAACGTACTGTCAGCATTTCAGGTGAAACGTGAATCTGGGGAAGGAAAGATGACAACGAGCAGAACTGAAATCTTTTATAGCCTAAATGAGTTTCTTGATGACACGGAGGACATGCAGCATGATAAAACATTTTATTTAAATTCGAGAGAATACATTGTCAGCATATTGGTCAGCCATGATATTCTCATATCCCAGAGTTACAAGCGCAGCCAATCAACTGCTGATGCCTTTTCGGTTGACCTGGCTATGCCACGCTGGCTTTTCAGCATTACTTGAAATAAAGAACAAAGCCAGAACTAAACTAATTGTAGAGCCAGATCAAGGGTGTGCTCTGCCAACAACATGGCCACGCATAGACAAGCGTGTTGCCGAGATGCAACACCAGCCATCTCATTGATGCTTCCTTGTGCATGATTTCAATAAATGGGTCTTTGTTTAGCAGAGTGGTATTTCATAGGTCGGCAACCCCTGGCACGCCTGGAACGCGAGAGAAATTTTTCATGGCACGCCAAGTGATTTGACGTGCACGCGAAATCTACACCATAAGCATGTGCGGCGCACACACAAGCTCAAACTGTCTACACTGCACGAAATCAACATTCTTAAAATTTGTCAAGCATGCAACTTACTTGACAATTTCTATGTGGGCGATGTCTGTTGTGGCTCTGCCAATCTCATTTGCAACTGGCTCGCAGTGAAAGAGAAAAAATTGGCTCAAGACAATTCAGTTCATGTGAGTTCCCATTAGCACAGACAAATTAGAATAAACAAAGATACGCTACGACCCAAGAATGAATAAAATTGTTTTATAAACTTGCCTTAACTTTCTTGATATTGAGTTGTAGCAATGCTCGTAATACCTACTGTTATTGCTGAACAGTTGTGTTAAAAATGTATATTCCTGATGAGGGCTGAATGTCTGGCTGATAGCGTTTGATAAAATGTTTGCCTGCTTATTGTTGTTTGCTAATTGATTTTTAAAAACAACCTCTCTGCCTAAAAATTTACAGATTTAGGCTTATGAAATCAGACTTAATGGCATCTTCGAAGAAACTTAAATTAGATGTGAGATCTTTTCATGATTCTAAACGACTGATTTAGGATTTGTTTCTCGAGACGACCGAGCTAGGTGTGCTCTTTGTTGTCAAAACGTCGTTTGCCAAACATCAAGCATAAAGCATTTTGAAACAAAGCATGAGAAATTTTTCAAGGACGACGCAGAGAAGATCGAATCTCTGAAAAAGGCAGTATCTCGCCACAAAAAGCAAAGCAGAATTTTCAAGAAAGTGATTCGTAGCACGCATCAAACAATCGAAGGTAGCTACAAAGTTGCGGAGGTTATTGCTAAGAATGGAAACCATTTACTGATGGCTGTTTGTAAAAAAGACCTTTCTTAATTGTGCTGAATTGTGTTTGATGATTTGCCAAACTAATGCACCATAATTTTGAGGATTAAGATATACCTATTTCTTCTCGAACAGTTGAGAGACGTATGACGGACATGGCTACCGATGTAACTCAGCAGCAAACTGTTGCGTTAAACGATGCGAATGTTTTAAGCGTAGCTCTTGATGAAAGTCTAGATATAAACGATAATCCACGTTTAGCAGTTGTAGCTAGATAATGCAGTAACGGCGAGGTACATGAAGAGCTTTGTTGCTTGAAACCAATGTATGGCACTACTACAAGAAAAGATATACTTGTACCTTTGCCAAAATTTTGAGGAAAGAGGGATTGATATAAAGATATTCTCAGTTACAACAAACGGTGCACCTGCTATAATGGGACAGCACGGATTTATTACTCTTGTTGAGCAAAAAATCGGGCACCCTGTTATGAAGTTACACTGTATTATTCATCAAGAAAATCTTTGCGAGAAGATTTCAAATTCCGCTCTTAACCCATTACCTCCCATAATTCATTCCGCTTGAATTTTCTCGTGAAATTTGAATACCCATAGTAAAAAAGTGTGAGAAACACAATGCAATTGTCAGAAATTCAATATTTATATAAATAAAAGAGTTATTAGGTGATCTCATATGAGATCACTGGTAGGATGTGGTAGCAATGACTATAGTACATCTCGAATATAATTTATGGTTTAGATCTTCAACACTACTTTTTCTAGACTCAAAAATGGGTGAATACAAAGATAGTTTTAAACATGAATCCTTTATTCAAAAAAAAAATAAACACCATTTAACCCTTTGAACCCGACATTCCCACATTTAAAAGCTCTCCGACCCGAGATTCCCAGCCAAAAATTTTCAAAAAAAATCATTTTCTTTTTTTTTTCGTTTTGGGATTATGAATCGCCTGCAGCTCTCAAACCAACTTCAAAATCAGTGTAATAAACATTGAAATAGCCTTTGCAGGTGCAGATATGATCCTTATTGTACATTTTCATGTTTGGCCGGAAAACCGGCCTTTCGGGTTCAAAGGGTTAAATATAAAGCACTCATAAAATACTTTATTCAGAAATAAATGTTAGCTAAACAACAAAAAAAAATATGAGTAATGTTATGTTATATACTAAGTATGTCCTTTATCATAATTATAAGCGTACATGTGACATCACAGAATTAGTTATTGTTAATGATTTCATGGTAAAGCATTGTATTTATGGTAAGAAGAGAAACAGTTAACACATAGAGTGACTGTACATTTGGAACAGTATGTTCTCGGTCTGGCAGAGCATGGCTTGTTTTGGCATCGCCTTTGATCGCTTCGTCTCATTATAATGTGTCCTTTGCAATCAAATCGAACATCTTGAGGAACTTTTGAAGGTGCTGAACAGCTGGGCTTCCTACCAGGTTTTTGCTTGTTCGTTGGAATTTTCAGATATGATCGGCAAATAGCTCTTCTGAACGACAATAAATCCATTTTTGTCGCTGAATCTTCATCATCTTCACATATCAAGTTATAGATGATGTGTGCATTCACAACTGCCATGTCTAAAATTCGAATAAATATGGGCCAATACCACTTTTTCGCTCTGATAGTTGTTGCATATTTACTTATCCACCAGTCGTGTTTATCGACACCTCCCATGTATTGGCAGTAATTTTTAAATACGTGAGGTTGTGAAATGGCGTCCTTTGTTTTAGACTCCTTCAAATATCGTTTCACCTTTTGAAGAGGTTCAATTGTGTCATAATTAGTTCCAATAGTGACACACGTATTGTCAAGCCACCGTACAAATAGAATTTCTTCATTGGTATCGAATCTGAAGCAGGTTGTTCCTCTTTCCTTTTTTTTCATTTCCTTAGTTTCCATCAAAGGGCATTTCTTCAGCCTGTTTTCGCGGATAGTTCCAGTTGCCTGATAACCAAGATCGCGAAGATGAACTAATAACTCATATCCGGTAAATAGGTTGTCAAAGAAGACAGCATGAGACTGTGGTTCATCTACAACGTCTAGCATGGTCAATACGACTTTTGATCCAAGAAGTAAGTCTGCTCGATTATCATCAGATGAACTTTTGCCACAATAAAGATCAAAATTGTAGCAATAACCGGAAACGCCGCACAGTGCCCAAAATTTATAGCCAAATCTTATAGGCTTGCCCCTAATGAATTGCTTCAAAGCGTGATGGCCATAGTATTTTACGATCATCTCATCAACAGCCAAGTATTTTTCGAAAATTCCAAACTTCATGAATGACCTTTGTGCAGCAGTAATCAGGTTTCTCACTTTGAAACCTTTATCATTCTTATTATTTTCAGCTTCATTGTTGTCACAGAAATGCAGTATACTTTTTATATCTTGAAATTTTGATTTAGAGATGGCACTTTTCACTATTTGCAAGCCCAAATCTTCATCATTAGACCAGTATTGTGTTTGTGCGGGTAGCTTATGATAGCCAGATATCAGTAACACTCCAATGAATTGCTTTATGTCATCTGAGGTAAGTGAAGTCGAAGGCCTGTTTTTCCATTCAGTAGCATATCTGACACTTTCTTTTACAATGAGATCTACTATTTCATTAGAAAAAATTTCTTCAAATACTTGAAGTGGACTGTAGCCTTCTAATTTTTCTTTCATTTCCTGCAAGAGTTTTTCATGACCATTGCTGCGTGCATGAACTTTTGTGTATACTGGTGCTTTATTGCGCCATGTTGGCTCTGAATTACACAGCTTTCTTTTCTTTTTTGGTGGTTGGCTTTTTTCAGCTCTAACTTCCAACTGTTTTCCTTTTCCATCACCATCGATTATTTGTGCAGCAACGTGTAACTCTAGTGTTCCAGCTACGTCATCCACTTCAACATTTCCAGTACAGTCATCATCAATATCTTCATTGTCAGTTAGAGCGTCAGTTTCTGGTGGGATGATAACTGCATCTGCTGTTTCTACATCATCTTCTTCTAAGACTTCTTCAAGCATTGCTGCAATCTCATCCAGAGATAATGATTCGAAGCGCCTTTTAGACATCTAAGGGAATAAAATAATTATAAATAAATTGTTGTTAAAACGTATACTATATAAGTGTTTAAAAAAATTTTGATCTTTTGATAAATTATAAACAAATAAAGTATCTTACCATATATAATATATTTATATTATTTATGTGTATATCACACTAATAACAAAGATTATCTTACTTAGAAGAAGCAGAGCTGATGTCTGTCAACAACCTGTTTCTTCAATTGAATGAAAGTGTACAAAAAAACTCACTGCTTATATAGGCATCAATTATAACACGTATCAACCTGTGGAAGCAACAGACTCAAAACATGTTGTGACTTGCGCGCTGGGCAATCACTTCTTCCTGCTGATCTCATATGAGATCAGTGACTTTTAATGCCTATTATTTTTAAAATATCACAACTACTACTGTTTTTATGCATTAAACTCTTTCATTATTACTACTTCTATATGTATTATATGATAATTTGTTCTAAGTGGAGTTTATTAAGATTATATATGCACTTAAATGTTTGGAGGTCTCAACAGAACATTTTCCACATATTCAAACGTGTATATAAATAATTTTAAACCAAATTTTGAAAAAATAGAGTGTGGATAAGAAGGAAATACATCTAATAAATATAGTAAGAATGTTATATATGTATATATAGACGGGATAACCATAAAAAAGTCGATTTTTTAAGTGATCTCATATGAGATCACCGGGAGGTAATGGGTTAATGACGTAATGTTAACGGTAACGAAAGTTGTGAGTTTCGTTGTCGCACGCTCTGCTACAACACACAGTTTCTAGCTTTGCTTAAAGAGATGGAAAGTGCATACCATGATGTGCTGCTGCTCTGCAGTGTCAGATGTTTAAATCGCGGTAAGGTTCTCTTGAGGTTCGTCGAATGTCTAATCTAGATAATGGGCCTTTTTGATAGGATAATGAAAGGCCTACTCCGAACTGGAAGATCAAAAGTGGCTTGTAAAACTGATGTTTTTTGCGGACATCACCACGCACCTTAACGATCTTAATTTTCATTTGCAGAGTACAGAACAAAGAGTGATGTGTCTGTTTGAGGCATGGAAAGGATTTGTATCCAAACTGGATGTCTACACACGGGACATTCGAACCGCCACTTATCGCTATTTTACTCTCAGTGGATCACCAAGTTAATTCAGTTGAAATTGATATGTGCATGAGGGATCTAACGTCTCAATTTTACAACAGATTTCAAGATTTTAAACATTTTGGTTCATTGT
The DNA here is from genome assembly GCA_963675345.1 of Trididemnum clinides. NCBI lineage: Eukaryota > Metazoa > Chordata > Ascidiacea > Aplousobranchia > Didemnidae > Trididemnum > Trididemnum clinides. Next base: position 3,960,483 of record OY776284.1, on the reverse strand, counting down.
TTTCTTTTCTCATTAAGCCAGAGAGCAGCGAAAACTTGAACTTGTCTGTATTGGAATGGACGAATATTGAAGACTTCCAGATGCAGCTAATCGATTTCAAAGCATCTTTATTGTGGACATCGAAATTTGTTGATTTGCGAAAATCGCTGGAAACGATTGAAATCAAGCAAAAAACATGTTGGAAATTTTTGCCGCAGAAATTTTGCTGTCTGAAGAAGATGGCATAGCTTTGCTGCCTGCATTTGGATCCACCTATTTGTATGAACAAATATTTTGACACATGAAGTTGATTCTCAGTGCCCATCGCAGCCGACTTACGGAAGATCAATCGGAAGTATGTGTTCAACTGAAAGTATCCAAATTTAGTGCCAATATTACTGAGCTGAGCAAGGAAAAGCAAGGACAAGGACGCCATTAAAACAGGGGCTTTTGACTGTATTCGACCTTATCCAATAAAATTATTTAAATGAATTTGTTTCTTATCCGTTTACAATTCAAATCAAATAGCTGACTGTGCAAAGCAAACACATAAAAATGTTTGGCACGCAAAGTTGCTTACAACTGGCACACTGCGTTTAAAAGATTGCCGACCCTGTGGTATTTTATGTTAGTTTTAATCATCGTTTGTTTTGCTATTGCGTATTCACAAATATATTTCATTGGCCTGAATGGAAATTTTTAGAAGAGGGTTGTTTGGTTACGTGGGATTGCTTGGAGGGGTTGTTAAATGAAAAAAGTTAAAAACCATCATTCTAGATAAACTTAGTCCTTTAATATGTTTTGGCTATTTTTCCTCGTAAGCATGGTTCTTTGGCAATTTTTATCTATATTTTCAAAACTAGTATGAAGTCTCTAAACATTTTAAAACATAGCGCACTCCAAGCCAAGCAATTGGTAATCTCCCTACAAAACGAGAGCGGTAAATGTGGCTCTATTTTATCTTGACCACAAAATATTAGTGACCAGCCACATACCATTAAAATGCTTTATTCTAAGTTAGTTTGCTTTATGTCTGACTGCGTTTATGCTACGACCAAGCAACATGCGCTCAGCTACGGGTTTTAGGTCATTATAATAGGCATATAATTACAAAAAGTCGTAACTAGTGGTCCCAATATTTAATAGGTTATGTCTGAAAATACATGTCAAACACTGTAGCATTTTTTTTGTTTCACAACGTTGAGTGTATGCTTCCGTGAACTGCATAGAATGGATGTATAAATGTTATTGATATCGTTTGCTGTTTCAGTTGTGAGCGAGTTCAGTTCCAAACTACGCCTATGCTGAAAACAGAGTAAGCATGATGTACCCATGGGCTCCAGAAACTTGGTCAGAAATATTGGTGTATCAGCTATGTGCAACACCCTTTATTGTTATTTTCATCGATTCCATTATGCAACGAGAATTGTCTATGTCAAAATAGATATTAACTTTTAATTTCTGTTCTCACAAATATCTTTTGAGTGAAGCAGGTGCAACAGACTGAACCGATATTTTCAACCTCAAGATGACGCCGGCAGAACCGGCTAGTAAAATATAAATGAGTATTGCGTTAAAATGAGATCAATCTGCTACCGAAGTAGTAAATTAATTTAGTTCACAATTTCATGTAAAATTTTAAGTTCGCTACATTTGTCTTATTGCACAATGTTGTTGCTTTGGACAGGCGGTTTTGTTCCTTTCTCCTTTGGCAAATACGGCTCTGGAGTACTTGCCAACTGTTCTCTCTGTGGCACTGAGGCCACTCTCTCCTTTTTACCAGACCCAGTATGCTTAAGTTTTTCTGCTGAAGCCTACGCCATTCTGCAAGTTGTTTGCTGGTCTCGGCAACACCAACAATTCTGCCACTTCTTATCTTTTCTCTTCCTATATGACTTTCGCTCTGTCGTCTCCTTGATCATTTCTTTTACCTCAATCTAATTGGCAGATGCGGCAGGAACTGTCTTCTCACTCCTTCTATTCTATCAAGCTACAATGGGACCCCGGACACTTTTTCTCCAGGGGATCCACGCCAGAGGGGGAGCGCTACTCGTGTCCTCTACAATGCCTTGTAAGCATGTATCCACTCTTCTATTTTCTCTTTTCTCGAACTGGAGGTATACTGCCTCATCAAAATTCTTTGACATACAGGTTCCCTTGATTTCCATCGAGGAACGTATGTTCCCTCTTCACGCTTGCTGTATTCTCAGTCGTCATTGCCGCAACGGACACAGCCTACTGTTAAGTTCTTGTCCCCAGTACAAAGTCTGGTTCGAAAGCGAATGTGTAGTGGTAGATGTACATCAAATCAGCACGTCTCAGCCTGTAAAACGCGGGAAAAAAGACGTAAAACCGACTTTCTTTTTTTTAATTTTCCTCTAGAATTGACAGAATCAAGAATCCTTCTTGCCGCGCCTGCGGACACTCGTCCCAGGGCACCTCTCATCTCATTCTGCACTGTCCAGCTACGAACTCTTTTCTCCGCCCGCTCTTTGGCGACTCTATGTCTCTTTACTACCTCTGGTTTAGGTCCTGGGAAGTTTCCCGGATTCTGGGGCTCTATGGTCTTCCGCAATGCTCCCATCCCTCGCAAGAAGTCAAGTAACAACACGAACAAAATGACAAACACTCACGTCTTCAATATCTCATTGAAAATGACGGCAAACTACTTTCCATGGACAAATGGTCGTTGATGGAAAAATAATCACTGTCTACATATATTTCTTTATTTGAAACATCAACATTTCTTGTCACAAGACAAAAAGTTTTAATTATTATTCAACGATAAAATAACAATTTACTTACGTTCTGAGATTGTGGTGTAGATTTAATATAAAACACAATTTTTATTTCACACAAAGTCAAACATTTCAACTCATAATCAACAGTCTAAATGAGGAATAGTTGTTATCGTTTGGCATAGGATAATTTGATGAACAAACCATAAAATTACATAATGCAAGAACACACATGGATTTCTTTAAATGGTAGGTGATAATCAGCGTGGTAAACAGATTATATACACCAAATATTAAAAAACAGGTGGAGTTTGGTTATTCTATTAATTGTTGAAGGCTGTGTTAATTCTTGGAGGCTGATTTGTTGTCACCAATGATGTGTATTAAAATAGGTGTGTTGTTTACTATTATTCGAATAGTGAGACTGTGGTGTAGTGGTTAGTGCAGGTGCCTTTATCAACAATGGTTGCATGTTTGAATGTTCGGTGGCAGGATTCCAAGACAAGACAGTGTATATAGGAGGGTGGTTTACGGTCTTTGAATGTATGGGGGAGTGTATACATGGGTACAATTTGTTTTAATTCAACACAGGAAATGACCAATCGAAAACCACCAAAGATCTCACACGTTCAATATGTAATTAAAAATGACAGCCAAATGTCGGACAGAAAACTATTTTCCAAGGATAAAATGCCGTTATTGGCAAAATAGCTCCTGTCTACATGTATTTGAAACATCAACATTTCTTGTAATATGTCATAATGTTTCGATTATTCAACTTAAAATAATTATTTAATTACTGCGACTACCCCACCCTTATGTGAAGGACGGGTGGCCCAGTTTTCCTTGTGAAGAGAGGATTGGTGGCAGGAAGAGCATCCAAACGTAAAACAAATGCCATGTTATAAAAATACAGATATTTGCTGTGGCGACCCCTAATCGGGAATAAGCAGAAAGATAAAAAAGAAGAAAATAACAATTTACTTACGACCTAATATTTTAATGTAGATTCAATATAAAATAGAAATTGTAATTTTAAACAAAGTGAAACAGTTCAAACTCATAAAGAACAGTTTAGATGTGGTTATGGAATAGTTCTTATCGTTTGGCATAAGATCATTTTATGAGTAAACTATAGAGCTAGACATAAAAAAAACACAAATAGAGTTCTTAAACTGGCAAGTTGGAATTAGTGTTAAAAGTCAATTAGATATTGGAAATAATAAATAACAATAAGAATATCTGTTTTTTTTTATTTAGTCGCAGACAGTATTTGATTGATGAAAGCTGATTTGTTGTCACCATTGATGTATAGTATAATAGGTGTGTTGTTTACCAATAATCGAGCAGTGTGTGTCTGTGTGTGATGTAGTGATTAGTGCAGCTGCCTTTATTAATAATAAATACAGGTTTAAATCTTCAGTGGCTGGGTTCTTAGATCAGGCAGTGTAGAGTGGAGGGTGTGACACGGTATGTGAATTTATGTCGAATGTATACAGAAATTTAATATTTTTTTTGAATCATCACAGAAATTGATATATTGAAAACGACCAAATGTTATACGTTCAATACGTCATCAAAATGTATGGCAAAATGTCTGACGGCAAACTAATTATAAGACATAATGCTGTTGATGGCAAAATATCCTGGGTCTACATGTATTTGTACCATCAATATTTTTGTAATACTTCATAATGTTTCGATTATTCAACAACAAAATAACAATTTACTTACCAACTGAGATTTTGGATTAGATTTAACATGAAATACAAGTTATAAACTTTGAAGAATGTGTGATATAGTAAACTCATAATGAACAGTTTAAATTTAGTTATGGAATAGTTGATGTCTTTTGGCATAGGATCATTTGATGAGTAATACATAAAGCTAAACATTGCAAAAACACAAATAGAGTTCTTAAACTGACAAGTTAGAATTAGCGTTAAAAGTTAATTAGATATTCGAAATATTAAGTAACAATGAGAAAATCTCTTTCTTCTATTTAGTCGCAGACAGCATTTGATTGTTGGAAGCTGATTTGTTGTCACCATTGATGTGCATTATAATAGGTGTGTTGTTTACCATTATTTGATTGGTGAGGGTAAGGTATAGTGGTTAGTGCAGCTGCTTTTGTTAACAATGGTTTCAGGTTTGAATCTTCGAAGGCTGGGTTTTAAGATTAGGCAGTGTAGACTGGAGGATGTGACACGTTGTGTGGATTTATATCAATTGTATACAGAAACATATCTTTTTTACTTTCCAAGGACATAATGCTGTTGATGGCAAAATAACCACTGTCCACATATCTTTGAAACATCAACATTTTTTGTAATACGTCATAATGTTTCAATTAATTAACAACAAAATAACAATTTACTTACCAACTGAGATTTTGGATTAGATTTAACATGAAATACAAATTATAAACTTCAAAGAATGTGTAATATTGTCAACTCATATTGAACAGTTTAAATACAGTTATGGAATAGTTGCTCTATTTTGGCATAGGACCGTTTGATGAGTAATACATAAAGCTAAACATTGCAAGAACACAAATGGAATTTTCAAACTGGCAAGTTAGAATTAGCGTGGTAAGGAGATTAGATATGCTAAAATATCAATAACAGTTTAAAAGTTAGGTTAATGCATTTAATCACCGACAGCATTTGATTGTTGGAGGCTAATTTGTTGTCATCATTGATGTGCACTAAGAGACGTGTGTTGTTTACCATTATTTGATTGGTGAGGGTATGGTATAGTGGTTAGTGCAGCTGCTTTTGCTAACATTGGTTTTAGGTTCGATTGTTTGGTGGCAGGGTTTCAAGATAAGATGATGTAGATCGGTGGGTGGTTCGCGGTATGTGAACATATGGGCACTGTACTCAAGGGTATAATTTGCCTCAAATCATCACATAAATTTACCAATCAAAAACGACCCGAAGTCATACTTTCAATAATGACAACAAATTGTCTGATAACAAACTACTTTCCAAGGACAAAATGCCAATGTTGGCAAAGTAACCACTGCCTACATGTATCTGAATGTCAACATTTCTTGTAATGCAGTCATAATATTTCAATTATTCAACAATTAAAAAACCATTTACTTACCAACTGAGATTTTAGATTAGATTGAACATGAAATACAAATTATGATTATAAACAAAGTGAAACAATTTTAACTCATAATGAATAGTTTAAATATGGTTATGGAATAGTTGTTATTGTTTGGCATAGAATCATTTGATGAGTATACCATAGAGCAGGGGTGGCCAACCCGCGGCTCGCGAGCCGCATGCGGCTCTTTGCCTGGTTTCATGCGGCTCTTTGCCTGGTTTCATGCGGCTTTTTTTCATATGTTCTGTTTGTTCTATCAGCAGCCTAGTTCTTCTATCAGCAACCTGGTTCTAGTCAAAATCTACCAGTAGCCTTGCTAGTTCTGTAGTATTTTTTGTACATGTGGACAGGCTAATTGCGTATGCGTTTTTTTAGCTTTTAGTATATTTGAGAAATAACTTAGTATATTTTAGTAATAATGACGGAGAAAACATGCACAGCAAAACGAAAATATGAGAATGAACACAGGACCTTTTTAACAGAGTGGGGGAGCTTATATTTTTTTGTTGAACGTAATAGCAAACAATTCTGCCTTATATGCCAGGCGTCATTGGCGCATTTCAAAGCTTCAAATCTTTAGCGCCACTTCAGGTCACTCCATGCTAACATCAACCGTGAATTTCCGGAAGGGACTGAACTTCGCAATCACAAGTTGATCACTTTAAAAAGTCAAGCAGAAAAGCAGATACAGGTTTTCCAATAATTCACGAAGCACTCACAGACAGTAACGCTTGCATCGTATCTAGTGGCTTGGCACATTGCACGGGCCAAAAAGCCATACAATAAAGGGGGGTTCGTTAAAAAATGCCTCTGTGACATGGTTGAAAGTTTTCTGAAAACAACAAACTTAAAAGAATGTTATCAGATGTTCCACTGTCCCGCCACAGTTGAACGTAGAATATCTGATATTAACATAGTTATTGAATCACAGTTGCATTCCGACTTCCAAGCTTGCGAGTATTTTAGTGTCGCATTAGATGAGAGTTGTGACATACAAAACAAGCCCCAATTGGCAATATTTGCACGATTTATTTCAATGGATTGTTTGATCAAAGAATAGCCCCTTGATATTGTGCCATTAAAGGACAGAACCCGCGGCATAGATGTGAAAGAAGCAATGATGGCTGCAATCGAGAAAGCCAATCTGCCCATAGCAAAACTAACTGCAATAATCACGGATTGAACGCCAGCCATGATCGGATCTGTGAACTAACTTGTGGGGCTGTGCAAAGCTTACTAAACATTTCCTGAGTTTTGGAGTTTTCACTGAGTCATTCACAGGGAGCAACTCGTGTCTAAATTATTGAAGTTGGACAACGTCATGAAGGCTGTGATGGAAAACGTCAACTACATTCCAACACATGCGCTTCACCACCGACCATTCAAGAATTTCATCGCTGTGCTAGACCAAGGGCTTCCAGGTGACCTGCAGCGGAAGGTGGCTGTCAAAAAGCCAAGTACTCTCTCGCTTTTAGATGCTGTGAAACTGTTCATGAAAGAGAAGAACAAAAACTATCCTGAGCTCTCGGACCTCGAGTGGATTATGGATCTAGCTTTTTTAGTCAACATTCTGTGTCACTTGAGCAGATTGAACCTAAACCTGCAGGGTAAATTGAAATTGCTGCCTGACCTAGTTCAAAGTGTGTCTGCTTTTGTCAACAAACTGAAGCTGTTAAAGAAGCATATTGAAAGCGGAGATTTGACGCATTTTCCCACCCTGCTAAAAGCCAGCGGGCAAGTCACCATCACCACTCTGAATTAGCAAAGAGCTAGATATGCAACACTTCTTAAAACCCTGAAAGAAAGCTTTGTGTTGCGGTTCCGTGATCTACAAATGAAAAGGCCGCTGATTACGTTCCTTGTCGACCCAATTAATTTTGAGACAGACTATTTGAAAGCCCCTCTAGTTTCAGATGAGGCTAGTTCCACTGAATTGAAGATGATCGATCGTTGAGAGGAGAACAAACCAAAACCTGCTCAAGGGAAGGGACCACTGAGTTTTGGAAAGGTGTGCCAATGGAAAACTACCTCAGTATCAAACGGGCTGCACTTAAGGTACTCTCAATGTTTGGGTCAACACAAGTCTGCGAGTCTGTGTTTTTTACTCTAAATCACGTGAAATCAAAGCGCCGACCTGTACTGAATGACACCGTGTGAAAGAGTTGCTTCGAGTGGCAACAACGCAATACAAGCTCGATTTGAAGAAGATTGTTAAAGAAAAGGAATGCCAGAATTCCCACTGACTAAGTAATCTGCATGATAATAAATAGCGTGTAAATTTCTGTCCTTATCATGTTGGTGTGTGACATTTACAATAAATCGAGCTTAGCAAAGGTATGTGCTAATGTGTATATGAGGTGGGGTAATGTTCATGCGATTATTATATCTTGTGTATGATGTGGCTCATTGCAGAAACACGGTAAGAAATGTGGCTCTTGGTTTCTGAATGGTTGGCCACCCCTGCCATAGAGGTAGACATGCAAGAACAAAAATGGAGTTCTTAAACTGGCAAGTTGGATATAGCGTGGCAAGCAGATTAGATACCCGAAATATCTGTTAACAGTCTCAAAGTTTGGTTATTGTATTCAGTCGTCGACAGTATTTGATTGTTGGAGGCTGATTTGTTGTCACTATCGAAATGTATTGTAATAGGTGCATTGTTTATTGGTATTCGAATGGTGTGGGTGTAGTGAATTGGTTAGTGTAGCTGTCTTGATTAACAATGGTTGTATGCTCAAATGTTTGGTTGCAGGATTCTAAGATAAGGCAGTGTCAAGAGGAAGATGGATCACAGAATGTGAATCTACGAGCAGTGTACACAGGAGGAGATTTTAATTAATTTCACTGCAAAAAAATGACCAGTTAATATGATCAGACATCAGACGTTCAATACGTCATTAAAGTGACGGCATATTGTTTGACAGAAAACTATTTTAAAATACAAAATCCTGTTAATGGCAAAACAACCAGTGGCAATATATTTGTAACATCAACATTTCTTGTAATACTTCATAATGTTTCGATTATACAACAGTAAAATAGCAATTTACCTACCAGCTCATATTTTAGCATAGATTCAACATGAAATACCATTTATCATTTTTAAACGATGTGACACACTTTCAACTCATAATGAACAAGTTAAAATATGGTTATGAAATAGTTGTTATGGTTTGGCATGGGATATTTAGATGAGTAAAGCATATAGCTAGACAATGCAAGAACACAAATGAAGTTCTTAAACTTGCAAGTTGCAATTAGCATGTCCAGCAGATGGGAAACTATTTTTCATGCACAAAATGTCGCTGATGGCAACATAGCCACTGCCTTCATGTATTTGAAACACCAAAATCTTTTGATTTATTAACTATTAAATAATAATTAGGTTAACAACATATACTTTAGAGCAAATTCAACATGAAATACAAATTATGATTTTATAAAAAATGAAACGTTTTAAACTCATAATGAACAGTTTAAATGTAACTGAAACTTTATAGAGTAAAGTTGTGACTGGAACCAGTCAATAGTAGAACTCACACTTTATTAACAAATCGATTTCACTAAAATAGCATCATCAGTGTTCTGCAAAGCAACCGCAATGATAAATTATATATGCTTACGTCAAATTGAACGGACAGGCTCACAGAACTTACTCTATAATAAACCGAACTGACGGCAATAAGGAAACACTCAACACTTTAAGCTGATACAACGATATGAAGTTTTCCTAACCGGAGCTGTTAAGTAACTAGAAAATTTAACAGGTTGCCAGAGTAATACATATGATAACGATTATGACAAGGTATTACTAATAATCAGATTACGTAAAAAATGTAATAATGAAACACTGCAGGCGCAACAAACAGTTTATATAGATGAAGATACCATTACAATAAATTTATAATCAAAATGAAAAAGTAATAACCAAACAATGGCATTAAAAGGGGAGTCAAAAAATTTTGGTAATAAAGTTCTATTTATATTTATCGTAGCTTTTAATTTTCTGATCCATATGCTTTCGCTAATATCAAGGTTATGGTAATATCTAGGTTCCTGTGAAAATATGACATGGTAGCATTCAGAAATGTCTGGGTGAGAAGTAATGAAGATTTTGTGGTGATTATGGAAATGAAGCAAAAGAGCAGCTTTATCAGTATGGTTTTGTGTGTTATTATTTTTCCAAATCGTACGGTGGTTAGTCCATCTAATAGAAAATTTGTTTTTAGTTTGTCCAACATAAATTTGATTACATAATTTGCATTGTGCTGCGTATATTCCGTAGTTGTCACAAGTAAGGCGTTGTGTGAGAAATAATTTTTTGCTGTTTTCACTGGTAATGAAACCAGTAAATATTACCATATTAGGGTTATTACCGTGTTTGCCGCATAAGGAGCATTTATTGCTGGGAAATGCCACTATGATCATCGTCCTTGGTGGTGTTGTGTGCAATATATTGATAATTAGTTAGTATTTCACGGAAAGTGGGAGGGTTTTTATAAATTACTGAAGCAGAGGGAATGAGCTTTTTTTCTGTTTTGTTAAAAGAAAGGAATTTAGTGAAAGGGGTAGCCCAAACAAGTTTTTTAGATTTAACTTGTTGACTACTAGTAGTACTGTCAGGACTAAAACGACTTTGCCAAGTAGTAGCTATTTTTAAGATTTTATTAACCAATGAACAGTTAAAATTTGACTTAAGGCATTTGGTTTTGAGCTGTTGTAAGCTGTTTAAGTATTCGTCAGTAGATTCATCTAATCGTCTCATTCTAATCGCTTCCGAATAACAACTGATTTAAACACGTGAGGAGGATGGTATGATTGACCATTTAAAAATAGACGATTAGTTGCCGTGGGTTTTATGAAATTTTTTGTAAAAAATTCACAACTATAAGAGCTGTCAATTTTATGCTCTACGTCGAGAAATTCTAAAGTGGAGCCAGAATCTACGGTGTTGATCATACGGAAAGTCAGATCCAAGTTGTTATCTTGAAAGGTTTTAAGGAGGCAGTTTTTGATTTCGAGGGTGGTTTCCACACCGTATGACAACCAAATTATATCGTCAATAAAACGTTTAAATAGAATAGATCTGTTAAGGACGTCAGATATGGGTAGAATGACATAGTGCAAGGTAATATTGGCAAGTGACACTGAATGATTGTCTCCAGTAATTATACCAGTTTTTTGAGTGTAAAAGTTTTGTTTATGTTGTATAATGACATTGTGAAGGCAAAACATAGCTGGATTAACCAAAATATCGATAACAGCCTGAGCAAAAAGCGAATAGTAAGTAAGAGCAAATGTTAAAGCTTTTTCTACCAAAGATCTAGGAATGCTAGGGTAAAGAGATTTAACATCTCCTGCTACTATGTACAAGTTGTTATCATTAAGATCTAATTCCGCATTATTTTTCCAATTAACTAAGTTTAGGAGATAAGGCTTACTGTCTCTGCAGTATTCATCAAGCTTGCTGGAGCAAAACTTGACGCTAATACTGTAGGTTGAAAAATATATTCAAGGAGGGCCGTAATTTTAGAAGTGGTAATATTGCTTGCAGATTAGAGAAGACGTGTAGGAATATCAAAAATAGAAATATTCTGCAATCTATCTGCATCAAGTTTGTGTGTTTTAAAAAGTGGGTAAGCATAACCTGGCTTATCACATATAAAATATTTGGCTAAAGTACCGGGAATCCTTTTATATTTAGTGTGATCATAGAGTTTAATTCCAACGGTGTGTTTAAGCAAATCGTCACTAATTGCCTCATGTTGGTTCAACTCAATAATTTTATCTTCAGCAGTTTTTCTTATTTTGTTGAGATAACTTTTGATGTTGTTAGTAGTTAAAGTATGTAAATGAGAAAATTTACTTAATTCTTTTTTGATAATGACATTATAATCGTGATAATTAACTAAGACAATCTTACCATCCTTGTCGGATTTGCAAATAACAATTTGTTTGTTCTTTACTGCTATTCTAAGTTCTTCGACCGCTTTTTGTTCTGATTCTTTCAGATTATTTTTCTGTCTATAATCTGCTTTTACGAGTTTTTCAATTAAACGCAATTTAGCTGCAATTCTTTCTGTATACTTTACGACCATTTCGTGCAAGAGATCTCTATCAGGTCGGTTGAATTTCGGAATCTTTAGCTTTTCTGGTAGCTTGTCAGCGAAATCATAAAAATTGATATTATCTGGTAATACGTTAGTAGTATAAGATGGCCCATTTGGCGTCAATTTAGGAGGTGCTATGACGTCATGAGTGGGGGAATTTTTGAACCCTAACCCTAACCCTAAATGTAACCCTAACCCTAACCCTAACCCTAACCCTAACCCTTACAACGTTGATAGGTTTTTATAAATTTTATTAATATTTATAGCGCCTAGATAGCGAGTAAACAAATTGGTTTTGCTAAGCTATTTTGAAAATTTTTCATTGGTGGCAGTGCTGTTAGGGTTGAGGAAGCACTGTTGATGACTTGGGCATGGGTACCCTTTTCCTCTACCCCTTCTTTGCACCACCGGCTTTGTCTTTATGAAAAACACTTATTAACAAAAAAAAAGCTTATTAACCTCGCAATTCATTGCAAATATTTAATACAATTTAACATATTTCACCTTTATGCTTGTAGAATATTGATAATTTGCTTTATTCCAGTTGGTTTTCATACAATATTTGACGCTTTGCTGTATCGTTGTCACGTGATATTTACACTGAGCCTGACATAACCGTGACATATGCAACCTTTATTCAATCAAATCTTGTTACGTCACCTCAAAAAACAAAAACTAAGACAACTAAATGTTTTCAAGTAAAGGCATTTATGTAACATTAAAAACTAGTGATCTTTCGTGACGATTGAATGCAACAAAATGGTAGATTCATAACTTAAAATAATTTAAAAATGCTTATTAGTTGAGAAGTATTAGGTTACTTGTTTTGTTTTGCACTAAAAAATAACATTGTCAAGACTACAGTGCGATAACTGACGCCTTAGAATTGAAACAAAATTTGAAACTTTGTTTTACGGTAACACATTACACGGTAATAGTTTTCAAGTTTAGTATTTGATGCAAGCTTAGGCATGAATGTATTAGAATTTTTCATGATTTTAAGTTTGTATGTTTTACTTCAAGGCTGTGTGAATTTGATTTTTGGTGAAGACGAAAATTTTAATGCATGACTTAATCATAAGTTTGCCTTTAATGCATCTAAAAGTTAAAAAAAATCTTAAAGATTACTAGTTCAATACGTGACGAAAGTAATTACATGAAAATTTTAATTAATGGATATAAGCAGTTTGTAAGTTTATAAAATTTTGTTCTGAAATTAAATGTGTTGATGTTAACCGTTGCAAGTTTCATGGACATAGTGAGGAAATTTAAATTATTTGGTAAATCTTAAGTTTAGACTTTTTTGTTGTACAATATAGTAAAAAAGATATTTTTATAAAAGATGTAATTTTGACCTTTGGTGAAACATGAAAAATTGTTTAGCTTTGCTGATAAACCTACACATTTTATACATTAATTGCAAGTTTGAAATTTAAACGCGATGGTGAGTGAAAATCTAAAACTATTTGGTATTAAAGTTATGAGTTTAATGCTTAGTGATAGGAGCGTTTACAAAGATTTTTACCCGTGATCGCATTCAAATAATGTCACAAATAGTATCTTTGGTTGAAAAGAATAAATTATACTATACAGAATTTTAAAGAATCGTCTCAAACGAGTCATTTTTGTTACATCTTTGCGATTGGCGGTAGCAGATAATGATTAGCTTCAGTTTTTTAAACGTTTCTGGAATGTAAAGTGGATATATAAAAAAGTTTTGTTGCATCAAAACGACAAAATCTTTGGTGAAGGCGAACAGATAAAAGATTTTAAAGTGTTTAATAGAATTTGCAATATTTTGTTACGTAAAGGCTTATCAAGATACAGTATATAAGTCGTAAGTTTATTACCTATTGGAATATAATAGAGCTAAAATTTGATGCAATTGGCTTGATTAGGTAGAAAGATCAGAACTGTTTAGGTTTAAAGTTAGGTATAACGCGGTTAGAAATCATGAATTTAGTGTTTGTGAGAATGATTTGATAAAATTTTAACTATCTGATGTATATAAAAAGTAAGATTTGTTTTAAAATATGTAAGTAATAGCAGCATAAAAACACAAGTATAGCGTTTACTCAGTAAAAGATTTCAAAGTTTATGAAAAATTTTTTGAAAATAAGAGGTAGTGAGTTCAGATTTTGTTTATAGGTAGCATTTGTGAGTCAACATTCGGTAAAGAAATTAGGATAAAGTTCGGAAAATACCTTGTACGTTGATTTTATTACGTTTGAACTAGGTCTAGAAGCAATAGAAAATTTGATTGCATAGTGAGAAAATTGCTATTTTTCAAATAATTGACAGATTTTGTTTTAACATTAGTTCCGTAGAATTTGACAAAAATAAGCAAGCACGTACAAAAGTTTTGTATTTATGCAGGTCATATCGGTAATTAATGTCCTAGTTTTCTGAAAAAGAGAGCTGAAAGTGTTTCCAGACGCTAAGTTTCGTCAGACTTGTTTTGCTTCAGAGTCAAAACTTGTGGCTGCAGCGCTGAGAAACGGTTAAGAGAACGCATAGAAACAAGTTCATAAATCTTTTCGTGAATTAATTTTTCTAGTTCACAGTCGCCAATACACAAATATTGAAGATGTCTTGATGAATGATGAAAACATTGTTAGTTAAAAGCTCTATTAATCAATTAAATTAAAAATTTTTGTTTAATAACCTGTATACGAGGTCTTGTGAGCTTTCAATTGTAGGGTTATGCGATAAAAATTAAAGGCGACTTAACAACAAAGTTGAGGTTCTTTTTGTATTGTGAATGCATATAATTGGTAGTGTGAGGGTTTGAAATGGTGTACAAACAAATGTTTTTGCTTTTTAACCTTATTTGGCCCGGGGGCGGGGGGTCGATTCGACCCACAGCAAATTAAAACTGCTGTAACTTAGCGACCGCTTGAGATAAAAGTTTGAAATTTTTTGACTTTTCCTAAAATTTATCTGGCTTTTGGTTGGTCATAAACCGACAAAGACAATCATTGCAGTTTCGAAGTAAATATAGCAATTTCGAAACCTACTCGGGCAAATTTCTTCATCGATTGCTTTCATATAATAAAGAAAAAAAAGAGAAAGAGCGCACACGCAAAACCGTGACGCGTTGCGTAAACCGCAGAATGTTTGTGAAGTGACGCAATGACTCTAAAGCTCTACTGTTTCTCAGAAATCTTTTGCTCAAAACCTTCTGGCTGTGAACAGCGACTATTAATTTGACAAGCCAAAAACATCAAAGTTTTCAAACACACAACTATGTTGTAACTTTTTGTCAAATAAATCTTCTTGACGCTAAGCCATTACCCACGAATAAAGTAAAGCTAAATTTTATTTTGTAATTTTGATACTTGACAAATGCAACTACGTAAATAGAATTTTTCCCAAGTGCAAAGCCACAAAAACTTTTGGAAGGTTGATAATATAGTTTTCGCTTGTCATGGCGTTGTGCTAATGTTGACGCCAGTTAAAATTGGGGATTGGTAGGTGGTAAGGTAACAAGCGCATTTGCTATTCTCATTGGATTGAAAATACGCAACAGTGGCTGTTACGTGAACTGACAAATAACAACAGAGTAATAAGAAAATCCTGAAATTATGAGAGAAGTAAATAGCAGCTATTTATTATTCATTTGTAACTGACATAGATTTAAACAGCTAACTGACATTCATGTTTGCATGTGGCTGCAATATTATGAGTGATATTCATCAGTACGCAATTCTGATGAAAAAAACTTAACACGCCGGAAAGGGCACGATACCATTTTTAGTTTATTCATTATGACTAAGATCGACTCGTACCTGCAAAACAAGTCGTGGATGCTGCTTTCACCTATGACTACAATCGGCTCATACTCTAATAACAAATTATTAATGTCACTTTCTCCAATTCATAAAAACAACCCCAAAATCATTATAAATAACGGCCCCAATAGTGGTACTTCAGCAGATGTAGAGGAAAACACTGTTTACAAAGCCATGCTGCAGTCTACGTTGGTTTTGATAAAGCATTAAGTACGCTTAATGAATGTTGCTCTGTATGAATGAACAGATTCAGCGCTAATACTTTGAATGTGAAATAATAATTGAATTTTTGCATTTGTAGCAGTATGATAACTCAAATTTAACATCATCATCAGTATCTCACTCTTTGCGCTCCCCTCTATCTGTTCTTAAGGCCCATGGAATGTGTATTTTATTTAGATTCTGTGGTAAATAAATGAATTTTTTGCTTGTTGCTGGGCCATCAATTACCGGTAGACGGGAAGAGTGAAGTTGAAATTCATATCCGTACTTGCTCAAATAGAATAACTTCGGTTTGTCAAGGCTCTTGAAGGGATCAAGGTTTACAGTGACAGATTAAGGGAGGCAGGGGCAACATTAAAAGTTAATGGAGGAGTTTTATAAAGCTTGATTTCCATTGCTTTACTAGTAGGCTGTTAGTAATTAATTAAATATTGAATTTTATCAGCAAATACAAATCCAAAACGCAAGAAGCCAAACGTCAATCAAAAAAATTATTTCTTTTGAGGGAAAGAGACCTGTGGAACATTTTCTAAGTTTGTGATTAACCACAAAATTTTTTCTGTTGATCGCATGACAAAAGCCAGGTGTTTGTGTTCTTTAAAAGCAAATGAAGACCTTTTTTTATCCGTAGTATTTATCCACTTTCATAAAGACGCGACTGGTAAAAGCATAGTATTTGATTTGGTGTTCTATTATTTGAAAATAAAAAAAAACAATGTACAGTCTGGCTCTATGGAAGTAAAAAAGGCGTCGAAAGTTTAATCGAAATATTAAGAGTGAAGTGATTGGTACGTTGCCTGCTGCATGACTAAGCAGAATCGCAGTTGCATTGAAGCTTGCGGCAACTTCCACATCATTATAAGGATGTCTGCTAACTCAAATATCGTCTTGTCCTTTCCAATCTTCTAAACTACGTTGATCTTACGTTTGATAAAATGATTTCTAAGTGTTTTACTTCAACTTAGGAACAACTAAGAAGTCAAAAACAGCGTCGAATGTGCATGGCTGCGTAACTGAGAAACGGCGACTTGTTTTTATTATGATGAGCAAATACGAACTCAGGATATCGATGATTTTTAATTGATGTTGTTACATCGGCAATGCAGCCGCTACATTTTAGTTCTATGTTTAAAATGTTCAAATTGCTATTTTTAACTAAAACTTAAATTTTCTGACCGGTGTATAAGATTATAATGATTTTATGATATGTAACGCTCTATACATAATTTTCTTTTATCAGATATACAAAAATTGCAAATAAAAGTTATATAAAATGGCCCATGCCAATGTAACTCCTGAAGAAGTGTTACATAAAATTTTGAATGAAGTATCTGACGAAGAAAACGATGATATTGAAGACATAGCCTCTTCAGCTTCTGGTGACGAAATAGATCTTGTGCTATCAACATCTTTTAATTTTGATAATCCTGACGATGTAAACGGTGCTGACCAAAATGTCACAGGTAATCAGGACAATGCAAGTAATACTGCTGGAACCACACAGCGACGTCAGCTTACCCGTAATAGATTAATTCATGATCTCGAAAGTGCTCGGGGTACAAATAAAATGGTCAAATATTTGTTCAAGCCGCGGTCGTCAGACGCAGTTAAATATTATTAAAGATAAGACCGGTGTTCGAGAAGAAGTGAAAGACAAAAAATCGCCTTTGCAAGCTTGGATGCTTTTTTTCACAAAAACAATGCTGGACAGAATAGTTATAGAAACTAATCGAAAAATAGAAGAGACAATGATGCAACTTCAGAGTATGCTTGCGGCAGATAGCAGCAGCAGATATGGATATATACGACTGACCAATCCTTCGGAAGTATTGGCACTGATTGGAATAATTTACATGCAAGGCTTACTAGGACAAGCGCATCAAGGCACTAATGCGATGTTTCACGAAATATTTGGCAATCCAGTTTTTAGTGCAACTAGGTCCAGGAACAGATTTAAATTTTTGATTGCTCACACATCGTTTGATGACCATGCATCGCGTCCTACTCGTTGGCAACATGATAGATTTGCAGCTTTTCGCGAAATTTTTGAAGAATTTAACGAAAACTGCGGGAAATTTCTGGTTCCTGATGATTATTTGTCGCTGGATGAAACTCTTTATCCAATGAGAACGCAAATCAGTTTCAAACAATTTAATCCGAGCAAACCAGCCAAGTATGGAATGCTGTACAAATCAATAAACGCTTGTCGCTATCCATTTACCTTTTCAACTGCTGTGTATTCTGGTAAGCCAAAAGCAGAGCCGACATCTTACTACACTCCTGGGACGTCACAAACAATAAAATACCTTATTCAAAATTTGGAATGCCACACAAATTTAGTGGGAAGAAACATATCATATGACAGATTGTATACTTCAATACCAATGGCGCAGTGGCTGCTTGACCGCGGAATAACTTCTGTAGGAACTTTACAATCAAATCGAAAAGGAATTCCAGCTGAAATTAAAGAAATCAAAGACCGAGAAACAAACTCATACGAGGTTTATTGGGAAAAGGATAACGGCATACTAAATCTGCACTCGTATGTAGTAAAAACCAAAAGTTCAGGAAAGCGAAATGTTCCATTATTGTCAACAGTGCCACCGCTTCTTGGAACTACAAAAGATGACAACAAAAGCAAGCCCGCTATTTACAAACTATACGACTTTTCAAAAGGCGGAATAGACATTATTGATCAAAGAATGGGGTTCTACAGCTGTAAATCGAAATCAAAGCGCTGGACTATGAATGCATTTTCGTACGTTTTGGACACATGTCGAGTGAACGCTAGCACGATATATGCAATGAACAATGATCTGCAGCCTCGAAACATAAAATCTGTAGATTTTGGATTTGAACTAGCTATGTCTTTGATTCGCCCACATATAGAACAACGAAGTTTAAATGGCATAAATTCTTCTGTAGTTCGCAAAATTGAGATAGTGCTGGGGAAAAAAATATCCTCCAAACATGTAAAAACATCTAGTGGCTTTTTTCCTCATCAAAGTGAAAAACGAAGGCGATGCGATGCATGCATCAGTAAGATCAAAGGAGAAGGAGCAAAAGAAAAAAAAAACAAAATTTCTAAGCAATTGAGCCAGTGCCAAAAATGCGCAAAGCCTTTGTGTAATAAGCATCATATTCGCATTTGTGGTACTTGCTTGCAAGACTAAACTGTTGTAAGGCTTACATTTACGGATAAAATTGCACTGCGTTAGTTGTTTTTGAAACATACGAGCGTATTGCTGCTTTTGTCGATGATATATGTATTGTTGATATTACCCGTAAATTTAATGTAGTGTTCCCGTATTTTTATATTACACGACAAATTATAAGCAGAAACAGCATGGCGTATGACTGCAATACAACTGCTAGTCCAGAAATAGCCTATTTTGTTTCACATTTGTAATGTATTCTGTTGATTGCAAGTGATTTTTTAATTAATAGCTCTAAATTCTCTAACGCCTCAAAGCACAAGTTACGATGATAAAGCTCAAATTGATGACATCCTAATTAATCCTGATTGAATATAAAAACTGTAAGGACCGTTTAAATATCATATGACACCTCCAGAGGGAGACAAAACTGCCGTATTGGTGTTATTATGGTGGGAGGGATAAAAGATAGGCTACATAAACCTATCGTTGTAGGACAAACTTGCTATTAAAAAGAATCAAAGTTTACATTCGTTTGACACAGGTTTTTGTAGCAAATTCAAAACTTTGAATACAAGCTTGCTTGAGTACTTTTTTCATTCAACTCGTCACATACGCAGACTTGGACAACTGATTAATTCTAGCTGGCTAATTCGGTGAATTACAGCA
Source organism: Trididemnum clinides (assembly GCA_963675345.1). Taxonomy (NCBI): domain Eukaryota; kingdom Metazoa; phylum Chordata; class Ascidiacea; order Aplousobranchia; family Didemnidae; genus Trididemnum; species Trididemnum clinides. The sequence continues at coordinate 3,940,702 of OY776284.1, read as the reverse complement.
AAAAGACGATAGATTTGAAAGTTATTAGGCGAAGAAATTGTATTAAGGAAATTGTAAACCTTGCAACTAATAGCAAAAAGTAGCAAAAAGACGCTAATTGTAATCTAATTTGAAAAAACTAAAGGTCTCTTATTCCAGTGTAATTTGAAAAATCCCTAATTCCAATCACAATCTAATTTCGGAAAAGTTCCTGACCGAAGAGTCGAATCTGAAAAATGACAAGACCTTTTTTTATTAGGGATCACCTGCATTTTCGAAAAGTTAGGCCGAAAATCAAGATGGAAATTAGGTGATCTCTAAAAAGAAAAAAGGCCTTCACAATAATTTAGTGGCAAAAATGAAAGAGTCTTAGAATTGTCGCAAATAAAAGGTGGTTTTGCGAAGGTGTTCAAATGGCATCAAAATTTGCTGGATAATGAAAATTTCAAACTAATTTCAGAAAAACTGGAAAGCTCTAATTCCAATTCTACTTTAATTTGTGGTAATCAGAAATGCTTTAATTTTATTTTACTTTAATTTGAGAAAAGCATTAATGCTCTAATTCTAAGTGTTATCTAATTTGAAAATGCTAAAAAAATTCTAATCGTCCAAGTTTGCACACAAGGATGGAGAGGCATACAAAAATGTCGTATTGCGTCGTATAAGGTAGAAAAAAAATAAACGAGTCATATGATTCGTGAGCATTCCTTAATTTGAATGAAATTTATGTTTTGATCAATAAAAATATTTATCCGTGATGAACAAGCATAGCTTGCATAATGAAAAGAGTAAAAATTTCATAAAGTTAAGAAATTTTTGTCATTGAAATGCAATTTTACAGCCTGTTTCACATTTACTAACAATCAATTCAAATTACAAAAATCTATCTATAGAGTAGATACTCGCTCTAGTCCAACACAAGAAATGTTATACAAACATCACGGCTGGTAAATTCCTCATAAAAGGCAAAATGGCAAATTGATGATGAAGTGTTGAACTTTTTACCTGGTAGCTGACAATGATAAACTGTGCTTAGCCGATCGCAAAACCATAACGTCGAAGAGTAAACACCACGAAAAAAGAAAATTCGCCGACCGTTTCTTTATTTTAAATTATAGTCAAAAATCGAAAGTCTAATGCTGTGCATTTAATTTGCAATAACTTGAACGCTATTAATCTGATCATAACAAAAAGTATATAAATAAATTGAAAAATAAATTCTGCATCTATCTAAGCAAATACGGAATCTCTAGTGTGAGCAGTTTAAAAGTTATTAGCTGCCAAAGTGCTCGGGTCGAATCGACCTCCCCCCCCCCCCCCCCCCCCGGACATAGAAAGCAAAAAAAAGCCCGGCCTTAATAGGGTTAAACACATATAAGTTTTAGAAAGTTTTGTAAGTGTTGGCAGGTTTTTTATTTGTGGGTCAACATAAGAGAGTTAAAAATCGGATGTTTAGTTAAAATTGAAGGGTCGCAGGAGTTAATAAGTATAACACATTCTATGGTTGATAGCAAACGTTGTGAAAAAACCTGTGACCGAAGTTCTTATTTCTTGATTTTAAATGCAAAAAAGTTGATACAATATTTCAGGGGTCGGCAACCTTTTGAACGCAGTGTGCCAGTTTACGAATAATATCAAGATGTAAGCAGCTTCGCGTGCCAAGCATTTTTATGTGTTTGGTTTGCACAGTCAACGATGTGAATAGCAAACGGATAAGAAACAAATTTGTTTATTAATTTTATTGGATAAGGTCGAATACAGTCAAAAGACTCTTTTTAATGAAACTACAGAAAGACTCCTTGTCCTTGCTTTTCCTTGCTCAGCTCAGAAATATTGGACTAAATTTAGATACACTCAGTTGAACACACAATTTTCATTGATCTTCCGTAAGTCGGCTGCGATGGGCACTGAGAATAAACTTCATTTGGGAAAATATTTGTTTACACAAATAAGTGGCTTGAAATGCAAACAGCAAAGCTATTGCCATCTTCTTCAGACAGCTAAATTTCTCCTGCAAAGATTTCCAACGTGGTAAAATGTTTTTTGCTTGTTTTCAATCGTTTCCAGCGATTTCCGCAAATCAACACATTTCGATGTCCACAATAAAGAGGCTTTGAAATCAATCAGCTGCAACTGGAAGTCTTCAATATCCATCCATTCAAATGCACATAAGTTCAAGTCTTCGCTGCTCTCGGGCTTGATGAGAAAAGAAAACAACGAACCAAAATGTTGAAAATCTTGAAATCTGGTGCAAAATTGAGACGTTGAACCCCTAATGTACATATCAATTTTAACCGAATTAACTTGGTAATCCACTGAGAAAGCCTTCAGGTGTTCAAAGTAGCGAAAAGTGGCGATTCGGATGTCCCGTGTGTAGACATTCAGTTTAGATGCAAATCCTTTGCATACTTCAAAAAGACGCATCACTGATTTTCCTGTACCCTGCAGATAAAGATTAAGTTCGTTAAGGTGCGTGGTGATGTCCGCAAGAAACATCAGTTTTACAAGCCACTTTTCATCCTCCAGTTTGGGGTCGGCCTTTCCTTGTCCCCTGAAAAAGACCCTTATCTCGATTAGACATTCGACGAACCTCAAGAGAATCTTACCGCAACTTAACTATCTGACACTGCAGTGCAGCAGCACATCATGATATGCACTTTCCATCTCTTCAAGCAAAACTGTGTGTGAGTTGTAGCAGAGTGTGCGACAAAGAAACACAGTGTTTTCGTAACTGTTTTAGTATTAGGCGCGTCTACACCAAAATTTTTCATTCTTGCGGCGTATCGCATCTTTGTTTACTCTAATTTGTTTGTGCTAATGGGAAATCGCATAAACTGGATTGTCTTGAGCCAATTTTTTCGCTTTCACAGCGAACCAGTTGTGAGTGTCATTGGCAGAGCCACAACAGACATCGCCCACATAGAAATTGTCAAGTGAATTGCATGCTTGACAAATTTTAGGACTGTTGATTTCGTGCAGTGTAGACAGTTTGAGCTTGGGAGTGCGCCGCGCACGCTTATATGGTAGATTTCGCATGCGCGTCAGGTCACTTGGCGTGCCATAAAAAATCCTCTCGCGTGCCACCTGTGGCACGCGTGCCAGGGGTTGCCAACCCCTGCAATATTTGATAAACTCGTGTTTTTTCATTAATAAAATTGATAACAGTTGTAAATTTTGTAAAAAACGTGAGAGTTGAAACTGTAAGTTCACTTTAATTTACACAGACAAACAGACTAAAACTGTTAAAAGTGGTGACTTGATAATTTTGTATACAAAAAGTTGTCGTGTTTTCAAAATTCTAATCTAAACAATTTCTAACAATCTGCATCTAATGTAGACGCAAAATGTTATAAATGAGCGTTAATGCACAAGAACGACAAAAAATTGCAGAACATCAAATTTAGAAAAAAACGGATAGTATTTGAAATCGGTCATTCCAGATAACTGTGAAAGTGAGATATTAGCTGGATAGTGTGAACGGGGAAAAAGATTCCTGCAGAAATACAAAAATGTTGGTTAAAACAAACGGTAAAGTTTTCAAATCCGCAGTTAGGTTCTGATGTTTGGAGCAGTGTTGAACTCAAAAAATGTGTGATGGAAGCCAAATAAGCTCAAAATGTTAAGGTTTTTATTAAAAGCAGCTAAAAGTTGCATAATGGAGAAAAATTGGTGGTAAAGCGAGATTCGTTTTCAGTGATGTCGGCTCTGACGTATGATATTAAGTTTATGAGCTTAAAAATAATGTTTGATTTGTCAGCATTTAAACGTTTAGGGTTAATACGTTGTATTGTGTTAAAGGTAAATTATAGCAACCTACTTGTAACAATATTTAAAAACGAGATTTCAAATCTTTAAAGCTATTTCAACTTAAATGGATATCAAATATACTTTTCTTCAAAACATCTTTTTAGGTCTTGGAAATTAACGGCAATTGTTTTGTGTATATACGCCTGTGAGAGCATCGGTATGTGTTGTATTTTCCTCGCTGTGTGCATTATTTAAATTGGTGATAACATGATTTACTGCGTGCTTATCGGTCACGTGTCTAACGCATTCATGACGTCTCGGCTTCAAACGGGTTATCTTTTAAAAAGTACTTCGTTATAGCGTCAGTCGATGTAACTATTCTCCACAATTCTTTGTAATTAAACAATCCATTCCCGTTTTCTTATCTATCGCGTGGTTAGCGTGATGTGGTTCTAAGCACAATAATTCGTGACGTTTCATCTTTGCTATAACAAAAATAAAGTTTTGTATCTGACGATGATCAAAGACTATAAGAATTTCTCTAAGGTCGCAAAATTAGCGTTAAGCGAGTAAAGTTGAAAAATGCAGAAAGTCCTAAATTTTGTGAAACCGATATCGCGAAAAGAAGATGGCTTGTACACATTTTAAGACGTGTGGTAAGAACAGTGTTTGAGAGAAGAAGACGTTTAACAGAAGAAACGATGATAGTGCATGAAATTGAAAGTACAAAAAATTGAAGAGAAGTGTTGGAATTATGTGATGAGGAACCTGTGTCTTGAATGTTTATTTGTAATGCGTCACCAAGAATAAGTAAAATTTTAACATTCAATAATGATAGTTTTGTAATGCCCGATAAATATTGGAAATTCAACGCTCTGTGAATTATTTTAAGCTCTTTGACAAAAGATAAACTTAAATCTCTACCCGTTTTGTTTAAAATAGAACTATTGGTCGGTTGAGTTTCTGTTAACCTACAAAATTTTTACAATAAAACGGTTAAATTAAACTAGTTTAAAGGAATAATTTTGCTTTAATTCTTAATTTGTGACATAAGATCTACGTAATAAGGCATAAGATTTACGTGACTCTTAACTGATACCTAGAGATCTGTAACGTTGAATAACAAATCTACTGCTTGATCACATGATTCTTTGCATAATAAGTTTATACAACATCACTGTTTACAAGAGTCTTTGAGTAAAAACGCTGTCATATGGAATCGAGACTATTTAAATAAAACTTTTGACTTCGAAGTTGTTTGTTGGTCTGAAATCATATTGCATGGTGCAGATCAACTCATAATAAGACGATGTTTGGACGTCAATGAAGAAAAACATATCTTTTACTGTGTTGTTCAGTTCGTTATTGCTAAAGTTGTATATTTTGTTGATAGGCGCGGTAGATTCTGATGACCTCACAGTCTTTTCGCTGTCTCATTGTCAGGTAACTTTTTTCGCGTTTATGCAAATTTGTAGTTTCGATTGCTCAATAGACTTCCTAAATTGAACAACCTAGTCTGCTTGAAACGTTGGCATTGTAATTACATAATGCAGAAAGCGCATGAATAGCTAGCTAAATTGATAAATCTTTTATCATAAAAGCGTGTGAACATTATTGGAAACAAATATGCAATAGACAATCGTAATCGTAAAATGTTAAAAAAACACCTAGCCTCAAAACTGTATGGATAGTTCTAAGAGCGACTTTATCACATTCTTTGTACAATATATGATGGATAATTCATAGATTTTTGAGCGGTAGCGATTTTTTGGACACACTGTATATGAACTCTATATTCAAACGTATCAACCATCTTTACTGGGTAAACTACAAAGTATAAATTATGTACATAGGTAATGAGAAGTTGCTGTAAATTTAAAATGTTAGATATCTAGATAATGAATTTAGAAAATCAATGCATACATTCATAGTACTGTCTCAATAAACAGTAATGCAAATAACATTAAAATTTATTTCTGCATTAAGAATTTAAACGGTAGTGACTTTATTACATTCTTTGCACAATATATGATGGATAATACATAGATTTTTGAACGGTAGCGACTTTTTACAAACAAAGAATCACACAATGATATATTACAACTATTCTCACTTATCCGCTTTATACAGGGTGCACCAAAAAGACCTGACACATTTGAAAGTTTAATAAAAATCAAGCCTGTTGACGAAAACAGGAAATGTTCACATTTTTGGAAAGCGTACAGCATGCCATTTTGTGTGGAATACGCAAAACATGAACACTACATTTTGTGACGTAATAATAGTTGATGTTGAAAATTAGCATTTTGTAAGCAAAGTGCTTTTTAAATGCAAAATAACAATTATATTAATGCAATATAAAAACCAAAATAACACTAAACACCAAACACTACAACATTTTTAAAGAAAAACTTAAAATATCAAAATAACAACGATGCATTTTATTAGGTTTTAAAAATTAAATCAGTTAGGTGGTTGCCGTGATTGTTTACGCAGAGGTTAACACGCTTATGAAAGTTGTCGATTACTCGGTTGATCATCATGGGTGTTTTAGTGCAGATCCTTTTTTTCTAAAGTTCTTTATCCACAACAAAATTGTGTTTCGACTTGGCACTGGATCGTGTCTTCCAAGCTTGAAGTGCGTATGAAATAATCTTTGAGTTGCAGTTATTGATTCACTGTTCATAAAAAAAGTTTCCACAACGAAAGAACGGTGTGAGCCCAACCACTTCATTTTAGCAAATAAAGCACAATTTTAAAAATTACATTAATTTAAAAATCAACCATCATGACGTCACAAATGCGTTGTAGATTGTTTTTTGGACACCACACAAAATGGCATGCCATACGCTTTCCAAAACTGTAAACATCAATTATTTTCGTTAACGTGTTTGATTTCTATTAAATTTTTAAATGTGTCAGGTCTTTTTGGCACACCCTGTACAGCATCGCTTCTTACCATGACGGATTGCGCAATAGAGATGCAATTGCATTCCCACGCTCTAGTTAAAAACTTATGTCATTGAAATAAGGCATCTCGTCCTGAAAACCATTATGTAATAACAAATCATAAGTTTTGTACCAAACTTTTTAAAATACTGTTCACACCATGTTAATATTAACTCTCTCAGATCTAGAGTTAGCTCCTTATGTTCTCCTACAAATAAAATTTGCTCTCTTATAACTTTTCATCATGTAAGCACAGTACAGAGAAAAAGCTTGGACAAGTCTGGACAAGTCAGAGACAATATATCCTAACTAAGAGTTGAATCTTTATGCATTATATCCTAAAATTTTCGATGTACAAGTCTGGAGCTGTCTACACAAAAGCAAAAATCACATCATGGTTAAAAATAGAATACGTTGAGGATTGTGCAATAGGCATGCAACTACATTCCCACGGTCTAGTTAAACACGTCATTGAAATACAGAATCAAAAAACCTTTATGTAATAACAAGTCATAAGTTTTGCACCAAACTTTTTGAAATAACACTGTGTTGGAACTAGCATCCTCAAACCTCCCCCGCATAAAATTAGTGTCCTAGGGTTAGTTCCCTCTTTCAAATAAAATTAACTTCTTTACAACTTTTCATCATGTAAGCACAATATAGAGAAAAAGATTCGAGCTTGGACAAGTCTGGACAAGACAGAGACAAAGATTCCTAACCAACAGCTGAATAAAATGTGATCTTTCTTCATTATATCCTAAAATTTTTGAGGAACAAGTCTGGACCTGTCTACACAAAAGCAAAAATTGCATCGCGGTTAAAAATAGAATACGTCATGGGTTGTGCAATAGGCATGCAACTACATTCCCATGGTCTTGTTAAAGCTTACGTCATTGAAATAAGGTATCACAACCTGAAAACCGTTATGTGATAACAAATCATAAGAATGATGTCAAACTTTTTGAAATAACACCGTGTTGGGGTGTACTCTTTCAGCTTAGTGTTGACTCTCTCAGATCTAGAGTTAGCTCCCTCAGACCTCCCTACATAAAATTAATAAACCTAGGGTTAGCTATCTCCAAACTCCTTCAAATAAAATCTAGGGTTATCTTCCTTAGAACTATGGTTAGCTTACATAGACCTAGAGTTAGCGCCCTCGGACCTAGGTTTGGCTTTCTTAGACCTAGAGTTGGCACTCTCAGACCTAGAGTTAGCTCTCTTACAAAAAATAAACCTAGAGTTAGCGTCCTCAGACCTAGGTTTGGCTTTCTTAGAGCTAGGGCTGGCTCAAATAATAGCATCATCAGTGTCCTACAAAGCAACCGCAATGATAAATTATATATACGTTTATATATTTATAATTTATCATTGACGTAAATATATAATTTATCATTATATATATTTGACGTAAGCATATATAATTTATCATTGCGGTTGCTTTGTAGGACACTGATGATGCTATTTTAGTGAAATCGATTTGTTAATAAAGTGTGAGTTCTACTATTGACTGGTTCCAGTCACAACTTTACTCTATAAAGTTTCAGTCTATTGATATTCTTAATGGAATCGTCATTTATATATTTCACTTGTGTTGAGATTCTCCTAAAATCATTGTGATCTATATTGTGTCAGATAGGGAGGAATAAATCCCACAACGTTCAAGTGAAATAGTAAATTTTAACATCTATGCGAAGGTCGTAAAATACCAGTAAAGAGTTAATTTTCTACGACGTTGCGTCAAGCAAAACACTTTATTAAGATCAAACCAAAGAAAAAGAATAGATTACGACCTGCTTCTCACACAGCAAGCAAGCCACATTAATTCATCAATAAAAGAAATTGGTTCGTATGTGTGCAAACACAAACATCTGTGGGGCACATTTTCAACAAGTGATAAAAAAGAGTTGAAATCTATTGAAAGAAAGTCTAAAAATAAATACATTAACAAACTTAATTGGATACATAATACCCAGTTTGATCAAATCCTCAAGAATAAATTAATAAATCGGAAAAAGCGAAAAAACAAAAGAGACAGAGAAAGGTACAAACGTAGAGAGTCGCTCAAGACTTTTGAAGAAAAAACTAATGACTAGATGATCTCAAATAAATCTGACTTTCAACTTGATGACAATCATAAAACGATACTTAAATATGGACTTAACTTTGCACCTACTCCCAACTGTAGTAAGAAAACTGAAGACAATGAGCATCTTAATTTTCTTGCACATATTTGACGTGTGGAATGGGACAACGTATTACCAGATAATATCAATTTTTATGATTCCGCTGACAAGCTACCAGAAAAGCTAAAGATTCCGAAATTCAACCGACCTGATAGAGATCTCTTGCACGAAATGGTCGTAAAGTATACAGAAAGAATTGCAGCTAAATTGCGTTTAATTGAAAAACTCGTAAAAGCAGATTATAGACAGAAAAATAATCTGAAAGAATCAGAACAAAAAGCGGTCGAAGAACTTAGAATAGCAGTAAAGAACAAACAAATTGTTATTTGCAAATCCGACAAGGATGGTAAGATTGTCTTAGTTAATTATCACGATTATAATGTCATTATCAAAAAAGAATTAAGTAAATTTTCTCATTTACATACTTTAACTACTAACAACATCAAAAGTTATCTCAACAAAATAAGAAAAACTGCTGAAGATAAAATTATTGAGTTGAACCAACATGAGGCAATTAGTGACGATTTGCTTAAACGCACCGTTGGAATTAAACTCTATGATCACACTAAATATAAAAGGATTCCCGGTACTTTAGCCAAATATTTTATATGTGATAAGCCAGGTTATGCTTACCCACTTTTTAAAACTTCTCTCAAACACTGTTCTTACCACACGTCTTAAAATGTGTACAAGCCATCTTCTTTTCGCGATATCGGTTTCACAAAATTTAGGACTTTCTGCATTTTTCAACTTTACTCGCTTAACGCTAATTTTGCGACCTTAGAGAAATTCTTATAGTCTTTGATCATCGTCAGATACAAAACTTTATTTTTGTTATAGCAAAGATGAAACGTCACGAATTATTGTGCTTAGAACCACATCACGCTAACCACGCGATAGATAAGAAAACGGGAATGGATTGTTTAATTACAAAGAATTGTGGAGAATAGTTACATCGACTGACGCTATAACGAAGTACTTTTTAAAAGATAACCCGTTTGAAGCCGAGACGTCATGAATGCGTTAGACACGTGACCGATAAGCACGCAGTAAATCATGTTATCACCAATTTAAATAATGCACACAGCGAGGAAAATACAACACATACCGATGCTCTCACAGGCGTATATACACAAAACAATTGCCGTTAATTTCCAAGACCTAAAAAGATGTTTTGAAGAAAAGTATATTTGATATCCATTTAAGTTGAAATAGCTTTAAAGATTTGAAATCTCGTTTTTAAATATTGTTACAAGTAGGTTGCTATAATTTACCTTTAACACAATACAACGTATTAACCCTAAACGTTTAAATGCTGACAAATCAAACATTATTTTTAAGCTCATAAACTTAATATCATACGTCAGAGCCGACATCACTGAAAACGAATCTCGCTTTACCACCAATTTTTCTCCATTATGCAACTTTTAGCTGCTTTTAATAAAAACCTTAACATTTTGAGCTTATTTGGCTTCCATCACACATTTTTTGAGTTCAACACTGCTCCAAACATCAGAACCTAACTGCGGATTTGAAAACTTTACCGTTTGTTTTAACCAACATTTTTGTATTTCTGCAGGAATCTTTTTCCCCGTTCACACTATCCAGCTAATATCTCACTTTCACAGTTATCTGGAATGACCGATTTCAAATACTATCCGTTTTTTTCTAAATTTGATGTTCTGCAATTTTTTGTCGTTCTTGTGCATTAACGCTCATTTATAACATTTTGCGTCTACATTAGATGCAGATTGTTAGAAATTGTTTAGATTAGAATTTTGAAAACACGACAACTTTTTGTATACAAAATTATCAAGTCACCACTTTTAACAGTTTTAGTCTGTTTGTCTGTGTAAATTAAAGTGAACTTACAGTTTCAACTCTCACGTTTTTTACAAAATTTACAACTGTTATCAATTTTATTAATGAAAAAACACGAGTTTATCAAATATTGTATCAACTTTTTTGCATTTAAAATCAAGAAATAAGAACTTCGGTCACAGGTTTTTTCACAACGTTTGCTATCAACCATAGAATGTGTTATACTTATTAACTCCTGCGACCCTTCAATTTTAACTAAACATCCGATTTTTAACTCTCTTATGTTGACCCACAAATAAAAAACCTGCCAACACTTACAAAACTTTCTAAAACTTATATGTGTTTAAAAAGCAAAAACATTTGTTTGTACACCATTTCAAACCCTCACACTACCAGTTATATGCATTCACAATACAAAAAGAACCTCAACTTTGTTGTTAAGTCGCCTTTAATTTTTATCGCATAACCCTACAATTGAAAGCTCACAAGACCTCGTATACAGGTTATTAAACAAAAATTTTTAATTTAATTGATCAATAGAGCTTTTAACTAACAATGTTTTCATCATTCATCAAGACATCTTCAATATTTGTGTATTGGCGACTGTGAACTAGAAAAATTAATTCACGAAAAGATTTATGAACTTGTTTCTATGCGTTCTCTTAACCGTTTCTCAGCGCTGCAGCCACAAGTTTTGACTCTGAAGCAAAACAAGTCTGACGAAACTTAGCGTCTGGAAACACTTTCAGCTCTCTTTTTCAGAAAACTAGGACATTAATTACCGATATGACCTGCATAAATACAAAACTTTTGTACGTGCTTGCTTATTTTTGTCAAATTCTACGGAACTAATGTTAAAACAAAATCTGTCAATTATTTGAAAAATAGCAATTTTCTCACTATGCAATCAAATTTTCTATTGCTTCTAGACCTAGTTCAAACGTAATAAAATCAACGTACAAGGTATTTTCCGAACTTTATCCTAATTTCTTTACCGAATGTTGACTCACAAATGCTACCTATAAACAAAATCTGAACTCACTACCTCTTATTTTCAAAAAATTTTTCATAAACTTTGAAATCTTTTACTGAGTAAACGCTATACTTGTGTTTTTATGCTGCTATTACTTACATATTTTAAAACAAATCTTACTTTTTATATACATCAGATAGTTAAAATTTTATCAAATCATTCTCACAAACACTAAATTCATGATTTCTAACCGCGTTATACCTAACTTTAAACCTAAACAGTTCTGATCTTTCTACCTAATCAAGCCAATTGCATCAAATTTTAGCTCTATTATATTCCAATAGGTAATAAACTTACGACTTATATACTGTATCTTGATAAGCCTTTACGTAACAAAATATTGCAAATTCTATTAAACACTTTAAAATCTTTTATCTGTTCGCCTTCACCAAAGATTTTGTCGTTTTGATGCAACAAAACTTTTTTATATATCCACTTTACATTCCAGAAACGTTTAAAAAACTGAAGCTAATCATTATCTGCTACCGCCAATCGCAAAGATGTAACAAAAATGACTCGTTTGAGACGATTCTTTAAAATTCTGTATAGTATAATTTATTCTTTTCAACCAAAGATACTATTTGTGACATTATTTGAATGCGATCACGGGTAAAAATCTTTGTAAACGCTCCTATCACTAAGCATTAAACTCATAACTTTAATACCAAATAGTTTTAGATTTTCACTCACCATCGCGTTTAAATTTCAAACTTGCAATTAATGTATAAAATGTGTAGGTTTATCAGCAAAGCTAAACAATTTTTCATGTTTCACCAAAGGTCAAAATTACATCTTTTATAAAAATATCTTTTTTACTATATTGTACAACAAAAAAGTCTAAACTTAAGATTTACCAAATAATTTAAATTTCCTCACTATGTCCATGAAACTTGCAACGGTTAACATCAACACATTTAATTTCAGAACAAAATTTTATAAACTTACAAACTGCTTATATCCATTAATTAAAATTTTCATGTAATTACTTTCGTCACGTATTGAACTAGTAATCTTTAAGATTTTTTTTAACTTTTAGATGCATTAAAGGCAAACTTATGATTAAGTCATGCATTAAAATTTTCGTCTTCACCAAAAATCAAATTCACACAGCCTTGAAGTAAAACATACAAACTTAAAATCATGAAAAATTCTAATACATTCATGCCTAAGCTTGCATCAAATACTAAACTTGAAAACTATTACCGTGTAATGTGTTACCGTAAAACAAAGTTTCAAATTTTGTTTCAATTCTAAGGCGTCAGTTATCGCACTGTAGTCTTGACAATGTTATTTTTTAGTGCAAAACAAAACAAGTAACCTAATACTTCTCAACTAATAAGCATTTTTAAATTATTTTAAGTTATGAATCTACCATTTTGTTGCATTCAATCGTCACGAAAGATCACTAGTTTTTAATGTTACATAAATGCCTTTACTTGAAAACATTTAGTTGTCTTAGTTTTTGTTTTTTGAGGTGACGTAACAAGATTTGATTGAATAAAGGTTGCATATGTCACGGTTATGTCAGGCTCAGTGTAAATATCACGTGACAACGATACAGCAAAGCGTCAAATATTGTATGAAAACCAACTGGAATAAAGCAAATTATCAATATTCTACAAGCATAAAGGTGAAATATGTTAAATTGTATTAAATATTTGCAATGAATTGCGAGGTTAATAAGCTTTTTTTTTGTTAATAAGTGTTTTTCATAAAGACAAAGCCGGTGGTGCAAAGAAGGGGTAGAGGAAAAGGGTACCCATGCCCAAGTCATCAACAGTGCTTCCTCAACCCTAACAGCACTGCCACCAATGAAAAATTTTCAAAATAGCTTAGCAAAACCAATTTGTTTACTCGCTATCTAGGCGCTATAAATATTAATAAAATCTATAAAAACCTATCAACGTTGTAAGGGTTAGGGTTAGGGTTAGGGTTAGGGTTAGGGTTACATTTAGGGTTAGGGTTAGGGTTCAAAAATTCCCCCACTCATGACGTCATAGCACCTCCTAAATTGACGCCAAATGGGCCATCTTATACTACTAACGTATTACCAGATAATATCAATTTTTATGATTTCGCTGACAAGCTACCAGAAAAGCTAAAGATTCCGAAATTCAACCGACCTGATAGAGATCTCTTGCACGAAATGGTCGTAAAGTATACAGAAAGAATTGCAGCTAAATTGCGTTTAATTGAAAAACTCGTAAAAGCAGATTATAGACAGAAAAATAATCTGAAAGAATCAGAACAAAAAGCGGTCGAAGAACTTAGAATAGCAGTAAAGAACAAACAAATTGTTATTTGCAAATCCGACAAGGATGGTAAGATTGTCTTAGTTAATTATCACGATTATAATGTCATTATCAAAAAAGAATTAAGTAAATTTTCTCATTTACATACTTTAACTACTAACAACATCAAAAGTTATCTCAACAAAATAAGAAAAACTGCTGAAGATAAAATTATTGAGTTGAACCAACATGAGGCAATTAGTGACGATTTGCTTAAACGCACCGTTGGAATTAAACTCTATGATCACACTAAATATAAAAGGATTCCCGGTACTTTAGCCAAATATTTTATATGTGATAAGCCAGGTTATGCTTACCCACTTTTTAAAACTTCTCTCAAACACTGTTCTTACCACACGTCTTAAAATGTGTACAAGCCATCTTCTTTTCGCGATATCGGTTTCACAAAATTTAGGACTTTCTGCATTTTTCAACTTTACTCGCTTAACGCTAATTTTGCGACCTTAGAGAAATTCTTATAGTCTTTGATCATCGTCAGATACAAAACTTTATTTTTGTTATAGCAAAGATGAAACGTCACGAATTATTGTGCTTAGAACCACATCACGCTAACCACGCGATAGATAAGAAAACGGGAATGGATTGTTTAATTACAAAGAATTGTGGAGAATAGTTACATCGACTGACGCTATAACGAAGTACTTTTTAAAAGATAACCCGTTTGAAGCCGAGACGTCATGAATGCGTTAGACACGTGACCGATAAGCACGCAGTAAATCATGTTATCACCAATTTAAATAATGCACACAGCGAGGAAAATACAACACATACCGATGCTCTCACAGGCGTATATACACAAAACAATTGCCGTTAATTTCCAAGACCTAAAAAGATGTTTTGAAGAAAAGTATATTTGATATCCATTTAAGTTGAAATAGCTTTAAAGATTTGAAATCTCGTTTTTAAATATTGTTACAAGTAGGTTGCTATAATTTACCTTTAACACAATACAACGTATTAACCCTAAACGTTTAAATGCTGACAAATCAAACATTATTTTTAAGCTCATAAACTTAATATCATACGTCAGAGCCGACATCACTGAAAACGAATCTCGCTTTACCACCAATTTTTCTCCATTATGCAACTTTTAGCTGCTTTTAATAAAAACCTTAACATTTTGAGCTTATTTGGCTTCCATCACACATTTTTTGAGTTCAACACTGCTCCAAACATCAGAACCTAACTGCGGATTTGAAAACTTTACCGTTTGTTTTAACCAACATTTTTGTATTTCTGCAGGAATCTTTTTCCCCGTTCACACTATCCAGCTAATATCTCACTTTCACAGTTATCTGGAATGACCGATTTCAAATACTATCCGTTTTTTTCTAAATTTGATGTTCTGCAATTTTTTGTCGTTCTTGTGCATTAACGCTCATTTATAACATTTTGCGTCTACATTAGATGCAGATTGTTAGAAATTGTTTAGATTAGAATTTTGAAAACACGACAACTTTTTGTATACAAAATTATCAAGTCACCACTTTTAACAGTTTTAGTCTGTTTGTCTGTGTAAATTAAAGTGAACTTACAGTTTCAACTCTCACGTTTTTTACAAAATTTACAACTGTTATCAATTTTATTAATGAAAAAACACGAGTTTATCAAATATTGTATCAACTTTTTTGCATTTAAAATCAAGAAATAAGAACTTCGGTCACAGGTTTTTTCACAACGTTTGCTATCAACCATAGAATGTGTTATACTTATTAACTCCTGCGACCCTTCAATTTTAACTAAACATCCGATTTTTAACTCTCTTATGTTGACCCACAAATAAAAAACCTGCCAACACTTACAAAACTTTCTAAAACTTATATGTGTTTAAAAAGCAAAAACATTTGTTTGTACACCATTTCAAACCCTCACACTACCAGTTATATGCATTCACAATACAAAAAGAACCTCAACTTTGTTGTTAAGTCGCCTTTAATTTTTATCGCATAACCCTACAATTGAAAGCTCACAAGACCTCGTATACAGGTTATTAAACAAAAATTTTTAATTTAATTGATCAATAGAGCTTTTAACTAACAATGTTTTCATCATTCATCAAGACATCTTCAATATTTGTGTATTGGCGACTGTGAACTAGAAAAATTAATTCACGAAAAGATTTATGAACTTGTTTCTATGCGTTCTCTTAACCGTTTCTCAGCGCTGCAGCCACAAGTTTTGACTCTGAAGCAAAACAAGTCTGACGAAACTTAGCGTCTGGAAACACTTTCAGCTCTCTTTTTCAGAAAACTAGGACATTAATTACCGATATGACCTGCATAAATACAAAACTTTTGTACGTGCTTGCTTATTTTTGTCAAATTCTACGGAACTAATGTTAAAACAAAATCTGTCAATTATTTGAAAAATAGCAATTTTCTCACTATGCAATCAAATTTTCTATTGCTTCTAGACCTAGTTCAAACGTAATAAAATCAACGTACAAGGTATTTTCCGAACTTTATCCTAATTTCTTTACCGAATGTTGACTCACAAATGCTACCTATAAACAAAATCTGAACTCACTACCTCTTATTTTCAAAAAATTTTTCATAAACTTTGAAATCTTTTACTGAGTAAACGCTATACTTGTGTTTTTATGCTGCTATTACTTACATATTTTAAAACAAATCTTACTTTTTATATACATCAGATAGTTAAAATTTTATCAAATCATTCTCACAAACACTAAATTCATGATTTCTAACCGCGTTATACCTAACTTTAAACCTAAACAGTTCTGATCTTTCTACCTAATCAAGCCAATTGCATCAAATTTTAGCTCTATTATATTCCAATAGGTAATAAACTTACGACTTATATACTGTATCTTGATAAGCCTTTACGTAACAAAATATTGCAAATTCTATTAAACACTTTAAAATCTTTTATCTGTTCGCCTTCACCAAAGATTTTGTCGTTTTGATGCAACAAAACTTTTTTATATATCCACTTTACATTCCAGAAACGTTTAAAAAACTGAAGCTAATCATTATCTGCTACCGCCAATCGCAAAGATGTAACAAAAATGACTCGTTTGAGACGATTCTTTAAAATTCTGTATAGTATAATTTATTCTTTTCAACCAAAGATACTATTTGTGACATTATTTGAATGCGATCACGGGTAAAAATCTTTGTAAACGCTCCTATCACTAAGCATTAAACTCATAACTTTAATACCAAATAGTTTTAGATTTTCACTCACCATCGCGTTTAAATTTCAAACTTGCAATTAATGTATAAAATGTGTAGGTTTATCAGCAAAGCTAAACAATTTTTCATGTTTCACCAAAGGTCAAAATTACATCTTTTATAAAAATATCTTTTTTACTATATTGTACAACAAAAAAGTCTAAACTTAAGATTTACCAAATAATTTAAATTTCCTCACTATGTCCATGAAACTTGCAACGGTTAACATCAACACATTTAATTTCAGAACAAAATTTTATAAACTTACAAACTGCTTATATCCATTAATTAAAATTTTCATGTAATTACTTTCGTCACGTATTGAACTAGTAATCTTTAAGATTTTTTTTAACTTTTAGATGCATTAAAGGCAAACTTATGATTAAGTCATGCATTAAAATTTTCGTCTTCACCAAAAATCAAATTCACACAGCCTTGAAGTAAAACATACAAACTTAAAATCATGAAAAATTCTAATACATTCATGCCTAAGCTTGCATCAAATACTAAACTTGAAAACTATTACCGTGTAATGTGTTACCGTAAAACAAAGTTTCAAATTTTGTTTCAATTCTAAGGCGTCAGTTATCGCACTGTAGTCTTGACAATGTTATTTTTTAGTGCAAAACAAAACAAGTAACCTAATACTTCTCAACTAATAAGCATTTTTAAATTATTTTAAGTTATGAATCTACCATTTTGTTGCATTCAATCGTCACGAAAGATCACTAGTTTTTAATGTTACATAAATGCCTTTACTTGAAAACATTTAGTTGTCTTAGTTTTTGTTTTTTGAGGTGACGTAACAAGATTTGATTGAATAAAGGTTGCATATGTCACGGTTATGTCAGGCTCAGTGTAAATATCACGTGACAACGATACAGCAAAGCGTCAAATATTGTATGAAAACCAACTGGAATAAAGCAAATTATCAATATTCTACAAGCATAAAGGTGAAATATGTTAAATTGTATTAAATATTTGCAATGAATTGCGAGGTTAATAAGCTTTTTTTTTGTTAATAAGTGTTTTTCATAAAGACAAAGCCGGTGGTGCAAAGAAGGGGTAGAGGAAAAGGGTACCCATGCCCAAGTCATCAACAGTGCTTCCTCAACCCTAACAGCACTGCCACCAATGAAAAATTTTCAAAATAGCTTAGCAAAACCAATTTGTTTACTCGCTATCTAGGCGCTATAAATATTAATAAAATCTATAAAAACCTATCAACGTTGTAAGGGTTAGGGTTAGGGTTAGGGTTAGGGTTAGGGTTACATTTAGGGTTAGGGTTAGGGTTCAAAAATTCCCCCACTCATGACGTCATAGCACCTCCTAAATTGACGCCAAATGGGCCATCTTATACTACTAACGTATTACCAGATAATATCAATTTTTATGATTTCGCTGACAAGCTACCAGAAAAGCTAAAGATTCCGAAATTCAACCGACCTGATAGAGATCTCTTGCACGAAATGGTCGTAAAGTATACAGAAAGAATTGCAGCTAAATTGCGTTTAATTGAAAAACTCGTAAAAGCAGATTATAGACAGAAAAATAATCTGAAAGAATCAGAACAAAAAGCGGTCGAAGAACTTAGAATAGCAGTAAAGAACAAACAAATTGTTATTTGCAAATCCGACAAGGATGGTAAGATTGTCTTAGTTAATTATCACGATTATAATGTCATTATCAAAAAAGAATTAAGTAAATTTTCTCATTTACATACTTTAACTACTAACAACATCAAAAGTTATCTCAACAAAATAAGAAAAACTGCTGAAGATAAAATTATTGAGTTGAACCAACATGAGGCAATTAGTGACGATTTGCTTAAACACACCGTTGGAATTAAACTCTATGATCACACTAAATATAAAAGGATTCCCGGTACTTTAGCCAAATATTTTATATGTGATAAGCCAGGTTATGCTTACCCACTTTTTAAAACACACAAACTTGATGCAGATAGATTGCAGAATATTTCTATTTTTGATATTCCTACACGTCTTCTCTAATCTGCAAGCAATATTACCACTTCTAAAATTACGGCCCTCCTTGAATATATTTTTCAACCTACAGTATTAGCGTCAAGTTTTGCTCCAGCAAGCTTGATGAATACTGCAGAGACAGTAAGCCTTATCTCCTAAACTTAGTTAATTGGAAAAATAATGCGGAATTAGATCTTAATGATAACAACTTGTACATAGTAGCAGGAGATGTTAAATCTCTTTACCCTAGCATTCCTAGATCTTTGGTAGAAAAAGCTTTAACATTTGCTCTTACTTACTATTCGCTTTTTGCTCAGGCTGTTATCGATATTTTGGTTAATCCAGCTATGTTTTGCCTTCACAATGTCATTATACAACATAAACAAAACTTTTACACTCAAAAAACTGGTATAATTACTGGAGACAATCATTCAGTGTCACTTGCCAATATTACCTTGCACTATGTCATTCTACCCATATCTGACGTCCTTAACAGATCTATTCTATTTAAACGTTTTATTGACGATATAATTTGGTTGTCATACGGTGTGGAAACCACCCTCGAAATCAAAAACTGCCTCCTTAAAACCTTTCAAGATAACAACTTGGATCTGACTTTCCGTATGATCAACACCGTAGATTCTGGCTCCACTTTAGAATTTCTCGACGTAGAGCATAAAATTGACAGCTCTTATAGTTGTGAATTTTTTACAAAAAATTTCATAAAACCCACGGCAACTAATCGTCTA
Organism: Trididemnum clinides; assembly: GCA_963675345.1. NCBI lineage: Eukaryota > Metazoa > Chordata > Ascidiacea > Aplousobranchia > Didemnidae > Trididemnum > Trididemnum clinides. Next base: position 3,920,750 of record OY776284.1, on the reverse strand, counting down.
TTTTTAAATGGTCAATCATACCATCCTCCTCACGTGTTTAAATCAGTTGTTATTCGGAAGCGATTAGAATGAGACGATTAGATGAATCTACTGACGAATACTTAAACAGCTTACAACAGCTCAAAACCAAATGCCTTAAGTCAAATTTTAACTGTTCATTGGTTAATAAAATCTTAAAAATAGCTACTACTTGGCAAAGTCGTTTTAGTCCTGACAGTACTACTAGTAGTCAACAAGTTAAATCTAAAAAACTTGTTTGGGCTACCCCTTTCACTAAATTCCTTTCTTTTAACAAAACAGAAAAAAAGCTCATTCCCTCTGCTTCAGTAATTTATAAAAACCCTCCCACTTTCCGTGAAATACTAACTAATTATCAATATATTGCACACAACACCACCAAGGACGATGATCATAGTGGCATTTTCCAGCAATAAATGCTCCTTATGCGGCAAACACGGTAATAACCCTAATATGGTAATATTTACTGGTTTCATTACCAGTGAAAACAGCAAAAAATTATTTCTCACACAACGCCTTACTTGTGACAACTACGGAATATACGCAGCACAATGCAAATTATGTAATCAAATTTATGTTGGACAAACTAAAAACAAATTTTCTATTAGATGGACTAACCACCGTACGATTTGGAAAAATAATAACACACAAAACCATACTGATAAAGCTGCTCTTTTGCTTCATTTCCATAATCACCACAAAATCTTCATTACTTCTCACCCAGACATTTCTGAATGCTACCATGTCATATTTTCACAGGAACCTAGATATTACCATAACCTTGATATTAGCGAAAGCATATGGATCAGAAAATTAAAAGCTACGATAAATATAAATAGAACTTTATTACCAAAATTTTTGACCCCCTTTTTAATGCCATTGTTTGGTTATTACTTTTTCATTTTGATTATAAATTTATTGTAATGGTATCTTCATCTATATAAACTGTTTGTTGCGCCTGCAGTGTTTCATTATTACATTTTTTACGTAATCTGATTATTAGTAATACCTTGTCATAATCGTTATCATATGTATTACTCTGGCAACCTGTTAAATTTTCTAGTTACTTAACAGCTCCAGTTAGGAAAACTTCATATCGTTGTATCAGCTTAAAGTGTTGAGTGTTTCCTTATTGCCGTCAGTTCGGTTTATTATAGAGTAAGTTTTGTGAGCCTGTCCGTTCAATTTGACGTAAGCATATATAATTTATCATTGCGGTTGCTTTGCAGAACACTGATGATGCTATTTTAGTGAAATCGATTTGTTAATAAAGTGTGAGTTCTACTATTGACTGGTTCCAGTCACAACTTTACTCTATAAAGTTTCAGTCTATTGATATTCTTAATGGAATCGTCATTTATATATTTCACTTGTGTTGAGATTCTCCTAAAATCATTATGATCTATATTGTTGCAGTTTAAATGTGATATGGAATAGTTCTTATCGTTTAGCATGAAATAATTTGATGAGTAAACCATAAAGCTAGACAATGCAAAAACAAAAATGGAGGTGGTAATCTGACAAGTTAGAATTAGCGTGGTAAGCAATTTAAATATCCCAAAAATTCAAGAATTGTGTGAAAGTTTGGTTATTGTATTCTTTTCCCGACAGCATTTGATTGTTGTAGGCTTATTTGTTGTTACCATTGATGTGTATTAAAATAGGTGTGCTGTTTAATTTGATTGGAATTGTCAGGGTGTGGTGTAGTGGTTAGTGCAGCTGCTTTCATTAACAATGATTTGCAGATTCAAATGTTTCATGGCAGGGTTTCAAGATAATGCAATGTAAATTGGTGGGTGGTGTACGATATGAGAATGTATTGGGAATGTATGCAAAGGTAGAAATTCTTTTAATTCAAAAAATAATTGACCAATCAAAAACGACCAAATCTCCCACGTTCAATACGTCATGGAATATGATGGAAAAGGCAGATGGCAGACTACTTTCCAAGGACAAATGGCCGTTAATGGCAAAATAACCACTGCCTACATACAGTCCGTTCAAAAAGTCTGAGGACACACTGTCTTCAATCATAATTAATCATCTTGAAATATCTCAAGTTCATTTGCAAATCATTATTCATCTATTTACTTCTACATCAAGTGTAATATATTGTTGAAATTTCTATTTCTTGGGGATTTCAAATTTTAAAAAAATTTATTTTTGAATATGCAAATTTTATGCTAATTACACCTCCCCCAATAAGTGCTGAGTTGTCTTCAAAGGTAAAGTACCCTTACCTTAAAGATTCCTACAAACTTATTTTTTGAGCAATTTTTTTAGAAATGGTTGCTAGACGATGCTAAGGTAATAAGCTTTCAGAATATATTACTCAAAACTTACCTAACAGCCTAGGTTTTTTACGATTTTTAACTTTCTGAGGATCATGACCTTTTTGTTGACCAGCACTAAATTTTGTTAGTTAAATGTAGTACCTAAAATATGATCAGACATTATGTGCTAGAGGTTAACCTAAACAATGTAACATTATGTATTTTTGAAATAGAAATTTCTTCAGGATTCAGGAAATAATAAGTTTAAATAGAATATGTCGTCACTAACAATGAAACAAAAGCTTTTTTACACCTCTACCATTTGTTGAGAAACAAGGGAGATACAGCAAACTTTGATTTAGAGAAGCCAAATTCTACTAGCTTTTAAACATTCATTTTAGCTTTGATATCCTTGGAAACTTGATACAAAACTACAAATTTAGTGATAAAGAATTTTGATTTATTTTATGTTTTTAAAGGATGTAGTTTTTCTAAAAATTATAATTTAGTGGAGGTAAGTCGAAAAATTTTGGGGGTTTCGAACTGACATGAAGTGTGGTATCCATTTTTGATCAGTAAATATCATATACTGCTTAGCCTAAACTATTTGAAGTTATATATTGCTGGAAAGCAAATTTCCTAAGGTTTCAAATGAGACTAATATTTAGCAACATACCATACTTTTTAAAAACCAAATTTACTTTTTTCTACTTACCATACAAATTCACTAAAAAACAAGTTGTCCTCAGACTTTTTAAACGGACTGTATATTTGAAACACCAACATTTCTTGTAATACGTCACAATGTTTCAATTGATCTACAATAAACTATTAATTAACAATTTACTTACGAACTTATATTTTAGATTGGATTTAACATGAAATACAAAGTATGATTTTAAACGAAATGAAACATTTTAAACTAATAATGAACAAGTTTAAATGTAGTTATAGAATATTTCTTATCTTTTTACAAAGGATAATTTGATGAGTAAACCTCAGAGCTATACAATGCAAGAACAAATAAACTTCCTAAACTGGCAGGTTCAAAATAGCGTGATAAGGTGGTTACATACACCAAAAAGCATTTAAAATCCTAAAGTTTTGTTATTCTATTCGGTTGCAAACAACAATTTAATGTTTAAGGCCAATTGGTTGTCACCATTAATTTGTATTAAGATACAAATATTTGTTCACTAATATTGGAATTGTGAGATTGTGGTGTAGTGGTTAGTGCAGCTGCTTTCATTAACAATGGTTGCAAGTTCGATAATCCGGTGGCTGAGTTTCAAGATAAAGCAATGTAAACTGGAAAGTGGGGCACGGAATGTGAATTTATGGGGGTGTAAATATAGTACAATTAGTTTTAACTCATAACAAAATTTGATGAATCATTAACGACCAAACGACACACATTCATTATGTCATTACCAAACATGGAAAACTACTTTCCAAGGACAAAATGCTGCTGATGCCATGATAGCCACTGAAAACATGCATTTGAAACATCAACATTTCTTGTAATATATCATAATATTTCGATTATTCAACAATAAAATAACAATTTACATACCAACTGATATTTTAAAGTAGATTCAACGTGAAATACAAACTATGATCTTATACCAAGTGAAAAAATTTCAACTCATACTGAACAGTTTAAATGTGGTTATAGAATAGTTGTTATTGTTTTGAATAGGATAATTTGATGAGTAAACTATACATCTATACAATGCAAAAACACAAATGGAGTTATTAAACTACCAAGTTGGATAGAGCATGGTAAGCAGATTCGATACACCAAAAACTAAAAAAATTAAAACATTGTTTATTGTATTTAGTCGACTAGAACATTTTAGTGTTGGAGTCTGATTTGTTGTCACTATTGATGTGTATTAAAATAGGTGTATTGTTTACTATTATTCGAGTGGTGAGGGTGGGATCTAGTGGATAGTGTAGCTGCCTTCATTGACAATGTGCATGTTTGATTGTTTGGTGGCAGTATTTCAAAATTTAGCAGTGTAGACTGGAAAATGGGGGACAGTATGTGAATATATGAGCCAGTGTACACTAGGGTTACAACTTTTTAACTTTTTTTTTCAAAACTGATTTCCTGTGGTGGGAATGAATGAACTTTTGCTTATAACTGCTGAAAATGATGTTTATTTTGTTGAGCCAACAAAAAAGGTCACGCATAAACCACTTTGAAAAATTCGCGATTAGACCTTACCGTTATGTATAAGAAATGACTGTATAATACCATGAAAAGATAATTCCGCCTTCTTTAAATGAAGAAAAATGTAATAGTGACATCATAAACCACAGTATCATTCACTTCAGACACATTATATTTCAGAATTAAACTTTGTTTTGAAACTAAAAATTTGTTTCTATTCATATTTAAGCATAGAATTAGCAACTTCTAACAGTAATATCTTATCCTAAACTTTGAAATATTCAAATTACCGGTAATACAACATGTACAAGAAAAATTCAATTGCAACAAACAAGAACAAGGAAACCTGGAGAAAGAACTTGGTGCAGTTTCAACAACCATCAAGAAGAGGCAATATGGCAATATACGAAAATCCTCTCAGCAATCGGAACCGATTGCCCCTGAAAAGCCACGTGATGGGGCGTTTTAAATTTTTTCAGTCCACTGTTAAAGAACAGAAGAAGAGGATCAGTCTAATTGCTGCGAAGGTAAAAGCTTTATGGAGCACAAAACTGAACTTCCCCCATGTATCAGATCAGGCCATTTGCTCAAAGCTTGAAAAGCTCTTGCTTGAGTACGACTCTTGCAGAAAGAAGAGTGACTTTAAGTCATTAGATGAACTGTTTGACGTGACTAAGGAGAAAGGCGAATGGCTTTGCAAAGAGGATAAGGAGCTATACAAATTGCAAATCCAGAGTAAAGGCCAGGTTGGTTATTCCACTGGCAAACTTGCTAGTGTTCAAACTATCCACCCATCCAAGCGAAGGAAGACACTCGAAGCAAGTGCACCAAATTTGGCAACTGCAAGCAGTTCAGTAGATTTAGTTTCTTCCGAAAGCAGTTCCGACTCATCTGATACTAGTGAAGAGAGTTCTTGGGAAGACGAAGCTGCACCATTAGCAAGCAAAAGAAAGCATGACTCTACCGGCGTGGCAAAGCGGCTTGTTATAAGCTCAAAGCTATCAACCCATAAAACATCAAAGCTGTGCCATCAGCTTTCTGGTGAAGGCATTGACATACCAACACCAAGTCAACAAGGAATTCATAAGGCTCTCTTGGAAGAAGCAGAACAACTGAAGCAACATTTGATTAGCACACTTCATCGTGAAAAGTGGAGCTTGCACTTTGACGGTAAACGAATACAAGGCATTGAATATCAAGCTGTTGTCTTAAAAAATGCAGCTACGGAAATCAAGTTGGCTGTGCTTCAGTTAAAGGATGGTACAGCTGCAACCATTGCAAAGGGGATCCAAGGTGTCTTGGATAACTTTAACTTGTGGGGATCAATCTTGATGATTGTTGCTGACACGACAAGCGTCAACACTGGAAAGAAAACTGGAGTGGTCGTTCGGTTGCAGCAGATGTTCGAAGAGAATGGTAGTTCCAGGCCAACGTTTATCAGTTGCCAGCATCATGTACTTGATCGCATTCTTCGTCTAGTCATGGACGATGAGCTGCAGGGCTCAACCAAATCCCCAGACATCGATTATTTTTTGTGAAGGATTTGACAAGCAGATATGATCAACTAAAGGAAGCTTTCAGCAATGGTAAAGCTAAGATCAAGGAAACAGGTGGTTGGAGAGATGACATGAAATTTTTGTACCACCTCACACGTGTCTTTCGTCACATCATGGAGAAAGATGAAGTCCCTTTAGTGAACTTTCAACAGATTCCTAACATGAGCAATGCACGCTGGAATTCTCGTGCCATCCTGGTACTCCTTGCATTCATTCTGATGCCTGAAACTCGAATCAGGCTTCGTAAAATCTGTTCATTCGTTTCTTACCAATGGGCTGACCATTGGTTTAGCAACCACTTGTTCCGCAATGAGGATTTTGATGAATTATCAGATGCTTTGGATGGATACCCAAAAGGTCTCAAATGCTTAAAAAACCACTGGAAACGAGATGACTCACCCATTAATATTGCTAGAAGCAACCAATGCTGCGAGCGTGCGATAAAAGTTATGCAACAGTTGCAGGCATTTTGCAGAAACACGGATAACCTCTCCCTGAGATTTATCCTTTCCAATGACATTAATTTATCCAAGTGACTTCTTTGTTTGATTTTTGAACCGTAACAATGCAATACATGCTATTCTTTGTTTCTTGTATACAACTTGGCAAAGGCTTTGTATGTCTTTAAGATCCAATCAAAACACCAAAAAATTGCATTATTTAAAACCATTTTGTGCGTGACCTTTTTACATCAAATGTGAATAAAAATTGGATTTTCTTGAATCTTTTATAAAAGTTCATCAAGTTATAATACAGGGATAGGGGGTTCTGAAAAAGTTGTAACCCTAGTGTACACTAGGGTATAATATGTTTGTAATCAATCGCAAGATATAAGTAATCAAAAAAGACAAAGTCACACTTTCAATAAGTCATTAAAAATGTCTGAGAGCAGACTACTTTCCAAGGACAAATGGCCGTTTGTGGTAAAATAGCTCTGCTTACAGTATTTAAAACACCAACATTTTTGTAATTTGTCACAAGGTTTTAATTATTCAATAATAAAATAACAATTTACTTACCAACTGAGATTTTAGATTAGATTTAACATGAAATACAAATTATGATTATAAACGAAGTGAAACAATTCAAACTCATAATGAACAGTTTAATTGTGATTATGGAATGGTTCATATTGTTTGGCATGACATCATTTGATGAATAAACTATAGAGGTACACGATGTTAAACTACAAATGCAGGTTATAAATTAGCAAGTTGGATATAGCATGGTAAGCAGATTACAAACTTCTAAAGAGAAATACTAGTTTAATAGTTTGGTTATTCTATTTAGTAGCCAACAGCACTTGGTTGTTGGAGGCTAATTTATTGTCACCATTGATGTTTAATAAAATATGTGTGTTGTTTACTATTATTTGAGTGTTGTGTGTGGTGTGTTGGAGTAGTTATTGTAGCTGCCTTCATTAACAATGCTTGCAAATTTAAATGTTTGGTGGCATGGTCTCAAGATCACTCAACATAGACTGAAAGATAAGACACGGTATGAAAATTTTTGGTGAAATGTGGACATTGGTACAAATTGTTTTGGTTTATCACATTAATTGACCAATCAAAAACGACTAAAAGTTACACTTTTAATATGTCATTGCAGGTGACGGCAAAATGTCTAACGGCAAACTACTTTCCAAGGACACAATACTCTTGATGGCAAAATAGCCACTGTCTACATGTATTTGATACATCAACATTTCTTGTAATACATCATAATGTTTCAATTATTTAACAATAAAATAACCATTTACTTACCAACTGATATTTTAAAGTATATTCATCATGAAATATCATTTATGATTTTAAACGAAGTGAAACAATTTCAACTCATAATGAACAGTTTAAATATGGTTATGAAATTGTTCTTTGAAGAGTTGATTTGTGGTAGAGAGTTTGAAAATTTCAGAAAAATGAGTATTCATTCTCGAAGCTTTTCGTCTGACACTTTTCAAGAGAATCCGTCAGAAATGAAGTGAAGTGAGTCACTTATATAGAGACAAGTGAGTCACTTATATGTCTCTATATAAGTGACTCACTTCACCTTTTTTCTCTATTTCTGACGGATTCTCTTGAAAAGTGTCAGACAAAAAGCTTTGAGAATGAATATTCTACTTTCTAAAATTGTTTATATCGTTTGTTAGAGAATAATTTGATGAGTAAACCATAGAACTAGACAATGCAAGAACTCAAATGGAATTACTAAACTGACTAGTTGGAATTAGCGTGGTAAGCAGATTAGATACACCAAAAATTCAATGATACTTTGAAAGTTTGTTGTTTTCTATTTAGTCTCCGACAGCACTTGATTGTTGGAGGCTGATTTGTTGTCACTGATGACATGTATTATAATAGGTGTGTTGTTTACTGATATTCGAGTGATAATGGTGTGGCATAGTGATTAGTGCAGCTGCCTTGATTGACGATGGTTGCACGTTCAAATATTCGTTGGCAGGGATCCAAACTAATGTGAGTGTAAATTGGAAGGTGGGGCATGGTATGTAAATCTGTGGAGAAGTGTACAATGTTTTTCTAATTCATCACAGAAATTGACCAGTCTCAAACGACCAAACGACACACATTTAATTTGTCATCAAAAATGACTGCAAAATGTCTGATGGCAAACTACTTTCCAAGAAAAAAATGCCATTGATGGCAATATAGCCACTGTCTACATGTATTTGAAACATCAACATTTCTTGTAATAGGTCATATTGTTTTGATTATTCAACGATAAAGTAACAGATTTTCGGGAGATAGATGACTTTTTAAATCCACGCTGTTAATGTTGATACTAGCAATGCATCGTTGAACATAATATTAAAGTATTATTTAACAAATTCAAATATTTTTTGGCGTTATAAATCGCCCTTCTCAGGATTTATATAAAAATGTTTTAGATGTTAAAATTTTCGTTGAACGAAAAAACAAAAACGCAAATTAGCTTGAAAGTAGTCATAATAAAAAACAGTAAAAATGCTTTATTGTTGAATTTTACTTGTATGAACTGTTTTACTGATAAATTTTACCAAAGAAAGTGAAAATTTACAGTTTTTTTATCATTACTTTTATGCACTTTTGTATTTTGGTTATATGAAATTTTTAATACTGTAAATATTTTTATATAAATCTTGACGAGGCCGACATATAGCGCCGAAAACACTTGAGTTTGTTATTATTTTATTACTATGTTTTTCATTGTCGTTTGGTCAGGCACCCAAACTCAATCGGGGCCAGCACAAATTAAAGCCAGGCTGAGGGTCTATTCCATTACCACCCTGGGCTGCTGTGCTGCCCAGATTAGATGCTGGCAGTGATGGTGTTAAGCCAACATTGAGTTGCGTCATCCAAAACCTGCAGACCTCCTGTTCTTCTTGGTACATGATGTGTGAGACTACAAGATATGACATAATCAGTAGTTTGCTCAGTGGCGCCACATTCTCAATTTAATGATGGAGCGAGACTCCATTTGTACATGGACGAGTGAAAACGTCCTACACTAGTCCACAGGGGATTAAGCCTTACCCAAGATGTTCTGAGCAGACTCATTCCAAGTGGCCTTGAACTGAACCTGGTAATGAAAGCGCAGACCCTTGAAGTAGTCCGCGTTTCATTTATGTTTCGTTCACTATTTCACGCAGATGTCGAGTTTAGACAAACTACCCAATAGTTTTCTCGCATCAGGAACAAATGAGCGTCTTGATCTAATTTTCCCCAGGTGCGCATCCTGTTGCCCATCCAACTGTTTGTGCAGTACATAGTTGAGATCATGGATAGCATGATTCGCCAAGGAAAGTGTCACTCCTGATCGGCGGTGCTCAGCTGGCTGAATGCCTGCAAAAACAGGCAAGTCCTCCGTTGGTGTGGGATGCAAGCATCCAGTGACAATGTGCAAAGCTTCATTGATAATGCTGTCAATGAGGCGAGTATGCGTACTATGAAACAACATTGGTGCGCAGTAGTCAACGGTGGAGTAGACCAAGGAAAGAGCAGAGATGCGCAATGTCTTGGCACCTGCACCTCATCCGGATCCTGCAAGATGCCTCAAGAGCGCAACTCGGGTGGAGAGTTTCTTGTGCAAAGCCTCGAGTTGTGACGGAAAGTAAGCGACCTATCCAGCTTTACCCCAAGATACGTTGGGACTAGACAGGGAGGCAATAGGTTGCCATTGTTGTAAACATTAGGCTCACGTTTGGCCTCTCTGTTGTTAAGATGAAAGGCCACCGTCACCGTTTTCGTATTGCTGAGCTTCAGTTTACAAGTCTGGAGATAAGTTGAAAGTGTAGTCATGTCTTGGCTTAAAGTGTCCTCCACAGCCTTCCGATCTCGAGAAGCATACAGCAATGCTAAGTAATCAGCATATGCATACTTCAGAGAAGTCATGGAAGGCAGATCGAATGTGCAGGTATTGAAAACGAGGGGAGCCAAGACTGATTCTTGTAGGAGGCCGTTTTGCAAACGTCTTAACCTGCTTTGTTTGCTGTCAACAGTAGTGAGCGTGAAGCTTCTATTCCGGACAAGCTGCATGATCATTCGGACTATGTGCTTATTCAAGAGAAGCCTAAGCAACTTGCAGGTTAGACCAAGGTGCCACAAAGTGTCGAAAGCAGTTGTCAAATTGACAAACACGGCACCAGCCTTCTTCTTGGCCTCAAACAAATCCTCGATGTTTTGAGTAAGCAAAACAGTCTGATCCACGGTTGACCTTTCCCGTCAGAATCCAACCTGCTTCCTAAAGAGAAGTGGGTCAACAATCGGCTCAATGCGAGCGTGTATGAGCCTCTCGAGGATCTTGTAGGGGACACAAAGCAAGAAAATGGGACGATAGCTTTTTAGGTCTTCTACAGGCTTCTTGAGTTTAGGAATCGCCACTACCAGTGCTCTTCTCCAGAGTTTTGGAATTTTGAAGTGGCGCAGGCAGGAAAAAAGGAAGCCACACAACAAGGACTTCAGCGCAGCTTTAGCACGGGTTATTAGCTCCGGACAAATGGAATCTGGGCCTAGAGCTTTTCCTGGTTTTAGGTGTTTGAGGACAGCAGCGAACTCCTGAGAAATAAAACTTTAAGAGATGTTCACTAGACCTGCTGGAGTATCCCTCCAAATATCTGACACTTCTTGCGAGGTGAGTCGAGATGACTCACGGTCAATACCCTCGTATCTGCCGTTTATAATCGTCTGATCATCTCGGACGCAATAGCGTTAGCTAAGACGGCACAGTGACAAGGGGAGCGCCATGTCCTACCAGTTAGGTTGTTCAATAAACTCCATGCTTTTGGGCTAGAATGCGAAAAAATCGATAGTCTGAACGGCCTCGTAGCATCGATCTCTGCGTTTCTTGTCGAGCCTGAGGAGCAGAGCAGTGGTAGCCCTGTTAAAGTCGCTTCATTCTGGCGACTGCAGAAATGTACGGTAGAGGTTCTCGCACTCAGCATCCCAACACTGTATGTGGTTATTTCGACGACCAGGTGGGATAGAGTTTTTGCCTGCTGTTCTGATGACATTGCAAAACTCGTGGTAGGCCAGATCCAAATCCAGTAAATCTGGTTACAACAAACTCTTGGTAAGTTTGTTGGTCAATCTATTGTAGTGGCTCCAGTTGGCCTTGCAGAAGTTCCATCGCTTAACAGGCTTGCTTGGAAGAGCAAGGACAAGTCTTGGTGGAACAATAAGCAAGAGTCGATGTTGTGACCTAGAGAGCTTCCCTAAGATGCGTCTGTCAGGTGCACGGCTGTTTGAACCGACACTGACAAATGTCAGATCAGGGTTGGTGCCAGTATTCCAGCGGCCAAAATAAAATGAGGCCACATCCTTTTGATCGTGGAGAAAAACAAGGCCGTTTAGGCTTGCCCAAGCAACAAGGCACTCTCCATCGGCACTCTTCTATAAATTATTATGCTTAACTGTGTAATCTACTCTAAAATAACAGTTGATAAGTAAATTCTTATTTTATTAATGTTGTTATTATTGCTCTTAGCAACACACAATTAAACATAGTAATTGCTACGAGCAATAATAACAGCATAAATAAAATAAGAATTTACTTACCAACTGATATTTTTGAGTACATTCGCAATGAAATGCAAATAAAAATTTTAAACAAAGTGAAATACTTTGAACTCATAATGAACAGATTAAGTGTAATTATAGAATACTTCTCATCATTTGGCATAAAAGAATTTGATCAGCAAATCATGGAGCTAGACAAAAAAACAAATGGTGTTCTTAATCTGGCAAGTTGGAGTTAAGATGGTAAGCATATTAGATATCCCAAAAATTATATACCAAAATGAGAGTTTAGTAATTCTATGTAATCGCCCACAGCAGCTTTGTACTACATGTATTTGAAGCAACATCATCTTTTATAATACATCATAATGTTTCGATTAGTCAATATTTGAATAACAGTTTACTTACCCACTGATATTTTGGAGTATATTTAACATGAAATACAAATTATGATTTTAAACGAAGTGAAACTGTTTAAACTCATGACGATCGGTTTAAATGGGGTTATGGCATAATTGTTATTGTTTGGCATGGGATAATTTGATGAGTAAACCATATAGCTAGACAATGCAAGAACACAAATGAATTTCTTAAACTGGCACATTGGAATTAGCGTGGTAAGCAGGTTAAGTATCCAAAAAAATCAAAAATTATTTGAAACTTTGGTTATTCTATTTAGTCGTCGACAACATTTGATTGTTGGAGGCTGATTTGTTGCAACTGTTGATGTGTGTTAAAGTAGCCGCCTTGTTGACTATTATTTCAGTGGTGATGGTGTGCTATAGTGGTTAGTACAGCTGCCTTCATTAATAATGGTTGCAGGTTCGATGGTTTGGTGGATAAGTTCCAAGATAAGGCAGTGTAGACTGGTGGGTGGGACACGAAATGTCAATCTACGGGGAAGTGTACACAAGAGTATAGTATATTTTGATTATTCACAAAAATTGACCAATCAAAACGACCAAAACTCACACGTTCAATATGTCATTAAAAATGACTGCAAAATGTCTAACGACAAATTACTTTCCAAGGACAAACTGTCATTGATGACCATATAGCCACTGCTAACATGTATTTGATACATCAACATTTTTTGTGATATGTCATAATGCTTTGATTATTTAACAATAAAATAACAATTTACTTACCAACTGAGATTTTAGAGTAGATTGAACATGAAATACAAATTATGATTATAAACAAAGTGAAACAGTTTAAACTTATGCTCAACAGTTTAGATGAGGTTATAGAATAGTTGTCATCATTTAGCATGGGTTAATTACATGAGTAAACCACAGAGTTGGACAATGCAAGCGCACAAATGGAGTTTTTAAACTGGCACATTGGCATTAGCGTGGTAAGCATATTACATACACAAATTAAAAATTGAAAATTTGGTTATTTTATTAAATCACCAACAGCATTTGATTGTTGGAGGCAGATTTGTTGTCACCATTTATGTATATTAAAGTAAATATGTTGTTACTATCATTCAAGTGGTGATGGTTAGTGTAGCTGCCTTTATTAACAATGGTTGAAGGTTTGACTGTTTGGTGGCAGAGTTTCAAGATAAGGTGAAGTGAAACAATTTAAACACATATTGATCAGTTTGGATGTGGTTATCAAATAGTTGTTATCATTTGGCATAAAACAATTTGATGTGTAAACTACGCAGCTAAAAAATGCAATGCAAATAGAGCTATTAAACTGGCAAGTTGAAATTAGCGTGATAAGCAGATCACATATTCCCAAAACTTAAATTTTTGAAACTTTGATTATTTTATGTAGTTGCCAATACTAATTAATTGTTGGAGGCTAATTTGTTGTCACTTTGATGTGTATTATAATAGATATGTTGCTTACTATTATTTGAGTGGTGATGGTGTGTTGTAGTGGTTAATGCAGCTGCCTTCATTGACAAGGTTTGGAGGTTCGAATGTTTCGTTGTAAAATTTATATTTTATCACAATTTGTTTTGATTTATCACATTAATTGACCAATCAAAAACGACTAAAAGTTACACTTTTAATATGTCATTGCAGGTGACGGCAAAATGTCTAACGGCAAACTACTTTCCAAGGACACAATACTCTTGATGGCAAAATAGCCACTGTCTACATGTATTTGATACATCAACATTTCTTGTAATACATCATAATGTTTCAATTATTTAACAATAAAATAACCATTTACTTACCAACTGATATTTTAAAGTATATTCATCATGAAATATCATTTATGATTTTAAACGAAGTGAAACAATTTCAACTCATAATGAACAGTTTAAATATGGTTATGAAATTGTTCTTTGAAGAGTTGATTTGTGGTAGAGAGTTTGAAAATTTCAGAAAAATGAGTATTCATTCTCGAAGCTTTTCGTCTGACACTTTTCAAGAGAATCCGTCAGAAATGAAGTGAAGTGAGTCACTTATATAGAGACAAGTGAGTCACTTATATGTCTCTATATAAGTGACTCACTTCACCTTTTTTCTCTATTTCTGACGGATTCTCTTGAAAAGTGTCAGACAAAAAGCTTTGAGAATGAATATTCTACTTTCTAAAATTGTTTATATCGTTTGTTAGAGAATAATTTGATGAGTAAACCATAGAACTAGACAATGCAAGAACTCAAATGGAATTACTAAACTGACTAGTTGGAATTAGCGTGGTAAGCAGATTAGATACACCAAAAATTCAATGATACTTTGAAAGTTTGTTGTTTTCTATTTAGTCTCCGACAGCACTTGATTGTTGGAGGCTGATTTGTTGTCACTGATGACATGTATTATAATAGGTGTGTTGTTTACTGATATTCGAGTGATAATGGTGTGGCATAGTGATTAGTGCAGCTGCCTTGATTGACGATGGTTGCACGTTCAAATATTCGTTGGCAGGGATCCAAACTAATGTGAGTGTAAATTGGAAGGTGGGGCATGGTATGTAAATCTGTGGAGAAGTGTACAATGTTTTTCTAATTCATCACAGAAATTGACCAGTCTCAAACGACCAAACGACACACATTTAATTTGTCATCAAAAATGACTGCAAAATGTCTGATGGCAAACTACTTTCCAAGAAAAAAATGCCATTGATGGCAATATAGCCACTGTCTACATGTATTTGAAACATCAACATTTCTTGTAATAGGTCATATTGTTTTGATTATTCAACGATAAAGTAACAGATTTTCGGGAGATAGATGACTTTTTAAATCCACGCTGTTAATGTTGATACTAGCAATGCATCGTTGAACATAATATTAAAGTATTATTTAACAAATTCAAATATTTTTTGGCGTTATAAATCGCCCTTCTCAGGATTTATATAAAAATGTTTTAGATGTTAAAATTTTCGTTGAACGAAAAAACAAAAACGCAAATTAGCTTGAAAGTAGTCATAATAAAAAACAGTAAAAATGCTTTATTGTTGAATTTTACTTGTATGAACTGTTTTACTGATAAATTTTACCAAAGAAAGTGAAAATTTACAGTTTTTTTATCATTACTTTTATGCACTTTTGTATTTTGGTTATATGAAATTTTTAATACTGTAAATATTTTTATATAAATCTTGACGAGGCCGACATATAGCGCCGAAAACACTTGAGTTTGTTATTATTTTATTACTATGTTTTTCATTGTCGTTTGGTCAGGCACCCAAACTCAATCGGGGCCAGCACAAATTAAAGCCAGGCTGAGGGTCTATTCCATTACCACCCTGGGCTGCTGTGCTGCCCAGATTAGATGCTGGCAGTGATGGTGTTAAGCCAACATTGAGTTGCGTCATCCAAAACCTGCAGACCTCCTGTTCTTCTTGGTACATGATGTGTGAGACTACAAGATATGACATAATCAGTAGTTTGCTCAGTGGCGCCACATTCTCAATTTAATGATGGAGCGAGACTCCATTTGTACATGGACGAGTGAAAACGTCCTACACTAGTCCACAGGGGATTAAGCCTTACCCAAGATGTTCTGAGCAGACTCATTCCAAGTGGCCTTGAACTGAACCTGGTAATGAAAGCGCAGACCCTTGAAGTAGTCCGCGTTTCATTTATGTTTCGTTCACTATTTCACGCAGATGTCGAGTTTAGACAAACTACCCAATAGTTTTCTCGCATCAGGAACAAATGAGCGTCTTGATCTAATTTTCCCCAGGTGCGCATCCTGTTGCCCATCCAACTGTTTGTGCAGTACATAGTTGAGATCATGGATAGCATGATTCGCCAAGGAAAGTGTCACTCCTGATCGGCGGTGCTCAGCTGGCTGAATGCCTGCAAAAACAGGCAAGTCCTCCGTTGGTGTGGGATGCAAGCATCCAGTGACAATGTGCAAAGCTTCATTGATAATGCTGTCAATGAGGCGAGTATGCGTACTATGAAACAACATTGGTGCGCAGTAGTCAACGGTGGAGTAGACCAAGGAAAGAGCAGAGATGCGCAATGTCTTGGCACCTGCACCTCATCCGGATCCTGCAAGATGCCTCAAGAGCGCAACTCGGGTGGAGAGTTTCTTGTGCAAAGCCTCGAGTTGTGACGGAAAGTAAGCGACCTATCCAGCTTTACCCCAAGATACGTTGGGACTAGACAGGGAGGCAATAGGTTGCCATTGTTGTAAACATTAGGCTCACGTTTGGCCTCTCTGTTGTTAAGATGAAAGGCCACCGTCACCGTTTTCGTATTGCTGAGCTTCAGTTTACAAGTCTGGAGATAAGTTGAAAGTGTAGTCATGTCTTGGCTTAAAGTGTCCTCCACAGCCTTCCGATCTCGAGAAGCATACAGCAATGCTAAGTAATCAGCATATGCATACTTCAGAGAAGTCATGGAAGGCAGATCGAATGTGCAGGTATTGAAAACGAGGGGAGCCAAGACTGATTCTTGTAGGAGGCCGTTTTGCAAACGTCTTAACCTGCTTTGTTTGCTGTCAACAGTAGTGAGCGTGAAGCTTCTATTCCGGACAAGCTGCATGATCATTCGGACTATGTGCTTATTCAAGAGAAGCCTAAGCAACTTGCAGGTTAGACCAAGGTGCCACAAAGTGTCGAAAGCAGTTGTCAAATTGACAAACACGGCACCAGCCTTCTTCTTGGCCTCAAACAAATCCTCGATGTTTTGAGTAAGCAAAACAGTCTGATCCACGGTTGACCTTTCCCGTCAGAATCCAACCTGCTTCCTAAAGAGAAGTGGGTCAACAATCGGCTCAATGCGAGCGTGTATGAGCCTCTCGAGGATCTTGTAGGGGACACAAAGCAAGAAAATGGGACGATAGCTTTTTAGGTCTTCTACAGGCTTCTTGAGTTTAGGAATCGCCACTACCAGTGCTCTTCTCCAGAGTTTTGGAATTTTGAAGTGGCGCAGGCAGGAAAAAAGGAAGCCACACAACAAGGACTTCAGCGCAGCTTTAGCACGGGTTATTAGCTCCGGACAAATGGAATCTGGGCCTAGAGCTTTTCCTGGTTTTAGGTGTTTGAGGACAGCAGCGAACTCCTGAGAAATAAAACTTTAAGAGATGTTCACTAGACCTGCTGGAGTATCCCTCCAAATATCTGACACTTCTTGCGAGGTGAGTCGAGATGACTCACGGTCAATACCCTCGTATCTGCCGTTTATAATCGTCTGATCATCTCGGACGCAATAGCGTTAGCTAAGACGGCACAGTGACAAGGGGAGCGCCATGTCCTACCAGTTAGGTTGTTCAATAAACTCCATGCTTTTGGGCTAGAATGCGAAAAAATCGATAGTCTGAACGGCCTCGTAGCATCGATCTCTGCGTTTCTTGTCGAGCCTGAGGAGCAGAGCAGTGGTAGCCCTGTTAAAGTCGCTTCATTCTGGCGACTGCAGAAATGTACGGTAGAGGTTCTCGCACTCAGCATCCCAACACTGTATGTGGTTATTTCGACGACCAGGTGGGATAGAGTTTTTGCCTGCTGTTCTGATGACATTGCAAAACTCGTGGTAGGCCAGATCCAAATCCAGTAAATCTGGTTACAACAAACTCTTGGTAAGTTTGTTGGTCAATCTATTGTAGTGGCTCCAGTTGGCCTTGCAGAAGTTCCATCGCTTAACAGGCTTGCTTGGAAGAGCAAGGACAAGTCTTGGTGGAACAATAAGCAAGAGTCGATGTTGTGACCTAGAGAGCTTCCCTAAGATGCGTCTGTCAGGTGCACGGCTGTTTGAACCGACACTGACAAATGTCAGATCAGGGTTGGTGCCAGTATTCCAGCGGCCAAAATAAAATGAGGCCACATCCTTTTGATCGTGGAGAAAAACAAGGCCGTTTAGGCTTGCCCAAGCAACAAGGCACTCTCCATCGGCACTCTTCTATAAATTATTATGCTTAACTGTGTAATCTACTCTAAAATAACAGTTGATAAGTAAATTCTTATTTTATTAATGTTGTTATTATTGCTCTTAGCAACACACAATTAAACATAGTAATTGCTACGAGCAATAATAACAGCATAAATAAAATAAGAATTTACTTACCAACTGATATTTTTGAGTACATTCGCAATGAAATGCAAATAAAAATTTTAAACAAAGTGAAATACTTTGAACTCATAATGAACAGATTAAGTGTAATTATAGAATACTTCTCATCATTTGGCATAAAAGAATTTGATCAGCAAATCATGGAGCTAGACAAAAAAACAAATGGTGTTCTTAATCTGGCAAGTTGGAGTTAAGATGGTAAGCATATTAGATATCCCAAAAATTATATACCAAAATGAGAGTTTAGTAATTCTATGTAATCGCCCACAGCAGCTTTGTACTACATGTATTTGAAGCAACATCATCTTTTATAATACATCATAATGTTTCGATTAGTCAATATTTGAATAACAGTTTACTTACCCACTGATATTTTGGAGTATATTTAACATGAAATACAAATTATGATTTTAAACGAAGTGAAACTGTTTAAACTCATGACGATCGGTTTAAATGGGGTTATGGCATAATTGTTATTGTTTGGCATGGGATAATTTGATGAGTAAACCATATAGCTAGACAATGCAAGAACACAAATGAATTTCTTAAACTGGCACATTGGAATTAGCGTGGTAAGCAGGTTAAGTATCCAAAAAAATCAAAAATTATTTGAAACTTTGGTTATTCTATTTAGTCGTCGACAACATTTGATTGTTGGAGGCTGATTTGTTGCAACTGTTGATGTGTGTTAAAGTAGCCGCCTTGTTGACTATTATTTCAGTGGTGATGGTGTGCTATAGTGGTTAGTACAGCTGCCTTCATTAATAATGGTTGCAGGTTCGATGGTTTGGTGGATAAGTTCCAAGATAAGGCAGTGTAGACTGGTGGGTGGGACACGAAATGTCAATCTACGGGGAAGTGTACACAAGAGTATAGTATATTTTGATTATTCACAAAAATTGACCAATCAAAACGACCAAAACTCACACGTTCAATATGTCATTAAAAATGACTGCAAAATGTCTAACGACAAATTACTTTCCAAGGACAAACTGTCATTGATGACCATATAGCCACTGCTAACATGTATTTGATACATCAACATTTTTTGTGATATGTCATAATGCTTTGATTATTTAACAATAAAATAACAATTTACTTACCAACTGAGATTTTAGAGTAGATTGAACATGAAATACAAATTATGATTATAAACAAAGTGAAACAGTTTAAACTTATGCTCAACAGTTTAGATGAGGTTATAGAATAGTTGTCATCATTTAGCATGGGTTAATTACATGAGTAAACCACAGAGTTGGACAATGCAAGCGCACAAATGGAGTTTTTAAACTGGCACATTGGCATTAGCGTGGTAAGCATATTACATACACAAATTAAAAATTGAAAATTTGGTTATTTTATTAAATCACCAACAGCATTTGATTGTTGGAGGCAGATTTGTTGTCACCATTTATGTATATTAAAGTAAATATGTTGTTACTATCATTCAAGTGGTGATGGTTAGTGTAGCTGCCTTTATTAACAATGGTTGAAGGTTTGACTGTTTGGTGGCAGAGTTTCAAGATAAGGTGAAGTGAAACAATTTAAACACATATTGATCAGTTTGGATGTGGTTATCAAATAGTTGTTATCATTTGGCATAAAACAATTTGATGTGTAAACTACGCAGCTAAAAAATGCAATGCAAATAGAGCTATTAAACTGGCAAGTTGAAATTAGCGTGATAAGCAGATCACATATTCCCAAAACTTAAATTTTTGAAACTTTGATTATTTTATGTAGTTGCCAATACTAATTAATTGTTGGAGGCTAATTTGTTGTCACTTTGATGTGTATTATAATAGATATGTTGCTTACTATTATTTGAGTGGTGATGGTGTGTTGTAGTGGTTAATGCAGCTGCCTTCATTGACAAGGTTTGGAGGTTCGAATGTTTCGTTGTAAAATTTATATTTTATCACAATTTGTTTTGATTTATCACATTAATTGACCAATCAAAAACGACTAAAAGTTACACTTTTAATATGTCATTGCAGGTGACGGCAAAATGTCTAACGGCAAACTACTTTCCAAGGACACAATACTCTTGATGGCAAAATAGCCACTGTCTACATGTATTTGATACATCAACATTTCTTGTAATACATCATAATGTTTCAATTATTTAACAATAAAATAACCATTTACTTACCAACTGATATTTTAAAGTATATTCATCATGAAATATCATTTATGATTTTAAACGAAGTGAAACAATTTCAACTCATAATGAACAGTTTAATTGTAATTATGGAATGGCTGTTATTGTTTGCCATAAGATAATTTGATGAGTAAGCCACATAGCTAAACAACGGAAAAGCACAAAAAAATTCTCAACCCAGCAAGGTAACATTTGCATGGTAAGCAGGTTTGATACATTAAAAAATTAAAAACAACTTGAAAGTTTGTTAATCTATTTGGTCGCCAACAGCATTTGATTGTTGGAGGCCGATAAGTTGTCATGAATGATGTGTATTAATATGAAGTGTTGTTTACTATTATTCAAGTTTTATTATTTGTCTAGTTTTATTCAAGTGGTGATGATGTGATGTAGTGGTTATTGCAACTGCCTCCAATAATGGTGATTTCAGGTAGGAATATTGTGGGGCTGGGTTCCAAGATAAGATACTGTAGACTGAAAGGTGGAACATGCTATGTGATTAAACGTTTAATATGTGATAAAAGTTAACGCAAAATGTCCGATGGCAAACTACTTTCCAAGGACAAAATGCCGTTGATGGCAAAATAGCCACTGCCTACATGTTTTTGAAACATCAACATTTCTTGTACTACGTCATAATATTTTGATTATTTATCAATAAAATAACAATTTACTTAGCAACTGACTTTTTAAATCACATTAAACATGAAATACAAATTATAATTTTAAACCAAATGAAATGTTTTTTGTTTATAGTGAAGTCTTTAAATGTGGTTATGAAATAGTTGTCATCGTTTAGCATGGGATAATTTGATAAGTGAACTATGGGGCTAAACAATGCAAGAACACAAATGGATTTTTTGAACTGGCAAGTTGGAATTAGCATGGTAAGTAGGATTGATTCACCAAAAACTAATTATCGGTTTGAAAGTTTGTTTTTTTCTATTTAATCGCTGACAGCATTTGATTGTTGGAGGCTGATTTGTTGTCACCATTGATGTGCATTAAAATAAGTGCGTTTTTTACAATTTTTCAAGTGGTGATGGTGTGTTATAGTGCTTCATGCAACTGCCTAACAACGGTTGCGAGTTCAAATGTTTGGTGAATAGGTTTCAAGATAAGGCAGTGTAGACTGGAAGTTGGGACATGAAATGTCAATACATGAGGGAGTGTACACATACATACAATTTATCTTAATTAATAACAGAAAATGATCATTCAAAAACGACTAAAACTCGCACATCTACTACATAATTTAAAATGACGAAAAAATTTGTGAAAGCAAACTACTTTCCAAAAACAAAATGAGGTTGATGGCAATATACCCACTGCCTACGTTTATTTGATACGTCAACATTTCTTATTAAAAGAAAATACGTCATGTAGCTTTGATCAATCAATAATAAAATATCAATTTACTTACCACCTCATATGTTAGAGTAGATTCAACATGATATACAAAGTATGATTTTAAACGAAGTGAAGCAGTTTAAACTGATAATGAACAGTTGAAAGATTGAATAGTTATTATGGTTTTCCAGGGGACAATTTGATGAGTAAGGCATAGAGCTAGACAATTCAAGAACACAAATGGAATTCTTAAACTGGCAAGTTGGAATTAGTGTGGTTAGTTGGTTAGATAAACCAAAAATTAAATAACAGATTAAAAGTTGGAATATTTTCTTTACTGTAGTTTAGTTGAGATTTGAGATATTTTTGTTTGGTTGGTTAGACAAACCAAAAATTAAATAACAGATTAAAAGTTGGGATATTATATTTAAATGCTGACAACATTTGATTGATGCATACTGATTTGTTGTCACCATTGTTGTGTATTAAAATAGGTGTGTTGTATACTATTATTCAAGTGGTAAGGGTGTGGTGTAGCAGTTATTGCTGCTGTCTACATTAACAATGGTTGCACGTTCGAACGTTTGGTAGCAAAGATCCAAGATCAGGAAACGTAAACTTGTGGGTGGGGCACGATATTTGAATATATAGATGAATATATACAGGGGTAAAAATTTTTTAATTTTTTTCAAGAATTGACCAATTGAAAACGACCAAAAATCACAAGTTGAATACGTCATTAAAAATGATAGCAAAATGTCTGACGACAAACTACTTTCCAAGGACAAAATGTTGTTGATGATGGCATAATAGCCACTGCCTACATGTGTTTGAAACATGAACATTTCTTATAATATGTCATGATATTTCAAGTATTCAATAATAAAATAACAATTTACTTACCAACTGAGATTTTAGAGTAGATTGAACATGAAATACAAATTATGATTTCAAACAAAGTGAAACAATTCAAACTCAAAGTTGTCAGTTTAAATGTGGAATAGTTGTTATCGTTTGGCATGGAATATTTGATGAGTAAGCCATAGAGCTAGAAAATTCAAATACAGAAATAGATTTCTGTTAGTTGGCAAGTTAGAATTAGAATGGTAAGCATGTTAGAAAAACTAAGCACTGAATAAGTGTTTGAAAGCTTGATTATTCTATTCAATCGCCGACTGCATTTGATTGTTGGAGGCTGCTTTGTTGTCACCATTGATGTGTATTAAATCAGATGTGTTGTTTACTATCATTGGAGTGATGATGGTGTGGCATAGTAGTTAGTGCAATTACATTCTTTAGCAATGGTTGTAGGTTCGAATGTGGTAGCAGGGTTCCAAGATAAAGTATTGTAGACTGGAGCATGGGGCACAGAAGTGCCCCATTGCTCCAGGACACATATTGTTTTATTTCACCAAAGAAATTGACCAATCAAAAACGATCAAAAGTCACACGATTAATATGTCATTAAAAATGACACCAAATGTCTGATGACAAATGGTTTCCCTGGACATAATGCCCCTGATGGCAAAATGGTCACTGCCTACATGCATTTGAAACATTAACATCTCTTGTAATATGTTATAATGTTTTGATTGTTCAACAATAAAATAACAATTTACTTACGACCTTATATTTTTAAGTAGATTCAACAGGAAATACAAATTATGATTTTAAACGAAGTGAAACAGTTTATACTCATAATAAACAGTTTATATGTGGTTATGGAAAACTTCTTATTGTTTGGCAAAGAATAATTTGATGCGTAAACCATAGAGATAGACAATGCAAGAACACAAATAGAGTTTTTAAACTGGAAAGTTGGAATTAGCTAGGTAAAGAAGTATTAAAATTGACCAAAAATTGACCAATCAAAACAACCAGACATCACTCATTTAATATGTCATTAAAAATGAGTGCAAAATGTCTGACAGTAAATTATTTTCCAATTACATAATAACGTTGATGGCAATATAGCCACTGCCTACATGTGATTGAAACATTAACATTTCTTGTAATATATCATAATGTTTCGATTATTCAACAATAAAATAACAATTTACTTACCAACTGAGATTTTAGAGTAGATTGAGCATAAAATACAAATTATGATTTTAAACAAAGTGAAACAATTTAAACTCATAATCAACAGCATAAATGTGTTTATGGAATGGTTGTTATCATTTGGAATTGGATGGTTTAACGAGTAAGCCATAAAGCTACACGATGGAGAAACAAAAATGGAGTTCTTAAACCGGCAAGTTGGAATTAGCGTGGCAAGCAGATTAAATACATCAAAACATCAATAAATGTGTGAAAATTTGGTTATTTTATTGAGTCGCTAATAGCATTTGATTGTTGAAGTCTAAATTGCTGTCACTATTGATGTATATTTACAAAGGTGTGTTGATTACTATCAGTTATGTGATGAGGTTGTGGTATAGTGGTTAGTGCAGCTGCCTTCATTAACAACGGTTGCAAGGTCGAATAATCGGTGGCAGGGTTCAAAGACAAAGCAGTGGAAAGTGGATAATGGGGTACGGTATGTGAATCTATGAGACAGTGTACACAGGGATAAAATTTATTTTTACTACAACACAGTAATTGACCAATCATAAATGACCAAAAATCGCGCGTTTACTATGTTGTTGAAAATGACCACAAAATTATTACCAAATATTATGACGTATTTCAAGGAATGTTCAATATGTCATTAAAATTGACTGCAAAATGTCAGAAGACAAACTACTTTCCAAGGACAAAATGCGTTTGATGGTAAAATAGCCATTGCCTTCATGTATTTCAAACATGAACATTTTTTGTAATACGCCATATTATTTGGATTATTCAACAATAAAATAACAATTTACTTACCAACTGAGATTTTAGAGTAGATTGAACATGAAATACAAATTATGATTTTAAACCATGCGAAACAGTTTGAATTCATAATAAACAGCATAAATGTGTTTATGGAATGGTTGTTATCGTTTAGTATGGGATAATTTGATGAGTAAACTATGGAGCTAGACAATGCAAGAAAACAAATGGAGTTCTTAACCCGGCAAGTTGGAATTAGCGTGGTAAGCAGTTTAGATGCACTAAAAATTGAATAACAAATTAACAGTTTGGTTATTCTATTTCCTGGCTGACAGCACTTAATTTTTGGAGCTGATTTGCTGTCACCATTGATGTTTATTAAAATGGGTGCGTCGTTTATTATTATTTGAGTGGTAAAGGTGTAGTACAGATGTTATAAATGTATTGATTTAACCCCTTCAGACCAATAGGACTAATTAGTCCCATTCGGAATTTTTGCCTACTGCTGAGTACATGTCCCTGTCAGATTATTTTAATTATTAAATATTTTCTTCTAACTAATTTGGCAACCCAGAAAATGCTTTTAAAGTTTTGAAAATGCTGAGTCATAAATTTTAAAGCTTAGTGAAGTTTGTGAAATTGATCTTCAATATTGTGTAACTTGAAATATACCTAAATTTACGTAAAGCCTATTTTTGAACGTAAAGTAGTTGTTGTTAGGTGTGAAATGTATTTTAGTTACACTCTCAACCGTGGTTTGATAAATTGCATGTTTTACGCAATTTTCATATTGTTTTAGGAAATGGGACTATTTAGTCCCATTCGGTTTTATATGTACTTTTCAATTACCACTATACAGTATCATATGCAGATGTCAAACAGTCAAATTAGATCAAGAGAATTCATTGTAAGCATTGATTAAGTAGTCCAGCTAACTACAGCTGATAATTCTGATTCATCTGATGGACATGATCCTGTTGATGAAGAAGACGCTGTTTTTCTTGAAGAAGCTACTCCAGAAACAGGCTCTGAAAATGAGGTTTTGGTTACTATTGATGATGCTCGAGCAGACACACAAATTCCAATTGATTCTTCCCCATTAGACTATATATTTTCTTGGCAAAAATACCTCCTGGCAGTAATATTGTTGATATTCCTGTCTGTACTTTATCTGGTGCTGTCAATTTAAAATATGATCATGAGCCACAACCTGCAAATGTGTTTTTGGATGTGACAGATGTCATTACTTTATTGGAGTCCGTGATTGTGCAGAGTCAGTTGTACATGCAACAAAATGGAAAAGTCTTCCAGATTGATTTGGAGGAGATGAAAGCATTCATTGGCATTACCTCATTTATGGGTTACCATGTTGTTCCATGCCTGCGGGATTACTGGAGTCAAGATCCAGGTCTCGGGATAAATGTGGTTGCTAATGTAATGCCTGGTGATCGCTTTTTTTGAGATACGAACAGCATTGCACTTTGTTGACAACGAACAGCCACATGATACAAAAGATAAAATTCTTTTTCACATGCTATGAGCCCAACTTCCCAGCAGGCTATAAATGAGCATATGGTAAAATTTGAAGGACAGCATGCTATGAAGCAATACATGCACATGAAGCCTATCAAACAAGAATTCAAAATGTAGTGTCGCATTGATTCTGCTACTGGATATCTTTTTCAGTTTGATGTGTATGGCGGTAAGCAGGAAAGCAATGTGGGAAGTTTGGGTAAAAATGTCATAATCCAGCTTTCAAGGTCATTGGTGGGTACAAATGTGAGGTTGTTCTTTGACAACTTTTTTACATCACCAGCCCTTGTACACAAGCTACAACAAGAAAAAATATTTTGCTGTGGGACTGTTTGGCAAAACAGAAAAGGCATGCCAAAAGATTTCAAAAAAGAGAAAGACATGGCAAGAAGAGGGGTCAACCAAAGAAAATCTCAAGGCTTACACCTTGTAAAATGGATGGGCACTAAAGGTGTTGTTCTGCTTTCCACTATAGACTCATGTAACTGATGTTATGGATCAGTTAAAAGTAACATATGAGATTGATCGAAGGTACCCCAGAAAATTCTATCTTCGTCTGTTTTTTGACCTTATTGCCATTGGGTTTGTAAATGCTTTTATTGGGTATACAAAACTGAGGGAAGAAAAATTTCCACACAGCAGGCGTTTGAAAACACTCAAGGACTTCAAACATGGTGTGGCTATGCATTTGATAGGAAGCTTTTCATGTCGCAAACGACTAAAGAAATCTTCATCCTTGAGACTGCCTATGCAAAACTCTGGTGAGCATCTTGTAACCAGAGTTTCATTCGAAGAAAGAGGACGGTGCAAGCTTTGCACCAAACGCAAAATTGACTCTCGTACTTGCATTCGCTGCAACTTGTATCTGTGCCAAACAAGCAAGAAAGACTGCTTTGCAGAATGGCACAGTGGTGTTCTGCAGTGATTTCATTTTGTAATTTTTGTGGGTGATTTTTGATATTTTTATCACATTTATTCTTTACTTTTATAAGATTTTTGTGTTGTTAGAAATACACCATTATTTAGTTGTTGCGAAAATACGCTGTAGTTTTATTTTGAAAATAAAGTAAAACTGTTCTCAAAGCTAGTTTTGCTTAACGTCATAATTATGAAAAACCAATGCATGGGTGTGCTTAGATGCAGTTTATCATAGATGCTGATCTACTGACGTCAAAATAAAAACAAATATTCCAGTTTGCGTAAAACGTCGTTGAAGTACAGTTAAGGCAAAATGATGTAGGGCCTAGCATCAATATTATGCATTTTGCTGCATGTAAAAGCATTGCATCTCATTCGTCGACTATTTCGCATACATGATTGCGACCCATCATTATGTTGCAAATCATAATCATATAAGCGAAATAATTGACAACTAAAAGGTAATTTCTTTTATTCAGCAATGCTGGCTCCTAAGACGTTTAGCGCCAACTGTAGATGACTAATGTGCAAATTTTTAGTATACTTTTTACACCGAGTAGCTTTTGGCGACCTGTGTTAATCGTTGAGCTGATGTATTTTAGATAAAACAACAAAATTGAAAACAAAAGCTTGCAAATTTGAGTTTTGAAACATAAGACAATGGATTGCGTATTTTTTGTCCGAGAATTCTTGCATCAAAAGAGAAAAGATTCAGATTTTAATAAAAAGCGAAAAGTACACATGAGACCGGTTGGGACTAATTGGTCCCAATTTTTCCGACGCTTCTCCTACGTCTGTGGATGCATAGAAATTATTTTTTTCTTTCTCAGCTGTTTTTGAGTTGTCAGAAGCTCAGTAAAATAAAAAAGTTTCAGTAAATTTCGGCAAAGCAAAAGTACCGATCTGAAGGGATTAAATTGTATTAATTTGTCTCAAAAATTGATCAATTGAAAACGACTCACAGTTACACGTTTAATACATTATCAAATATGAAGGCAAATTATTTGACAGCAAACTACTTTTCAAACACAAAATGACGTTGCTGGCAAAATAGCCATTTTTTACGTTTGTTTCAAACGCTAAAGTTTGTTGTAATACGTCATAATGACTCAAGTAATCAAAAACAAATTACAATTTACATACGAACTGATATTTTAGAGTAGATTCAACATGAATTACAAATTATGATTTTTAACCAAGTTTAAAAATTTAAATTCTTAATGAACAGCTTAATTGTTGCTATCTAATAGTTGTGTAAAATATTTTTCACAATTTTTTATTTGTAAGACCCTTTTATTTTAGTGGCACGACACGGGAATCGAACTCGTAACATTAAATCTAGTGTTACTTTGTAAAGTTTAAAGTTTTAAGTATCTCGCATTCAGTTGCATGTAATTTACCCGAAAACCATAAATTTAGCAAGTAGTTTTGAACCTCAAATACAAGCTTGTCTGTTTAATTCAATGACTTCATTTTTGGAAACGTGCATCTTTGACAGTGCGAGTTGCCTGTCATTCTATTATTTTGTATTTATGCTGTTTGCAAAGTTGCTGCTCCAAGTGGAGATTACGTCCTGCTACAAAGTTGTTAGTTTGTATCACCGTCTGATCATTGTTCGGTAAGTCCTATAAGTTTATTGTTTTGAAATCTTTAATTTGTACTGTATGAAGCATTATTTGAATAATAATATTCCGTGTTCAAAATCTATAGTTTGATGATTCTGTTTTTCCTCGTTCTACAAATTTAGATAACTTATTCAATTAGTGCTGTTACCGTGTCATGCATCTAGTGTTTATGTTTTTGTCATTACAGAAAAACATTTCTCTCGCCATCACCTTTCATTTGTTCCTTTCATCTGCTCATTTGTTCACAGTATATCATGGTTAACTATTATTGGATTTTTTTGTCTATCGAAGTGAGACGAGACGCATTCATTTGAAGTTCCACATAGAAGCCTAACTTTCGAGCATGCTTTTACAAGTTGTTATCATTTGGCATAGGAAAATTTAATGAGTAAACTTTAGAGCTAGACAATGTCGGCGCACAAATGGAGTTCTTGAACTGGCAAGTTGGAATTAGCGTGGTATGCAGATTTGACAAACTAAAAATTCAAATGCACTTTGAAAGTTTGTTCATTGTATTTGGTCGTAGACAGTATTGATTGTTGAAGGTTGATTTGTAGTCACCTTCGATGTGTATTATAATAAGTGTGCTGTGTACTATTATTCGAGTGGTGAGGGTGAGGTGTAGTGATTAGTGCGGCTGCCTTCAATGACAACAGTTGCGAGTTTGAATGTTCGGTGGCAGGGCTTTAAAATAAGACAGTGTAAACTGGAGGGTGAGGCATGATATGTCAGTGTAGACAGAGATAGAAGTTTTTTAATTCATCACAGTAATGGATTAAACAAAAATGACCAAAAGCCACTCGATCATTACATGACAAATATGATGCCAAAATGTTTGATGGCAAACTACTTTCCAATCACAAACTGCCGTTAACAACAGTATAGACACTGTTTGCATGTATTTGATGCATCAACATGAAATACAAATAAGTTTTCAAATCATGTGAAATAGTTTAAATTCATAATGAACAGTTTATATGTGGTTATGGAACAGCTTTTATCGTTTGGCATGAGATAATTTGATGAATAAAACATTGAGCTAGACCAGAGGTGGGCAAAGTTTTTAATCGTAGGGCCGCATTGACCATTTAAAAGTTGGCTGAGGGCTACATTGACCATTCAAGAGTTGGCTGAGGGCAAGTGCTTAAAATCTTGCAATAGCTTAAAACCTTGCAATAACTTCTTGCAATGTCGTATTGCAGGGTTTTGAAAGTGATGATGTCCAAAAAAAGTCATCATTCTCTATTTGGACAAAAAATGCGTCAATTCAAACTAAGAATCGCGTAGCAACTCTTTCAATGATGGCTTCTATCGTTATTGTCTCTTTAGCACGGCAAGTGTGGCCACCCCTGTCATATTAATTAAATTCATGAAAGTTTCTCTGTTGGCAGGCCACACAAATTGCTCTGGCCCGCCACACACGGCCACGGGCCGTAGTTTGCCCACCCTAAGCTAGACAATGCAGGAACACAAGTGGAGTTTTTAAATTGGCAAGTTTGAATTAGCGTGGTAAACAGGTTAGATACACCGAAACGTCAATCAATATTTCAATGATTGGTTTTTGCATTTATTTGCCGATAACATTTCATTGTTAGAGGCTCATTTGTTGTCACCATTGATGTGTATTAAAATAGGCGTGTTGTTTATTATTCGAGTGATGTGTGTGTGATGTAGTGGTTCGTGCAGCTGCCTTCATTAGCAATGGTTGGAGGATCGAATGTTTGGTGGCAGGGTACCAAACTAAGGCAGTGTAAACTCAAAGATGGGGTACGGCATTTCGATCTATGGGGGAGTGTACACAAACATACAACTTGTTTATTGCATCACATGCCTTGGCCAATCAAAAGCAACCAAAAGTTGCACGTTGAATACGTCGTTAAAATGAGTACAAAATGTCTAATGGCAAACTACTTTTGTAAGACAAAATGCGGTTGATGGCAAAATAGCCACTGCCTACATGTATTTCATTATTTGCAACATGAACCTCTCTTGTAATACGTCAAAATGTTTCCTTCGTCGTTTCAGCTACTTGTTGCGAGCATTATGCAGAAAGATGCATATGCACTACAATGTTTCAATTATTCAACAATTAGAAGACAATTTATTTACGTCCTGATATTTTAATGTAGATTCAACATAAAATACAAATTATGATTTTAAATCATTTTAAACTCACAATGAACAGTTTTATTGAATAGTTGTCATTGTTTGGCATAGGATAATTTGATGAGTAAAGCATAAAGCTGGATTATGCAAGAACACAAATGGAGTTCTTAAACTGGCAAGTTTGGTTATTTTATTCAGTTGCGAACCGCATTTGCTTGTTGAAGGGTAATTTGTTGTCACTTTTGATGTGTATTAAAATAGGTGTGTTGTTTACTGGTATTCGAGTATTGAGGCTGTGGTGTAGTAGTTAGTGCAGCTGCCTTTATTAACTATGGTTGCAGGTTCAAATGTTCGGTGGGAAGGTTCCAAGGTAAGGCAGTGTAAAGAAAAGAATGTAGCATGGCATGTGAATTTGTTTAAATTCATCACAAAAGATGAGTAAATTCAAACGACCAAACGATACACACTCAAATACATCATGAAGCATGATGGCAAAATGTCTGAGGGCAAACTATTTTCCAAGGACAACATATCATTGATGACAAAATCGCCACTGCCCACATGTATTTGATACATCAACATTTTTTGTTTTTCGTCATGTTTTGATTATTAAACATTTAAATAACAATTTACTTACGACCTGATATTTTACAGTAGATTTAACGTTGAATACAAATTATGATTTTAAATGAAGTGAAACAATTTAAATTCATAACAAACAGGTTAAATGTGGTTATGAAATAGTTGTTATTGTTCGACACAAGATAATTTTATGAGTGAACCATAGATCCAGACAATGCAAAAACACAAATGGATTTCTTAACACTTTCGCTGCGTTATCACGTTAAATTACATGATGTGAGATTTTGCGCCGGCTGCGGTGCCACGTGATTAAGAAAACTGTCTACGTTCACTGCTATTCTCATGTAATTTAACCATCTACAGGACTTAGTACAGGGCACAATCATTCGCACACACATTCCAGACGCGTTGATGTCACAAATCAGTTTTGTGTTGGACTTTTGAACTTTTCTCTCAACTGCTATGCTACCTAGAATGCGAGTGGGAGGAAGATTTGATTTGCTATTTTACTATAATATCAGTTTAGGGCATTATTCTTCTTTCGTTAAAATTAAGTGTATTTAAAAGTTAAAGTGTGGTGCTTTACCGTGCTTGCTTTTCAGTGCTTTGTTGTAAAAACTTTTCTAAAACTTTTTGTAAAAAGTAACTTTTGTAAAAAATTGCAACTTTGCAAATATCCGTCCTTTTCTGAGTATTTGTGATATGTTTTGGGTAATATAATTAAATGTCCTATTTTGAACAACTAATAAGAATTTTCAAATTGTAGACCAGGAAATCAATCAATAAAATAGAAGTAGTAATAGCAGTGATTTTGTTTAATAACGAATTAAATGTAAATAACAAATGATATGAAGTAAAACTGAACAGTATTTGCAATGCTCGTTGCTATAAAACCAGATAGCCAAAACAGCGCCACACACAGGCGTCATACAGCGTGCAACGCTCGACGCAGCCAAAGTGTTAAACTGGCAAGTTTGAATTAGCGTGGTTAGTATGTTCGATACACCAAATATTAAATAACACTTTGAAAGTTTGGTTATTCTTTTCTGACAACATTTGTGACAACAATTAAAATATCAAAAAATGATAATATTTGATTTTTGATGTTTTAATTGTTGTCACCGTTGATGTGTATTAAAATAGGTACGTTGTTTACTGTTATTCGAGTGGTGAGGGTTTGGTGTAGTGGTTAGTGAAGCTGCCTACATCAACAATGGTTGCAAGTTCGATTGTTGCATGACAGGGTTTCAAGATAAAGCAGTGTAAAATGGAGGGTGGGGCACGGTATGTGAATTTATGAGAGAGTGTACACAAGGGTACAGTTTGTTTTAATTCATACATATATTGACCAATTAGAAACGACCAAAAGTCACAAGTTCAATAGATCATAAATGATGACAGCAAAATGTCTGGCGGCAAACTACTTTGCAAGGACGAAACGTCGTTGATGGCAACATAGCTACAGCACAAAGGTGATAGAAACATCAAGCTTTTTTGTAATATGTCATAATGGTTGGAATATTCAACATTAAAACACTAATTTACTTACGACCTGAGATTTTAGAGTAGATTCAACATGAAATACAAATTTTGAGTTTAAACGAGATGAAACAATTTCAATTCATAATGAACAGTTATATTGAGGTTATGGAAAAAATTTTATGGTTTGGGTATATGATATTTGATGAGTAAACCATGGAGTATAACGTGCAAAACCTCAAATAAAGTTTTTAAGTTGGCAGGTTGGAATTAGCGTGGTAAGCAGGTTAGATACACCAAAAGTTGAATAACAGTTTAAAAGTTTGGTTATTCTATTCCTGCTCGGACAGCATTTGATTGTTGGAGTTTGATTTGTTGTCATCATTGATGTGTATTTAAATAGGTGTGTTGTTTACTATCATTCGAGTGTTGTGTGTGTGATGTAGTGGTTAGTGCAGCAGTCTTCATTAACAACAATTTCAGATTTGAAACTTCGTTGGCAAGGTTCCAAGATAAGACAGTTTACAATTGAGAGTGGGGCACGGTATTTGAATCTATAGGCAAATGTACACAAAAACACAAGTTGTTTTAAATCATCACAGAAATCGATAAATCAAAAACGACTAAAAGTCACACTTTCAGTACGTCATTAATAATGACGCCAAAATATCTAATGGCAAACTACTTAGCAAGGACAAAATGCCGTTGATGGCATTATAGCCATTCTTTACATATGAATGAAATATTAACATTTCTTGTAATATGTCATAATGTTTTGATTAACCAGCAATTAAATAACAATTTACTTACATTCTGATATTTCAAAGTAGATTCAATGTAAAGTACAAATTATGATTTTAAACAAAGTGAAACTATTTAAATTCATAATGATCAGTTTAAATGTGGTTATGGAATAGTTGTTATTGTTTGGCAAAGAATAATTTGATGAGTAAACCATAGAGCTCAACAATGCAAGAACACAAATGGAGTTATTAAAATGGCAAGTTGAAATTAGCGTGGTAAATAGGTCAGACACACTAAAACTTTATCAATAGTTTGAAAGTTTATTTATTCTATTCATTTGTCGACATCATTTGATTGTTGGAAGTTGATTTGTTGTCACCATTAATGTGTATTAAATTAGGCGTGTTGTTTACTATTATTTGAGTGGTGAGGGTGGTGTAGTGGTTAGTGCAGCTGCCTTGATTAGCAATGGTTACAGGATCGAATGTTTGGTGGCAGGGTATAAAGATGAAGCAGTGTAGACTGGTGAGTGGGGCATGGTACGTGATATATGGGGGGTATAAACAGGGGTACAAGTTGTTTTATTTTATCACATGAATTGGCCAATTATAAACAACCAAAAGTCACACGTTGAATACGTCATTGAAAATCACGGCAAAATGTCTGAGGGCAAACTACTTTCCAAGGAAAAAACGTCGTTGATGGCAAAGAAGCTGCTGCATAGATGTATTTAAAACATCAGCATTTTTTGTAATATATCATAATATTTTGATTATTCAACATTTAAATAACAATTTACTTACGACCTGCTGTTTTAGTGTAGATTCAACATGAAATACAAGTTATGATTTTAAACGAAGTGAATCAATTTAAACTCATAACGAACTGTTTAAGTGTGGTTATGGATTAGCTGTTATTTCTTGGAGTAGAAGAATTTGATGAGTAAAACATAGATCCAGGCAACGCAAGAACACAAATGGATTTCTTAAACTGGCAAGTTGGAATTAGTGTGGTAAGCAGTTTAGATACACAAAATAAGAATAATAGTTTGAATGTTTGTTTATTCTACACCAGTGTTTCCCAACGTTTTTGCTATCGTGTACCAAAATAACGTCATGCGTTGAATGCACGTACCACTAATTTATTTTAATCAAATTTGGCTGTAAGACTGTAAAGCATTGACAAGTCTAGGTCTAACCACTTCAAAAGTAACCCTAGAAATCTACAAAGAGCAATGTTAACGAACTCAACAATAAAAAACAGATACACAAAATAAATTTAATGCGATTTTTTACTTTGTTTGTTGTCCACCAAACGATCAATACGCGGTTTAATAGATTCGCTGATGGCACATCGAAAATCGTGCTGAGGAGCAACTAATCGGTTACGCTTTTTTGATTTTATGTTTAGAAAGGTCAAAAATTCTTGCTCACTTTCCCACGTTGATGGAAATGTTAACAACTGTGAAACAGCACGAGAGGCCAGTGTAGGGTACGATGCAGCAAAGTCAAGCCAGAAGTTAATAGCGGGAGGATCTCTATGTCTTATTTTTGCCTCATTATCCTCTTGCAAATCTATTAATTCTTCTTGCTCACCGGTTTCAACAGCCAAGTCGGGTGGATTAACTGAAAAGGGATTTGTTATGTATTCATAACTGACCGCTTCTGGAAAGTACTGTTCCAATTCCTCTTTGAGTGATGCAAGATGACTAGCGATTTCTTCAGAAATAGAACACTTCATCTTTAAAGATGACAAACATTTGAACATCCCAAGTTGATTGTTTTCTGTGTTCCTTTTCCACAAATCTAATTTTCGAATGAAAGCACCTAGCTTTGAAACAAAATCTACGATTGTCACATTTCGTTCTTGAAGCGACAGATTTACGATATTAAAAGCTTCAAAAATGTTGGAAAGGTATGCTAATCTTTGAACAAATTCATCGTTTTCAAGATCCTTGGAATACGGGTGAGCCAACTCTTTAAAAAGCAATAGCATCTCATTCTTCATTTCGAACGGACGTTTAGTAGCATTCCCGCGAGAAAGCCAACGGACTTCGGTGTGATAAAGAAGACTGGTATGTTCCGAGCCTAAGTCTTCACACAGCTGCTTAAAAAACCGGGTATTTAAGGTTGATGCCTTACCAAAATTTATGATTTTCACTACTTGTTTTAAACAAGCTAACAACTGCGCAGGCAGCACTTTAGTGCATAGGGCGAACCTATGAATAAAACAGTGAAAAGACGTGACATTCGGCGAAACAGCTTTAACATAAGACTGACACCCAGACCTACAACCAAGCATTAAGGGAGCTCCATCTGCAGTACACCCAACAAGATTTTTCTAGTCTAGTCAATTCTTAAAAAAACTATCCAAGATATCAAAGATATCTTTCCCTTTTTATAGTTGTAGAAACTTCATGATTCAGTAGTAATTCAGTTTTCATTATATTTGTCTGAGCATAACGGACATAAACAAGTAATTGACAATAATTAGTAATATCTGTTGATTCGTCCAATTCTATTGCAAATTCAAACTTTGATTCCTTTATCTCTGCTAGTATTTGGTCGGCGATATCATCTAGCATTTTCTCAATTCGACACTTGATCGTATTATCCGAATAGGAAAAAGCATTTAACTTTGCGATTGCTTGCTCTCCGAAAACTCGCTTCACTAAAATTTTAGCTCCAGGCAGAATAAGAGACTCTGCAATAGTATGAGGTTGTTTCTGTTCGGCCACTAAAAGAGCA
This sequence comes from Trididemnum clinides, assembly GCA_963675345.1. Lineage (NCBI taxonomy): Eukaryota > Metazoa > Chordata > Ascidiacea > Aplousobranchia > Didemnidae > Trididemnum > Trididemnum clinides. The sequence goes on along the minus strand of OY776284.1, from coordinate 3,884,164 downwards.
ATCTCATAAGAAGCCGCAACTACATCTTTACTTTTCTACTGCATTTGGCCCGTTTTATCCATACGTTGACGCTTAACGTTGTCAGCCAATCGCTGAAAGTAGCTCTTGTTTGCGTTCATTTTATTTGGGTGATTTCTTTCCAAATGGCGCTTTAGCAAACTAGGCTTCATAGTCGCATTACAAAGCGTTTTTAGGCAAACCACACACTGTGGTAGAATATCCGCGTTGTGTTCAACTGAAGTAAAGCCATACTTAATATCTTTTGGATCATAATTTCGCTCGGACATGACTGAAGTGGCCAAGTTTAACTTTGCGTATGCTATTCTTTAGGTTTGCCAAAATTACTAAACAAATTTTTGCGATAACTTGCTGCACGTGCTACAATACTCACTGCTCACTGTGATTCAAAAGTTTCTTGATGTGACCAAACGCAAGAACGTTCTTTATTACGTCATAGATCTCATTTACCGATGATTTAAGACTGCAAGTAGCAGATTACGCAATTAACACTTTAGCTGCCGCAATACCAGATATCGGGTTTCGGGCAATTAATTAAATAGTGTGCGCGGCAGTACACTCGGAAAGCGCTAATTATCACCTGCAGCAGCGAAAGTGTTAAACTATGCTGTACTAGTTGGAATAGAATATTACAAACTGAAAATAAAAAATCAACCTTCAAAAAAATAATCAACTCGCGTACCACCTGATAGACCTTCGCGTACCACTAGTGGTACGCGTACCACCGGTCGGGAATTACTGTTCTACACAAATCTTGTTGGTGGTACAAAATTTTTATATAGTTTTGAAAAAAGTTGTTTGAGCCATAGGCTTTTCGTGACGCTCTTATCAGTTGTGGTATCACGTCAAAAGGAAAGATCTAGAGTGAGTATTGCTTTTTTGTGTTGTATTGTCCATATTTATCCTTCATTCACAAGAAAGCGAATTGTATCGATATATTTTTGACTAGATGTCCGCAATCGCTTGGGAGTTGCCAATTTCGAGGTGTCTGGGTCACCTGTCTTTCACATAAAGGCGGAAGTGTCCCGTTAAGTGCCTTGACAACGACACAACAAGAAAACTTGCTGGCTTTTTCTCTACAACATCTTTTAAATGCAGAGCGCCAAGCAGGGAAGCTGTGAATATTATTTTTAAAGATCTTTTGGTATGACTCAACAAGGGAAATAAATCCCAGGCGTACCGACTGCGAAGTGAACGCTCCAAGTTTTGTGTGAATAATTTGGACGTTAGGCAATCAAGAAATGCCAATGTAGCGCTAGTATTGTGAAGCGAGCCAAAGAAAGATTTTGCAAAAGCGAAATGCTACAGAAAGTGCAGCAAGAGGCCAGATAGGAATGCCGCAATTATCGAAAGAGTTTGAGAGTGTAAACAAACTTTTTCTGTTTGCGTAAAACCGAGCGCCGGGTCCTGATATAAGTAGCCTCTAAGAGATTAAGGTGGAAAGAACTGCGTGCTGCGGCGAGGATTGAAAACCGCTTATCATCATAGTTTAATGCACATTGATCATTATCTAAAAGATGCTGACCAATGGCAGAGTCACAATCCGATTTGGTGTTGTTTCGTTTGCATGATCTGTGTGGTTGAGATCGATGTAGACGGATCAATTGCTGTTTTAACCATTGCGGAACATGTTGCTTGATGCAATCCTATAGTGGTTGAGACGTTCGCCCTACGTACCGACTGTCACCATGGCACTTATATTCATACATTACAAAACTTTTCTGAATGGTAGGTAGAACATCCTTGCAGGCCACAGGTAGCATCTGCTTAGATGTAAAGACCAAGCGGGTGCTGACAGTCGATGTCAAGATTTTGCATTAGGGTCAATGTCAAGATTTTGCATGGTCTTAGAAAATGTAAACAAAGCTGAAGTGCAATATGATTGGTCACATTTTCGTCACATTGCATTTTAGATTCGTTTACGTTTGTTAGGACCATACAAAATCTTGACATCGACCCTAATGTCTTCATGTGTTCTTTTGATGTGTTCAGCTTGTTCACCACCGTTCCCCTTGATAAAACCATCAAAATCTATTCAGAAACACTTTATGACAATTCTAATTTACAACCACTCATTTCAAAAGACGTGTTTGTTGATTTGATGAAGAGCGGTACATCCTCGATTGAGTTCAGCTTCAACAACACTATGTACAAGCAAACAGACGGAGTAGCCATGAAATCACCACTTGGATCGCCCACTTTCACCGGCCAGTATTTACGCTGGGAGTCCTTTAATCCTCTCAAACGTAAATAAGTCTAATATCTACGTCAGTTCATCGAGCCCTAATGGTTTGCACCAAGCGTAGATTTAATGGAGAAATAGAACGGATCAAGAAAATATTACTGGACAATGGCTATTCTTAAAACGTCATCAACGCTCAGATTGCCAAGAAGATCGCTCAGTTCTCCACCCTCATGCAATTTGTCCCAGAAAAGTGCCCGGTGTACTTGAGAGTCCCTAGGATAGGTAAGTTTTCCACAAACTTGGAAAAAGAAGTCAAAACCGTCGAGAAAGCTGCTATGGTTTCGTCAGCACCCGCTTGGTCTTTACGTTTAAGCAGATGCTGCTTGTGGCCCACAAGGATGTTTTACCTATCACTTAAAAAAGTTTTGTTATATAAGAATATAAGTGCCACTGTGATAGTCGGTACGTAGGACGGACATCTCAACGACTATGATTACAAGCTATGATCATTAAACTATGATTATAAGCGGTTTTCAATCCTCGCCGCAGAACGCAGCTCTTTCCGTTTTAATATCAGAGGCTGCTTATATCAAGACCAAGCGCCCGATTTTATGCAGACAGAAAGATAATTGCAGCATTCTTATTTGGCCTCTTGCTGCACTTTCTGAAGCAATTCGCTTTTGCAAAATCTTTCTTCGGCTCGCTTTACAATACTAGCGCTACATTGGCTTTTCTTGATTGCCTAACGTCCAAATTATTCACATAAAACACTTATTCACTCTACAGTGTAGATCTTCCCTTTTGACACGATACAGCCATTGATGAGTGCATCACAAAAAGCTTATGGCTCAAACAGCCTTTTCCAAAGCGATATTAAAATTAGTTCTTTCAAAGCCCCTTTAGTCACGAATTAAATTGAAGAAAAAATTTTTTGTCAGAAAAGTGACTATAGACGTAAAATCAGCTCCTAATATTAGCACCAAAATTCCGTTAACATGCATGATATAGTGTGAAATCCTACTTTTGCAGATGTGATACATAATAATCAAATGCTTGTAAAACATCTATGGTAACGGCAACCACAACATTTTGTTGTGTATCATATATGATACAAAATAAACGAAAAACATAAAGCAGTTTTACTAGTAGGTAATGTAAAATTGATAAAGTTTGTGTGAAGCTAATGCAAGCGATAAAATAAAAGAACAGTAAAAATCTCAATTGTGTGCGTTGCGCTCGTCATTTGTAACTTTTGGTTGGTTTACTCCTCCTTTTCCTAGAAATAACGGTACGGCGCAAACGGCAATCAAAGTTTATGCAGTCAACCTAATTTAATTAGGCTAGAGTAACATTGCAACCCGTTTCGAGCCAACCATAAACGCATATTACTGACTGGTAACCCCACCACTATCAACTTGGACTGCCATTGGTGGGTACCCTAAAGTCGTCTCTTACGACATCCTGGGTGAGTAGTATCACAATTCTAACTCGATGAAGCACGGGTTTCATTTGTGACTTCGTGCCATACGCCATCCCACTACTTGTCACCTGATTGCCTGCTATGGAACCATATGCCGATTCTTTAAGAGACACAAACTTTTTCATCTTATCCCAGTTTGAAATTCAACTTTCCAGTTTGTCTGGTTGCCATGAGTTTTTGACAAACTGTTTAAAAACCTCAAAAAAGGCCTGCAAATTACAGAAAATTATAAAGACAAAAATTTTTTTCCAGCTCTTCTTACTTTTGACCACTACAGTGGACCCAGTATTAGGTCCCACAAGTGTGACGGTCTAAGTTATGCTTTATTAAAAGCCTCTAGCTTCTTATTGGTAACCAACTGCACTGAAGAGACCTGATAGGTCGAAACAGTGTCACTGTCTGCAGTTTCATAAGTGCATCGCTAGCCTCTTGCATTACTGTACAGGTATTCTTTTATTTCATGATTGACTTTGCTTCGTCGTTCTTCATTAAATTACTAACCATTCAAATAAATCTATTGCTCAAAGATACATTTTCAAAGCACCGGTTAATAAAACACTATTATAAGCGGTTTATCATTAACGGAAAGAAAATTAGTCGAGCAATTTGGTTTAGTAGTTGTTTGATTCTTGCTTTCCGCTCAAAATATGTTCATATGATCTCTCCGAGACAAATGTTTGTTTATTATACACGCATTAATTTAAAAAATCAAACACTCTCACTTACTGGACGAAACGGCAGAACCTTATCCCCAGGCTTTTTTACAAGATGATACATACCCAAGCATCAGTTATTGTACAGAACAAAAACTAGGGGGCATAATGTATCTGTTTTATAAGCCCAATCAGTCAATAACACAATTAGGTTTTATGGTGGCAAAAATGCTGAAAAAAGCAAATTACTGGCACTAGTTCCTATTCTAAGAAATGCTACTAATGAAAATATCACACCTGATTTTAAGTTGACATAACCTCGATGGATCATCCCATTTACTTGTTGCAGTTGTTCAGCCAATTGCAATGATCTCAAAGTTAAATAACTTACAATCAATTGTTGTTATCTTCCTCTTCTTTGTATGGGCAAGATCTTTCAGTTTTTGAAAAAGCATCTCAGATTATGAGGTTTTCATTAGCTCGTTTTGCTAGTGCTTAGTTTGACCGGGATTGGTCTCCGCTTGGTAGAATGCTTAGTTTTGCCACCTTTATGCCATATATCAATGGAGGCATCTCGTTAAACGAGCAAGCTTTCCGGCTTGTCCTCCACACTATTCATTTTGTGCTGAGCGTTAAGCAAGAAAGCTGTGAATGCCGTTTTTTCAGCCTTTTGCTATCAATCGACTTGGGAGATGGAACCCAAGTCTACCAAACGTAAAGCGGAGGCTTTAACCACTACGCTACCGCGATAGTACCGGTGATACTGCTCCCCTTCAATATTCAAAAGCTATCTGCATTCTTGCCAAAGGGAAGTGGAAGCCAGCAATTGGAAAAAAACTTTCAGTGGTTTTTCCTTTACCATAACCTTCAAACGTGTTGGCGATGTTTCACAGATTTTTAAATAGACTAGTCAATTTTCTAAACTCTACAGTTTCTGCTAGTCCTATGGTTCATGTTAGTTGCAAAAATGCATAGCTTTTATTTGATTTGTTGCATTAATACCAGGGATAGCTTCAAAGATACAAATTAGAGCAACTTCATAGACTCTACGTTATAATCCAAGCAGTTTTATGTTGACCACTCCTTTTTTTTGACATTTTCCACCCATTTTATGACTACTTTTTTGTTGACAAATTAGCTAAATTAAATTGTTGAGCTCTATTAATCTTCAGCTTGCAGCCGATATTTCTTAGCGTATGTCAAGCTGCCAAAAACCTATAAATTTGAACTAAAGTAAGATGCTTAATTTTCTATCTATTATTTTATTTATGACAATTAAAGACAAAATAAATGCAGATTATTTTTACCGCCAAAAATTTACGCACGATTTGGAATTATCATTGCGTAATTACCTAAAGCAGCAAAGAGATAAAAAGTACAGGTTTACTATATGAAGGTTTAGTCATTACAAAAATGCAATCTGCTCCAACTCCTTGCAGCGGCATTGCAAAAATGGATGCCTTTGTTTATAAAGCACCCTCGTATTAGCTTTGACTTTATTTGCAATTTATAGCAGCACTTCACGAAACGGGCTAAACAGTAGAGCTAACTTCAGTATCTTTGCCACGTATCGCAGCAACGCTGAGTATTGCAAATGGCATCCAGGATGCCAACACTCTCTGGTAGGCAACCACTGCATAAATGTATGTTTGCATACATTATGTGTATTGGAGTATATTCTGTTTAATAACTTTGCTTTTCGTCTTTTTTAATCTTGCTTCCCCAATTAATATTTTGTGAAAACATAAGTTGATGTCTTAACCTCAACGTTATTTCAATGATATTTATTTATTCTTGGCTTCCTTTTAAATCTCTGTAATTACTATAAATACAATACCGAAAATCACACATTTTAAAAAATTTTTGACGCCAACTTTGTTTTGTGCTGTAGTAGTTATTTGTATTAAAGCTTGGGTCACACATATTTTGAGTTAGAAGTTGAAACTCACCTTTTCCTGTCGAGGTGCTGATGCTCGTCTGGGCTTGAACTTCATTAGGATTAGCTGAAATGCAATAGCAAGTGTGTAGCCAACGCCCCTAATATGTAACAATGTTTTACTCTTACAAAATAGTAGCACGGTTTTTCAAAAAACACATCTGATGTCAGGAAAACGCTATTGCTTAAAGCGTTAATGTAGTTTTCGTGGACCTGTTAACTTTTTTCATAAAGCCCTTTTTAGAAGCAGTCTTGATTATCTCAGCATGTGTTATACATCGCATCGAGATGGTATCTCGCGTTATCAACTTCTATCTTTATAATTGTGAGCTCCAACAATTAATAAAAAAACAAGCAGTGATATAGAAGCACAAAGCTAGGTGTACAAATTTTGAGTTAGATATCATGAAGTTAATACATTATATAGGAAAAGCACGAATTTAGGTAAGAGAAGACTCAGCAATAAAACAATTAACATTCTACAAAGGGTATTTGAGGAAAATTTTAGGTCTGTTGATATCTAGTATAAGAAACCCAGATACTTTGCAGGCTGAAGATGGTCAGTACAATCGAGCATCGACTTGTAAGCACATGGTTGGTGAGTTCAAACATCATGTAGGAGCCGATTAAAGACAAAGTCGCTTATCAAATTTTGATTAAATGATGTTTCATCAAATTACTCTTTAATCACGTAAACCATAAGTAAATTATTGCAAAAATTGTATTACGGGAGGAATTACAATTGGAATTAAGATGGCTGTGAATTATCCAAATTTCTACGCAAAGAAGTAACATGGAGGTCACCTGAATGGTAATGATAATGGGTTTGGGGCTCCAATTGTCGTTGATCAACGACAGAAGGACCTAGACACAGCAATAAAATTAGTTTCTCTTTAGTCTAGGATTTATTTCCATTGCATTACTGATTTTTGGCGCACTATTTCTCGGAACTTTTTTGATAAGAAAGTTCTAAGTTTTAATGTTTCCAACGTCAATTTTCGCTTCAAATTGAAAATTCCCCGATTTAATGTGCAAATTGAGAAATTTCTAGTGACACACTTGCTAAAATTTATCCGCTAAAACCTCACGTTGGTTAATCTCGTGTAAACAAATGGTAAACAAGTGAAACTTTAAAATCGCATGCGGCATTTCAAAAAGTTAGTACAGTCTTTTAAGCACTTGCTTGCTTACAATTATGTGTTTTATTTTTCTGCGTATAAGCTCATGCTCTATTTGAAAGCATTACGTCAGACCAATAATAATCTAATATATAAAGCGCAATTTTATTTATGTGTCTGTGGGTTTTAACTCCTCTGAAACTGCTACTGGTACAAGCATTAAACTTGCCACAATTGATTACCACCGCGGAGGAGTGTCATAAAGGGGTTCGTGCCGTTCTGACGAAGCCATAATCCAAAATATAACTTATATTTTGTAAATGCAAGCGCAAGTCATACAAGCCGAATGTCAACTGATAGATGCTAAACTGAGAACCGAACAATGCTGGCAAGAAATTTTGGCTAGAATCAGTTTTAGGGATAGCTCCCGGATCAGCTACAAAATTAGACTTTTCAGCAGAAAGTGCTGCTCAGGCACGGAACCCGATGTGTCTGCCATTTTTGGATGCAGCAAGAAGGTAGATAATCAAGTTACAGACTCTAAAATTGGGGAGACTGATGTTGGTCCCAGGGCCGCTGATGGCGCATGGTACACGCTTGACCCCTTGCGTGTGATTGCCAGTGGGGGAAAGCGTTGTCTAAATCCTGGAGCTCTAAAGCAATTTTGAATCATATTTCTAATCCAGCTGCTCAACCAGGAAACTGTTTACTGTCTTCTGCTGCAACTAACCTTTTACGAAGGAGCACTTCCGAGTTCTTGGACGAGATGGTTGGTCGGCTAGTGGAGCTGGTAAGGGTTCGGGGCCACCCCGAGCGAAGATACCACCAGGACTTGAGTCTGGCTTCACTCAAAGTTCAAGGCCGAGCAATGTATTACCGCAACGTAGGGCTGATTGTCATGTGTCTGAACGTGTGCACGATGTAAATGACTTTGTCGTGAGTCGTTACCCGCAGCGTGGTGAAATCAGAAAGTGCGTTTTAAGCCAATGTCTACCTGCTGAGGAGAACTACCAAAACACGGGAGAATTACAAGACGGCTATCAAAACGAATTGGCTAGGGATGCTTGCCATGGCACGAATATTGGTTACTCGCCTTCATCTGATAATTCAAGTGCAAAGCAGCAAAACTGCTTTTTTGAGTATCAAAAATGAAATACTTTTATGGATAAAGCAGCTATCATGGCGCCAACATGCCTTTTATATTGATTAATGCTTTAATGGATAGTTGTTCCTTTGAGGGCGCTTGCCTCACCCTGCTGCAAGCAGGTTGTGCTAGAACAGCTGCACAAACGATCGCTAATTTGACATCTGACACTCCTGGCTTATCGGTAAAAGACAGAATAGAAATGTCTTTAGAAAGGTTGTCACAGCGATTTGGTGTCCAAGGCGGGTATACTCGGAGCCTGAAATTAGGAAGTATCGCTATGGTAATAAATCGGTCTCTTTGCCTGCGAATATTATGAAAGAATTTAAAGATCAATTAGATTAATAAAACTAATGTATGCCAGAGGGTATAACCAGCGTGACAAACAGTGTTGGCGAACCTTGTCCCCAGCGCCCACTTAGTGGGCGCTTGTGCAAATTTTGTGGGCAACAAAAAAATTTTAAAAGTAGGTGGGCGGTAAGTTATTACTACCGGGCATTCTTAACAAAAAAATCAAACTTGCAGTTATAACTTGGCAAATTCATTGATTAAATTGGTTGTATTTCATAATTTCCGAAACTAAGGAAGTCAAAATGAGCGATAATAAGTTAGACTTGAACAAACAGAAACAAAAATAATGCATTTGATTACCCACCTCAGGCTAACCCCGGGTAAGCGCTTATTTTTTCTAATTAGGTTATTCTACTTGGCGCGAAATTGTTCGTTTATTTTGCTGTATTGCGCATGTCTTTCATTGTTTAAGGCGCATACGCAAATAACGGCACGGAAAATAATCAAACGCGCTAATTATATGACAGGCAAATTTGCTGTATGGTCGATAAGACGTTTCAACTTTGGCACTTTTTAAAATAAAGTTAAGTTTTATCAAATGGCTACAAAAAGTAAACAAGATAATGATAGTGATGCCCAGAAACGTACTCAAAAAGTTTCTGAGAGGGTTCAAAGCTTCGTCATATTCGTATGACGTCACAAATCAACTTTATGGTGAGTGCTGAAGGCATTTTTCATTTTTAGGGTCTGACGGGGGCCATGGCGCAGTGACCTCCCCCTCTCTACGCTAGTGGCGATGCCAGTCAACAAAGAGAGAAAAGCATCACTTAAGTAAGTATAATGTAACATATTTAAAGTATGGATTAGTACCATATACCACTGACGGTTCTCGGCCGTTTTGTCTTTGTGTAACGTTGTGTTGTCAAATTATTCACAATTAAAAGAGCATTTGATAAAAAAAAACACCTAGACAAGGCCAATTGAACAATTTCATCAGTCAAAAAATGAAAGAAGATTTTGACAAGCGTAGGAATGTTTGCTCAAAAAGGAAATTATGACATTGACAATGGTCTCATTGCTTCGTACAAAGTGTCTCAGTTAATAGAAAAATGTGTTAAGGCACATACAAATGGTAAGCAGTTGATTTTACCTGCAGTGACAGAAATTATGTCAGCTGTATTTAAAATGGATTCTAATAAATCAAGATCGGTTCCTCTTAGCAATAACACCCTGTCTCGTCGCATTAATGAAATATGTGATGGTATTGAGGCTCAAGTGTGCCTAAAACATTAAGAAACAGAATTCAGTATACAGCTTGACGAATCCACTGTCCATGATAATCAAGCACTGCTACTAGCTTACGTTCGATTTTTAAAATACAAAAAAAATTGTGAAGAGACGTTTTTTTGTCATTCACTGGAAACATTGTGCCAAGGAGAAAATATCTTTTCAAATCTGAAAGGCTATTTAAAATCTAAAAGGCATACCAATTAAAAATATGATTTTCTGTGCCACAGCTAGAGCTCCAAGTATGATAGGTTGGTAGCTCGTATTAACCCTTAGATGCAGGAACCTATGAACACCCACCAATACAGAAACCGGGCCTGCGAGGCCCACCTGTTCTAAAGGAGTATGTTTTCATTCGCGGTTGTGTTTGTTGGTATATATTGGAGCATTCACACTCAAAGTACAGTATTGTAGAAGTATGTTTTATGTATTTTGGTTCCAGTGTATAACTTTATGTACAAAATCAGAAAGAAAATCAAATCCAAAACTCACTCTGGAGACATGTACGTACTAAAATAAGAAGACAGACAATTGTTACAAACGACATGACTATGTTCCTTACATACGTTTTTGTTACATTTCTTGCATACCATAGCACTTTTACGATCTTTTTTCGAAGGGCAATAGTGGCAACGTTTTCGCTTGGTTACAGGTGTCTCGCAAACAGTGCCTACATTTTCTTCTCTTCTGACCCCGCATCGTTCCATTGCCACAAGTACAGTTGACCGTAGGTTTGCAGTCACTCTCAGTCGCCTTCTCATTTGTGAAATTACCAATTCCTTTGCGAGATTTCGCAAAAACAATCTTCGCTTGTGGGTCTTTCCTACTTCAAATTCCGGATTCTGTGTTGAAAAGATGAGGAAAGCATTTAGCGCAGCAACATCCAGCAAATTGTACCACATCACTACTGGCCATCTTTTTGTCTGCCGCTTGCAACTATATGTGCGAATCATTTGGTCGAAGGTGTCCACTCCTGCTTTGGTACCATTGTAGTATTGTATTACCTCTTGCTTTTTCTTTGAACTGCCTTCATTAATAGCTTTGTCATGATGCATAGTACTCAGCATTATAACCGCCTTTCCTTTCTTTGGTACATAGCTTACCATAGTGGTGTTACCCTTGAAGCCAAACTCAGTGCTGTACCGTTCCCGACTTTTACTTGCTTTCATAATCGGGGGGGTATATCCGGTTTATTTTGTCGAAGGGTCCCAACTAATGCTAGGTTTTTGTTTAGCAGGGATTCAGCCAATTGCACGCTTGTGAAAAAGTTGTCTGCGGTTACGTTGCGACCACTGTGCTGCAAAGAGGAGCACAGTTCATGCACAATACTACTACCCACGTTTCTCTTCACTTCCTCACCTAGTTGTCTACCAGTATAAACACTTCCGTTGAAGCCATAGTTTGTTATCGAATCACATAACCAGAAGATTTTTATGCCGTATTTTCCTGGCTTGGTTGGAATATACTGAAGAAATCTACATCGTCCCTTGAAAGCCACCAGTTGCTCATCAATAGTAACACATTCGTGTGGACTGTACCATTTTTTGCAGTTTGAAATAAAAAGTTCCCAAATATATCTAAATGCTGCCATGTGGTCTGTCTGCAGGCGGAATTCTCTCGTTCTTTTGTCATCAAACCTCAAAAAGCGACGGATGTCTTCGAATCTTTCTACAGACATGGTTGCCTTGTACATAGGGTTTGAGAAGTCATTCCCAAACAACTCGCGTGTTGATACGTCCCACTGCTTTTCAGAGCCAGCAAGAAGTACAAACCCAAAATAAGCTAGAAGTTCTTCCTTAGATACATTGTTCCACCGCTTTCTTCTACTACTCGCCACTCTCCTTCCTTCCAAGTTTGTGCATTTACACACCTCATCCAGAATCTCTTCTGATAAAAACAGTTCTAATGCATTGGATGGAGAATTTGCTATCACAGTCCGTTTAGGGCCTGGCTGTTCATGCATAACATCATGCCTTGGGTTCCTACTTGGAGGAGGGGTATCCGATCTCCAATATGTGCCATTGCGACCAGTCCGATTAGCGATTTCTGTGTGCAGTTTATTGTCTTCATCAGAACTGTCATCGCTTGATTCCTCTGAACTCTCAGACGATGAAGGCAAATTGCTAGAGACTGGCTCAAAATCTTCATCCTCTGAACATTCTGATTCTTCGTCTACGCTCAAAACACCCTCTTCAATCATATCTTCTACTTTGTCAAGCGTTAGCTTATCACCTTTGCGCTTGGCCATCTTCACTAGAAACAAACCGCAATACTAACAAGCAAAAATTACTAACGATCTGACTTCAGTCAAACGTTTTTCTACGTTCACAACCTAAGCAAAGACCACGTGCTAATCTAAGTAAATGGCCACTAGAGGCAGTAGAGATTTTTTAGGCTGTGAAAAAAATAATAGAAGCAAGTAGCAAAAGAGACATACTCCGAAAAATATCTGCCTAATATTGTAAAACGATCGAGGCAAAGCAAAAAAAACTGGAAGTCCAAGCGAAAGTGGCACCCCAAAAATTTAGCATAGTCTAATGAAACGGGTGCCCCTCCCACCTCGAAGGTTTTTTTTTCTGGATCAATCCACGAAAGCAATCTAGCATAAGTTGCAGAAGAATACCCGGAACACCTCGGCCATATGTTAAGTAGGATCGACATAAATTTTTAAAAAATTCTTGCCGGGCCTCCCAGACCCATTCCTGCATCTAAGGGTTAAAGAAGAAGTACCAAACCTGTTTGCAATACACTGTGTTATTTACAGGCAGCATCTTTGTGCCAAAAACCTCGATGAGAGATTATCGGACATTCTTAGTTTGGTTGTACGTGTGATTAATAAAATAAAAGCTCGTGCATTGAATGCAAAGCTGTTTCGACAGTTGTATGACAAAAATGATGAAAAATTTGAAAGACTGCTTTTTGCATGCAGAGGTACGATGGTTTTCAAAAGAGTCATATCTCAAAAGACTTTTCACTTTGTATGACACAATTGTGTAGTTTTTACTTATTAATTGTGAAGAGGATTTGGCTAAAGATGTTGATTATATTAGAGGTGATGCTGCCTATTTATCAGACATATTTGAGAAAATGAACCAATTAAATCTGAAGGTACAATGACCAAATTTCAACTCAATTGAAGCTAAGCCAGTAGTATTGACATTTATTGAAAAGCTGGAGTTGTTCACACAAACCATACAGTAGGTTGAAGAGAATACAGTCAGTTTCCAAACATGCAGTCCACAGCATGAGCACAACACTTCAGTGACATTGACCATCAAGTTTATTGTTTACATTTAGACTCGCTAAGAAAAGACTTTGAATCCAGTTTTGAAGGTTTGCTAGAATTGGTCGTTCCAGAATGGCTTCCGTATCCATTTCTGTATGCAGCGGGAAAACAAGAGATAGATGTGCAAGAAAACTAAATTATATCCAAAATAATAAAGAGTTCAAAATAATTTTTTCAAAAAAAGGGGTTGGGCAGTTTTTGAATTGAAATTATCAAATGTTATATAAGCGGTATAAGGAAAACAAAGTGCTGCAATCCAAGTATTTAAAAAACATGAAAATTTGCAAATATTTTACAACCAAAGAGGGATGTGGCTGATAGTCATGAAGAAAAAATAAAATTTTATAGAAAAAATATCCAAACAAAATTTAATTTGTAAAATGGGCCAATTATTTTTCCTTTTCTCAGTCAAAATCAAATGAGAAAATAGCCCAGACAAAATACGCTAAACATAGATGTGATTGGATGAGCAAGGATAATGAGTTTAAACAATTTTCTTTAAGACGTTGCCATCTCATTTGTAATACTTAGACAAATTGCGTGCTTTTTGATTGAAATTTATTTCAAAAACTAGCTTTCACAAGCGTTATGACTTGGGCAAGTTTTTCAATAAAGTCAAGTTTTTCCATAAAGTATCGGCCTCACAATATTATCCACGTTCGATATTTGTCCCGTACATTGATGGTCTAAACAGTTCTCTTCGAGAACGTTTTAATGATAACCGTTCTTTTTTTTCGTTGCTCTCTATTTTACCTCCAAACAACCCGACCAACATCATTGACATTGAGAGCTTATATTCACTGGACAACCTCGTAAATGAAGTAAAACTATGGAGAAGTTCTCCCACCCCTCAAGTAAACCAGGAAAGTTTGCTCGAGCTTTTTCTGAGCGCCCAAGCGTATCCAAGTATGCGCAACGTCATCCAGATTATCTTGACACTCCCCGCAACAACCGTTGAGGCTGAACGGTCATTTCCATGTATGAGGTGGGTCAAAACTTGTTTACGTTCATCTATGACCTCGGATCGTATGTCTGATTTGTGCGTGCTTCACTGCCATTAAGAAAGAGTTGATGAGGATAAGATCAATCGAATATTGGCAACCATGGCTGGCGAAAAGCAAGGATGAATTGATTTCTGAGCGTGATGAACTGGAAGCAAAACTTATTCAACTTTGATTTGGACATTCTCGTATGTGGTGACCACTTACTGATCTAGTAACCAATACATATATACGCACTGTATCTTATCGCTTTCTAATTATCAAAAACAAATAAAATGGCGTACATGTTCATAAAATGACAGATGAGCGTGTCTGGCTCAACAACGTGCTGTGTGACGACTGTATTATAAAAAATTACCCCTAATTGGTCTTTTCAAAACAGGCGTTAAAATTTTTGCATATTTGACACCTCAACGTTATTTCAATGATATTTATTTATTCTCGGCTTCCTTTTAAATCTCTGTAATTACTATAAATACAATACCGAAAATCACACATTTTAAAAAATTTTTGACGCCAACTTTGTTTTGTGCTATAGTAGTTATTTATATTAAAGCTTGGGTCACACATATTTTGAGTTAGAAGTTGAAACTCACCTTTTCCTGTCGAGGTGCTGATGCTCGTCTGGGCTTGAACTTCATTAGGATTAGCTGAAATGCAATAGCAAGTGTGTAGCCAACGCCCCTAATATGTAACAATGTTTTACTCTTACAAAATAGTAGCACGGTTTTTCAAAAAACACATCTGATGTCAGGAAAACGCTATTGCTTAAAGCGTTAATGTAGTTTTCGTGGACCTGTTAACTTTTTTCATAAAGCCCTTTTTAGAAGCAGTCTTGATTATCTCAGCATGTGTTATACATCGCATCGAGATGGTGTCTCGCGTTATCAACTTCTATCTTTATAATTGTGAGCTCCAACAATTAATAAAAAAACAAGCAGTGATATAGAAGCACAAAGCTAGGTGTACAAATTTTGAGTTAGATATCATGAAGTTAATACATTATATAGGAAAAGCACGAATTTAGGTAAGAGAAGACTCAGCAATAAAACAATTAACATTCTACAAAGGGTATTTGAGGAAAATTTTAGGTCTGTTGATATCTAGTATAAGAAACCCAGATACTTTGCAGGCTGAAGATGGTCAGTACAATCGAGCATCGACTTGTAAGCACATGGTTGGTGAGTTCAAACATCATGTAGGAGCCGATTAAAGACAAAGTCGCTTATCAAATTTTGATTAAATGATGTTTCATCAAATTACTCTTTAATCACGTAAACCATAAGTAAATTATTGCAAAAATTGTATTACGGGAGGAATTACAATTGGAATTAAGATGGCTGTGAATTATCCAAATTTCTACGCAAAGAAGTAACATGGAGGTCACCTGAATGGTAATGATAATGGGTTTGGGGCTCCAATTGTCGTTGATCAACGACAGAAGGACCTAGACACAGCAATAAAATTAGTTTCTCTTTAGTCTAGGATTTATTTCCATTGCATTACTGATTTTTGGCGCACTATTTCTCGGAACTTTTTTGATAAGAAAGTTTTAAGTTTTAATGTTTCCAACGTCAATTTTCGCTTCAAATTGAAAATTCCCCAATTTAATGTGCAAATTGAGAAATTTCTAGTGACACACTTGCTAAAATTTATCCGCTAAAACCTCACGTTGGTTAATCTCGTGTAAACAAATGGTAAAAAAAGTGAAACTTTAAAATCGCATGCGGCATTTCAAAAAGTTAGTACAGTCTTTTAACCCCTTTAGACCAATAGGACTAATTAGTCCCATTCGGAATTTTTGCCTACTGCTTGGTGCATGTCCCTGTCAGATTATTTTAATGATTAAATATTTTCTTCTAACTAATTTGGCAACCCAGAAAATGCTTTTAAAGTTTTGAAAATGCTGAGTCATAAATTTTAAAGCTTAGTGAAGTTTGTGAAATTGATCTTCAATATTGTGTAAGTTTAAATATACCTAAATGTACGTAAAGCCTATTTTTGAACGTAAAGTAGTTGTTGTTAGGTGTGAAATGTATTTTAGTTACACTCTTAACCGTGGTTTAATAAATTGCATGTTTTATGCAATTTTCATACCGTTTTAGAAAGTGGGACTATTTAGTCCCATTCGGTTTTATATGTACTTTTCAATTACCACTATACAGTATTATATGCAGATGTCAAACAGTCAAATTAGATCAAGAGAATTCATTGTAAGCACTGATCAAGTAGTCCAGCTAACTACAGCTGATAATTCTGATTCATCTGATGGACATGATCCTGTTGATGAAGAAGACATTGTTTTTCTTGAAGAAGCTACTCCAGAAACAGGCTCTGAAAATGAGGTTTTGGTTACTATTGATGATGCTCGAGCAGACACACAAATTCCAATTGATTCTTCCCCATTAGACTATATATTTTCTTAGCAAAAAATAACTCTTGGCAGTAATGTTGTTGATATTCCTGTCTGTACTTTATCTGGTGCTGTCAATTTAAAATATGATCATGAGCCACAACCTGCAAATGTGTTTTTGGATGTGACAGATCTCAATACTTTATTGGAGTCCGTGATTGTGCAGAGTCAGTTGTACATGCAACAAAATGGAAACGTCTTCCAGATTGATTTGGAGGAGATGAAAGCATTCATTGGCATTACCTCATTTATGGGTTACCATGTTGTTCCATGCCTGCGGGATTACTGGAGTCAAGATCCTGGTCTCGGGATAAATGTGGTTGCTAATGTAATGCCTGGTGATCGCTTTTTTTGAGATACGAACAGCATTGCACTTTGTTGACAATGAACAGCCACATGATACAAAAGATAAAGTCTGGGAGATGAGACCTGTAATAAAAAGTTTAACAATTCTTTTTTACATGCTGAGAGCTCAACTGCCCAGCAGGCTATAAATGAGCATATGGTAAAATTTGAAGGACAGCATGCTACTTGTATGATGCAATACATGCACATGAAGCCTATCAAACGAGGATTCAAAATGTGGTGACGCAATGACTCTGCTACTGGATATCTTTTTCAGTTTGATGTGTATGGCGGTAAGCAGGAAAGCAATGTGGGAAGTTTGCGTGAAAATTTCATAATCCAGCTTTCAAGGTCATTGGTGGGTACAAATGTGAGGTTGTTCTTTGACAACTTTTTTACATCACCAGCCCTTGTACACAAGCTACAACAAGAAAAAATATTTTGCTGTGGGACTGTTCGCAAAACAGAAAAGGCATGCCGAAAGATTTAAAAAAAGACAAAGACATGGCAAGAGGAGAGATCAACCGAAGAAAATCTCAAGGCCTGCACCTTGTAAAATGGATGGACACTAAAGATGTTGTTCTGCTTTCCACTATAGATTCATGTGTGCCTACAATGAATGTAAAGCGACGGGTCAAAGGACAAAAAGAGTAAGTCACTGTACCATGTCCTATTATTGTAAAAGCGTACGTACAATCAGGGAATGAAAGGAACTGATGTTATGGACCAGTTAAAAGTAACATGAGATTGATCGAAAGTACCCCCGAAAATTCTATCTTTGCTTGTTTCTTGACCTTATTGACATTGGGTTTGTGAATGCTTTTATTGTGTATACAAAACTGAGAGAGGAAAACTTTCCATACAGCAGACGTTTGAAGACACTCAAGGACTTCAAACATGGTGTGGATATGCATTTGATAGGAAGCTTTTCACGTCGCAAACGACTAAAGAAATCTTTATCCTTGAGACTGCCGACGCAAAACTCTGGTGAGCATCAAGTAACCATAGTTTCAGTCAAAGAAAGAGGACGGTGCAAGCTTTGCACCAAACGCAAAATTGACTCTCGTACTTGCATTCGTTGCAACAGTTGCAACTTGTATCTGTGCCAAACAAGCAAGAAAGACCGCTTTGCAGAATGGCACAGTGGTGTCCAGCAGTGATTTGATTTTGTTATTTTTGTGGATGATTTTTGATATTTTTGTCACATTTATTCTTTACTTTTGTTAGATTTTTGTGTTGTTAGAAATACACCATTATGTAGCCGAAGCGAAAATACGCTGTAGTTTTATTTTGAAAATAAAGTAAACCCGTTCTCAAAGCTGGTTTTTCTTAACGTCATAATTGTGAAAAAACAATGCATGGGTGTGCCTAGATGCTGCTTATCATAGATGCTGATCTATTGACATCAAAGTAAAAACAAATATTTCAGTTTGCATAAAACGTCGTTGAAGTACAGTTAAGGCAAAATGACCACAATCATATAAGCGAAATAATTGACAACTGAAATGTAATTTTTTCATTCAGCAATGCTAGCTCCTAAGACGTTTAGCGCCAGCTGTAGATGACTAATGTGCAAATTTTTAGTACACTTTTTACACCTAGTAGCTTTTGGCGACCCGTGTTAATCGTTGAGCTGATGTCTTTTAGATAAAATAACAAAATTGAAAACAAAAGCTTGCAAATTTGAGTTTTGAAACATAAGACAATGGATTGCGTATTTTTTGCCCGAGAATTCTTGCATCAAAAGAGAAAAGATTCAGATTTTGATAAAAAGCGAAAAGTACACATGAGACCGGTTGGAACTAATTAGTCCCAATTTTTCCGACGCTTCTCCTACGATCGAGGATGCATAAAAATTATTTTTTTCTTTCTCAGCTGTTTTTGAGTTGTCAGAAGCTCAGTAAAATAAAAAAGTTTCATTAAATTTCGGCGAAGTAAAAGTACCGATCTGAAGGGGTTAAGCACTTGCTTACTTACAATTATGTGTTTTACTTTCCTGCGTATAAGCTCATGCTCTATTTGAAAGCATTACGTCAGGCCAATAATAATCTAACATATAAAGCGCAATTTTATTTATGTGTCTGTGTGTTTTAACTTCTCTGAAACTGCTAGTGGTACAAGCATTAAACTTGCCACAATTGATTACCACCCCGGAGGAGTGTCACAAAAAGGTTCGTGCCGTTCTGACGAAGCCATAATCCAAAATATAACTTATATTTGGTGTACCTGGCAGAGGACAACCGCCTTTTATTCAAACGAAATTAAGCTTCCGATTTACCACACTACAAAAACTTTCATTTGTTTGGGGTTTAAATGAGGTCGCAATTAACGCTTCATTGCACAATCTTTCTTTTGTGTTTTCTCAAAAAGTACTGATCGCAGAAACGCGATTAAATGCTCTATCTTTGTTTAAGCACTTTAAGCCTTCTAATCATGCTTCTCTTTTTGGCTTGCACGCTTAAAACTGGCTCTATGATATCATATTATGTCTTGTACGATTAACACAAATCTTTGTTGTTGTTATTCTTACCCGACCCCTTCCGAAGAATAGGAGCATGGCGGAAAACCATGGAACTCCCCAACGCCTGGACCAGAGGTCGTAGAAAGACAGAAAGTCGCCAAAGAGCGAGGAGCGCAGAGAGTTCTTAGCTGAGCAGTGCAGAATGAGATGAGAGGTGGCCTGGGACGGTTGTCTGGAGACGCTGCATGAAGGATACTCGATTCTACCACTCCTAGAGAGATAAGAGCTTAACAGTAGGATGTGTCCGTTGCAGTGTAGACGGGAGAGAACACAGCGAGCATGACGAGGGAGCACAAGTTCCTTGGTGGAAATCGAGGAAACCTGTGTGTAGAAGAGTATTGATGAGACAGTGCGCTTTCAGTTCAAGAAAAGACAAAAACGGATACGAGAAATAAGAGCAGGGAAAGACTACAAGGAATTGCAGAGGGCACGAGTAGTGCTCCCCGTCTGGCCAGCTCATCAGCCGAATTGTTTCCCATGAGAAACGAGTGTTCGGTGATCCATTGCAACCTGATAGAACAAAAGGAGGGAGAAGACAGTTCCTGTCAGATCTTCCTGAGATATTGAGTTACAAGGAAAGACGGAGGAGAAGATAGAGTGTCAAGAACAGAGCAAGAGTCAGATAGAAGGAGAAGAGTAGAGAAGTGTCAGGCTTGTTGGTGCTGCTGAGACAACTGGAGAGCTTGCAAAATGGCGCAGGCTTCAGCGGAAAGCCTTGAGCATACTGCACCTGTTGAAAAGGAAAGGGTGGTCTCAGTGCCAAGGAGTAAACAATTGGCAAATACGCCAGAGCCGCTTTTGCCAAAAAGAAAAGGAACAGAGCTTGGCGGAGATCCACTGAGAAGAAGGAGACCTCGCATTTGCTCGGATTGAGAGGAAGACACCAGTACTTAGATCAGCGCTTCAATCAAAACAGAGCTCCTTGTGTGGCCTACACCGCAGTAGGGACCGATGGCAAGTAGGACCAATTTACAAGATTGTCTGCACAAAAAGAGCAGCTGACGGAAGAAGGCAGAAAAGCAGGGAGATTATTGATGAAAAGAGAGAAAAGTACAGATCCAAAAACGGATCATTTCCGAACATCTCGACGGACTCGAAAAGAAAAACTTTTGTGATTTTGATAAACCACACCGGCGCGCCTATCAGAGAAAAAAGATTGAGTCCAACGGGAAAGCAAGAAAGGAGGTCAGCCGAAATAAGTTTATGGAAAAGGGTAGGGTGCCAAACGGTGGCGAAAGCTTTCGAGAAATCAATAGCAGGATCGTCAAAGTGCCTGGCTTGGGTTTGTTAAAACCATCCGAAATGGACTGAGAAAGGTACAGAATTTGATCTAGAGCAGACCGTCCAGGGCGGAAACCGGCCTGGCGAAGAGAGAATGGAATTAGACTTCAGAAAGAAGAGTAAACGGGATAGAATGATACGTTCAAAAAGCTTTGAATGATGCGTTCGAAAATCCATGCCAGAGCGAGGAAGGTGTTTTAGCATGAAATAGGCAAATTTGTCTGAGCCAGTGCCAAAGGACAAAAAGAGGTTAGAGGCAGCCACAAGAAATTCAGCGGGAGAGAAGGGGAGCAAAAGGACGAATGAGACTCCTCAGAGCACGTGGCTCGGCGGAGCTCGGAAAGGTAGCCTTTGATTGTGCTACACAGGGCATTTGACTGGGAAACAAAAAAGTGGAATCTGAGGAAATCGACAAATACCGAAGCCGACCCCGGCTGTGAAATAATTGGGTAAGTTAGAAGAAGAAGAATATAAGAAAGAAAAGCCAGCGACAAAACGAAGGAGAGAATACACAGACTTAACGACGTTGATCAATGTTGACTGATCTTAAGCAAAACGTAAATTAACGACGTTTTTCTCAGACCAGGTGAAAGGTGTCTAGCAGTAGAACAATGCTTACTGTGTTGTGAAAATGAAGTTTGTTCAATATCCTGTAGTACTTGATCTTGATTGCGTTGCATCTTTTAAAATCAAGGTTGAAGAAGTACTTTAAAGCCAAAAATTCTTCTAAGCACAATAGTTATTTACAAAAATTGCCAACTTAATGATTTACACTGACGTTCAATAAATTCTGGTTTAAAAAACAATTAATGTATTTTTGTCTCAAACTAAGTAGAGATGCTCCGATTTGAAAATATTGAGTCATATCACACGGTTTCAACTCATTTCTTGATATATCTTTATGATTATCACACATTGTGATATTTGCGTAAGAAGTATCCTTGAGAAAAGCTTGCCACAGTGTCTTGCGTGCCACAGAGAAGCTCTGCTTCATATCACTATTGCTGAATTATTGTCGCGCAACCGCATCATCGCAGATCAATTTAGTTGAAATTTTTACCGGACTTGATTAACATACACCTTACACGCGTACTCCAGTTAAAATTATACCATATAATAATCAAACGCATTTTCCAACGAACATAAATCCGGTTGCATACACTAATTGTGATGAGAACTTCGACTTCCGCACATGGGGATAGCCATGGGGATCACAAAAGCCATAGCCCCCCAGAATTTTTTAATTCAATTAATAATGAAAGAAATTTGGCAAAAGTAAGCAAATAGTTTCGTTTTAAAAGTTGATATTCAAAAAAAATGTCTTCATCTTTGGTGTGGGCAGAAAATAGTTATATCTTCTGAAGGTTGATCTCCAAAAAAAGTCATTTAACAAATTTCATATCTTGGCCTCCCAAAATTTGCTTCTGGCTATGCACTGTTTCGTCTGTTAGTAGTAAACTTTCAAATGAAAACTGCTGTTCCACCAACCATAATTCAGAACAATATAAGCTAGCCAAGTCTAGAATTTTATCTCTGCTATCTTGATACCAGTACACGACTGTCTCTAATTGAGTAGAAGTAGACGCAAATCTTCTCCATAACTTTTAGTGAACTTTGATTTCACCTCGTATTTGGCAGTTTCTAAATAAAATAGAAATTAGAAGGTTTGCAAACAAGTGGCTGCAAACATGAAATAGGCTGCCGTATAACAAAGTGACACCCAGGAAGCCAAAAGCCTCATTAATAAAGCAAAAATAACGAAGATTTTGTGGTCGGTGAGAAGGCAACCGGTTGCTAGGCATTGGCACTCAAACTGAGTGATGTTGGTTGTGCAGAGAAACGAGACTATACAACGATAAAGCTAAGAGAGAATTTCTTAAAAATCAATCAATCAATCAATCAATTTTATTTTATTTTTGTCCAAATCAGCATACATAGAAATAAATTACACAGCAGTGGACAAAAAAAGGAGACGATGGCAAAACGATATACGTTAATACATGCACATGAATAGAATTTAGATTAAATGTGAAGATAATGGCATGGCCATCGCACCTAAAATACAACGAAAGGGCCGTAAGAGGTAAAATGATCTTCCCTTAAAAAAATTTGAATAACTAATTGTGTCTTTATCATACAGTAGCTTTGGTCCATTCGAAATAGGCAGTGGATTTATTTTACTTTTTTGATTTTTTTGATAGCGTACTTATTGTTCCGCCAATCGCCATGTGGTTTTTCCAGCGATTTGACTTCATAAAATGTAATCGCTTGAGAATGTGATACAAAGACTTTATAAGCAATTTTTTACAAAATTTATTGATATTGTGATAAATTAAGTGATCTCATGTTGTTTTGTTAGGAGTTTAAGTAAATATAGCTTCAAACTGGACCCCTACAGCGAACCGAACAACTGGGGTCCCAGTTACCCCGGGCACTCCCCATTCATTTTTTCGCTATGCTGCCCCCTGAACGACCGCAGAAGGGCAGCACACAGCATCTTTAAAATCGGTCGCCTGTTCTCACTTTTTCTTCTCTCCTGCCTTACTCTTGCCCTCCTTCGTCTCCTCATTCTTCTTCTTCTCCTGATGAGCGGTAACGTTCATCCTAACCCTGGCCCCATCTTTCCTTGCTCTGTGTGCGCTGGAAATGTGGCCTGGCGGGGCAAGTCAGTGCAATGCTGCGCTTGCTCCAAATGGGTCCATCTAAGGTGCTCACAACTTTCTTTATCTAACTTCAGAGCTCTTGGCAGCTCTCACTCTTGGAGTTTCCCCCTGCCGTAACACTGTGACTCCCCCTCCTCGGACTCCTCCGGCACGTATACCTCTACTGTGGAATCCGGCCCCCCTCTGCTAATGCTGCACTCTTGCCCCACCCTCGTCTCCAAACTTCTTATCCCCCATCTGCCCATCTTATATCTCCTTCCCCTGCCCTTCCACCACCGTCCCTTGCTCCTGGCTATACTTCTGCACCTCCTGCCTCCTCTCCTCCCCCTGACTCTCTCAGGGTTCTTCAATGGAATGCTGGAGGTCTTCGAGCCAGGAGCACTGAACTACTTCACTTTCTTTCATCCCATCCTGTCGACCTTATCTGCATTCAGGAATCCAATCTTAACTCATCTTCCTCTTTCCGGATTCCTGGATTCTCTGTTCTGCGTTCTGATCGTACTCACTCCCGGTCTGGCATTCTCTCTTCTGATGCCTCGCATACCAGTGGCGGCGTTGTCATTTTCGTCAGACAGGGCCTATCTTGTTCTGAACTTTCTACCACCTCTCTTTCTTCGCTCGATCCCTACTCTGATTATGTAGGAGTCAACATCTCTCTAAACAAATCCTCCTCGGTGTCATTTCTCAATGTGTATGCCTCCCCTATTCGCTCCTCTCCAACGGATGGCAGAACCAATTCCTTCTCTCCTCAATTCTTCCCTCCTCCAGAAATCTCTTCATTCTGGGGGACTTCAATTGCCATCACCCGCTTTGGGACTCAAGAGGTACTTCCGACACCCGTGGGGAGGAAGTATTCGACTGGGTCATCTCCTCAGACCTCCTCCCCCTCAATGATCCTGACACACCAACCCTTCTCCATTGCTCCTCTGGCAGTCGCTCCTCTCCTGACATCTCCTTTGCTCCCTCTACTCTTGCTTTTTCTTGCTCCTGGGAGGTGCTTCAGAACCTGGGTTCTAACCACCTACCAATTCTTCTATCTGTCCCTCTCTCTCCGGTCTTTCACCCCAACGAGCGCCCCCCTTCCTTCAATTTTCAGAAAGCTCGCTGGGATGACTTTGCCTCCTACTTTGACTCTCACTGTCCTACTGCAGAGGAATACTCGTCTCTTTCTCTTTCCTCTGCAGCTGCTCTCTTTACCTCTCTGGCAATGAATGCGGCCAAATCTTCCATTCCTTTCGGCCGCATCAAACGCCCTCCTAAAGCCTGGTGGTCTGCTGAGGTGGAAGAAGCGGTTGGTGAAAGACGCAGGGCTTTCGCTACTGCTTACAGAAGTGATGAAGATCGCCAGGCTTACATCTCCGCCTCTCGACGTGCCTCGTCGGTTATTGCCAAGGCCAAGGCTGAGGCATGGCAGACGACCTGCACTTCTCTTTCACCTAAATCTAATCCTAAATCTGTGCACTCTCTTCTTCGCTCTATTGCTGGCTCTCCTTCCTCGTCTTCTTCCTCTCCTAACTTTCCTAACTGTTCTTCTCCCAGGGAATCGGCTTCGGCTTATGCAGCTTACCTGAGATCGCACTTTTCCGTGTCTCAGTCAAAGGCCCTGCGCAGCAGAGCCAGAGGCTACCTCACTGAGCTCCGCCGAGCTACGTGCTCTGTGGAGTCTCACTCGTCCTTTTGCTCTCCCTTCTCTCCCGCTGAATTTCTTGCGGCTGCCTCCAACCTCTCCTCATCCACTGCCACTGGCCCAGACAAAGTTGCCTATCCCATGCTAAAGCATCTTCCTCGCTCTGGCATGGATTTTCTTCTTTACATCTTCAATTTTTCTTGGTCTTCACATTCCTTTCCTTCCATCTGGAAGACATCTTCTATTATTCCCATACATAAGATGGGAAAACCTCTCGACTCTCCTGCTTCCTTCCGGCCTATCTCTCTCACCTCCTGCGTATCAAAGCTTTTTGAACGCATCATACTATCCCGTCTTCTCTTTTTTCTGGAATCTAATTCCATTCTTTCTCCCCGCCAGGCCGGTTTCCGTCCTGGACGGTCTACACTTGATCAAATTCTGTACCTTTCTCAGTCCATTTCGGATGGGTTTAACAAACCCAGGCCGGGCTCTCGGACGATGCTGTCTACTATCGATTTCTCTAAAGCTTTGGACTCTGTCTGGCATCCCGCCCTTTTCCACAAACTTATTTCGGCTGGCCTCCCTCCTTGCTTTGCTCGTTGGACTTAATCTTTTCTTTCTGACAGGCGCGCTTCTGTGGTTTTTCAAAATCACAAAAGCCGTTCTTTTCGAGTCCGTCGAGGTGTTCCGCAAGGATCCGTTCTTGGCCCTGTACTTTTCTCTCTCTTCATTAATGATCTTCCGGCTTCTCTGCCTTCTTCCGTCAGCTGCTCTCTTTACGCTGACGATCTGGCCATTTGGTCCTCCTCCCCCTCGGTCCCCACTGCGGTGGAGGCCACACAAGGAGCTCTGTTTCGATTGGAGCGCTGGTCTGAGTACTGGTGTCTTCCTCTCAATCCGAGCAAATGTGAGGCTTCCTTCTTTTCAGTGGATCCTCACCAGGCTAACCTCCAGCCCAACCTCCTCCTATTCGGCTCCCGCCTCCGTTTTAATCCCACTCCAACTTTTCTTGGGGTCACCTTCGACCGCACTCTTTCCTTTTCTAAGCATGTATCTTCGCTGAAGGCCAAATTTTTCCCACGTCTCAAGGCCTTACGCTGTATCTCTGCTTCCTCATGGGGCCCCTCTAAGGAGTCGCTCTCTGTTCTGTACAAATCTTTTCTTCGGTCCCTTCTCACTTACGCTTCACCCGAATGGTTTCCTTTCCTAAGCGCTACCAATATCACCAAATTGGAACGCCTTCACCGAGCGGCCAGTCGCGCCATCACCGGCTGCCTCTCGTCCTCCCCTATCCCTCTACTACTCACCGAGGCTTCTCTACCTCCCCTACGAGTCACTCTGACTCACTTCACTCTTTTTTCTTATGGGCGGGCTCTTCGTCTCCCAACCTCCTTTCCCATCTCAGGTTTGGCCAGACTAGGAGTGAAACCAAGACTCTGCAGATCGTCCTGGAGAGCTTTTGCGTCCACTCACCCGCTCATGCTTCCTTCTACTTGTTCTAGGGAGGCTCTTCTTGCTTGCCCTCCCTGTCCTCCTTGGAATCTGCCCTTATTCACGGTCGAGTCCACCCTTTCCTCTCCATGCTCTCGCTCTGATCCCCCTCACTCTCGCCAAGGTGTGGCTCTCGCCCACCTTGACTCTCTCCCCCCTCATGATCTGGTATCTGGACAGACGGCTCTGTTCCTTTTCCTTTTGGCAAGGGCGGCTCCGGCGTTCTTGCCAACTGCTCTCTCTGTGGCACTGAGGCCACTCTTTCCTTTTCGACAGGCCCAGTTTGTTCCAGTTTTTCCGCTGAAGCCTGCGCCATTCTGCACGCTCTTTGCTGGTCTCGGCAACACCATAAAGTCTGCCATTTTTCTTCTCTTCTTCTCCTGTCTGACTCTCGTTCTGTCTTCGCCACCCTGTCCTCTCCTCCACCTTTCCTGTTATCTCAAACTTTGTGGTAGATCTGGCAGGAACTGTCCTTCTTCTCCTCCTGTTCTATCAGGCTGCAATGGGTCCCCGGACACTCGTTTCTCCCGGGGAACGACACAGCTGATGAGCTTGCCAGACGGGGAGCGCTGCTTGCGCCCTCCGCAATCCCTTGTAGTCTCTCTCCTCTTATCTCTCGTATCCACTCTCGTCTTATCTCGGACTGGAGGCGTACTGTCTCTTCAAAGTATTTTGACACACAGGTTCCCTCAATTTCCACTGAGGAACTTGTGCTCCCTCGTCATGCTCGCTGTGTCCTCTCTCGTCTTCGCTGCAATGGACACAGCCTTCTTTTAGGTTCCTATCTCTCCAGGATTGGCAGAATCGAGAATTCTTCCTGCAGCGCCTGCGGACACTCGTCTCAGGACATTACTCATCTCATTCTGCACTGTCCAGCTACGGACTCTTTGCGCCGCTCACTCTTTGGCGACTCTTTGTCTCTTTATGACCTCTGGTCCAGACCCTGGAGAGTTGCCCGGCTTCTGGGGCTCCATGGTCTTCCGCCATACCCCCATCTCTCGGAAGGGGTCGGGTAAACAACAACAACAACCGAACAACTAGCCCCTACTGAGAAGTAGTAGACGGTTATAACCGGGCATTTTGTGGACTACTTCTAAAGCCTTTCCTTTGTTGCATTGTCTGTCTTTGATCTTTGCCCTGTGGTTAAATAAGAAAACATGTTTAACTCATATATATGATAGGTGCATCTGCTCATATACTGTATATATATGTACTGACCACGTGTATTTTCGCTATCCTTGTCAAAACGTAAACGTGGCAAAACGAGTAGTGAATTTGTTGTTTCAATCTGATTATGCTTCGGATTTCTGTTTAAAACTACGTGTTGGTTCCCCTGCTGGATTGTTATTAAGGATGTGTGGCAGCCTTGCGTGCGTCATAGTGTGTGACCGAGAGATCGGTTCTTCCAGGCTCGACTGGATCATCTGGGGAGGAGCATCAGTTACCCGGAGGTACCGCCGCTTCCACTGATGGAGGTAAATTTGAACATGATGTACGTTGTTAAAAAAGGTATCATTACTCGCATTGCAGAACTTGTTCAAGAGATCTCATTGTGTACCGATAGGCGAGAAGTTTTGTTGGGGTTTGCTCGAAAATTTCGGCGATGACGTGAGCAAATTTCATCAATTGTTAAGTGATAATAGAGACACTGCTGCGTCTGCTGGCGTGGAGAACAAGGTGGGGCTCCTCTTTGAAAGTTTGAGGCTAAAATGTCGAGACAGAATGAACCAAATGATAAACCAGCCCTATCCCGTGGTGCAGCCAGAGGATAACGCATCCAATGTAGGTACGGCCCTTTCTAGAAGTTCTGCTATCGCTTTGACTCAAATTGATTTGGAAATTCAGCAAGAGGAACTTCAAATCGAGGCTCAAAAGTTTAAGCGCAAATGCAAGCGCAACTCATGCAAGCCGAATGTCAACTGATAGATGCTAAACTGAGAACCGAACAATGCTGGCAAGAAATTTTGGCTAGAATCAGTTTTAGGGATAGCTCCCGGATCAGCTACAAAATTAGACTTTTCAGCAGAAAGTGCTGCTCAGGCACGGAACCCGATGTGTCTGCCATTTTTGGATGCAGCAAGAAGGTAGATAATCAAGTTACAGCCTCTAAAATTGGGGAGACTGATGTTGGTCCCAGGGCCGCTGATGGCGCATGGCACACGCTTGAGCCCTTGCGTGTGATTGCCAGTGGGGGAAAGCGTTGTCTAAATCCTGGAGCTCTAAAGCAATTTTGAATCATATTTCTAATCCAGCTGCTCAACCAGGAAACTGTTTACTGTCTTCTGCTGCAACTAACCTTTTACGAAGGAGCACTTCCGAGTTCTTGGACGAGATGGTTGATCGGCTAGTGGAGCTGGTAAGGGTTCGTTGGCTGTCTTGAACAAACAGCAAAAAGTTCTTTTTATGTTTGACTGATTCAGCAAGTCAAGTAATATTAGTTTTGTAAGCTCTTATTTCGGTCTTTATATTTTGTAAAATGCTTTTGTTTTATCACTAGGAATTTTCTGCAACTAACTTTCAAAAACTGTTACTGACAACCAAGAGGGCTGAAAGGCTTTGTTATATTTTGCCCAATTTTCCATTAAGGTTGTTGCAATTTGGTAGTAAGAGCATCATACAAGAACCCATAATGAGAGTGAAGATTATACATTATTACACTTATTATTATTAAGGTAACCATTTGCTCACTCAGATAGCACCAGACCGG
The DNA here is from genome assembly GCA_963675345.1 of Trididemnum clinides. Classification (NCBI taxonomy): domain Eukaryota; kingdom Metazoa; phylum Chordata; class Ascidiacea; order Aplousobranchia; family Didemnidae; genus Trididemnum; species Trididemnum clinides. The sequence goes on along the minus strand of OY776284.1, from coordinate 3,854,717 downwards.
TTTCGTCATTATTAGTGCTTTTTAGTGATGCGTATCCATCAGCAGCGAACAGAACTTAAAAATTGCCGACTTTCTAATTTGTGGAAACTACCACTAAACCATCTGCCTTATCGGACGCCATTGCTGCTGTTAAAGCTGATTTTGGTGATTAGCTTTGCTACTTACGGAGCGCATAAAATCCACTATGCTCTGTAACTCCACAACAGGATCTCATGACTAAGACTTCGCCTGACAAAACATATTATTACAAAATTCTCATTTTCATTACGATTCTTGCTTTCCTTGTGTAGTTACACAGCATAGTAGATTCTATGTGCTCCATAAGTAGCAAACCAAGAAACCTAATCACCACTTACAAAAAGCAGCTGTAGCATCAGCAATGTTGTCCAGGCAGGTGGTCCAGTGGTACTTACCAGAGAATAGAAGGTTAACATCAAGTAAGTTAATCGGTTCCCCGGTGGACGGATACCCATCACTGAAGAGTTGCCAATAATGGCAAAATTGGTCAGGTACTACCTGACATATCGTGTGTGACTACTTCATTATTACACAATCCTCACTCTCATTATGATTTCCACTTTCCGCCCTGCAATGTTCTTGTATAGTGAATGCTTACGTCTTGTTGGGCGAAGTCTTGGTCGTAAAGTGCCGCTGTGGAGTTATACAGCATAGTAGATTTTATGCGCTCCATAAGTAGCAAATCAACAAACCTAATCACTACCGACAAAAAGCAGCTATAGCATCAGCAATGGCGTACAGCTAGATGTTCTAGAACTTACCACAAAATAGAAGGTCAATATCTTGAAAGTTCGGTTCCATGCTGGTCGGATACGCATCACCAAAGAGCACCAGTAATGGCGAAACCGATCTGGTGCACCCTGGCTGTTCTTGTGTGACTGCTCAAACAAGATAATTACACTAGACGACATTTTGCAACTTTATTATTATTTTTTTAAACAATTAGATGAGTTTACCTAATTTGATTATGCTGATTCCGAATTTGCAATTAAAATTCACCAATCACGTTACACTTTTTTTGCAAAATTGAGTTTAAAGTTTACTTAAAAATGCTTTTAATAAGCCCAATAAGCACACAATTTTGTTCTTTTGCTCAATAAGTTTTTTTTCAAACTAAATTGTTTTTTTCTTCGTTGGTGTGAAGTATGAATTTTCTTCTCTTGGCTTTTCTTGCAACCTCACTACTCTTACAATCGCATTTCAGGCACCAACAGTAGTCCGCCATCATGGATACATCACATCATCATTGGTACCGGGTTTTCATGATTTAATGCCATGGTGAAAGTGCTCATCATGTTTTTTATTCATATCACTCAAGTTTTGTGGGAAATAGTCCACGTGTGCATGCAAAAAATGAGCTTTCAAACTCATGCGACATCCAAGTGCTTCAAAACAAGCCAACCTGTTTTCTACAATGTTTTGGTAGTCAGAATCTTTAGTGTTGCCAAGAAACTTTTTGGTAGTCAGAATTTTTAGTGTTGCCAAGAAACTTTGATACTACTTCTGCAAAGAAAAACCATGCTTTTTTTTCCACATTTGTCATGGTAGATAGAAATTGCAGGTCTTTGGTAAGTTTTCTAATTTGAAATCCAACAAATACACTCTCTTTAAGCTTCTCAGCATTTAAATTAGAGAACTTTTCTTGAATGTATTTAAAACATGCATTTTCTTAGTGAGAGCTTTCGCAAATTGTTTCATGAGCCCTAGTTTAATATGTGGTGTTAAAAGTATCACTTTGGATTTGGCAACAAGAGCAGGATGTAAAATATTTCTATAACCTGGTGCAAAGAACACTCTCAAAGGCCAGTCACGTTTATTCCAATGATTACTACCGTTCCTGCTGTCCCATTTGCACATAAAACAAGAGTATTTTGTAAGACCAGACTGTTGACCCAGTAGCATATTTAGAACTTGAAAATCAACACAGATTTTCCACGTGTGAGTGCCATATTGTGACTTCGGCAGAAAGATTTTCTTAGACTCTTTCATACAAGTCAAATGAGCTAAAGGAATAGAAATAAACTGATTTCTATTGCACAATAAAACAGCCTTTAGGCTTGATTTTAATTCATCAAAAAAGAGGCGCCAATCACTGGGGTTATAAACTGTTTCCAATTACTATATCACACTTTGAATATCCACACAATAGAGTAAAGACTGTTCCGTGGAAAAGAAGGAAATATATTCTCTCTCACAATGCTTGCACCAAACAAAAGTGGTATCAGTGCAAAGCATACGTTTTGCTTTCAATGTGGAGCCCACAATAAGAGCATAAGCTTTAGGCAAATTCAAATCTTTGACAAGGTCATTTAGCTCGACTTGATCAAATGACTTTGGTTGCTTATCATTATCATACTCGTACTCTGAACATTCTGTCAACTGGCTATCAGACAAAGACTCCTCACTGACAGAATTTTCAACTGCTTCCAAATCTCTTAGAGGCAATGAAATTGGTACACCTGACCCATAAGGAATCAGTCGTATGGCACAAGGCAAGTAAGGATATTAAATTCTATGCTTATTTTAACATGGAATCCAGCAACAACACATGAGCAAAAGTAATGTTTTTTGCCATGTCCATTGGAACCATTAAACTACTAAAGGCTTTTACTTTCCAATGCTTCACTGCCTCAATGACGACATACAGTTACAACAAACTTTGTGCGGGGCTCATGCTTTGTCTTGGTCCCGTAACTTACCAACCAAATTAGCATAATAGTCATTTTCAACAAATGGTGTGATATTCTGCCATTGAACAGATGGAACAAAGCTCCGCTTATGTAGCAAAATATATTTGGGCCATTGATGCAGCCTCTTCGCTTAGATGACATTTTGCTTTTTAAAACTCAAGCAACAGCCTTAACAAAACTAATTGCAAGGCTTGTTCAACGAAGACTAGTTCAGTCGTTTGAAAGTAAAAGTCTTCAGTGACGCCACAATGTAATAATTATGACATCACAATGAAGTGTAACAACTACGACAATAACAACAATGAAGCAACAATCAACAATAAGGGATGTTTCTTAGAACAGGATGTTATCACTATGTGTAATGCAATATATTTAAATTGCAGATTGTGAAAAATTCTGACGTGATAGAAAAATGGGACTTCAGAATCGTAATCAGCATATGCAAATTGTCTTAGAAGCAGCCATTTTAGCCAGAAAATAAAAATCATGTCGACCAGTGTTACCTACCGTGTGTGACTACTCAAACAAGATAATTACCTACAGTTGGTTGTTACAAATAGGCGGTTGGGCAAAAGTGCAAAATATCTAAGGTTAGTAGCAAATACCAATGGAAACTAATGACACGAATATTAATATGTTATTTAGGTTAACCAGATATCGACAAAAGTACCGTAACCTAAAATATGGGCCTATCGATCCCACCTTGTTCTGTGAATAAAAATTCTACTGTACAAACCTACAGCTGTAGATAATCTATTGCATCTATAAAATCTATAGGGACTATACTGATGCCATACCACATTGCCATGGCCATAAGTCTACTGCAGACCTATAAATTACTAGAGGCCTTTAAATTCTTATTGAAATAAATGGTAAACAAATTCATCAACTTCCACAAACAATTGTCGGTGCGTTTGCTTAATCGGTTGTACTAATGACCAAAACATGTTTGCCCAATTAGTGAGTGACGCCTCTTGTTTTCAAAGCTAGACCAAAAATGCGCAAGACGCGAATCTAAAAAATCGTACGCCTGAGTGAAATAAAACTAGCCCAATCTGCCGTTTTCCGCCCAATTCGGCAACACTGTGGCTACACTCGAAATCTGCTCAGATATTTAAACTTATTATCAATCAATCAGCCAATCCTCAAACGAGAGAAAATAAAATATTGAAGACCACGTATGAATGACAGATGCTGACAGGCCTGCTTCGATTTATTAGATATCTTTAGGTCACCTCCGTCAACGAGAATCGAGATCAGCAATCATGGCTTTCATTTCACAACATCTCGTAAGAGAAGATTACAAGCATGGTCATTTAAGTTATATCAACTACATGTTGAAGAGCACGTTGCGCGCGCAAAGTGAGCGATTGAAAGCTTGCATGTGCTCGATGACTTGATTTGGTGCAAAAAATGTTGGCTTAGTAACGATATTTTATTCATTTCCAAAAACATGTTGGTTTGTTTGTTAAGTACTTATTCAGGCAGCAAGTCAGTGGTTCCCGGCAGCCTTTCTTCACAAAAGTGCAAAGCCTCGGACAATGTATGGTCGGAATAATTGAGATTTTTCTTATTATTTTACCACCAAACAGCTAAAATTTATAGCTAGATTGCGAAATTAGAAATACACCTAATCTTTTATAATCCAATTTGGGTTTTGAAATTTTGTTGTTCATCCTACCATTACGCCCAATTCCCACAAAAGTTAGCTAAAACTCCAATTGAACATTAACCACTGACAAAGCTAATTCTTTTTCTAATAAGCAGTGGCTTACAATTACTTTAGGAACTTTGAAGCAAGCTCATTTTCAAACAACAAAATCTTAAATAAGTGTAATAAATTTTTAACAAGCGTTTCACAAAGTAACCCATGGGGGTTCACAAAAGGTTTCAGAAAAATACGCTGCATTTTAGTTTAATCTAGTGATTACGTGGTTTGAAACACCGATAATATTGCTTTGTTTGCTTCTTCCTACTGCAGTGTGAAGAAGATCCGTGTCTGTTTGCTATTTACCTCTGTGAAAACCTCCAGTGATAGGTCATATATACACTTTACGTAAAACATGTTTTTACCGGCATAAGGAAACAACCTTTCGACCAGCATGTTTACACGTTTTTCGCTTTTCATAATTATAGCTTGAATGGAAAAATTAAAAAAACATGGAAAGCCAAATAACATCGTTTTAAACTTTAGCAACTGATAACCTTGCTTTGACGTAGAATAGCAACTACACTGGCCAAGTAAACGTGGTCTTTTAGATTTATATGACACTAATTTAATACTTAAAAAGTTTACATATAACTTAGTCATGACTATTATCATTATTATTACTGTTATAGGGAGTGGTGCAAGAGAAGCTGATAAAATTTGTTACTACATTTGTTACTACAACGTTACTACATTTGTTATAAAATTTGTTACTACAACGTTCAATATGACGCCTGTCACGAATAAGGAAATTTGCCTTGTAAGAGTATTTTCCATATATGTGTATAGTGTTGTATTATTTTGTTCGCTCGGCCACTGATGAAAAAAAGATCTTTTCTCCTCGCAATTGGATTTGCTGTAGTACGCCATTATTACGTCATAATTGTTTATGACATAATAAAATTCCAGATTGGTCTAGTGAATCTAAGCTTCTTCGAAGAATTTCGTTGGCCAGATTACATACCTTTTATTACGTAACTTAGTAATGCTTTTTTCTTTTCTAGTGATTTTATTCTAGCGACTTCTGGATGTTTTTTTTGATTTATGCAGTGCTGTTCATAATTCAGAAGCCACCCTGCGAAATTTGTCAATATTCTTGTTCCAAGCCATATTTATTCATTTATATGAATTGTGTATCTACATGTTATATATTTTCGTGAAGGGTATGTTGCAGGTAATTTAATAAAAGCAATAATTTTTTTCTGAAATTTTTTTGAAAGCCAAGATGCATCTCACAATGTGACATCATACCGAAAACTGATTTTGTCATTAGTAACAAAACAGCATAACAATATTATTGTGAATAGCAATAAATGGATAACGATAATTTTTTATGGAAATAAAATACGTTAAAGTCATTTAACACTTAGTTTGTGATTTTTTTAGTTATTCCATCACGCTGCTCTATTTATGACGTCATAATTTATACCATATTTTGATTTTGCCAAAAAAATTTTTTTAAATGCATTCTGTTGTAAAACTGGGATATGTAACAGCCTTGTCAAATTATCATCACTCTTTATAAAGATTATGGAGCCCTAAAAAAGGGCCGTTTGAATTGAGAAGAATAGGTCATGTCTCTGGTCACATCATGATCACACCACGATTTGGTACCTGTGACGTCATAATAGGAGATTATTTTTTGTTATTTTAGGTAGGTTTGGCATTATATTTTAGTCAATTATTATGGACTTCAAACAGATTAGTGCAGAAACAAGAGGAGTTATCATTTTTCTTCAAAATGAAGGAAAATCACAGAGATTTATTGCAAATAAGACTGGTGTATCTCGAAAAGGAGTGCAAGGAGTGTTAAAGCGGTGGATGGAGACAGGAGATTCGAGATGTCAGCCTCGATCAGGAAGAAAGCAAAAGTCAGTAATCAGGTGTGATAGAACTCTGATTAGGATTTCATTGAGAAACAGAAAACTGACTTCAAAAGAGTTGTTAGGCTAGAAAGAAGCTGCTGTTGACAGAAAAGCAGAGAAAACATTGTTTAGAGTTGGCACGATCTTACGTTAAATGGCCTGTTGAGAAGTGGAGGAAAGTTCTCTTCAGCGATGAGTCAACATTTACCCCAAATAACCATGCTGGAAATAATTATGTGAGAAGAAGACCTGAGGAAGAGTACCGACCATATTGCATCTCACCGACCATCAAGCATCTGCAGTCGATAATGGTGTGGGGTTGCATGGCTGCAAGTGGTATTGGCAGGCTCAAACTAGTCTCCGGAATGATGAACGAAACAAAATACATTGATGTGCTGGAAAACCAAATGCTACCCAGTGCACGCTCTTTGTTTTCCGACGATGATTGGATATTCCAGGACAATAATGCACCTTGTCATCGTGCTAAGAAAGTGCAACATTGGTATGGAACCCAAAATGTTGAACGAATGGACTGGCCAGCCCAATCTCCTGATTTAAACCCAATTGAAAATTTGTGGAACCGAGTTAGCTGTATTGTCGGTAAAAACAAACCTAAGACTAGAAGAGAGTTTATCGAACAGGTTATTGCTGCTTGATTTCGAGTAATTACACCCGAAGAACTCAAAAAGCTTGTTGATTCATAGTAATGCAAGAGGCTAGCGATGCACATAGCAAAACTGCAGACTGCGACAACCGCCACTCATTCACGAGTGATACGGCTTCGCAGAGTACTGACAGACCATCCACCAAGTGGATCTAGTATAGATCCCGCAAGTGTGGCGGTCTAAGCTATGCTTTATTAAAAGCCTCTAGCTTCTTGTCGGTCACCAACTGCACTGAAGAGACCTGATAGGTCGAAACAGTGTCACTGTCTGCAGTTTTGCTTGTTGATTCACTTCCTCGCCGCTGCAAACTAGTCATCAATAACCATGGATGGCTAATAAAATATTAATCCAATTCCTCTCAATTCAAACGGCCCTTTTTTAGGGCTCCATAATCTTTATAAAGAGTGATAATAATTTGACAAGGCTGTTACATATCCCAGTTTTACAACAGAATGCATTTAAAAAAAATTTTTTGGCAAAATCAAAATATGGTATAAATTATGACGTCATAAATAGAGCAGCATGATGGAATCACTAAAAAAATCACAAACTAAGTGTTAAATGACTTTAACGTATTTTATTTCCATAAAAAATTATCGTTATCCATTTATTGCTATTCACAATAATATTGTTATGCTGTTTTGTTACTAATGACAAAATCAGTTTTCGGTATGATGTCACATTGTGAGATGCATCTTGGCTTTCAAAAAAATTTCAGAAAAAAATTATTGCTTTTATTAAATTACCTGCAACATACCCTTCACGAAAATATATAACATGTAGATACACAATTCATATAAATGAATAAATATGGCTTGGAACAAGAATATTGACAAATTTCGCAGGGTGGCTTCTGAATTATGAACAGCACTGTATATAAGGCGACGGGATTTTTTTTAGTAGTAGAAAGCAGAAAAGTGTTGTAGTGGGAAAAGAGAGATTGATTGACGGAGCAGGAAAGGGCTATTGTTTTTTGTGATAATTTATTGTGGATTCTGTGGACGGGGCGAGTATTGAATAATTATTGGTGGAATTAGTTTTGGCAGTTTCCAGATTGTGTGGAAAAGTGATTAATTCTGAGATCGTTGAGCGAAGAAGCTTGAAGTCGTGAAGTATTATTTCTGTGAATACATTTTTCTGTTCTTGACGTGGTTTAAAGTGTTTTTAGTGGAGGCCAATCTTTTCCAAGTTTTATTAAGTTGCAGCCAGACATAATTATCCGAGCGATATCATACGTCGCCTCAATTTTAATAATTAAGATTGAGATCGAACCGAAAGTTCTATATTATTATTAAAACGCGACAACGCCATACTACCTCCCTAAAGTTATATGGTTTTTGCATGTTAATGAGTTGAATGGTATCTTTGGTTGAGCTAAAAATCATTACAATCTATCATTAATTAAATGTCATTGTTACGTCAATAACCCTTTTGTAACATTCACTCCCGGACAGTGATCAATGGTGGCAAGTTTCATGTTTGCTTGCCTAGAAGCATTGGAGAAGTTAAAGTGTAGGTACAGAAAGAACTCTGCTTCGAATATTAAGATGTGTTCAGTTCTAGTGTACACAAATACTGGGTGTTTGTACCGTCATAAAACATGCTTGTACCGACATAAGAAAACAGCCTTTGGACCAGCACGCTTACACGTTTTTTTTTGCTTGCTAGGAAATTATAGCTATAGCTTGCAAGGAAAATTTTAAAAAGCCTAGAAAGCCAAATAACATCGTTTTAAAGTTTAGCAACTAATAACCTTGCTTCGACGTAAGACAGCAAGTACACTGGCCAATAAACGTCTTTGCTTAGATAATCTTAATCTAAATGTCGTAACAATTGTATCAGCTTCTCTTGCACCACTGCTTATAACAATAATGATACTGATAATTATTATTATAGGCAGTGGTGCAAGAAAAGCTGATACAATTTGTTACTTTTTGCTGACCCATTGTGTACTGCAATGTATTCAATTCATTGCCTTTTTCATTCAGCGACCAGTAGATTGATAATAGTGTATTACAACTGTTCCTAACTTTTCCCTAGCTTTCAAGTTAACCTAAAATCGTGACTTCCTTTTTTTATTTATTTTTTTATTTAGTTCAGTTTGTATAATAACTTTACAGACTTTATTTACTACGCTTCAGTGCTACGAATCATTACTTATCTTGTCGCAATTTTTACAATTTTACAATCCCAATGTCGAACTTTGAAGAAGTCGGTGCTAAAAGAAAGTCAGAGGTGTGGCAGCATTTTTTGTTTTGCAAAAGCACAGAAAAAGCAAAGTGTAAATTGTGTCAAACAATTTTAAAAGCTTCTGGGTCCAGCACAAAGGGACTTATAATTCACTTGAAGTCAAAGCATAAGATTGAGGTGAAGTCTTGCCTGGACATTGAGGATCGGCCAAAACCCAAAATCAGGAAAATTGATTCATTCTTGAAGTCAAAAAAACCCAGCCTGGAAGAAATACTGAGCCAGCTAACTGCCGTGGATGGACTCACATTCAATCAAATTGCCAGAAGTGAAAGACTGCATCAAGCATTTAAGGCTGATGGTTATGTCCTGCCCAAAACACACCAACATGTTCGTAATCTGGTGATCAAAAACTTTGAAAATGTCAAGAAGTTGGTCAAGGAAGAGCTTGATGAAATCAAATTGAACAATGGTCGTTTTTCTATCACGTTTGACGAGTCGACATCAGCAAGGAGTCGACGTTATGTGAACATAAACTGCCATTTTCAAGGAGGGTTTCATTCACTAGGATTGGTCCGCATTCATGGCAGCATGGACACAAAAAAAGCAATCAGGTTGGTTGAGGATCGACTAAATTGCTTTGGCCTTGACCTGAATACTGATATTGTTGCTATGATCACTGATGGTGCCAGTTTGATGGTGAAGTTTGGAAAAGAAACAAGTCCACTCCATGTGATATGCTATGCTCATGCGATCCATTTGGCCATTTGTGATATCTTGTACAAAAGACAACCAAGTGCAGCATTCAGTGATGACCTTGACTCTGACAGTGCCAGTGCTGAGGAGGAAGGAACAGATGATGAAAAACAGGCTGAAAAGGTTGACAAAGCTCCGACTTTGTCTCCGGACATTCAGTTCATAGTCAAGAAAGTTCGAAAAATTGTAAAAATATTCCGAAGATCTCCTGTGAAAAATGATGATGCTCTTCAGCCATTTATCCTGGAGACATTAGGCAAAGAAAAGAAGCTACAGCTGGATTGCAAGACAAGGTGGAACAGTTTGCTATCAATGCTAGAGAGGTTTTATGAACTTAGAAAAGAGATAAAAATGGCTTTAGTTCAGCTGGACATTCAGTTTGAATTGACTGAGGAGGACATGATGATTATTAAAGAGCTGTGTGATGCTTTGGCTCCTATCAAGGTTGCTGTAGAAGCACTCTCCAGTGAGGATGCAGACATTCTTTTGGCAGAAAAAGTAATTGCATTTACGTTGAAAAAGCTTTGTGAGCAAGGAACTAAAATTGGCCAGGAATTGAAAAGCAGATTTGAAGCTCGAATTAAGGAACGCCGCAATGCTGAACTTGTCCATCTTTTGAAATATTTGAAGAATGCTTCTTATCTTGATCAACCTCAAGATCAATTTGGACACAAAGTTAAACGTCCCAAAATTGCTGCTCTAGCCACCAATATCTTGCAAAGACTATTTCTTCATTATGATGGCAATGAAGACAACCCTGAAAACCTTAATGTTGATGGTGCCATGGTAGTACTTGACCAAGAAAAGCCAATGACTTTAGCTCAGGAGCTTCATGCTTTTGTAGAAGATGACGAAACAGAAGATACCAAAAACACTGACCTGAGCGCTCATGTGGTCCAAAAAGAGATGTTGTTGTACGAGACAAGCAAAAAAAGGCCTGAAAATCTTGAAAGGTTGTTTACTGCTCTTAAAACTATTAAGCCCACATCAGTTGAGGCCGAAAGGGCCTTTTCTGCCCTTGGCTATTTTGCTAACAAAATCAGGAGCCAAATGAATGATGCCACTCTAGATGCTCTTATATTTCAGCGTCAATATTACAAGAAATAAAGAGGTTTTTGTTCTTTCCATACTACTTTTTTTAATTATTTGCTCAATCCCGAATAATCCCGGGATTATAAGTCTAAAATACCGGGAAATCCCGATCCCGGGATTGTATAAACTGGTCTCAAATTTACAACCCTAGTAAATAACAACTGTAGTAAAAACTGGCCTTGCATAATTTCAACCTCTTCAATAAGTTCTTGTTTACTTCCCCTAAAATGTGATTTTACCTCCTCTAAAGAGGTCCGCTTTCCTGGTTGGAAACCACAGCTATAGAGTGTCACTTTTGATGTTTAACCACCTTATTAGCACTCTAGTTTTAGTGGATGCGATCTTCCGCCGTTACTTCAAATTACTGCACTTCTTGATAGCTTTTTTGAAGCTAAGATCGTTTGGCGCGCCGACAGACACCCTTCAAGTGCGTTTCTGCGTGGAATCGAAGTTCATTTGTGATGTCACAATCACATCAAGCTCATAAATTTGGTTTTCTTGAAATGCCGCAACCTCCAGTTGTGTATTTTCTCTATTATTTTGTTTTGATGTGCCGGCAAAGTGTACTGACCAGTGGTGATTTAGGGTGAGGCAAGTGAAGCAGGTGCCACAAGACCCCCTTTTGTGACCCCCACTGAAGAATAAGAGGCACTCCTTTTCCAAGCAATTCCAAAAATATGGTGTGATTTGTTTTATTTAGAAAAAAATTTGCTCAACGATAAGTTGACCACCAAAAACAAGGCCAATTCACCGATTTGAGAAGGCGAAAGCCCAATTTCATGCATCCCAGAAATGTGATCTCCAAAAATAAAAGATCTTTGCATATCTGTTTCCACTAGAACATTGCCCTCCGATTAGAACTTCTTCGAGGAATCTTAATTTAGAATTTTGGCGATGAATTCTTGCCACCCACTTCTAAAATCTTCAGTTCCCGCTGTACCTGCCTAATCTTAATCTAAATGAGCATTAAGAAATAAAGGAATAAAAACAAAAAAAATATGGCAAATATTAATACAATCAAAATGACTTCGCCATATTGCGTGTTTTGCTGCCAAATAGAAAGTAGTATCAATTGCACTCGTAAGCGAGATTTGTTTGGGGGGAAAAATAAAAATTTACAGGCAACTGCCCCTAGGCTTTCATAGCTACGTGTCTTGTAAAACCAGTGTGTAAAGCAACCTTATGCATCTAAAACTATCTAAATCAAAATTTAGTTCTTGCTGTATTTTGCTGTTACAATTTGATATATCAGTAAAATCGTTATTTTCTTGAAAAAACTTATTTTGTTACAAAAAATAATCTTTTTGTTTTTTCATTTTAAAAGTAAATAAGCCAAGGCTTTTAAAGTAGGAATTTAAAACACTTAGATGCAAATGTCACAAGCAGCAATTCTCCAGCCCTGCTCACACTGAAAATCCGCGAAATTTTCGAACGCGTAAATATTGTGGATCGGCTAATTAAAAGTCAGTTTACGCTTTTAAAAAGTGAGCCAAGTTTATTATTTCATTGCTTTTATCATTACGTAAACTCATACGTAACAAAATAAAGAAGCCAGCATGACCAGTTTGCTTTTTGAAAGTGTGAACTCTAACTTTATGGTTTGTTTCTAGAACCATATAGGGGAGACTGGGGACAATTGTAACAAAATTTACAAGTTGCGTTGTAACTCAAAATTTAATGAGATTAGCGTAAAGAAATAATTGCAAAAAAAATAAAACAACATCTTATCTGTATATTCCAAAACATTTTAAATCCATACAGTTGTTGGTTTGTGTATAATGGTTATCTAAACACCCTATGTCACGTGTTACATTTGGCCCCATGTAGCTGGTCAATTGTAACAAACCTTTGGGTCAGTTGTAACGCAATTGTCAATGTTGATATTTCACAGAAAATTAATAGATTTCAATCTAAATCTTTGTGAGAGTCACAGCTCTCACAAATAAGTATATCTTCTCTGGTTGTGCAGAGTTAATGTGCCCAGTGCCTGCAGATTAAGAACTGAACCCAATCATCACCAGACCGACTGTCACTGAAGTGTTCACAGCATACTAAGCATATCTTAAACTTTTCGTCCTCGTCAGATTTTTCCGCTTGTATTCTTGTATCCTTTCCTTTCTTTAGGACCATTTTTGCAATTTATAGTTTTGAACTGGCAGTTGACACTGGCTCTTTATTTGAGATCAATTTCTTACAAGCTTCTGTAGCTTTTCTTGAATTTTCACTATTTGCTTCTCTTTCCAATGCTGTTTTTACTAGTATATCAGTTACAATAGCACTCTTCTTTTTCTTCCATCTTTCTGTGTTTTTCTTGGCTGTGCCTTAGGGAAAGGCCTTATCTCTTCTGGTGAAAATGATTCAGATGTAGTGATTACCATTGATTATTTTAGGTGTAGTGATTCAGGTGTAATGATTGTCAAAGCTTAACTAAATAAAACTTCTTAATTGATGGCTAGGCTAATGATATACAAACAAAAAAATCTGACTCGATATCATTAAACTCAGATAAAATTAAACTCAACATATTTTCGAGAAAAAAATCATGCTCAGTTACTTAATAGATGCTGGAGTTGTCAGTTCCAACAGCTGTTACAATTGACCCTGACAGCAGTCGTCCATTTTGTGACCGACGCGATGGCGTAGTGGTTAGAGCGTCTGCTTCGCAGTCAGTAAATCTGGGGTTCATTACCCTTGTCCAATCATAACAACAGACTTTCAAAAATGGTATCCACAGCTTCCCTGCTTGGCGCTGGGCTTTTATGAGAGGTTGTGGAGAGCAAGCCGGCAAGTTCGCTTGTTGTGTCATTGGGCAAGGCACTTAACAGGACGCCTCCATCTTTATGTGGAAGACAGGTGGCCCAGAAACATCACAAAAGCAACTCCCAAGCAAGTGCGGACGTCCCGTCCAAAATATATGTATAGCAATACAATTCGCTTTTTCGTGAATAGGGGACAAATATGGCAAAATAAAAAAAAAGTTAGTCATCTTTCCATCAACCACTCACACCAAAAGACACTGATCTAATGTAGTTCAAACCTATGTTTTCTCATTACTACAGCAGTGAGATTTAAATATTCCTGTACTATAACGCAATAATAACAAGCAATTTCATTCGAATAAAAACTTCATAATTTTGTCATAGAAGGCAAGGATAGGAATAAGCTGCAAATGAATATTTGGCAATACTTACGTGGAATTTTATATTTTCTCAAATTCTGACGGCCTCAACTTATATTGTTAACGCCTACAACACTAGTTGTTCATTTATAAAAAAATGTTGTTTTAAATATTCTTATTTTACTCCATTAAAAAAAAAGTTCTTGCAATAGCCTAAAGCAACTTATGTAGTAAACAGCGTGTGTGCGGTATTGCTAAAGCCGAGGATTGAACTAGTCAAAATTATCAGCAGTATAGGACCAGACAAATAGGATTGCCGAGCGCAACTTATTGCTACCCACCAACCTTAGTGGAAACTGAAACATGACACTGTTAATGCATGTACTTGTTTAGTTTAAATCTTTTTAAGGCTTTGGGATTGGCCAATATCAATTAACACTGGCAACATCTAGCATAAAACCTAAAGTTTATCTTAGGAGTGGAAAACAAAATATATATACTACGTAGCATATTTAAACTTTCCCAAATGGCAATGCTGTTAATACAGTTTCTCATTGTTTACAAGAAGATAAGAAATTAATTAACACATCGCAAACAAGATTACATTTACAAAACAAACCTGGTCTAAGAATCTCTTGTGCAGAACTGTCATTTAATGCTTTCTCTTACATCATTTAATGTTATGATATCATTATCGAGTCTGCTGTCTTTATGCTGCTATTCAGTATGGTGTTGTATCGTGTTCGCAGGTCGCTTTTATCCACTTAACGTCAAACAACGGGTAAATATAAAGGATAGTAGGCATGTGGCAATGTAGTTGAGGATATAAGCATGTGGCAATCTGCGAAGTCCAACAGGCCTGGAGAAATAGCAGTTTTTAAAACTGCTACCAATTATTACTCGTGAAACTGTCGCAAAGCCGGTTTTAAAGTTTGGATCGTCAGCTACAAATACTGCATGGCTCCAACGCCCCACAAAATAATTGCAAACACTTATTTCATATGTTTATGCAATTTTTTCAGCATAACATCTAATTTAGGATGGCATAGAGCGAAGATTTTATCTACATAGAATACAGGGTGTTTCATCTCATTATGTCACTTCAGAAAATCTCATATCTCAGTAACTGGCAAAAGTAGCAGGATAAAATTGGTTTCGTTGGAAAGGTAAAATCTCCAATTTTTTTGCTGCGGTGGTTTTGCCAGACCATTGTTACGTCACAATCAAGGTTTAAGCTTTTTGCGTAAAATGCCGTTTCTACCGATTTGCCTCTTATTTGCTTAAAATGTCTTTTACTGGAATGGAGAAAGCGTTTTGTGTTTTGGAATTTGATAAAAACAACTCGTGGACATGTGGTCAACGTAAATTTCGGATAGGATTTTCAAAGCAGCCACCAGACCAACGTACCATACAGAAATGGCATGCGAAATTTAAGGAGGAGGGATGTTTGTGCTCCCGAAAACGAATTGCTCCATTATCTTCAACTGAAACGATCAAAAGAGTTTGAAACATCTTTCAGCGGAGCCCCAGGAAGTCAATCAGAAGAGATAGTCTTGAACTTCAGATGCCTTCAACAATCGTTTGGCGAGTGGTAAGAAAACACCTGCATATGATACCTTATAAATTGCATTTGCTCTAGTATTTGAAAAACACCAACAAATCAGCTCGCGAAGACTTTTGTACCCAAATGCAGGTGATGTTGGAAGAAGGTGGATATGATGACCGTCTTGTGCTTAGTGACGAAGCAACCTTCTACGTGACTGGCAAAGTCAACAAACACAACACACGCATATGGGGAATTGAATATCCTCATGCAATACAGGAGCATGTACGAGATTCTCCTAAGGTGAACGTGTTCTGCGCCATATCGAAGAAGTGTGTGTATGGGCCTTTCTTTTTTGAAGGAACAACGGTCAGCAGTGAAGCGTACCTTGCTATGCTGCAAAATTGGTTGATGAAACTTTTGTTTGAGGGAGAGCGAGCAGACTTTATTTTCCAACAGGATGGCGCACCACCTCACTGGAGTCTCAATGTAAGACAGTATCTGAACGCTATTCTGCATAACAAATGAATCGGACGTGCCGGAAATAATGATTGCGTGCTCCTGTATTGGCCCCCTAGATCTCCAGACCTAAAGGCTTGGTCTACGTTCCTCCTCTTCCAACGTCAGTGGATGATCTGAACACTCGGATAACTGAAGCCTTGAAAATCATTGATCCTGATATGCTTGTTCGAGTTTGGCAAGAAATGGAATACCGTTTCGATGTGTGCCGTGTAACCAAGGGCTCGTATATTGAACATTTGTGAAAAGTTTAATAAAACGTTTATTTCTTTGATTTTTGAGTTCAAATTTTTGCTGCCAAAACTTAAGATCATTAGTTTTCAAAAAAAATGTTTGGTTTTTATATTTTTTACAGTTATTGAGATATAAGTTGTCATAAAGTGACATATTGAGATGAAACACTCTGTATTTTCCTATTTCGATGCACATTTACAAAGAAAAACAGAAAAATTAAAATAGGCCTAGCGGTATACATAAAAATAGTGGCATTCGCGAGGGTGAAAGCGAAAAACGAAAATTGTCTCTGATTTAAGTTGCTTCCACCTTCTTCTCTTCTAACTATCTGAGAAGAGAATCAAAACGAGATTTTTAGAAATTAAACCTCTTATCTGACTTACACAAAGGCGCCGAACCTCGAGCAATGCGGTGTCATTGTCTTATTTAGATTCTCCTTACTTTTCAACCACAAAAATTTTTGTGATTTTTTAAATTTGTTGCGAAAACAGAAATTGTATTTTCACAACTGGAAATTGACAATTTTCACAACTGACAATTGACAATTTTCACAACTGTTTACAGTTGAACTGTTCACACTAGTTGTATTTTTTTGTGACAACGGAACTATTCACAATTCAGCTGTATTTTTTTTGTTCTCCAGTCACGGGAAAGCATTTTGTTGACATGCTGCTGTAGTATTGCCTGCACATTGCATTTCAATATCATACGTAACAACGTAGCTTTGTTGTTGTTGCTGCTACCCGACCTCTTCCAAAGAATGGGAGCATGGCAGAAGGCCATGGAACCCCATAGGCCGGGCAATTCTCCAGAGCCTGGACCAAAGGTCGTAGAGAGACACAGAGTCGGCAAAAAGCGAGCGGCGCCAAGAGTCCGTAGCTGGACAGGGAAGAATGAAATGAGAGGGGTTCGGGGGCGGGTGTCCGCAGGCGCTGCAGCAAAGATTCTTGATACTGCCAATTTTATAGAGATAAAAATTGAACGGTAGGTTATGTCCGTTGCAACAAGGAAGAGAGAAGGCACAGCGAGCGTGGCAAGGGAGCACAAGTTTCTCAATGGAAACCGAGGGACCTGTGTGTCGAAGAATTTGGATAAGACGTACCCCTCTAGTGCGAGAAAAGAAAAAAGTGGATACAAGAAATAAAAGGAGAGAGATTACAAGGGTTTGCAGAGGGCACGAGTAACGCACCCCCATCTGGACAGCTCATCAGCTGCCTCGTATCCCGGAGAAACGAGTGTCTGGTGACCCATTGTAGCCTGAAAAAAAATTAGAGGAGAGAAGACAGCTCCTGCCAAAAAGATTGAGGTAAAAGGAAAGATGGAGGAAAGGACAGGGTGACGAGGACAGAGTGAGAGTCAGAGAGGAGGAGAAGACAAGTGGAAGACTTGTTGGTGCTTCCGGGACCAGCAAAGACCTTGCAGAATGGCGCTGGCTTTGAGCAAACGGGGCCTGCTGAGAAGGAGAGAGTTACCTCAGTCGACAAAGAGAGCAGTTGGCAAGTACGTTAGAGCCTCCTTTCCCCAAAGGAAAGAGTGCGGTTAAAGGAGTCCCAAGAAAAACTGGAAGGGGACTGAAACGGAAGCAAGAGTTGTATAAGAAGAGGTGGAGCTGGAGGTTAGCTTGATGGGGATTCGCTGAGAAGAAAGAGTCCTCACTTTTGCTCGAATTCAGAGGAAGATACCACTATTGAAATTAGCAATCAAGCCAAATTAGGGCTTCTTGTGTGGCCTCCACCAAAGTGAGGGCTGAGGGAGATGATGACCAAATGGCCATAACGTCAGAATAAAGAGTATAAAATTATATAAAATGGACTGGGAAAGAAACAGAATTTGATCACGAGTAGATTGTCTAGGTGGAAATCGACCTGGCGGGGAGAGAGAATGGAGTTAAACTACAGAAAGGAGAGTAGATGCAATAGAATTATGCGTTCAAAAAGCTTTGATACGCAGGAGATGAGAAAGAGAGAGAGAGAGAGGCCTGAAGGAAGCAGGAGAAGTGAGAGGCATTCCCATTTTATGGATGGTAATGATAAAAAATGTCTTCCAGATGGAAGGAAAGAAAGCAAAAATCAAGAAAAATTTAAAAAGTGTGGGACAAAATTCATGCCAGAGCGAGGATGGATGGGATAGGCAACTTTGTTTGGACCAGTGGCTCTGGACGAGGAGAAGTTAGAGGCAGCCGCAAGAAATTCAGCGGGGGAGAAGAGGGAGCAGAAAGACAAATAAGACTCCCCAGAGCACTAGACGCTGCGAAGCTCGGAAAGATAGCCTCTGGCTCTGCTACGCAGGGTTTTTGGATAAGAGACAGAGAAGTGGGATCTTAGGTAGTCGGCGAAGACCGAAGCCGACTCGATAGGAAAGAAACCATTGGGAAGGTAGCTGAAAGAAGATGAGGAAGAAGACCCAGCGACAGAACAAAGGAAAGAGTACACAGATTTAGGGTTAAATTTAGGTGAAAGAGATGAGCAAGTTGCCTGCCATGTCTCAGTCTTGTTTTTGAGTGATAATTGTCACCATTAATGTTTTCAAGTGATTCTAAATTAGCCGGCCTGCAAAAAAGGATGTACTCCCCTGCATTAATAGAATAAGTTCTCTATTTATGCATTGGCCTTAGCCTTGGCGATGACGGACGAAGCACGTCGGAAAACGGAGATGTAAGCCTGACGATATTCATCACTTCTGTGAGCGGCAGCAAACGCTTTACGTCTTTCACTAACCGCTTCTTCCGCTTCAGCGGACTACCAGGCTTTAGGTTGGTGGTTGATGCAGCCGAAAGGAATGGAAGATTTGGCCGCATTCAGTACCAGAGAGGTAAAGAGAGCAGCAGCAGAGGAAAGAGAAAGAGACGAGTATTCCTCTGCAGAAGGACAGTGAGAGTCAAAGTAGAAGGCAATGTCAGAGAGGTAAAGAAAGCACCAGCAGAGGCAAGCGAAAGAGACGAGTATCTTTCTGCAGAAGAATATTGAAAGTCGATGTAAAAAGCAAAGTCATCCCAACGAGCCTTTTAAAAATTAAAGAAAGGGGGACGTTAGTTGGGGCAAAAAACAGAGAAAGAGGGACGGTTATCAGAATTGGTAGGTGATTTGAACCCAGGTCCAAAAGCATCTTCCATGAGCAAGAAAGGGCGAGGAGGGAGAAAAGGAAATGTCAGGAGAGGAGCGACTGCCAGAGGAGCGACTGCCAGAGGAGCGATGGAGAAGAGTAGATATGCCAGGGGCATTGAGGGGAAGGAAGTCAGAGAAGATGACCCAATTGAAAACTTCCTCCCCACAGGTGTCAGAAGTAGTTTTTGAGTCCCAGGAGGGGTGATGCCAGTTGAAGTCCCCAAGAATGAAAAGATTTCTGGAGCAAGGGAGTTTGGAAGAGAAAAAGGAGTCGGTGTGCTATCCGTCGGAGAAGAGCAAATAGGAAAAGCATAAACATTAAGAAATGAGAGCATGAAGGAGTTGTTTAAAAAGATGCTGACCCCTTCGTAATCAGAGTAGAGGTCAAGTGAAGAAAGAGTGGATGTAGAAAGTTCAGAGAAGGATAAGCCTTGACTGATGAAAATGATGACGTCACTGCTAGCGTGCGTGATATAGGGAGAGAGAATGCCAGACTGGGAGTTCGTGCAATCAGATTGCAGAGCAAAGCATCAAGGGATCCGAAAAGAGCAAGATTAATTGAGGTTAAATTCCTGGATACAAATAAGGTCAACAGGATGGGACAGGATAAGGTGCATTAGTTTAGTGCTCCTGTCTCGGAGACCTCCAGAATTCGATTGAAGAACCTCGAGGAAGTATGGGATATACAAAAATAGCCAAGGACACGAGGCGGTGGTGAGGGTATAGAGGGAGAAGATACGAGGTGGGCCAATTTTATATTTGCACACTCAGTAGTTTCAAAGGAATGAAAGTGTGCGTGCACACATTCGTACTAAGCAAAAGTCTGCCTTTTGGTGTAGATCTAGCATCATCATGATGTCGTCAACCCATCATGAAAATCACCCCGAAAAGGCAATCAATCATACCCACTAGTTTAGGATTAGCATACAAAAACTGAAAAAGAAAGAAATCTTTGTTATAAAGTATAGATTTTTTTGAAAACGCTGCAGATTGTTTTGCCGATAAAGCTCATTAGGTTGCAACAAAAATTACGCAGAACAACAAAAAAATTTTTGCTTGTAAGGTATAAGCGTTTTTAAGGTAATTTAGGGGTGCTGAGTTTAAAAACACCATCAGTTTTGCTAAATTGGTTCTAGTTTTTGATATATTTAATGGTACTGATGTATTTACATCAGCAAATTTTACAATCTTTACATTTACGTTGTGGTCTGTACTTTACCATGAAATCGCAAAAAGGAAATCCCATTAGTAAAAATAAACTTAATACAAAGTCGATTGCATTAGCCCTAATTCAACTGGGGCATTTTACACCCCATTTCAACCAAGGTGGCTATTGGCCCCCTTTATTTATTTTATAATCTTTGAGGAGTTTCACTGAAATTTGGCACAAACGTTTCAAGGACGTCAAGCATCAAAACTTTTGCAGTTTTGAGTTGATGACGTGACGAGAACATTTTTCACTCTAATGTGATAACATCATCAACAATGTCAGGTACTAGCAAACACTATTTTAAACTATTCACAGTTGTTGTTGATTCAAGATAGAACACAATTGATTTTTAAACAATAACGGTCGAAAAATATGCAAATTTGAATGCATTGATTTCCTAAGTTACATTTTTCGTAGTTCCTTTGACAAAATTAAAATTTATCAACTTCAAATCTACATAGGCTCTAATTTTCAAAACAAGTGCCTAGATTAATTATATTCAAAGTCAGAAAAACTAAAAGAAAAATTTATTATTTATTTAGGAGCAGTGGTAAAAAATGTTGGAGGAGGAGCAATTGAACTTTATTCCGGTGGAAAAAGCATGCTCAATGTTTATGTATATTGTTAGTAAATATCATGTATCTTTTATAACAGTATGGTAATTTTTGAATCTCACTTGTATAATATCTTAATATCTGGATATACCTGTAAAATGAACTTATGTAAAATTTTTTATGCTTTTGTCAAGTTTTTTACTGCCCCTGTCTCCCCGACTATGTATGGAGGTACATTCATGTTAACCCTTTATTAATCTTTTAGGCTACAACAAAAGTTACATCCCAGTGGCCGAGCTACCGCATTATAAGCACTGATTAGCTTCAAACAATTTCTTTAGTCTCTCCTGCAACTAAACATCCACTCATTGTCACTTAAAAAAGCTGTCAAGTTGACAAAAAACTCTAAGAGGTTGAATTACTTGAAAATAAAACGTGAAATTGGCAAAGCTTTCTGGACAATTATGCCAGCAAAAGCCATGAATCGACTAATAACACAGAGGACAAAAAAGACTTCTAAGCAATTAAAGTATATTTCATAAAAGAGATTTTAATTACCGTGGTTCACTGTGGTTGCTTTTTAATGTTTAAAAAGTAGTTTGATAACAATTAATCAACGGGCTAGCTATTACACATATATTCAGCCATCCACTACAACTGAATCCAAACAAAGTAGGCTCTATTGACCTCGAAAAAACTGCAAAGCAAAGCAAGCCTTTTTATTTATTTGATTCTTTAAACAAGCTACTACTAAACACGTAGGTCTTAGAATGTGCAAACAATCAAACGACAAGTATGACGTCTTACGATAATTTTAAAAAATGTAAACTTTACACTCGCCTGTGTTTTAATAGGAAGAGCGTCAGCAAAAATAATTTTGTTTGTGTTCTCTAGATTGCCACTGACTGACGTTTTACAGAAGCAACCAGAAACTGAATCCTTGGAGTTACCAAAAACCAAATCACAGGCATCAGTGTCTTCATCAGTGCTGGTATCAATATAATCAAGATCATCTTGGTAAGGCAGTGGTAAGGGCATTAATTTATAATGAGGAACACCTTGTTTAATCTAAGTAAGTTGTTATGTGCTATTTTGCCTCTCTATTTGAAGGAAAACCATTTATTTTAGTATTTTTTTCCAACTAAATAGTGGTCTTGTGGTTTTTTTGCCAACTAAATAGTGATCCTTTGGAAGTGGTTCTGTGGTTCACGCCAAATCATTGGGATGGCGAACGGAACAAATGGAGACCGTTTGCTTAACCAATTGTAGAAGCTGTTGTAGCATTTACTGCATGTTTTATGGGGTGCGCTTGCCGTATCTTGGTCACTTAATGGGCAGCCAAAATAAGCCATATATCTTTTTTGATATCCCAGGTAATATTTCTTTGTTGATCTGTGCTTGTAAATTTTTCACAGACATAACAAAACAAATCCGGATGATTTATTAACTTTCTGGGCATTATGAATAGCCTATCAATTTGCAGAATTGGTGTGATTCAGTAATTAACTTTACGTAGTAGTGATTCAGTTTTGCCAAGAATATATGGACTTCCGAAAATTCATAAACCCAATGTTCCTCTTCGTCCTATTGTTTCCTTCATTGATACAGCTACCTACCAGCTTGCCAAATTCCTTAAGCAAATTCTTGTTCCCTTAGTGGGAAATACCCAATACACTGTCAAGAATTCCTCTGAATTTGTAGAATTGATTTCATCCATCAAACTTGGCAAATCTGAATCACAAGTTTCGTTTGATGTGGTAAGTTTGTTTACTTCGGTTCCACATATAACCGCCAAAACCATTGTGGCTAATAGAGTCGGTGATGATTGCACCTTGGGAGAAAGAACAAGCCTTGCAGTGCCAGAAATCATGGAAGCATTAGATATTTGTTTACAATCATCGTTTTTTGTGTATAATGACGTCATTTATAAACAGATTTTTGGTTGTCCGATGGGCTCTCCTTTGTCACCAATAATAGCAAACATGGTTATGGAAGAGATTGAACAAACAGCTTTGAACACGTATTTGAATCCTCCGTCTTTATGGTTACGTTATGTTGATGATGTGTATGCTATTATGAAAAAAACTGAGGTCGAGCCCTTTCATGATTACTTAAATACTATATCTACTTCAATAAAGTTCACTAAAGAATAGGAAAAATCAGGACAATTAGCCTTTTTGGACGCAAGCATACAACAGATGGAAGATGGATCCCTTGCTACATGCGTATACAGGAAACCAACACACACGGACAGGTATCTTCAATATTCGTCTCATCACCCGGTTAATCAAAAGGTTAGTGTGGCTCGTACATTATTCTCCAGAGCCAACAGTATCATATCCAAACGAAAAAAAGATTGAAGAGTTTCATCACATAACAAAAACCTTAAAAAATAACGGATTTCCCAGTAACAAATGTAGTTTTAAGAAGTACCTGAAAAATCATAATTTTAGAAAAACAGAAAAACTGCAACGGTTCACTTCGATTCCCTACGTGCAAGGTGTCTCCGAACCTATTAGCCGAATTTTGACTCAAGTTGGTATCGGAGTGGCTTTAAAACCACATCACACGTTGTCTTCGTTGTTTCGCAAACCTGAAGATGTTATTAATTTTGAACAAAAGCGTGGTTTGGTGTATCAAATTTCTTGCCGGGATTGCAATGCTGTGTATGTAGGTAAAACAGGACGTAGTGTTAGAACCAGAAAACGGGAACATGTTGATGTGGTCAAGACTTTTAACACTAAAAAGTCAGCGCTGAGTCAACATGTTATGGAATTCGATCATAGAATAGATTGGGATAATGTCAAAATTCTGAAGTCAGAATCACATGCATACAGACGTCGCGTTGCGGAAAGTTTTTTGATAAATCAAAAGGCTTGTTCATGTAATGTTATTAATCGCAATGATGGTGCAAATTTTCCGACTGTTTATAGTGTGTTCGTCTCCAATAAGTAATGTCTTATGTTTCTCACAACACTTTTCACTTGGCCACTCCTGTATCTGTGATGTAACAATGTTTTTGTTATTACGTGATTGCCTGCCCTGTTGATAAATAATTTTTAGTGTTTAGTAATACAGGTAGTCTTTGTAATTTTATGTTGTACAGTTTGTATGTCACATTATTTACATCTACCGTGTTCTGAAGAAGCTCCCCGGTAACTAAGGGGAGTGAAACGTTAAATTTGAATAGAAAATTTGTCGAAAGAACGAAGTGATCTGATTGAAATATAATTGCTTCTGGAACGCATAGATATGTATCTAATGCATATACACAATAAGAAATTTTTAAGAATAACGACTTTACCATCCGCTGGTATTTTAATAGGCTAGTAGTTTAACAAGTTTATGCAGCACAAACTTTCTGCTAGTACTATCTTGGCAACTAATGGCACTCATTTAGCTTTGCTTCACAACCTAGAAATATTGTTTATAACGTCACAATATAAGCTCAACGCAAATTCCATTCCTCGAATTCTTGAAGAAGAATAAAGATAATTCAAAAACCTTATGTGCTAGGAAAAAAACGAAAGCATTTTTGAAATCACCGTCAAAAATACTTTTAGAATTACTACTTGATACAATATGTGTTTAAATTTTGCTGCTGACCAGTATTGTAGTTATATTTGGTGTACGGCTTTTGTAATATCGTTTTACAAGACTCACAAATTAATTCTAAGTTATTTGAAATACATGTAAAAAAGAACTGTTTGGTTCTGGTTATTGGTAGTGCAAGCCAACTCTAAATTAATATTTGTTGTTTGCTTCAGTTGATCAGCAACCTAAAGAAAATAGCTTGATGATACGCTAGGTAAGCTTTTAGAGTTGCCAAGTTTATATTTTACGTGAATACTGTAAAGTAGTGGTTTGCAATCTTTTTAATATACTATTTTCCTTGCTCTATCTCGGGTTCTTCTTGACCTTCCTGCAATACCATATTCGTTTCAAAACAAACTTGACTTTTTAATTTTGAAAATCAACTTTAAAGGCGACTAATTTTCTTCAAGGCAGCTGGATGACCTACTTTGACGCCTATGCTTTTGGAAGTCTCTACTTATATTCCTTAGAGAGGTCGGCAACCTTGTTGGTAGCTACTGCTATAAAGCAAAGACTTTTTTCTATTTGTTTGTTTTAACTCTATTAATTTGTATAGGCGCCGAGTTTGTGATTTTACCGGGCATGCACAAATTTTATGACGTCAAAATTAAAACATTGCCGTTTGATTACCTATGATCATGCCAGGAAAAATGGGTAATCCGGGAATGAGATTCCCGCAAAATTTTTACTGATTTTCTAAAAAAAAATTTTGAGATGAAATTTCTGAAAAAAATTTTTGAAGTTTTTGTGGTAAATCGGCAATCTAGCTACGTTAAAGCGAGGCCCACCCATTAGTGAACAATTGGTAGTTTAAAGTCGCATCGTGCAGGTCGGCGCATCCTTTGCGAGCAAATCATACTTATGACATCGCAACAGCGTGATTATCAGCGCTGCTTGCTTTGCCTTCGGATCTCTTTGATAGCAACTTGCGTCGCCGGATCGCTTTGTTTCCGTTAGTTTAACATAAACCTTGTCACTTGAAAGGCGTTTAGTGCGAAAGCTGTAAATTGGATTTACCAACGGGAGTGAAGTTGTTTTGCACAATCTTGTATCCAATTCCTTATCAGAGTTAGCGCGTTTATGTCATAGACTCATTCATAGTTATTGGCTTGGCGAGTTCGCCTACTGCAAGTTAGTTGTATTAGTGTACTTACCGGTAGAATGATGACTTCAAAAGAAGTAGATTTAAATCAAAAATTTCTATTCAGGGTGGTTATTGTAAAGTATCTATGCAGAGGGACAGGCTTAGCGAACATACCCGTCAGCAACATCCCGGTTTGCCTATCAAAGAACGTGGTCAAACAAGCCTCACAGATATTTTATCCCGGAAAAGACCACATGATCAAGAAGATGAAGGAGAAACCAACCCAACCGCAAAAAAGAAAAAGACCAATGGATCAGATGAAGCACAATCTGGTAGTACTGCTGCTACTAGCGAAGTCCAAGTCGAACAGATTGCCACTGAAATACAATCCGCAGACAGCGTAACGTCAGATACCCAACAACCTGAAGAACCTTATCGTCGCAGAAGTAAAGCAGCTGAATCAGAATCACCAAATTCCGAAAGTAATGTAAAGCTTGACATAATTCTCAACTTCTCAAAAAACTCACAAAAATAAAATTAACAGCGAACAAGCAATCTGTTGCTCATAAACCTGGAAAATACGATGAAGTTCAGCCGTAAAAATGTTGGTTCAAAGCAGAAAATCGGTAAAACGAATTAGCGAAATGACCAAACTCACCATTGATGATAACAATACGCTAATTATATATTGTTATCTGTTCCACTGACGCAAGTGTTAGATTACGCTGCGGTGCAAGACTATTTAATTACGACTTTGCTCTTGGAATCGATTTCGCCGAGGGTAACCAGCCAATTGGGTTTATGAATTTAAAAAAATCCATAGCAAGACACATAGCTGCAGAGACGCATCAAGCAAATTTGGTTCGTATTATATTAAGAACTATAAAGTAATGCTTTAGCTATCGACGTTTTGCGTGAAGATTTCGCCGAAAAGAATGGGTTTAAACAATTATGACGTCATAATCGCCATTGCAAGCCGCGAAAAATTTTTAGTTCAAAAAAACAAATTCCTGGGAAACTTTGCATTTTTTCCTGGCCTGCCTATGACAGGGGTGTCAAACATACCGCCCGCAAGCCAAATGTGTCCCGTGTTAGGATTTCGTGCCAAACTGCTAATGCCTGGTCTCCGAACTTGGTCTGCTTTAAGTTACGTGAAAATGGCTGTGAAATGGTGAGAGAGTTGGAGATCTTTTTTTTTTGGAGATCTACACTATTTCAGGCTACATCCCATAACTTTTGGAGATCGTTTGATCAAAGTGTGGAGACCACTGATATACAGTCTTACCTGCTTATGTTGTTCTTCAACTGACTCTGGCCCGTATCTGGCCTCCATGTGTTGAGTGCAGTCAAATGTGCGGGCATGCGTGGCATGCCCGTAGTCGGCGCCCCTGGATCAGCTCCCTGGGATAAAAGTCATAAGGGAGTTGATGACGTTATGATAACTTATAAATTGATGGCTGTAGGTAAGCATTGGAAATAGAAACTGAGGATGCGTTAGCGAAAATAATTTTTCTTATAACAAATAAATGTCTAAGCTGACTTTATTACTGTTTATTGATAGCAGAGTCTTTTCAACACTTACTGATATGGAGTAAAGTTGTTTAGGTAGACCATCCTGCTAGGGTTTGATTACTGTTTTCCAATTTTAATTGTTGTTTGTTCGTCTTAGTTTACTATGTTTTTTTTTGGAAAATTATCCTGCTTATAACACGGATAACGAACTGTTGGTCCTTCAAAAAAAAGGTGCTCTCACTCAGACTACAGAGCTTACGCAGCGGGAAATTAATATTAAATAAGCCGAGAATTGATTTACTGACAATATTTTTATGATTTTGACTGAAAGTGGTAGTAGTAGCGAGTACTTCCGTTTTAATTCGGTTTGGTCTGCTTGACGGAGTTGGCTAGATACACCCCACTCCAGCAATCGTTCGCTCTCCGTCCCTTTACATCGCTCGATTTAAGTCATTTTCCCTCCTCAAACTAATCTTCTGTTTCGTTTGGAAAGTTTTTATGTAATTTTCGACGTGCACAATGTTAACTTAAATCTTGTTTTGCAGTATATTTCGAACGAATATATGCAAAGCTCGAATTTTTGCAAATGCAGCAAACGAATTTAAGCTCTATGCCGCGAGAATTTTTAAAGCGTTTGGAAGTGATTCCGTCCTTACCAGAGTTACCAAGCGGTATCAAACTTTCCCTGGATTAGATGGAAGTAGTTGATCATGTGGAAGACGTGCTAAAAAACGAAACTAATTTTATGGTTTTGGTAAGTTTTCATTTGTTAAAACTGACTGTAACAGAGATGCGGATTTATAACCATTTTTAGCAGCCACGGTTTCTTCTGGGCTCTTACTGCAATAAGGCTCCAGCTCCGGCAAGTTAGTCTTGAATAGGTCAGCCCCAATATGCAGCACAGAAAAATCTCAAGTCTTGGGTGGTAAAAAGGTCAGTTCTGGTTCCTGGCTGTGAAGAAACTAAGATTAACGTCTTAGTATGTGGAGAATTCCTGCATTGCACAATATTCTGTGCAAGTGAAGCTGGTCACCGAGCCGGTCGTAAGAGGCGAATTTTGGGTGCCCACCAATGGGCAGTCCGCCTTGGTGGTGGTAGGGTTACCAGTCTGAAATTGACTGATTTGAAATGGACGGCTGCCCTTCCATCCTAATATTTTAATATTTCTTCAGGTTTTTTGTCACGGAGGCGTCGGCGATCATAATGTGACCATTTGTGCCAGAAGAATTATAGTTTAGCTGTTTACCAGTAATCTGTCAAAATGGTTATAATTAAGTGGAAACTGAATTTCTCTAAATGGTTGCTTTGGTGCAGTTTTGGCACCATCAGCGGAGAACAAAAATTTTTAAGATGAATGCGATATATCATGATCAAAGCAGCAACAGCTACTACTGTATAATATGCTTCCTTATTTCTGTCAGACTTAACCAACACTTACAATGTTAGTTGTAGATATAACTTTTTCGAATAGCAAAATGGTACCTTTGTAATTTTTATGTTCTGATCGTATTTTTGCAGAAGCGGTGAGAAAAAATTATGGGAGTGCACATGCCACGGATCATGAAGTTGACACAGCCATCAAAATGTGGCTCAAGTTCGCTTCTGACAGAAGTGAAGGTCGGCGTAACAGATAATCCTATTCTTGAATCGTGGACTTTCTCTGAAAAATCAAAAATTCGTACTGCGGGCACCGCTTAGTCAGGATTTGGCTGAGCAAGTAGTTTTTAGTATTATTGTGTAGTGAGTTTTTTTACTTCTGATCTAGTGAATTTTGAAGTGTTTTTACGTTTGTTTGATTTTATCCGGATGTAAATTGACGTTTTGCTTTTAAAAGACTGCGAAAGTAGTTTGAGAGGTTGCACATGAAAAACAATGAATTGGCATATTACTAACTTGATATTCTTGTTTTCATAATTTCAAATGGGAGCTTTTGTTAAGTGGTTTTAAAAGTATGTTTACGTAAAGTGTTCAAAAGTTTGTTATCAAGACAACCGTCATACTAATTCAAAAAATCTAAAACTAGGTAAACTATTGCACTTGGCTTTCCCTGGAGTGTCGATATTTAAATCATGATTTCTGATAGAATTAAATTACTTCGTTTCGAATTCTCCTGCAAGTGTAATTTGCTGGGCTACTATACAATAAATTAACGTCGCGCTTAGGTTTTCCTCGTGGTAGAGACGACGTCTCGCATATGAAGTTATTTTGTGGACGAGCCGACGTCACCGTTGATCGTTTGCTGATCTACTCCCGACCTTGGGTCGACGAGCAAACTGTCGTTAAAACGACATGAAAGCGCGAGGTTGGTTCGATCAATTCAAGTCGACGCTTCATTGCTAGCTGGGAAGACGCTCACGTTTTATGCACGACAGGAAGGCATTGTTATGCAACGCTTGATGTCGCATTTTTAATTCCAGCGATATCTTCAAAAAAGTACAGTGAATCATCTTACCACAAGGCCCAACTTACCTGACCCCAAATATATTTTTGCAAACGTATAAAGGTGCTTTAAAATTTGGAAAAATTTTTCTACAATTTGTTTTTTCCAAGGTCAAGCACCCAAGTTTTGAGGGTTTGTGGCCAGTACTGAAGATAATTCAGGCCTATTGCATGTATCGTATTTCCTCTGTTATTATGAAATAACTCTTACTTAAAGTATTCAACATTATATAGTTTTGGAAATATCTTAAAGATTCAGGTGATCTGTAGTTTGAAAAGAATGTTGCTCGATAGTAATACTTTTTTGCAATAAATGAAACCGAGCCATGTTTGCCTCACCCCCTGTTGTAGGGACTGGCAATTTACCATTCGTAGTAGCCTATCTTTCAATGTTAGAAAATGTGTGGTTTACATCTACTTTAAGGGGAAACTTAATATAAGGCAAATAAATGAGTGATTTAGGTGTTTCAAAATTTTTGAAAGGTAAAATTTGCCTTTTTCTGAGCCATGAATTCAAAAAACCAGGCTTACACTGACATTTCTAGAGATTACTTGACGCATTGCATGTGCCGAGTTTCATCAGTCATTGTAAACGAATCCTACTACAGTAAACGCCGCTTGATGTGACCACCTTGGGACCAGACGATTTTGATCACAATATCCGAATGGTCATAAAAACTGAAGCCGCCATAACCGCACCTGAATCGACGCCGTAAGCCACAAGAAGTCCAAATACATGTACCATCAAATTCATCGTTCAATCGAAGTAACAGTGTGACGTTGGCAGTAAAACAAAGTACAGTACAAGTGACGGTAAAACTGAGTACAAGATGTAGAAAAGGCAAAATTATAAGTGAGTGGCGGGAAAAAATACTGTACTGTATCAAGAGAGATTGAAAAAATTTTGGTCATATTTGAAATTTGGTAATATTAAACTGAAAATTTTTAAATGGAGAAATTCCGGACCGTACCAAATTACTCATGATAAGCGGCTGATTATATTATCCGTGGTCATAACAAGCGGCGCCTACTGTAGCAGCCATGTCAATTGTCAATATAAATTTCAAGAATCTTTTCGAGCAAAGAATTCACTTTCAAACCCTGTCTGCCGGATAAATCTTCATATTATTATTGATTGCTCCAGAGCTCTTCAAAGGCACAACAAACTGCAGCTAAGATTGTCTGAGATGCGAGAGAACAAAGTTGGAAGAAATTCATTGCACGCTCGTAAAGCTCAAATTAATGTGATTAGAAACTGACGAATAAAGTTTGTTTTTGGCAAACCAAAGCCATGGCAAAAAACCTACCGTTCGGAGACGTTTAATTTTCTTGAAGGTCAAATATGCGAACGATAGTAGATAAGAAGAACTCAATATTTAAGTGAGTAAAGCAAGCTAAGCAAAATGTGAACTTCATGTAATGTTTAGTTGTCATGAAATAAGAGCTCTTTCAGCTTGCTAAACTTTCGATCTTTAAATCGGTTTCTGCTCTTATTCGTTTCTGCGGTTATGAATTACTGATAATGACCGCTGGGGTACGATCTTTTGCAAAAACCGCAGAAATGGCATTTTTGAGAATTAGAGGTGTATCATGAGTGGATTAAATTTATGACAACAAGATTCGTTTGATGTTGTCAGTTGCGTAGCAAGGGTGTTTTTCGCCTGAGAGCAAAAAGATTGATGTACTTTTTCATTTCTGATAACTTGAGAAACCTTACGGCCAATTTTGGAAATGATAATTACACCCCAAAATCATTTAAATATATTTCATAAAACGCTTTTCATGTAAAACTCAATTCTTGTTTTCGAGAAAAACGTCTGGCAAATTTGGATTATTTCCTTAGCATAATGAAGACAAGAACTGATTAATTTGATATAAAAGTAATTACAAGAGCACGGTCTGCGCACGGATTTGGCATCAGAAGAACTGATTTTTCCGGCTGAGTCCAAATTTTTTCTAAAACTAGTCCAAAATCTTCTATTTTTTGAGCTACAAGCTTAAACAAGTAATACTGTAATCGTTATCTGCGACAACCGTAGACTTATCGGATGTTGAAAAACGTTTATGGTTTTACATGTATAGTAATGCAAGAGGCTAGCGATGCACTTGGAAAACTGCAGACAGTGACACTGTTTCGACCTAACAGGTCTTCTTATTGGTCACCGACTGCACTGAAGAGACCTGATAGGTCGAAACAGTGTAACTGTCTGCAGTTTGCTAAGTTTATGGCTTTGTTATCAAATAATACAATGCATATGGAAAACAATTAACTGACATATTACTAACTTGATACTCTTGTTTTCATGACTTCCAAGGGCAGCTTTTGTTAAGTGGTTTTAAATATGTTTTTGTAAAATATTTGCAAGTTGGTTGTCAAGACAACCGTGATACAAATTCGAAAGATCTAGAACTTGAAGTAAATTATTGCACATTGTTTTTCCTGGAGTGTTAATGTTTAAATTGTAATTTTTAATTGACTTAAAAGCCGTACTACGGTGTGGGTTTTCCTGCAAGTGTAATTTGCTGGGCGACTACACAATAAATTGACGTTGCGCATAGGTCTGCCTCGAGGCAGAGCCGACCGTAGGTCATTATCGCGCATCGTAGGGCTACTTCATGGTCGTGCCGACGGTAAGTCGATGTCACACATATGAAGGATGTGTGATCTAGCCGAGGTCGTCGTTGGTTGTTTGCTGATGTTGGGTCGACAAGCAAATCGTCGTTGGCCCGCTCAAGTCGATACGACGCGCCGACGTCTTATCGACGCTTCATTGCTTGCTGAGAAGCATCAATCCAGCTATTGGTACTTATGATAACTATCAGGAGCGTTGAGAGGGGGTTCATGGGGTGCCCTTGGCACCGAGTCCGGATCTTTTTAGAGGGACCGGAATTATTGTCGGTATAGTGTTGGCGGTTGTTATGTTTTTCCCGACAAAGTCTGAAAATTTCCCAAAGAAAGATTTGTGAGACAAATCATTTGCAGACGAGCGTTTAGCAGGCGATGACTTTTTTTTCGGAGATCATCCCCGCTTGACCCCAAATTTATTTAATGCATAGTAAATTTGGCGAGTGCCTCCCGTTGATCTCCAAAAATATAAAAAAGGTTATTGCTTTCTGGTCATCGTCCATAAATGTTTTGTCTCACTATAAGTAACCCAATCAGGTGGTGACCTTCTTTTTTTTTGAAGCTCAAACTGTGACATGTGCTGACTTTGGTTTGCCTGTCGACCTTTTGAGTAATCTTCAAAAAAATTTTTCCCCACGGATATTCAAATTTTCCCATCTGGCAACACTATGTTGGTACCGGGCCCGGAATGTTCTCTCAACGGCCCTGATAACTATCTCCTCAAGAAGCAACTAGATTGACACATACGCAGAGGTGGCCAGTAACGAAGTAGTTCTCCTCAAATAGGTATTTTATTAGCGAGCAACTTACTTGATTAGTTTTATCTTTTGCTACTTCTACTCTTACTTAGTAAATGACGTGTGCAGAAACGCTACTTGAATGGTTATGACTTTTATTGAAGGAGATGCCAGAAACTGAAATCTGTTAATATGGAAGAAAACATGAATCAACTTTAAATTTGTATTTTCCACAAATTTTTGATTGAAGTGGGTCATTTTTGAATCAATTTAAAAACCAATAGTTGATTTTATTTTGGGTGGAGCGAAGAATAAAGGGCGATACCTCCTCCTCAAGCGGAATGACAGCAGCAAAAAATGTAAAAAACGAAAGACTTCATGTCTGTTTGAATATAAAAATGGGCAGAAAAAGATTTTTACGTCTAGGTGGAGACCGAATTAGGCAAAATACTTTATTTCAAAACGTTGATCTTTAAATGAAAGGTCTTCAACTTGATATAATGCTCTGCCTTCCCCCAAATCTATTTTCAAATTTGCCATTGCTACTTTTCAAACTAAATAGGCAAGCTGCATTGAACTGCTACCAGTGAGACCTGTTGCCATAAGATATTTTAATTCGGAAATATAGTTAGCTTCAAAAGCACATTCAAATGTTTTACAGCGTTTGATTTTTAACACTGTGTCGTCCTCTCACCACTGGCGGAGGGTAGTCCATTTGATGAGAAGGGGAAAGCGGAAGCATGTTGTTCAAAAAATCAAAAAAGCTTTTGCCTTCACATTTATTTGTATTTTAAATTAAGGGCGGGATCATTTCGTGTTTGGAGATTGCTATTTTTCATGTTTCAAATTAATTTATTTGCATTTCAATTAAAGACTGGAAACTTTGCTGTGACGTCAATAGTTTCGAACTTTGGAAACACAGTCTTTAAAAACAAATATTTTTGAGGCATATTTCCTCAAACAATTGCCCTGACAGCGAGGTTTGTCCTGAACTTTTTCCATTTACCACAGCTGCTTCTCTCAATCTTCCCCATTCCGCATCCTACCGCTATGCCTTCCACACACACACATATATTGGTTACTTCACAAAATCAAGAGGGCAGACTGGTAATTGTTTTTACAAAAACTTGTAGAATCATTTTTTTGGTTGAGTTATTAATACCCTCAATACATTAAGCTCAATAATGTTGACAGAGACAGAGGTTCATGGAGTAGGCCTAAGGATGTAACCTGGGCCCGAAACTTTTTGGAAGATTGTGGGGTATACTGGTTTGCCCTCACTCCAAGACATAAAAGGCAAATATACGATTTTATAAAGCTAATCCTTAAAAAAGGTTTTTAAAAAACTCGCTTTCACTGTGCAGTAAATATGACTTGTTTCGCTCAGTCGACTTGTGGTAGGAGACACTTCGTCTCTCTACGACTATTAACAGAAGTGTCCAAGTTCACGTCAGACGAGACAACGAGCTGTAAAGACTCTTGTCAAAGTTTTATAAAGTTGATCTCTCAAAAAAGGTCTTCCAACCGAAAGACACTAAAAATTTTGCTTTCATTGAGTTGATTTTTGAAATGGTTTCATTTCAAAAAAGGATAACAAGCAGCAAGTTTTTTAGTAAAATTCGTCTTCTTGCGCCACTTGCTCTGACCCCAAAAACTTTGGTATCTGGTGCCTTTTGTTCTTCAACAGCTTTGCATAAACTTGAAGTTAAGATATTTTTGAAATTGCTTAATACTTTTGATTTTATTTAATTCCTGCGGGGTCACTAAATATAGTAAAAAAAGGTTATCCAAAAAATGTGATCTCGCATAAAAGATTTTGCTCTCCCCTTTTTTTGCATTCGTTTGAAACGTTCAGCTAGTTACGCCTATGGTTTTAGCGTTGGTTCGGTACAAAACACAATTTAACCCTAAAAAGCTCAAGGTATTTTTTTGATTAGTCTACTCAACGTTGTACTGCAGCGGTACAACTAATTTTAAACGCTTATATCTCACATATCACTAAAGATTTCATAAAATTTTTTCGCAACTGTTGAGCAAATTTATATATAAACATGACAGATATTTTTGTTGTGCCAAGCGAATTTATTTAAGCTTGAAAAATTGGATTTTTTAAGAAGGTATACGAAATTTTCTATTTTCTATTTGTCTTTCAACGTTAATCCGTAATAATCAGATTATAAGCCACGTCGCAACTGCTGAAAAAATGACACAAACTGTAATCTAAGGACTTTGGCAAACAGCAAACACTCAATGTTTGTTTATCGCAGCTGCAAAGTCAAATAACATTTGAATGCTTTGTTTTTCATAGAAAAAGCTTGTTTTTATGATCTATAACTTATCATATTCGAAAATTGCAAAACGCTTGCATCAGAGCAAAACATTGTGTACTAATGATTAATTTCCAATTATTTTTTATAAATCTGGTTTAGCTCGTACATCATGTCGGCACCTGTTTTAAACATTGTCATGTTTTGTATTCCAACCTCAATTTGAAATATGGTTTGCTAAACTATTGTTTGCATAAAATGGTTTGTTTGCGACTCGCTTACCAATATTGTCAGAATGATTTTTGTATGTTTACAAGAAAACTTTTTCTTTTTTTTATGAGTGCGCATGGTACAACTTTATAAAAAGAAGCTTCTTTTTTATTGTCGATCAACCTTATAAACATGATGTATTCTAAATCATTCGGAGCTACAACTAATACTCTAAAGCAAACAGTTTACCCATAGTCAATAATATAGCTTTATATGATGTATTTAAAAAATATTGTGCATTTCTTAGCAAGCATAAACCAATTCAGGTTCCTGCTTATATGCTTGATTGCTTGACAGTGTATTTAAGAATAAAAATTGAGTGAAAAAAGCTAAAAATAATGAATTTTTCTTATTATGGGACGTTGTGGTTCTGTCATAGCCTACTGTCTACAGATATTTTCTGAATACTGGAAGTCCAAGTTTAGAAACTAATTGATTTTCAATAAAGCTTTTTTCCATGATATATAATGTCATTTCAATGGACCGAGCCAATTTACGAAACGAAAAAAACTAAAACCCATACGTAACGTAAGATACTGCACAATTTTGATTATAACTAATGAAAGAACTCTATCATTTCAGAGCCGCTGCCAGAAAAATGCTTTAGCGGGATGAGCTGATAACAAAGTAGGGGCAAAACATGTATGTAAAACTAGCGCATATCTAGAGATTTTTTTGAGAAAATTTAGCATGAAGAAACTTTTGCAGATGAGTTTACAGTAAGAGCTGCTGCTCTTTGAAAGTATTGCGATTTAAGAGATCAAAATAATCATCTATTAGTACGATTACACGTCTACACTTACCCAACTGTTTATAATTATTTTTTGGTGTAAGACGATACAACCAATGCACTTCATATTCATAATATCTGGCTGAAATGAACTATCGGTGTTTCGATTGTGACTGAAAATATATGTTAATTCTAATGAATTATGGCAGAATTATCACAAAATTGGTGAGGCAAAGTCACAAAAATAGTGAGATTTCCCCTTTCTGCAGCTCATCTTGGCGCCGGCACTGTTGAATTCGCTTGCACTTCACCGAAGTATCTAAAGAATAGCTTCATCCGACCTCATCCCCGCAATAGTAACCCAATCAACAGAGCAGTTTATGCAGAAAACATTGCAGCGGTGTCAAACTTTTGGTAATTTTGCCTTTTATTTTGCCGGCTCTAGAATCAAGTCAGACCATCCATCCAAAAGGAAGTACCGATAGTTCCTACACAAAGTGATTTATAGAGAATCAAGATACAGCCTATAGGTTAGGAAAATTGCACAAAATGGTTATATATTGTTTGCTTAATAACAAATTTTCAGTATTTTTTCCTAATGCTAGATTATTTCTTAATAGTTTTTAAGAAAGAGTGGCATCTTTTCTTCGGAAAATAATTTTAAATCTATCAAAATACAGTGCATTGTATGATCTATTTATCTTATTTTTAACCAACTTTTTGCATTTAGAGCAATCTATACAACTTAAGGCTGGGAGCAGTCATGATTTTCGAAAGTGTAGCAATTCTTTTTTAGAGAAACTGAGTGAGGATAAAGGAATATTCAGTTTGTAACTTGGAATCACAAAGAATTTTGCAGGACTGAGAGAATCGCAACCGAAATCTGAATATTGGGTTTTTACCGCTTCATTGTTTCCAAAAAATAATTATGCAAACAGTGCCTTTACGATAAATGCGAGATAAATTCGGTGAAATCAAGAAATAATTTGCATAAAAAGTAACACTTTCTCCCAGTTCTGTTTTGTTGCAGCTATAGTTCCAGCTCTGTTGGTTAGAGTGTTGCTTGATTAACTGAGAGTTTTCTGGATCCCATCACGATAGTCGAGTTAGGATTGAAAAATGCATAGTGTCCATTTTCCTGGTTTGTTAGTTTCTTGCTAGCTTTGGTGTGAGCAATTTGAAAATTGCAGAAAGTAAAGTATTTATTCTCGAAGCTTTTCGTCTGACACTTTTCAAGAGAATCCGTCAGAAACAGAGTGAAAAGGTGAAGTGAGTCACTTATATAGAGACACAGTTGACGAAAGAGAAAAGAAAAAAGGGAAAAAGCTCATCATGATTGGTAAAAGAAGTGACCAATAGAAGGAGCGGAAACTAATGTGTAATTTTTAATGTGTGAGCAAACGTTTCAACGCGCAATAAAACAATAATAAGTAACACTAAATGTGTGAACAATTTATATTTGACCCTGTGGCACTGCCTGACCGAAGAAACTGCTACAGGATCCGCCGAACGCTGGGTTGGAGTGTTACATATAAATGTTGAAATGTTGGGATAGCTGCATCACACCATAAAAATGGCATTTTATTTCAAGATTAGAGAGGCATGGTTAGTCCTGAAGAATTTTTCGAAACAAACCTTGCTAAAACCTAACAAATTCAGTTGCAAATGCAGTAGTGCATTTTCTTGACTCAGATATTTTTTAACCAAATGCAACTTCAAATTATTTGCATGTACATTAGCTTCAAATATTTGTGAGCAATTAATTTTAGCAGACGACACTCTTTACTAGATGAACCTATAAGTTTGAGTTTGAGGCTACTTGATGTACTTAAAATTTCAAGGATGTTTTGGTTCACTTGTTTTATGTTGGCTGGAAATTTGCGCTTGAAAAGATTGCAGTTTCAACGCGCAATAAAACAATAATAAGTAATACTAAAGCACAAAAATATTTTTGTATCTTTTATCAGAAACAGACAAGTACCCAGTTGATCAAAAATATTTTTAATGACTTTGTAGTTAAAAAAAGTCAAAGGCTAAAATTTAACGTTGACTTTGTGGCGTCGGAGTCGAATTAAAAAAAAGACTTTAGAGTTGGCTTTGAAGTGATTTCGATATTGTTACAATTTCCCATATTTGCTGTTAACTATAATTTTTAGTGCAGATAAAGATCTCTGGTGCTTGTTGATGAGTGGCTACAAAAGAATTTGGTTTGCAAAACCGTAGCCATTAAGCTTTATGCTATAAACAACAATATAATTAGCAGAGAAATAAAAGATAAAATTACTCTTGTGAATTTCTTAGCTGTGACAACTTGCAGCATTGCATACCAATCTGAACAGTGTGATGTGAACACGTAGCTAGTAAACAGATTTGACATTGATTTTTACTTTTGGACATATTTTGCACTCTTTTACGGCTTAGTAATTTCGTTTACACATGCTTGCATCTGGATAATTTAGCACATATTTGGGTGTATTTCTTCTTGTAATCTTTCTCTTTAAGAAGCCCTGGTTTGTTGAAATGAATTTGTTTCGATTTCTTCCCCACGAAGCAAGGACTACATTTTTTACGTTTATCAAAAACCACTTACGATGGTCGTCGGATTGGCGGACGAATAAATGAAAAAGCAAAATTTATACCTAAATCATATAAATCTTGCTTGCATGGATCAATTCTTTGTTGAAAGCAAAAGCAGTGCCGGCATTGATACAGTGTACATTCAATATGTAACAAAATGCTGTTAAAGTCCAGGGATTTGATTTGGCTTTACAAGTATACCTAGGCACTAATTCGATGTTCTATCACATCCATGCCGGCTTTAGTAAAATCATATAGTTTGCATATAGCGGGTTTGTTTTTATCATCATCAAGTCTTACTCCGAGGATAAGTTCTACAGTTGAGAGGAGCAAAACGCTGCGCTGGCCAGAGCTCTTTGTAGGAAACACATAAGAATAAAGCACTAGCCTGTTTTCCGACGACTCCCAAAAGCATTGACAAGAAAACCGTTCTCTCTCTGCAACGTATTTGACTTCAATAGGTATGTCCCTTCTATTTGATTGAAGAGTACCCACAAATGTTATGTTGTGCGAGATAGAAGCCATTGTACCGGAGATACACTAGTGTACAAGCGGTCAAAGGAAATGTTGCGCTCTTGCAAATCACCATAATTCTGAAGATACCTTACTGTCTCTTCCACTCCTTTGACGAAGTATGTTGTTGCTCCTTCGTCAGGTTTTCCACTATATGAAATTATAAAGTGCATGAAAGCGTAAGCGACTCCATTCACAGACTTAAAAAGTAAATTATATTTAGCAGGCTTGCTCGAATTTTACTGCTTGAAACTAATTTCATTTTTTGTGGGATACAAGATTTCATCAATGCACAAGTACTTTTCAGGAACAACTCAAGTAGAACAATTTTTATTGAAGCATTCGAAAAATTCTCAATTGACTGTGAAACGATCATGTTTCTACCGCTGTTCCCTTGTTTCGTAATCATCAAATGATAAGCAGGTGTAAAAAAACTGCAACCTATTTTTACTCACTGTAGATCCAAAAAGTGTAGGTCCTATGATCGGATCATATAGGGAGCAACATTAGGACTGTTCACGCCAGCAAAAAACCATGTATGTACATCAGCCTTACAAATGCACGAATTTTGACGTCAGTATTTCTTTAAAGCTTTAGTTATCGACCATTTCATTGTACACTTTTA
Organism: Trididemnum clinides; assembly: GCA_963675345.1. Taxonomy (NCBI): domain Eukaryota; kingdom Metazoa; phylum Chordata; class Ascidiacea; order Aplousobranchia; family Didemnidae; genus Trididemnum; species Trididemnum clinides. Next base: position 3,814,480 of record OY776284.1, on the reverse strand, counting down.
CAAAGAATAGGTGAAAACTTTAACGTTTTCGTCTAGCTCTCTTCAGGAGTTGTCGCTAGAATGAAGTCTGGTGTTGATAGCGAGGAAAAGGAGAAGCTTATACTTTTTGAATTGCTCGGCATGACATTTCAATTCGCTTATTAATATATCGTACAACACAATCTACTATTAGGTACAGAATATAATTGGGAAATATTTCAATTTGTTTGTTATCAGTATGTTTATTATCTGTAGTTGTTTTTTTGGTCAAATTGTTTTTGTCAGCTTTATTTTAGTAGTTGATAGCAGGCCCTACTGAAAAAATTTTCATAACATTTCCGGTTTATATCTCAAAGCATTTTTGATCCTTCTTATTAAAAGATTTTTATTATGAAATCAATGTTGCTGAATCAGTTTTGTAAAGCGCACTCTGCTAAAAAGAAATGGAAATTTTGAAAAGATTTATGAAAAGTGAGAAACCGTTGTTGGAAGATTGCATTTGTACAAAACATTGTGTTTGATGTAAACCTTATTTTGTTTGCACACTGTAGTAAACGCAACGAAAGAATCAAGAAGTTAGTAATTAGAGTTTGTTTACCTACTACGATCTGATTTCGGTCTTTCCAATAGGTAAGAAAGAGAAGCAAACCTTCTAAACAGAGAACTGGCTGTAAAACAAACAACGCGACGTCACACGTAATCGGATTAACTTGCATCATTGCTGCTTCTTGGCAAAAATTTATGAGCATATGACAAAAAATGCTTTCTTATTCAAAATGTGCTGAAGGTACAAAAATGATTTTGAGTTCATATTAAAGTACAATAAAAATTAGGAAAAGTCAGGAAATTTCAAATTATTTTGAAAACAATATCGTGTATAATTTAACGTTTAAAAATTTGTTGGGTCGCTGCAGACCAACGTTGAGTTGATTAGGGTTAATCCAAAGAGTGTGGTATGGTTCGCTCGGGATAGTGCATGCAACAATATTCTCTGGCCACTTAACTCCTATGATTTAAAACTGCAATTCTGGGTAAAATTTTTCCAGGTAAAAGTAAGCTCAAAAAGTTTTGCTATCCCTTTATAGATTTTTTCACGAACGCAATTGATGATCTGAATGAACTCTGTTTCAATAGGATTTTAAGTTATTATTTTTATTCTGTTAATTAGTTATTTCAAATATCTCTTTTGACGCAGGTCGCTCGCCTTAAATTTTCAAAATATTTTCTTTCGCTTTTCTTGCGATATTATCACTTCCGGGCTTCATCAGGACTAATTTTACGTTTTTGAAACATAAGCTACTATTTTTAATTTATTTGGGCAAAATTTGAGTTGAGAGGGAGTGGGGTACAGTAAACCACTTTTTGGTTTTGCGCCAAAGACAGTTTTTGTGTAGTGATCGCAAATTGTGTGTTGTTTATGTGTACTGGTTCATGTTAATCCTAGCCTGAGTCAAACAATCCAAGGTAGATGAGCCATGAGCCATCTTAAAAGCTTTTTAAGGTAATTTATTTGTTTACGGTCGATATCCGATTTTCGTGAATTTACCAAAACAGAAAAACTGTAAGGTGCTATTTCTGTTTTGCTACATTTGAAACAACGAGATCATCTTAAAAAGTTTTTACTAGTGGCTCACGGTTTCTCTTTTTTGCGCTGCCTTGATCTAGTCTATCGTTTTTATGACTTGAAACGTTTACATTTACGTCTCAGCTTTTGTGTAGTGCCACAAGTGACTACCTTGCTGCGTCATTTGAGTCACAGCTACACATAGTCTCGGATAGAAAACGGAAAAAGAAACGCAGTGTTATGAGGCCAACACCTTTAATTTTTTGGGTGTTGTCCAGGCTCAATGTAGTTTTCATATGCATCTCATCTATTTACTCACATGCAATCTGAAAAAATTTGAACACTTAATATCATGACAAAATATAGAAGCTGCTAGTTGCTAGGTAGCAATTTTTAAAGCGATCTCCTTTCAAGAGGAATCTGTCTCCAGCATCACACCAAGGTAAAATAAAAAATTTGAACGTTTCTGACTTTCATAAAGCCCTTTTTAAGAATTAAATCTGTAAATGTGAGGTAATAAATTTAAATAATCAACGATAATTTCAGATAATGCAAATTATGAAGATATAGTGCTTATAGCGGCTGTAAAAACGTAACAAAAAACAATAATTTGTGTAAAAGCTATCAATAATTCTTAAAATGCTGTTCGTTTAATTTGATGATAATGTAGATGCGACTTCTTGTTATCAATGACTGATTTCACATAGACAGCTCTCCTTTTCAAGAATTGATGAAATTTCATAGCCCATTTTACACAACCGAGCCAAAAATTCCGTTTAAAACATTAATTTTTTTTTAATTACTAACGAAGTAAGCTTTTTATGATATACGGAGCGGATTGGATATAAAACGGAAAGTCATGGAAATATTGAACAATTCTTACGACGCCAAAAAATTAAAAGACTCACTTCTAGGTGCCTGAATAGATTTGCCTGATTATATCAAGAACAATTCCTGTGAATGTTTCTGGGGATAGTAACTTGTGCTTTTTCGGATGTCTAGCCGATAGGTTTCGGTGTAAACGAGATGCCTAAAAATTTCTAACAAGATTATTTCTTTTGATTTTAACATTGCTTTGTAGTGATTTTATATGTGTGACTCTGTTTGATTTTGTAAATTTGGAATATTTTTTCAGACTCAATTTTGTTTTTCTAAATTGCAATTGGGTTTAGCCAAATTTATTTAACGCCGCCGGGAGTCATATGCTGAAACATTATGATTAAACGTTAAAGAAGTTCTCTTAAAGTCTGGCTGTTAATTTTAAACGTCAGTATCATGTTTTTTAATCTATTTATTGTGGTAAGCTTTGGAATAAAGACAAAAATAATCAACTCCTCAAAAAAGCATGTACAATCACGGTTTGTGAACTTTTTCCAGGGATATTACCTTACACCTGACAACCTGACAGCAATATCTAAAAAAACGGAAGAAATTAGTAATTGCGTTGCCCAAAACATTTGGTTTTATATCTATTATGTCTTTTGTGATGTTGAGGTTTATTTTTGTCAAAAAACCTACCGAAAACGGCTGTAAACCAACCGCTAATTTTGACAAGCTTTTTTAAGCGTTGGTATTGCTACGAGCGTCTGGGATTTTAGGAGAGGATATGCTTTGCTAGAAACGAAAATTATTAAATTTTTGAAGTCAATGTGTGTACCATGTGGCCTTTAAGGTGCACAGCACATGGAATTGCTGATCACGCTCCAAATTAAACTGAAAATTGATTTTTAATGAAGATCAACTTTTAATAAAGTTTGATTTTTGATCGATTTTCAATGAAGATTGATTTTTAGTAAAGTTTGATTTTCAACCGACTTTTAATTAGGATTGATTTTTAATTTTTTAATGCCGCACTTAACCTTGTTCATAGAATACTTCAAATAAAAAATTTATTTGAGACAAAAATTATTATTTAAAATCACATTATAAACCTGGGGATGACTATGTTTTGCTAAAATTGTTTATTATACTGGCAAAAGATAACATGCTGCACTTGACGTTACAAAAACGAATAAAAAAGTACTAATTGTTGTTTCTAAGACTTTGCTGAAATCCCTCTTGTATTTACACTGGGCCTACTCGTACTGATGATAAGTTATTGCATGAAACGTGGCACATGGCTTAAGATAAAAATTATATAAAATAGGAAATGAGGAAAGGTTTTCGTGAACTACCTGATACAGCATAAAACCAATGATACAAAAACAGACAATCAGAGTAAATGCAGATGGCACTAGGCCGATATGGTTGGCCGCAATCGCATTCCAAAGGTTCTGACAAGAAGCAAATGTTTTGAAAACAAAATATTTATTAAACTGATGAGTGGTGGAGTGACAAAAACAAAGTTAACGAAGTAGTGGCATGACAAAACAAAACTGAGCGGTGCAGTGACAAAACAAAACTATCTGAGTGGTGCAGTATCCCACACGACTGTTGAAAATTTTCCCAGGTCTCTTCCCACTCATGGCGAATTTCACCTCATCTCACATATCACTAGCCAAGAAAATGGAAAAATCAAATGTTATAGTTCATAGGTGTGCAACCTGCTGTGCGAGGACCAAAAACGGCCCACGGCGTAAAATTCTATGGCCTATGGAAAAATTTTGTGGCACCAAAAGGATGCCAAATTTATCAACTCGATCTTTGAAAAATCGTTCTCCAAAGCAAACAAAACTTTCAATATTACATGTGGATGAATATTAAGTAAAAGCTCGCTATGAAAGTAATGATTTCCAAAAAAATGGTCTTCGCCTTCTTTTTGAGTAAAAAAATGCAACCGACCAGTGCTTCAATTGAAAATTCTGTCTGCTCCGAAATTTTCGACTAGTTTGAATTTATTCCGCTTGCAAAAAAGCTTGCACGCTCCTGCATTAGTGTATCGGTTTTACAAGAGCAGTTATTGACTGATTGTAAAAAGTAGCAAATTATGGAAAACTACAATATTTTGCAAAGCAAAGCAAAAAACAATAACCTAAACACTGGGGCGATTCTTAAAAAAACTTGTTTTGAATATATTTGGTGCGAAGAGTTTAAAGTGTTCCATTTGGGACAAACACAACATGCAAAATATTTTTAAAAAATCTTTACATTTAGGAGTTGCTCAAGCCTCTATTTATTACGCGAGGGTACAAGTGGCTTAAACAGCCATATTTCGCATATCACTTACACTGGAAGCTTCATTCTTACACCAAAAGATTAAGAAAGCGTAGTTTCCTATCCAGGTTTAAACGTTTCATAGCCACAGCTGGTCTATATTTCAAGTTAGATTTAACTAAAACTGTATTTTTACCAAAATTACTATTTGAACTAGTCAAACCTGTTCAAGTTGCTAAACTGTAATAATCTCATTAAATATATGGTTTGATAGCAACTAAACGTTACTCGTGCAAGCAACAAAATCGAATTAACATCAAGAAATGTCCAAAACATGCCAACTAATTTGTGAGTGTCAAAGAACATCGCCCATCAATCTAGCTCCAAACAAAATTTTTCAACACACCTGTGCACAAAATCGAAATTGTTTAGTCTTCATTTAGGCAGTTGTTTGACAGATAAAAAGTTTTTTTTGTTGTCGGAAAATATTTTTTATGCTGATGAACGACTTGCACGAGGTACTAGAGCAGAATCTTATCTTTTGTAAATCCTTGTAATTGTGTATAGTGCTACACTCTGTTTATCATGGATTTTAACCACTTTTATTTTGCCCACGATTGGTTCAAGAAAGAAACCGTCACCATCAATGCTAAACGTTACCGGAAGGTTATTGAATAGTTCTATGATAACCTCAATGCAACCATTACTCCAAGTCAGCTTTGTAGAGCCTGGTTCATGCAGGATGGGCCCAACTTATACGGCGAAAAGTATCATTGCATATCTACACCAGCTGTTTAAAATTCAAATTATTTTTTTGAAAACTGATTATGCATGGGCCGCACACAATCCTGGTTTGCATCCATTGTATTTTTTATCTCTGTGGAATTATCAAAGTGTTTTTTTGTTGGCAGTTCTTCAACAGTGGAGGGGAAAAAATTACAGTATGTCTAACTATGTTCAGCAAGTTACAGCGGAGACATTGAGAAAGATGGAGCAAGTTTTGCCATTCGCGCCAAGGCTTGTCTCAACTACAATGCCTTTGCCATTGAATATATAAACTACAAAAACTTTGTTTAAAAAAATGGCATGCAAAACATTGCTTTAACTTCAAAGAGCACCCCGTGTTTTGTTTATTTGAAATCGTACAATGTTTGCTTTCAATAGCTATTTATTTCAAGGAAATAAAATTTTTTATGGGTTTTTTAGAGGTCATTAAGACTATGGCACTTTTATCAAAACAACTGTATTGCAATTATGAATCAAATCAAATTACGCCTCGTTTACTCATAAAAGCAAGATTTTTCAAACAGAAGTTGCGATATTTTGGACATAAAATGAGAAAAAAAATTATTGAAAAAGAATTGGCTCTATTGCTTGGCATAGACAGCAGAAAAAATTAGATGCCGACCCACGCTCAGATGATAGAAGTCAGTAAAGGATGACTCTGAGATGAGTGTTCCTGAAATAAAAGATGTCCTGAAAAATAGAAAGCTATGGATGGGGGCGATTTAGAGGTGTTAAAACACAAAAATAGCGTTTTAGATTTTTCTGCCTTTCCTGTGTTATCATATAACAGGAGAAGCCAATCTGCCTCACATTAGATTCTTGACTGCAGCTCTTTTGACTCATGATATAGACTATTTGTGTACAGTCATGTAGTGTAGGGGTGTACTAGCTGCTGTGCGCTACGTTAAGTTTTTGGGCCCGTGAATAACTAATTTCATTCTGTAGAAATGATGGTCTCCAAAAAATATTGTGTCGTGGCTCTTTTGATGATGGCCTCTATCGTTTTTGGCTTTTTATTACGACAAGTGTGGCTACTCTGTTATATAGAATAATGTATTTAGCTTTACAAAGAGTCACGATCCGGACAACGTTAGTATGGCAAAATAGGCAGGGCCATCTTTAAAGTACGGGCAATTGAAACGCATCGTTATCATTAGGTTTCATGTCGAGTGCAAGACACTTTACGTGGCCCCCGACCTGCACAATATCCCACATGGGGCTGTACACGAAACAAACCCAAACAATCTAACACAAAGCACAAGACTTACATACCGTTTATTTTTAAACCAGTGTCGTTTTGACGTTACTGCTAACCGTTCATGTATGAACTAAAACTGATATCCTTGTATAAAGCTGATCACACAACAAGTGATTTGGCATAGAAAGACCCTTCAAAGGTTACAAACTAAATGCGATGCTTTAAGGTAAAGTTGGCAGCACTTGGTTACATGTCAGCGAGCCTCGGCTCGTGAGGAGATCAGCTCGATGATGCGGGTTCGAATCCCTCAGGAACCAGACACGACGCAACACACCTCCATACAAAAATTAATTTTTACATTTCTAATCCAAAATAACCTTCAATTCAAAGCAATTCTTATTTAACGCTGTCAATTCTTTGCACAGTTATGATGCAATCAACTGCTGTAAAATCATAATTGTGACGCAATAAACCGTCTTATCAACAGTTACAGCAAATGTTTTCATTTCGCTTGTTCATTGAGGATGTAAAAGACGAAAAATGAGTTTGAGAAATTGATTGCAAAAAGTTAACTCGATTGAAAGTTCTAAAAGTTAGCAAGGTCTCTGCTGGCTGCAGTGCACCTACAACCTTTGCTGAAAGTAGGCCCATGAGCAAACGAAAATCTGCTGATACTAATGATTTGGGAATTGACGACCCAAAGCAAACTATGCTGCGTGCTTTTCTTGTACTTGTGAGCATGTTAGGGGCCAAGAAAAGATGCTTCTATGCTGCGTGACATCACAGATGGGAACAATTGAAATATTCTGTTAAGTTCGATGAAGCTTTTTGCTTTCCTTACTTCAATTTTCAATCTAAAGCTGGAGGAGTCTTTCAAGGAATGCGTTGTAAAATCAACTTTTACAACGGATGACCATCCTAATTAGAAGGATGTTACTGAAATGAATAAAGACTTTTCAAAGCATGCTACCTTCAAAGAACACTTAGCATGCTACAGTACCTGGAAAGAAAAAATCAAACGTTCTGAAATGGGTAAGGAAATTACTTCATTAGCCAACACAAAGCAATTGAAAGAAATTGCAACTATTTTTCTACCTTAATTGACATAGTATCTTTTGTGGGTACTTATCAATTGGCATTCAGAGGAAAAACTGACGCACTTGAAGGCAAGAACGAAAGAGGAAATGGACTCTTTTTAAGTCTGTGCACTTACACTGTTGAAAAAGACCAGCGTTTACTTGCAATAATTAAATCTATCCCATGAAATACAACATACATCATCCCGATATGCAAAACGAATTTATTGCTGCTATGAGCTTAGTAGTAACCGAGGATATTAAGCAAGAAATTAGAAATTCTTGGTTTACAATCAAAGTTGATGGCACCAAGGACCCAACTGGTGTAGAAAACATTTCCATATATATTGTTTTTTTAACAGCCATTTCTTGAAAGTTACGGAACGTTGTTTGGTTTTATCAAGCACCGATTCGGGTGATGCGAAATCAATTACTGAGGTGATTTTATCGGAACTTACTAATGCAGGACTGACTTCATCAAAGATACTTAGTCAAGTCTATGATGGCGTATCTGTAATGGCAGGTCACTGTGTAGGAGTTCAGCGTCTATTGCAAGAACGAGAAAACAGAAAGATTCCTCATGAGCACTGCCTGAACTATCAATCGCACAAGGTAGCGGAGCACGTAATGTCGGTTAAACAAGCAATCAATGATTTTTTGCACGTTTGTAATAGTATACAATTTTTTGCAAGTCCACAGTTGCACTTTACTATATTGGTGAAAAGTTGAAACACCTGCTTGAGCAGAGGTAGATTGGTCATCTGGCTACAGTGATAGCTGCTCTCAATTCTTTTCAACATAAAACATCGCTTCTTCAAGAAATGGGTACTTCAAGGGTACATAAAGCAGAAACACGTATGGAGGTATCAGGACTGCTTTGAGGGGCGTAGGAACAAAGTTTCTTGTTTATTGCAAAGATGTTTTACAAGGTATTTATTGCTGTATAATTATTTTTATTGTCTCAGTTTCAAATAATTTGTTGATGGTGACAATTAAATTTGTAAGCTTGTGCTGTGTTTGTAAGTCTTGTTATGCCGCTGGGCCATTACATCGGCGAGTAGACTACTTGGCTCCCTGATTAGAATAGAAGCGACTAAATGGCTTGTCTCAGATCTTAGGAGCTTATACCACTACCCATTTCAATGTTATGACCAGCGTGATATTGAATAATATTGAATAAAATATTGATATTGAATATTAATTGATATTGAATAAATAATAATATTTCGGGGCTATGAGTGGTTTCGGGACTATCTGCTTCACAGACCTAAATTTATTTCCCCTGACGAGACTGAAAAATGGCATTCACAGTTTTCCCGCTTGGCGCTTATCACGACAAAGCTGGTGTGGGGAATAAACCCGCAAGTTTAATAGGTTGTTTGGCAAATGTATTTAACTTTACATCTGATGCCTCATATTTACGGTAGCAGACAGATGGTGGGGCAAAGCAGTCTACCTATTGTGGTGCCCAGTCAAACAAAGTACTAGCAAAAAACACTCAACAGCTCATATAGATGTGCCAAAAACAAAGCATCTAGCTCATACAAAGAGATTAAAACATCTTTTTGAGCTTGTATTTAATTGGCATTTGGCGTTTCTTTACCAAATATTGTATAATGCAATATTTTGCATACAAATATTGTAAGCAAATTACCGTTTGCATAATGCAAAAAATTATTTTTTGCAAGAATATTTTTATGTTATGCATAGTGCAAATTCATATCGTATCCAGGAAGCGAGGATTGTCACAAAAAAGTTTCTAAATTGCTCCTCGCAACGCTATGTCTTTTGATTGAACGTAGCCACAAATCGGGCACTCCAAGTGTTTGATTATTTCTGTAATTTTACTGTTCTACAATCACAGGTAATGTCTCTTTTTCAAGAATAGCCGCAGTTTGCCATGTCAATGTGAAAGGTAGTGAATGAATGTGCGTCGGTAATATGGATTAGATCTTGGGTGCTGTTTGGAAGATAATTAATTAAACATTAATTTACTGGTTTATACCTTGACAAGGTCTTTGTGTTGTTGTGGTTTTAAGATATCTAACGTTTATTATCTAATGAGGACAAGCAGTCCTACCAAAAGACTGCAAAATAGAACACTATGGGTATTCCGTTTTGAAACGGCTGATTTTTATGTTGCATTTTATAGGTTCTAAGTTTGTTTGGTCCAGCCAACAATATTTTTCAATCTGAAAATTCTGAGTTATCAACTGGGATGACACTTGTTGCCGCGTGTGTTGAAAATGTTCACAATCTTCGAACAGGGGAGAAATTTTTTGATATAAGGGATAAGATTGTTACTGAAATTGATGCTCATTCAAACAACCAGAAATGATAAAATGAATAAAGACGAAATGCGAAGATTATTTTATAGCACATTGGATCAAGTCATCAATGAAATAGACGTACGATTTAGCTATTAAAATACAAAATTATAGGCTGCTGTCTCTGCTCTTCAATCTGAAAATAGCAACTTTTTGCATGTAGACAGAGGTTATTTTAGTTAAACTCAGTTGATTTACTTTATTTTAAACTTTTTGGTGTTCTTTGTTTCACAGTTGGTTCGGCACTTTGCATTTTTTAAAAAATTTGTTTAGTATGTGACAATGTTTTTTTTTACTTATTTAATCGTGATTCAGTGATTATTAACAGCAACGATAATATTTATCTTGATGCGTCAACGTTACCTACGTACGTCATCTGTGGCTACGCGTCAACATTACTTACGTACTTGGCCAACGTTACCTACTGTATATTAGCAGTATATTGAATTTTTTAATTCCGGTAGTTCGATGGTTTAAGTTTCAAACACCATTTCACATCCCAAGTTTACACCATCAAACCCATCAAGTCATCAATTATGACAAAAAATCTCTAGTTACAATATTCAAAAATTTATCTAATCAACACACAATCAGTCATATCTATTTTAAAATCATGAAGGTTCGCATCGTATGCAATTCAAAACATTCTATACCTATAATGTCTTTTTTTTAAACAAAAATGGAAAAGTTCCAAAATTTTACAAGACTTGCAGCCGTACAAAATCAGTTTTAATATGCAAAATTCAGTCCTTTTTTAGTGCCCTCTTACTTTCGGCTTGTGCCCCACAAATTTGTTTGCTCTGGCGACGGTGCTGCTTATGAGTTAATTTAATCTCAAAGGAGCGTCCTTTTCTGTTTCATCTCCATCCTGCAACTTCGCCTACGTCGAAAACCACGTAAATGACTTTGATTTCAACAACAAGCCGCATTTACCACAGATCATTGACACTGACCATGATATCAACTCTGAGGAGGTATTAAAGTCCATGCTCTCAAGCGTTTGCTCCTTTCGGCATTATTCATTTTCTCCGCGAGAACCAATGCTTAACATTATGCAGGGGCAAGTTGAGCGCAAAAGGAATCCTTACTTAAAGCCGACGTTTTCTTTTACACTTTTGGTAAGTATGACGCTGCGCAGTCATAAAAGCCATTGCCTACCTTAACTGGGATCTGCAAATGGGTAACGGACAATTGTATGTACAACGATTATGCGGACCCAGAATGGCATGTGAGTTAGAAAATGTCATTTGCATAGTTGCCACAACTTGTCTGGGGTGTATGTATTTTATGTGGAGTAGCAGTTGAGACATGAAGAAGTATCTGATAAAAAAATAAATAATTTGGCACTTTTTGAAGGGTTGAACCTCTACTTATGCATTTAGGCCTGCAGAATATTAGTAACCTTCATTCTTCAGATTTGCAGAACAGCGATGCTTATGTTGGCACTAAATATGTTTTACAACTTTCGCGCTTTAATACCTTGATATTTTGTTTTATTCTCCACCTAGCTCGTATAGTTGGGCACCAAGCAAGAGCAATCGCTTTAAGACTTTTAGCATGAACCGACAAGAGCATTGAACCCAGGTCTACCGACTACAAAATTCACGCTGTGGCTATTGCTCCATGCAGCCCACCGGTGATATCCAGCAGCAAACAAGTTGTCCACATGATCTGCTTTGAATTTTCTTTGCTTGAAACTGCTTTCAAAATTTGCTGATGTACGATAGAACCCGGCAAGCAAACCAATCATTGTAAATCATGCTTTGCCAAAGCGCAACGACGCAGTATTATGGCGAGGATTGAATTCTCATTCATGACCAATTGAAAGTTGTGAAAAAAAGTGCCCAAACTTGTCAAACGCCTTTGCAAATGAAATGAAATATCACGGAAATGTTGGCAAATTTTGCCTGCAACGGTTTTTAGCCCCAAGACTTTTTTAAACAAGATTTCGTAAATTTGATTTTATTTTTTATACACTTTATTACTCCTTTTGCTGGGTTATTTATATGACTCAACAAGCTAGTGAAACACAGATCTACAGACTGTGGCAGTGAAGTGAACACTCTAGCTACTTCACCAAAGGCTCCCAAACACCAGTAAGGCGTCGCCATGCACTGCTGCGTAATTGCAAGACAGGAAAGGTATCGCAAGCACATTCTTGTTGACTGTTTTTGGGAAATCAACCTGTGTTGAAAACTTTTTTTTCTTATTGACATTTTTTTTATCTCAACTTGTGTTGGAAGCCTTTATAAGGAGATCATCCTATGCAGTGAGTCGTTTGAGTTTGTACAGGACATGAGTACATCGGCAGTATATGCAAGTTGGACGCCCATGCGCTCCATTTCACATCAATAGAGATTTACAAACTGCCCGGCAAAACAGTTCCGTGCTTTAGTTCACAAATTGAATTAATGAGGTTGCAAGTTCAATGCACATGTATCTCAGTTGTTTTACTCTTTGGAAGTAGAAAGGAAAACGTCTACCACAATAGAGATTTACAAACTTCCTGGCAAAACAGTTTCGTGCTTTAATTCCCAAATTAAAGGTTCCGAGTTCAATGCACATGTTGTGTCTCAGTTGTTGTTCTCTTAGAAAAAGCACTTTGCAGTAGTGTTAAGTAGAAGCACTTTGCACCTGAAATACTCTAATAGTAACTTTAGTACGGTCAAAACACTGGAGCGGTGGTGTAGTGGTTAGAACGTCGGCTTTGCAATCGTTAGATATGGATTCAATTCTTTTGTCGAGTCTATAATGATGTGATTAAATGTGTTGAACAAGATGTGTAAACTTGTTCTTTTATTTAAAGGGTGGCCGACATAATCCTCTTATATTTGGTTTGGATAACTATGTATAACAAAAAAGCATTTTTATTGATCAAAGTTAATTCAGCACAAAAAGTAACTCGTTTGAGAAAATGTTTTTGTGAGATAGCGAGATAATGTTCAAAACGTTTTCCTTCAACTGCGAAAGGGCGACGTAGGCAATCCAAGCAACCCAATATAAACAATATTTAAAATTAAATTTAAGGGTTTTATGTGGGGCATCATGTATTTTGAAGCATTGAGTAAACTTTCTCATCGACTTAACTAATGTTCGGAAGTGCTTAACGATTAACTTCAACCTTGCTTTTGTTAACTTCGACATATTCTTGATCAAGGTTGTGTGTCTTTCCAAAGTGGCGTTTAGGGTAAAAAAAAATTTTCTACGTAGTTTTACCAGCCGCATGGTCTCTGGTAAAAACTCTATTTGAGGTAAGATTACAGTTTTTGTGATTCTTGTTTTCTATTTGCAGGCAATCTACGAGACTCCAGTCCTCCCCTTGAATCTGACGTGAACAACGGAGCAGACAATTGCAATAATTCCTTCACAATGAAACCGCTTGCCAAGATGGAGACCGAAGCTGCTTCTGCTGCTAGCCGTAAAAGAAAGCAAGCATCCTCACAGAAATTAATTCGTTGCTTGGGTGTTGCGAAAAAACGGCGCGAAAATGTTAAAACAAATGGACACCAAAATCTCCTAAGGAAGAAGCACTCGAACAAGGATCCCTCAACGAGAATTCAACTGGAACACAATTTTTGGTGATAATGATGATTTAACCCTTTCAGTGCCAAAGACGTAGCTGTTACGTCATCAAAAATCATTTTCAAATTTGCCAAGAACGTAGCTCTCACGTCAAGAGTTTTGATATTTTTTATTTTCCTTAACTAGTGTTAGTTTGTTATCATTGGACGTATGCATTACGTCTATAGCAAAGGAGAAATTCACGTGGTGCTATACTGGGGCGCTATTGCAACATTTTAAGCTAGAAATATATTTTTTATTACTTTCAAAAATTGTTTCCAATATTTTCTTCCGAAAATTAGTAATTATTTATCACAATTCAATGCTGTCTAAAAATTACAAACACCTTTTTCAAAGTTCAAAAAAATAGCTACAAATATTTTTTGCTTTGAGACAAATAAAGATGCGAGTCTATATTAGCCATAAAAAACAACAAAACTTAAATAAAACATAACAATATCAGTGTTTTATGTAACTAATCGATATTATGACGTCATCGATGACGTAATATTACCTACAATCAAGTAAACTTGTTTGCTTTGGCAAATATTTTAAATTAGCATTAAACAAACATGCATAAAATTGTTTTCCAAACAAAGCATTTTTTTTAAAAATAGGCATGAACGCAATTAAAAAAAGGCGTGGAAAAGAGTTAAGCGCAACGCCTACGTCACTTGTTTCTCGTTTTTCAACTCATGACGATGGCCATGACGTGGCAAACCATTTTTCTGGTGACGTGACTTCCATTTCACTGCTTTCACAAGACATACTTTTACTTCCAGATCTATCAGATACTAACAATGAATTTTTACCGAATAACTTTAGGAACTAATAAAAAAGCTCCGAAAAATCATCTAAAGATATCTTGTTGAATTCGCTTCACAATGTTGCTTTCTCTTTAGCATCCCATTAATTTTACACCAACTGGCACGAAAAACACGAATGTTTAAAAATCAATTCAGAATTTGGACTAGAACTCTTTTAATGGTTTCTTGGAAGAGAAGAGCTTGATTTGGCAGTAGTGGGGCAGCAGGTTGGGACTTCGCCTTCGTGTGTGTCCAAGCGCCTAGAACTTTGAGAACTTTTATGTAATTCTTCAACCGCCCCCGTTTTGACCAGTTCCCATTGCACCAACCAAAGTGAACAACTTTGTTCAACTGCGTCATTATGCGAAAGTTTTTCATTAGTACATGAAAAACCCGACTATATTACGTGTGAATTTGACAACCATATAATGACCAGTGAAATGGTCAGTGCCTCCAGTTGTAGCCGTTAATTTTATCTACGAAATTCGATAATGTAATTGTATGCATGATATTTTTATGATCAAAGAACCCTAAATATCTATGGCAATATATATTCATATGCTGTACTGTTTAAATGCAGGGTTATAACCACAGGCGTTGACTTGGTTATTCTCAATGGCCGTAACTGGCACCGCAAGTTAAATTTTAAGTTCTTCTGTACTCGCAGTCAGAGTTTTATAATCTGTGACAAATTTCCCCTGTATTGTAAATCGTAGTTTAGTCAGAATTAGTTGGCTTGCTTTGTTTTACATGACTTAGTAAGCTACAGTAATACTTCGTTGTACCATTATGTTGCAAACGATTGCGCATTGGAATATTTGTGCATATAAAATTGTGTTTTGCTAGGACTATATTTTTAAGCTTTGCTGTGCTCTATTTGGGGTTTTGTTCAGTAAATAAACACGGACTTCCATATTGATTAGGAAGTTTATGGCTTATGACTTAAATTTTTTTCAAACGTTTTACAATTAAAAATATATTTGACTTGCATTAGCAGACGCGAAATCTGAGTGAATTTAATAACTGGGAAACACCTTTTATTTATATCATCAAAACACATATTACGGACAAAACTGAAATTCAGATTGAATTATGGAAATACTGACTCACGGAAACACAAAAGTTTAAACATGAAATAACGGGAAGTCATTCTAAAACGAAATTACTTATTTTCCGAAATTCGGAAAAATACTCACTAAAGAAGTGCAGAAGTCGCAGAAATACGGAATAGCCTACATGTATTACGAAGGTCGATAAAAGCAGACTGTGGATTATAGTTAATAACTCTGTAGTCAACACCTCATGCAGCTACGTGTTTTTACGGTAAATAATTGGTTTTAACAGTTATAATTGTACCTTAGAAAACATTGGGATGCATTAAGCAAAAACTTGTTTGAAGGGACAAAGTTTTAAAATTAAATTTTGTTTTTTGTATGTGCTTGCAGTAAACTAAACTGCAAAACTGACACAAGATGGGCAATGAACTTAATGCATCTTTTTAGTCTGTGCCTTGAGCAAATTGCAGCTTGCACTAAGATGTGGCCTATTATCTACATTTGATCAAACTACACGGTGTCGTGCTTTTTAACCAGTATTATTTATTTGCTTATTGTATTTTTACGTGATTTTGATGTTAGAGCGTTTCAAATTTTTCAAGCAATTTGTCTAGTTACAGTAAGGTAAAATGCATTGCTAATGCTAACACTATGTCAATATAATTAAAATTCTTAACTGGTTGTACATCCAGATTGATTAATATTTTTACAACCATAATTTGGACCCGCCACTGGTCTACAGTCACTTGCTCTGTATCCAGTTTTGGTCAGCAAACACGCCAACTTTTCTGATGCATTCCAGGCTAACAAAATTAAGTAATTACGTGTCGGATACCTCAGCTATGACTCATCCCGTTGCTCTTGAAAGTTTCATCACGCTTTGTCAAAATTGAGAGGCTACTGGGTTGACTCCAGCAACGCCCCGCGCTAGAGAAAAACAATATTTTCCTGCTCAATTGCGATAAAAATTTAAGAGATCAACAGTACATGGAGCGCGTATTCAAGCATACAGCAAATACTTCAGGGGTAGTGTAGCGGTCGGAGCGTCCGCTTTGCAGTAGATAGACCTTGGGTTAAATTCTTGCCAAAGGCTTTAAAATGGTATTTGCAGCTTTCATTCTTGGCGCTTACGACAAAAGTGATAGCGTAGAGAAATACAGGTTAGTTAGGTGGTTGTTTCTTTGGAAAAGGCTTTTAACGAGATTTTTTCCATCTTTATAAGGCAGACAGTTGGTTGTGCCGAGCAGTCAAACTAAAGATTAGCAAACAGAGCATAACATCATTCGGACAAAAAAGCACTTTAAAAATTTCAACGTAGCACCTCTCTACTTGTACATTTTGTTTGCAGAAAACGTCAGTATTAAAGCCGGTATTTGAGCCGCAAAACGAAATCTCTCTACAAATTGCTTTTAAAGAGATTTGCTCACATTCCTCGCAACAAATGAAAAGATTTTTTTTATCAGTTGCCTTCCCAAGGACGGAATCGAATAATCTCACAAAATATCTAAGTATGATTTTGACTTAGCATTTAATACGTACACAGTTGAAATACAGTTTGACCTTAGATGTAAAGCGGACATCAAAAACTTTCATAAAAACAAAATGCGTTTGACAAAAAAGCAATATTTTGTTACCTCGGTGAAAAATAAACTCACAACTTGTTTTTAATCGCGGCAATTACGACAAACTTATTTGCGCTTTTGCTGAAAACGATGAAAGAATTTCTCTTTATTTGAAGACTTCCACAGTGCTTTTTGGTTTGTCCAATCGAATACAAAACAACATAATTGAAGCAGTGGCAGAGGTTATTCGAACTGATATTAGAAAAGATATAAATAAAGCCTTCTTTGTTTCTGCAGAAGTTGACGAGAAGACAGATATTACGCAAAAGGCCCAGATTTCTGTTAATTTTCGTTATGTATATGAGGCTTTATATATAGTCAAGAAAGCTTTTTTGGGGTTTGATGATGTAAGTGATGACAGACGAGCTTCTGCAATAGCTCAGTATGTCTTGGGAATATTACAAAAGTTCAATTCTATGGAAAAGCTGCTAGCGCAAACTTACGATGGTTCTGTAATGTCATCTGAATTGAATGGGGTGCAAGCCAAGATAAAGGAAAATGTGCCCGAAGCAATGTTTTTGCATTGTTGTGCCCACAAACTGAACTTAATGCTCTTACATTCAGCAAAATGTATGCCTGAGTGTAAAGCATTTTTTAAAGCCCTTGAGGGTTTAAGTGCATTTTTTAGTAAATCGACTTAACGCACTCACTTATTTGAAAATGTTATGAAGCGTCGTTTGTCAAGATGGAGATGGATGGAGCTCAAGTTCTAGATTTATGAAAACGGTCAGCATATACCACTCTGATCTACTTGTGGTTTTCCGTGTTATTGGTGACGCTGAAGACAAGTGGGACAATGATTCGGTAATGAAGGCAGCTGGATTTGAGCGGTGGCTCTTAAAGACGAATACCTGCTTTTTGAATATAGCTTATGAAGAAATTTTTATCAAGAAGGATGCATTATTCAGAGTGCTGCAAAAAAAATTAATGGACATTGCATTTTGCTGCGCGCAAATACTTTGCAGACTAAACGTTTTTGGGGACTGCTCCCCTAAATCCGGCACAATATGCCTTCAAAACTATTACTTTAATGCCGTCAAGAATCGAAAAGCAAATTTTTGTTAGCATATTTTTGTAAATTTTCCTCTTTGTTAAAAATATGCAAGAAATTGGAAAAATAAAATTTTAATTCTGATGCGAAAAGGTTACAGCAGAGAATGAATGCAATTGTAACAAAGAACAGCTTCAGCATAGCACTGGTATATTGCTAATAGCAAATCGATTTTATATCATGGCATGAGACAATTGATTGCGATTCTAACTGCTGCTTTTAAAAAAGAGCTGAA
This sequence comes from Trididemnum clinides, assembly GCA_963675345.1. Taxonomy (NCBI): domain Eukaryota; kingdom Metazoa; phylum Chordata; class Ascidiacea; order Aplousobranchia; family Didemnidae; genus Trididemnum; species Trididemnum clinides. The sequence goes on along the minus strand of OY776284.1, from coordinate 3,796,127 downwards.
TGAAACGATTGTTCAACTTACTGATAAAGTAAGCAGTTAGTAAAAACTTTCTAAGTAGTTGCTTAAAACAGTTATAGTATTTTTAGATCTACAAAATGCATATAATCGCTTAGAAATTACCTATACTGCCAACACAGTGCTTTATTACAGCAAACATTACCATTAATAGGTAGCAAAGTTGTGAAGTGTTTTTGCCGGTGCGTGAGCTTGCACATCTTTCCAGACGTTGAAGAAATAACCTTTTAATATAGAGTGGCAGCAAAAAGTTTAGAAACTTTTTGAAAAAAGTATGCTGACTAATTTTATTTTGATCTTTGTAGTGTAGAAACTTCGACAGTTTTTATCACCCGTCATACACCTTCGCACACTCCAAGTTTTTCTAGGGATTTTACATAAATGGACCTCTAGCGTCATTTTTGAGGTTTTATCTGCCATTTTAGAAAATTGTATTTTACGCTAACTCGCCACTTGTAAACTGTATGTAAAACAAGCATGGTGTAAAAATTGTAAGAGGGGCTAAGGAGGACACGTCGTTTCTCCCCCAATTTCCTTTGGAGAGTCTTTCTAGAGCAAATTTTTGCAACACCAAAAATTTTGTCATTTTATTCCAAATTTCGAAAACATCAATTTTGATCATTTCACCACTAAACAAAAATTTTGACTTTGCTCCTGTTTAAAATCTGAAATTTGAAATCTAAAGCAATATATCGTAATGATTGTTCAAAGCTGCTATGCAGCGAAACAGCGTTGAATGCAACCAAATTACAATTTTGTAAGCTTGCTTTCAGCATCGCAAAAAATGCATTTGTTTTCTTAAAAAAGAATTTAGTAAAATCCAAACGTACGTTGATAGAATTGCATTACCGCTAGAGAGCGATAAAGGACCGTATTTGACAATACAATGCAGAAGTGACTTGTTGAATAAAAAAAAAGTTTTAAGCAAGACCAAACGAGAAAGCAGATGAATGTACAGAAGGCCTTGTTCAATATTTTGATAGATGATTGGGCATCAGACGAAATGATGCGATAATAAAAAGCTCACTTGTTGACAAAAGTTTGATTCAACCAAAAATATGTTGTAACAAAGAACGGCTTCAGCATATCACCGGCATATTGCTAATGGCAAATCGATTCTATATCATGGCCTGAGACAATTGATTGCTATTCTAACTGCTGCTTTTAAAAAAGAACTGGATGAAATGATTGTTCAATTCTTCTGACAAAGTAAGCAGTTGGTAAAAACTTTCTAAGTACAGTAGTTGCTTGAAACAGTTAAAGTATTTTCAGATCTACAAAATGCATACAATCGCTTAGAAATTACCTATACTGCCAACACAGTATAGTTTAGAAATTACCTATACTGTTTCGTCAACAACACATCACAAATTTTTCGCTTTTCTCTCAGCAGCATTGGAATGTTCTGGAACATTCACAGTAACAACAGATATGATTGTGCTACGTAGTTTATTTACACAACATGATGCTAAGGATCAATGCAAGCAAGCGCTACAGTATGCAAGCTAGTCACAACGAACTTTCATCATTGATTTTGAAAAGTAACCATTCCACCACATCGATTCCGGTTCGTTTAAATTTGCGGAGCGACAATCCTTATACCACCATCCTCCTCCTCTATAATCAGCCGCACAATTCCCGCTGCAAAATATCGCAATTTACATTTCAGTCAACTACAAAGTTTTTTCAGCAAAATGTCTTGTTCTGCAACGTAGTTAAGTGGGTTCGTGGGATACATCGTTTTATAATGACCCCGTAGTGACCCCCTCAAACAATCGAGCGTTTTGTTTAACAATGTCGCTCCTATGAAATGATAAAAGAAGAAACAATCAAAATATTTAAATTTTACAAGTATTATTATAAGAGTTTAAACGAAAAACTTGACAACAGTTCAACATTATTTCTTACCTAGAGTCCTCATCATTATCACGGTCTGTTGTAGAAAACTGCATGCCATTGTGATAGTTCAACCTATCTCCAACTGTCCCGTTATATCCGCTCACTTCAAGTCTGTAGTTGTCGCTTTCATCATTGATGTAAAAGTCACTAAAATCAACACAAAGTTTTCTTGTTGTCAAACTACATTAAAGTTTCTCAATTTGTGTGTGGTGCAGTTGCAACAATGTTTTCACTAATATCCCAGGATGGTTGGCTTAATTTTAGTACTAACATTCGATTATCTGCAGTTTAAACTTTGTATGTGGCAGTTTATTCGCTTAATCCAGTTATTTTGTCATAAATAACCTATGTTGGTTAACAAAGAACAATTGCTCATACATATGATTTTAAGAAAATATTTTTTTCGGAATGACTAGATCTTTACATCTAATGGATTGCTTTTTTACAAACAAATCTACTAAATCCGTGACTTTCACAATTGGCTGTGCGAGATATGTCTAAGAGCTCCCGCCTTTTCCTTTATCAACGAAAGAAACATATTTAATCCGATTGCACACATGACTAGTCTTAACACGCTGACACATCTCCGCGTAACTAGAAAACAAAATAATATGAAGAAAATCTCATCTCGAAATTTGCTAACTGCTTTCCTTTGTTGCAAGTTTAGTTGTCATAACGTTGAACAAAGAACATTTATGATGCAATAACGCTATTGATGCACCATTTACTCTTCAATAGGTTTACTTGCCTGAACAATGAACTTTATCAGAGTATTTAGCAATGAAAAAAGGTAGGAATTTGCAATAAACCTCCGAGTCTTTTAAGGGTTTAATAGGATTTTTTTATTTTGAAAGGTATTACGTTAAATTTTCAACTGGGGGACCGCTTTTCATTTTTTCATATAACGAAATCGTTGCAGAAAATTTCACTTTGCATAAACAGCAAGTAGTAAAAATGAGATTAGTTATTATTTGCCAGAGGACATTTGTAACAGAATGGCAATCTCTACAGTCTACACTACACATACTCGCAGGGTCAGCAGCCTTAGATGTTTTCCATAAACCTGCCTTTTTCTAGCTCCAGTACATCCGCTAGCAATCTCCAGCAACTTGGTGAAATTTTGCACTGTCTACTAGCCATTTTTATTACACTATTTAAACGATGACTCAATTAAGATTAACACAAGACTTAACTCTATAAAATATAATCATAGAGGGCTACTGAGTAGGCTCTTGACATACATGGCTGGCTGTTAGGTTCCTGACTACAACGCGAAACTTCTCTCTGCAAACACTGAACATGGCTTTCTAATCAGACTATTCTGAATTTTATAGGCTGAAATAAAACAAAACTGAGGACTGACAAGTAATAAAAGCACTTTTGTCAGTGAGATTTCGCACTCCCATATGCCCATTTACTCCCTCAAATAAATAAAACACTGATTTACAACATGATAATGCTGACAGAGACAGATCACAGCAAGCATAACTGCATAAGAAATCTACAGTTAACGGAAAATCATAAAAAACGGAAATCATTGTATCTTTAACACTAGAAGCCCTGAATTATTTCCCTACCTATACGATGCGATCATTTTTGACGGATGCGATCATTTTTGACCGGTTATCTGTAAATCGGTTTTAATAGGTTCTCTCTTTCACTAATTTCGACATATACTGTATGAAAAGCACAAAGAAACTATTCTTGCGTATTTGACATTTTTATGATTAATTGTTTGACATTTTTATAATTATAATTAGTTAAGTAGAAATACAAGGTATACAAATTTATTGACATTCAATCATCACAATTTTTGCATTTTACAATTGTTACTTTTTTTGGATGTGTGTTTGCCACAGCATACAGTTTTGGCAAAAAGACCTAGATTTGTTTCTACATGCTACAAACTGGCACTCTTTCCTTTTCCGTGCTTCGTGTGCTAAACCACTGGTTTCCGGCAATGCAATGCTGACTATGTGATCCACTGCTGGAGAAAGAGGTATTGAGCCCACTCCATCTTTTGGTTGGCAAAGTTCTTTTGTAAACTCAAGCATCAACTGTCTTCTTGATAATTTCAATTTCGTTGTAAGGCAGTAAATAATGTAAGCATTTATGCAGGCACAGTCGAGAATATTAAAAAATACAGCCACAGGCTATCTTCTAGTGGAACTCTTGCTGGTATGGTATCGAGCCATCTAGTCCAGTACATCCACGCCCACCTTGGACTTGTTGTAATACTGTATTGTCTCTGGCAGTTTTTTCTTGTGGCATTGATCAATATTTACGTTTCTGTGCATTAAACTCAGAATGCAAACAACTTTTTTTTTTATTGCTTTGTATATTGTCAAGCTGCAACCGGATGGCGAAGAAAATATTTCAGAAGCATATAATTCCTTGTCTTTCATTATCAGCTAAGTGCTTGGCATTTCTCGTCGTTGTTTCCGTATAGTGCCAAGAATTGTTGTTTTTTCTGCTTACGTTTTTCCGCTAGCTTTAGGCTGGTAAAGTAGTTGTCGGTGGTGACATTGTAGCCCTTTTTATAATAGGGTTGTAAAAGGGTCAAGCACACATTACTTGGAAGGTCGCTACATCTGCTTTGGCTAGGATCTCTTCCTAAATATGGTTTGCCATTGCACAAGTATTTTGATTGAGCATCAGCCAAAAGCCAGAACTTAATTCCAAATTTGTCTGGCTTGTTAGCTATATATTGTATAAAAGGACACCCGGTTTTGCATGGGAAAAGTTGTTCATCAGTACTCAAATCGAAGTTTGGTACATAGCATTTCTTACAATTTTCTATGAAGCAATTCCACACCTCGGAAATCAAGCAAAATTTATCAGTTTCTCTCCTTTGCCTCCGACTAAAAAAGTCATCGAACCTCAAATGTTTCATGATTTCCTGGTACCTATTACGGCTCATTGTATTTCGAAAGATTAGTTGTCCCCATTTCTTGCTCCAAAGTTGCTCTACTGGCGTATTCTTCCCGACCAACACTCCTCGAGCGATTTGAAGACCTATAAAACTTTCCAGCTCATCAACATGTAAATCAAAATCGTCATTATCTTTCTTTCCATTGTTGATAGTGTGTTTCTGAATACACCTGAGCATATGTTCATCTATAAATAAATGAAAAGCACTGTAAGGGCTACCGTTTACTGCAGATCTGTGACAATAAGACGTTGGGCCAGGACGTTCCGAAAACACATTGGACGAAGATGCTCTTCCCAGACCTGGAGCACCTGTTATGTTTTTCCACACAGTTCCGTTTCGTGCGTTCACCTGTCCGGCAGTATTTTGAGATACTGATTGATCACTTTCAGGAAGAAAATCTATAGAAACAGTAGCAGAGCTTTGTTCATCTTCACCGCTGTCGGTATCACTGTCACAACTTTCGACACCAGCACAACAATTAGAAACAAATTCTTTATCTTGCAATTTAGTTTCTTTATTCTCATCACAGGAGTCATCAAGCTGATCAGTTTGTAACCGCTGAAGTACTTGCTGGACAGTATAATTGTTGCCACGATTCATGATTAGAAAAACCAGTTTGTCAAAAACGATGAAAAAACTCGTGACAAAATTCCTATACCTAATTCAATATTTATACAATATGCATTTCTTCAAATCTGTAAGACAAACTTGAGAGATTTTACGAGGTTGTCAATACGCTGTAATAAACTATCTATTTCATCTGCACACACCACTGATGAACTCTACGCTACTAAGAAAGACATTAGAACATTCAATGACCAGCCATTGTTCGAGACAGCAAATAAAATTCAACTTTACTTCGATGAAGCCAGCAGGAATAGTAATTATTTTAGTTACTGCTTATCAGTTATCCATTGCAGCAGTGGTCAATCGTAATCTTATTGTCACGTGAGGCATTGCTTGTAGAAAAACAAACTTTTCTCACCCTTCTATTATGCTTTAATTCATCAGCTCCAAGACAAATTATAACTGTTTTAAGAACCGGTCATTTTTGACCGGTTCGGGCTTATAGGTAGATGTGCAAAATGCTCCATTTACAAAAGCTATAAATAAAAAAAGTGTTTGACTTACCAAAACATCATCCAAAGTTAGGAAAAGTCAAGGAGTATGAAAAATCAAATAGCAAAAATGCCAGAAATACGAAGCGTCAAAATTTAAAACCGGTCAAAAATGACCGGTCCGAGCTTCTGGTGTTAAAACGATTGATGATAGAAAAAACCGATAGTATTTTTGGAATCAGCGCTTGAAAATCATGCAAACACACTTAAAAAAATTAACCAAACAATTTTTTTTTTAATTTTGTTACGTAGTGTAATACAAACATCGTTTCATTAGAGTGAGTCATGTTACAACTTTGCCACTTGGGCCAACTTCTACTGGGGAAGACGACAAACCAGGTGCATCTACGTTTTTATCATTTTGCCGTAATTAAAAACAACGCTCCGACTCTCACTTAGTATACAGTCTATTGTCTTGTAGAAGGAAGAATATCGGAGCGGTAGCATTGTGACAAGATCATTAATTGCTATAAAAGTCTTTGGATTCAAATGAGATTTATCCAAATCAAGAATTGAATTACGATTTCTTTCACTGAAGTCAATAATAGCAACGAATTATCACACACTTATATTACTTTATAATTTTGAAAGTTGCTGTTTTAGAAAAGAACGTTTTATCAATAGCAATATCGGTTGGAGTAGGTTTCCACTTTTAATTTGTAGCGTCTGCAGCTTAGTTATTTCTTACTACGTTGATAAAAAAATAAATCCTTTAATTTACGGCGCTGACGTATGATGATTAAAAAAGCGTGTGCATCTACTTTGCAGTCGGTAAATTTGGGATAATTCCCTTGTCGAGTCATACTAAAGATTTTGAAAGTGATATTCACAGATCTTCCGTTTGATACTTAGCAATAAAAATAATATAAAGAACGAAATATGGACCGTGTAACAATAAATCAGTCGTAATTAAAATGTGCGCTGGCGCTAAAAACTATTGTAGTTGAAAGGCACCAAAACACCACGTAAAATTTGATTTTGAGCAATTATCTAAGGCAAGTTTAGTGCTACTCTGAAAACCAACTCAATTTTATCACAAAGATATTTTAAAATAAAATGTGCTGCAAACAACAGTAGGAATCCATAACATATGCAATGAAGGCTCGTGCGCGTTTGAAATAAGAGTTTTTTGATCTAACTTGGAGCTGCATGATCTAACTTGTGGTATTTGTTAATAACTTCATGTAACGTCTACATAATGTAGTAGTTAACGTGGTGAGCTGTGACTCTGTAGCATTTTGCAGATTTAACGGTAGATAATCTTGTGTGTTTACTATTACCTACATATTATTTCAAGCAATATTTCAAGAAAAAGAGGGCCCTGACTGACCCTAGGTTTATTCTGATTTTTAAATTAAATAAAGCAAGAGATATTTTATGCTAAAAACAAAGCGACAGAAAAATAATAAAGCATGTTAGCATTATTAGCAGCCTGTGTTAGTTTTTGTCATTGTACAATAAATCTGAAATTTGAATTGAAAGTATCGCTTTGTGAGGTGTCCTTATTCAAATACACAATATTATTCAAATAAAATAAATAAATTAATGCTAGAATATAAATTAAACTCAATTTAAATTAGTATTCCAACTGATTACCGTAAACTCTAATAACAGATCAAAACTTTCATTTTAGTTTGTTTTTGACTTTCTACGACTTATGTCATAGATATCAGGAAAGGAGCGACTTCCAGTGGAGCAATGGAAAAGAGTATGTATGGGAGGGTCATGTATGCAAGGAAAAGAGTATGTAGGAGAGAGTTTAGAGGAGATGACCCAACTAAATATTTCCTCCACACGGGAGTCAGAAGTACCTTTTGAGCTCCAAAGGGGGTGATGGCAGTTGAAATCCCTCAGAATGAAGAGATTTCTATTATTAGATGTCATTTCTATTATCTGTCGTAAAAGATGGAATATCGCAGCGAAGGCATTGTGACAGATCGATGGATTGCTAAGAACTTTTGAGTTAAAATCATATTCAGTCAAATAAAAATTGAGCGACAGTTTCTTGCATTGAAAATAAAGGTGGTAGTTAGCTTGCGCCAGTACTTCTTCCCAATTTTTATTAGCACTTGTTTTTGTTAAGTGCATTTGGTAGCAATTGTGCCTGACAACTTGCTTTTTACTTTACTTTTGCTTTTTACTTTACTTTACATTTACTTTACTTTACTATGCCTACCAGCACAGTGGATTAGTGGTTTGAGCTTCCGCTTCGCAGTCGGTTGACCTGGATCAAGTGTTTTTGTTAAATCAAACTAAAAACTTTAAAAGCAGATACAGACTGAAAACGATTTGAAGTTATATAATGTAGCTAAGCAAAATGCAATTTGGAATTCATTGTACGTTACTAATGTGCGATATCTAGTCATGAAATGCACGACTACGTTTGCAAAAGATCTTGAAAGATAGCGGGCGAAAAAACGAACTTTGCAGTTGTATTTTGCTTTAAATTCATCAGATTAGCAAATATAATTACACTCGGGACTACGGAAGTTACTTGAGTAAAACTAAGCACAGTTAATATGCACTTCAGTCCTTATTTGATTATTTTTACGACGGTATAGAAAAAGAGTTATGAAGTAAATGAATGTCATGAAAAGTGATCAATAAATCAAGGAAGTTGGCAACCAGTGGTATAGAGTGATGATATTAGGGTGAGGCAAGTGAGGTAGTTGCCTCGAGCTCCCCTTTTTTGAAGAATAAGAGTAAGAACAAGACGCAACAAGCAAAACGTTTAGAACAGACTAGTTAAGAACTGCAGAAAATTCTTCTTGAACTGTAGATGAGTTTGAAAATTGATTTATGTTTCTTGAGAGAGCAATGATTTAGGTCAGAGGTTTTCTACATTTTACTTTTTGACATTTTTTAATACACATTTACTATCATTCTTGATACTCTACTGTTGTAAAAAAGTATGACGCTGTTAAAAGACAAAAATATTGTTTTGAAATTGAACCATAGATTGTTCCTGTCATTATAGAGCGTTTGCAAATGATATGCAATTATATAGAATGTGCTCTGCAGTTCTTTTTGTGGATTTGAAATGTGTTTATTTAACTAATGCTTTATTTAATTTATCCCAATGGTAAATGCGGGAGTAATTTACCCCCAAACGAAAGCACGACAGCTATTTTATTCGCTGCCAACAAGGCTATTTGACTTCAAACTCACTATAACTTGCTTTCCACCTGTAATTCGAACGTAGGCATAAATCTTGATTTTTTAACTGATATTGCAGTGGTTAGCAATTGTTGGCATCTTTTTTTAATGTAATTTTGTTAATATTTGGACCGCAATTTATGAGGAGTGTGATACTGAAAGAAGGAATACCGTATAATTGCAAGTAGGCCAGGGAATAGGGATTTTTATGTGCCCCCACTAGTTAAACATAATACAAACTCGGCATGCAAGTTGGACTGTGCTTATCGGACAGACGGAATCCACATTTAATCCAACGAAAAGATTGATTAGAAGAATCGCTGTAACGAAGAATGGAAGGAAGTTGTCGAGAAATGGGAGAATCAGTCTGAGAAGCTAAGTATCATGTTTGAAAAGTGGGCTTGGTTTGATGGAGCTCAGATAGGGACGGGTCCGGAGCTTAGTTCGGGCAGCTTTTGCATATTGCAGGAGGACCTAGGAATGAGTTCATTATAGGAGATCGGTTTGACAGACAATCGGAAAATTAGTTGGAAGATTGATAGAGAGTTACCAGGGAGTGCAGCAAGAGGGGATCGTTGAGCGGGTAATGATGGCACCAAACCTCCAGCGCCGGCCTGGTATATAAACTTGCAATTGCCCCATCCTATCACCCCACGGCAAACATTGTAAACTTAATTTTATCAATTGTTTGTCTTCCCTTTCTAGTCATACAACTTATCGTGACGTTACCCACAAAATGTTTTGTAAAAATGCTTATTTAATTTTTTTGTTTGACATTACTAAGTAATTTAACATCAAGGAAAATTACCAAACATATGTTTTTCTTCTGTTTATGAAAGTCAGAAGGCAGCACCACGTAAGCCCTAATAGTTTGTTTTATGGGTAGTAATTAGTGGCAAGATAGTATTGGAGAGCATTAGCACGCAGCTAAACGTAAGAAAGAACGTAGGTGATAGAAGTACTTCCGCAACTATCGTGAGGTCATTCCTGTCCTTTCCGTCATGATTTCTCTTTCCATTTTTTAGAACAGGCTAATGGCTAGACACTAGGTAAAACCATTCCTTACCAGGATCTTTTGAAGAAACTCTGCGTTCATTTACACAATCATGCTTTCTTCTTCTTCGTAGGAGGTTACGCCCACTTTTCTCTTTAAAATACTTTTTTCTTCCAGTTAGAGCTTGCTTTTTTTCACTCCATGCTCTCTCCCTAAACCAGAGTCAAGGTGAAGCTCTTTGATCTTGGTCACTTATAGACTCTTAAAAAAATCACCATCTTATAGTTTGGAATGATGGCTTAGTCGTTTGTCCTGTCACTTTTGGCAATAAAGCCTCTGGCATCCTTGCCAATTGCTCATTCTGTGGGTCTGAAGTCAACCTATTGTTTACGGCTGGCCTACATTGCTGCATTTTATTTGCTGATCTTCACCTTCTATCCGATTCTCGCTTTGTCCTTGCTGGGTCTTTATTTTTCCTGTCACTCTTTCTGGCTTGTGCTGTAGCATCTATATACAGTTGCAAATTCTCTCTTGTAGACAGCACTACTAAATTGGAAATGGATATTTTGATTTGCGAATCAGACATTTCGAAACCGTCCTGGCTCCAGGCGCATCGATATATATGTAACTTTGGGGGGTCAAATTTTGCTCAAGAAAAATTGATGTCGAATTCGGCGCAACTTTTACGGTTACCAACACGCTGAAACAGTCAACGAAGCGGAACCAAGCAAACTTATTGGAAGGAACTGGACCCCACGCCATCCCAGAATCTACGACTATGCTCGGTGCCACTAGCCTACATCAAGGGAGATCCTGGTTACTGCAGAATAGCTCAGTGAAATGAGCCGCTAGCTTGTTATCGAAAAGTCATGGCTGCACGCCTGCATGATTATTGTGTAATGCATTTGGAAAAGACGATATTCAGCAATATCTTTGCTTGGATACAAGCTTCAGACAAAAATTACAGGTTTTCATCTGACGGAGAGTAGCTTTAAATGACTACCTCATTGCTGTGCGACTCCCCCACGTTTGTAAAGCAAAAATGGAAATGACAATTTTTTGTTTAGTTAAAATCAGTAATTTTGTCTGACGCAAATTTTTTTCGGAAAGAGGGCAAAATTATGAAATTCGTTGGATGATTTTCTTTTTGGAGATAAATTTTTTCAAAGGTGGCTACTTTACCATCTTTGACACAAACCAAAGACAAGATCTTTACTCATAAAAGATCAACTTAAGGAGACTGTTTTTTGGTTTTTGCTGCAAAATTCATTTTCCATTTAAAAGTTTTATCTAAAAAAAGGAATTTCTATAATGTTTCCAGAGGGCAGACTCAGGCTCTGACTCTGAAACCACTAGCAATATTCTGCTTTTGATGGTATTCAGATGAGTGATCACACTATTTCAGGTAACGATACCCCATAGCGTAGTAGCTGCAGGTATTTGCGACCGCATAGACCCTCCTTCCATTGGGAGCTTGTTTTCATGCTAACAAGGACAACAAGCTCATGCCCTAAAATTTCGTTGAATTCTGTTGATTACAAGTGAGTAAACTCAGTTTCACATTTCATCCTCCACGTTACTCCTACCTTTAGCTGAACACTAAACGGAAGATCTCTTTACATCATTTTAAAAGTAGGTTTATTATCATAAAATGTTTCTAAACCAAAAAGGAAACATCCATTTCATGCAATATGTAGTCTGTTCACATTAGATCCGTTTATCAAAAATCGGCGCGTAACTGTAAACATAACCGTAACGTTGCTGTAGCCGCAACCGATATCAGTGTGACGCACGCTTCAGAAGCGAGAAAATATGCTTTCTTTGCAACAACGGTTTTTGTTCGTTTTCAGTTTAAATGCAACAATGCAGACGTAATTATTTCGTAACCTTCAACCATAACGTAACCGGATTCAGTGTGAAATCTCCTTTCGCCTTCCATTATTTTACGTAGCCTTTTACTTTTGCAGTCTCTATCTTAGTGTTCACTCATTATGGCTTTCGGGCTGGTTGGCACTTAGAATTTAATTTAATTTAATGCCTGATGAACAACTTTATCAATTATTGTACTTCCTCGTTACAATCACTGCGTCTGCTTTTATGTTTTTTTTCTCAAAGTTTTAATTTCGATTGAATGCTTATTTACCTAGACTTAAGAATGTTTTGTGGAGCGCCTGAGCATACACAACAAAAAATAAAAAAATTTATGATTATACTGATAAAAAGTTATTCAACTCGTCAAATAAATAAAAGACAGAGATTTTGGAAGAGAGCAAAGTGCTCTAAGGTTTTAGAGTTAGCAGCGCAGTCATCCATACATGTATCTACCTGTGTAACTATAATTTGACCTCAATTCGTGAGCTTCAATGCAAACGTCAGTTCCGGTCGACCATAAACGCTTCTCATTTACAGCTTTGCTCACTTAATATGAACTTTTTATGTTGTACTCACATTGGCTACTTATTTGCTTTATTTAATCTTTGGTCTCGCCATGTGAAGTTGCTCTGCTCCTGTGGCTTCATAATCTTCCAAAATACTCCCTCCTATCTTAAGAAATGGTCAGATAACAAAAACATCATAAAACAGATAGACTGTCGTGAGAGGCAAATGACTTCGTGTTAGTAAAGTTCAAGAGTAGTGATAGTTCAAAAATTTACATTAATTAGGAGTAAGTTATATTGTGGGTAAAGCGGATTTTAAGAACACATTAATGAAAAGAAAGCACTAAGAGAATTCACAGAAATACACAGCGTATTTGCCAACCAACAAAAACAAGTTATTTCTTTCCAATACTGGTGTAATACTTTCGTTTCCTTGTGAGCTATTACTTGAAGGGACAGTCCAAAGAAACAAACAATATTATTTTATCTTTGCCTTTAAAACTTTGACATATGATGACTAGCATAAATGGCCAATCCTCATACGTAAAACTGATTTTTGGAATGATAAATGGATACCTTTAGATAGCTTTCAACTGTTTGTCGGCACTTAAATAACAGAAAAAAGTTTTTACTGAACGTTTGTTGCTTACTGATAGTGGCTTGATTAAAATTTCATCTCATCATATCAACCTATACGAATCATCTCACCCCATTTAAACTCATGGCTGAGATGATCAGTAGGGGTAGATATACTTCTTATTGTTTTACTAAAGGGCTTTTAAATTTTTATGCATCGGTTGAAAGCAAACTTTAGGCGATTTTGGAAATGATAGCATCTTTATAAAAAAAAAATTGTACTCATTTATTTCTTACTCTGCTCAACTCTCCTGAGTCTCGCCTATGTTTTTTGGAACGAATGAGGCGGTGCGAATGATCGATGATACGATCTACATTGTGAAAAGATCATAAAAGTTCTTTAAGCACTGAAAATGGTAGATGTCCCATCGGTCGACCTCAAAAACTAGTCACGCAAAATTAGGCCTGAAACATAAATTGAATATCTGCGAAATTTTATTTTTAAATCATCAATTTTGTTCAACTCTTTCCTTTTCGTTAACGGTATGGGCCCCCAACCCTGGAGAATCCGGCAGTTGTATTTTGGTTGAAATTCTCCGCATCAACGACTACTCAACACTTCAGAAGGTGCTTGTTTAGCAACACACCTCTACGAACACGTGGTTTAGCATTTATTAAATTTGTATCAACCAGATCAGAATGACAGCTACAAGATTAATGAAAATCATTAAAGGCGCTCAATAAATATAATATGTTCGCAGCACCTGGTTTATAATATTTTATTTATTTTAACATGCATGGATAATATGTCTTTTTAAACTAATTCGTCTTGTGAAAAGTCAAAAAATATTACCCAATGGCACCACTTCAAGCATCAGCAGTCTAAATCAAAGACGGGCAACTTTATTGTTAAAGAAGACAACAAAAGTTTATCTTGGCATACAAAGGGACAAAGTTTTGGGCTACTATATTTTCAACTTGAAAAAGGAAGACGACATTTTGAGTTGGTAATCCTAGCGCTGTTGCGTTTGCTTCCCATCCACAAGTCATTTTTTATCGGAAATTAACCATTCAAAAATGAAGATTAGTTTAAACTGATGATTTGCTAAATTTTGACGCACAAACCTTTTCTTCAAGTATCAAGTTGAGGACATATTTTTCGCGATCAACATTTTGAAAGCGATTCTTTGCCCATTTTTTTTAAGTATCTTGATTTTACAATTATTTTATGGACTTTTACTTTGATATAAACCAGGGCTGCCCAAAGTGCGGCCCGCGCAACGAGTGCTTGCGGCCCGCGACTGACCTTGTAATTTAAAGTTCTTTCAATTAATGCATGGCAACTTTTGTCACCAAATTGATTCTAAAAATCTGTTGGCGCAAGCTTTTTCAACGCTACGAGGTAAGTTGTGTAATAGGCCTATGTACTAACGTTTTCCATTTTATCACACTGCACAATTCATTTTGCTTTCATCATCAGAAAGCAAAAAATTCACGCTTTGTTAGCTACGAGATAAGCTAAGTAGCAACGTTTACCGTTTCATCGCTTGCTTCGCATTCAATCAGAAATCATCAAAGAGCAATAAACAATCATCAAACAGCAATAAATTTACGCTTCGTTAATTACGAGATGAGCTGGCTAGTAACTTTTTCCCTTTCATCGTTTATTTTGCTTTTATCAACGAATAGTTAGTATTCAAGAATGTTGAGCTTTATAAACTGCCGCAGTGTTTTATTATAAGAATTTTATTTCAATTATTAAGAAATCAGAAATGAGTGCCACTAAGAAAAGACGGGTTGAAGATGAGGGGCGTACATTTCAGGAACAATGAACAAACAAGTATTTTTTTGTTGCTCATGCACAAAAAGCTTTATGTTTGGTCTGTAAGAAGAGCATACCTGTGATGAAGGATTACAACTTGAGGAGGCATTTTGAAAAAAATCACGAAGCTTACCAACTACTTATAGGAGAAAAGAGAACGCAAAAAATAGAAAAATTGAAAAAGGAAATGGCTGCACAACAGTTCATGTTCAAAAAGTCAAATCAAGAAGCACAGGCGTCTACTCATGCTAGCTACGTAGTAGCTTATGAAATTGCAAAACCAGGAAAACCATTCGTAGAAGGAGAATTCGTAAAAGACTGTATGCTAAAAGTGGCAGAAATAATGTGCCCTGATAAACAACCTGCTTTCCAAAATGTAAGTTTATCACGAATGACCATAACGCGTAGAGTGGAAGAAATTGGCACTGACATTAAAGAACAACTTAACAGTGATATAGAAAAATATGTATCTGTGTCATTGGCTTTAGATGAGTCCACAGATATTGGCTCTACTGCTCAACTTCTTGTTTTTATCCGGGGAGTAACAGAAGACTTTCAAATTTCTGAAGAACTTTTCGCTATGGTAAGTTTGAAAGATCGCACGCGAGGTTCGGATCTATGCGATGCAGTGTCTGATGCTATCGACAAAAGTAACTTGCAGTGGTCTCAGTTAGTCGGTGTAACAACGGATGGCGCTCCTTCCATGACAGGAAAAGAATCCGGTTTTGTTGCTCTGCTGAGAAAAAAAGCGATGGATAATTCAGGGTCAGATTTGATACACTACCATTGTATTATTCACCAGGAAGCACTGGTTGCACGTGTTCTCAACATGAATGATGTTATGAAAATCGTGGTAAAATGTGTGAATTTTATTAAAAAAACAGGATTGAACCATCGCCAGTTTAAGACCTTTCTCGAAGAGTGTAACGCAGAACATGAAGACGTTGTGTATTTTGCTGCAGTCCGATGGTTAAGTAAAGGAGCAACACTAATGCGATTCTTTTTACTTCGAAATGAAATTGCTAAGTTCATGAATGCCAAAAAGCAAGATGTACCTGAACTGAAATGCTATCAATGGCTATGTGATTTATCCTTTTTAACTGATATTATGAGCCATCTGAATAATTTGAATTTACATCTTCAAGGAGTTGGCAAATTTGTTTCAAGTCTCTATGACCACGTGAAAGCGTTTCATAGAAAACTGGAATTCTTGCAAAAACAACTAAAAGAAGGAGATCTCGCTCACTTCATGGCATGCAAAAAGCTAACTGAAGAAAATCGTAACGGTAATGAGGCAATGAAGTTACTTTGTTCTGAGAAATATACCAACTTAATTGAGAATGTGAAACAAGAATTTCAGCGACGATTTTGCGACTTCCAGTCACACGAGGCAGAGTTTAGGTTGTTTTCCAATCCTTTTCATTGCAATCCAGAAAGTGCACCTACTAACATGCAACTGGAGCTAATCGAACTGCAAGAAAGTTCTGATTTGAAATCATCTTTCCAAGATCTTACTTTGGACAAGTTTTATTCGTCAGTCCCAGCATCAACTTATCCAGCTTTGCTCACGCATGCCTCCAAAATGGCTTCTCTTTTTGGAAGTACTTACATTTGTGAAAAGACATTTTCAACCTTGAACTTCAATAAATCGAAATGGAGGACTGCACTTACGGATGAACATCTTCAAGCAGTCCTCCAAATTTTCACTACAAAATATACGCCAAGATACAAAAAACTTATTGGCGAAAAGTCACAGCTGCATTCTTCACATTAATAATGTGCTGGTGTGTAATAAATAATTTAACTTTTGTTGTGTAATAAATCCTGTACTGTACTTCCTCAAATGTTGGATTGTTGGTGTGTAAATAACGCGGACTTCAGTTTTTAGTGTGTTAACAAAACGAATTTTAATTTATTCGGGGTAGCACCGGCTTCAAAATTCTTTGATTTTGTAAGACAATACAAAGCTTAATGTGTAAGTTTCAGAATAAAAATATTCCAGACATTTTACGAGTAATTGTGTGGCCCGCGAAAGCTCATGAAAAGTGCAGTACGGCCCGCCATGCAAAAACTTTGGGCACCCCTGATATAAACGATTAATTACAAAATGGAAGACACTTGGACATTTTTTGGTGTCCTCGGAGGACAGCTGTTTGTATTTACAAATAGAGAACTTGACCTACAAAAAGATGACGTATGTTAATTCTATGAAAAAGTGCGAACAACGTTTATGTCCATTGTGAAATTCAAGACTTTATTGCTGTAAATCAACTTTTTCAAAGCAATACGTTTTCTCAATCTTACTGTGCATTGCGCAAGCACGTTTTTCTTAGTGATTTTGACCGACCTCGAATCGAAAACAACTTTCAAAGTCTAAAGCCTACGAAAACAGAATTACTGGACATTGAAAAGTAACTGGCTTGCCGCGTTACAAGAAGCCAAGAGACAGATGCGGCCCATCAATCGCCCATTTATGGTTTACATCAAGGTCTCCAAAGTACGGCCCGCCAAGGCTTTTTATCCGGCCCGCCGCACTCTCTCGATAATTATAAAACAAATGTATTATGTTTTAGTAATAAGCGTGCACTCGATCGAGTAGCGTGAGAAAAATGTTCACTGTGTTGAAAGGCTGAATTAACCTATTGTCAGGCACGCCGAGAGGGGGCCTCAGGTGGGTTCACTGCCCGGGGGCCCGGCCGGCCCGACTATGTCAATTTTTTCACGATTTTATTGAGTGTACGTCGATATGCGATGACAGTCGATAGTAGCCAATCCCAACGAAACTTAAAACTTCGGTCAACTGCTGAGGCTCGTTAGATCTCATATTAGCCAGCAGAATGTAAATGGGCGTATAACTATTTTTTGACATTACTTTAAATCTGAGTGTGAGTGTGATGTGTGTCGACTGTCGATGTGTGCCATCATAGAATGAAGATGAAGGGGCTCTTTGAGCTCGGGTGAAACTTATGCGCGCGCACGCGCACGTTGCTCCATCAAATCACAAGCCAGAATTCGCTCAATCGATTGACCTCTTCGTTTCCTGACTTGATCTGCGCTGAACAATAGAACGCCAGCAAATGTCGCTTCTGTAGTCAGTGATGTAGTCTAATATTATGTGTGCATGCAGAATCTTTTTTTACGCGCGATCGAGCTCCGGGATTGTGACTGAGGGTTTTTCTTACCGGGCACGTGCAGAATACCGATCTCGGGAATCGGTAAGGCAATTAAAAAGCTGTGACCATACATGGAACCAGGAATAGACAACAGTACAAGCCACACGGGAGCCAAAAGAAACGCACAGCAGTTTCAATAACATTTAACGTGGCAAGTGCAACCGGGTACTTTATTTTTCTTTTTTTTTTGACAGTGGCATAACGAATAAGTTGTCGGAGTTAAGCGGACTGTGGACTAAATAGCAATTATTGCATTTTTTTACAAACTGCAAAATTTTCGCCATGTATCGTCATAAATCCGGCGCTTTAAAGCGCAAAGAAAGAGCTGAAAAAGAATCTAAGACACTCGCTCAGCAAAGATCACTGCTCAGCCTTGGTTTCACATCACAGCCTCCCAATGGCCGGTCTTGTACTGCTGATCAAAAACCGACCGAAGAACAGAATTCTGTTCAAAATACATCTGACTGTGACAACTCTGCGATTGATGATTCTACCTTTACCGCACCTACTGAGTCTGATACTGGGGCTACAGCTATACTGGACTTGCCGCTCGCAGTTGATATCATTCGGGAGTCGCCTACCATTACCGATAGTATCGCTGTCCAAGATAACGACATCGGTCATTTAGCAGACTTTCCCGCAACTAAGCAAGCAGAAGTGGCTGTGCGTAGAGGCCCAGACAAACATCCATATCAATTTCTATGCGATCATTCTGGTCTCTCATTCCCACTTTTAGTGCTTCGTGTCAAACTTCAAAATGGCGAAACTACACCTCGAGATTGGTTAGTGTGGAGCAAGATCAAGCAGTCGCTATACTGCTTTCCTTCCCGTCTGTTCAGCAAACTTCCACAAGCTAGTCGATCAAAACTGGCGTCTGCACATGGTCATAGCGTGAACGACAGATGGAAGAAACTGCATGATAAAATTCCTGAACATGAGCACAGCAGCAGCCACAAGCAATGCTATATGCAATGGCGGCAGCTGCAGAGGTCATTGACTGAGGGTTCAACTATTGAAGCGCTTTTGCTGGAGAACATCAAAAGTAACATGGACAAGTGGAAACAAATATTGCATCAAATACTGGATGTGACATTGTTCTTAGGCGAAAGAGGGTTGGCGTTCCGTGAAAAGAGTCAACTTGTTGGTGATCCTAAGAACGGCAATTTTCTTGGCGTTTTGGAATTGATTGGCCGTTATGATCCGGTTATTGGCAACCATCTAGCAAAAGTAAAAGAGTTACAGGCAGCACACGAACGCTTGCAGGTTTACTATTTGTCCGCTGACAGTCAGAACAAATTTATTCAGTGCTGTGCGCAAAAAGTACTCGATGCTATACTGCATGAAGTTGAAGCAGCGAAATACTATTCAATTATTATGGACGCAACACCGGATTCCGCTCGTGTTGAACAGACCGTTTTCATTTTGCGGTATATACATCTAAACGCTGACCTGGACACCTTCGAACTACATGAGAGATTCCTCGCATTTGTGGACTGCAACAAGAAGACGGGAAAAGATATAGCACAGCTAATCATTGACACGTTGAAAAAACATAGCATACCGCTTACGAACTGCCGAGGCCAAGGTTATGACAATGGAAGCAATATGAGTGGTTCATACAAAGGCGCTCAAGCAATTATAATGAAGAACAATCCTTTGGCAATATTCTCACCTTGTGGCTGTCATAGTTTGAACCTGTGTGGCGTACATTCAGCTGAGCGCTGTGCACAAGTGATAACATTCTTCGGAGTAGTCCAGAAATTGTACAACCTCTTCAGCAGCAGTCGGCAGAGATGGGAAATTTTGACTAGTAGTGTCGGATGCTCTCTTCATAATCCGTCAGAAACGCTCTTGTCAGCTCGTGTCAATAGTGTTAAACCTTTCGTAGCGCATTTGCCAGGCATAATGACGGCACTTTCTCAAGTACAGGAACTGAATTTGACACCAGAGACTCGCTCTGATGTAGTCGGCATGATTTCATACCTATCTTCATTCGAATCAGTTCTGATGGCATCGCTGTGGTTGAAAATTTTGACAGCTATCAATTTTAGAAATTTGCTGCTGCAGGCAAGAGAAGCAACTCTTGATGTCGAAGTTGCAAATATTCATGACCTCATTGGCGACTTACAACTGTTTCGATCCAAGTGGGATGAGATATTGTCTGAGAGCAAACTTGTCGCTGAAAGCTGCGGAATTGAACAGTCCCTGTGTTTGGCAGAGACAAAACGCAAACGAAGACGACAATTTCCAGACAGAACAGTTCTCGACGACAATGATGATCAGCAGGATCCACACGAACAATTCAAGCGTTCAGTTTTCTACGTTGTGATCGACTGCATCATTGCGAATTTAACAACACGATACAAAGCGGCAAAGAATTTGAACGAATTTTTCGGAGTTCTGTGGAAATATTGTGATATGAATACCGAAAACGTCCTCATCGCAGCCAAGAATCTGGCAGATAAATATGCTGATGATATTAACACCGATCTTTTGAATGAGCTGGAGCATCTGAAAGCAATACACGTTGCAAACCTCGGTCAGAAAACTCTGTCGCCATTTGACCTGCCAAACCGTTTACACACTTTGAAAATCGATACACTGTTTCCAAACTTGTCATTATGCTAAGTATTTTCTGCACACTTACGGTTACCGTTGCTCAAGCAGAAAGATCTTTCAGCACATTGGCCCAAGTTAAAAATGTTCTGAGATTGACAATGTGTCAAGAACGCCTAACCAGTCTTGGAATGCTGGCAGTGGAAGGTCGACTTGCAAGAACGATTGATTACAACAGTACAATTGAACTGTTTGCAAGCAGAAAAGCCCGAAAAGTTTTGTTGTAGTTTTCTCTTCATGTCGTTGTTCCACAAAATTACATTGTTATTGAGGACTTGCGTAGTTTTATCAGAGTTAGTGCATTAACCGGGGCAAAGCAAAATGAATTTAATTTAAAACTTTTTGTATTACCTTTATGTATGACTATGCCCAAAGTTGACTGTATTTGACAAGGGGCCCGCAATGGTGTCCTGCCCTGGGGCTCTCGTTGGCTCTCGGCGGCCCTGCCTGTCACAATTCCAAACTGGGCTGATGAGCTTTTTTTTGGTGATTACTATAACTTTGAAGGACTGAAACAACCTACCTTTACTCTAAATTGATAAATAATTTAGAATCCTGGCCTGCGAAACTTTAAAAATTTAGCAATCTGGCCCTCTGTTAAAAAACTTTGGAAACCCAGGATTACATAATTTATCGTTATCAAAATAAAGCAATGGGGTACATTATCAGTCTGAAAAAATGCTTAGGATAAGGCAAATGTTTTTAGATATTTTAAAAAACATAGTTTGACACAAGATTTGGTGTTTAAATATTGATGTTGTTGTTGTGATTACCCCTCCTTTTCCTCGGGATGGAGGTACAGCACGAACGGCAATTAAAGTTCATGCCGTCATCCTATTGTAATTAGGCTAGTGGAATGATGGCAGCTCATTTCAAACCAGTCATAAGTGACTGGTAGCCCCACCACCAACAAAGCGAACTGCCACTGGTGGGCACCCGAAAGTCACCTTTCACAACATGTTGGGTTAGCAACTTCACAAATGTAACTGGGTGGAGTACGGGTAGGTCACCTGTCTGCCACATAGGGGTCGAGGAATCTCATTAAGTGCCTTCCCCAAGCAAGCTTGTCAGCTTGTTCTCCACGCTATCCTTTTTTTAAGCTAAGCTCCATGCAGGGAAACTGTGAATACCATTTTTTAAAGTCTTTTGGTATGACTCGACTTAGGGAATGAACCACAGGTCTATCGACTACGAAGTGGACGTTCTAACCACTACGCCATCGCGCCGGTAGTGAAATATTCGTTTTGTAATTTTTCACAGATAAATTTTGCATTTTCACTATACACTAAATGGCTTTTGACTTCAATTTTTTTGATTGATTTTTTACTAATAAATTAAAATGAAATGATAAAATATAAAGTTTACACTGAAAAAGTAAAGCAATAGTATTGAACGTCTGCAATCTAAGTGATTCGCACGAGATTTGTTTATGTTGTATTCAAACAAGGATCAAGTAAATTTGGTGAAACGTGAATTCTGTATTATTCCCTGTCAACGCTTATAAACCATGTATAACTTCACCTGTATATGGCGTATTGATAAATGTCTCCTGTCTTCCATATGTCAACTCCTAGTTTGCATCCGCGGTTTTTAGTCAGATCGTGAATCTTGTCAAGACCTTAAACATTACAAACAAATTGTTGCTGCCAGATTATAGAAGTCAAGCATTTGAAAATAATGGGAAACAGGAAATCCTTATTATATCAAAATAAGAAATGATTGCAATCTTTCTTAATGCTTCAGCATGACAGGAAAAACACAACAGTAAAATGTAATTTTTATGTCTTTTAGATTTTCTTACAAAACTGCTCCTAAGAAAGTTTCACAATCTAATAAGAATAGATTTTTTTAATATGTCACTTTAGCAGTCAAGCAATTGGGGCGAGAAAAAATTTGAAATTTTAAAACTTTTCCTAATTATCACTTTTATTTTTATCTACTTGACAAGATTTTTTGAAAATTATAAGTGTAAGTTTTTGCCTCGTGGAGGAAAACTTAATATCTGCAGATTTGACAGCAATGGCTTTAACTCACCCAACCAAAAATCTCCATTCAAATTTCCAAAGCCTTGTTTGTATATATTCCAGGTCCGATTAAAATTGACATTCAAGTCGAAGCGTTTTTGAAAGACCTTGTCATAAGAAGTAACAAGACATCAATCAAAAAAATAATTTGCAGCTGGTAAATCATAAATAAATTTCAGGCGCAATTTTTAGAAATGTCAGGCCTTCATAAAAATGGTTGATTACAGGTCTGTCAGACACCCAGGTGAAGATCGTCGATGTATGCTTCTATGTTTACATTTTAGGTTTGTTTAAAACAGGGTTTTGATGGAAAGAATGTTGGACGCTCCTGGTAAAATTACCATGTTTCACAAAAAAGCTGTATTCTTTCGCAGTCAGCCAGGTGCTTTTTAAGAAAAATATTTATCAAGTGTGAGTCATGTTAGTGTGCATTGTGAGAGCGCAAGCCGAGAAAAGGTGGTGTGGGAGATTTCCATTCCAAAGCAGCGATTGAATGGCCTCCTGCTTCCTTGCCGTACATTTGGCCCACCAATCCGATCAATGCACAAATAGCTCTGCATCGTTTAGAAATGTCTAGCTGACGATCAATTACTGTAAAGTTTCTTTACACAAAAGCAATTACGTACAGTCCAACCATCTTCACAAAGTACTTTTTCGCCGGTTTGAAGAGCCAGTATTCCGTTGACCGAAGATGAACGGCAAGACGCTGAAAACAATAGCATTTCTAATTATTCTGATAAATTTGTGACGACCATGACAAATGTAAAAATTATATCATTTCGAAACATTGAATATACCAACAGTTTATGGGACTTCACAACACTACCAATTTATCATCAATAGACGCATAACCGGAGTCATTATAATAGAGTTAGTCGAGACAGTAATGTTGCTTTTAAAAAATAAATGTTCACGTTTTTTGACGCATTTTTATGTCAAATTAGCAGATTTTGAGGTGCTTTTGTTTCATCTTTGTTGAGTCATTTTAAAAAGGTATTTACTCTTCTTTGAGGCAAGGCATCATGGCTAAGTTATTTGTTCTTCATCGTTTTTGATTATTACTGTACTTTGTTTCAAAACAGGATTCAAAGTAGCTTGCCTAAAACTCAACGAATTGAAGCAAATTTACATCTACACTAATAGCCATAGTCCTACACGTACAAAACCAAGTTTGGTGTAAATTTTTGCCTATCTGCGTCAACTTTTCCGATGTTGCAGAGAATCAAAAGCTGATTCTTTATTTATTTTTGCGATAAATCATATTCTTGAAGTGAGCATCAAAAAGTGTTTTATGTCTTCACAATGCCGCATGTGATTTAATAACGACACAGTAACACATTTTCTTTCCAGGCTGAATGCCAACCCCTTTTGCTGTTCAGTTTGTTAATGCAGCGGTCGATGTCACTCTAGAATTAAACACTTGTACAGTTTAAAACAACCTACGGCTTTGCATGTGAGCCAATCACGGTTTCTCTGCTTGGAAAAGAGGTAATGATGAAGTGTTTTATTCACTGTACCTTCTTGCAATATTTACACTGATAACGTTGCTGATACCACTGATACTATTACAGTGTAAAATGAAACACTTCCATCATAAAAAAAAACGATTTATCTTAACCTCGTATGCTGAGTTACAAAGAAAAGCTTAACATTGCTATGGAAAAGAAAGAGTGGACAGAAGAAATGCTTTTCAGATTTCAGCGAGACATCCGACTGAACGTTGCTATGACTTAATCCTAACCCTAGTTCAGAGCTATTGGTTAGCAAGTAGCAATTTTAGATTGGCAGAATGTTAAAAATACTAGAAAGCGTGATTCTGTGTGTGTTTGCGTTGTTATTCCTCCAAAACTACTGAACGTACAAGCATAAAATTTTGCATGATTGATCACCACCCGGGGATGAGTGTCATAAGGAGAACGGTGACGTCATCATGACGTCATAATTAAAGATAAGCATTTAAAACACGAATTTTTTAACTGAGGAACGCGGTTTGCAACTTAAACGCAATCTAGTACCCGACTTATCAACTTCAAAAAATTTCACTTCTTTGGCGTATCACATAACGTCAAAATTAACAATTAATTGTAAAAAGTGTTTTTCATTTTTTCAAAAACTACTAAATTGTAGAAACGCAATTAAAAAGTGTTTTGGTAGTGTTGAATTTACATGTATAAATTTTACATAAAATGTTCTGAGTTTTAAACCCGCAGTCTTTCGATTCAAACCTGACACTTAATTCATTACGTCGTGCTGCTACTAATAACATTTGAGCTTTTTTGCCCGGAGCTTTCCTAAATTTACGTGTGCTTAATTCGAAGACAAAGTCAAAAATGTATGTGAACCAGTATAATTGAGAATTGACTACGAGGAGAATGGTCGGAAGATTTGTAACTGTCGGAAGATTGGTGTGATATAATTGTAGGAGATTGTTACTGCCGTTTTTGGATCACAAGTATACTGTACGTCTTGCATATATATTTGGAACGGTTCCGCCATAACCCGGTAAGCCCAATTGTAATATTTGCTTTTGTTACCTATTTTCCCGCTGGATGTTTTTTTATATCGACTGTTTTATGTCTAAATTATTAATCCGAAATTCGAGCATAACTTGTTGTAGTCTGATCCCATTTTGAGCCCGTAGCCTGATCGCGTTTTTGTGTATGTGAACTTGTGTGTAATCGAACCCGCATTTATAATCTAATTTGTGTGCGTTTCATTTGTTAATTCACCTCCGTATTTCAGGTAACCATACTTCAAACACTCCCCCACATTGATACCGCATCAATGTACAAATATTTATAACATCGGGTGGAAGTGAATTCTGGAATACGCGTAATATTCGGCTATATACACCTGTCTCAGCAGCCTCAGTCTTCCAAAACTGATTAAAAAGGCTGCTGTTACATTGGTTTTAATAATTTTTGTTGCTATTGCGCATTTACAAATATAATTTATAGGCCTAAATGGAGATTTTTAGAAAGGAGTTGTTTGGTTACATTGAATTGCTTAACGGGATTTCGACAACAAAAATAAAAAAAACGATTGTTCTAAATAAACTACGTTCTTTTGTCCGTTTTGGCTACTCTTCCTAGAAAGCACGAGGGTTCTTTGGCACTATCTATCTAAATTTTCAAAATTAGTAATCTATGAATAAAGACTTTAAACATTTCAAAACATGGTCTACTCCAAGCAAAACAAGTCTTGATCTTTCTACAACAGCAAAGCGGTAAAAATTTTTCTGATCTATTTTGTGCCCTAACATAATAGTTTTCAGGTACATACGATCCAAGTGTTTCATTTTCGGTTAATTTCCTTTATGCCTAACTGCTCTCATGCCACGACAAAGCAACATGCGCCCAGCTACAAGTGACAGGTTGTTGATACAGGCATATACTTACAAAATATCGTGAGCAGCAGCCCTGATACTTAATAGGTTATTCCTGAATATACATATCAATTATTTTGACATCTATCCTACCCCACAACTTTGAATGTATGCTGACATGAATTTTATAAAATGAACGCATTGATATCGTTGGCTGTTCCAATTATGAACGAGTCCACTTCGAAACTACGCCTATGCTGGAAACAGGGTAAGCATGATGTATCCAGGAACTCCAGAAACTTTGTCACGAATGTAGGCCAATCAGCTATGTGCAACACGCTCTATTGTTATTTTTATCGATTTGATTTTCAACGAGAATTGTCTATGTGATAAAAACATTAACGCTTTATTGCTGTTCTCGCAAATATCATTTGCGTGAAGCAGACACAATCGACTGAACAGATATTCTCAATCTCAGGATGACGCCGGCAGTGTGGACGAGCGAAACATAAATGAGTTTTACGTTAAAATCAAATCAATCTCCTACTTAAATAGTAAAATATATTGGTTTATAATTTCATTTAAACATTTTAAGTTCGCGACATTTGTCTTATTGCACAATGTTGTTTGTTACACCTACTTGTTTTGCGATGTTGTTGCATTTTCAGATAGACAAGTTCAAGCATGATCGACGGCCGCGTGTCGTAGCGCGATTAATCGCTGGCTCGTAATTGTGTATTCGTGAGTTCAATACCCGAAAACGATTAGCGTTGTTATGCGTTTGAAAAACAACTTCACGGCAGCTACCTCTGCTTAGTTGCACTGCTTGTGATAGAAATGGACTGATCCAGCAGTTCTTGCCAATTCGAAATCGGTAGGAACATAAATGTTCTATGCGTAATTGCAAAACTATTCTTGTTAACTGAGAATAAAATATAACACCATACCAATTGTGCAATTTCTCCCTGCATATCCAACTGGACAAGAGCAAGTGTAATTGTTTAAACCATCCGTACAACTTCCTCCATTCAAACATGGATTCGATTGGCAATCATCAATATCTAGATGAAAAGTATATGATAAGTTATTCAAACCTGTAGGCTTCTTAAACTGATGCAGCAACACACCGTGGTGCATCGAAACACTCAACTACTGTATATGTTCTAAATGCAAAATCAACTACCACCAATCTATATCTGTGGTTTGACTGGTTCTAATCTCAAGCCCGGTACCATTGGAGGAACTCAAACAATGCCAACTTTTGAAAAGTAATAAAGAGTTTTTCCGTTTCCTCACAAACTGAAAATGATAGAAGTCGATTAATCAAGATTCGCTGCCAATGGCAGCGGTAAGTTCAACCATGTTGTTTGTCAGCAATGTGTTTGATGAATTTAGCGTCAAACTTGAAGTAAAAACTGGATGTAAGCGCAAAAGTCATCATATCATTATGGTTGAAGTGAAAGAATAATGAAATGAATTACTTTCAAAATGAACAAAATGGATTAATTTCAAGATGGTATTTTGTAGCCGTGTTGTGATGGGCTGGTCGAGCGTGCCCGAATGGTGTGGCAGGTTAACACATTACCATAAAAATACTGAAGGCGCTAGCTAGTTTAGATCTTCACCTTTGTTTGAAGCCAGATTCTAGTCTAGTAAACAGTGAAATAGCGAGCTAGTTAGAGAAGCACAAAACAACAAGTATGTGACACCAAACCTAAACTGTCATATGGGCGAGAGATCGACGGTTCAAATGTGACTGAAATGAGACCATATGACATTTGGTTGTCTCCATGTTGCATCAATATATCTGCGGCTACCTGTTAGCTTAGTAACTAAGCCTTAGTTTGAATGTAGCCATGTTAGCAGCGTTAAACTCGTGTGATCGTTTGCTTAACATTTAAAGTAAAATTGGTGAAACCTCACAACATGATGGCAAAAATCGAAGCCATACAAAATCATTTTCTGAAGCGTGGATTTGTCCGTATCGTCTGTGAGTGCACTGATATGGCACAGTGTGTACTGTACATGCAAATTCTTTCGACTGGATCCATAAAACAATCATAATTCAAAGACATTTATAGTCGAAACGTAATGACTGTAATAACAGACTTGTCATTTTTTGAGCGAATGGCAAATTGTTTGAAGCGATCACAAATGGACACCTCTGGAATATTCCAGCAACCGAATCGAGCGTTTGTTGAAGCGTTCTATCATGTATCGTTGCCAATTGCTGAAGCCCAAATGCCGCACACAATTGCTAAAGAGTTGATACTGCCATGCGCGAAAGATATTAACTCTTTGATTACCAAATTATCTTTCTTGACGAAAAAAGTTTAGAAACCATGTTTGTTTAGTGATAATAAGTTGTTAAAACAGGAATAATTTTTATTTTTTTCACTCTCGTT
The DNA here is from genome assembly GCA_963675345.1 of Trididemnum clinides. Classification (NCBI taxonomy): domain Eukaryota; kingdom Metazoa; phylum Chordata; class Ascidiacea; order Aplousobranchia; family Didemnidae; genus Trididemnum; species Trididemnum clinides. Next base: position 3,767,694 of record OY776284.1, on the reverse strand, counting down.
TATTTTACAGGGTGGGCCATAAGTTTCCATACATATTGTATTTTTTTTGTTTTCCAGATATATAGTGTATTTGTTTTTGTTATAATACATACATAGTGTATTTTTTTTGTTTTCCACGTACCCTAGAAGATGCGTTTGACGAAAGAGCAACGAATTGAAATTATACTGATGGCTGGGTCGGGAAGCAGTCGCATGGTTGCACTGAACTTCAACAGAAAACATGGAACGAACATCACACATGACACTGTGGCTAAATTTATTAACAAGTTTAAGAAAACTGGAAATGTTGCAGATCAACCAAGAAGTGGTCCAAGACGTACTGCCACCGATGAAAACACAACAGCTACGATACTTACAGCGCTTGTACAGAGTCCCAGAAAAAGCACGCGACGGTTGTCTGCAGAAAGTGGTGTCAGCAGATCGAGTATCAGGCGCATTTTAAAAGCAAACAAATGGCATCCATACAAATTGCATATGGCACACCATCTGAGTGAAGATGACCCGGATAGACGCATGGAGTTCTGTGAATGGGCATTAAGTAATGTGAACGAGGATCCAAACTTTTCTACTAAGATTTTGTTTACTGATGAAGCAAATTTTTACGTCAATGGTGAGGTTAATCGGCAAAATCTACGTTATTGGAGTAATGAGAATCCTAAATGGCTGAGTCCGACGAAGATGCAAGGTGCCGGCAAATTGATCGTGTGGGCCGGAATATGGGGAGACAGAATTATTGGACCACTTTTTGTCAGTGAAAATCTTAATGCAGGAAAGTATCTTTATATGTTGCAAGAAGAAATTCTCCCTTCCCTGCTAAACGAGGAAGGTGACTACCCAGTTTTCTTCCAGCAAGATGGAGCTCCACCTCATTATGGTATTCAAGTGCGTCGGTTTTTGGATCAGCAGTTTCCGGATGCTTGGATTGGTCGGCGTGGTCCTGTAGAGTGGCCTTCAAGATCTCCAGATCTCTCCCCTCTTGATTTCTATCTTTGGGGGCATTTGAAGTTTATGGTGTATCAGGTAAAGATACAAGACATAAATCACCTAAAAGAGCGAATCACCGACGCCATTAGAAGCATACCTTCAAATGTGCTGATGCGTGTTCATCAACAGTGGGAAACACGGGTTAATATGTGCTTTGAAAACAATGGAAATCATATAGAGCACATTATATAAATAAAAATGGTTTTTCAACATAAAATGTTTATTTTGCCTATGTATGGAAACTTATGGCCCACCCTGTAGTTTAATTTAATATGAATGCAATTGGAGTCTTGGAGTCTTGTAGGTATCAAAGACTTTCATTGACTTCAATTGGCCTCATGTAGAATAGTTGCAAGATGATGGTCATTATTATTTATCTTCCCTCTTTTTCGCCATATTATTGTAACGAATCGGGGAAACAGCATTATTGCTGACAAGAGGACCTACGACCAGCAGACCTAATGCTTTGCAAACCCGTTCTTTCAAACCGGGAGCCCTCGGGCTCTATTGAAAGCAGTTCCGGAACAACGTCCAGCGCCGGTTCACCCGAGGCATGTATATGAACAATACCTTGTGTAACTGCCATCGATGGCGGGCGGCTGCGGAAAGATGTCCGGGACGGTTCCATCTTGAGTTATGTACCCTTCGCCACTGCTAACCCACCACCGAGCGTTTGGCATCAGCGAAATTGTATTTTTTGCTCACAAAAAAACCTAGAGTTATGCATCTTTCCTAAACTTCTCATGATCTTCCCCGCTACTCGTGTCTACCTCATTGCTCGCACTAGCAGTTGATTAGTCGACTACGGCCGGTTATTATGGAAACCGTGCAAGCGGCATCCTATAACAGCTTTGTTATCACTACCATCATAGTGAAAACTCTGTTAGCATCCACCAAATTGGCGGATGCGTAAACCTTTCCCTCAGCAGTTCCCAATAGTAGGGAAGCCGCCTGTCGAGCCAATATCCCGACTCTTGAGGTCGAGATAGGACCCGAGTGCGCTCCTAGCACTTTTGTGTTACTTCAGCGAATGAGGATGCAGGGTATTGGGGTTTTACACTTCTTCTGATATTCGGTTTACTCACGCTCGCTATTTGAATTGTTTTCTGGGTCAGATACATCTGCATTTGAAAGCAAAATTAGTTGTGTAGTCACTCTGCTTGTACTAGTCTTTCTGTGCTCTAAATCGCAGTCCATCATTTTTCATTATCAAACTTTAGTATACACAAAAACCCTGTATTTTAAACGTAATGAAAACAAAATGCTTATTCATGCCGGCTCATGTCTTCTAATCTATTTTTCTGGAATTTTCTCATGTATAACTTTGCACCTTACGTTTTAGTTAAGCGTTAGACTACCGAAAAACGTCTAACTTGCGTGTAAAGTGAAAAAAATGTAATGACACAATATGCTATCTATGCGGTATTAAACACAATGAATATGCTATTGGAGGTTAGTTGCTACCCTTTATTACCGTAGACTTCAATTGGTGTCATATATCTTGAATCCCTTTACATAAAAAATTAAAAGAACTATCAAAAGATTTAATTATGCATATATATTATTGAATGGTGTTTTATTGCACAATTTTCTCAGATTTTTATTGCATGACTTCAGATTCAAATTTGTTTAACATCTAGTGAAGGAAATTTTTATTGTGAACTAAAATTTTGTGAGATAATGACGTCACAATGCCAAGAGGTGAGCCGCAAAGACCCATCCAAAAAAGTTTTTTGAAGAGTCATCATCAATTTGCAAACCTGGTGTGAAAACATCTTTATGGCGAATTAATGCAACAATCAAAAATTAGCAATGACTACAAATGATGTCAATGGGAACAAAAGGATTAATTGCATATCAAGTGGAAAGGAAGCAGAGAGCGAATTGAATATACTATCTCGGTTAACGTAGTGAACGTAAGATTTTACTGATGTCTGAGCACATCAAGGATCAAGTCATCGATCAAGTGAAGTCAGCTTGCCCGTTCGCTCTGCAACTGGACGAGTCCACGGATGTCTTGTTTTGCGCACAAATGTAACTCGCTACTGCATTCGTAAACTTCATTTACAATGGTGAGTTCAAGCATGAGTTTCTGTGCATCATAAATCTGCTGTCCAGAATACGTAAAGAAGATATTTATCACACAACTGATACTTTTTCAGGGCAATTGCGAACCGCTGCGCGGTGTAAAATTTTTTTATTGTTATATTGAATTCATGCATTGAGGGGATAAAATAGATGTAGGCTCAAAAGTCAGCATATCATGATTGCGTGTGCGAAAAAATTAAAGACCATTCAAAATGAACAAAATGGATTAATTTTAAGATGGTATTTTGTAGCCGTGTTGTGATGGGCTAGTCGAGCGCGCCCGAATGGTACGGCAGGTTAACATATTAGTGTAAGAAAGCTGAAGGCGCTAGCTAGTTTAGATCTTCACCTTTGTTTAAAGCCAGATTCTAGATCAGTAATAGTAAAATAGCGAGCTGATTTGGAGAAGCCCAGAATCACAGGTATGTGACACCAAACCTAAACTGTCATATGGGCGAGAGATCGACGGTTCAAATGTGACTGAAATGAGACCATATGACATTTGGTTGTCTCCATGTTGCATCAATATATCTGCAGCTACCTGTTAGCTCTATAACTAAGCCTTAGTTTGAATGTAGCCATGTTAGCAGCGTTAAACTCGTGTGATCGTTTGCTTAACATTTAAAGTAAAATTGGTGAAACCTCACAACATGATGGCAAAAATCGAAGCCATACAAAATCATTTTCTGAAGCGTGGATTTGTCCGTATCGTCTGTGAGTGCACTGATATGGCACAGTGTGTACTGTACAAGCAAGTTCTTTCTACTGGATTCATGATACAATCATAATTCAAAGACATTTATAGTCGAAACGTAATGACTGTAATAACAGACTTGTCATTTTTTGAGCGAATGGCAATTATTGTATGAATCCATCACAAGTGAACACCTCTGGAATATTCTAACAACCGAATCGAGCGTTTGTTGAAGCGTTCTATCATGCATTATTGACAATTGCTGAAGCCGAGATGCCGCACACAATTACTAAAGAGTTGATACTGCCATGCGCGAAAGACATTAATCGCATATCAAGTGGAAAGGAAGCGGAGCAAATTAAATATACTATCATTCTCGATTAACGCAGTCCAACATAGGATTTCACTAATGTCTGAGCACATCAAGGATCAAGTCATCGATCAAGTGAAATCAGCTGGCCCGTTTGCTCTGCAGCTGGACGAGTCCACGGATGTCTTGTTTGCGCACGACTTACTGCATTCGTGAGCGACATTTACAATGGTGAGTTCAAGCATGAGTTTCTGTGCATCATAAATCTGCTGTCCAGAATACGTGGAGAAGATATTTATCAGGCTATTCATACTTTTTCATGGCAATTGCGAACCGCTACGCGGACTTTACACAGATATTGCTTTGGCCATGTTATGCCATAGCTCAGGCTTTTATGCATATGTTATGAGTATAACGTCAGACTGTATGTTTATGCATTGTATGATACACCATGAGATTTTGGCTTCAAAGACATTAGGATATGAGTTGATGAAGATTCAAAGACACATGATAAAGCTCATAAACACAGTAAGATCTAGCACACTCAACACTCGCTTGTTCCGACGTTTGTGCGGTAGATGGATGCAGATCACTATAAGGTTCTCTATCACAGCGAGGGGCGATGGCTGTCAAAGAACAATGTGCTTAAGCGGATCTTTGCACTGCCGATCAAGCTGAGGGATTTTTATACAGCAATACAAGTAGGAGCTCGTAAAAAGTTTTGCAACATAATATGACATCACTGGCCTATCTCGTGACATTTTTGGCAGACTGAATGAAGTAATTTTTCCTTTGAAGTATTTCCAAACTTATCAAACTTTTTCTCCTAATGATATGCAGATCAATCGTCAATTGTCAATATGCAAAACAATCGTCAATTTGATTGACGCGCTGTCAGCATTTCAAGCAAAACTTAATTCTTGGGGAAAGGAAGATGACAACGACTAGAACTGAAATGTTTTATACACTCAATGATTTCCTTGATGACACGGAGGACGTGCGGCAAGATAACAATGACAAAGATTATCGACAAACTTCAATTTATTCGCTCTGAGTTGGCCAATCACTTCCCCGACATTTCAAGAGATGATTTGGCATGCGTTAGGAATCCGTATCTGTTCGGAGGCACAGACCTTGTCAGCATTTTCAACCGAGATTATAATAAACAAGACGAATTCGTAGCCCAATGCATTTGATTGAACTTCGAGAGAATACATTGTCAGCATATTGGTCAGCCATGATATTCTTATGTCTCAGAGTTACAAGCGCAGCCAATCGACTGCTGATACCTTTTCCGTTGGCCTGCCTGTGGGAGGCTATGTTTTCAGCATTACTTGAAATAAAGAACAAGGCCAGAACTAAACCAATAGCGGACCCAGATCAATGGTGTGCTCTGCCAACAACATGGCCATGCATAGACAAGCGTATTGCCGAGATGCAGCACCAGCCGTCTCACTGATGCTAAATCGCGCATAAAATCAATAAATGACTCTTTATTTGACAGAGTGGTATTCTATGTTAGTTTTAATGATTGTTTTGTTGCTATTGCGCATACACAAATATATGCCATAGGCCTGAATGGAAATTTTTAGAAGGGGTCGTTTGGTTATATGGGATTGCCTAAAGGGGCTGCGATATGAAAAAGGTTAAATACCATCGTTCTAGATGATCTAAGTCCTTTGATACGTTTCAGACAACTTCTGGTTGCATCTCAAAACGATGTACTGCCCACTTTACATTATAGCAAGATTTTTTATCAGTTTCTGTACTACTGTGATAGTCGGTACGTGGGTCTTACTTGTCAAAGGCTACTACAGAGGATTAAGCAGCATGTACCTAAAACCATTCTTCCGAGACTTACTTCTCAAGAACGAAGCACATTCGCCCGCTCATGCAAGCCATTTAGAAGCTTTAAAGCCGAAACTTCTTTCTCCGCTATAGGGCAACAACTTTCAAAAATTCTGACTCGCGCACCAGAATACAATGATGGCAAATTATCCATTCTGCCCCGTGGCCGTACTTCTATTCATCTCTCCATCCTTGAAACCACTTACATCAAAACAACCAGATTTATGTAAACAAAAGGAATTCCTGTATGGCCTAAAAATTGCTCATTAGCTTCCTCTCTCTTTGTTGGTCGCTCCTTTTACAAATCACAATGGAGCCTTCTTCGTTCTTTGTTTTTCATCAACTGCGTCTCTATATAACTGACCCAATTTATCTTTTTTACATTATTTCTGACGGATTCTCTCAAAAAGTGTCAGACGAAAAGCTTCAATAATATGAATACCCTACTTTCTGCAATTTACAAATTCTGTACCACGAATCAACTACTCAAAAAAACGTAAGTAGTGACCCTATAATTTAATAGGTTATTCCTGAATATACACATCAATTACTTTGGCATCTATCCTACCCCACAACTTTGAATGTATGCTGACATGAATTTCATAAAATGAACGCATTGATATCGTTGGCTGTTTCAATTATGAACGAGTCCACTTCGAAACTACGCCTATGCTGGAAACAGGGTAAGCATGATGTATCCAGGAACTCCAGAAACTTTGTCACGAATGTAGGCCAATCAGCTATGTGCAACACGCTCTATTGTTATTTTTATCGATTTGATTTTCAACGAGAATTGTCTATGTGATAAAAACATTAACGCTTTATTGCTGTTCTCGCAAATATCATTTGCGTGAAGCAGACACAACCGACTGAACAGATATTCTCAATCTCAGGATGACGCCGGCAGTGTGGGCGAATGAAACATAAATGAGTTTTACGTTAAAATCAAATCAATCTCCTACTTAACCCTATTCGGCCCAAGATATTTGCGTGGTACTAAGTCCAACGTGGGGTAGTTTTTTCCCCGAAAGTTTAAAGCATTTTATATTTTGAACTACAACACGTTGAAAAACGATTGAACCGGCATACGGAAGATGATTTTATTTTGTATTTGTGTTTAACATGTTTCTGAAATTATTGCTTGTAGAAGAGAAAACAATTAATCTGAAGGCAAGTCAAATTTTGATGGTTGCCGTTAGTTCTCGTTTAAAAGAAACAAATATTTCTCATTCACTTCTGTTATCGACCATTTCATATTACTCTTTTGCAAAGAATAAGTGAAAACTCTAACGTTTTCGTCTAGCTCTCATCAGGAGTTATCGCTAGAATGAAGCCTGGTGTTGATGGCGAGGTATTTATAGCGAACGAAGCTGGTGAGAATGGCGGAACGTTCTGATTGGTAGACAACCAGACGTTTCGTCGAGTCCGAATCAATGACGTAATTTTAATGTGTAGACGAATTCTTTTTGGCGGCAAAGCTCCTCAACAATAAAAAATGCGCCGCTCACTATGATGACAACCAATTTTCTATTTTGGCTAAAGGAAGAACACTTTTTCATTTATCTACCTTGGAAGCGACTTTCATCAAAATGCTTAAACCGGAGCTTTGCCGCCAAAAAAGAATTCGTCTACACATTAAAATTACGTCATTGATTCGGACTCGACGAAACGTCTGGTTGTCTACCAATCAGAACGTTCCGCCATTCTCACCAGCTTCGTTCGCTATAAATACCTCGCCATCAACACCAGGCTTCATTCTAGCGATAACTCCTGATGAGAGCTAGACGAAAACGTTAGAGTTTTCACTTATTCTTTGCAAAAGAGTAATATGAAATGGTCGATAACTAAAGCTTTATTCAAATTGTGTACCACTTCTCATCTTTTCATTCACTTCTCCACTCCTGACAGCACGACAAAATTGATCACTTTAGGCCAGTTGCGCTTGGCTGATCACGTAATGTCGGCGAACTCTTGTAACCTCTGAACTCCAAGAATAGATCACCGCTAAACAATTGATGACATTTTAGTAGGCATCTGTAACATTATTTACTGGTATAACAACTGCGAAAGTTTAAATTTCGACCCGGGCAATATCATTTTTTTAGAACTAATTTTAATGTCTTTTTCACACGAAAGCGTTTTGTTCTCAAGAAACGGATTTGACGCAATTTACATAACACCACAAAAAGCGCGAAAATTCCCTCGCTTGTTTGAAGTCAACAACATGAAACTGGTGTGCTCAGCTATATCAAAATTCCTTGCGAGTTATTGTTCGCCTGCCTACGCTTGCCTCTACCCCCTGGCTGATATCTAGAAGTTGTCGTAGAAACTTCACCCTGCTACACAATTTCCAAACTGGTGCCCAGACCCGGGACTTCCAACTAAACGAACTCCTTTTCGAATTCAAAAGAAAACTACTGGTTGTTGTCCATTGTTAACACAGGTTAGATCGTTAATATGCCACTATTTAAAAAGAAAAATGTTAACAAGGAAAAGGCAAAACGTGCCAACCTAATTACAAAAATTCTGGATGATAATCGCGAGCTAACTAATAGCCTCAAGGAACATACTGAATTGCGAAACACGTTAAAAAATCAAATAGAACAAATGCGACATGACGAGGACATAATTCAAAAGTTGAAGCCCAAACTACAAACGGACCTCAAAATTTTAGAAAAGGGCTCGAAACAACTTGAGAAAGACCAAAAGGCCTTAGAAAAGACCTTTGATAAACTAACCACAAAAGTAACACCTCCTGAATTACAAGAAATACATCAGGCATACCACGATACCGAACCAACTGCACCCTCAAATATTGATGACACATCTTCTTTGCCTCCCTACGAAAAGGCAACATCTCTTTACCCCTCTCTTCTACAACCTACCCCTTCTTTTGTAATAACGGATGGGATAGGACAAGAAGAGATCGCACCCGTCCCTTCCTATGTCATTGAAAATGACAGTGATGAAGAGATACGACCTAAAAGTCTCGGACCCGATGCCCATACCCGCTCAAAAAAGCTAGATGCCCTCGACAACCTGGCCCAGAAAGTACAAGAACTTTCGGCTACATTGGGAAATGTACCAAGCGCATCGGGTGCTAGATTGTCGGGCCCTCTCACTTCATCGCCCTACTCACGCACCCCACATCCACCAAATAAGACACCACTGGACGAAAAACAATGGTTAACGCCATTCGATGACTCCCTCCCGGAAGAAATGGATGACCTAAGTTCTCTTTCGGAAACCCCAATGACAGTGATCCCACCTAGAGAAATAAACCAAAAACTTGCCCCTCTACGAGAATATTCTGAATACTTAGCCGCTCTCCCTCCTTTCTCAAAGGGCACCACTGTCACGAAATGGATCAACCGTATCCTGCAAATGATTCCACACGGTGACGGAAGCACCCCCCATGATCGATTGCTTTGCAATAAGATGATACAGCTGTTAAAAAAATCAGGCTTGCCCCGAGGAAAGGAGGTGGCAGATGCTTTGGCTACCCTTCTGCAAACAGACAACCCCTCATGGCAAAATGTCCTTGAAATGATTTCGCAATCTTTCCCTAGTGGGATAGTTGAATTGTCCGACCAAATCATCTCTTGCATACACAAGTTCGACTGGGAAAAGGATAACGCCACCCTTCACTTTACACCTGTCTTCATGGAAGCAGGTATTCCCACGAAAGACAAATTAATTTCGAAAACGGACCACGGTCTAGATTATCTGTCACGAATACGCCGACGATTGCCTGAAGCAATACAGGTAAATCTTTTAGGAGCGGAACAAGGCTCTTGGAATGGTTTTTTCAATAGACTCCAGAGATATCAGAACATGATACGTGGCGATAAACAACGTTATCTCCAAGACCCAACTCCTCCACCTATTTCCCTACCTGTGCAACCCCAACCAAGAAAAAGCACGCGAAATGTCCAACCACCCAATAGATATGGCCAAAATGTGGGATACAGCCGCCCGCAACAGCCGAGAAATCCATCTACATCTGTCTTCCGATTAAACAACACCTCCTCGCACTCCCCCTCTTTTCAATCTACTCTCCAGAATAATGAAACTGCAATGGAAAAAGCCTTGCAGTTGCCTACAGGACAGATATACCAATGCTATGTTTGTGGTAGACCTGGACACAAGAGTTCAGAATGCTTGGTAAAGGCTGTTCTCGACCAATGTGGAAAAAGACTGGAAGTTGACCCCAATACAGGCTATGTGACAATCATAGACCGACTTCCTATGACCACGACCTACAAGTTAAGACATGACAACGAATGGCTCCCTTTTCTAAGAGGACAAAATTCTTTAAAAAAGAGAATCATGTCTTTGAGAGACCTGGATGCTTTGATGAGACAATATAATGAAAAATCCTATCGTGAAAAGCGCCAACCTTACCAACGTCCTAGTAACAATTCGTGGCAGAGAACAAAACAAAAGGTTAGAGACCATGCATGGATTGTTCCTGGCCAAAACCGCAATGTCCAAGTGGTAAATCACTCTGATGATACTCACTCATTAACCCCCCAAACCTCTAGCACTTCCCTGTCTTCAAACTCGACAGGAACCTCTGCCCCGATCTTTCACCAAGTGCCCGAATATCCATACTCATTCCCGAGGCATACTACGAACCCCAATCCTTCCCCACAAGTTTCTCCGGAAAACTAGAAGAGGAATTGGATAACCCGGTAACCCAATTCCTCACCCCTACACATACTCTAGTCTCCACATATGTAAATAAAGTCACACGACATCTCTTTTATGATGCTTTTTCAGGAAAACTTTGCTATTTTACGCATACGCCGACTGGAGTAACATTTCTTGCTGATACCGGCAGCGTTCCCAACCTTATTAAATTAAAAACCCTCAAGAAGTTTTGGCTTCGCGCCTTTGCTAACAAAACTACCATCTCTCTCCCTATACAGGGGGTAGGTGGCAAAAAAACCTTATCATCTTTTGTTTATATATCATTTTGTGACGTAGTTGTACCATTTTGTGTAAGTGAAGATGTCCCTTTCAACATTATTGGAATTGATTGGATTCCGGTAATTGCTAATTTGCCTAATTTTGCTGTTTCCTACCAACGACCTTCTGAAGTTTCCACGGCCTTGACTGTACTACACGGGATGGACCTGATCACTCCTCCCTCTTTTTCTACTTGTATGAATGTGATGTGTGAATGTTGTGAAAAAGGGAAAGTTACTACCAGGAGCATACCGCCTCCTGAAGATGTGCACATTTCGGAGGACCCGGTGGGAGCCGGACAACCTGCCGACGGGGTAAAAGACGTGCCAGTTTGTAACGTACGCACGCAATTTCCGGAGTATATCCCCTCCAAAGAGGATGGAATTGTTGTAGTCAGTCCATCCTGCGTCCAAGACGCACAAGTCTCCAAAGGGAACGTAGAAGTTACCCAATGCGAGCAGGGGGGTAGGGCAGTGTATGATGAACAAAAGTATGCGGTAAAAGACGTGCCAGTTTGTAACGTACGCACGCAATTTCCGGAGTATATCCCCTCCGAAGAGGATGGAATTGTTGTAGTCAGTCCATCCTGCGTCCAAGACGCACAAGTCTCCAAAGGGAACAAAGAGGTTACCCAATGCGAGCAGGGGGGTAGGATAAAGTGTGATGAATGTGATGAACGATATTTCTTTGTGACCAATGAAAAACTCCCAGTACCTCAAGCTGAAACCCTACTGTGTGACCTAATTTCACGAAAGAAAAATGTTGAAACCCTTTCGGGTCAAGAACCCTCTAAAATGGATTTACACTCCCCGACTAACACAATTATCCCCCGTGAACAGTGGTACGCTGTTTACGAACCTTTTCACTCTCAACTTACTGATTTGAAAGACCATCTGCGGTGGCCGCAGACCCTTCCTTATCTTTGTACAGTCAACCTTGTGGATCCTAAGACCCCTCCATTTACTTGTCCTGCATATCCTATGCGTCATCCCGAACAAAAAAAGGCGTTGGAGGATAACATTGCTAAACATCTTGATATGGGCATTATTAAATACGGCCCATCTTCGTGGAAAACTTCACTTTTTGTTGTCCCTCAAAAAGTTAACGAGGAACAGCGACAACTACCCACCTACCATCCTTCACAGCAATGGCGGAACACAAAAGTACAAAAAATTGAAAATACCTTACCATTGATTGCCGACGTCTTTCAGATCGCCTCTGAAAAGGAAATTTTCTCCTTATTGGATTTGAGTAAGGCGTTCTTTCACTGCAAGGTAGCTGAAGACGATCGACAATTCTTTGGTATATCGCATCCAACTAAAGAGATTCGCATGCGATGTATGCCAATGGGATTTATCAACTCCCCCTCTATCTGGCAGAAAAATATGAACGCAGCCATTTGGGAACCTGTACAGCAACTTTTTTACAAACAGTACCCTGATGAAAAATCATCCTCTCATTTAGCTATTTATATGGATGATATTTTCCTCGCGACGAAGACGGTGGAACAACATCTGTACCTTCTTCACATTCTTTTTGAGCATCTCACCAAATACTCTTTAACTCTTTCGATCGGCAAAAGTTTCATTGGCAAACGATCTGTTTTCTTGTTGGGAGAAGTGATTTCACCTCACCAACGCCTCATTCAACCCAAGAGACTACGAGCGTTAACGCTTCTCGCTCCCCCGCAAACAGTCTTCCAGGTCCGCTCCTTTCTAGGAGCCTTACGCTATGTCGCCGAGCACATCCCAAGATTAAATGAACTTCTGCATCCGTTTGATGCTCATACTGGAGGTGTTTCAGCCTCCCAAGCTCCCCATGTATATATCAAATGGACACCTGCGTTGCTACAAACATTCGATGCTGTGAAGCAAATTTTGCAAAACCCTTCTGTGCTTTCACATTTTGTGCCCACGCGATCTCTATATCTGGAGACGGACGCGTCCAATACCGGTTACGGCGCAGTCCTCTTCCAAATAGATAGGGAACCCTTGGAAACGGCTCGGGTTTTCCCGTTGGCTTATTCTTCACAAGCATGGAAAACTACATCCGAACGTGCAGCACACCCTTGCCGCAAAGAACTTGATGCTTTAAAACGCGTAATCCTCAAATATCACTATCTTTTGCGCATTTACCCCTTCATGATAATAACAGATAATATGGGCGTCTTCCATTTAGTGCAAAATTTCGCACAAGGAAAGCCTCCCACTGACCTCATTTTGGTCAGATATTTACAATCAATTTGTCTTCATCCTATCTTGGGGATAATGCACAAACCCTCGCGACAGGTGTTCACTTCGGATGCGCTATCACGAATGGCATGGCAACAGTTGGCCATTTCGTCTGATGACCCTATTGCATGGCCCGCGTTATTCATTGCCCCCTCTTTGATGGAGGCAATTTCTCGTCAAATTACGCGCCATTTGCGTCATTCTAAATGTAAATACAGCAAGCAAGGCAAACACCCTGTTGATAAATGCTTGCGTCCCCTGTGTGCTGGCCTAAGCAATCCACAATTTCAGCTCCTTCTTCGAGAATTGCAAAATGAACCACGATTGAATTTCTCTGGACAATGGATAATGGCTAAATACGGCCACAGTCATGGTGGAGACCCTCTTCCTCCGGACCTTTACGATGGTCCTCCCCTCACTCTCTATCACGTTACAACGCTTGAAGCATTGCCTTCTATCAAATTGCGAGGTCTGTCTCCCATGACACGTTGGTACATTCATTTTACATCTATTGCCCCTCCGCAACTCTATGATACGCATATCTACCAACGAGCACTCCGCAAAGGAATCCCCAAAGTATTGTCGATCAGTACGCGTCTCTTGCTTGAACATAATATTAATATTTTTCAAACGTTATCTATGAACATTTATCTTGTGTCAACTACTATTCCATATCATCTGTTTACTCCCATCGACTGAAGCCTATCTTTGTTTACAGGATGTGGATTTTCCTCTTTCTGACTCTCGGACACTTTGCGTACGCTAACGTACCTAATCCGATTCTGACATATATCAAAGTTGGAAACCAACCCGTTAATCTTACCTCTCCTGGCTTCCCCACTCATAATTACCCTTCAAATTTAAACAGACATTATGAAATTAGTACAGTTACACCTGTTAATACCGCCCTTAAAATGATAATTGAAGGTATTCATCTTGATACAACATGTAATGACTATCTCCAAATCATTGAATTTAATCGCCCGATATACACTTTCTGCGGTATTATGTCCTTCAGAACACCTTTCTACTTCACTTCCTCGCGCTTGCTGTTGATCTTCCGTACAGATTCGGAACATAATTTCCACGGATTCCAGTTAACCTTCGAACAGACTTCAGAAGTATCATATTATCCTTTAGGACGCTGTGGATACCAACACATGGCCACCTCTCAAGACCAAAATCTCTATTCTCCACTCGCTCCCTACATATACCCCAATAATATAACATGCACGTGGACAATAGCAGCACGACGAAACTATTGTATACATGCAACAATCGTAAAATTCCGTACTAAACCTCAGGATAACTTGATGATAGAAAGTGGAGATCAAATCCCACTAATTTTTAATGGTACTAACCATATATTCCCTATTATACTTCCTCTTTTTTGCCCAATAGTTTATTTGCGTTTCACCACGCGCAGCCCACAAGTCAAACAAGGATTTCAAATTGTCTATCGGGAACATCCCTCTCCAAACACCGTGTACAGACAATTAGCATCGCTTTCTAACCTTGAACAACAAATTTCCCTAGTATTGTCCCCCAATACCACCTCCTTCTCAAAAATATTTCATCAATTAGATTCTCTCATAGCCGGAAATTTGCTTACAGCGAATCAACTTGAATATGCCCAGTCACAACTCAATGACAGACTGGAAGAACTCTCCTACCAACTGGATACTCATGCACAAAAAGTTGCAAATACCTCCTGTGTAGTTACAAATTACAGTTTCGCAGCATATACCCCTCCTTTTCTCTACTACGAATATGTTATGCTTTCCTTGGCTGCTATATCCATCCTTTTTTCTGTCTCTTTTGCTTTCTTGACCTGTTATCTTTCGTGACGATTATATCACTTTTACCTCATCTCTGACAAAGATCGACTTAAAACTCCTACCCACGAACCACCACGTTATCAACCAGGAAAATATGCGCGCACTATGCAGCATATCATAATGCTTGCATTGACCTTGCCAGCTTACGCAAAGCCTTTACCCCCTCCCGAAAATTTGCTTTTGGAATTATGGAAACACACTCAGTGGGAGGATAACCATGGTATTCTCTTCCCTTTTTTGCAATATCGACAGTCTGAATCACTCTTCCAAAGTATGGTGATTATCTTTCTCATGGCTACATTCTCGGTAACGTTCTATCACTGCCTCTCTTCAAAAAGCGGGGGGAAATCGCCTTCATCCCACTCGTCGATGAAACGTTCTAAATCATCTACTCTTCGCAAACAATTATCCCAAATATCTTTGATTACACTTCTCTCCTGCGATGGTACAAAGGCCTCTCTCGCCCCAATAACAGAAGGGACTTTCCTTCATCCATCTACTCCCATTCCAGAAAACATGCAACATACGCCAAACGCGACCTGGGAACATATATCCTTTGATCGACTCTGGGAACGAACCCAGGAAGATTATGCATGGAAAAATCCAATACCGATGTATTCCAAAATCTTTGGATACGCCGTAGCCGAAGGAAAAACCTTCACACAGAAATACTATCCCAAATCTAAGTATTGGAAAGAAATAGATGTCATGGAACGAACCTGCTTGTGTGCACGAGAAGTGAGAGATATTTTCCCTCCACTTACGAAAAGAGCATTAACGGTCAGTACCCCGATTACACGACAAACAGGCCATCTAGCCCGACATCGTTGGAAAATACAACTAGATAAAAGACCAAATATATTCACGGATTGTTTATGGGACTTTACCCTCCCTGAGAAAAGAATCTTTACTTTATTAGCAATATACAAACAAAGAGTAATATCGCTATTGGATAAATATGCCGTAGTACAAGCCAATTGTAAAATGGAAACCGAACAGGCAACTTGTGGCATTCAAGGTTACGACTGTCGTGGAGACATAACATATGATCCAAACGACGATGAACCTTTAATTAATATGAAACAACACATAACTATAACTGGAATCTTCTGGCAACAATATTGGTTCTCGAAAAATTGCACCCTAACCATCAATCACCGATGGATATCAGTGTGCGAATCAGATGATGAGGGATGTAGCGAGGTTCACCCTACCCAAAAAAACCTCAGATGTTGTGATACTTCCTACGCTCTTAGCTATGGAAAGGAATCAAGTGAATATCGGTCAGCATACTGGTCCCCATGCTGTCAAAACAGAGAAAAATGTCATAACTGGGACGTAAGGACTTTCTGGTACAAACAAAAGATAACGTGCAACATAAAAGGAAAAGAATTTCCATTCGAACCTATCTCTACGGATATCGTGATCCAAGAGCAATATGATAATTTCACCGCCATGAACCTCATACAAAGTCAACTTCAGAAAATAAATAATAACCAAAAAATGACAATACCACTTCCAGAACGACTAAAGTTACTCCTCCCCACAACCAATGACAAAGCCAAAGCATATAGGGACGGACCCCCCATAATATCAAAAATCCAAAAATATTACTATGAAACATTTCCTAGTATGGTAACAAACGACGTCAAATGTAATCAAAGAATTAAGAACAAACCAAAATGCCACGTCCTTGTTGGAGGTATCTACCCCAAATTGGCCTTCTACCAACAAGTTAAATACGACCCAGCGCACAATTTAACCAAATTTCCAGGACTCCCCTTAAAAATTTTCGGTTCCAATGAACAAATGGGAAACCCGCCTGAAGATATAAAAAAGAGAATACATAAGAGACAAATAACGGGAGGAGTAGTTCTTTTTGTGTTTCTTACCAGTCTCATCAGTAACGCTATTACTGGAATAACAACGGGACTAACCCTACAAGAAGAAATTAATGACAAATTAATGGAATTAGAATCTCGAATTAATGATAGATTTGAAGAAGATGAACGAAATATACGAGATCTCTCTGACCATATAAATTCTTTGGAAGCCGTGAATACAGTACAAAACCAAGCCATTGTAAGATCACTTACTCAGACCCTTACATTGCAAACTTTACAATCTACAACTGACGATTTTTTACAGTCAGAAATTGAAGCGAATCGAAGACTTTTGCTAAGCAATTTGGGTGCCTATCTTAAATCCATACAAACCTTTCGCGAAATCTCTACGGCTGAAGCAGAGCTTGACCGCCTAATACTAAAACAAATATATAATGCCAAAGGAGTCAATTTATTTGACCCCTCCAAAATTTACCTAACGAAAATATCGCAAGGAAACCTATATTTAAAAGTTTTGGCACAACAAATCGCTAACGACACAACCGAATTAGGCGAACAAATAACATTAGATGATAAAAAATTTCAAGAACAAATGAACAAAACAAGAAGTTGGCGAAATCAAACGAAATCTATAAAAAAATTAATAAAAATTGCGAATGATAGCATCCCTGCATACATTAATATCACCCTTAAAAAGTGGCATCCATCGAACATATCTATAAACTTTTCAATTGACGATGTCACCCCCTCGGAATTCATAAACAGCCTAAAAAAGGGACTTGGAGTGATACCCAAAACCGTAGTCGACACCGTGGGAGATGTTGTTACTACCGTTGGAAAAGACATTTTAAAACCCCTTTTGCCATATCTGTTACCGACTTTAGCTGTTCTCATTTTAATATTTGGAGGAATATGCTTCTGTAAATACCACCCAAAATGCAAGAAAAGAAGTCTGTCAGAAACTCGCAACAATGAATCTCTGCAAAGAATGATGAACCCCACCAATTTGAGACAATGAACTGATAAAACATAATAGACTTTGCTTTTTATGCGCTATTTGTTGCCATATTTTTGCTTTTTGCTATCTACCTTTGCCGCAACTAAATGAATTAGTGATAGAATTGTAAAGTTTAACTTGAAATATTCATTTGTAACTTTATCTTTGCTATTTGCTTCGCAGGAAATTCATTGCAAACTGCAGCAAACTTGCAGAAACAAATTGAATGCTTTTGATTGCGCTGAATGCACTTGTAATGGAAAAACACCGGACATTGCACTCCCATATCTTATCAATACCAGACTTGTAAAAGGCCAATGATTTCCTGATTTCTAAAAAAGGAGACACTTGAACCTCCTATTCTAGACAAAAAAAGGTTTCAATTAGATACATATGGGAAGTCTATGTCTGGTGTGCTTCAAATGTAGAAAGTCATATGTTGAGTAAAGATGTGTGAAAGTTTGAAAGACAGTAAAGAAATAATGTGAAATGTTGAGGGATAGTCAACTTTAAAATAAATTAAAAGACAGCTTTAGGCAGAAAAGAATGGTGGATGCTTTGTATTTCAAGAAGAGCATATGTACCAGAGCTGATGTTCGCCTGGAATCATGCATACTGTTCACGCTTGACACAAAGATCTCTCCCTTGGGAGAGTAATTCATTCATTCTTAAAGGCAAAAAATAAATAATGAAAGGAGTAACTAAAATGTCCCTCGACATCGCGCATTTAAAAATCAATTATTTCTGTGAACATGTGCCCCCCTGTATAGTAGATTATTAATACTCTTATAAAATTAAGGTTCCACAGTTGCACTTTGCTTTAATGAAATGAATAATAATCTTTGACCCATCAATGTATACTAGATAATTTCTTAAAAAAATAAGCAAAATATTTTTTGAAAATGGCTCTCTTTGAAGAAATTGTTCGAGACTTAATTGATGATACTTATGACAACTATTATGCCATCTTTCGCCGACTCTATAGCATGAGTATGGAAATTCATGACAGAAATCCCGACGAACCCACTCGTAGATGGATTGAGGTCATTTGTAGACAAATGCAAACGACTTTAAATAGACAAATTACTGACTGTCTAAATGCACTTTCTAGCTCTTCAAATATGCCCGCTTTGAATCTTGAACTAAGAAAATACCATCGTGAATTGACTGAATTGTCAAACGATCTACGAATGTTGTCATTATATGTCTAAAATTATCATTTATTAAGAAAAACGTCTATATTCGACTACGATAAAAAATAATAAGACTTTGATAATTAAAATGGATGTCCCTCCTACACAGTCCCGTAGCACTCCAACTTCGGACCCCCCCAAAGTAAGCGCAAGAGCCCCTGCGCACAGGTCATATCACTTTAGAGGTGTAAAATTGAAAAGCTGCATTAAGAAAATACACCACAATTTGTACATAAGTAAACAGGCTAATGTCAGAATAAAGCATGCCGATACCGAAGGTGCAAGTCATAAAAAATTTGGCACCGATGCCAGAGTTCAGTAGGACATTTATGCACACACTGCAAAACGAAAGCAATGACACTGAAAAACATGAAAAAGTTATAAAAACACAGTATCATTTAAATAGTCTGGAGCGAACCTTTTTGTTCGCAAATGCTGTTATGACATTGTCATAATCAAGAGATCGGGCGCAGTCATTTTCGATTGACAACATGGCTAATGAAGATAGTCTACTGTCTGTCATAGACGTTCTATTAAAAGTTTTGATCAGTTTCAATTTGCTGAAGCTTCTTTCAGCGCTGGCAACAGTCACGGGGCAAGTTAGTAAGATTCGAAGTGCGATGTACACATTCGGATACAATTCAAATAAATGAGTCTTTAGAAGATAGTTCAGAAAGTCTTGAACCGTATTGAGATTGAGATTGCGTTTTTTTTGTAAAATTAAAACAAACCGCTGTAGCTCAGCGCTCATTTCATCAGAATCAATGTCACTTTTTTTGGAACTCTTTACAACAAGTAAGAAGAGCATTTTCTTGTTGCACAAGCAAAAGTTTGTCTCGTGTGTACAAAAACGAAAAGGCGGAAGAAACCTCACGTAACAAATTAAAGCGCTCCTTTATTGACATAATAGCCTGGTCTACTAATGGATAGAAAAAGTTGCTTTTAAATTTCAGTTCAGGAGTAGCTCGTTGTTCCTCTTCACCTTGGTAATCAAACAATCTTCTTTTCTTTCCACTTCTTGACGGAGGAAAAGAAGGATCAATATCCAATTCCTGTGCTATTTCAAGAGGAGATGTTGCGGCACTGTCATAACCCGTTGTGCGATAGTTTTGCAAAAACTTTTCAGTTGCCTGGATTTCCGTTTCCATTGTATGAAGGGAGACTCCATACAATTGAAGAATCTTGCTTGCTTTATTGACTTGGAATAGGATATCATACCAAATAAACACCGACAAAAGAAAACTCCATTTTGATAAATGAGCTATCAACGATTTTGTTTCTGAGGCAGCTCTTCCATCTTTTCTTTCTATGGAAATGGCTTCCAAGTCTTTCAGTGCCAGCAACACCTCTTTTAAATTGTATCGAAGAGGTTTGATGCATTTAATTCTGCTTTCCCAACGAGTATCACATTGTGACTTTATGGACAGCACCACATGTTTCTTCAAAATTTCCCAACGCTGAGCAGAGGAAGAAAACAGCACATACAACCTTGTAAGTACTCCAAAAAATGTCAATGCTTCCGTCGATCAATTAGCACTGTCAACAACAACTAAGTTAAGGGTATGGTTTGCACAGGGCACGTAAACAGCTTTGGGATTGATGTCTAGCATTCTTGCTTGGATCCCAGAATGTTTTCCTTTCATGTTAGCACCATTATCATATGACTGACCTCGACAATCAGACAATTCGAGTTGCAGTTCGGTCACTTTTTCTAAGAAAGCGTCCAACAAGCCTTTCCCAGTACTGTCACTTATTCTCAAGTAGCCAAAAAATGTTTCTTTAACAACAGCAGCTTCTTCATTACATAGTACATAACGGAGAATGACAGACATTTGTTCATGATGTGACATATCTGGAGTGCAGTCCAAAATTATAGAAAAATATTTTGCCAATTTCAATTGCTGTAAATTTTCTTTTTCAACTTCTGTCGCTAGCAATTCAATTAGTTCATTTTGTATGGTAGGACTCAAATAGTGATCTTTAGTGTTTTTATTCTTGATTCTGTCTTGAAGCTCTTTTAGGATCGGATCTCTTCTTGCCAAAAGCTCAAATATACCCAGAAAATTTCCATTGTGAGGAGATCCTAAGACTTCTTGAGATCCTCTAAAAGCAAGATTCCTTTCCGATAGAAACAAGGCAATGTCGATAAGTCTCTCTAAAACATTTCTCCAAAAACGTCTTTCATTGAAAAAAATATTCATCTCGCGTTTGTCGATAGTGGATGAATTTCTTATCCCTTCAGCTAGCAACATCCATTGACTGCAGCATTCTTGGTGGGAAATGCCGTTTTCATGGTCTTTCAGTTTTTTCGAAAAACCCTCCCATGTATTTATACCACTACAAAAGGGGCTTAGTGTTTTTCCAAATAGCTTACAACAAAAGCAAAAAACTTGATCTGATTCCCCAGAATAAACTAGCCACGACTGTGAAACACTTTCACCATTAGGTAACACACGTTTATAATGGTTGGAGGAAAAACGTCGCCTTGGAGTTGTGTTATTATATGGAAAATTCATTATTAGTTGATGTGGTCCACGCTTTACTATATCACATCGTTGAGCATCAGAAATACTTTCAGGCCATTTACATGGGTCATCAGGGATAGGGGTAAATTGAGATTCAGTTATTTTTAATATTGAAGGTTGCGTATTGGCAGGTAAATCACAACTTACATTTTCTGGAAATTCACAATCACTTTGATGCTGATCGTCATAGTCTTCTTTTTCTTGTACACTATAGTTTTCTTCATCTCTCTCGGTACTGGTGCCAGGTCTACTCTGCTCAGTAATTTTGAAAAAATCTGTCATCTTGGGCAATTTCGCTACAGCATCTCGAGCAGTGGCTGCTTCTTTTCTCTTTTGAGCACCACTTTTTGAACGTTTCATTCTATACAATGTCAATAAAATACTTTATCTGCACTCTGCAGTGTATATATATATTGTCCCGGTATTTATAGCCAAACAGAATTCCAGACCATTCTATGGTTGTTGCGTAACAATGGCATTGTTACGTCAATCGAATATTCAAGATTCTACCAGAAAATCAATCGAAATATTTTAGATTCTGCGAGATAAAATGACGTTGCATTCACTTATGATGTCACAAGCCAATTTCTTCCTACAGTTTAAATCGGTTGTAAACAAGTCTGCTGAAATGAAAATAGTCACGTAGCCAAAAAGCAATTTCAGGCTAACTTGGGCCCCCAAAGTTGGCCTGGCCCCCCCCAATTGGGGGTTTGGGGGGCGGCTGCTACGTCTCTGCTCCTACATCAAGCCAAGCCCTTTTGAAATGGTGCGCCTTGTATAATATGAGGAATGATTTTTTAAAAGATCCTTCTTCCTCGGGTGAACTTATAAATATGTTGACGATGAAAATGAAAAGAATAGAGGATTGTAATCCCGATTGGGAAACTCGTATAATCCCCATACTAAAGCCTTACTTCCATAAGAAGTAATGTGGCTATGAAATAAATTGTGAAAAGGTTTTGAAATGGACGTATAAACTTGTTTAACAAAGTGTATATAACTAACAAAAAGTGTAATTTGACACTTTCATTGAAGATAATACTCGTTTAACGATATATAAACAATAAACAATGAATAGGCAATTGTTATTGTTGATTCAGAGGGAAATCTTTCAGTATACAACCACTTTCATAAATGCTGACGATATCCCGCCTCCTTATGAATTACTAAAGTTGAAGGAAATCACTCGGGAAGCTCTCCAATATTTGAATAAGATCGAAAAACGCGATCAAAAGCCTTCCTTGGGAAGGCTTGAACATATAATGGAAGAGCTAGTGATTTTGAAGGCAAAGAGGCTAATCCCCGACCCACACTTTGAAACAATGTTCTCGTCACTGATCAATAGGGTAGATGAATACCGCTACCTGGTCACATGTTCCTTATATATCTCTGTTTACGGAACATTATAATTTCTATTCTTTTTCACGGACAAAAATGCGTCCATTTTTTGCCATCATGACCTTTATATGATTTGTAAAAATTTATTTTGTTTATACATTGTATAGTGAGTAGTGAACACCCCGGGTGGTCAACCCCATGGCCCTTTTATCTTAAGCCATCTTCTGGCTGGAAATTAACCAAGCCGTTCCAAGAGAAGATGCAATACCCTGTCACCACTCCCATGTTGGGAGATACGGAGAACGTGACACCCCGAGTATAGGGGTCCCGTAGCATCATTAGTAACCTCCGCCGCAAGCCGTGGTGAAAGAGTGCGGGACTTTTATCCTCTTGACCATCTATGCGTGGACACCTTCGCCCTTCCCAAAATATTTGTAATGTGTATAGCGTCCTGGGCACGACGTAAAACTGCATCCATATTGACCAGTGTCTCATGTCATGTATAGTAGCGTCCTGGGTATGACGTAAAACTGCATCCATGTTTCCAAATCTGTATTGAAAGTCTGCCAGTGACAGTGTTATATGTAATGTGTGGTCAATACTTTTCGCGATTATCACATACAATTAATGCTTTCTTCACGTATAATCATGTATAGTTGTATCATCTAAGTTTTGCCATAATAGTTGGGAAGCAGCATAGGTCACTACTGTAACTGCTTGTGTTGCCCCTCTCACTATTATTGTCGTCATTGTTCGCATATATAAAATTTTTATCAAGTAGAATATAACGCATGAAAAACAGAAAATAATGGTTAGTAAAATTTCAGTCTAAAAAATAAATTTTTTTGAGCTATCGAAGCATAAGACTTAGCACTTGATATAGGAATATTTTCGTGTATTTTCTATATGATGTACTAATGCTTATTTTTATTTGTTGTAATTCTATTTGAATAAGATTTTTTAACTTTTGATAAATTTGATTGATGAAAAGTGAATTCGAGGAGGAACCAACTCTTTTGGAATTCTCGGGAAATCAATACGTGTGGAAGTAAAGACGAGCCGCGGTCGAGTTGTCGTAGAAACTTCAGAAGACCGAGATTTTTTTTTCAAGAAAGACCATACGGGTCAATTGACCTCTTAACGTTTAAAAGCGAAGAAAGACCTACTTAGTTGTGTTTTGTTACTATAAGTAGAAGACAGCCCAGCAATTATTTATTTATTCTTACATTTCTACAGCTTTTTATGTTATTACGGTTTTACTTTTATTTGGTGTCGTGATATTTTTTTCGCAACCTGGTTGTTGCACAAATTGTAACCTATCAGTTAGAATAGCATGCTCTTTTGTTTGATGTGCCGATAAATCGATTGCCAGACTGGCTACTTGTATCCGCTATTGTTACAAAATATCATAGCTATTTTGACCCTGTTTTATAACCTAACTGCAAATCTAGTCAGGAATGCGATTCACATTTCACTGTTTAGTGTAGTAGACAGAGTCAGAATTAGCTATTTACCTAAATGATAATTTTTTGGCAAACTGAATCTGCAATTTTCTCTTTATTTTTGCTTCATCTTTAGAAACTTAAATTCTTTTGCAGCTCAGGCTAAATGACAATGGCTAAGAAATCCGGTGAAGGCAAGATGTATAATAATGTAAAGGAAGTGCTAGATATGCTCCGCATTGATGAAGATTCTGGCGAAGAGGATTTTGAGGAATCACAGCCAAAACTACAAGAACAAGAATCAGACAGAGAAAATGATGAACAAGAATTAGAAGATCTTGTCACTGAATAATCTTCTCTTCCTCCAAATGAAGATTTACAAAGACCAAGTGTGCCACAACAAAGTCAAGTATTTAGCAGAAATGGTACAATATGGAACAAAGAACCTCCCTGTACAACATGACGTCAGGGAAAAAGAAATATTTTCAGTACCAAACCAGGCACTAAGCGATTTATACTTGCTCGTGTAAATGATGAAAAAGATGTGTTTCAAGAGCTTTGTGGACATCAGAATTTTGAAAATGTAATGCATTTTACTCTTGCTGAAGCGCAAAGGGAAGAAGATGAAGCATTTCCTTTGTCCAAGGACGAGTTTACCGCATTTTTTGGTCTGTACATACTCTGTGGTGTGCTGAAAGGGAGAGACGAACCCCTATTCAATTTCTGGGATGAAGAATATGGGCGTCTTATCTTTCGAAAAACTATGAGTAAAAATAAATTCCAATCTATGTTACGCTACATTCGTTTTGATGATAAAAACTCACGAAGTCTTCGACGACAGACTGACAAGTTTGCTACAATAAGGGAATTATGGGATTCAGTCATGGACAACTGCCAAAAGTCATATTTTCCTGGTGCAAATGTCACAATTAATGAACAACTTTTCGGGTGTAGAGCAAGGTAATCTTAGCAGACACCTGATAATTTACTGTGGTGTTACACAGTGACAAACATATTTTTGTAATAAAAATATTCTTTGCTTTAGATGTCCATTCATACAATATATGCTACAAAAATCGGCAAAATTTGGAATTAAGTTTTAAATGGTGTGTGATACCACAACCTCCTTCGTACTACGGGCTTTTCCTTATGTTGGTAGAGAAGAAAGAGAAGTTGGACTCGGGGAGCATGTGACCTTGTCTTTGATGGAACCGTACTAGAATATTGGGCTCAATGTAATCACCGGCAACTTTTGACATCATTGAGTTTAGCCAGAAGACTTTTGCAGAGCAACATTACGATGCTAGGTACCATGAGAGCACATCGATGTAAAATTCCTCTCAAAGCAAAGCTAGGAAAAAGTGCAACTTTTTATTCATCTACATTTCTATTTACGCGACCAGAAGAAAATATTATGCTTCTTAGCTACAAAGCCAAGAAAAATGAAGTAGTATATTTACTTTCTTCCAGTCACAAAACAACAACTGTCTAATATGGAGAACAAAAAAGCCACAAGCTTTCTTAGATTACAATGCTACCAAAAAAGGAGTAGACACAGCTGATGAAATGCTTCGCACATACTCAACAAAAGCTGCATCCCGAAAATGGTCCCTTGCGGCTTTCTTCAATCTGGTGGATATCACGGCATTGGACACAAACATTATATGTGCAGATATATCGATATCAACCTGTTCAAGACGTGATTTTCTCATCAAACTTGGTGAAAGTCTTTGCTCCGCAGAGAGAAGTAGGCGGCAGAAAGCCCAATATATATACGCTTGAAGCGGATACGCCAAGGAGAGGATGAAGATTTATGTCCTTCCAAACAAACCAAAGGTCGGATGTGCCAATCCAACAAAACGAAAGTCAAGTGTGCCAATTGCTTACTTTTTGTTTGTGGGAAATGCTCTGCTCCAGTCTGTCACACTTGCTGAAATGCAGAGGATTTTGAGGAGGGGGTCAATTGACCCGTATGGTCGTTTATAGTAAACTGGACCTTAACATCTTGTTGCATGCAACTTTTTTTCTGAGAATGTGATTTTGCATTCTTTTATGTGAAAAAATAAAAGTCAAAAAAGATCAACTCACAGTCTGGAGAAAAATGGTAGTAATCAAAAAAACAAAAATCAAAAGGGGTCAATTGACTCGTTTGATCTTTCTAGGGTTAATGAATACAACAAAGTAAAACAAGATTGAGGTTGAATAATTTATTTTGTTTGATGATTATACCAATACTAACTACAGAAATTATGAGTAAACTATAGTAACTGCTTTATGTATGACTTTGTTGCAGGAATTAAAGTTCTATGTACAATTTTGTAATTGCAATCCCCTCAACCAAATAGCCATTCAATTGCAGACATATTAATAGGAACTACTGTTGTTTTTTGTCAATGCGAATAGCTATTAATGCTGAAAAAGTTGCCGGTGCTGTAAACACTTCTAATGAACATGCAATAGTAACAAAAGTGGTTGCTGACTTATATATTAGTCGAATGCAACGGCTAAACGCCCCGAAGTGCCAGTGCAATAAGCCAGAACAAGCAGCGATATAACTACAAATTTGAGACAAAAGGCTTTACTTCCAGTCAGAGGCGACTCCGGCACTCGGGCTACTCGGGCTGAGCCTGAGTTACGAAATGAGGAAAGGCTTTGTTAAATTTAAATTCTGCAAAACAAGTTTCAAACTTTTTAACTTAATTTATATTAAGTCCAAAAAAGAAGCCGGGCATCGTATAAACCACCGGTGTTTGTGGTGGCAGTTGCTTTTTTGTGCTCAACGTTGTGTTTAGCTCGGGCTTGGGGAAAATAGCCAGGTACGCTGTGCAGAAAAATAACGAGGCAAACGATTTTCAAGCATTTTTTTCAAATCAAATCCAACTCGGGCTTGATTGCAGTTGCCCGAGCTCTGACAATGCGAGCGTTCATTGCTTTGTTTCAGACACTTTTTTGTTTAATTTTTTTGTTGAACCCGGGCCCGCGAGAAATAGCCCGAGTTGCAATCAGAAAAGGTAGATAAAAAGAGTAATTGAAAGAACCTGCAATGTAGTTTTGTCTAGCAGGGGCTTGGGGAAAATAGTCAGACACGCTGTGTAGAGAAATAACAGAGAAACGATTTTTCAAGCATTTCTTCGCATCAAATCCAACTCGGGCTTGATTGCAGTTGCCCGAGCTCTAACAAAGCGAGCGTTTATTGCAATTTTTCAGACGCTTTTTTGCTTGGGAACATTTGATAAAAGCACGCGTTTTGTTAAACTGTATGAATAAAGGCGTTTTACAATAGTTAAATGGCTGGATAAACTGTTGCTATTTTTTGTCTTCTCGCTAGTTTTAGAGCTGTATTTATTGTTTTTGCAATATTTTGCGACA
Source organism: Trididemnum clinides (assembly GCA_963675345.1). Classification (NCBI taxonomy): domain Eukaryota; kingdom Metazoa; phylum Chordata; class Ascidiacea; order Aplousobranchia; family Didemnidae; genus Trididemnum; species Trididemnum clinides. Next base: position 3,740,022 of record OY776284.1, on the reverse strand, counting down.
CTATCAGTGACGAGCCCGAGTAGCCATGAAAAGCCGGAGTCGCCACTGCTTCCAGTTATCAGCTTGAATTTGTCCCCACTGATTTGTCGACAGTGAGCAAATATAATTGTCGGCAAGACCACTACGCGTGTGGGTTCCAAGCCAAAGTCGTTGTTACACTTTATAATGGAGTTTAGAGTAGGAAATTACTTGCGTGTGGTTATATGTACACGAAAATCTTGTATTTCTTTATGTTCGACGGAGGAAACTCTAACTTTTACAAATTAGCTGCGCACTTTATGCTGCGTTAAGTTTAAAAAACACGTAGAGCTCTTTACTGGGACAAATGATAGAAAAACTCCTCAAAAAACTCGGTAGTATGAGCACACCATAGAACAAAAAGCGTAACACCAACCAGTTACTGACAGGCGCCGCAGAATCTGAAGTAATGCCGTTTGCATACAGCTTTACCACATCTTTGGCATTGGCTAAAAACACGTCCCATGTTATCCCTCTCACGGCCGGTGGCTTCAGCTGCGCAAACTTCACACCTGCGTTGCTTGATAGACTGCACTGGAAATGCACATAACTGCGACAAATCGTAAGATTCTTCTCTGGGTTCATTAAGGGTGATTTAGATTTTATCTTAAATGTTTTTTAACAAGCCCCATTTTCAACGTAGCGCAACAAATGGGTGTACTAATTGTAAAACCAAAGTTATCTCAAAATCGAATGAAATTGTATTGCGTGGTTCAATAGACTGATTTAGTGCGATGACCAATCCTAACTCTAACTCTAACCAATGATTTGTGTCATTCTTAGAAGATGTACGAAGTGTGTATCGTTAGAATAAATTTACCTGTGTGTGTGGAATGTATGTGTGGTGTTTGGAATTATTATAGCTAAAGTGGTAAGTGTGTAGCTATAGAGGGGTGAGGGATAAATAATTCAGTGATAAACCTCACGCTATAGTAGTAACCGGAGGTATAGATCTCACGCTGGAGTGTGGTAGACCTCACGCTATAGTAGCACCAAATTTTGTCTTTCAATTTGTAGACTAGCACTTAGTAAAGCGGTATTTATCAAAAAGTAATTCTTGATAATGGCCAAAAGTTTACTGTGCAAAACGAAAAAAATATAATGTAGCTCAAATACAACCGGAGGGCCACAGCACGTAAGTCGGGTGAGCCACAGATTTTTGCGTTACTTACTTTAATAATCAGTTTGCAAGTCGAATGAGGTTGAGTAATAGTGGTGCATATGAATCGCCATATTGACCAGCACCTATGAATGGGAGGCGCAATGACCTTATTTTCCTTTGTATATCAACCCTGACCGCGGACTGGCCACCCTCGGCATTGGGAGGTAATGAATCATTTTTCTTTTTGGAGATCTATTTTCGTATGAATTTGGGAAAGATAAATTTCTTAACAATCAGCATAATTTGCAATCTAGTTCCAAATACAAATGCAATAATATTTGTTTTTGTTGTACTGATAAATTATCTATTATTTTTAGTTCTGGTCATACCTTGAAATTTAATTTGGGCGACTGGTCACAACTTGAAATTTAATTTGGGCGAAAGATATCAGGGGTTTGACGACCTTGAGTTGCGTTGGTTATTCATTGCGAAATTTTATTTCATTTGACAAAACGTCAATTCTAAATATCTATGAAACATTGAAAATGGCTCGTGAACTTGCAATTCAAGTTTCTTTTTAAATTTTTTTATTCTTTTCCCGTGAAACTCTTTAGCAATAAATTTTACTTGCTTTGAAATATAGCGTAGTGGCTGAACTGTTTGATCATTATTTATTACACCGTTTACACTAAACATACGACTGACTTTGTTTTAGTTTTTTTCGGTTTATGGTTTCGTAAAACCAGAATTAGAATGACTGTGGAGTAGCTTTTATGTTAATTTAGTCAAAATTGCGAACTAACGTTTCTGTGATCTCGACCTAGAGAAAGCTTTGTGAAAAATATCCTTCGCTGTTTCAACACTTTGAATATTATTGCTTAATTAAGTCTGCGAAAATTATATGGAACTACCAATGTAGGTCACAATTTGAAAACTTTTTTTATGCTTTCTAATGACCAAACAGGCTTTTTTCTCATTTATTGTGTTTGCTGCGGTATATATTTACACGCGGGCATTTATTTATTGAAGCATCGCACGAAACGAGTTTCCGAATATTTGACAATTCGTTACTGCGTGACGTTTTCCTGAAAATTACAAAAATATAACCATACTTTTACATCTGTCTAGCTGCGCGGTAGAAACAGTAACCGTAACAACACGTGTTATGGAATTACAATTATGTATGACAAAGATTTACTCTAAAGCTAGCAATGCGATGGAAAAGTGATATTGCTCATCACTCATCAACAGTCACTTTGCTTGTGATGATACAATTCAAGAACAAATGCGTTGTCCGTTCGCGAAAAACGCGTTTTCTCTATTTTCTCAAGTCACAGTCAGGCAATAAGTTGCTTTCTCTGGGGAATGTACATACTATATATGGCAATTTAACTTGAGTAGTTTTTCGTGAACTTTGGTTAGCTCTTGTTTACGACTTTCCCGCTTCACTCTCATGCTGCTACGACGAGCGCAGAGTGAGGTTACTATCTTCTTCATCTTTCAGCTATATGTCTGCATATTTTAGCAGTCATGTGCATAAATTTGCTAATAACTTTCGATCTACAACCAACGGTCAACTCAAATTTTGTCAAAAACAAATTGAATTATTTTTAGGAAAAGTCATTAAATCTTGATATTGTAGGGTCATCGTGGACAAAGCTGTACTTAAGAGGAAATTGCTCCGACAATTATTGCCCCGCTTGGGCCAAATAGGGTTAAGTAGTAAACCTTGCACCTAATTGGCGAAACAGCATACGGGCGTAAGAAACATTAACAATTTATTAAAATAAATATGCCAGGAAATAATAATGATTATACCACCCAACCAATTTAGATGAGACCATTCCTGGACGCGTTTTGTCCTTTTGGACTCATCAGCAGGGCCCGTCCCGTCACAAGCAAAAGTAACCCACTCATTAACGTGATCCTTAAACAAAAATCCAACTATGCACATGCAAAAGCACTGAGAGTTCAATCAACGACATATTGCATTCCTTAACAGGGCGGGTTGACAAATTGGTTGATTTTGGCTGCATATTCACTGGAGAGATCAGTTTACACACTGATCTGAAAAAGCAGTTTAAACGCTGCATATTTAGCCTAGCGCCTTGTCTTTGCAATGCCATCACGCTCGCGGCGAGTGCGTTGACAATTCACAAAGTGGGAGCCGGGCGACCTTTGATAGACGTGTCGAGCAAATCCATGCCAACGAATTTTCACTCTATCTCACTTCGCAGTAAACCGGGCCCCCTACAGTGAAACGGGCAAATCCATGCCTACTCTTTTCAAGTAGGGAAAAAAACTATAGATTTGAAAACTATAGGCGAAGATGAAAATTGTAAACCTTTTACAATTTCCATCTTCGCCTATAATTTACTTTAATAGTAAAATATATTGGTTTATAATTTCATTTAAACATTTTAAGTTCGCGACATTTGTCTTATTGCACAATGTTGTTTGTTACACCTACTTGTTTTGCGATGTTGTTGCATTTTCAGATAGACAAGTTCAAGCATGATCGACGGCCGCGTGTCGTAGCGCGATTAATCGCTGGCTCGTAATTGTGTATTCGTGAGTTCAATACCCGAAAACGATTAGCGTTGTTATGCGTTTGAAAAACAACTTCACGGCAGCTACCTCTGCTTAGTTGCACTGCTTGTGATAGAAATGGACTGATCCAGCAGTTCTTGCCAATTCGAAACCGGTAGGAACATAAATGTTCTATGCGTAATCGCAAAACTATTCTTGTTAACTGAGAATAAAATATAACACCATACCAATTGTGCAATTTCTCCCTGCATATCCAACTGGACAAGAGCAAGTGTAATTGTTTAAACCATCCGTGCAACTTCCTCCATTCAAGCATGGATTCGATTGGCAATCATCAATATCTAGATGAAAAGTATATGATAAGTTATTCAAACCTGTAGGCTTCTTAAACTGATGCAGCAACACACCGTGGTGCATCGAAACACTCAACTACTGTATATGCTCTAAATGCAAAATCAACTACCACCAATCTATATCTGTGGTTTGACTGGTTCTAATCTCAAGCCCGGTACCATTGGAGGAACTCAAACAATGCCAACTTTTGAAAAGTGATAAAGAGTTTTTCCGTTTCCTCACAAACTGAAAATGATAGAAGTCGATTAATCAAGATTCGCTGCCAATGGCAGCGGTAAGTTCAACCATGTTGTTTGTCGGCAAAGTGTTTGATGAATTTAGCGTCAAACTTGAAGTAAAAACTGGATGTAAGCGCAAAAGTCATCATATCATTATGGTTGAAGTGAAAGAATAATGAAATAAATTACTTTCAAAATGAACAAAATGGATTAATTTCAAGATGGTATTTTGTAGCCGTGTTGTGATGGGCTGGTCGAGCGTGCCCGAATGGTGTGGCAGGTTAACACATTACCATAAAAATACTGAAGGCGCTAGCTAGTTTAGATCTTCACCTTTGTTTGAAGCCAGATTCTAGTCTAGTAAACAGTGAAATAGCGAGCTAGTTAGAGAAGCACAAAACAACAAGTATGTGACACCAAACCTAAACTGTCAAATGGGCGAGAGATCGACGGTTCAAATGTGACTGAAATGAGACCATATGACATTTGGTTGTCTCCATGTTGCATCAATATATCTGCGGCTACCTGTTAGCTTAGTAACTAAGCCTTAGTTTGAATGTAGCCATGTTAGCAACGTTAAACTCGTGTGATCGTTTGCTTAACATTTAAAGTAAAACTGGTGAAATCTAACAACATGATGGCAAAAATCGAAGCCATACAAAATCATTTTCTGAAGCGTGGATTTGTCCGTATCGTCTGTGAGTGCACTGATATGGCACAGTGTGTAATATACGGGCAAGTTCTTTCGATTGAATCCATGATACAATCATAATTCAAAGGCGTTTAGAGTCGAAACGCAATGACTGTAGGGACAGACTTGTCATTTTTTGAGCGAATGGCAAATTGTTTGAAGCGATCACAAATGGACACCTCTGGAATATTCCAGCAACCGAATCGAGCAATTATTGAAGCATTCTATCATGTATTATTGCCAATTGCTGAAGCCGAGATGCCGCACACAATTGCTGAAAACTTGATACGGCCATGCGCAAATGAAGTCCGCTGGCCCGTTTGCTCTGCAGCTGGACGAGTCCACGGATGTTTTGTTTGCGCACGACTTACTGCATTCGTGAGCGACATTTACAATGGTGAGTTCAAGCATGAGTTTCTGTGCATCATAAATCTGCTGTCCAGAATACGTGGAGAAGATATTTATCAGGCTATTCATACTTTTTCATGGCAATTTGCGAACCGCTGCGCGGACTTTACACAGATATTGCTTTGGCCATGTTATGCCATAGCTCAGGCTTTTATGTGTATGTTATGAGTATAGCGCCAGACTGTATGTTGATGCATTGTATGATACACCATGAGATTTTGGCTTCAAAGACATTAGGACCTGAGTTGATGAAGATTCAAAGGCACGTCATAAAGCTCATAAACACAGTAAAATCTAGCGCACTCAACACTCGCTTGTTCCGACGTTTGTGCGGTAGATGGATGCAGATCACTATAAGGTTCTCTATCACAGCGAGGGGCGATGGCTGTCAAAGAACAATGTGCTTAAGCAGATCTTTGCACTGCCGATCGAGCTGAGGGATTTTTATACAGCAATAGAAGTAGGAGCTCGTAAAAAGTTTTTCAACAAGATGTGATATTACTGGCCTATCTCGTGACATTTTTGGCAAACTGAATGAGTTGAACCTTTCTTTGCAAGGACATGACAAAACATTCATCAATTTCATCAAGGTACTGTCAGCATTTCAGACGAAACTTGATTCTTGGGAAAGAAAGATGACAGCGAGCAGAACAAAAATCTTTCATCCCCTAAATGAGTTTTTTTTGATGACACGAAGGACGTGCAGTATGATGGCAATGACAAAGATTATCGACGAACTTCAATTACTTCGCTCTGAGTTGGCCAAGCATTTCCCCGACATATCAAGAGATGATTTGGCATGCGTTAGAAATCCGTATCTGGTCGCAAGTACAGACCTTGTCAGCATTTTCAATGGAGATGTTGATAACCCTGATAAATTCATAGCTCTAAGCACTTGATTGAACTTCAAGAGAAGACATTGTCAGCATATTGGTCAGCCATGATATTCTCATATCTCAGAGATACAAACGCAGCCAATCGACTGCTGATGCCTTTTCGGTTGACTTGGCTATGCGAGACTGGCTTTCCAGCATTACTTTAAATAAAGAACAAAGCCAGAACTAAACTAATAGTAAAGCCAGATCAATGGTGTGCTCTGCCAACAACATGGCCACGCATAGGCAAGCGTGTTGCCGAGATGCAACACCAGCCGTCTCATTGATGCTACTATGTGCATAATCACAATAAATGAGTCTTTGTTCAACAGAGTCGTATGATGTGTTAGTTTTGATCATCGTTTGTTGCTATTGTGCATACACAAATATATGCCATAGACCTGAATGGAAATTTTTAGAAGAGGGTCGTTTGTTTACATGGGAATGCTTAGAGGGGTTGCAGAATCAAAAAAGTTAAAAACCACCGTGCTGGATAAACTAAGTCTTTTGATACGTTTTGGCTATTTTTCCTTGAAAGCAGGGGGATTTTTTGGCATTATTTACCTAATTTTCAAAACCGTTATTAAATCTCTTAAACATTTAGAACCTAACTCACTCCAAGCAAAACAATTGGTAATCCACCAACAAAAGGAAAACGGCAAATGTTGCTCTGATTTATCTTGAACTATAAAGTATTAGTTTCTAGCTACCTATCCTTCAAGTGCTTTATTATGGATTAGTTTGCTTTATGTCTGACTGCGTTCATGCCACGATTCAAGAAAATGAGCTCAGCTACAGGTTTACGGTCATTATAATTAAAATAGTCATATAATTACAAAAAGTCGTAACTAGTGGCCCAAATATTTAATAGATTATTCCCAAAATACATATCAATCACATAATCTTCCGCAATGGCCCCATCCATCGGAAGTGGTTGAGTAACAACAACAACAACAAAATGATAAAAATCACACGTTCAAAACGTCATTAAAGATGACGGCAAATTGCTTTCCATGGATAAATGGCCGTTAATGGAAAAATAACCTCTGCGTAAATGTATTTCTTTATTTGAAACATCAATATTTCTTGTAATACGTTATAATGTTTTGATTAATCAACAATTAAATAATAATTTACTTACGTTCTGAGATTTTGGTGTAGATTCAATGTGAAATACAAATTATGATTTTACACGTAGTGAAACAATTTAAACTCATAATCAACAGTTTAAATGTGGAATAGCTGTTATCGTTTGGCATTGCGTAATTAGATGAGTGAACTATAGAACTAGACAATGCAAGAACATGAATAAAGTTCTTAAACTGGAAGGTGATAATAAGCGTGGGAAGCAAGTTAGATACACCAAATATTCAATAACAGTTTGAAAGTTTTGTAATTGTATTTAGACGCCGACAGCATTTGATTGTTGGAGGCTGATTTGTTGTCACCATTGATGTGTATTAAATAAGTGTATTGTTGATATCTCATGCTTTTATGCATATGTTTAGAGAGTAGAGTCAGACTGCATGTTGATGCATTGTATGATACACCATGAAACCTTGGCTTCAAAGACATTAGGACCTGAGTTCATGAAGATGCAAAGGCACGTGATAAAGCTCATAAACACAGTAAAATCTAGCGCACTCAACACTCGCTTGTTCCGACTTTTTTATGAACAGATGAATACAGATCACTATGAGCTTCTCTACCACACTGAGGAGCGACAGCTGAACAATGTGCTTAAGCAGATCTTTGCACTGCCGATCGAGCTGAGGGATTTTTATGCAGCATTACAAGCAGGGGCTGGTAAAAAGTTTTGCAACAAGATGTGGCATCACTGGCCTATCTCGTGACATTTTTGGCAGACTGAATGAGACAAACTTTTCCTTGCAAGGACATGACAAAACAACCATCAATTTCATCAACGTACTGTCAGCATTTTAGGTGAAACGTGAATCTGGGGAAGGAAAGATGACAACGAGCAGAACTGAAATCTTTTATCCCTAAATGAGTTTCTTGATGACACGGAGGACATGCAGCATGACAACAATGACAAAGATTATCGACGAACTTCAATTACTTCGCTGTGAGTTGGCCAAATGATTCCCCAACAAATTAAGAGATGATTTGGCAACATACCAAGAAATTATTTGGCATTCGTTAGAAATACGTATCTGGTCGCAAGCACAGACCTTGTCAGCAATTTTAACCGAGATGATAATAATCGAGATGAGTTCATAGCCATAAACATTTGATTTAGCTTCGAGAGAATACATTGTCTGCATATTGGTCAGCCATGATATTCTCATATCCCAGAGTTACAAGCGCAGCCAATCGACTGCTGATGCCTTTTCGGTTGACTTGGCTATGCGAGACTGGCTTTCCAGCATTACTTGGAATAATGAACAAAGCCAGAACTAAACTAATTGTAGAGCCAGATCAATGGTGTGCTCTGCCAACAACATGGCCATGCATAGACAAGCGTGTTGCCGAGATGCAACACCAGCCGTCTCATTGATGCTACTATGTGCATGATTTCAATAAATGGGTCTTTGTTCAGCAGAGTGGTATTTCATAGGTCGGCAACCCCTGGCACGCCTGGAACGCGAGAGAAATTTTTCATGGCACACCAAGTGATTTGACGTGCACGCGAAATCTACACCATAAGCATGCGCGGCGCACACACAAGCTCAAACTTTCTACACTGCACGAAATCAACAGTCTTAAAATTTGTCAAGCATGCAACTTACTTGACAATTTCTATGTGGGCGATGTCTGTTGTGGCTCTGCCAATCTCATTTACAACTGGCTCGCAGTGAAAGAGAAAAAATTGGCTCAAGACAATTCAGTTCATGTGAGTTCCCATTAGCACAAACAAATTAGAATAAACAAAGATACGCTACGACGCAAGAATGAATAAAATTGTTTTGTAGACTTGCCTTAACTTTCTTGATATTGAGTTGTAGCAATGCTCGTAATACCTATTGTTATTGCTGAACAGTTGTGTTAAAAATGTATATTCCTGATGAGGGCTGAATGTCTGGCTGATAGCGTTTGATAAAATGTTTGCCTGCTTATTATTGTTTGCTAATTGATTTTTAAAAACAACCTCTCTGCCTAAAAATTTACAGATTTAGGCTTATGAAATCAGACTTAATGGCATCTTCGAAGAAACTTAAATTAGATGTGAGATCTTTTCATGATTCTAAACGACTGATTTAGGATTTGTTTCTCGAGACGACCGAGTTAGGTGTGCTCTTAGTTGTCAAAACGTCGTTTGCCAAACATCAAGCATAAAACATTTTGAAACAAAGCATGAGAAATTTTTCAAGGACGACGCAGAGAAGATCAAATCTCTGAAAAAGGCAGTATCTCGCCACAAAAAGCAAAGCAGAATTTTCAAGAAAGTGATTCGTAGCACGCATCAAACAATCGAAGGTAGCTACAAAGTTGCGGAGGTCATTGCTAAGAATGGAAACCATTTACTGATGGCTGTTTGTAAAAAAGGTCTTTCTTAATTGTGCTGAATTGTGTTTGATGATTTGCCAAACTAATGCACCATAATTTCGAGGATTAAGATATACCTATTTCTTCTCGAACAGTTGAGAGACGTATGACGGACATGGCTACCGATGTAACTCAGCAGCAAACTGTTGCGTTAAACAATGCGAATATTTTCAGCGTAGCTCTTGATGAAAGCATAGATATAAACGATAATCCACGTTTAGCAGTTGTAGCTAGGTAATGCAGTAACGGCGAGGTACATGAAGAGCTTTGTTGCTTGAAACCAATGTATGGCACTACTACAAGAAAAGATATACTTGCACCTTTGCCAAAATTTTGAGAAAAGAGAGATTGATATAAAGATATTCTCAGTTACAACAAACGGTGCACCTGCTATAATGGGACAGCATGGATTTATTACTCTTGTTGAGCAAAAAATCGGGCACCCTGTTATGAAGTTACACTGTATTATTCATCAAGAAAATCTTTGCGAGAAGATTTCAAATTCCGCTCTTAATGACGTAATGTTAACGGTAACGAAAGTTGTGAGTTTCCTTGTCGCACGCTCTGCTACAACACACAGTTTCTAGCTTTGCTTAAAGAGATAGAAAGTGCATACCATGATGTGCTGCTGCTCTGCAGTGTCAGATGTTTAAATCGCTGTAAGGTTCTCTTGAGGTTCGTCGAATGTCTAGTCTAGATAATGGACCTTTTTGATAGGATAATGAAAGGCCTACTCCGAACTGGAAGATCAAAAGTGGCTTGTAAAACTGATGTTTTTTGCGGACATCACCACGCACCTTAACGATCTTAATTTTCATTTGCAGGCTACAGGACAAAGATTGATGTGTCTGTTTGAGGCATGGAAAGGATTTGTATCCAAACTGGATGTCTACACAAGGGACATTCGAACCGCCACTTATTGCTATTTTACTATCAGTGGATCATCAAGTTAATTCAGTTGAAATTGATATGTGCATGAGGGATCTAACATCTCAATTTTACAACAGATTTCAAGATTTTAAACATTTTGGTTCATTGTTTTCTTTTCTCATTAAGCCAGAGAGCAGCGAAAACTTGAACTTCTCTGTATTGGAATGGACGAATATTGAAGACTTCCAGATGCAGCTAATCGATTTCAAAGCATCTTTATTGTGGACATCGAAATTTGTTGATTTGCGAAAATCGCTGGAAACGATTGAAATCAAGCAAAAAACATGTTGGGAATTTTTGCTGCAGAAATTTTGCTGTCTGAAGAAGATGGCATAGCTTTACTACCTGCATTTGGATCCACCTATTTGTATGAACAAATATTTTGACACATGAAGTTGATTCTCAGTGCCCATCGCAGCCGACTTACGGAAGATCAATCGGAAGTATGTGTTCAACTGAAAGTATCCAAATTTAGTGCCAATATTACTGAGCTGAGCAAGGAAAAGCAAGGACAAGGATGCCATTAAGACAGAGGCTTTTGACTGTATTCGACCTTATCCAATAAAATTATTTAAATGAATTTGTTTCTTATCCGTTTACAATTCAAATCAAATAGCTGGCTGTGCAAACCAAACACATAAAAATGTTTGGCACGCAAAGTTGCTTACATCTTGATATTATTCGTAAACTGGCACACTGCGTTTAAAAGATTGCCGACCCTGTGGTATTTTATGTTAGTTTTAAATCATCGTTTGTTTTGCTATTGCGTATTCACAAATATATTTCATTGGCCTGAATGGAAATTTTTAGAAGAGGGTTGTTTGGTTACATGGGATTGCTTGGAGGGGTTGTTGAATGAAAAAAGTTAAAAACCACCATTCTAGATAAACTTAGTCCTTTAATATGTCTTGGCTATTTTCCCTCGTAAGCATGGTTCTTTGGCAATTTTTATCTATATTTTCAAAACTAGTATGAAGTCTCCAAACATTTTAAAACATAGCACACTCCAAGCCAAGCAATTGGTAATCTCCCTACAAAACGAGAGCGGTAAATGTGGCTCTGTTTTATCTTGACCACAAAATATTAGTGACCAGCCACATACCATTAAAATGCCTTATTCTAAGTTAGTTTGCTTTATGTCTGACTGCGTTTATGCTACGACCAAGCAACATGCGCTCAGCTACGGGTTTTAGGTCATTATAATAGACATATAATTACAAAAAGTCGTAACTAGTGGTCCCAATATTTAATAGGTTATGTCTGAAAATACATGTCAAACACTGTAGCATTTTTTTTGTTCCACAACGTTGAGTGTATGCTTCCGTGAACTGCATAGAATGGATGTATAAATGTTATTGATATCGTTTGCTGTTTCAATTGTGAGCGAGTCCAGTTCCAAACTACGCCTATGCTGAAAACAGAGTAAGCATGATGTACCCATGGGCTCCAGAAATTTGGTCAGAAATATTGGTCTATCAGCTATGTGCAACACCCTTTATTGTTATTTTCATCGATTCCATTATGCAACGAGAATTGTCTATGTCAAAATAGATATTAACTTTTAATTTCTGTTTTCACAAATATCTTTTGAGTGAAGCAGGTGCAACAGACTGAACCGATATTTTCAACCTCAAGATGACGCCGGCAGAACCGGCTAGTAAAATATAAATGAGTATTGCGTTAAAATGAGATCAGTCTGCTACTGAAATAGTAAATTAATTTAGTTTACAATTTCATGTAAAATTTTAAGTTCGCTACATTTGTCTTATTGCACAATGTTGTTGCTTTGGACAGGCGGTTTTGTTCCTTTCTCCTTTGGCAAATACGGCTCTGGAGTACTTGCCAACTGTTCTCTCTGTGGCACTGAGGCCACTCTCTCCTTTTTACCAGACCCAGTATGCTTAAGTTTTTCTGCTGAAGCCTACGCCATTCTGCAAGTTATTTGCTGGTCTCGGCAACACCAACAATTCTGCCACTTCTTATCTTTTCTCTTCCTATATGACTTTCGCTCTGTCGTCTCCTTGATCATTTCTTTCACCTCAATCTAATTGGCAGATGCGGCAGGAACTGTCTTCTCACTCCTTCTGTTCTATCAAGCTACAATGGGACCCCGGACACTTTTTCTCCAGGGGATCCACGTCAGAGGGGGAGCGCTACTCGTGTCCTCTACAATGCCTTGTAAGCATGTATCCACTCTTCTGTTTTCTCTTTTCTCGAACTGGAGGTATACTGCTTCATCAAAATTCTTTGACATACAGGTTCCCTTGATTTCCACCGAAGAACGTATGTTCCCTCTTCACGCTTGCTGTATTCTCAGTCGTCATTGCTGCAACGGACACAGCCTACTGTTAAGTTCTTGTCCCCAGTACAAAGTCTGGTTCGAAAGCGAATGTGTAGTGGTAGATGTACATCAAATCAGCACGTCTGAGCCTGCAAAACGCGGGAAAAAAGAAGTAAAACTGACTTTCTTTTTTTTTTTAATTTTCCTCTAGAATTGACAGAATCAAGAATCCTTCTTGCCGCGCCTGCGGACACGCGTCACAGGGCACCTCTCATCTCATTCTGCACTGTCCAGCTACAAACTCTTTTCTCCGCCCGCTCTTTGGCGACTCTATGTCTCTTTACTACCTCTGGTTTAGGTCCTGGGAAGTTTCCCGGCTTCTGGGGCTCTATGGTCTTCCGCAATGCTCCCATCCCTCGTAAGAAGTCAAGTAACAACACGAACAAAATGACAAACACTCACGTCTTCAATATCTCATTGAAAATGACGGCAAACTACTTTCCATGGACAAATGGTCGTTGATGGAAAAATAACCACTGTCTACATATATTTCTTTATTTGAAACATCAACATTTCTTGTCACAAGACAAAAAGTTTTAATTATTATTCAACGATAAAATAACAATTTACTTACGTTCTGAGATTGTGGTGTAGATTTAATATGAAACATAATTTTTATTTCACACAAAGTCAAACATTTCAACTCATAATCAACAGTCTAAATGAGGAATAGTTGTTATCGTTTGGCATAGGATAATTTGATGAACAAATCATAAAATTACATAATGCAATAACACACATGGGTTTCTTTAAATGGTAGGTGATAATCAGCGTGGTAAACAGATTATATACACCAAATATTAAAAAACAGGTGGAGTTTGGTTATTCTATTAATTGTTGAAGGCTGTGTTAATTCTTGGAGGCTGATTTGTTGTCACTAATGATGTGTATTAAAATAGATGTGTTGTTTACTATTATTCGAATAGTGAGACTGTGGTGTAGTGGTTAGTGCAGGTGCCTTTATCAACAATGGTTGCATGTTTGAATGTTCGGTGGCAGGATTCCAAAACAAGACAGTGTATATAGGAGGGTGGTTTACAGTCTGTGAATGTATGGGGGAGTGTATACATGGGTACAATTTGTTTTAATTCAGCACAGGAAATGACCAATCGAAAACCACCAAAGATCTCACACGTTCAATATGTAATTAAAAATGACAGCCAAATGTCGGACAGAAAACTATTTTCCAAGGATAAAATGCCGTTATTGGCAAAATAGCCCCTATCTACATGTATTTGAAACATCAACATTTCTTGTAATATGTCATAATGTTTCGATTATTCAACTTAAAATAATTATTTAATTACTGCGACGCCCCCACCCTTATGTGAAGGACGGGTGGCCCAGTTTTCCTTGTGAAGAGCATCCAAACGTAAAACAAATGCCATGTTATAAAAATACAGATATTTGCTGTGGCGACCCCTAATCGGGAATAAGCAGAAAGATAAAAAAGAAGAAAATAACAATTTACTTACGACCTAATATTTTAATGTAGATTCAATATAAAATAGAAATTGTAATTTTAAACAAAGTGAAACAGTTCAAACTCATAAAGAACAGTTTAGATGTGGTTATGGAATAGTTCTTATCGTTTGGCATAAGATCATTTTATGAGTAAACTATAGAGCTAGACATAAAAAAACACAAATAGAGTTCTTAAACTGGCAAGTTGGAATTAGTGTTAAAAGTCAATTAGATATTGGAAATAATAGATAACAATAAGAATATCTGTTTTTTTATTTAGTCGCAGACAGTATTTGATTGATGAAAGCTGATTTGTTGTCACCATTGATGTATAGTATAATAGGTGTGTTGTTTACCAATAATCGAGCAGTGTGTGTCTGTGTGTGATGTAGTGATTAGTGCAGCTGCTTTTATTAATAATAAATACAGGTTTAAATCTTCAGTGGCTGGGTTCTTAGATCAGGCAGTGTAGACTGGAGGGTGTGACATGGTATGTGAATTTATATCGAATGTATACAGAAATTTAATATTTTTTTTGAATCATCACAGAAATTGATCCATTGAAAACGACCAAATGTTATACGTTCAATACGTTATCAAAATGTATGGCAAAATGTCTGACGGCAAACTAATTATAAGACATAATGCTGTTGATGGCAAAATAACCTGGGTCTACATGTATTTGTACCATCAATATTTTTGTAATACTTCATAATGTTTCGATTATTCAACAACAAAATAACAATTTACTTACCAACTGAGATTTTGGATTGGATTGAACATGAAATACAAATTATGATTATAAACAAAGTGAAACAATTTTAACTCATAATGAATAGTTTAAATATGGTTATGGAATAGTTGTTATTGTTTGGCATAGAATCATTTGATGAGTATGCCATAGAGGTAGACATGCAAGAACAAAAATGGAGTTCTTAAACTGGCAAGTTGGATATAGCGTGGCAAGCAGATTAGATACCTGAAATATCTGTTAACAGTTTCAAAGTTTGGTTATTGTATTCAGTCGTCGACAGTATTTGATTGTTGGAGGCTGATTTGTTGTCACTATCGAAATGTATTATAATAGGTGCATTGTTTATTGGTATTCGAATGGTGTGGGTGTAGTGAATTGGTTAGTGTAGCTGTCTTGATTAACAATGGTTGTATGCTCAAATGTTTGGTTGCAGGATTCTAAGATAAGGCAGTGTCAAGAGGAAGATGGATCACAGAATGTGAATCTACGGGCAGTGTACACAGGAGGAGATTTTGATTAATTTCACTGCAAAAAAATGACCAGTTAATATGATCAGACATCAGACGTTCAATACGTCATTAAAGTGACGGCATATTGTTTGACAGAAAACTATTTTAAAATACAAAATCCTGTTAATGGCAAAACAACCAGTGCCAATATATTTGTAACATCAACATTTCTTGTAATACTTCATAATGTTTCAATTATACAACAGTAAAATAGCAATTTACCTACCAGCTCATATTTTAGCATAGATTCAACATGAAATACCATTTATCATTTTTAAACGATGTGACACACTTTCAACTCATAATGAACAAGTTAAAATATGGTTATGAAATAGTTGTTATGGTTTGGCATGGGATACTTAGATGAGTAAAGCATATAGCTAGACAATGCAAGAACACAAATGAAGTTCTTAAACTTGCAAGTTGCAATTAGCATGTCCAGCAGATGGGAAACTATTTTTCATGGACAAAATGTCGCTGATGACAACATAGCCACTGCCTTCATGTATTTGAAACACCAAAATCTTTTGATTTATTAACTATTAAATAATAATTAGGTTAACAACTTATATTTTAGAGCAAATTCAACATGAAATACAAATTATGATTTAAAAAAAAATGAAACGTTTTAAACTCATAATGAACAGTTTAAATGTAACTGAAACTTTATAGAGTAAAGTTGTGACTGGAACCAGTCAATAGTAGAACTCACACTTTATTAACAAATCGATTTCACTAAAATAGCATCATCAGTGTTCTGCAAAGCAACCGCAATGATAAATTATATATGCTTACGTCAAATTGAACGGACAGGCTCACAAAACTTACTCTATAATAAACCGAACTGACGGCAATAAGGAAACACTCAACACTTTAAGCTGATACAACGATATAAAGTTTTCCTAACCGGAGCTGTTAAGTAACTAGAAAATTTAACAGGTTGCCAGAGTAATACATATGATAACGATTATGACAAGGTATTACTAATAATCAGATTACGTAAAAAATGTAATAATGAAACACTGCAGGCGCAACAAACAGTTTATATAGATGAAGATACCATTACAATAAATTTATAATCAAAATGAAAAAGTAATAACCAAACAATGGCATTAAAAAGGGGGTCAAAAAATTTTGGTAATAAAGTTCTATTTATATTTATCGTAGCTTTTAATTTTCTGATCCATATGCTTTCGCTAATATCAAGGTTATGGTAATATCTAGGTTCCTGTGAAAATATGACATGGTAGCATTCAGAAATGTCTGGGTGAGAAGTAATGAAGATTTTGTGGTGATTATGGAAATGAAGCAAAAGAGCAGCTTTATCAGTATGGTTTTGTGTGTTATTATTTTTCCAAATCGTACGGTGGTTAGTCCATCTAATAGAAAATTTGTTTTTAGTTTGTCCAACATAAATTTGATTACATAATTTGCGTTGTGCTGCGTATATTCCGTAGTTGTCACAAGTAAGGCGTTGTGTGAGAAATAATTTTTTGTTGTTTTCACTGGTAATGAAACCAGTAAATATTACCATATTAGGGTTATTACCGTGTTTGCCGCATAAGGAGCATTTATTGCTGGGAAATGCCACTATGATCATCGTCCTTGGTGGTGTTGTGTGCAATATATTGATAATTAGTCAGTATTTCACGGAAAGTGGGAGGGTTTTTATAAATTACTGAAGCAGAGGGAATGAGCTTTTTTCTGTTTTGTTAAAAGAAAGGAATTTAGTGAAAGGAGTAGCCCAAACAAGTTTTTTAGATTTAACTTGTTGACTACTAGTAGTACTGTCAGGACTAAAACGACTTTGCCAAGTAGTAGCTATTTTTAAGATTTTATTAACCAATGAACAGTTAAAATTTGACTTGAGGCATTTGGTTTTGAGTTGTTGTAAGCTGTTTAAGTATTCGTCAGTAGATTCATCTAATCGTCTCATTCTAATCGCTTCCGAATAACAATTGATTTAAACACGTGAGGAGGATGGTATGATTGACCATTTAAAAATAGACGATTAGTTGCCGTGGGTTTTATGAAATTTTTTGTAAAAAATCCACAACTATAAGAGCTGTCAATTTTATGCTCTACGTCGAGAAATTCTAAAGTGGAGCCAGAATCTGCGGTGTTGATCATACGGAAAGTCAGATCCAAGTTGTTATCTTGAAAGCTTTTAAGGAGGCAGTTCTTGATTTCGAGGGTGGTTTCCACACCGTATGACAACCAAATTATATCGTCAATAAAACGTTTAAATAGAATAGATCTGTTAAGGACGTCAGATATGGGTAGAATGACATAGTGCAAGGTAATATTGGCAAGTGACACTGAATGATTGTCTCCAGTAATTATACCAGTTTTTTGAGTGTAAAAGTTTTGTTTATGTTGTATAATGACATTGTGAAGGCAAAACATAGCTGGATTAACCAAAATATTGATAACAGCCTGAGTAAAAAGCGAATAGTAAGTAAGAGCAAATGTTAAAGCATTTTCTACCAAAGACCTAGGAATGCTAGGGTAAAGAGATTTAACATCTCCTGCTACTATGTACAAGTTGTTATCAATAAGATCTAATTCCGCATTATTTTTCCAATTAACTAAGTTTAGGAGATAAGGCTTACTGTCTCTGCAGTATTCATCAAGCTTGCTGGAGCAAAACTTGACGCTAATACTGTAGGTTGAAAAATATATTCAAGGAGGGCCGTAATTTTAGAAGTGGTAATATTGCTTGCAGATTAGAGAAGACGTGTAGGAATATCAAAAATAGAAATATTCTGCAATCTATCTGCATCAAGTTTGTGTGTTTTAAAAAGTGGGTAAGCATAACCTGGCTTATCACATATAAAATATTTGGCTAAAGTACCGGGAATCCTTTTATATTTAGTGTGATCATAGAGTTTAATTCCAACGGTGTGTTTAAGCAAATCGTCACTAATTGCCTCATGTTGGTTCAACTCAATAATTTTATCTTCAGCAGTTTTTCTTATTTTGTTGAGATAACTTTTGATGTTGTTAGTAGTTAAAGTATGTAAATGAGAAAATTTACTTAATTCTTTTTTGATAATGACATTATAATCGTGATAATTAACTAAGACAATCTTACCATCCTTGTCGGATTTGCAAATAACAATTTGTTTGTTCTTTACTGCTATTCTAAGTTCTTCGACCGCTTTTTGTTCTGATTTTTTCAGATTATTTTTCTGTCTATAATCTGCTTTTACGAGTTTTTCAATTGAACGCAATTTGGCTGCAATTCTTTCTGTATACTTTACGACCATTTCGTGCAAGAGATCTCTATCAGGTCGGTTGAATTTCGGAATCTTTAGCTTTTCTGGTAGCTTGTCAGCGAAATCATAGAAATTGATATTATCTGGTAATACGTTAGTAGTATAAGATGGCCCATTTGGCGTCAATTTAGGAGGTGCTACTAGGAGGTGCTATGACGTCATGAGTGGGGGAATTTTTGAACCCTAACCCTAACCCTAAATCTAACCCTAACCCTGACCCTAGCCTTAACCCTAATCCTAACCCTAATCCTAACCCTAACCCTAACCCTAGCCCAACCCTAACCCTAACCCTAACCCTAACCCTAACCCTAACCCTAACTCTAACCCTAACCCTAACCCTAGCCCTAACCCTTACAACGTTAATAGGTTTTTATAGATTTTATTAATATTTATAGCGCTTAGATAGCGAGTAAACAAATTGGTTTTGCTAAGCTATTTTGAAAATTTTTCATTGGTGGCAGTGCTGTTAGGGTTGAGGAAGCACTGTTGATGACTTGGGCATGGGTACCCTTTTCCCCTACCCCTTCTTTGCACCACCGGCTTTGTCTTTATGAAAAACACTTATTAACAAAAAAAAAGCTTATTAACCTCGCAATTCATTGCAAATATTTAATACAATTTAACATATTTCACCTTTATGCTTGTAGAATATTGATAATTTGCTTTATTCCAGTTGGTTTTCATACAATATTTGACGCTTTGCTGTATCGTTGTCACGTGATATTTACACTGAGCCTGACATAACCGTGACATATGCAACCTTTATTCAATCAAATCTTGTTACGTCACCTCAAAAAACAAAAACTAAGACAACTAAATGTTTTCAAGTAAAGGCATTTATGTAACATTAAAAACTAGTGATCTTTCGTGACGATTGAATGCAACAAAATGGTAGATTCATAACTTAAAATAATTTAAAAATGCTTATTAGTTGAGAAGTATTAGGTTACTTGTTTTGTTTTGCACTAAAAAATAACATTGTCAAGACTACAGTGCGATAACTGACGCCTTAGAATTGAAAAAAATTTGAAACTTTGTTTTACGGTAACACATTACACGGTAATAGTTTTCAAGTTTAGTATTTGATGCAAGCTTAGGCATGAATGTATTAGAATTTTTCATGATTTTAAGTTTGTATGTTTTACTTCAAGGCTGTGTGAATTTGATTTTTGGTGAAGACGAAAATTTTAATGCATGACTTAATCATAAGTTTGCCTTTAATGTATCTAAAAGTTAAAAAAAATCTTAAAGATTACTAGTTCAATATGTGACGAAAGTAATTACATGAAAATTTTAATTAATGGATATAAGCAGTTTGTAAGTTTATAAAATTTTGTTCTGAAATTAAATGTGTTGATGTTAACCGTTGCAAGTTTCATGGACATAGTGAGGAAATTTAAATTATTTGGTAAATCTTAAGTTTAGACTTTTTTGTTGTACAATATAGTAAAAAAGATATTTTTATAAAAGATGTAATTTTGACCTTTGGTGAAACATGAAAAATTGTTTAGCTTTGCTGATAAACCTACACATTTTATACATTAATTGCAAGTTTGAAATTTAAACGCGATGGTGAGTGAAAATCTAAAACTATTTGGTATTAAAGTTATGAGTTTAATGCTTAGTGATAGGAGTGTTTACAAAGATTTTTACCCGTGATCGCATTCAAATAATGTCACAAATAGTATCTTTGGTTGAAAAGAATAAATTATACTATACAGAATTTTAAAGAATCGTCTCAAACGAGTCATTTTTGTTACATCTTTGCGATTGGCGGTAGCAGATAATGATTAGCTTCAGTTTTTTAAACGTTTCTGGAATGTAAAGTGGATATATAAAAAAGTTTTGTTGCATCAAAACGACAAAATCTTTGGTGAAGGCGAACAGATAAAAGATTTTAAAGTGTTTAATAGAATTTGCAATATTTTGTTACGTAAAGGCTTATCAAGATACAGTATATAAGTCGTAAGTTTATTACCTATTGGAATATAATAGAGCTAAAATTTGATGCAATTGGCTTGATTAGGTAGAATGATCAGAACTGTTTAGGTTTAAAGTTAGGTATAACGCGGTTAGAAATCATGAATTTAGTGTTTGTGAGAATGATTTGATAAAATTTTAACTATCTGATGTACGTATATAAAAAGTAAGATTTGTTTTAAAATATGTAAGTAATAGCAGCATAAAAACACAAGTATACCGTTTACTCAGTAAAAGATTTCAAAGTTTATGAAAAATTTTTTGAAAATAAGAGATGGTGAGTTCAGATTTTGTTTATAGGTAGCATTTGTGAGTCAACATTCGGTAAAGAAATTAGGATAAAGTTCGGAAAATACCTTGTACGTTGATTTTATTACGTTTGAACTAGGTCTAGAAGCAATAGAAAATTTGATTGCATAGTGAGAAAATTGCTATTTTTCAAATAATTGACAGATTTTGTTTTAACATTAGTTCCGTAGAATTTGACAAAAATAAGCAAGCACGTACAAAAGTTTTGTATTTATGCAGGTCATATCGGTAATTAATGTCCTAGTTTTCTGAAAAAGAGAGCTGAAAGTGTTTCCAGACGCTAAGTTTTGTCAGACTTGTTTTGCTTCAGAGTCAAAACTTGTGGCTGCAGCGCTGAGAAACGGTTAAGAGAACGCATAGAAACAAGTTCATAAATCTTTTCGTGAATTAATTTTTCTAGTTCACAGTCGCCAATACACAAATATTGAAGATGTCTTGATGAATGATGAAAACATTGTTAGTTAAAAGCTCTATTGATCAATTAAATTAAAAATTTTTGTTTAATAACCTGTATACGAGGTCTTGTGAGCTTTCAATTGTAGGGTTATGCGATAAAAATTAAAGGCGACTTAACAACAAAGTTGAGGTTCTTTTTGTATTGTGAATGCATATAACTGGTAGTGTGAGGGTTTAAAATGGTGTACAAACAAATGTTTTTGCTTTTTAAACACATATAAGTTTTAGAAAGTTTTGTAAGTGTTGGCAGGTTTTTTATTTGTGGGTCAACATAAGAGAGTTAAAAATCGGATGTTTAGTTAAAATTGAAGGGTCGCAGGAGTTAATAAGTATAACACATTCTATGGTTGATAGCAAACGTTGTGAAAAAACCTGTGACCGAAGTTCGTATTTCTTGATTTTAAATGCAAAAAAGTTGATACAATATTTGATAAACTCGTGTTTTTTCATTAATAAAATTGATAACAGCTGTAAATTTTGTAAAAAACGTGAGAGTTGAAACTGTAAGTTCACTTTAATTTACACAGACAAACAGACTAAAACTGTTAAAAGTGGTGACTTGATAATTTTGTATACAAAAAGTTGTCGTGTTTTCAAAATTCTAATCTAAACAATTTCTAACAATCTGCATCTAATGTAGACGCAAACTGTTATACATGAGTGTTAATGCACAAGAACGACAAAAAATTTCAGAACATCAAATTTAGAAAAAAACGGATAGTATTTGAAATCGGTCATTCCAGATAACTGTGAAAGTGAGATATTAGCTGGATAATGTGAACGGGGAAAAAGATTCCTGCAGAAATACAAAAATGTTGGTTAAAACAAACGGTAAAGTTTTCAAATCCGCAGTTAGGTTCTGATGTTTGGAGCAGTGTTGAACTCAAAAAATGTGTGATGGAAGCCAAATAAGCTCAAAATGTTAAGGTTTTTATTAAAAGCAGCTAAAAGTTGCATAATGGAGAAAAATTGGTGGTAAAGCGAGATTCGTTTTCAGTGATGTCGGCTCTGACGTATGATATTAAGTTTATGAGCTTAAAAATAATGTTTGATTTGTCAGCATTTAAACGTTTAGGGTTAATACGTTATATTGTGTTAAAGGTAAATTATAGCAACCTAGTTGTAACAATATTTAAAAACAAGATTTCAAATCTTTAAAGCTATTTCAACTTAAATGGATATCAAATATACTTTTCTTCAAAACATCTTTTTAGGTCTTGGAAATTAACGGCAATTGTTTTGTGTATATACGCCTGTGAGAGCATCGGTATGTGTTGTATTTTCCTCGCTGTGCGCATTATTTAAATTGGTGATAACATGATTTACTGCGTGCTTATCGGTCACGTGTCTAACGCATTCATGACGTCTCGGCTTCAAACGGGTTATCTTTTAAAAAGTACTTCGTTATAGCGTCAGTCGATGTAACTATTCTCCACAATTCTTTGTAATTAAACAATCCATTCCCGTTTTCTTATCTATCGCGTGGTTAGCGTGATGTGGTTTTAAGCACAATAATTCGTGACGTTTCATCTTTGCTATAACAAAAATAAAGTTTTGTATCTGACGATGATCAAAGACTATAAGAATTTCTCTAACGTCGCAAAATTAACGTTAAGCGAGTAAAGTTGAAAAATGCAGAAAGTCCTAAATCTTGTGAAACCGATATCGCGAAAAGAAGATGGCTTGTACACATTTTAAGACGTGTGGTAAAAACAGTGTTTGAGAGAAGAAGACGTTTAACAGAAGAAACGATGATAGTGCATGAAATTGAAAGTACAAAAAATTGAAGAGAAGTGTCGGAATTATGTGATAAGGAACCTGTGTCTTGAATGTTTATTTGTAATGCGTTACAAAGAATGAGTAAAATTTGACATTCAATAATGATAGTTTTGTAATGCCCGATAAATATTGGAAATTCAACGCTCTGTGAATTATTTTAAGCTCTTTGACAAAAGATAAACTTAAATCTCTACCCGTTTTGTTTAAAATAGAACTATTGGTCGGTTGAGTTTCTGTTAACCTACAAAATTTTTACTATAAAACGGTTAAATTAAACTAATTTAAAGGAATACTTTTGCTTTAATTTTTAATTTGTGACATAAGATCTACGTAATAAGACATAAGATTTACGTGACTCTTAACTGATACCTAGAGATCTGTAACGTTGAATAACAAATCTACTGCTTGATCACATGATTCTTTGCATAATAAGTCTATACAACATCACTGTTTACAAGAGTCTTTGAGTAAAAACGCTGTCATATGGAATCGAGACTATTTAAATAAAACTTTTGACTTCGAAGTTGTTTGTTGGTCTGAAATCATATTGCATGGTTCAGATCAACTCATAATAAGACGATGTTTGGACGTCAATGAAGAAAAACATATCTTTTACTGTGTTGTTCAGTTCGTTATTGCTAAAGTTGTATATTTTGTTGATAGGCGCGGTAGATTCTGATGACCTCACAGTCTTTTCGCTGTCTCATTGTCAGGTAACTTTTTTCGCGTTTATACAAATTTGTAGTTTCGATTGCTCAATAAACATGTGTTGATGTGCCAATAAGCGCATTTCAGCTACTTTTTGATGATAGTATCTTCAATGTGATAATAGATTGTTCTAAAAAGAAGGCAGCAGAACTCGGTCATTCTGAATCGAAATTGAAGAGAGAATCACTGAATGCTTTTATTGGAATCCCAATTTTGTTTGGCGCAACAAGAGAAGGAAAGGAATCAATCAAATGTGTTATGACGGTACATTTTGCTGACCAGTTTTCAAGGGCACAATGGGACGCGTAGCTTTCAAAAACATATTGCGTTTCATTAGGACAGATAATCATGAAACTTGTCAGGAGCGCAGAGCTTCCGATAAATTAGCTCCAATAAGAGAAGTTGGGGAGATTTTTACGAAAAGTTGTCAAAAGTGTCTGGTGCCCGAATCGCCGATGTGTGTTGATGAACAGTTGGTTGGTTTTCGAGAAAGATGCCCCTTTCGAGTGTATATGAAAAGTAAACCAGATCGTTATAGTATTAAGATTTGGGCCAATTGCAAAAATCCTTCAGAATATGTTCGGAATTCACAAGTGTATACGGGCCATGTTTTTTTGGTTCTAAAATTGCGAGGAGAGCGTGTGGTGTTAGATTTAGTGAAAGGGCTAGGACTATAGGTCAAGGATACGGAGTAACTTGTGATAACTTCTTTAATTCGCTCAAACTTGCAAAGGAGCTGGCGAAACAAAACAAAACTTCGCTTGGTACAGTAAGACAAATTCGAAAGGAAGTACCAAAAATCTTGTTACCTTCCTAATCACGCGAGGTGAATTCAAGTTTGTTTTTGTTTTCAAGAGATGCAATGATGGTGTCATATGTTCCTCGCAAAAACAAATCTGTTATTTTGTTATCTAGTCAACATAACGATCAGGCAGTTAGCACTGCAGAACATGCTAAGCCAGATATTATATTGGATTGCAACAAATCTAAGGGTGTTGTTGATAGTGCTGACAAGATGATCAAAGAATTTTCTTGTCATTGAATCTCAAAAAGATGGCCATTTGTTCTTCCACCCATATTATCAATGTTTGTGCTTTGAATACTTACGTGCTTTACCAAAAGAAATTTGCAAATACAGCACTGAAAAGACTTAACTTCCTCAAAGATTTGGGTTTCGAACTCGTGAAACCTGCTATCAAAACGAGGGCAAATCCTCCAAGAACAGGAATACCATTGTCAGTCCAAGCAGCTATGGCATCAGTTATAGGCCTTCTACCACAACAGGTTCCACCACCAATACCAGCTAATTCAGGAAAAAGAAAAGAAATCGCTGTTTATTCTGCCCGAGGTCGAAAGACACCAAATATAGTGCTAAATGTTTGCTATGCTCTGCATACATTTGCCCTAAGCATACAGAATCCAATGTAACAACTTGTTCGAACTGTAATGTTTAATTATTTGTACCCATTATTTTACTTTATATTAAATTTTGTTTTACCTTTCATAAATATAAATTTTAGTACATGAATATTTGTAAATAAAGCTTTAAAGTCCCCGAGTATAATTTTTAATCATTTCTTTCGATTTAGGAATCTTAATAACATGTTTAATAACAAAAAACGGTTGGGGTCTAATATGACCCCATTTTAGTACTCCGTGTATTATGAGAGGTTTTAGGTAGAGAAAGATTAAAAAATAATTTAGTAAAATTCAAACGTAAGTTGATAGAATCGCATTATCGCTAGAGAGCGATAAAAGACCGTGTTTGGCAGTACAATGCAGAAACTTGATTTACAAGCTTGTTTGAATGGTTTGAGCTATTTGTGATCTTGGAAGTGACCTGATGAATAAAAAAACAGTTTCAGGAAAGACAAAACGAGAACGGAGATGAATGTAAAGGTGGCCTTATCCACTATTTTGATACATGAAATTGCTTCAGACGAAATGATGCGATAATAAAAAGCTCACTTGTTGACAAAATTTTGATTCAACCAAAAATATGTTGTAACAAAGAACGGCTTCAGTATAGTACCGGCATATTGCTAATAGCAAATCGATTCTATATCATGGCCTGAGACAACTGATTGCGATTCTAACTGCTGCTTTTAAAAAAAAACTGGATGAAATGATTTTTCAATTCTTCCGATAAAGCAAGCAGTTAGTAAAAACTTTTTAAGTACAGTACTTAGTTGAAACAGTTATGATATTTTTAGATCTACAAAATGCATACAATCGCTTAAAAATTACCTATACTGTCAGCACAGTGCTTTATTTGGTAGCAAAGTGGTGAAGTGTTTTTGCCAATGCGTAAGCTTGCATAACTATGCAGGCGTTGAAGAAATAACCTCTTAATTTACAGTGGCAGCAAAAAGTTTAGAAACTTTATGAAAAAAATGTAAAATGCTGGCTAAGTTTATTTTCATCTTTGCAGTGAAGAAGCTTTAACAATTTTTATCACCCTTCATACACTTTTAATATTAATTCATCGCTGATAATATTTAGCAGGGAAACTATCGTTTTTGATGACATGTTTGATTCGGCGGGGCGTGAGTCTGAGAGGGTTTTGCATAAATTTTGGTCAATATCTATGCACCAAACACTGGGAGATTTCCAAATAAAAGCTGTTTCTTGTTTTACATGCTGATTATGTTGTTTATTTATGTTTTTTGAAAGATGCCTTTTTGTCGATGTTAAGAATGTTCAATTTGCACAGGAAAAACTTGCTATTTTGTTTAAAAATAACTTAAAAACCTAATTTAAAAACAAAGAAATAAAGTTAAGGAGCATAGGGGAATGTCAACGGACACAGGTCGAGACTTTTTAAAAAGATTAGCTTTATGGAGACGGCGATAACCAATTAAATATTTAAAATAAATTTCGTCTTCATCCTAATTTTCTTCCTGAAACAATTTGTTAAAGCCAGGTGATCTCAAAAATGTTGTTTTTGTCAACAACACATCACAAATTATTTGCTTTTCTCTCATCAGCATTGGAATGCTCTGGAACATTCACAGTAACAACAGATATGATTGTGCCACGTAGTTTATTTACACAACGACATGCTAAGGATCAATGCAAGCAAGCGCTACAGTATGCAAGCTAGTCACAACGAACTTTCATCAGCGATTTTGCAACCTCACCATCCCACGACATCGATGTTGGTTTGCCGTTTAAATTTGAAATGAAACAATCCTTATACCACCATCCTCCTCCTCCTCCATGAACAGCCGCACAATTCACGCTGCAAAATATCGGAATTTACATTTCAGTCAACTGCAAAGATTTTTCAGCAAAATGTTTTGTTCTGCAACGTAGTTAAGTGGGTTCGTGGGATACATCGTTTTAAACTGACCCCGTAGTAACCCCCCTCAAACAATCGAGCGTTTTGTTTAACAATGTCGCTCCTATGAAATGATGAAGAAAAAACAACTACAGTTTTTAAATTTTAAAAGTATTATTATAAGAGTTTAGATGAAAGACTTGACAGTAGTTCAACATTGTTTCTTACCTAGAGTGTTCATCATTATTACGATCTGTTGTAGAAAACGGCGCGCCATTGTGATGGTTCAGCCCGTCTCTAGCTGTCCCGTTATATCCGTTCACTTCAAGTCTGTAGTTGTCCCTTTCATCATTGATGTAAAAATCACTAAAAATCAACACAAAGTCTTGTTGTGGTCAAGCTGCATCAATCTGTATGTGTGTGGTGCAGCTACAACAATTGTTTTCAGTAACATCCCAGGATGGTTGGCTTAATTTTAGTACTAACATTCAATTATCTGCAGTTTACATTTTGGATGTGGTAGTTTATTCGCTCAATCCGCTTATTTGTCATAAATAACCTGTGTTGATCAACAAAGAACTTTATTGGTTAACAAAGAACAATTTCTTATACATATGATTTTAAGAAAATATTTTTTGCAAAATGACTGGATATTTTTATTCAATGATTGCTTATTTAGAAACTTATCTTCTAAATTATCGATTTTCACAATTGGCTGTGCGAGATATGTTTAAGAGTTCCCGTAGTCTTTTGCTTTATCAACAGAAGTAACATATTTAATCCAATTACATTCGTGACTAGTTTTAACACGCTGACACATCTCCGTGTAATTAGAGAACAAAAATAATTTGCAGAAAATCTCATCTCGAAATTCGCTAATTGCTTTCCTTTGTTGTAGCCCTAGCTAAAATAACCTTTTACATGAACATTTATGATGCAATAACACAATTGATGCACCATTTACTCTTCAATAGGTTTACTTGCCTGAACAATGAATTTATCACAGTATTTAGCAATGAAAACAGCTAGGAACCTGCAATAAACCTCCGAATCCTTCAAGGGATTAAAAGGTTATTTATATGGAAAAGTATTACGTTAAATTTTCAATTGGGGGACCGCTTTTCATTTTTTCATATAACGAAATCACTGCAGAAAATTTCACTTTGCATAAACAGCACATAGTAAAAATGGGAAAAGTTATTACAGTAGACGCCGCTTATCAAGCCCACCCGCATATTAAACCTAAATTCTTCCGGCCCAGAATTCTTCCATTTGACTGTGTATCAAGAAAACTCTCTTTATACGCCCAAAAACCCGTTTAATAAGCACAAATTTTTTATGCAATTCTTTTGAATCTGTTTAAAAAGCTTCATAACCAACAAATTTCATTAGTACAAATTATAGGAGCTGGTGTTAGCCTGTTTAAGATATTACTTTTAATTAATTGATATTAAGGCATGAAGCAATTCAAACCGCATGAAGCAATTCATGTGATCGTCGGTTCAATACCTGAGTCCACCTGACGAGTTCTAATAGGAACGAAATCGGTCGTGGAAGTGGTATTTTATTCAACTGATTGCAGTTAGCCTATATGCCTTAATATCAATTAATTAAAAGTAAATTTCATTAGGTAATTCTTGATTTTTTTCTCTGTATGCATAAACATCAAGCATTTTGGTTACTGTCTAAAACTCTTTTGTTTTGTCACAAACCCTTCATGTCTAAAAACTGATTATGTTTTACATGGAGCAGGCTGCACCGCCACGATAATGCGAGAAAAAGGAAACTCAATGAAATAATCAACCAATGACACAATACACGAATTATGGTCAATCAGTTAACCGGCAGTAATCAAAGGGAAGACCCACTGCCAAAAAGCTAGTTGATCTGGCACCAGGCTCCAAATAATTTGACAGCTCGAAGCAATCTAAGATTCTACTGTACAGAAAAGTTACATGATATTTTTATTACAGTTAGCCACAAATACTTTAGCTCAAAATATTTAGAAAAAGTCGTCCGTCGGTTAACAACCCCACCCGCTTAACAAGCCCAAAATCGTCTGGTCCTGAGGCGGGCTTAATAAGCCGCGTCTACTGTATATGCCAGAGGATATTCGCAACAGAACAGCAGACTCTACACTACACATATATTCTTAACCAGTTGTTTCTCTTAGGAGGCTCGCGGGGTCAGCAGCCTTAGATGATTTTCATAAACCTGCCTTTTTCTAGCTCCAGTACATCCGCTAATTCAACTGGTTCAAGTCATAGCCTTGACCAAACTAAGTTTCCTACATAATTCTTCTACCTAGTTGATGTGATCAGATTTTGATGATTGATCTTCTTGATTTTGACCGACAGATTTTCGCGAATGTGTTTTCCTTGAAGAGTTGCATTGACGACCGAGATAACGCGGCTGATATTTCTCAATACAAGCAGATAGCCACTTGATATTAAAAGATTTTCAAAGTTTAATGCAACGAATGTTTATGCATTCGTAATACCCCTTCAGTTTTATTATAAAATTAATATCGACAGCTTGCTCTCGAGGTTGCATTATTTTGGTGATTTTTACAATTTATGACCACAGGTTAAAAAAAAGCAACCAAAAAAATGATTGAAAACAATGTAGGCCTAAGCTTGCATGTTTTCTGCAAACAGCTTTCGTTTTAGGAAAACTTAAGTAGAAACTAACACGTTAAAGTATTGTACTTGCTATACCAATTCTAACGTTGAATTCTTTGTTCCACCTAAAATCACCTAGATTCCAAGAACTTTCCTAACTGCATTAAAATTTCTGCCAAACCTGTAGATTCGCCTAATAAGATTTTAGAATTGCAATATGCCCGATATTTTTTATGCCTACTTTTACCCATTTTTACAGAACCAGACGAAAACAAATAAAATGCATGTTGGAGGTCAGATATTAAACGAGCTGCAATTATTACATTGTTTCCAAAAAGCAATGTTTGATGGCATTGTTTTTCAAGACACTTTTGATTAACTTTTCCAGGCATTATCATTTATAATTCAAACATCGTTTTAATAGAGTGAGTTATGTTGCATTTGATTGTGGAACAGAGCCCATGCAAACATTGGAGTTTTTGCAAACTTTGATCATTTATTGACTTATATTTTCTGTGCTTTTACCAAATTCGACTGGAGAAGACAACAAACCAGGTGTGTACGTTTTTATTATTTTGCCGTATTTCAAAACAACGCTCCGACTCTCATTTCGTAACATGTTTATTGCCTCGTAAAAGGCAGAATATCGAAGCGGAAGCATTGTGACAAGATCATGAATTGCTATGAAAGTCTTTGGATTCAAATTAAATTTAATCAAATCAAGAATGGAATCACAACTTTATTTCCTTAGCAAGTCATACTTAAGATTTTGAAAGTGATATTCACAGATCTTCCGTTTGATACTTAGAAATAAAAATAATGTGAAGAACGAAATATAAACCGTGAAACAATAAATCAGTCGTAATTAAAATGTGAGCTGGCGCTAAAAAACTATAGCAGTTGAAAGACGCCAAAATACCACGTAAAATTTGATTTCGAACAATTATCTAAGACAAGTTTAGTGCTACTCTGAAAACCAGCTCAATTTTATCACAAAGATATTTTAAAATGATAAATGCTGCAAACAACAGTAGGAATCAATAACATATGCAATGACGACTCCTGCGTGTTTGAAATAGAAGGAGTTTTATGATCTAACTTGGAGCTGTATGATCTAACTTGTCTTATTTGTTGATAACTTGATGTAATGTCTACATAATGTAATGATTAACGTGGTGAGCTCTGAGCTCTGTAGCATTTTGCAGAATTAACGACAGTTAATCTTGTGTCTTTACTATTGCCTAAATATTATTTCATGTGATAGGGTGCAGTAAAAAATTCCCTATTTTACTTTACGTTTTAGCTAGACCTACTACAGAAAAACATCCAGCGGTCTGACTCTACAGTTTGGCTAATCGCTTTAATTGTTAAATATTTGTTGTTTTGATTTCAAACGTGAAAAGGAGAGCCATGACTGGCCCTAAGTTTATTCTGATTTTTAAGTTTTATAAAGAAAGATATTTTATGCTAAAAACAAAGCGAGAGGAAATTAGGAAATTAAAAT
This sequence comes from Trididemnum clinides, assembly GCA_963675345.1. Classification (NCBI taxonomy): domain Eukaryota; kingdom Metazoa; phylum Chordata; class Ascidiacea; order Aplousobranchia; family Didemnidae; genus Trididemnum; species Trididemnum clinides. Next base: position 3,708,386 of record OY776284.1, on the reverse strand, counting down.
TGTTAGCTGTGTTAGCTTTCGTCATTGTACAATAAATCTGAAACCAGCTCACAGTGGCATTTCTAGAGCTAAATAGTATCTTGATTAATAAAAACGAGTTTTGCAGTTAAAAGTATCGCTTTGTCAGGTGCCCTTGTTCAAGTACACAATATTATTCAAAGAAAATAAATAAATTACAGCTAGAAGGTGAATTAAATTCAATTAAAATCAGTATGCCAACTAATTACCGTAAACTCTAGTAACAGATCTAAACTTCCATTTCGGTTTGTTATTGGCCTTCTATGACCTCTTATTTCTTAAATCAAACGCCATTGAAAAGCTGCCTGAAAAAAAAAGTTTGCAAAACACATATCGCTCCATACATGTTTATGTCAATGTAAGTCATAATTATGATAATCGAGCAACAACAAAAATATATTATCTCATATATTTTAGCATGTTAAATGACGCTTTAAATGCTTGGTTTGAACAAACTTTCCTCAATTTCAAAAACTTTAGATTATTCTTTAAATTTATAAGCAGAGCAAAGAAAATAGTGTGGCTGCAATCTCAACAGTCTCTTACACGAGCTGCTTTTGAACTTACATTATATTTGCTGCCTGCATTCATTGCTTTTTATTGCAGGGGTACGCAACCTTTTTATTGTTGAAGGCCGCATTACAGAGTTTGTTTCAACTCACGGCCGCCAGTAAATCAAATGTGAAGAATTTTATAGTTTATGCGAAAGTGAAAACCTTTTCTAATCTTGGATAGGGGTCTCCAAACTCTTTTTGCAGAGGGCCACATTGCTGATATTTTAAAAACACGTGGGCGAACGTTAACTCAAAGTAAGTAGGAAGTAACGGTCAGCAGCGTAGGAGATCGTGTTATGTAGCCCGATAAATAGATGATCTTCAAGAAAGCAAAAAATGTCATTACCTCTATCGCTTTCACAAATCACGCTTTTGGCGATCAAATAATTGACTGGATCGAAGTGGCTCTGACAAGGAAACACTGGGCTATGCATTTGTTTTGCAGTCATGAAAAGGGCTTCGCGGACCGGATTGGGCCCGCGGGCCGAAGTTTGGCCACCCCTGCTTTAAGAGATTAAAATTTGGAATGTAAAAGCTTTTCATCTTGATCAAAGTTTGCACAAAAATTAATTTTTTATCTGATTCTGTAAAGATAAAAATTTTTTGAGGGAGATGCAACTTTAAATGTATGTGCTCAGCCACACAACCTATCACCTATTGCCGCATGTGACCTTACGGCCGCAGGCTGTACACCCCTGGCTTAAGGTAAGTTTTTGTTTCATTGCAATTTTAATGTACAGTCGATGTAAGATTAATATGTTTTGTTTGACTTGAAAAACTACATAAAAACCGAATCAGATTAAAAATTTGCTAATCAAATATATTTTTAAATCTTTTTGAATGTATATTTTTTAATGTAATTCTTTCCTAAAGCAAATATAGAGTGACAGGTTTGCAGAGGAGCCACTTCAACTATGCCCCTTCCATAGTAACGGGCCTGTTTGCACAATTAAGTAAGCAGCAATCAATTCTAATCTTTGAATTGTAGAATACAAAAATTTTAGAAGTTTATTTGTCGTTTTCCTAGTTGAAAGATCTGCGGTATAAATATGTTGTTGTTGTTACCCAACCCCTTCCTAGAGATGGGGGCATGGCGGGGGACCATGGAGCCCTAGAAGCCGGGCAACTACCCGGGACCTGGACCATAGTTCATAGAAAGACAGAGAGTCGCCAAAGAGCGAGCGGCACAAAGAGCCTATAGCTGGATAGTGCACAATGAGATAAAAGATGTCCTGGGACGGGTGTTCGCAAGCGCTGCATGAAGGATTCTCGATTCTGCCAATTTTAGTGAGCTAAAAGCTTAACAATAGGCTGTGTTCGTTGCAGCAAAGACGAGAGAGCATACAGCGAGTGTGACGAGGGAGCACAAGTTTTTCGGTGGAAATTGAGGGAACCTGTGAGTCAAAGAATTTCGATGAGACGGTACGTTTCTAGTCCGAGAAAAGACAAGAGTGGATACGAGAAATAAGAGGAGAGATATTACATGGGACTACAGAGGGCACAAGTAGCGCTCCCCATCTAGCCAGCTCATCAGCTGCGTCGTTTCCCGGGCGAAACGAGTGTCCAGGGATCCATTGTAGTCTGATGGTACAGGAGGAGAGAGAAGACAGTTCCTGCCAGGTCTGTCAGAGAGATTGAGGTAAAAGGAATGACAGAGGAAAGGACAGAGCGAGAGTCAGAGAGGAGTGGAAGGGGAAGAGAAATGATAGACTTATCGGTGCTACCGAAACCAGCAAACAGCTTGCAAAAATATGCCAGAGCCGTCTTTCACAAAGGGAAAAGGAACAGAGCTATCTGTCCACATCACCAGATCGTGAGGTGGGAGAGAGTCAAGGTGAGCGTGAGCTGCACTTTAGCGAGAGATAGGTTCATCAGAGTGAGAGCATAGGGAAGAAAGGGTGGACTCTACAGTGAAGGAAGGCAGGCTCCAAGAAGGAGAGGGAGGGCGAGCAAAGAGAACATCCCTAGGAGAAGTAGAAGAAAGCACGAGCGGGTGAGTGGACGCAAAAGCTCTCCAGGAGGATTTGGAGAGTCTTGGTTTCACTCCAAGTCTGGCCAAACCTGAAATGTAAAAGGAGATTGGAAGACAAAGAGCTCACTCATAAGATGACAGAGCGAACTGAGTCAAGGTGACTCGTAGGGGAGGAAGAGACGCCTCAGAGATGAGAAGAGGGATAGGGAGGACGAGAGGCAGCCGGAGATGGCGCGACTAGCCGCTCGGTGAAGGCGTTTAAATTTGGTAATACTGGTAACGCTTAGAAAAGGAAATCATCCGGGTGAAGGATAAGTCAGATAGAACAGAAGAAAAGCTTTATATATAAGAGAAAGAGACTTTTTGGGGGCCACATGAAAAAGCAGAAATACAGCGTAAGACCTGGAGACGAGAAAAAAAACTTGGCCTTTGGCGAAGATTCATGTTTAGAAAATGAAAAAGTGCGATCGAAGGTGATCCCAAGAAAAGTTGGAGTTGGATTAAAACGAATTAAGGCGTTGAATAAGAGAAGGTGGGGCTGGAAATTAGCTTGGTGGGGATTCACTGAGAAGAAAGAGGCCTCACGTTTTCTCGGATTGAGATGAAGAAACCAATACTCAGGCCAGCGCTTCATTCGAATCAGAGCTCCTTGTGTAGCTTCCACCGCAGCAAAGTCTGAGGGTGAGGAGAACCAAATGGCCAGATTGTCAGCATAAAAATATCAGCTGACGGAAGAAGGCAGAGAAACAAGAAGATCATTAATGAAAAAAAGAAAAAGTACAGGGCCAAGAACCGATTCTTGCGGAACACCTCGATCGACTCGAAAGGAGCGACTTTTGTGATTATGATAAACCACGCAAGCGCGCCTATCAGAAAGGGAAAAATGAGTTTAATGAGCAAAGCAAAGAGGCAGGCCAGCCGAAATAAGTTTGTGGAAAAGGGCAGGTTGCCTGACAGGATTGAAAGCTCAGGAAAAGTTGATAGTAGCGAGGATCGTCCGAGAGCCCGGCCTGGGTTTGTTAAACCCATCCGAGATGGACTGAGAAAGATAAAAAATTAGATTAAGAGTAGACAAGAGAATGAAGTTAGACTCCAGAAAAAAGAGTAGACGAGATAGAATGATGCGATCCAAAAGCTTCGGGACGCAGGAGGTAAAAAATATAGGCCGGAAGGAAGCAGGAGAGTCGAGAGGTTTTCACATCTTATAAATGGAAATAATAGAAGATATCTTCCAGATGAAAGAAAAGGAATGCAAAGATCAGGAAAGATCAAAAATGTGTAGGAGAAAATCCATGCCACAGCCAGGAAGGTGTTTTAGCATGGGATAGGCAACTTTGTCTGGCCAAGTAGCAGTGGAAGGGGATAGGATTAAGGCAGCCGCGAAAAATTCACTGGGGGAAAAAGGGGAGCAGAAAAACGAATGAGACTTCTCAGGGCACGTGGCTCGGCGGAGCTCGGAAAGATAGCCTCTGGCTATGCTACGCAAGACCTTTGGCTGGGAAACGCAAAGGTGGGATCTCAGGTGATCGGCGAAGACCAAAGCCGACTCCCTGAGAGAGAAAGAGTTGGGGAAGTTAGGAGAGGAAGAAGATGAGGAAGAAGAGCCAGCGACAAAACGAAAGAAAGAATAAACAGATTTAGGGTTGAATTTAAGCAAGAGAGAAAACCAGTTGCCTGCCACGCCTCAGCCTTGGATTTAGCGATAACAGACGAGGCACGTCGGGAAGCAGAGATGTAAGTCTAACGATCTTTATCACTTCTATGAGCCGCAGAAAAAGCCTTTCGTCTTTCACTAACCGCTTCTTCCGCTTCAGCAGACCACCAGGCTTGAGATTGACGTTTGACGCGGCTGAAAGGGATGGAAACTTTGGCCGCATTTACTACTAGAGAAGTGAACAGAGCAGCAGCGGAAAGAGAAAGAGACGAGTATTCCTCTGTAGAAGGACAATAAGAGTCGAAGTAAAAAGCAAAGACATCCCAAAATGAGTTTTCTGAAATTAAAAGAAGGGGGACGTTCATTGAGATGAAATACCGGAGAGAGAGAAACAGTTAGTAGAATTGGTCGGTGATCAGAACCCAAGTCATGAAGTACCTCCCAGAAGCAAAAGAGGGCAATAGAAGAGGGAGCAAACGAGATGTCTGGAGAGGAGCAACTGCCAATGAAGCGAAGAAAAAAGGGTGGGTACATGAATATCATTAAGAAGAAGGAGTTTAGGGGAGATGACCCAATTGAATATTTCCTCCACACGGGGGTCAGAAGTACCTTTTAAGGTCCAGAGGGGATGATGGCGATTGAAGTCCCCCAGAACGAAGAGATTTCTATTATCTGTCGTAAAAGATAGAATATCGCAACAAAGACATTGTTATAGATTCATGGATTGCTAAGAACTATTGAGTTAAAATCAGATCAGTCAAATAAAAATTGGGTGACAGTTTCTTGCATTAAAGGTAAACATGGTAGTGAACTTGGGCCACTACTTCTTCCCAATTCTCATTAGCACTTGTGTTTGTTATGTGCATTTGGTAGCAATTGTGCCTGACAACTTGCTTTTACTTTACACTATGCCTACCAGCGAAGTGGATTAGTGGTTTGAGCTTCCGCTTCGCAGTTGGTTGACCTGGATCAAGTTTCTTTGTTGAATCAAACCAAAAACTTTAAAAGCGGATATAGAATGAAAGCGATTTAAGGTTTTATGATGTAGTTAAGCAAAATGAAATTTAGAATTCATTGTACGCCACTAATGTACGATATGTAGTCATGAAATGCCCGACTACGTTTGCAAAAGATGTTGAAAGATAGCGGGCGAAAATAACCGACTCTGCAGTTGTATTTTGCTTTAAATTCATCAGATCAGCAAATATAATTACACTCGGGACTACGGAAGTTACTTGAGTAAAACTAAGCACAGTTAGTATGCAGTTTAGTCCTTGTTTGATTGTTTTAACGAAAGTATCGAAAATGATTCGCGAAGTAAATGAAAATCATGAAAAGTGATCAATAAATTAAGGAAGTTGGCAACTTGTAGTATAGAGTGATGATATTAGAGTGAGGCAAGTGAGCCAGTCGCCTCGAGCTCCCCTTTTTTGAAGAAGAGGAGCAAGAACAAGATATAAGAAGCAAAACGTTTTGAAAAGACTAGTTAAGAACCGCTGAAAATTCTTTTTATATTGTAGATGAGTTTGAGAATTGATTTATGTTTCTTGAGAGAGCAATGGTTTAGGTCAGAGATTTTCTACATTTTACTTCTTGCCATTTTTTAAATACACATTTACTATCATTCTTGATGCCCTACTGTTGTAGAAAAGTATGACGCTGTTGAAAGACAAAAATATTGTTTTGAAATTGAAGCATAGATTGTTTTTGTCATTATAGAGCGTTTGCAAATGATATGCAATTACAGAAAATGTGCTATGTAGTTCTTTTCAAGGATTTCAAATATGTTTACTTAACTTATGCTTTATTTAATTTACTCCCATGGTAAATGCAGGAATAGTTCACTTCCAAACGAAAGCACGACAGCTATTTTATTCGCTGCCAACAACGTTATATGACTTGAAGCTCACTACAATTTGCTTTCAACCTGTAATTCGAACTTAGGTATAAATCTTGATTTTTTAACTGATATTGCAATAGTTAGAAATTGTTGGCATCTTTTTGAAATGTAATTTTGTTAATATTTAGGCCACAATCTATGAGGAGCGAGATATTAAAATAAGAGATACCGTATGATTGCAAATAATCCAGGCGAATTGAATAAGGGATTTCCCTGAGCCAACGCTAGTTAAACATAATACGAACACAACGTGCAAGTTGGGTTGTGCTTATCGGACAAACTGAGGTCCACATTTAATCCAACGAAAAGATTGATTAAAAGAATCGCTGTAATGAAGAAAGGAAGGAAGTTGTCGAGAAGTCGGAGAATCAGTCTGGGAAGCTAAGCATCTCGTTCGAAGAGTGAGCATGGTTTGATGAAACTCAGATAGTGACGGATCCGGAGCTTAGTCCTGGCATCTTTTGCATATTGCCGGAAAACGTAGGAATGAGTTCATTATAAGAGATCGGTTTGACAGACAATCGAAAATTTAGTTGGAAGATTGGTAGAAAGATACCAGAGATTGCAGCAAGAGGGGATCGTTGATCGGGTAATGATGGTACCAAACCTCCAGCGTCGGCCTGATATAAACAGTTGCAATTGCCCCATCTTATCGCCCCCCGGCAGACATTTTAGATTCAATTTTATCATTTATCTGTCTTTTCTTTCCAGTCATACAACTTATCTTAAATAAATATTTCACACAATTTATACCCCATAAGTCTAAAACATGCCCACACTCTTTTCAAGACTGCGCAATGCTGTGACCAATTCCTCGAGTGTTCTCAAGACACTACCAGCCCCTTCCCCAGATATGCTGATCCATATTCACCAAGTCATCTTCCCACTTCACCAGGTTTCTACAAGGATTCTTAAAACCAATCCCAGCTGTGATAAATCTAACAACCAAGTCGCCGAATACAGATACATCAATTGAACATTTTACTTCAATTGTTAACCACTCTTAGCAAACAGCTTTTGTTGCTGCTTTAAGTATGCCTACGTTATTAATTGTACAACCACTGTAATTAAATTTTAATTTTAATTTGCTGTCAATAAAACTATTGGAATTTCGAGAGTGTGTAGGGGAGACTTAGGTGGTTTGCGGTAGTGTCCAAGTTGAGCCAGGGAGCATATCTTGAGCTATAGTGACGTGAAAAGCATGACGTTACCCACAAAATGTTTTGTAAAAATGCTATTTATTTTTTTGTTTGACATTACTAAGTAATTTAACATCAAGCAAAATTACAAAACATATGCTTTTCTTCTGTTCATAAAAGTAAGAAGGCAGCATCACGTAAGCCTTAATAGTTTATTTGATGGGTAGTAATTAATGGCAAGATGATATTGGAAAGCATTATCACGCAGCTAAACGTAAGAAAGAACGTAGGTGAAAGAAGTACTTCCACAACTATCGTGAGGTCATTCCTATCCTTTCTGTCAATGCTTCTCTTTTCATTTTTTAGAACAGATTAATGGCTAGACACTAGGTAAAACTATTCCTTGCCAGAATCTTCTGTAGAAACTCTGAGTCCACTCACCCAGTCATGCTTTCTTCTTCTTTGTAGGGGGATTGTGCCACTTTTCTCTTTAAAATACTTTTTTCTTCTAGTTAGAGCTTGCTCTTTTTCACTCCATGCTCTCGCTCTGAACCAGAATCAAGGTGAAGTTCTTTAATCTTGGTTATATACTGTATAGACTTTACTAAATTATCATCTTATAATTTGGACTGACGGCTTAGTCGTTTGCCCTATTACTTTTGGCAATAAAGCTTCCGGCATCCTTGCCAATTGCTCACTCTGCGATTCTGAAGTCAACCCATTCTTTACGCCTGGCCTAGATTGCTGCAATTTTTTTGCTGAGACGTATGCCATTCTGCAAGCTCTTTGTTAGTTTCAGCAGCACCAACAAGAAAGTCACCTATCTTTACCTTCTATCCGATTCTGGCTTTATACTTGCTGCGTCTTCATTTTTCCTGTCACACTTTCTGGCTTGTACTGTAGCAACTGTTTACAGTTGCAAATCTCTCTTTTAGACAACACTCCTAAATTGGAAATGAATATTTTAATTTGGGTATCAGACGTTTCGAAACCGTCCTGGCTCTAAGTGGATCGATATATATATAACTTTGGGGGTCAAATTTTGCTCAAGAAAAATTCATGTCGAGTTCGGCGCAGCTTTTACTGTTACAAACACGCTGAAATTGTCAGCGAAGCAGAATCAAGAAAACTTATTGGAGGGGAGTAGTCCCCACGTCATCCCAGAAATCTACGACTAAGCTCGGTGCCACTAGCCGACGTCAAGGGAGATCCTGGTTACAGCAGAATAGCGTGGTAAAATAAACCGCAGCTTGATATCGAAAGGTCACGTGTTCAATGCCCGCATGACCTATTGCGTAATGCATTTGGAAAAGACAATACTCAGCAATATTTTTGCTTGGGTACAGGCTTGAGGTAAAAATTACAGGTTTTTACCTGACGGAGAGTAGCCTTAAATAACTACGTGATTGCTGTGTGATTCTCCCGCGAATGCAACGCAAAATGAAAACGACAATTTTTTGTTTTAGTCAGCATTAGTAATTTTGCCTGACGCAAAGTTTTTTTGGAAAGAGAACAAATTTATGAAATTCGTTGGATGATTTTTTTGGAAATATATCTTTTTAAAAGTGGCTACTTTACCATCTTCGAAACAAAGTGAAGACAATATCTGTACTCATAAAAGAGCAACTTAAAAAAACTATTTTTTGATTTATCCAGCAAAATTCATTTCCCACTCAGAAGCGTTATTTAAAAAAATAATTTGCATAATGTTTTCAGAGGCGCCCTCTCTGACACCCCTCAGGCTCTGACTCCCCTAGCAATATTCTGCTTTTGATAGTATTCAGATAGGTGATCACACTATTTCAGGTAACGATATCGCATAGCCTAGTAACTTCAGGCATTTGCGACCGCATAGACCCTCCTGTTTTTGGTAGCTTGTTTTAATGCGAACAATGGCAACAAGCTTATGCCCTAAAATTTCGTTGCATTCTGTTGATTACAAGTGAATAAACTCAGTTTCACATTTAATTCTCTACGTTACTCCTACCTTTTGCTGAACACTAAACGGAAGATCTGTTGACATCATTTTAATGTAGGTTTATTGTCATAAGATAATTCTAACCCAAAAAGGAAATATCTGTAGTCTGTTCACATTAGATCTCCTCATCAGCAATCCGCGTAACTGTAAACGTAATCGTAGCGTTGCTGTGGCCGCAACCGAATTCAGTGTCACGCACGCTTCAGAAGCGAGAAAATATGCTTTCTTTGCAACAACGGTTTCTATTTGTTTTCAATGTGAATGCAACAATACAGACGTAACTGTGTCGTAATCTTCAACCATAACGTAACCGGATTTAGTATGAAATGTCTTTTCGCCTTCCATGGTCTTACGTAGCTTTTTGCCTATGCAGTTTCTATCTTTGTGTTCACTCATTATGGCTTTCGGGCTGGTTGGTACTTAGGATTTAATTTTATTTAGTGCCAGATAAATAACTTTATCAATTATTGTATTTCCTTATTACGATCGTTGCGTCTGCTTTTATCTTTTCTACTTCAAAGTTTCAAGTTCGATTGAACGCTTATTTACGTAGACTTAAGAATATTTTGTGGAGCGCCTGAGCATACACAACAAAGAATAAACAAATTTTATAATTATGCTGGTAAAGAGTTATTCAACTCATCAAACAAATGAAAAGCAGAAAGTTTGGGAGAGAGCAAATGGCCTTATGGTTTTAGAGTTAGCAGTGCAGTTGTCCATACATGTATTTGCCGGCGCAACTATAATTTGACCTCAATTCGTGAGCTTCAATGCAAACGTCAGTTCCGATTGACCATAAAGGCTTCTTATCTACAGCTTTCTGGCTTGATATGGACTTTTTATGCCGTACTCACATTGGCTACTTACTTACTTTATTCAATCTTTGTTCTCGGTCATGTGAAGTTGCCCTGCTTCTGTGGCTTTATGGTCTTTCAAAATGCTCCTATCTTAAAAAATGATCAAATAACAAAAACATCATAAAACAGATAGACTTAGTCATGAGAGGCAAATGACTTCGTGTTAGTAAAGTTTAAGAGTAGTGATAGTTTAAAAATTTACATTAATTAGGAATAAGTTATTTTGTGGGTAAAGCGGATTTTAAGGACACATTTATGGAAAGAAAGCACTATAAGAGAATTTACAGAAATACACAGCGTATTTGCCAACCAACACAAAAACGAGTCATTTTTTCCCAATAATGGTGTAATACTTTCATTGCCCTGTGTGCTACCAGTTGGAGGGACAGCCCAAGGAAACAAACAATATTATTTTACCTTTGCCTTTAAAACTTTGACATATGATGATTGGCATAAACGGCACTTGACTTGTGGAATGCTAAATAGTTATCTTTACATAGCATTCAATTGTTTGTCGGCACTAAAATGACAGAAAAAGTTTTTACTGAACGTTTGTAGCTTACTGATGGTGGCTCGACTAAGATCGCATCTCAAAAATTTTGGCTCATTATATCAACCTCTACGAATCATCTCACCGCCCTCTAACCTCATGGCTGAGATGATCAGGAGGGGTAGGTATACTTTTCAATTTTTTACTAAAAGGCCTTTAACCTTTTTATGCATCGGTTGAAAGCAAACTTACGCGACCAGATTAAAAAGCAAGCTTATGTTACATTTCAGGCAATTTTGGAAATAAGAGCATCTTTTTGTAAGAAAATATGATCATTTATTTCTTACTCTGCTCAACTCTCCTGAGTCTCGCCTACGTTTTTTCGAAGGCATGAGGCGGTGCAAATGATCGATGATACAATCCACGTTGCAAAAAGATTATAAAGGTTTTTTAAGCACTGAAAAATATAGATGTCCTATCGTTCGACCTCAAAAACCAGTCACACAAAATTAGGCTTATAATATCTACTGAATACCAGCATTATTTTTTTAAAATTATCAATTTTGTCCAACTCTTCCGTTTTCGTCAGTATGGTCCCCCAACTCCGGAGAGTCCGGCAGTTGTATTTTGGTTGAAATTCTCCAAATCAATAACTGCCAAACTCTTCAAAATATTACTCAATGGCATCACTTTAAGCATCAGCAGTATAAATCAAAGACGAGCAACTTTAATGATAAAAATGGCAACAAAAGTTTATTTTGGCTTATAGAGAGACAAAGCTTAGGGTTAACATGTTTTCAATTTATGAAAGGAAGAGGACATTTTTAGTTGGTGATCCAAGCGCTGTTATGTTTGTTTCTCAACCACAAGTCATTTTTTATTGGAAATTTACCATTCAAAAATGGAGATTTTTCAAAAACGATGATAAATTTTGACGTGCAAACCTTTTCTTCGATTATCAAGTTGATGACTTATTTTTGAGATCAACTTTTTGAAAGCAATTCTTTGCCCAAATTTTTAAACGATTCTGATTTTACAATTTTTTATTGACCTTTATTTTGATATAAACGATTAATTACAAAATGGAAAAGTTTTCAACATTTTTTGGTGTCCTCTGAGGACAATTGTTTGCGTTTGCTAATAGAGAGCATGATCTACAAAAAGAGGACTTATGGTAGTTCTATGAAAAAGTGCAAACGGCAGTTATGTTCATTGTAAAGTTTAAGACTTTATTGTTAAAAATCAACTTTTTCAAAGCAATACGTTTTCTCGAACTTATTGTGCATTGTGCCAGCACATTTTTCTCAGTGATTTTGATCGACCTTAAATCAAAAACCATTTTCAAAGTGCAAAGCTTATGAAAACAGAATTACTGGACATTGAATTCAAAGTACGGCCCGCCAAGGCTTTCAATCCGGTCTGCTGCACTCTCTTGATAATTATATAACAAATGTATTATGTTTTAGCAACAAGCACGTGCTTGATCGAGTAACGTGAGAATGATATTCACCGTGTCAAAAGGCTGAATTAACCTATCGTTATTCCAAATAAGGGTGATGAACTATCTTGTAGGGATTAGTGCAATTTTGAAAGACTGAAATAACCTATCTTTACTCCAAATTAATGAATAATTTAGAATCTTGGCCTCCGAAGCCTTAAAAATTTAGCAATGTGGTCTTCCATCGGAAATCTTTGGAGACCTCTGGTTTACATAATTTATCGACATTAAAACAAAACAATGGCCTACATTGTCAGTCAGAAAAAATGCTGGGGATGGAGCAAACTTTTCTAGATATTTTTGTTATTTTAAAAGACAGAGATTTGGTATTCAGATATTCGTTTTGTAATTTTTTGCAGATAAATTTTGCATTTTTGCTATACACGAAATGGTTTTTGACTTCAATTTTTTGATTGATTTTTGCTGATAAATTAAGATGAGTCGATTAAATATAAAGTTTACACCAAAAAAGTAAAACAGTTGTATTGAAAGTCTGCAATCAAAGTGAACTCACACGAAATTTGTTAATGTTTCGCTCAAACAAGAATCAAAGAAATTTGGTGAACCCTGAGTCTTGCATTATTCCCTGGCAATGGTTTTGAAGCAGATGTAACTTTACCTGTATATGGCATACCGATGACCATCTTCTGTCCTCCATATGTCAACTCGTAGTTTGTCCTCAAAAATTCCTCCATATTCTGTCCTCCATATGTCAACTCGTAGTTTGCATCCATGGTCTTTAGTCAGATTGTGAATCTTGTCAAGACCTTCAACATTGCAACAATAATGTTGCTGCCAGATTTTGGAAGTAAGGTACATGCATTGTATATGAAATCAACAGTAAACTGATATATTTTTTTGTATCAAAATAAGAAGTAATTGCTTTATCTCTTAGTGACTTGGCAAGACAGGAAAAAAAGCAACAGTAACAAGTAAATTTTTTGCCTCTTTAAAGTTTTTTACAAAACTGCCACAAAAATAAAGATCGCAATCCAATAGCAATAAATTTGTTAAATATATCATTTTAGCAGTCAAACAATTGAGGCAAGAAAAAATTTCAAATATTCTTAATTATCATCTTCATTCTTAATCAACTTGACAAGATTTCTTGAAAATTATGTTTTTATTTATAAATTATCTAAGCTTTTTTGCCATCATGAGTAAAACTCAACATCCGGGAGATTTGACAGCAATGGCTTTAACTCACCCAACCAAAAATCTCCCTTCAAATTTCCAAAGCCTTGTTTGTATTCAGTCCAGTTCCGACTAAAAGTGACATTCAAGTCGAAGCGCTTTTGAAAGACCTTGTCATAAGAAGTAACAAAACATCAATTAAAAAAAATAATTTGCAACTGATAAATCATAAATAAATTTTAAGTGTAATTTTTAGAAATGCCAGGCCTTTACAAAAACTGTTGGTTACAGGTTGGTTGGTCACAGGCCTGTCAGGCACCCAAGTGAAGATCGCTGCAGTCTACTTTTATGGCTAAATTTCAGGTTTGCTTAAACAGGTTTTTGGTGGAAAGAATATCGGACACTGCTAGTAAAGTTAAAGCTGCATTTTTCCATAAAAAGCTGCATTTTTTTCTGAGTTGGCCGGGTGCTTCTCCAGAAAAATATTTTAACACGAGTGAGTTAAGTAAGTTTAAATAGTGAGAGAGAGCATGGCAAGAAAGGATGATAAGAAAGATTTTCATTCTAAAGTAGCAATTGAATGGCCTCTCACCTCCTTTCGGAACTTGTGGCTCATCAGTGCAATCAATGTACTAATAGTTCTACATTGTTTATGAAAGACTAGCTGGCAATAAATTAATGTAAAGTTTGACTACACAAAAGCAACTACATACAGTCCAACCATCTTCGCAAACTGCTTCTTCGCCTGTTTGAAGAGTCAGTGTTCCGTTAACTGAAGATGAATGACAAGATACTAAAAACAATAGCGTTTTCAATCCTTCTGGTGAATTTGTAACGACCATGAAAAATGTAATATTTCTATCATTTGAAAACATCGAGTATGCAAATAGTTGATGAAATTACACAAAGCCACCAATTTACCATTAACAGACCCATAACTGGGGTGATTATAATGGAGATACTGGAGACGATGTTGTTCTTAAAAAATAATTCCTCGTCTTTTTTGATTCATTTTTGTGTCAAATTAGCAATTTTTGAGGTGCTTTTGTAACATCTTTGCTGAGTCTTTTTAAAAAGTCTGAACTCTTTTTTGAGGTAAAGTGTCCAAGCTTAGTTATTTGCCCTTGATCTTTTTTAATCATTAATATATTTGTTTAAAAACAAGATTCAAAGCAGCTTGCTCAACACTCAACAAATTTATGCAAATTTACATCTACAATAATAAGCATGGGCCTATGTGTACAAAACCGAGTTAATGTAACTTTTTGCTGATCTGTTTCAACTTATACGATGTTGCAAGGAATCACAAGTTGAACCTTTGTTTATTTTTACGATTGGTCGCAATCTTGAAGTGAGCAGCAAAAAGTGTTTTAACGCCTTCACAATGCCGAATGCAATTTAATAATGGTGCAGTCACAGGGCTAAATTTTGCGGGCTAAATACTGATACCTTTTGTTGGTCAGTTTGTTAAGGCAGTGGTCGATGTCACTCTGGAATTGAACATTCGTATGCTACAGTTTGAAACAACCTGCGGCTTTGCATCTGAGCCAACTATTGTTTGCCTGTTTAGAAAAAGGTAATGATGAGGTGTTTCATTCATTGTACTCTCTTGCAATATTTACACTGATAACGTGTCATACTATTGCAGTGTAACATGTTGACCGAAACATTTTAATGTTGACCGAAACAAGATTTATTCCTGTAAATTTGAATAAGAAATTTAAAGGCACATGAATTCCATAAAAGATTTTGCAAATGTTCAATGTGCACATTGCCTGTTATCTGGAACATGTCAAGTCGGTATTCTAGTTCCTCCCAAACACAATGCAGCATGTCTTGGGTAACTGTCTCCAGTGCGATAGTGATTCTTTGTTTGAGCTCGCTTACACTTGGAAGAAGAGGGGAACATAAACCAAAGTCTTCACATATCCTCATAGAAAAAAATCGCATGGAGTCAGGTCAGGTGAACGTGGAGACCATTTCAACATTACATTGTCTTCACCATTAGCACGCCCGATCCATCTTGTTGGCAGTTTAACACTAAGATAAGCCGGCACAGTGAGCTTCCAGTGAAGTGGAGCACCGTCCTGTTGATAAATGAAATATTTATGTTCATTTGCAATAAGCTTATCCATTAGTCAGTTTTGAAGCATATGCAGATAAACATCGCCAGTCACATTTTCCTTAAAGAAAAATGAGCCATGAACATGATTTTTCGAGATGGCACAAAACACATTCACTTTTGGTGAGACCCTCTCATGCTTAATGGTAACATGGGAATTTTCTTCGCCCCAATGCGAACATTATGCCTATTAATTTTGCCATTTGTATGAAATGTGGCCTCATCACTGAACACAAGACGTTCATTGAACTCATTTTCTTCAAGTTTCTCTTGCATATTAACACAATATTGTTTGCGTTTTCGCTTGTCAACTGCAGTTATGGCCTAAACGACCTGCAGTCTGTAAGGTTTCATTACCAAACTTTTCCTTACTACCCGCCAAACTGTCGTTGGAGGTATCAGGGCCTCCATACTTGTTCTTTTTATAGACTTCTTGGGGCTTTGCAAGAGTGTTCGGCAAATCCGCTTGACCTTCCCTTCTGCTGTTGCTGGTCGTTCAGATGCTTTTGCTCTCTACAGGCAGCCTTCATCTTTGAATTTCTGTTTCCTACTCCAAATTTGTTTTGCTCTCGGTCACTTGTTAGAGAACTTTCTGACAAACGCACGGTGCACGGCCTTGTTTGAGTCTGTTCGAGCATACTCCAACACACAAAACGCCTTTTCTCTGCTAGTGAATACCATTCAAACGCACAGATTTGAACGCAGTACCAATAATTAATCAATTAAAAATTTCTACACCTAAAAAGATAAACATATCGAATTTTAAATACAAAATTTTGGCCTGTTTCTACATATGCTGTGTAAATTTAAAGTCATTTAAACAAGAACTGCCAAAGTTATTAAATTGCAAAATGATGTCAAAGTTTTTGAAACATTCTGCAAATATACTAGAAACGCGGTTCTTTTTGTGTATGTTTGCGTTCTCATTCCTCCAAAACTGCTGGACGTACGAGCATGAAACTTGGCACAATTGATCATCACTTTAAAGTAATGTCTAAGGTCGTTCGTGACGTCATAATAATGTCCTGATCAACAATATTGTTACAGACAAAATCTTTTCATCAGAATTTCAATTAAAACTGATTTTCACCCTAGTAAAACTGCAAGGCCTTTTTCTACATCAATCACATATAGCTGCTAGAGACCTACATTTATAATTCGTGTCTTTGTGCTGTTAGCAATAGTAAAAAATAATATCAAGGACAACTAATTCTGTTAAGTTTTCATTGTCTACTTCCATGTGATCGCGTGAGAATCTCGTAGATTCGTAGCACTATAAAACTGCGGCACCTCAGTCCTTTTAGGTCTTTCTCAAAATCAAAAATATGGTCGAAGTGTAAATCTCTGCTATAAAGCTTAAATTGTTTCAGCAATTCGCTTACAGTCAGTAAGTGTATATGTTATAAGTAGGGCCACTTTTTTTACCTAAAAAATTATATTTTTGACTTTATTTTAGCAAAATTTTGACTTTATTTTGACCTAACCGCTTTCGCCTATTATTTATGTCTTGTTGCACTTTTTTGATTAAAAATGTTTTATAATCCACAATTTGCATAAGTTTTTAAAGAAGAAGGTAGCCTACTTGAAACATTTTTTCAATCACTCAGTCTTGAAGCTAATGCAACAAAGCGACGCATGACGTCAAAACCTACGATAACGAGCCACTGTGTGTACCGGTATCAATTAGTGTGTAATACAAAAAATGCGTTGTTATCGCAACTCTACTCTACATTAACAGTCTGTCTATGATGTTTTTAACGAAAGCCACACACTATAATTACCAAGACTTTTTATTGTATTACAGCATCATATATTTTTTTACGTTCTTAACATCAAAATTTCTGTCTTTTCTCAGTAATTTACTGAACATAGAAAATGACCTCTCAACAGCAGCAGAGGTTGGCTAGGCTTTTTGCAATAGTGCGTAGCTTGTTGGGTCAATTGTCAAGTTGGTACAGTTTATTATTGTTTCTAAATCAGAGTTGAATAGTCGTTTTTAATGTGATTTTTAATAGCGCACGGATCATTATCGAATTGCATATTCTTCAGCAGTCCGTATGCTTCGGTTATCGTGCAGACACTTCCTTCTAAGAACTCTACATTGGCTGCTAGAATCCGGTATTGATTTATTTTAACCAAGTCCGGCACCAAATTTTCCACATTGATAGCGTCTTTTGCTCTGCTGACTAAGAGGCCTGCACTTGTCCAATTGTTGACAATGGTACAAACAGCTAGAAGGTTCTCACCGTAATATAAGGCAGCTCTAAGCCAAGTTGCCCATCTTATAATTACAGGGTCAGGAGGAGATGGCAGACCAGCATCATGAAAATCTTTCTTGCGATCTTTGTTTTGATTGTTGCTGCCTTGATCGTTGTTATTATTTCATCAATATTTTTAAAATGAGCACGCACACGCATAGCGCAGTTATGTAGTAAGTGCGCAACGCAGGTGACATGCATCAAAGAAGGGTATAATTCCTTTAATGTCTTTCTAGCCAAAGACATATATCGAGCAGCATCAGTCAAGAACAATGAAAAATTCTCGCGTTTTATTTCAAGTTGTCGCAATATGTCATCCACAGTGTGCAGAATAATACTGCTATTAACATTGCTACCGCTGTAAAGTGGATGGCAATCAACGAGGAATGTCTGATTTGGGGCATCTAAGCTGCCCACAAGCACACTAATATACTTTTGTTTAGCAATCTCTGCTTCATCTACAATTAAAAAATTGTTTTGTCACGAAGTAATTCTTGAATTTGTTCTTTTTTGGGATGCTAATTTAGCAGCACATGCCTGGGCTGCAGTCTCCGAAGGCAATACTTTTCCCATTGTAGCAAACAGAGACTTTAAAGAAGGATGGTTCAGTTTATGAAGTGGGATATCTGCAGCTACGAATGAAGAAACAACTTGTTCCTTGAAGTTTACTTGATCGAGTTGTAAAAAGGTTTGCTTACTTTGGGATTTGCTCATCGTCTCCAATTTTCTTTGGTGTTGCTTACTTTTTCGATGGCTTTCCACAAAAAACTTTTTGTCGCATTTGACTAACACATTGCAAAGGTTGCATCGCAAGTCGCGGGCAGAAGTTGCCGAAAACTCATCCAGATATTCCTGGCAAATTTGCCTAACTTTCGCAGTGGAAGATTTGGCTTGTTTAGGCATTCTTTGCTTTGTAAGCTACGACTTAAAAAGACCACGTGTAAAGAGCGCAAAGGTTTTATAGGAATAGATTGATTGTCTAACAATTGTGTTTATGCATCAACAATGATGATTTCATGCATAATAAGTGCTATTTCCTTCTCAATTACCACACGCATTTTTACCATTGCAACTATTTGAGAAGTTTAAAATCAAAAAAACTGCGCATAAAATTTTAATAGCAGCTCAAAAATTAAAAAAAATAAAAAAATATATAAATTTGTTCGTTTTTGTAAGAAAATTTTTGATGAAGACAATTTTGACAAGTTTTGACTTTATGCAAAATTTTGACTTTGATTTGACTTATAAAATTTACCAAAACAGACTCCTGAAGACTTGAAACGAGCGTTAGTACACGTTTGGTCATGTAACAAGGTCCTGAAAAATTTTGATTTTATTGACTTTAGCAGGCCCTAGTTATAATCTAATGAATTTCTTGTTAGCAACAAGTGCTTATTGTTACCTTATCATGTAATTCTTGTTAATTAATTTGTGATGAGATCAAAACTATTATAATAGTATCAGTAATAATACCGTACATCTATTCTGGCAAATCTTGCTAAATTTCAGTTAAAAAACCATAAGCTTAACCGTGTATGGAATAAAGAGCTTCTGTATAATTCTCTCACATAATTATTATTATTTATCATCGTATTGTTAAAGCTTAAGGCCATCGCTAACATGACGTTATATTTAACAATTGAATGTAAAATGTGTTTTTCATTTTTTCAAAAACTACTGATCGTAGATAAGCAATTAAAAGACTTTTTGAGAGATATTAACAAAGTGCGTTTGATAAAAACAACTCTACTACAATTAAAATTCAAATGAGGATGCAGTAACAAATTCTTTATCCAACCTTTTTAAACCACAGGGTACTTTCCCTCTACTGCCCAAGCGGACGAATTCGTATGCTAATTTTGATCTTACTATAAAGGTAATTTGAAGTCTCGAATTCCCAATGGGACAATTACGACGTTTTGCTAACCTTTTCTCTTATAAGAAAACCATGCTGTTGTTTTTTTCTGCTATTTTTAGTTTATGTTTTGAGCAGTTTAGCCAGTAGCTGCAGGGTTGAAAAATATTAGCTAATTCTGTCTCATTTTTAAAGCTATGAACAACACACCAGGTAAGTTATAGATTTGAAATAATTTGCACTGTTAAAAGTATATGTAGAAATCTTTGCATGTTTAGGAATTCAAAATATTTTGCTTATATGAAAAGTTATCATTACCGGCGCGATGGTGTAGTGGTTAGAGCGTCTGCTTTGCAGTCGGTAGACCTGGGGTTCAATTCCCTTGTCGAGTCATACCAAAAGACTTTAAAAATGGTATTCACAGCTTTCCTGCTTGGCGCTTGGCATTTGAGAGGAGTTGGGGGCTGTGGAGAACAAGCCGGCAAGTTCGCTTGCTGTGTCCTTGGGCAAGGCACTCAACGGGACGCCCCCATCTTTATGTGGAAGACAGATGGCCCAGTTTTCCCTCTGAAGAGAGGGTTGGTGGCAGGAAGGGCATCCGACCGTAAAAACAAAAATGCCATGTTATAAAAATGCAGATTATCTGCTTTGGCAACCTCTAATTGGGAAAAGCCGAGAGAAAAAGAATAAGAAAAGTTATCATAGGCTAAAATTAATGGACGTTTTCGTCCGATCGGTCAAGAAAACACTTAACAAATGAATAAATGCAATTTTAACTTCTCTTTGTAATGGAACATATTACAACTCAATTCTATATCTACTTTACTTTTGCAAAGATTGTTTTGTGTTTAGTGACTTTTACTGAAATGTATTGACATATAGGCCTACTTGTATAGAGAAAGTACCTTAGATAGTTGTTTTGGTCAAGAATTTCATTTAGATGTATTTTGACATAGGCTGCTGTTAGTGGTTAAATTTTACTTGCTCAGATGTAGGCCATTTGCCTACAAGCAAAATATCTCTCATACAAAATATATTAAAAGCTTAGCTAGGTAACTTCACATTTAATTATAAGAGTTGGCTAATTTATTTTTTAAACAGGTTTAAGTGCATCTACTTTTTATGGAAAAAGGATTCGAAAGCCAGCCCAAAATGTACAAATATGTGATTTCCTTGGTTCTGTTTATAGTGATGTCGACTCTGATTCCGATGGTGACTATTTTCTAGATCCTAATTTTCTCCCAGAACGTCATGCTATTGACGGTGATTGTTGTTTTTCTATTTGTGTAACGGTACTACATAATATTGATAAGATCAATAAAATGGTACTAAAAATTAAAAAAGAGTAAATTTTTTGCAGACACATACCTTCCGATTCAGTGTATTTTTACAATTAAATATTCTATTTTGAACTATAGTTTTTGCTGGAGCAACTCAGCACTTTAACTTCTTGATGCCTTTTGTCAGGTATAAGAAAATTTGCGTTGTAAGAATGGTTTTCATATATGTATGGTTGCTGTAATTTATCGCTTTGTTCAGCTGTATTATTTTGTTCTCCAGGCTGTTGATCGAAAAAAAGACCTTTTTTTATCCTTTGCATTTTATTTTGCAACAGACTCGCCTCTTCTTACGTCGCTATCATTTATGACGTAATTAGTTCCAGAGTGATTGAGTAAATCTGGTTTGTTCGAAGATTTTTGTTTGCCGGTTACGTAACTTATTAGCGGTCCTTTTTTTTCACGTGATGTTGCTCTAGCGTTTTCTGGATTATTTTTCCAATTTATATATAAGGCGGCGAAATTTTTATGATTCAGTAGTAGTAGTAATAGAGAACGGAAAAGTAGAAAGAATAGTAAAAGTTCGTAGTTCTGTGGTGATTTATTGCGGATTGATGGAGCGACAAGTGTCAACGGATAACTGGTGTAGTTAGTTTCCGCTGTTTCGTCATCGTTATATCAACGTGCTTTATTTTCTGTGATTGTCGAGCAAAGGAGCTAGAAGTTTTGAAGTATTATTTCTGGGAATATATTGTTTTGTTCTTGACGTGGTTCAAAGTATTTTGGTGGTAGCCAATCTTTTCCTAGCTATTAAGTTGCGGCCAAACTTAATTATTCGAGCGATACTCCACATCGCCTCAATTTTAAGAATAAAATCATCAGCCATAAATTGACGTTTTACGATTTTCTAGAATGGGAGGCTCTAGCATCATCGCACTTGATAGATCAACAGTAGTCTGCAAGCATGGTGGCATCCCAACAACCTTGATAGCGAACTTCCATGTCGCTGATGTCTTGATGGAAGCGTTCCCCTCGCTGGTCGCTCACATTACCTAGATTTTCCAGAAAACAGGCAAGATGGCTGTGCAAAAAATGTAACTTGATGCTCATATTTGCACGCAGTTGATGAAGACTTGTAGGTAATGTTTTAACAAGTTCTTTGTAGTTGGGCGCCTTTGTTTTTCCCAAGAAGAATTTTACAACATTCATAAACGCCGTCCAGGCACTCAATTCTGCAGAATTCATAAAATTACAGAAATTTGCATCATTCATTAACTTTCGAATCTGGGGTCCATCAAAAATTCCAGCTTTTAATTTCTCTATCGTTGGGCCTGGAAATTTTATGCAAATATATTTGAAACAGCCCCCATCTTTCTCAAAAGCCTTCACAAATTGTTTCAGGATCCCAAGCTTTACGTAAAGAAGAGGAAACACAATTTTGGAACGCTCCACCAAAAGAGGAGTCAGAACATTGAGAGAGCCAGGAATCAGCTCATTGCACACTGTCCAATCTTTTTTGTTCAGTGCTCTGTCCTTGCCTTGCTGTCCCACAAACACAAGAAGCAAGGAAATTTTGTGTAGCCATCTTTTAGCTTGAGAAGAAACCCAACCATTTTCAAATCGACACATCAGATCCGTTGGTGCTGTTTGTATAAAATTTTTTCCAAAACAAATTTAATTTCATGACATTTTTCTTTGAGAGTCGTTGAATGGCCAAGAAGAACTGATCCATATAAGTTGCCATTGTGAAGAAGAACACATTTTAAACTTCTTTTGAAACTGTTTATGAAAAGGCGCCAATCTTGAGGAGCATGCTGTTGGACACCAAGCTGCCGCAGCAGGCCGGCAACGTCGTTGCAATATACTATGTCGCTTTCCTGAGTGAAATATGGCAACAATTCAATATGGCATTTTCTATAGAAGGTTACGTTTATGTTTTGTTTTATGTTTTATTTGCCATTTTTATCCTCCATTCACGAGAAAGCGAATTGTATCGTTATGAGAATTCCAGGCTGAAATAGATTTTTTCTTTAAGTCTTGAAGCTAGAAATTCAGAAATTTCTTTAGAAAGGTTGAGATCTCAAATTAGATTATTAAGTTCTCCTTGAAAAAAGAGCTGTGGTAGTGAAGAAGGAGGAAAACCGATATCTGAAACAGTGTTTTCACTACTGTCAGTGGACAAAACGGAAGCTTGGTCTTCTTCGAAACCAGGCAATTCCAATTCGGGCAAGCCTTTAAACAATGGAACAGGAATTTCATTGCAGTAAGGAATTAGCCTAATTGCAGACTCGAGGTTTGGATAAACTTACGGATTCTTCTTCTTCCTGTTGATTCTCTTTGTGTTGACTGTACAGTAGGTAGCAGTCATCGAAATGGTTTTTCGTTTTTTTTTTGCCATATTTATCCTCCATTCACGAGAAAGCAAATTGTATTGCTATGTTTTTTGGACGATATGTCAAGCACTTGCTTGGGAATTGCTTTTGCCGAGGTGTCTGGGGCACCTGTCTTCTACATGAAGGTGGGGCGTCCCGTTAAGTGCCTTGCCTAAGGACACAATAAGCAAACTTGCCGGCTTGTTCTCCACAACCTCCCATAAATGCCGAGCGCCAAGCAGGAAAGCTATAGAAACCATTTTTTGAAGTCTGTTTGTATGACTCAACCAGGGGAAATGAACTCCAAATCTACTGACTGCGAAGCGGACGCTCAAACCACCACGTTATCGCGTCGGTTCACGCCAGACCATTGGTATATCAAACCAGAGTGACTTTCTATCCTTTTTTGTCCACTGTCGAAGATGCTCAAACATTGCTTGCATACAAAATGGGATTTTCATGCCTTATTTTGATCACCCAGCATTACTTTGAAGTAAGCAAGATAAGCACACTTCACAAATTCACTGATCCCTTTTCTGTTGGATTGCAACGTATATTCTCCGCAAATATAGCAAAACGCATTTGGATTGTTTATACAACGTCGCCTAGGAGAAAATGTAGCCATGCTTAATTTTTGCTCCAAAAACCTGCAACGCAAGTAAAATAATGCAGCTTATTTATTTCCTGTCTGACTTATAAATGAATTCCTAACATTAAAAAAATAAACCTTATTTTGAACCAGAAATTAACAAAAATATGTGAAAATCGGTAGGCCTACCTACTATTCGGTATCCACCTCTTACCAACTACACACTTCCTTGTATAGCAAATTTGACTTTTACTTTAGGGTTTGTGATGTCATAATCATTTACATACATTACAATAACAACCTACAATTGTAATTATGACGCTACAGTGTATATAGAAATGCGCCTAATTTTAAGGTAAAAAAAGTATAAAATAGCAAATATCTTAAAAACTTGACTCGATGAGGGAAAATTAGTACAATTTTTGGAATCAGCACACCAAATTGGTCTAAATCAGCTTAGAAACCTTGGGCACCAAAAAATGTGTTGGCCAGAGTTATAGTATTAAAGTATCGCCCACAAGACAGCAGACCATTATGACGAAAAAAAATAAGATCAAATCAACCTTTGATCCTATTGTTTTCGTCATAATGGTCCGCTGTCTTGTGGGTAATACTTCAATACTATAATATGAAATTATTTGTTTTCATACGTCGGATACATATTTACTTATGCGATGGAGTGTAGATTTATCAGTACAACTATTGCTTGGAGCCTTAGATTTAATTGCTTCTATTGCTCTTTTACAGCACTGATGATGCTTTATAGCGAAATGCATTTGTCTTAGTGTAATAATGTATAAATAAAGTTTCGAGCTGATTTAGTTTTTTCATTCATATATATTGAGTACTTAGCAACAGAAACGGAATTGCTCAAATATGTCGGAGTTGGATAGGTGGAATATCTCTGGTCAAAATCAACTGGACTATTATATACCAGTGGGGTCAAATTTGCCCCGAGCAGTTTTACGAATAAGTGACCCAATGAACCATGCAAATAAATAAAAAAACTAATTATTTTACTGCTTATGAAGAATGATTTTTTTTGCACCATTCATGAAAAACAATTTTTTATTGGTAATACATAAAAATAAAAACGTCAATAAATCGGAAAACAAATACAAAAGAGGTAGATGCTAAGAAGCAACTCGTCAAGATATCTCTTTGAAGTTGAAGCTTTGGATTTTCTTGCAAGTGAGGACAGCGAAGAAAAAGAAATTAGCGACTTGGATTGGATTTCTACTGAAGATGGCAAAGAAGACAGGGAAGAAATATCTTCATGTAATTCATCTTCTGAAGAATAAATCGATGACCAACCATGTTCCTCTGCTTCTGCAAACTACTTCGTTTTCAAAACCAAAACGTGGCAAACAACAGCTTTTGCAAATATTGCTGGTAGAGCAGCTGCGCATAGTGGCATTCGACAAAATTTAGGACCGACAAGGTTTGCAAAATTTCAGTGCTCAGAAATAAGTGATATTTTCACTTTATTTTTGCAGTCTTCTCTTTGAAACACTTCATGGCAGTAGACTAATCATCAAGGAGCCATAGTGTATGGTAGCTCAAGGAAACCCGTAAATGATGAAGGATTTAAAATTTTTCTTGATGTAGTTATTTTGATTATCGTATATAAATCCACTAACGAAGGCGTTGCACAGCTATGAAGCACACCTGATGGCCGGTTTATTTTCAATCGCACTATGAGCAGAGAAATGTATTAACAAATTTACGCGTTCTCCGATTTGACAATGCACAGTCAAGACGACAAAATTGGTCCCCTGACAGGCTGCAACCAATTAAAGAAGCGTTTGAGACTTGGGGCTTTTACTTGCGTGATTACCACACCTGCTAACCAAGCATGAGAATGGACGAACAGTTGGTATGATTAAGAGGACGGTACCCTTTTGAGCAATACGTTTCTTCAAAGCCAGGCAAATACTAAATAAAAATCTGGACAATTTGCGACTCCACTTGCTCTTAAACATGGAAAATGCAAGTGTACATTGGTAAAGATGCTGGATCGGCCCGAGAAACTAATCAAGGCACAAGAGTTGTTTTTGATTCGGCAGAAGATATTTAAAATTCTGCCCAAAATAACACTTGTAAAAATTTCTTTACAAATCTATGGCTTGCACAAAAACTTCTACAAACGAAGCTCACACTGGTAGGGAAAATGAAAAAGAACAAGCCGGAGCTGCCAACCAAATTTACAGTGGTCAAAGAACGGAATGTGAAAAGCTCAACCATTGGTTTTTAACAAGATGCAATGATTGCATCGTAGTGTTCTAAAAAAACGTGCAATCAATATGCTTTCAACGATGCAAAGTCAGCCAAAAATCAAAAGAACTTTGAATCAGAAACCAAGCGTTACTCTGCTCCACAACAAAACAAAAGTCGATGTTGACACTTTAGACAAAATGGTGAGATCATACTTTACCAAACGCGTGACTCGAAAATGGCCATTAGTCTTATTCTACAATACGGTTGATGTCAGTGCAATCAATGCATTTGTCATTTGGCAAGGATTAAATTATGAAAATGGCAACATGCGCATGAAGCAAAGAAGAAAGTTTTTGATCAGTCTTGAAAAAGAACTGTGCGGAATTACAGAAAAAGAACATCTTGCTGCACCAATTTTTGCAACCAGAAATGGGAATGTTACTCTTGCTGGAAATGGTGCTTCATTGAACAAAAGAGTTCGATGTACATTGTGTGACCGGAAGAAGGACCAAAAATGTCAATCTCTTTGTTCTAGATATGGTAAACATATCTCCTGTAATCTGGAAAAATCTAGTAAGTCTATTGAGTGCAAATTTGAGAAAACAAAGAAAACGTGTGTTGTTTCAAAATTAAGCTACTGAATAAAAAATAAAATTTTTTTTGGACGATTTGAATGATGATAATTGAGGAGTTTCTAGTACATGTGTTTTTATCCCATTATCTGGTTTAACCTGGTAACAAAACGACTTACTAGATTTTGCCAGATCAAACCAATAGCTCAACCAAAGATTTTCATCGACAAATACCTAATATGTGAATAGCACGTTACTTTATCGCTTACAAACTGAACAAATTCATGAAAAATATAAAAAGAACATGAAATATAATTTGATTGCACAACGGATTACTCAAAGTGCAACCAGATCATTTCTATCATTCACTGGAATTTCCAACCAGAATTTTCTCTTAGCTGCGGGGAAAGAATCCGCCAGTTTACATATATTCTAACGTTTCACACCAGGAATGCCTCTGGGTTGACTTTTTGTAGGTGAAGTAACGTCCAATCTGAACTTGGGTTTTAGAAAGTCTACTTCCTGGTAGTCTTCCTCAAAACCTTGCTTAAACCGCATTGCGCATGAATTTTTTCGGAGTTTTGCCGCGGATATTGAGTCGAGATGAGGTAGCGTAATTTTCATGGATTTTCTGCTACGATGACTGTCCTCTAATTCATTAAAATTATAACATTGCATTACGATTAGCTTCATCTTAGCCCCAGATTTGTCGCAGACGTCTACGAAATCCTGAAAGGTACAAATCTTGGGACACTTCTTCATTTTTATTGCGATGCTGTCATAGACGCTGTCTGCACGCATAAATGTGTGTCTTCTTTTGAAACACTTCATGGTGATACTCTAAGGGCACCAGTTTTGATTGACACACCAAAACAGCACAGAGTAAAGGGTCCAATTTTTGTTTTGTTCTGCGCAGTAGCTGCCCAGAATATTACACTATCTGTTTCTTATAGGCTCACACATTTTATATAAGAGGAGACAACGTCCACGCCCAATCTACCGGAGATAGCCTCGTGCCACAAAATAACAAAGTTATTATCTTCTTTTAATGATGCAATTGTCTCATTGAAGGCAACCAATTTGCTAACAAAGAAGTGTTCTATATGAGTCATTTTGCGAAGAAAAATGATCTGCATATCAACAATAAATATACTAGTATTATCTGCATCTTTATCCCGGTCTTCGCTGTAATGAGTACCAGCTTCTTCAGCCTTTTTTGTATGATCTTGGCCAACTTTGCATTGCTCACAAGCGTCGACATCATGAGCTCCATCAAGGTCTTTGTAGCGTGTGCTGTACTTTGAACAAACGTGACACTGATCCTGTGATGGTTTGCCAAAGCCAATGTTTTCTGACTGAAACACCAACTGATACATTATGTAACTGATATCTCCATGCGTCGACTTATAGTCCTCCCAGATAGCGGTGATTGTCAAATAGTACTCATAACAGATTTATGTTTGGATTTCCTAAAATTTTACCCTTCGGCTTATCAAGGTGTATGTAACTCTTCCTTGTTGGCAGTTTTAATATGGATAGTATGGAGAACAAGCGGGCAAGCTTGTTAGTTGTGTGCTTGGGCCAGACACTTAACCGAATGCCTCTATCTTTATGTGGTAGATAGGTGGTGAGGCCAAGCAGTCTACCCGTCGTGTTGACCCCAGTCTAACTGAAGACTTACAAACCGAGCGTGAGCGCCAACACAGTGTACGAGGGGCATTCAAAAAGTACGCAAAATTTTTCAAATTTTTATTGATTTCTATTTACAATGAATTTGTTTTTCAACATAACTTCCGTCACGGTTGATGCACTTCCCCAGACGGTGTTTCCATCCATTTATACCATTTTTGAAAAATTCTGCATACTGATTTTTAAGCCATGTTTTTGCTGCATGTTTTGCTTCATCAGTGCTATTGAAACGGTTTCCTTTCAGATGTTTTTTGAGTTTCGGGAATAGGAAAAAATCAGATGGGGCTAGATCTGAGCTATAAGGTGGATGTGGCAGCAATTCCCATCGAAATTCTCTCAAACTTTTCTTTGTCACTTTGCAAAATGCCCTGGAGCATTGTTATGATGAAAGAAAATTCCTCAGTAAAGCTTTCTTCGGTGAAGCTTTTCTAGGTGATGTTTTTCTTTCCATGGATCAAAATCCACCGGTTATCAACTAGCATTTCGTTCCCAACCGACAAATGACTGCAAGCGACCAGTACATAGCCTAGTTCAGACTCTTTCTGTCTGACATGATCTAACAGGTTTAAACTTGTTGGTTTTTATGTATTTTAAGAATTCCGCGTATTTTTTGAAGGATCCTCGTATATACATCTTCCTGCGTAATGCTTAAAACAAATATAACTCAAACGACGAATAGGAAGTTGGCAGTTTTTTATCTGGAAGAACCTAGTATGTCATGTAAAATGATCACAAAAAACTTAGCAAGCTGAATTGCTAGGTTTTTCCCGATGTTTTTTAGTATATTTTTTTAGGACTCTAGTTACTAGGTTTTTCCAGATGAAAAACTGTTAACCGAGTATAGTTTCACTTACTTTAACTTGCTCAACAAAAAGGAAAAACCTAGTAAATCCGAATATGGGTCAAACACAATTTTTTACGAAAATTTTACTTACTGGGTTTTTGCAGATTACAGGAGATATATGTTCTAAATACTCGGACATTGTCTGCATTAACTGTGATTAGTTTGATATTACAGTACTATTACTATTGTTATTATATAAATTTTTGTTTGTGTTTATTTGCAAGTGTGTTCAGAGTTTGTGTTATTATTTGTGTTTATTTGCAAGTATGTTCAAGGTTTCTATTGTTGTTTCTGTTTATTTGCAAGTGGTTTGATGGTTTGTGTAGGGGGTATTTACGTGAGTCGCATAAATGAAATCAGTAGGCTACACTACAGGACTATTATCATAGGGTGCTGTTAGTTTGGTCTTTCATTGCTGTTCTTTTTTATGTACAATGAAAACATTAATTATTGGATATGGATTAAATAATATTACCATTCAAATCAATCTTGTAACAAACTGCAAAACTTGTGTTCGCGTGGTGCAGCAGTAAATTGTACAACTATAGTTTTCATTTTTTATTGGTTTTAAAAGTTTCATTATTTCTAGGATGATCAATTTCCTTATTTAAAATATGAAAAGTAAGCAAAAAGTTTTAAAAAATACAGCAAAAACAACTCCAAAATACAAATCATGACTGGGGTCAATTTGACCCCACTTGTACAAAATGCACATTTTTTGCTGGTAGACAGAGGGCTAATAATCATATTCACCTTCTTTATTTCGACAATTGGTTTACCTCCATTCCATTGATGCGCCACTTAGCTACGAGAGGAATATGGTGTTGTGGAACAATTTGCATGAATCCCATACCAGAAATAAAAAGCCCATGGCAAAGATCTGATGAAAAAAGGAAGAGGTGCTTATGAAGAAATAAGGTCAACTGGAGACCCTTTTCAGGTTACATGCGTAAAGTGGTGTGACAACGAAATCGTAAATATCGCTTCGACATTTACTAAATCAAGACCTCTTACTACAGTATCACGATTTGATTACAAACAAAGAAAAAAAATTGATGTTGAATGCTCCAACATTATTTAACTTTTCAATACATCTATGGGAGGTGATAATTTAGCTGACTGTTTGATTGAACTTTACCGAATTAACATCAGGACAAAGAAGTATTACTTTCGATTAATTTTTCACATGATTGATATGGTCATTGTAAATAGTTGGCTTTTATACAAACGTGATGCAATCAGTTTAAAATTGCCCAAATCTAAAATTCTTGCTTTAGTTCCGCGTAACCTAAAAGTGGCAAATTGTTTAAAGAAAGAAAACAAAGCTTTTGCAGGAACAAAGAAAGGAAGACCATCTCCACCAATGAAAGATGCCATATCTAAAAGAAGAAGACCATGTTAAACTCTTACAGATCAGGCAATACGGTTTGATAATGTTAGTCATTGGCCAAAAATTAAAGATAGCAGAAAAATGGATAAAAATTCAGGCTGCAGTGGAAAAACCAATGTATATTGTTCAAAGTGTAACATAAGCTTATGCTTGAATAACATTAACAATTGTTCCAAAAACTTTCATACCAAATAAATCAAAGATTATTAAGTGAATCTCGATCATTTGCAAAGGCTGATACCGGTAAATTATATTTCTCTGTATACTATAAACATTTAATTTGTAACATCATTTGTGATAGTTTTTGTTTATAACTACTTTTGTGATGTTTTGCTTAGTCTTATTTTGATTTTCTTGCATGACATTGTTAGTTTGCCTGTGGTCACTAAAAAATGTGCATTTAAAATTGCCTTCTTGGTTCGCAAATGGATGAATTCGTCAATTGAAAAAAAAACTAAAAAATTTCCTTTAATTTAAACCACAATCATGATTCAAGTCAAGCTACAAACTCCAAACACACAAAAAAATTTGGTCCGTAAAGGATTAAGCACTTCAAGCCTTCTAATCATGCTGCTTCACTTTTTTTGTGCACGCTTAAGCTCGCTCTATGATGTCGTCGTGTTGTTTGTCACGATCAACCTTTTGGTCAATAATATGATGACTTTTTTCAAAAATTGCGAAAGTTGTACAAAATCAGTTTACTTAAAAATTGGTTTGTGACCTCATTTTTTAACTGATTTTTAACATTTTTCAACAAATTGAAGGTAACTTTAAGACAATTCCAATGATACATAAATTGTATCTTTACTATTTGTTTTTATACAAAAAATATTGAACTTTAACACCTGTTCTGTAAATTTTTATCCACACCAAAAATTGGTAAGCTGAGTAAAACCAGGTAAGTTTCATAGAAAAAGACTGTGATAAAGCACTAACAATTAGTGTCGCTTGAAAGCTTGGGAATTCTTTTTCGTGCCATATGTGACTCAAATTAGCTGAAACTAAGAATTAGTTAATAATGGCTCATCAAAGATTGGTTGCTGTACGTCATTTTCCCGTTTTTAGTAAAAAAAAATTTTTACTAGAGCTAAAAAACTTGCAAGTTTTGGGAAAAAAGTTAGTTCTTTGCTATATTTTTACCACTTTCCTCGAAAGCCTTGTCCTTGACATTACCTATCTAAATTCTCAAAAAAGATGATTCATCACGAAATGAAGTCTCTAAAAAGTTTAAAATGTAGCCTACCGGTCAAAAACACTCAAAACTTTGTTTGTTGAGCTTCAAAAAATCGCGATTTCTAGACAAGTGGTTTTTAACCTGGGGGTTGTTTGCCTTTTTTCTGGGGGTCGCGAGAGCTTTTGATAAACAATAAAAAAAGTAAAATATTTAAGCAAGATATTACTTCTAATTATTACCTTAGAATTTACTTACAGTAAAATTATGTGGGAATCTATATTTCAGTTCTGGCTAAAATGATTGAACCAACTGGCAAAAATCATACTTTTTCATTTATTCTTGTTTTGAGAATGTTTATGACCGTTACAATTAATTATAATTGCTTTATTACGCGACTATACTGAAAATGATTAGCTCAACACAACTGCCACTGAGCGGTGTCAGCAAACGAACGTCGAAACATGCAGTAAATTTGCCGAGTTTGCCCTTTTAAGATCAAGAAATGATGCGGTTGAAGCAAAAAGAAGATGCTAGGCAACATATTGCTACATCTGACAAGTCGGCTATTGAAAAGCTGTTAAAAGTGAAGGAGATGGAATAATTTTAAGAAAGTTTTTTATAGCCGTGTTGTGAAGGCTTAGTCAAGCGTTCCGGTATGTTGTTGCAGGTTATTGAAAGAAAGCTCAAGGAAATAACTAGCCTAGGCCCTTCCCCTTGCTTAAAGCCAGATTCCAGTCAAGTAATTGGTGAAACAGCGAGCTCAGATAGGAAAGTGCTAGGCTACAAGCATGGAAGGACAAATCTAACTGTCATTTGGTCAAGGAATTGAGGGTTCAAAATAGACTAAAATAAGGTCATATAATATTTGGTAAGCCCTTTGCATCATTGTACTTACTGGTACGTGTTAGCTTAGTTACTAAGCCTTAGTTTGAATGTAACTTGTTGAGCAGCTTTGAAATTGCATTATCTTTGGCTCAAAATTTAAAGTAGAATTAGTGGAATTTCACGATGTTATTACAAAACAGCGAAGCTATTCAAAATTATTTCTGAAATATGCATTTGTCCATATCGTCTCTGATGGTACTAAACAACTACAGTGTGTACTGTGCATGCAACTTCTCCAACGACAAACCGTCCGCGAATGAAACATATATCAAACAAAAAGAAGGAAATTCTATTTTTAAAAATCGATATTATTGTGACGTCATAAGCGCGCTTATCCCTGTAATGCCAAAGTTACGAATTTTCTCATTAACAAACAGAAAATTTTTGAAGCCAAATTTGTATCCTTTTTTTATTCAAAGCAGTTTTGCTAAGGAAAAGAAGATGTAGCAATTTCAAAAAACAGCAAATGGTGTAACAAGTTACGTGAAGGAAGCTGTAAACCATTTTCTAAGTTTCCTATGAGCCCTTTACCTGATGAACAAACAACATGAAGACGATGATTGAACTCGTCCCAAACACACCTTTGAGCGTTTTCGTCCAATGAGTTCACTGCTGCCGTGATTCTGCTTTTGAGATCATAGACTAGTCTCTAATGGTGGCACAAAAACCATGTCTTTGATATAAACTAATAAGAAAAAGCCGCCAGATGTAAAGTCTAGCGATCTTGGTGGCCACAAGTGTAATGCTAAGTCTTGGGATCCCGTGCAACCTATCTAACGTTGAGGTAGAGCTTCGTCCAGAAACTTCGAATATTACAAAGCTAATGCAGTGGTGCTCTATCTTGTTAAAAGATGGAAATACTCAAAATCTTTTTTGATTTTGGGAAAAAGCCATTGCTGTAGCATTTCAAGATAAGTTTGTCCCGAAATTGTGCTTTCTTCAAAAAAGAAAGACCCATAAATTTTTCTCAAGGAAACGGTACCAAACACGTTAACCTTCGGAAAATCACGGTGCTGTTCTAAAATCTCTTGTGGATTTTTGAGTTCCCATATTTGGACATTGTGACGGTTAACTTTGCCGCTGATATAAAATGTTACTTTACCACAAAAAATCAAATGTGGTAATCCATATTCCGTAAAATGGCATTACTAAATTTCACAAGCTTCGCTATGTCGCCGGTACGAAGGGCTTGTACCAGGTGCAACTTGTATGGTTACATGACTAAAGTCGTCTTAACATACGTCATATAGAGGGTTGAGAGATGCCAAGTTCTTGGCTGGCATGGCGAGTGGACTTTCGCGGGCTTCGCAAAATAACCTCGTGAACTTAAAGACTGCCTTCTTTGAAGTCCTTGGTTGCCCTGGGCTTTTCCTTTTCCTCAAATTATTTGTATCAACGATAAATGTTGTTGGCACTTCATGCAGCAATACCAAAACGCCATTGGAACGCCGGCTGCACTGAAATAACAGATTCAGTTTTGCTGAACTTCAGAACACAGAAAGATTTTTGTTGTGCGCTTATCATCATCTGGGGAAAAAAGAACATAAAACAACCGTGCTGGAAAATGCGAGTTTGAAAAATTATGACGGCACAGAGGTTTACTTGTCTATGACGTCACAACAATATCAATGTCCTACTACTCGTATTTTATTTCCTTTTCTTTCATTTGTTGTATGCATTATTCGTAAGCGATTTGGGGCTATGAAGATATAGTAAGTTAAAATAGGGGCATTCTTTTTTAATCACCCTGTATCTCACGAAAATCAACTTGCTGCAAGAGAGAGAAAATGTTTTTTTATAGCAAAACGGTCGCACTAGTGAGAGTCTATCAGTTTTTTGAATCTGCTAAAAGTGGTCACGACGTGAAAAGAGGTGTGGTCGCATCATTGACATAGAATGCAATGCCTTACAATGGAAAAGTATTCGGGACCGTAATAAAGTGTCCGAGAACATGCAGGGGTCTCGTTATTGAGGTGGTCTCTAACTGGAGTTCTACTGCCGACCTTATCAAATTATCTTGTTGGCCTACTAAACAAAATAATAATTCAAATTTTTGTTTTGTTGTCTGTGGTCACTACAAGCTGTGATGCAATGATCATATTTAGCCGTTTGTGCGAATTTGTGCTTTAACCACACCACGTTTATCAGGCAAATTCCTGGCACTTTACTACTTGATTGAAAACTGGTTGCTTTAATTAAACCACCACAAAACTTGTGATTTAAATTTTGTCTTCCTTTTTCATCTCCGTTGGGGATCAAGTATTGAGTCGCTATCCAGGGGCATATTAACAGTAGATGAGGCCCTAGGCTATTCAAGTTGCGGGGCTCTTTAACTGCAATGAATATCCGAGGATGCATGGAATGAAACACAGCAAAATTATCATGACATAAAACAAATCATGTTTGCACAATACAAATCTACATCCCACAAAATTTAAGTTTTTAATCCTTTTAGGCATCCAAACCTAAAGTGTGAAACTATGGACCGCGAGGTGAAGTTACGTGCCCTTGCAAGGAGACGAATTGTTGCCGGAGTCGATAGATTCATGCCACGAAAAATAAAAACAGATTTCTATTTAAAGCTTTGCTTTTATGAGGTACATTTCCAAAAAAGATGAAGGTTAAAAGGATTCACGTCAGGCCCGCCTTACCATTCAGTTGAGTAAAATTAGCTCGCCTGCAAAAATGTCTGCTCCTCTTTGGTTTAAATGATATCAGACAAATAATACAGCTTCCTGGCCTAAATGTTTAAAAATAATTGCAAAAACATGAGCTGAAGCAAAGCTGCTATAATGGAAACACGCACTTATTCTTTCTGGTAGCAGCATAGGCAAAGTTAGTGAAGGGCGTTTATGACATATTAATGACATCTACACCCAGTCCTGTTTACTTTGTTTCAACGCTTCATGTACATAGGAGAAACCGGAAATAGAATCCGACATCGTATCAAGAGACACAACGTTATATCCGCCAAAATAAAAACAAACCTGTTGCACGATCAAAACTTCAATCTTTCCCAACATGCTGTCAGCCACCTACAAGTATCAGTTTTAAAAACAAACGCGCTGCAGCGCGGGCAACGACACATCGAAATACAAAAAATCATTTCCAAATTCAACTGGATTCAAGGAGGACTAAATAAAGGCTATGGTTTTTTGTGGCATTATATAAATATATAATTTTTTTGTTAATTCTTTTTGTTTTATTTCTTTATTCGTTTCCCTTTTTTATTTTTGTTTTACTTTCTTCACTTTTAGTTTTATTTTGTCTCGCTGTTCATTACTTAAGGATTTTTTATTACCTTTTTTACTAAATTACCGTAGGTTTTTTATTCTTTTTCCGTTTTCTCTGTCAGCTTTTCTTTCATTTTTGTGATCTTTTTTTCTTTCTTACTGATTTGTGATATCATGGGATACATACTTTACGCTTTAAGAGAGAGTGATCTTGGTAGTAGTAGTGAGAGTGTTGAATGACTCAATTACCAGAGCCAAATTAAATTTGTTTAATTGTTAGGGCTTAGGCTATTTCAGTTAAATATTTTGGTTAGTTTTGGTTAATAATTTCATTAACCAAAACCAAAAATTTACTAATTAAAAATTGTTATTTAATGCAATTGTGATCTATGAAGAGTTACTTCAAGCTTTCTGTAACGCAATAATTATTGCTTCAATTCCAGTTTATTTTTATACTCTTTTTTAAATAGTTCAATTGGGCAATTCAATAAAAAGAAAATAGTCAATAGGCATACATATCTAGACTTATCAGGCCTAGACTTCCATTGTTGCATTGCAGCTGGGCTACCCAACTTTTGTACACTAATCTAAGACAACTAGGATTTTAATTCGGCCAAGCTATACTTGTTCAAACTTCTTTTTTCCTAGCTTTTATCAAATATCCTTAACGTTTTTTTTCTTAAATTTATTCAAAACATCAAAAATGCGTCAAACTGCTTTCTTTTGGTCCCTTATTTTTATATAAAATTGTCATTTTTTTCCTACCTTTATAATTAGTTATATGGTAAAACTTGAAACATCTGAAGTAGATCTAGACCATCTCTTTAATGATTAGAACCACTGCAACTGCCTCACAAGTCTGGATAATAAACGTACATAACAGCAGCTTACTAGCTCTGCATTCTAAATCTTCATTTTCAAAATCCCATTTTGCATTGTATCCACATTTTGTTCGCCTTGATCCGACAAAAGTTCCGTTTGCATAAAACAATCCTTTTCCCTGCGAGCACGTCATCACACCTTCAGCGTCGTGTTTGAACGACGTTGCTTGAACAATTTTATCGCTCCCAAGGTCGCTTTCACAATCTGAAATTGAATAGGAGTAAAGCAATTATAAAAGGCAGATCATGATGATCAAACTCCCAGAAAAATATCTCAGCCCCATAAGTTTAAATGGTAAGCACTTACTGACTTTCATGATAAAAACTTATTTACCTTATTCGTGCTCTCTCATCAAAAGCAAATTGTATAAAAGACTATATTATTCGGCATAAAGAATTTTCTTGATACTCTTAGATTACATTTCGTCTTTGTCAATGCTTAAAGTTTTTGTGCTTGTGCAACGACCTTTTCCCAAGGATCAGTTGTAAAAGCAATTAAGAAAGGTCATCATGATGGGTGGAATAGCTCCAATATCCCCAATCCTAATTATTGTACGCTTAAATCAAGATTAGTCTTAATCACAAGCACTTTATCATCTCGAAAAATTTTATTTGTTCTTTTAATAAGAGCAGGAATTAGAAAATAAATGTTTGAGATGAGCACTACCATAGTAAACGTTTTTTCGTTTTTTGCGAATTAAGTTATGCAATGATTTGATGCAATTTCCTCTTGAAGAAAAAAGAAAAAGGCCAAGGAGAAAGTGGATGGACTTGGCGAGAGAAGACGTAGAAACGGCTGGAGCTAGGAAGAAGAATGATTTGATGCGATTTTTTTTGTGATATTGATTGGGGCCTTATGCCCGTAAATGGTCCATTCTATTTGAATAAGGTGACTATTTGAATAAGTTAGTTAATTGACTAAAAGAGCTAAAAAACTGGAAAATATATTTAAAGAGCTTAAGGAAATTAAATCGCCAATGAATTTGTTTAACGCAAACTTTGAAATTATGAAAAAAGAAAACGCAATTTCGAAAAAAAGAAATGAAAAGCTAAGAAAAAGGAACAAAATGATAACCGAATCTGTAACCATGTTAAATGATAAAGTTGCTAGTTTGCATTTAAAAATAAATGATGTCGATCTCTATAACAAAAGAAAAAATTTGGAAATAAATGGATTACCAGAATATCGAAATGAAAGCTGTAAAAAATTAGTTGTTAGAGTGCTTAAACATATCGACCCCACTTTTAGAAAAGATGGCTTAAATGTGGTCCACAGAATAGGCAAACAAAATTCGACAAATTGCAATAAAAAAAAAGGATGTATGGTAATTCGATTCAAAAAACAAACAAACACAAAATTTGGTGTATGTAAGCAGAAAAAACTTATGAATTTACTCTCAAGGATCTCAATTTAGCCCACGAACCAAGCCACATTTATATCAATGAGAACTTAAATGGAGAAACTAAACAACTTTTGCCTGAAGTCAACAAAAAAAATAACTGGATGTTTATATGAATCAAAAATGGGTCAATTTTTGTTCGCCAAAGTGAAAACACATCATCAATTGAGGCCAAATATGTCTCAGAGCGGGAAAACCTATTCATATGTCTATTAAAAACAACCATTAAAACTTATGACCAAATACAAAGCTGTAAGCCTACTTGTGTTTATAAACCAACTTGTTGTTATGTCTAAATTTTGGTTAATACTTTCGTTATGAGTACAATGTAAAATGCTATGGGTAAATTAGAAACCCTAAAATGCTCTGGATGCTACAAAACAATTGGAAAACTGGCAAAAGCTTGCAATGAGAAATCTGTAAAAACATCCTTTATTAAAAAAGTTTAAATCTAACAGTAAGTGAAATTGTAGAATTTAACAGCTCAATTAGGAAATATTTGCGTAAAACCGGCTATTATGATACTTTCCCTTTTAGTAGCATTTCTGATGATGAATGTATCAGCATCACAAATACCTTTTATTTTCATATGAAAGAAAGTTAAAAAAATATCAACCTACATACAAACAAATCGTTACTTGGGTAGACTGAAAACAATCTAATGGAACGTCAATGCGACTATGTTAGCACTGAATTTCTGAATAAATTGTTGAAACAAAATGGAATCCACGACTTATTTGAAATGCATATTAATATGAGATTGTTGCAAAAAAGCTTCATAAAATCGAAGATTATTGCAAACTTGTGACAAATAACCAAAAATATTAGCTATCTCTGAAACAAAGCTGAATAAGAAAAAATGCAGGCAAAAAATATCGTGTTAAACTACTATTTATTTGTGCATGCTGATTTGCCACACAAGCAGGTGGTGTTGGGTTATATGTTTTAAATGGAATTATTTGTATCATAATAGATGATCTTAAAATGGACGCAGAAGGATGTGAAAACTTGTGGATAGAAATTATTTTCCCATACAAAACAAAAAGTGCATTATTGCAGCTGTGTATACTGTAGACATTCATTTTGTAATTTAAAATCTTTAAATGAAGAGCTTTGTGCTACACTTCAAAAAATTGCACTCGACAACTATATCATATGTGGTGACTTGATATAGATCTGTTGAAAAAGACAGTAATTCACAAATAAACGAATACATTAATTCATTATACAGCTTTGGAGAATATCCAGTAATTACCAAACCTACACGACTCACAAAAAACTCAGCTACACTTATCGACAACATAATTACAAACATTATGACAAATAAAAAATACTCTGAAGTACTAATTTATGAAGAATCTGATCACTTGCTTGTCTATGTAATGAGCAAAACAAAAATAAAAATATCCTCTTCCAAATAAGTTTACAGTGTCATAAAAAATTTTGATGCATATGTTTATCGAGATGAAATAATTACAGAATGAAACAATAAATATTCAGATTTTTTATTTAACAATTTAGAAAGTTAATACACTTATCAGAATTTTTTGAATGCTTTTAACGAGCATGCTTCTGAAAAAATTGCATCACGCAAGTAGCTGAAATAAAAAATATACCATGGTAAACTACCGCATTAATCAAATCTATAGAAATAAAGAATATGTTCAAGCAATGCTATTCTAATATTACTCCTGCACTTACTCAAAAATATAAGCCATATTCCATTAAGCTATCCAAAATAAACTATGCTGCAAGAAAGACATATTACAAAGAGACGTGGGAAAGCATCAGATAAAATTTTAAATTCAAAAGGAGAAGAGCTATCCGATGCAACAAAAATTGTAAACCAATTTAATCATTTTTTTTACGAATGTTGGTGAAAACATAGCAAAAATAATTCCAAATGCTAAAATTTTACAGAAAGCTGTAGATAAAACAGCTACACATCTTTTTTTTTGCTCACCGATTTCGAGTCATGAGACAATTCAATAGAAAAGAAGCATTTCGAGTCATGAGACAATTCAATACATAAAAAGCCTTAATGAGAACAGATCAGCAGAAAAAGAAAGTATTTTTATTAAATTGATAACAATAGTTGCTGGGGTTGCAACCCCATATCAATTAATCATATTCCATAATCAAATTAAACAAGGAGCATTTTCCTCATCAAATCAAAATATAAATAATAACACCAATACTAAATCAGGTTTACAGTTTCTACCAACAAATTATCGCCCAATATCTGTGCTTTGACTCATCGTTTGCAAAAATTTTTGAAACTGCTTTTATAACAGAATTTACAAATACCTTACAAAAAGTATATTTTGCGTCACAATCAATTTGGGTTTCGTGAAAGTCATAGCATCATCCAAGTCGCTACAGATTTTTATCATCCAATTCTCCAAAACTTCCTTCTGCTACCAATTTTACGGCCAGACTCTTTGCTGATGATACTTGCCTCACCTTACCTCGTGATAACATTAAAACTCTAAATTGTGAAGCTAATATAGAGCTAAACAAAACAATTGAATGGATGAATAAAAATAAATTATGCTTAAACTGCACAAACACAAAATATGCAGTATGTTGTTTGAATCACACGAAAACAAATTGTGTGATAAATTTTGCTTCAAAATCAAAACAAAAGACTCTACAGAAATCTAAAGTGTTGACAGCATAAAATATCTCCCAATAATATTTGACAAAAAATTAACGTGGTGAAGCATATTCAATACATCAGTAATAAGCTTGCTCAAGCTCAAAGAGAAATAAAAAGCTTCATTCTTTACTAGACAAAAAAGCACTGTTCAATGTCTATCATTGTTTAGTATATTCTTTTCTGCATTATGGCATCTCAACTTCGGGTAATGCAAATAAAACTGATTTAAAACCATCAAATAAAATCGATAACAAAATTTTAAACATGCTAATCGAAACTTTTTTTTACTGAACAGAAATTTTACTGATATTAAATTTTACTGATAATGAACAAATACATGGCTATCCGACTAGACTATCATGTAACAAAAACTGCTTCCTACCTCAATATTGCTTAAAACAAAACCAAAGTCAAACAACTTATTTAGATCCAGAAATCTGGGTCAAAATTCCTGACCAAATAAAAACTATCCTATCACTCTTTCTCTACGAAATTTCGAGTTCATCTTCAAAATGTTGTTATTGTTGTGATTACCCCTCCTTTTCCTCGGGATAGAGGTACGGCACGAACTGCATTCAGGTTCATGCCGTGAACCTAGGCTAGGGGAAATGATGGCAGCCCGTTTCGAACCAGTCATGAGTGACTGGTAGCCCCACCACCAACAAGGCGGACTGCCACTGGTGGGTATCCAAGAGTCGCCTTTTACGACATGCTTGGTTAGCAACTTTACAATTGTAACCCGGTGAAGTACGGGTAGGCCACCTGTCTGCCACATAAAGGTGGGGGCGTCCCGTTAAGTGACTTGCCCAAGGACACAACAAGCAAGCTTGCCGGTATGTTCTCCACACTATCCCTTTTTTTATGCTGAGCACCAAGCAGGAAGCTGTGAATACCATTTTTTAATTTTTTTAATATGACTTGACGTAGAGAATGAGCCCTAGGTCTATCGACTACGAAGCGGACGTTCTAACCACTACGCCAGCGCGCCGGTTCCATCTTCAAAATTGTCTAAGCCAGTGATGTACAATTTTTTGCAATGGGTTTCTATTTGAAGAAAGATGTTTTTCGTGAGTCCATGAAAATATTATTCAAAAGTTCTCCATCTCAACGTATACTTATTCTACAAATGCAAATTTGGTGTTGAATAAGAAAAAAAGTAAATAAATACAAGTACTGTAAATATATCTTCTGGTCTAATATTTCCCAACAAATAAATTCTGTCTCCTGAAAATAGCAATCTTTTTATGGTATTAATCAAAATCTTCGGCAGTTAGAGTCGATGATCGAAAGATTTTTTGCTACCTCTGCAGTTGAAAAACACTTACTAGATTCGATAGATTGATGTATATGCTACTTTTTAGTTCATTTTTATTGTTGGTGAGCGTTTGAGAAATCAACCTTGCTTTTGTTAAGTAAAAGTTAATTTAATTTAATTTAATTGCATTGTTGGAAGTATATGTGTTCTAGTGCCGTTTTTGCTCACTTTTGTGGTATATCTTGTGGTGTAAACTCTCTATTTTTGGTTATTACTATCTTTTAAGTTTATCGACCAGTTGGAAGCAAATTATGGATTACTAAACTGGAATTTGTTCTTGATCGCTGTAGCATCGTGAATTTGTTTTTCAATGCCTTTCTCAGTTGAATCCGAAATATTTACATTTAACAGTCGAGTTGCAAAGTCTCGAAAACAGATTGAAATTAATCGCAGCATTCTGTCTTCAAGTCCCAATGATTAGAAGTACAACCGCACAGAAGTTTATTTCATTCATATTTTGGACATCGTGCGGAGAAACCGTTGAGTAAATTATTTCAAAGCACTAAACATAAATGACGAAGTACACTGTACAATTTTCGGACAACACTAAATTACGGAAATTCACGGAAATGCGAAAATTAATATTAAACATAAAATTACGGAAATATAGAAATTCATTTAAAAAAAGGTATCACTGCTCTACAGAAATATAGAATAATTGCTAACTAAGGAAATACGGAAGTTAAAAAACGAAAAGTATTATCACCGAATTGGGGGTAAATTTAGATAAATGAGTTGAATTAAACTAAGCATTTTGTAAATTTCTGTATTTCTTCAATTTCCGCAACTTAATTGGAGTTTTTTCCACATTTCCGTAAAACTGACCTCATTTCCGTAATTTTGTAAATTTCCATATTTTGCTATTGTCCTAATTTTCTCATTATTGCCCATTGTGCACAATCACATCGAAAAACTTTCGATAAGTTAAGTTTATTGTGTTGTCATTTAGCTACACACTTAAGTTATCATTTCTTTAAATGTCAATTTGCCTTTATTAGAATCGGTGTTTGATGAAACTACGTTGGTATTTTTTGTGTTTATTGTTAACAACTTTAATACAGATAGCAGTGAAAGCCTGGAAATTCTTGATACCAAAAGTGAATGTACACTAGGGTGACCCACCAAACATAGCAAAGAAACGGAAGAAGAGCTACTAAATCAGATACCCTCCCAATTGGTTCCATTTGAAGAGAGTATTGGCCCCGAAAAGTTTCAGTTTGAAATTCAGACTGCAAGAGGTTGCTAAAAGACGTTGCATTTTTACAAGGTACCACAACACACGAACTGTAAAAACTAAGCAGAATATTGAGTTAAATGACAACTCTCATGCCCACTGTCCACCATATTGTTTAAACAGGAATAGTCAGTGCCTTCACTGCAGATGCTTTTGCTGTTTGTGTTGGTA
Source organism: Trididemnum clinides (assembly GCA_963675345.1). Classification (NCBI taxonomy): domain Eukaryota; kingdom Metazoa; phylum Chordata; class Ascidiacea; order Aplousobranchia; family Didemnidae; genus Trididemnum; species Trididemnum clinides. The sequence continues at coordinate 3,665,055 of OY776284.1, read as the reverse complement.
CAGCCTTTCTATTAGCTTCAACTACCTGCAAAATTAGCTAGATTTCCTTTTCATCGCGAGAAAGAACTAAATTGTAATCCTGAAACAGTTTCACACCTCGCTCAGCAACGTCGTTCACTACACGTGCTTCATTATTCGTTCCTTGCCTCTAATGTAGTTTTCATTGTCAGCCTATAATTCTGGAGACAATTCGAGGAATGAAGAGTCAATGTCGAAGCGGTGGAACAACTGTTTTGTTCTTGCTGAAGCAAAGCCATCAAGTCTAGGCTCGTTTTCCATGATAGGGGTATTACCTCTCACTTTTCTTTCAGCTACACCTCGAAGTGATTCTTGAACCACTGCTAATTTTTCTTGAATACAAACGTTATCTGAGAATAATGCCAATCCCACAAGCTCATCCGACAAAAACCATAAGGGTTTTCCACAACTTTTCTTTCAGCAGTTCCAATTTGTGGGTCAATTTGCTGGTATGTTTTGAGGTCGTACCAGAGCTGTAGGTAATTTCGGGCTTTAGTTGCTTGTGGAGCAGAAATCCATAACTTTGCATACAACAATACCTCAAAATGAACAAAGCGCTCAAATTAAAGTTTCTCTTTCTTTGCCGACTTGACACATCTTGTGTATGAAACAGATATATTTTTATTGAATAAATTAATTTCGCCATCCATCTGGCACGATGAACATTGCCTGGTGCTAACTAGAGAATAAAGGTGGGTGGCATGCCGAGGACTGTTAATGTGTATTCAATAAGCTCTTGTAGTCATCTATAATCTGGTCTTGGAGAATATCATTTCCTTGCAAGAAAGCAATTGTGGATTGTTTGAAATCATCATCTTGTTGTTTTACAGGTAGGTATGAGAGGTGCTGTCTATCAACTTCATTCCAATTGGCTTTGAATCTCTTGAATAAAGGAATTTCAGGTAAATTATTAGGTCCAAAGCAGAGAGAGAAGACTTTAGCCAAAATAAGCTCTGGAATATGGTGACAACAAGCAAGCCATAGGAGTTCATGACCAAGTTTATCCTCCAAGGGTTTGCAAAACCCAGTATGCCTGCCAGTGTTGACAGATGTTGTGTCGAAGCTCATGGCCTGAACTTTCTCTGTCAATTTTCACTCTTGTAACAAACAGTAAACTGCATTGGCTTCATTTTCTCCTGTTCCAGCATTTATATTTGGAACTCCTAGCAGCTTTTCATTCCCATCTCCTGATACAAGAACAGGCGGCCTTTCGGCATCTCTTCTTCCCAGCATTTCGGCAAGAGCTTTTCGATCCCAATGAACAACGAGAGAATAAGAAAAGTTCAAAATCACTTCTAACTGAGTCAGTTACACCCCTCCTGGTTCTCTTTCGGGCCCTCTGAATAGTACTTCGGGAAAGAGGGAATTTTGCTGGGTCATGACCGAGTGCTGCTGCAATTAGAATCATAAGCCTTACTGCTTCACGATCTAAAGTTTTGTTCCGATCTAAAGCACTTGTAACATCAGCATTTATCAGTTGGAGTTTCATTTTAATCTTCTCAGCAGTTAGGTTTTCAAGTTGGAAAGTGCTGGTTGAAGGTTTGTAATTATCTGATGCTTCATTATTACTTTCAGATCTTGAGTTTTCTGGACGATAATAAACAGTTTGAGATGTTGAAGTTTCACCAGCCTTTTGTTTTTGTTCTTCCTCCTTCATGCTACGCTGTTCAATGCGCTTTTGCTTTGCCGTAAATTTCTTGTTTTCTGCACCGATAATTATCCTTCTTAGCCCACGCTGATCTTCTAGAAAGAGGCAGTTTTCTAGTATTTGCATTTTGCTCAGAGCATCAGCGTGTGCAACATCAAAAAGCTTGTGTAGTTGATTATTGAAATCCTGTTTTCGAGTTTTCTGAGCCTCTGAAGATCGTTCCTTGTTCTTTTTTAGTAGCAGCCATTTGTAATGCAGATTTTTCAGTTTTTTAATAACACTTGGTCTGAAAATAGTTGGAATTGTAGCTTTTGACCACCACAAATATAGCTCATCAATAGTTGCATGGGTGGCACTTCTGACAGATTTAACATCCTTCATGTGCTGCTGAAAACGCTGTAGAACTTTTTGTTGGTAACTGATTGAGTGTAATCACAGGGTTTGTTTCATGTAAACCGATAAGAAATATCTTATTACTATGCCTGATAGACGCCATTACACATACAATCTTCTACACATATGCAAAGGCAAACAAATTGTTATAAAAAAAAACGCAACATCAGTCAGTCATGGTTAACAGTTCGTCTTGTTTTGCTTGCCCTAATAGCTACTTGGCTAGGCCGAAAACAGCACATTTTAGCTTTTGTAGTCACTGAGCTTCACTCTACGTGCATACAATTAAATCATCAATCGTAGATAAATAAAGTACTCTCAGGCAAGAGAAACCCCACAGAAACAGTTTGGGGCTCTTAGCTATGCGCAGTTGGCTCTCCGGCTGCTAGCATCAGAACATGGTGAACCTCATGGTAATTTGGCGCGTAGAATTGGCAAACGTTTTACAGAAGAAATAGGACACGTTAAACAAACGTAAAAATGCCAAGGCACTTTGAGCACCCTTTTCCTATTGTCCTGTTTTGATGAAACTTTAACATGATCATACATTTGGTAAAGAGAAAGAATTATGTGGTATCCTCCTAAAAACTCTTGTTTTGATTTTTTTAGGCCACTCTAATGTACACAGTATAGATTTTTGTGCATTTTTGTCCGGTTTTTGAACATTTTGCCTGGTGCATTTATTTTTAAGTACTTTTTGCCGACAAAATTGAATATTTGCACAACAGCATATGGTGTGAAGTATTATGCAAATATTTACACATATAAAAATTTTTGTATAAAAATGCACAAAGGAAAAAAATGTACCATAACTGAGTACATCCACCTTAACGAAGAACAGGATTTCAACAGCTCTATATAGATCAGCAGTCCCCAGCCAGGAAAACCGACCTCCCCAAGGGAAGAAACATCAGACTTTATAGCCGGTGAACGAAGATTCACAGAAAAACCACTTTTATAAAGAAAAGATGTTCTTGTTCATTTTAAGACGAAAATGGGAAAATGATTTTTTCAAAAAGAATTCGCAACAGTTCGTCCCACGTAAAAGTAATTTAATTTTTTGCTATTTGTGTTCGTTGTGCGGCGAACACGGTGAATGTAGGCAATGTTGGCATTGAAAAGTTGTAAGAACAATTTATATAAAAAAAAAAGAGTTGATAAATGCTTCTGCAATACAACGCGATGACCTATGATCTTTGGAGATCGAAGTTTTCAAAATAAAAATGTACGCCAAACTATTTCTACCGAACGGTTCAATGAGCTCAGAAAATTGTAAAAACTTAAGTTTGTAAAAACTTTAAGTGCTTTCCATAAGTGCGATTGACCAATCCTACAATGACTTAATGGAGGTTCTAGAAGATGCTGATTTAGATCGAGAAGGTGTTGCTGTTGTCATCAAAAATATAGAAAAAATTTACAATCATTTTTCAGAATGATGTGGCAGTGATGCTGCGGTTGTTGCCTAACACCTTCTAAGGAATGGAGGCATGGCGGGAGACCATGGAGCACCAGAAACTGGGCAATTACTCAAGGCCTCGATCATAGATCATAGAGAGAAACAGAGTTGCCAAAAAACAAGCGGCGCAAAGACTCCGTAGTTGGGCAGTGCAGAATGAGATGAAGAGTGTCGTGGGTCCTATGATCGTGGGCACTGCACAAAAGATTCGAAATTCTGCCAATTCTGAAGGGGTAAAAGTTTTACAAAAGGCTGAATCTGTGCAGCACGACAAGAGAAGACATAACCATTGTGACAAGGAAGCACAATTTCCTCAGTACATACTGATGGAACTTGGGTGTCGAAGAATTTAGGTGATGCATTACGCTTCCAGTTTGAAAGAAGAGACTACATGGGACCGTAAATGGCTAAAACAGCGCACCTCGTCCGACCAACTAATCTGTCGAGTCTTTGCCCGTAAGAAATGAATGACCGAACACCCATTGTAGCCTGAAAGAAGTCGAGGAAGAAACGATAGTTTTGGCATAATGTACTAAACAGTTCGAGAAGAAAGCGAGAGTCTGAGGGGAGGAAAAGGAAAAAAAGTGATAGATATTTTGGTGCTGTGGAGACCAGAAAAAACGTTGCAAAATGGCGCAGGTATTACAAAAAATTCTTAAATATAATGGGCCTGCCAAATAGGAGAGGGTGTCCTCAGCGCCATAAATAAGCAGTGGACAAGGACGCTAGAGCCTTCTTTGCCATTCGGAAAAGGGACAGAGCCATCAGTCCAAATCACGAGATTGTGAAATGGGAGAGAGTCAAGGTGGGAAATAGCAGCATCTTGGTAAGAAAGAGTTGGGTGAAAACGAGAACATGGGGTAGAAAGATTGAGCTTCACGCTGAAGAAAAGTGAGTTCCAAGGAGGAGAGAAAGGACAAGTAAGGAAAGCCTTTCTGGAAGGAGAAAAAGAAACCACAAGTGGGTAAGTGGATGCCAAGAATCTGCAGGAGGACCTGGAGAGTTTCAGTTTTATTCTATGTCTGGCCAAACGTGAAGTGGGAAAAGAGATTTAACGACGAAAGGTTTACTTATACAAGGGCAAGGAAAAGTGAGTCGGAGTGACTTGTAGAGAAGATCGAAACGTCTCAGAGAGGAATAGGAAAGAATGAGCAGAAGATAAAAATGGCGGTACTAGCCGCTCGGTGGATGTGCTTCAACTTGTTTACGATGGTAAGGCTGAGAAAAGGAAACCAACCGAGTGAAGCGTGGGTGAGAATAGTCCGAAGTAAAATTTTGGATTAAAGAGAGAAGGATTCCTTGGAGAGGCCTCATGAATAAACCAAAGGAGGCCAGCAGAAAAAAGCTAGTGAAGGAGGTGGGATTCCAAACAGAGTGGAAAGCCTTGGAAAAGTAGATAGTACCAAGGATTGTCCGAGAACCCGGCTTGAGTATGTTAAGCCCATCCCAAATGGACTGAGAAGGATAAAAAGCTTGATCCAGAGTACACCAAGCAGAGCGGAAATCGGCATGGATGGGAGAGGGCATGGAGATGAACTTCAAAAAGAAGTATAGACGTGATAGAGTGATGCGCTTAAACAGTTTTCAGATGCAGGACATGAGAGATATTGGCCGGAAGGAAGCAGGTGAGCAGAGAGTTTTCCTTTTGTGGCTGGATAAAATAGCTACAGACTTCCTGATGAAAGGAAAGATATGTAAAAATAGGAAAACTTTAAAATATGAAGAAGTTCCATGCTGAAGCAAAGAAGGTACTTTAGCATTGGGCAGGCGACTTTATCTGGGAAGTGGAAGAGAGATTGGCGGCAGCCGCGAAAAAGATTACTAGAGGTGAGAGGGGAGCAAAAGGAGAAATGAGACTTCTTAAAACAAGAGACCTGTCGGCACTAAGACAAGAAACCACTAGCAGTGCTACGCAAAGCCTTTGACACCAACTAATGCTAAAATAGATATGCTATTAACTGAATAAGAGGAAAAATTAAATAAGTGCTATTGACTGAATAAGAGGTATTGAAGTGTTGGTAAGCGCTGTATGCATAGACTAAATAGCATCAGCTGTTGCTCTTACAGTAATTAGTTAAACCGAATCACAGCAACGGTCTTCTCTTGTTTCACTGGATTATCTGATGGTATAGTATAACTCCTTAACTAATACATCGTAGGAAAATACTATTAAGCTCACCACTGGCTGTAAGCCATATTGATGGTGGGGCTTACCCAGGGATGGGAAAACTTTTTAGCTGCAGGGCTGCATTAACGATTAAAAAGTTGGTTGAAAACCAGTGCTTAAAATCTTACAGTAGCTGTATAAGAAAAGTGTAACTTGATACCAAGGAATATAAAACCAAGACATACAAATTAACAACTAATGCAATCAAAAATAAAAGTGAATAAAAATAATGTTTATTTCTTGATAGTGTTTCAGCCAACAATTACACAGTCAACTGCCATGCAACAGGGTCAATATAAGCATGTAAATCTTTTCATGTAAAACCAAATTTTTAGTTCATGTGACACTGCTCGCAATTCTGAATAGGCTTAAAGTTACATGTGGAAATTCTGTATGAAAGTTTCTGCAATTGTCGGCGGACCACCTAAAATACTCTGGTCAGTCGCATGCAGCTTGCTGATCGTTGTTTGCTTACTCTTAGTCTAACCAGTCTGCAATTTACATGAATGGCTGATTTCAAATGATCTGCCACTTTCTCTGGCCTAATTTTGATTGAATTTTGCCAACGATATGAATTTAATTGGCTGTTTATTCCGTGCCTTCATCCCAAAAAAGAGGAGGTAAACAAAACAAAGCGACGGGTAACCTGTCAAACCCCAAACTCTGCCACGTACAAAGAATTTCGTTAAGTGCTTTTTTTAGGGACAAAACCAGCAAACTTAACAGCTTTTTTATTACACCATCTGTTTCCTGCTAACACTGGAAATAAAATTAGTAAATATCGACTTCAAAAACTTTTACTATTACCCTATCAAAGAGTACAGTTGACACGTCAATTGCTATGTCGTGGAAGCAGAATTTAAATTGACACATAAATAGTGACAGAAAAGATATTGTCTTACCTTTCACATTAATGTTCAGATTATATTGGCCCGAAAATTCGCACTCCACAGACACAACAATATTTTTATTTATTAATGGTTGCAAAAAGGTGAGGTTGGAGTAAAATTGGTTAACACCAACGTTTTGACAGGAGATATTAAAATCCGGAGGCGTACATAAAAAAGGATCACATCCATCGTATTGACCAGCAAAAAAATAATATCTCGAGTTAATCCAATAGCAATCTTCATTTAGTGTGAGATTTTCTATAAATGCTGTTACAATGAGCCCATTGTAACCAGTCGCCACGTCTTGTGAATTAGGAATGGTTCCGAGTGTGACGTGAGAAAAAGAATCTGAAAATATCGATTATAAAAAATATTTTTCAGACGTGGTAGCAAAGAACAGCCACTTATTTAGCTACCTGCGACGTATTTTCAAAATGAGTGGCACTTAAAAACAACCAGCAGAGTTAAGCGGTTGAAAGGGCCCGAATACAAAGTTTGGTGCCAAATATTGTGCACTTTTGTGAATGTTTTGTTTGGAAATAAACCACTAAAGATCAATATTTTAGTGCTTTTGCAAGTTTAACACTTTTTTTTGATAAACTATTTCATGAAATTTAAGTTCGTGTATTTATTTTCAGAAAGGTGCTTACTAACAAATTCTCAGGCCACTTCTTAAACAAATTCCGAATCCCCTAATAATTCAGAGCTTGGGTCCGCTGGTACCACCATCTGGACACCCCTGTCAATGCTACTGAGAGAAACAATCAAAAGTGTAAAAATAGCAAGTCTACGAAAGTGGCTTCCAACGTGTAGATAGCAACTCAAAGTAGAGTCGCCTCACAATTGCTTTGGGTTTTATGGTTTTGTGTAATAAGCAAAAAATTTGTAATTTTTTAGGGCTACTGCGTTTTTATTGTTTATTTTCTGTAATACTGTATCTAACTGTTTCTCATAGGCCTATAGCCTACGACATAGTGTCTGTGGTGAACCAGAATTCTCAAAATAACACTTAGCTTCCACTTTGATCAACTAAACAAGTTTTGATCAACTAAACATTCGTTTTAGCCATTTAAAATAGCGTAATAAGAACAGCTGTAAAAAAAGACATTGCAGGGTGGATATTGTAGGGTAATAAGCAAAGTTTTCGATGTTGACAGTCAATAAATATGCAAAAAAATATTTTCTGCATTGTTTAGGAAATGTTCTCTTTCAATTCATCTATTTGCAAAATATCTTTGTTTGGAAACGGACGTTGCAATTAGCTTGCGGTTAAAAGCGATTACAATCAGAAGTTTTGGCAACGATGTTGCATATAGGTAAGCAACGCCTTAGATTTAGAGTTAGGATTACGATTAAGATTGGGCTCATCTATTGCAACATAACTTATAACTCTATCACTTAGCTATGTGCAAGATATGTGACATAACACTACAATGACGTACTTCCCTATATGCAATCTTACCTATTTGCATCATCACTTATACTTTTCCTATTTAAAACATATATCTTACATACATGCTACATATTTAACTTAATGAAATGAAATTTATTCCAGTTAAAAACACCTCAACGGTCTGTTTCGCCTAAGGCGGCTCGTCAGGAGGTAGTTCTAAAACACAACACTGGCATAAGATGAAATCCAACATTAATAAATAAATAGAAATTAAATTATAAAGAAGGCTCGAAACTTTTATTGCTCTGATTCTATCATTGAGCTCTCTACTGCCAAATCGACTGACTACGTATCGTTGCTCCTTGCCTTGCACGTTAAGCTCTTTCCACGATTTGCCAGCCCATACCACCAGCAACATGGATAAGATCGAATTCAACTATTCCCTCAAAAATATCCCCATCCCCTCCAGAAAATCCTACACTCAGGCTCTATTAGAAATGCTTGAAAGCTTCGTCAAGCGCCTCAGGTGGTAAGCCTTCTTTCTCGACACAAATGACGAACCTGCTGAATACAACAACAAAACATTTGGTTTTAAATCCGAAGCAACACCCCCACAGCATGACGGACTAAAATATTTCGAGCAAGATCTTCACGAAATGGTTCGCTGAATTCAGTTCAGACCTGTCAAAAACAGTTTCCAATCCCAGCTTTTGGCAGACGTGAAAACCATTAGGAATTCTACCAGCGTAATCATCCAGGCTGACAAAACAGCCAATATATAGAATGAGCGTTGCAGATTACAGCAAATTATTGAATGATAACATCACTGCTAAATACAAGAAAATCAGTGCGGATACTGTAAGCGACGTCAACAACGAGGCAAAAACCATCGCCAGGGAGCTCCAACTAGACAGCAGGATTGAACGGTTCTCAGATAAGAACGCTTTTGTTACCATTAAAGACCATAAAAAAAATTTTCCAAACAACCTTAAGTGCCGCTTAATAAATCCTGCCAAATCGCAGATTGGAATTGTTAGCAAACAGATCCTGGAAAAAATTAACAATACCATCCGATCACAAAGCAATTTCAACCAGTGGCGCAACACTTCTTCCGTAATTTCGTGGTTCAACAGTATTCCAAACAAAAGCGAATGCAAATTTCTCAAATTCGATATAGTTGACTTTTACCCCACCATTTCAGAAGACATATTGAGAGCCGCCATAACATTTGCGAAATCCTATGTCGACATTGAAGACAGCGACATTTACACTATCCTGCACTCAAGGAGATCACTTCTGTTTAGCGCAGATGGCGTTTGGATAAAGCACAGCGATTCCCTGTTCGACAAAACAATGGGTTCTTATGACGGTGCGGAAATCTGCAAGCTTGTTGGGTTATTCCTTTTAAGCAAACTGTCCAACACTATCCACATAGACAATATTGGATTATACCGCGACGACGGCCTCGCCATCCTTGGGAACGCGTCCGGACCAGAAATGGAACGCACAGGAAAAAGGTAATCGCCATTTTTAAAACGCACGGTCTAAAAGTCACAGACGATACCAATTAATTCCAAACAGATTTTTTGTATGCAACCTTTGACCTCAACTCCGGAAAGTTTTGGCCATACCGCAAACCCAACTACCCGCCCCTTTACATCAACATCCGATCCAACCATCCAACCTCCATTACTAAACAGCTGCCTCACATGATCAACAACAGAATTGCACAGCTATCATGTGACCGTGAGTCTTTTAACAACGCCATTCCACCTTACGCCGAGGCTTTGAGAAAAGCCGGGCATTCACCATGCACGGCATATCCCATGCACCCAACGGCTCCACCAAACCGCAAGAAGCAAAGAACAAGAAAGAGAAACATCACCTGGTTCAATCCCCCATACAACATTGAGGTCAAAACAAATATTGGCAAAAAGTTCTTCTATCTCATCAACAAGCACTTCCCCCCAAACAACCGCCTCCACAAAATTTGAACAAATTTAACGTCAAACTCGACTACAGCTGCATGCCAAACATGGCATGCATCATCAGAAGCCACAACAATAAGCTAGTATACCCAACCACCAACACCGACGAGATGCCGTGCAACTGCAGAACCAAATCCGAATGCCCGCTTAACGGCAAATGCCGAATCAAATCAATCGTGTACAAAGCCTCCATCACAGCTCCAAGCATCCCAACACGGCACTATTTTGGACTTTGTGAGACCGAGTCCAAGGCCCGGTTTTACAACCACCGCTCATTATTCAAAGACCAACGAAAGATAAATGCTACAGAACTCTCCAAAGCTGTGTGGGATTACAAGAACAGAAGAATCGAGCCGCTCATACCTTGGTCCACCATATGCAAAGCAGCTGCATTCAAAAATGGTGCCAAGCGCTGCAACCTCTGCCTAGCCGAAAAACTGGCCAACTTACAAGCTGACCAACCTACGCTCCTAAACAAACGATCTGAGTTCATCTCCAAATGCAGACACCGGACCAAATTCAAGTTGAAAAACATTACTTAATACTAACCTTTTATTCGTGGTTTTTCATTTGTGCACTGTTTTTACCTTTATTCTGTTTTTATTCTATTTTATTCTATTTTTAATTCTTGCCATCGTTTTGTTTACCTTTAACTTTTTTCACGCTTCAATAACTTTCCGCCTTACTAATGCCAACGCGCAAAACAACAACATCATCTACCTGCCAGTCGTACTGAGCAGCGCTTGAGTAAGGCAGATCTGTAGAGCTTACCTTCCCTTAAGTTTCGAACCTTCTATATAATTTGATTTTAATTTCTATTTATTTATTAATGTTGGATTTCATCTTGTGCCAGTGTTGTGTTTTAGAACTACCTCCTGACGAGCCGCCTTAGGCGAAACAGACTGTTGAGGTGTTTTTAACTGGAATAAATTTCATTTTATTTTATTGCTCTGATTCTATCATTGAGCTCTCTACTGCCAAATCGACCGACTACGCACTTAACTTAATGTTACAATGACGGTCTTCCTTACATGCAAGGTAACCTTATCACTTACCATTTTGCTAAATGACTTATTCCTATAAGCAATGATTCGCCTGTATACACCATCACTTCCCTATATGCAACAACGTTACGAATGACTCTCATTACAATAGGATTATTGCAGATTAAATGGCGTTTTCGCTTTCAATCGCCGAATAATACATAAAACAAATCATGCTCATTTTATGCAGAAATTACAACACGACAAAAAGGAATGCTAAAATCGTTATTTTTTGGACTATTTAATTACGTGACTTCAACAAAATTTGAACCCCAAACTACCATAACTAAATTGACAACCTTCAATTTGTAATAAAAAGCTTACCTTGCGTGGAAAAGATTAAGAGAAAACAACTGTGAAAAATCAATCTCATGACCATCCTCATGCAGTCAATATAAAACTTTGCAAATTTGCTCCGTCACAACAAAAAATATGCCCTAATGCTGTAAAACTGATGCAATTAACAAGTGCCAAAAACTGCATAATATATCGTTTCCTGCAAAAACGATACTACTGGCTGACAATATATACGGCTTGAGCTTATATTTGTGGACAAGAAAATAAAACCTACTTCTGCCGAGCAGCTTACCGAGCTTGCAATCTAACGACGCAGTCTGTAAACTTGTTGTCGAATGGTCTATCGACTGCAAAGTGGAAGATTTAACCGCTTCACTAGTGTTTCTCAAACTTTATGTTGTGGCGCAATGATGTGCTGAGAAGAATTTTCAGATGTGTCGCCACACTTTTAAAATACTTGTAAATAAAGATACACATGCGGACAGACATGGGAAGTTGGAGTGCACATTAGCACATGCGTTTGCTTGTTCACACGAGTGCAATGATTGAAACCGTGTTTGCAATAGCGATGTAAAGAGAGCGGGCTCATTGTCACATTATTTGTATTACAAAGTGTTTCCAGGTTCAGTAATTTTCAACCAAGTTGGCTTGCACATTGTGTTTTGAAAAACTGTTTTGTTGTTTGATAATAACAAACCTTCTTCAAATTACTCAGTTATTAAGATCTATCTCATTTTTTCTTGCAGAGATATATAAACTATAAGCTTTTAGGTCAATTACAGTTACACACCATGCAACTAAATTTGATAACAATCACGATTATTTCATTTCGTAATTGTCTCGAATACGATTGCAATAACACTGTTTCGCAAAAATTAAAAAAATATTACAACACAATTTGTTTAGTGAATCAAAAATAACTCGGTCAAGTCACACCAATGATCATAGCAATGTGTAAATTATTACTCTTCAGGTCAATTACAATAACATACGATTTCACACCATGTAATCGAATCTGTTTACGATTACGATTACATGAAAATGCCGTAATCAATTACAAATTACTTATTACGATTACGATTACAGTAATATACTTTTCTGCTTTATAGGACTGCTTCCGACACGAAAGTGTGCTTGGTGTGACGCTAGAACTTTGTTTTAATCATTTTTATTCAAAAGAACAATCACATCCTTTCATTAAAATTGCAAATTAAAATCTTCTAAGAAACTTTTTGTGCTCTCAGTAAGTCGACCTCAAGAAATGGATATATTCTTGCTTTGCCGCAAACTAACGTTTGAGAACCACAGCACCACGCGACCGTGCCGTTAAGAGTTTTATAGAATTAATGACCAATTTTCCACCAATGCCTAAGGCACAGGCGTGGGAAATCAACCCATAGTTACTAAACGATAGTCAGCCAAATTCTGTACATTTTATGCTTTCACCTACGCCCTCGGTAACCAGTGGATCATGTTTCTGGCTTTTGATAGAAATTTAATGCATTTGAATTGCGCGAAATCTGGGCTACCGTATTTTTCTGGAGATAATCCGCATCCGAAGGTAATCCGCAATCCATTCTCAGACATGAAGTTAAGGTAAATGTCCTTAATAAACTTCAAACGTACTGCACCCGCGGATAATCCGCACCAGAAAATAAGAATTCATGCCTGCAGAGACGTAGCAGCCGCCCCCCAAACCCCCCAATTGGGGGGGGCCCAGGCCAACTTTGGGGGCCCAAGTTAGTCTGAAATTGCTTTTTGGCTACGTGACTATTTTCAGTTCAGCAGACTTGTTTACAACCGATTTAAACTGTAGGAAGAAATTGGCTTGTGACATCATAAGTGAATGCAACGTCATTTTATCTCGCAGAATCTAGAATATTTCGATTGATTTTCTGGTAGAATCTTGAATATTCGATTGACGTAACAATGCCGTTGTTACGCAACAATCATAGAATGGTCTGGAATTCTGTTTGGCTATAAATACCGGGACAATATATATACACTGCAGAGTGCAGATAAAGTATTTTATTGACATTGTATAGAATGAAACGTTCAAAAAGTGGTGCTCAAAAGAGAAAAGAAGCAGCCACTGCTCGAGATGCTGTAGCGAAATTGCCCAAGATGACAGATTTTTTCAAGATTACTGAGCAGAGTAGACCTGGCACTAGTATCGAGAGGGATGAAGAAAACTATAGTGTACAAAAAAAAGAAGACTATGACGATCAGCATCAAAGTGATTGTGAATTTCCAGAAAATGTAAGTTGTGATTTACCTGCCAATACGCAACCTTCAATATCAAAAATAACTGAATCTCAATTTACCCCTATCCCTGATGACCCATGTAAATGGCCTGAAAGTATTTCTGATGCTCAACGATGTGATATAGTAAAGCGTGGACCACATCAACTAATAATGAATTTTCCATATAATAACACAACTCCAAGGCGACGTTTTTCCTCCAACCATTATAAACGTGTGTTACCTAATGGTGAAAGTGTTTCACGGTCGTGGCTAGTTTATTCTGGGGAATCAGATCAAGTTTTTGCTTTTGTTGTAAGCTATTTGGAAAAACACTAAGCCCCTTTTGTAGTGGTATAAATACATGGGAGGGTTTTTCGAAAAAACCGAAAGACCATGAAAACGGCATTTCCCACCAAGAATGCTGCAGTCAATGGATGTTGCTAGCTGAAGAGATAAGAAATTCATCCACTATCGACAAACGCGAGATGAATATTTTTTTCAATGAAAGACGTTTTTGGAGAAATGTTTTAGAGAGACTTATCGACATTGCGTTGTTTCTATCGGAAAGGAATCTTGCTTTTAGAGGATCTCAAGAAGTCTTAGGATCTCCTCACAATGGAAATTTTCTGGGTATATTTGAGCTTTTGGCAAGAAGAGATCCGATCCTAAAAGAGCTTCAAGACAGAATCAAGAATAAAAACACTAAAGATCACTATTTGAGTCCTACCATACAAAATGAACTAATTGAATTGCTAGCGACAGAAGTTGAAAAAGAAAATTTACAGCAATTGAAATTGGCAAAATATTTTTCTATAATTTTGGACTGCACTCCAGATATGTCACATCATGAACAAATGTTTGTCATTCTCCGTTATGTACTATGTAATGAAGAAGCTGCTGTTGTTAAAGAAACATTTTTTGGCTACTTGAGAATAAGTGACAGTACTGGGAAAGGCTTGTTGGACGCTTTCTTAGAAAAAGTGACCGAACTGCAACTCGAATTGTCTGATTGTCGAGGTCAGTCATATGATAATGGTGCTAACATGAAAGGAAAACATTCTGGGGTCCAAGCAAGAATGCTAGACATCAATTCCAAAGCTGTTTACGTGCCCTGTGCAAACCATACCCTTAACTTAGTTGTTGTTGACAGTGCTAATTGATCGACGGAAGCATTGACATTTTTTGGAGTACTTACAAGGTTGTATGTGCTGTTTTCTTCCTCTGCTCAGCGTTGGGAAATTTTGAAGAAACATGTGGAGTTGTCCATAAAGTCACAATCTGATACTCGTTGGGAAAGCAGAATTAAATGCATCAAACCTCTTCGATACAATTTAAAAGAGGTGTTGCTGGCACTGAAAGACTTGGAAGCCATTTCCATAGAAAGAAAAGATGGAAGAGCTGCCTCAGAAACAAAATCGTTGATAGCTCATTTATCAAAATGGAGTTTTCTTTTGTCGGTGTTTATTTGGTATGATATCCTATTCCAAGTCAATAAAGCAAGCAAGATTCTTCAATTGTATGGAGTCTCCCTTCATACAATGGAAACGGAAATCCAGGCAACTGAAAAGTTTTTGCAAAACTATCGCACAACGGGTTATGACAGTGCCGCAACATCTCCTCTTGAAATAGCACAGGAATTGGATATTGATCCTTCTTTTCCTCCGTCAAGAAGTGGAAAGAAAAGAAGATTGTTTGATTACCAAGGTGAAGAGGAACAACGAGCTACTCCTGAACTGAAATTTAAAAGCAACTTTTTCTATCCATTAGTAGACCAGGCTATTATGTCAATAAAGGAGCGCTTTAATTTGTTACGTGAGGTTTCTTCCGCCTTTTCGTTTTTGTACACACGAGACAAACTTTTGCTTGTGCAACAAGAAAATGCTCTTCTTACTTGTTGTAAAGAGTTCCAAAAAAAGTGACATTGATTCTGATGAAATGAGCGCTGAGCTACAGCGGTTTGTTTTAATTTTACAAAAAAAACGCAATCTCAATCTCAATACGGTTCAAGACTTTCTGAACTATCTTCTAAAGACTCATTTATTTGAATTGTATCCGAATGTGTACATCGCACTTCGAATCTTACTAACTTGCCCCGTGACTGTTGCCAGCGCTGAAAGAAGCTTCAGCAAATTGAAACTGATCAAAACTTTTAATAGAACGTCTATGACAGACAGTAGACTATCTTCATTAGCCATGTTGTCAATCGAAAATGACTGCGCCCGATTTCTTGATTATGACAATGTCATAACAGCATTTGCGAACAAAAAGGTTCGCTCCAGACTATTTAAATGATACTGTGTTTTTATAACTTTTTCATGTTTTTCAGTGTCATTGCTTTCGTTTCGCAGTGTCTGCATAAATGTCCTACTGAACTCTGGCATCGGTGCCGAATTTTTTATGACTTGCACCTTCGGTATCGTCATGCTTTATTCTGACATTAGCCTGTTTACTTATGTACAAATTGTGGTGTATTTTCTTAATGCAGCTTTTCAATTTTACACCTCTAAAGTGATATGACCTGTGCGCAGGGGCTCTTGCGCTTACTTTGGGGGGGGGCCCGAAGTTGGAGTGCTACGGGACTGCATGCCTGAGTAATAAAAATGTGGATTATCTCCGGAAAAATACTGTACCGGTACTTGTGTTTGTACGGGTAGCATTGGCAACGTATTAAAAGTGGCAGTTTGGCAATCGGCCACTAAAATCATCTAATAGGAAATCGTTGAGTACATATTGTTTGATATGCGTGTAAAAGCTAAGAATGACTTATCGCCTAAACTCGCACCTACACTGCTGTAGCCGACATGTACTTTTTTTAAGAGTCCATGTAAACCTTGTTATAGGCGAAGTTGCAAATTCAAATAAACCTGTGATTTTGGTCGGCATGGGCAAGCGTAATCATTATCATAAGAATGCCTCTAATTAGGCTCAGAGGCATAATACAAGAAGACGGTTTGTTTGACAAAACGCGATATTGATCCACATACATCCCTTTTCAGCTTGATACGTCAAACTTTATTGTGTTGCTGCTCCATCGGTGAATTTTCCATCTTTTTTTCCTTGCTTTGAGTGAGTGTCTACCACTATCTACTCGTTTTCGAACCAGATTTTGCTGGAGCAACCCATGGAAATT
The DNA here is from genome assembly GCA_963675345.1 of Trididemnum clinides. NCBI lineage: Eukaryota > Metazoa > Chordata > Ascidiacea > Aplousobranchia > Didemnidae > Trididemnum > Trididemnum clinides. The sequence goes on along the minus strand of OY776284.1, from coordinate 3,648,388 downwards.
ATGAGATAATTGCAAATTAGGGCAAAGCAATTCAAATTAGAAAAGAGGAACAACGAGAATTTGTTTAGTATATGTGATTACGATAATGCAAAAACGAAATTCTTTATCTAAAACTTCGGCTTGTTGTGCAATGTGTATGTTATGGCTGCTTATATCGCGTTTGTATTCTGTACTTCTATTGTTTTCATAATCTGCATTCGATCTAACTTTGATCAAAGCTTTTATTGTGACAACAAAATCCGTATGTTGTTGCTTTGCATTTAAAGCAGTGCTTCCACAAATAATTTTTCTATTTCCTCCCCTTAAAAAAGTATTTCCTTTAATTTTTTCATTTTAAAATCAAATTTTTCCCTAAATTCCTTACATATCTATCTCTAAAAACAATTAGGAAATTGATTTTTTTTGCATTTCTAGAAAATTTGCATAGCAATTAAAATACAAAGGTTTGCGAATTAACATAATTACATACTTTAACAAATCAATACAAATAAAAGCACTATCTTGATGAATGAAAATAAAATGACCGTGCACATCAGTATCAAATATTGGAATCTGATATAGTATATAAAGCCCAATTCTGTCTGTCTGTCTGTCCGTCTTAACTCTTCCAAAACTGCTGGGCGTACAAACATCAAACTTATCATGACTGGTCAGCTTTTTGGGATGAGTGTCATAAAAGAGTTCGTGACGTCTTGATGACGTCATAATCAAAGATAATTATTTTCAAAATCGCATTTTTGAACCGAGGAAAATGGTATTCGGCTTGAACAAAACACAGTACTGACTTACCCACTTCAACTAATTTTAATTTTTTATAATGTCACATGATGTTTTACAAACAATTAATCATAAAATTTGTTTTCTTATTTTACTCAAACAATACTGATCGTAGAAACGCGATTAACAGCTTTCTTCGGAGATCTCAGCAAAGTACTTTAGATAAAAAGGAACTCTACACAAAGCTCAATTGGCAATGCCTCAACAGATTCCTTATTTAAGTATTGTATGCTTTCTAATCATGTTTCTTGCTTTAACATCTGTAGTGTAACTTCTGATTTTCCCCATCAAGTGGTCAGCTGACTAAAAACAGCTTAGTTTAATGTATAAATACAAACTGTCGTGTCGTTTGCAAGCGAGAATATGACAACAAAATATGACAACCAATTTTCTATCATGGCTAAAGGAAGAACACTTTTTCATTTATCTACCTTGGAAGCGACTTTCATCAAAATGCTTAAACCGGAGCTTTGCCGCCAAAAAGAATTCGTCTACACATTAAAATTACGTCATTGATTCGGACTCGACGAAACGTCTGGTTGTCTACCAATCAGAACGTTCCGCCATTCTCACCAGCTTCGTTCGCTATAAATACCTCGCCATCAACACCAGGCTTCATTCTAGCGATAACTCCTGATGAGAGCTAGACGAAAACGTTAGAGTTTTCACTTATTCTTTGCAAAAGAGTAATATGAAATGGTCGATAACTAAAGCTTTATAAAATAAGCACTTCCAAAAAGTAAAAAAGAGTACGCATACACTGCACATGCACATCTTTAGAACACATAGGTGCCTAAAACAAAGTTGGTCTGCTCTTCATAGAGATAGACTCATAGTTAAAATGAGATGCTCAGTTGCATTGTCTATGCACTTTTTGGTTGGCTTCCATAGCGCGTTACTAAAACATACCAACAATCCCAAGCTATCAAAAATAATTAACTATATCTATGCTTCGTTGTAAGATCGGCTTACAAAAAAACAGTCTTAAATTACTGGTAAGGCAGTAAAGCTTTTTTCTGTGAAACAGAAAGTACTGTAAAAGAAAGAGTTTTTCTCTGACAGAATTCCTGCATTTTAACAAACCAAGCGGAATTTTTACTTTTTAACTATCTTGTTTTCTGATTATCTTGTTTCCTTCCAATTTCCTCATTTTGACCACTTTCTACCAAGTTTCATCTTTGATAGATTTTAGGCAGTTTTCTCCAAAGAGTAAACCCTGGTTTAAAGTACCGAACGCGCTATTTTATCACTTTGTTCTGCAGGCGCAGAGTTCTTTTCATCATCGTAGTTGGTTTAACATGACGTTGTGATAGCTTTCATTTTGCTTGCGTTAGTCTTTCGTGGGAAGCGAATATCATGTTGCAAATTATTTAATAATGTTCTTAATTTCCTATGTCCAATATGAATCAGCATGCGTCTTTGACGATTGTTGTATTTTTGTTGGGCTTTTCTCACTCCTGGGACAACGACAGAGGTCTTAAACGCAGAGCAGCAGCTTTGGCGTGTTATCCGACTTTTATGCGAAGGTTCTAGGCAGTGCAAGTTTGGTTAAATGACTTCACTTTATAATTGTTCAGCACAATTTATGTAACTGAGGAAGTCTTTTGCAAGAGCACAACTACGTGGCGCTCATTGCAAGCACTCTGAATCTTTCAATAACCCTTTGAGGACCTTTGGCACACATATGTGCCATGATTGTTAATTGTTATATCATTATGACGTGATAACCAATTATTTGAAATCCATTATATTTCCGTTGTTACCAAACAATTGCCGCATTGTTTCATATTTTATGAATTAAATTCTTGTAATCCTTAAAGGGTTAAGTAAGATGGCGCCCTATCACTCGCATCACACCGTTGACCTCAGTAACAATTAACGCAAAAAAATTTAGTAGCAAAATTTAAATATTCCAAATAGCAGATTTTGCTAAAACCCTTCAAGTATACTATTACTATCTTCGGTGGAAAACTCTTACATCAACGATAATTGAAAATGCCAAGTCTTGGATGAATAAATTTCATCCTGATAAAAATAAAAAACTAAAGGAAAATAAGCAGAAAAAAGTCGTATACCCAGTTTCCAAAGCTACTGCGATCCAACCAGATGGAAAAACGTCTACAACCCAACGTAATGCTTGCATACAAGCGCCCACAGACATTGGGCAATTTTGTCACTTGCTATAAAAAGCTTTCATTTAATCCTCATGAGGGCAAGGATAGGGGCATTTCTGGGCCCTGTGGTAAATGTGCACTATGTGGTAATCATGGCTCACATAATTCTATGGCCCCACTGATGAAACATATCCCCACACCAAATGGAGAACGTCGTTTGACCCAAAAATTAAACTACAAAGATTATGGTATTTACACGGCATGTTGCAAAAACTGTGATAATTACTATATTGATCAAACAATGACATCTTTCTCACAACGTTGGACTAAACATCGAGTACTATAGAACAAAATTTGCCACTCTGAAAATAATGATAATTTGGCCCTACTTAGACATTATGATAAACATCATAAAAAAGTCTTTACTGGCAAGCCTGATATAGCGCAATGATTTGGGTTATCTTTATCGTAAAACCTGAATTCGAAGATTTAAACTTCTTTGAAGCCAAATCGTTGCGCATACTTAACTCTTTTGCTCCCGCGTGAAAAGCAAAAAAAAATGTCCGTAAGGTGGCAGCGCGAAAAACTGTCATAATCAATCATAATTAATCATAATTATGTACCTCAAGTTTGTTTGTAAATCATTACTCAGCTGTCTACTTCTACATTAAGTGTGATATATCGTTGAAATCTACATTTCTTGAGGATTTCAAATGGAAAAAAATTTTTTTTTTGAATATGCAAATTTTATGCAAATGAACCCCCCAACTGGGGGGTAGTGGTCTTTAAAATTAAAGTACTACCCTCACCTCAAAGATCACTACAGATTTAATTTTCTACCAATTTTTTTAGAAATGGTCGCAAGATGATGCTAAGGAAATAAACTTTCAATGTACATCAATCAAAACTTACCTAAAAACCTAGGTTTTCTACAATTTGCAATTTTCTGAGGCAAATGACCTTTTTTTTGACCGGTACCGACCGGTACCAAATTTTGGTAGTTAAATTCAGTACCTAAAATATGATCAGTTATTATCTGATAGAGGTTAGCCTAAACCATGTAACATTATGTATTTTTGAATAGGGAATTTCTTCAAGATTCAGAAAATATTAACTTTAAATAGAATATGCTGTCACTGACAATGAAACAGCAGCTTGTTTACACCCTTCCCATTTGTTGAGAAACAAGGGGATACAGCAAACTTTGATTTAGAGAAGTCAAACTTCTGCTAGCTTTTAAACTTGTATTTCAGTCTTTGTCTCCTTGGAAACTTGATACAAAATGACGACTTTAGTGGTAAAACATTTGCAATTTATTTTATCTTTTTATAGGGTGTAGTTTTTCTAAAAAGTATAATTTAGTGAAGGTAAGTCAAAAAATTTTGGGGGTTTTGAACTGACATGATGTACAGTACTCATTTTTGATCAGTAAATATTATATACCACTTAGTCTAAACTATTTAAAGTTATATATTGCTGGAAAGCAAATTTCCTAAGCTTTCAAATGAGATTGGTATTTAGCAACATATCATATTTTTTACGCACTAAATGTACTTTTATCTACTTATCACTCAAATTTGTTTGGGGGGGTTTTGAGACCCCTAAAAAATTTGGAAATTTAAAAAAGTAAAATTTATTATTATCGCTTAAAATTTTGTGAAATGATGCCCCAAAAGAGTAGTTTTCAGACTGTGTCAATGATAAAGGGTTTGGTATTGTGGTAAAGATGTAATATCAATTTGATTTTAGCGTAGTTGGCACGTGCTGAGAATTTGGCTGATTTTGTCGTCTGCAACTGGGTTGTTGGTCATTTTAACCGTTTTTGGGTATAAAAATCCAAGAATTAGGGCACAAATTATACATCATCCGATGCGTGAGGAAATAAGCGTGATCTTTTGAAAATTTTATGAAAATCAGATGAAAAATAAAGTCAGAAATCGATTTTTTAGTAAACTAACTTTGTAACTCAATTTAACAAAATTTGAGGGAAACACTGAAAACACGAGATCATCAATCGATGATCGCGGGAGCGAAAGAGAATGCCAAAATAAATATTGATAAAATGATTTTACCAGGTATATAACCTAGTGTTATTACTCGTTTTGTTTAAATGTTTTTACTACATTAGTTATAGTCTAGAATCAGCCGGCGTTTTGATCTTATATTTTTCGTGGCAATGGTCTGCTGTCTTGAGAGTAATACTTTAATACTATAATATAAAATTATTAGTTTGGATACGCCGGATAGACATTTACTTATGTGATAAAGTATAGACATGTTAGTACAGCTAAATGCTTGGTTCCTTAGACTTAGTTGTTTTATTATTATTTTACAGCATTGATGATGATTTGTAGCGAAATGCATTTGTTTTAGTGCATTTAATTTTAATAAGGTTTTGAGCTGATTTGGTTTTTTCAATCATATGTTATTGAGTTCTTAGCTACAGAAACCGAATCGCTCAGATAAGTCGGAGTTGGATAGGTGAAATATCTCCCAAGCGAGTGCGGACTTACCTTCCAAAACAGAGCGATACATCGCTTTCTCGTGAAAGGAGGATAAATATGGTAAATAAAAAAAAGATATCTCTTATCAAAATCCACTGAACTATTATATTAAAGCGGTTTCAACAATTTCTTCAGAGTAAACAGCACTTGTGGAAAAATAGAAATGGTACAATAGAGACATAATCGGATTAGATAATAAGCAGTTGGCATATACTCGGTGCTAAATGATACACGTTTGATACATTTCCGGCATTGGATGATAAACATTTGACACACCGCATGTTACGCGTTTGATACATTTCCTGCTTTGTATGATGCGCATTTGAAGCATACGTGAAGAAATATTGGAGTTTGTGAACACGCCAGCTGCTTGATAAACAAATAGTTTCCAGCTTGCGAGCTCTTCGACGTTCAGTTGATTGGAGGCTCGCAGACAAATTGCCACAAGTTGTCTTCCCGACTGACTCCGAAAGTCAGCGCAAGAATTTTTCTGAGGGATGCAGACTTCTTTCGCTTATACAGTACGTTAGCGGTTAACTGTGACGCCACGTGATGGCAACTGCTTGTAATCGAGTCGGGGGCATGCACTACACGGGACACTCCGTCAGGACATGCAGATGCTAGAGGCTCACCTCAGCAAATTAAGATTGAAATTAATCAAGGTAAAAATGGTATCCATAGCCCTCGACCCGCAACACGGAGGCGAAACGTGAGATCCGGATCTATGCAAACGGATCTCTTGTGCGCCGAGTCTACTTATCTCGTTGTAACTCTGGACAGCATTTTTAACTTGGCGCCGACCACTGTTATTGCTGAGAGAGAAGTCCCAGTCATGGGTCACTTCTCTGGCTGGTGGTCCGTTACTAATAGCGGCACTTTCTCTAGTCTACTCAGCCGGAGAGTACAGGGCACCTGTGTAGTATCACGGTGCTCAAGCAACATCAGTGTTTCGATAAACAAAGCCTTGCGTATAGTGAAGGAAAGCCTGCATCCAACACCTGCAGGGCAAAAATCACATTTTTAAACAGACATAAAGACACAATTATTGAATCTAGCTGTCCTCAAGTAAAATAGAAGTGAATGAAAGAGTAAATGGACAGAAGCCCTTGGTTTGACAACTGAAACTGATCGACAAAACAGCTATCTGTCTGAAACAGCAACTTAAGAAAGTTAACTTACATGCAGAAGTTTATGGTATCACGCAGGCTACAAATCAACTATTGCTTTGTAGCCTACGTGGCATCATAAAATTTCAAACAATATACTTGAACATGCGCTCTTTATCTGTATAAATTTCAACTGTGCATAGTCTATCTAGCATTAGCCTAAATTGGAACCGATAGCTGATCGAAATTGGTAAACTCAAAAGTAGAGCAAAATATGATTATTTCCTTCCTATTTATTCAGAAAAATGTTAATATACACCGCTATACTGCTAAATTCACTACAGCAAAACAAAATATCGTTACTAAACCCTGCCCGTAAGGTGAATCTCGCATTCGTCTGTGTGAAAAAGGTTAGCGTGACCTACCGTCAATAGGTGGCGTAACGTAAAAGTTTAAAGCCCGTTTTACGCAAGTGGTTGCTAGACCTCCCTGTAACGAATAAACAAATCTGCTTTCTCATATACAGGTAGTTAGCGTACATCTATATGATTATGAATTACAAAACACTTTTTAGGTAACGTAACTGTAGAGCACCAGGTATTCTGAAAGATGTTTGTTGATGGACACCTATCTGTCCATTCTCTTGCTGATGTCCCACCAAATTCAAAAAACTTGATTCGAGATATATTGAAAGGTGTTTCACAAACTCAAACAAATGTTTTCCTTAAATAAACAAAAGCAACTAATAAACATTGCACAAAATGATCGCAAAACTATCTAGGCCAAACTTCTACGTTATAAACGTTAACTAAATATACAGTTGCACATCAAGGTTAGTGAAAATTTAAATATTTTTAAAAATGCTACTTTGACCTCAAGAGCAATTTTTCCTCATAAAAGGCCTACTGTCTTCAAAAAAGATGTTCAACGGAGAATTCTTGACAAAAAGAGGTGGTGTGTATTGTAAGAACCAAACGTAGGCTTTTATTCACTTAAAACTCAGCAACGCAATGACAAATTACATCTGTAAAAAAACACAAATCCTGACATATGAGCTGTTAATGCAAAACTACAGTTACAATGCATTCAACAGAACACAACGAGTGCACAGCTACTAAAGCGTTGGATCAGCGAACTGCTTAAAGTTAATTGCGCAGTTCAAGGCAATGATTCAGAGCACATTAAACTTTAAAGCACAGAAGAACGCGGCGCGTAACAGTTGATTGCAGGTCATGTCATTCTTCCCTCCTAAACATTAATTTCGCTACTGTTAAATATCATATATATTGTTTTCAAACCTATTAGGGGGGCGGGTATTTCTAGAAGATCGGCGTAGGACAAGAGGCTGAGAAAGTAAAGAGTCAGAAGAGTTATGTCTAGTAGAGTGGTCTGGGGATGTGGTAGCAGTAGAGAGAGAATTATCAACTGTGTCTGATGAAATAGATCCATGACTCTGACAGTTATGAAGAGGAGAACTATCAGAGATAGTGGTTGGCTGCTCATCATCCGTAATTTCATCATGATAAGTATTAGATTCCAGAAAGGCAGTTGTTTTGGAAGGGCACGGAGCCAGATTAGTAACTGATACTGTGGACTCCCTGCCATCTGGGAAGCGAATGTGAGCAAAGTTGGGATTTGCTTCCATGAAATCGACTTCGTCGACCAATGGTTCATTTTTGTTTCTCACGAAACGCCGTAGAAGAACCGGGCTAGGTTGTATCAGCCAACATGGCAAGCTTTTGCCAATCATACTCCGACGAGGAAAGGAAAGAAATCGCTCATGCGGAGTGGCGTTAGTTGAAGTGCATAAGAGTGAGCGTACGGCATGTAATGCTTCTGGAAGTACCGCCTCTCAGGAGCTAGTAGAAAGTTGCTTCGTTTTTAAAATAAGTTGCACTGTTTTCCAAACAGTTTGGTTGATTCGTTCGCACTGACTGTTCCTGGTAGGATGATATGGAGTGCTCTTACTTGTTGCTATTCCTCTTTCAGTCAAGTACTTCTCAAGTTCACTAGACAGAAAAGCAGAACCTCGATCACTGTGAACGCATGATGGAAGTCTGAAGAGACAGAATAAATTACTCAAGCATTTGATCACTGTAGAAGTAGTTCTGTCACGGCAAGGAAAAGCGAAGAAAAAACGGCTGTACTCATCAATTGCAAAAAGGATGTATTTGTTTCTTCCTTCTAATGGACCTTTGAAGTCAATACTGACTCAATCCCAAGGATGCAAAGCTTTTATTTATTGTTCAGGGGCTTTTGAAAAAAACTTTGGTTTAAGTTCAACGCAGGTTTTACATGCTTGACCGACTTTTTTTACATCTTCTGTAGAAAACGGAAGATTCTTAGATCTTACAAAATGAGACAGTCTAGATACGCCAGGGTGACCAAGCTGTTGGTGGATTTTGGCAAGATCTAAATAGAAAGAGGCAATGGAAGGGACTCGTGATAGGGCATCAGCTACAACATTTAGTTTGCCTGGTTGGTGCTCGATCTGATAATCAAAATTGCCCAATTCGGCACGCCAGAGCTGTAGTTTGGTGTTTTTGATTTTGCCTAATCGTTTGGGGTCAAGCATGAAACTTACAGCTCGTTGATCAGTCACAAGTGTAAATCGATGTCCGTGGAGAAGGTGATTCCATTTTCTCACAGCATCCATTATAGCCGCAGCTTCTTTTTCAATGACAGAATAACGTTTTTCAGTGGCAGTAAAAGTGCGAGAATGAAAAGCGACAGGCGAACCATTTTGACAGAGCGTTGCCCCAAGACTGTGCTGAGAGGTGTCACATTCAACAGTAAGCGGAATTCCTTCTCTAATGCTAGCCAAGCATGCTAAGGTGAGTTGCGAACATAAGGTTTCAAAGGCATTGGCAGCTTCAGAAGAAAGAGGAAATGAAGAAGTAACGTTAGCTTGCACTAAGGGTCATATTTTGGTAGAGAATTCAGGAACCCATTTAGCGTAGTGTGAAAACATACCAATGACTCTTTGGAGCTCAGCTTTTTTTTTGAGGAAGAGGTAACTCAAGCAAAGGTCGTAATCGCTCAGGATCAGATTGGATTATATCATGAGAAATTCTGTATCCTAACAAGTCAATTTTAGTACAAGCAAAAACACATTTTATGTTGTTAAACGTTACGTTTTCTGACTTAGCAGCGGAAAACAACGTTTTGAGGTTATAAAGATGAGAAGTGGTACAAAATTTGAATAAAGCTTTAGTTATCGACCATTTCATATTACTCTTTTGCAAAGAATAAGTGAATACGTTAGAGTTTTCACTTATTCTTTGCAATAGAGTAATATAAAATGGTCGATAACTAAAGTTTTGAGATTATGTTCGTGATCTTTCATAGTTTTACCACAAACCGTTATGTTGTCTAAATAAGCATAAGTATCACGTAAATTATACTTAGCGATAATATTGTCAATAATACGCTGAAAAAATGAAACACCATTGGTAACATCAAAGGGTAATCGTGTATATTGATATAATTTACCTTCTGCTTCAAAGGCGGTATAAGGTCGATCTTCGACCGATAATGGTACCTGGTAATAAGCCGATTTTAAATCAAGAGTACTGAATACAGAACATTTAGCAATTTTGGCCACTTGCTCGTCTACGTTAGGCAAAGTGTACGCATCAAGTAGAGTGTATCCGTTTACAGTTTGCGAATAGTCCACAATCATTCGGCGTTTATGTCGCTCATCTTTTGTCACAAGAACTTGAGCACGCCAAGGAGAATACGAGGGTTCAACGATACCTTCAGCAAGTAACTGTCTTACTTCTTCTTTAATAAATTATTGATCTGCTTCGTTGAATCGTCTGCTCTTGGTGGCGATTGGTTTCACATTCGGATCGAGGTTGTTAAATAGTCGCGACATCTCTTTACATTAGATGTCGCAACCCCACAACGGACAGGATTTCGAATTACAAGTCCTTCTTGTGTTCCATTTAATTTGAAAGTAATTTCTTTGTGCTTGTTCATAAAGGATTGTCCGAGAACGATATCGGAACAAAGGTCAGGTACAACACCAAGCGTTACATCAAAGTAATTTCTTCCTTGTATCTCAAGATTGCCTGAAATTTGTCCAAGAATTGGAGCATTTAGTTTTCCAGAAGCCATGGATACAACTGAAGTGCCACCTTGGGGTTTTAAACCCAGAGATTCTGTAACTTTTTTATTGACAAAATTATTGGAAGCTCCAGTATCTAGTAGACTATCGAACAATAAGTCATTTAGTGAACAAGGGACGACACTCTCTTTTAAACTAGAGGGGGCTCTGGCCAAAATAGAAAGTAAAAACGGAGTTTGGTCGGTCGATAAAGTTTCCTGCTTATCAAGCGAGAGTGAAGTAGACGCTGATGCACCAAAACCTTTTTGCTCTTTGCTCTGACATACTTTTTGGAAATGACCTACTTTTCCGCATTTATGACAGCGCTCATCTTTTGCTGGGCATTGCTTTCTCCCACCTGTATGAAGAGCATCACCACAAAAATAGCATTGGCGTAAACGCTTTTTCCTTGTTGCAAGCAGGGATGTGGAAGCGGTTATTTTTCAACAGCTTCCGCACCTATCGCTTCCGCTTCCGTTTCCACAATCAAAAAACGAAAAAACGACCGTTGACAATTTTTTTAACTTTTGTGGGTCTGTACCCTGCCTTCTCCTACACTTCATCATTTTGAGAAGACAAAAACCTTCATTTATTGCTATTACTTTACCTACTTCGCTTGAGCTTATTGTTTCGAACTACTCTGTGTTTGTTTTTCTTAGATATCAGAACTCGTGTTGAATGTAGAACAGTGCTTTTCAATCTTTTTGTCATCGCGGAGCCCATAATGTACTTTCGCGTTTGTCACGGAACTCCCACTAACAAAAATTTAGAAATCACGAATTGCTTGCAAGAAAATCAAATATTTCGTTACTAAAATCCAAAAACCATCTAAACACTTCAACAAATAAACAGTTATTATAAGTTCCTTTACTACTTACAACCACTTTTACAACAGTTAACCTAATGCTTCTCAGATCTAAACCGTATGACCACATATTACAGCTCTCGACAATAACCTGTCGTCACAACACCAAATTACACCGTATAGCGCTGATTTTCTCTTTCTATCCTCAACTAACTCTGACTTTAAGTCAACTTTAACTCTAATCATCATTACGGACTTTCTGTCCGTCTTCAAAACACGTATTGACTCCGATCTTTTTGAAAAGCGAAGTGCGAGATTTCTGTCGTATATATAGTATATACATGTAAAGCGAGCAAAATTGAACTGCACCAATCAATAGCCGCCTTAACATGATGGTGCTGTCCCCAAACCCGTTTGGGTTGGGTTAAAATGGCTGTTGGCTTTCCTGAGGGTCCCAGTTACCCCGGGCACTCCCCTCACACAAACCATTTTTTCGCCGTGCGGCCTCCTGAACGACCGCAGAAGGGTAGCACGCAGCCTCTTTAAAATCGGCCTGCCTTCTTCTGCCTCTCTCTTGCTCGTCTTCTCATTCTTCTCCTTGTCCTGATGAGCGGCAACGTTCATCCTAACCCTTGTCCCGTCTTTCCCTGTTCAGTGTGCACTGGAAATGTGACCTGGCGGGGTAGGTCAGTGCAATGCTGCACATGCTCTAATTGGGTTCTTTTAAAGTGCTCACTACTCTCCGTTTCTAGAGTCAGAACTCTTGGCAGATCTCACTCCTGGAACTGCCCTTCCTGCTGCTTCTCTGCTTTTTTTGGAGAGCACCTACACCTACCAGCACTGTAACTTCCTCCTCGGAATCCTCCAGCTGGTATACCTCCACTGCTCAATTTTGCCCATCTGGCCCCCTTCTGTTAATGCAGTACTCGCAACCCACCCTCGCCTTCAAACCTCTTATCTCTTTTCCGCCCACTTTGTATCTTCTCGCTTTGCACCCTCACCATCGCTTCATGCTCCTGGCTGTTTCTCTTTACCTCCTGCTTCCTCTTCTTTTCTCCGACTCTCTCAGGGATTTTCAATGGAATGCTGGGGGTTTCTGAGCCAGGAGCAATGAACTGCAACACTTTATTTCGTCTCATCCGGTTGACCTTATTTGTATCCAGGAATCTAACCTTAATTTATCTTCCTCTTTCCGGATTCCTGGATTCTCTGCTCTGCGATCTGATGGCACCCACTCCCGATCTGGTATTCTTTCTACTGATATCATAGACGCTAGCGGCGGCGACATCATTTTCGTCAGGTAGGGCTTATCCTTCTCCGAGCTTTCTACCTCCTCTCTTTCTTCGCTTGACCCCTACTCTGATTATGTGGGGTCAACATCTCTCTAAACGACTCCTCCTCGCTCTCATTTCTTAATGTTTATGCTCCCCCTATTCGCTCTTTTCCGAAAGATAGCAGAAACAATTTCTTTTCTTCCTCCATTCTTCCCACCTATGTGGAAGCGAAAGCGGTAGAATTTTCGCGCTTCTACTTCCGCTTCCACAGAAAAAGGACCGCTTCCACTGCTTCCACTTCCAGTTTTCGCTTCCACATCCCCGGTTGTAAGACGAGCCAAAGCAGGAGAGGATGTATGCGATGAGTCAGGTTCCGAATCTTGTTTTCTTGCAGTAGCGGAGTAAAATACTGATTGATGCTGGCCCCGATCAAGTATTTCGGCATGCTCAATTGCTGTTCTGAAATCTATACCATCAACTTCAAGTAAGCGTTGTGGACGAAGCAAGTCCGTTAATAAAGGCATCTCGTGTAAGTTTGTCTCTGTACTGCTCAGCTGTGATTTGAACAAAATCGCAATCTTTGCTAGCTCCCGAAAAGAGTGGACGTATTCCACGATGCTTTTGCCTGGACGCTGAGTCCTGGTCATCAATAAATGTCGGGCGAAAACAACATTCTTTTGCTTGTGGTAAGCCCTAGTGAGAGCGGTCTTGGCTTCGTCGTAGGTGGCAGCTTCCGCAATAAATGAATAGGTTTTATGGGTCAAGAAGTTTGTCAGCAGCGCAAGTTTGTTTATTTCTTCATTTTTGCTAGCGTTAGCTGCTACAGTTGCTATAAATCCTTCAAAGGTGCGAAGCCAGTAATTGAAAATTTTTGTTGATTCTAAATCTTCCGGCAAGGTATCGAACTTTTCTGGTTTGAGTAAACGATCCATAGGTGTATTTCTAAGTGAATAAAATTATTGTAAGAACTAAACGTAGGCTTTTATTCACTTAAAACTCAGCAACGCAATGACAAATTACATCTGTAAAAAAACACAAATCCTGACATATGAGCTGTTAATGCAAAACTACAGTTACAATGCATGCAACAGAACACAACGAGTGCACAGCTACTAAAGCGTTGAATCAGCGAACTGCTTAAAGTTAATTGCGCAGTTCAAGGCAATGATTCAGAGCACATTAAACTTTAAAGCACAGAAGAATGCTGCGCGTAACAGTTGATTGCAGGTCATGTCAGTGTGCAAGGGCATAGCCAGAAAAAATTTAAAGGGGGCCAAATTTTTCAACTTTTAATGTGACGTCATTTACTTATAATGGCATATTCACGTAATATCTACGAAAATATAAATTTTATGGAATTTCTGCCTAGTAGCAAACTGGCCGCTAAATTATGCAAAAATTTTATCGCTTTTTTTGAAAAGGCCAATTAGGGGTAATTTTTATAAGACAATCGTCACACAGTACGCTGTTGAGCCAGACACACTCATCTGTCATTTTATGAACGCGTACGCCATTTTATTTGTTGTTGAGAATTAGAAAGCGATGAGAGACAGTGCGTACAATTGTATAGGTTACTAAATCAGTAAGTGGTCAGCACATACAAGAATGTCGATATCAAAGTTGAATAAGTTTTACTTCCAGTTCATCACGCTCAGAAATCAATTTGTCGTCGCTTTTCGCCAGCCATGGTTGCTAATATTCGATTGGTTTTCTCCTCATATACTCTTTTGTGATGGCAGTGAAGCACGCACAAATCAGACAAGCGATCCGAGGTCATTGTAAGTGGCAGGCCCAAATGGCGTACTTGATTTGTGTAAGGATAGCCAGGGATTGAGAATCACACAACTACATACAGGCATGTGTTCAAAGTCATACTTTTATTCCAATAAGACTGTGTTATGATACCAACAACCAGCGTTTGCTGCAAAAAAGAACTGAAATTAAGCAGAGAAACGATACGCCAACTAGCACAATTTAATTACGCCGCATATGATCACCAAAATTTGCACTTAATTTAAGAGATATAGCCCTATTGGCTAGTGGCTACACCATAACGACAATAACACTGTAAAACATAACCACGTTTTAGCCAGACACTTAAAGACAGGCGACTAACAAATTGGGCAATAATTTAGCTAACCTACTGGTACTGACAATTCTGTGCCAATCCAAACTACCAAACACTTGATGTAAAAAACAATTTTGCAGTACGTTTAGCTTACTTATTTAGCTGAAATACAAACACAAAACTTTATAAAGGTCGACTTGATACCAAAACATTCGGCACTAACTAACTGAATTTGGCATAATACATCTCAGCGATAAACAACGTGACAAATGTCTCGAAGCAGTCGCGGCAAATTATGAAATAAAAAGGGAAAACAGAGCCAAACTAAAAATTAGACTTATCGGCCTTTACAGTCATAGGTGAACGTAAACAAGTTTTGACCCGCCTGATACACGAAAATGACCGTTCAGCCTTAACGGTTGTTGCGGGGAGTATCAAGATGATCTGGATGACGTTGCGTACACTTGGATGAGCTTGGGCACTCAGAAAAAGCTCGGGCAAACTTTCCTGGTTTACTTGAGGGGTGATAGAACTTCTCCACAATTTCAATTCATTTATGAGGTTGTACAGTGAATATAAGCTCTCAATGTCATTGATGTTGGTCGTATCGTTCGGAGGCAAGATAGAGAGCAACGCAAAAAGAAGGGTTATCACAAAAACGTTCTCGAAGAGAGCTGCTTAGACCATCATTGTACTGTAGGAATATCGAATGTTGGCAATGTTGTGAAGCCGATTCTGCTTCAACGTTATTACGATGAACTTGGATTCCAACAATCCGAGGCATTGAAAGCTCTTTCGTGCCAACTACTGCACAAGCCTCATCATAAATACTAGATGCAACGGTGTTGAAATCCACCCGGTCTTGATCGAGGACGCTCTGAAGAGAAGCAATAAGACTTTTCACAGAAGGTACACTGACTCCAACAGCCTGAAGCTTTCTCTCGTTCCATAAGTGCAGAGTACCGTCCAATCAAACATATGGCGTATGTTACACCAGCCTTTTTGAGAGCAGCTTTCAAGGAAAGAGCTTTCGCTCGTGTCTCACTGCTCGCGTTCTCCATCAATGACGCAAGAGCGTCAAGTGTAAGCTTGAAGTTAGCTTTAAATATCCGGATGCTGTTGTATTTCTCTGACCACCTGGTAAGAGAGAAAAGAGGAATATTTACTCCTAAACTTGCAAGTCTTTTAGTGCTTTCCCGAAAGAAACGAATAGTTTCCCTGATGATGTCGCTGGTGCTTCTAACAATAGGAACTCTACTCGGGTCATTAATGACCAAGTTCAAACAATGTGCAGCACAATGCACAAATATTGCTCGGGGCACTTTTCGCGAATGCGTTTTTGAACTCCACTCACATGACCTGCGATAGTTTATGCTCCATCGTAGCCTAGTCCAACACGCTTTCGAAGATCAACGCCTATTCTGGAGAGGTGAGCCAGAATAGCTGCAGAAATAGATTCCGCGGAAACTGAAGACATTTCAACAAATCCTGTAAAACTCTCGTTCACTTTATCACCTCTGGTATATCTTGAAACAATGCTAAGTTGTTTTTTCCCGAAATGTCGCAGGATTCATTGGCAGCAACAAATATAAAACTTTCATTGGCCTCAGCAACAAACTCTTCGACCATCATGGTGCTCGCAATCCCGAGAATCTCGTTATGAATGGTTGGACTGGTATACTTAGCATTTCCAGCCATCTGAGCAAAGTGTTTCTTCAAACCTTCGTCCCAGCATCCATGCGGAATTGAAGAAGCTTCATAAAATTTCTCTTTTCTGCGGAATGCCCACGCAAAGGAAAATTGTTAGAAGCACAAAAAAGAACAGTTTTGACAATAAAAGTCAAATTTTTTTGGTTTCTGCTGTTCGCTTGGCTCTTCCTGCGTCTATTTAAGCGTATATAACTTTGGCACTTTCCATGGAGCTAATAAAATCCTTCACGGCCGATGTTGCTTCTCTGTGGTAAGCGGCATCTCTGTGAGAAAGAGCCTTTTCCATAAATTTCTTGAAATCTACACAAGGTTTTTTGACAAAAGCAGCGTTCGCAAGACTGCCATGTGTCTGATGTGCTTGCATGAAGATGCAGGTTTTGCATAAACCATTACCATCTGCGAGTTGCGTATAAACAAGCCAATTAAAAAACTTATCACCTTGAAGTCAAGATTTTAGAAATTTGAGACGATTTGCCGAATGGTATCAAGAAGTAAAACATTTCGTGGACCTTCTGAAGTTAAAAGCCTATATCTTTCGGCGTCTGTGATCTGTGAGCGAATTTCTACAATATATTCTAAATAGATGGTCTTCCCCAACACGTATTCTTAATGGCTTTCAGGAACAACTCCAGCCGTATTAGAAGTACTTGGCGGCTGTAAAACTTCAACATCGTCTTCAACTCTAGCGCTATCAACCTGTTTCCTTGCAGAAAAAAGAAATATTTAATTTTGCCAGTTTAGTGGGTCGGTTCGACATTTTGCCTTTTGTGATTTACACTCGTCGCTACTATAAAAATTGCTGTACAAAACTGAGAAAGTGTGATTGTAATTTCACTGATCTAATGTTGTTTTGTAAAGAACCGCTTTAATAGTTCAACTTCAATTGTAACGTATAATGCAATATTTAAGGAAATTAAAAAAACACTCTCACTATTAGGTTGAACGTTATGATAAAAGAAGCGACGTCATTGTAGTACTCCGCATCGTAATAACACAAGAAAGCGCTTAGCGGACGTTTATTTCTTGCACTTACCATAACTTGGAATATCAATTCATCGCTCGACTGCGACATAGAAGAAAAACTTAGGCGATATTTAGTGTGTAAAACATACACATCTTGTTTTATAAAATTTGAAAGTTTAAAAATTTGAAAAGTCACGCTCTCCCCACCCCCCTCCACACTCTCTAGCTAAAAGTCAACAATAAAATCTAATGCACTTGCAGAGGCGCAAAAAAAATTATGCTTTTATTTTTTTGATACTATTTTTGTAATTTGACTTAAAATTTAGTAGGGCCCAAGACCCCTTTGGCTCTGGCTACACCGAAGTTGGTGTAGAAATTAAACGGCTAAACTGGATGGAAAAAATGAAAAACATTGATTGTGGTGCAATACTCGCACAATCAGTAAGGTCTCTGTAACACAAAAGATTGTTTTCTTTTCACAAAAATTTAACTTCATGGGTTCGTACCCTGACTTAACTCTTTTGCTCCCGCGTGAAAAGCGAAAAAAAATGTCTGTATGGTGGCAGCGCGAAAAACTGTCATAATCAATCATAATTAATCATAATTATGTACCTCAAGTTTGTTTGTAAATCATTACTCAACTGTCTACTTCTACATTAAGTGTGATATATTGTTGAAATCTACATTTCTTGAGGATTTCAAATAGAAAAAAAAATTTTTTTTGAAAATGCAAATTTTATGCAAATGAACCCCCCAACTGGGGGGTAGTGGTCTTCAAAATTAAAGTACTACCCTCACCTCAAAGATCACTACAGATTTAATTTTTTACCAATTTTTTTAGAAATGGTCGCAAAATGATGCTAAGGAAATAAACTTTCAAGGTACATCAATCAAAACTTACCTAAGAGCCTAGGTTTTCTACAATTTGCAATTTTCTGAGGCAAATGACCTTTTTTTGACCGGTACCGACCGGTACCAAATTTTGGTAGTTAAATTCAGTACCTAAAATATGATCAGTCATTATCTGCTACAGGTTAGCCTAAACCATGTAACATTATGTATTTTTGAACAGGGAATTTCTTCAAGATTCAGAAAATATCAAGTTTACATAGAATATGCTGTCATTGACAATGAAACAGCCACTTGTTTACACCCTTTCCATTTCTTGAAAAACAAGGGGGATACAGCAAACTTTGATTTAGAGAAGACAAACTTGTGCTAGCTTTTAAACTTGTATTTCGCTTCTTGTCTCCTTGGAAACTTGATACAAAATGACGACTTTAGTGGTGAAACATTTGCAATTTACTTTATCTTTTTATAGAGTGTAGTTTTTGTAAAAGTTATAATTTAGTGAAGATTTGAAAGTTATTAAGCGAAGAAATTGTAATTTAGTGAAGGTAAGTCAAAAAATTTTTGGGCGTTTTGAACTGACATGATGTACAGTACTCATTTTTGATCAGTGAATATCATATACGACTTAGTCTAAACTATTTAAAGTTATATATTGCTGGAAAGCAAATTTCCTAAGCTTTCAAATGAGACCGGTATTTAGCAACATATCATATACTTTACGCACTAAATGTACTTTTATCTACTTATCACTCAAATTTGTTTTGGGGGGTTTTGAGACCCCTAAAAAATTTGGAAATTCAAAAACGTAAAATTTATTATTGTCGCTTGAAATTTTGTCAAATGATGTCCCAAAAGAGTAGTTTTCAGACTGTGTTAATGATAAAGGGTTTGGTATTGTGGTAAAGATGTAATATCAATTTGATTTTAGTGTAGTTGGCACGTGCTGAGAATTTGGCCGATTTTGTCGTCTGCAACTGGGTTGTTGGTCATTTTAACCCTTTTTGAGTATAAAAATCCAAGAATTAGGGCACAAATTATACATCATCCGATGCGTGAGGAAATAAGCGTGATCTTTTGAAAATTTTATGAAAATCGGATGAAAAATAAAGTCCCAAATCGATTTTTTAGTAAACTAATTTTGTAACTCAATTTAACAAAATTTGAGGGAAACACTGAAAGCACGAGATCATCAATCGATGATCGCGGGAGCGAAAGAGTTAACTAAAGCAAAAAAGCAAGACTTGTTCAATAAAGCATACATCTGCAGGCGTTGATGCGGCTTTGCCTCGAAATGCTTACACGGCGTCACGTATCCACAAGCATGACAAAGATCGATTATATTCAGAACCGGATAGGGTTTGTGAGGTTGCCATACTATACATCAAATTATCGCTTGCAATTATTATTTTTTGCGCAAAATGTAAACTGCTCTTAAACTCGACATACCAGATCAAGTTATCCGCCAAAACAAACCTTAAAACGGAGTAATAACATAATTTGATTTAATTGACTGAGAATAAAGAACCTGTAAACATTACTTCACTTGTTAGCATTTTTCTGAACATTGTGAGGATCATGGAATCTGGGTTGACTCAGATACGGCTTGAGGAAGTTATTAAGGATTACTGTCGAGTTAAACAAATGAGGCCCAAGTTAAATTGAATTTGGCTATTGAAATTGAGGGAGGAGGAGTTGTAATAAGGCTGTGCACCAGTACAGTAGGATTTGGCTTGAATCAGAAAATAAACTTAGAGATTGTATATTTTACCTGTTTGCTGTTTGACAAGTTTAATCATTGTTCTTTAGGCTCAACATGGACACTGTTTATAATAATGTAGTACGCTAAAAATGCATTTGGCATTCAGTGTAGCAGTTCATTTAAACTGAACAGAGCAGCACTTGACAAAACATGTAAAATACCGTGCAGACACCTGCAGCACTAAAAGATAGGCTGTATTGTTGAGTGAATGGAATTGAATACTACTTATTTGTGGAAATTACACAAAATTATGGATCAGCGTTTTAAAGTTGGAATTAGGATTGAGACTAGAGTAACTGTTGGTTTGAATTGGGATTACCTAGAGTTGGAAGTAGGATTTAGGTTAATTTAATCAATACCACTGACTCTTTATTAGCTCATAAAGTATTGCAGGATAGCACACTCCCATAACTTAAAATTTAGCTGGTTTAAATAGCAAGCGTATCATTTACATTTGAGAAAGATCAATCTCAAAAAAATGGTTCTCACATAAATTTTTAAAATTGGGAAAAAAGTTGCTTTGAAAATATTGATCTCTAAAAAAAGGTCTTCCTGATAAATTGCATCACATGTAAAGACATCCCCTTACCACTTCATGCTTAGTTTTGTTTAAAGCAGTGGTAACCCTGCTTGTTGTGAGTTCATTATTGTTATTGGACAATATTCTTCAATTGTCGTGATTTTGTTAGTCTATTATACAGTATTATTCCTTGATAAATTCCTCACTCGGTATGACAGTCAATAAATATATTAACAGAATATGAGCCATGAGGGCAAGCCAAGTAAAGCAGCAGTAACTTGATTCAAAGCATGTGCAAAGCGGATGATTGACCAGCCATAATAATCATAAGCAATGCGAACATGAATCATGTGACACGATAAAGCAATGGGAGTTTTAATAAGGTTGATGCGAAAGCAATGCAATTTCCTATAACAAATGTCAACATTGATGTTTAACTCCAGGTATAGGAAATACTGATGGTGATATCAAAAATGAAGCCAAATACAAATTAAAGGAAAACCAAATATGCATGCAATCACCACATGCTCATAACTGTGCTGAGCGCAATATACTAAAACTTGTAAATTTACAGAAACTCTTCCAAAGAGTTGGATACTACTAAAATGCAGAAATTTCAAAAAATTCCAGGGTTAGGGTTATTATTAGATTTAAAGTTTAAAAGAAACTGCAGAATTTTTACATTCTATTAGTAGAGAGATACCTTGCAGTCCTTGTAGAGAGAGAGACAGCATCATTGCTGAAATTGCATTTACACTTTGTAAGCTGACTTTAACTTAATAAAGATTTTACAAAGTTGTGAGCTGAATTTGACTACATGAAGAATCTGTGGATCAAATAGATAAAACAATAGGCAGTGGCTATTTTGCCGTCGACGGCAATTTACCCTCAGAAACTATTTTGCCGTGAGTTATTTGTGATTGGTCAATTTTAATGATGTACTAAACATGTGACTTTTGGTTGTCTGATTGGTCAATTTTAAAAACCAATTTAAAAAATTTTGCACCCCCAGGTCTCTATCCCCCACCCTGTACACTCCCTTCCAGTGTACACTGCCCTGTACATTTACATACCAGGCCTGCCCCTTCACTGTACACTGCCTTTCTTATAAAGCCCTGGCCAGCTGAGATTTGAACCCACAACAATGGTATCTCAAGACCAGCGCTCTATCCACTACACCACAGAGTCACTGGTGCGGTTATAGCAAATTTGGCTATTTAAACACACGTGAATGATCACGGCAAAATAGATTCCAAGGGCAAATTGCCGTCAACGGCGAAATAGCCACTGCCAAAACAATAACTTAAGTCTATCACTCTAAAACTGAGGAAAGCATCTCATTGTTATTAATTCTAAAAAACAGTGCTGTGGTATAATGGTTGGAGTGTCCATTTTGCAATCCTGTAGACTGGGGATTTACTTTTCTTATCAAGTCATACCAAAAAAAAACTTTCAAAAAATGGTATTCACAGCTTTCCTGATTGGTGCTTAGCATGAAAGAGATCATGTAAAAAATAAGCTGGAAAGTTTGCTTGTAGTGTCTTTAAGCAAGGCACTTAATGGAATGCCTCAATCTTTATGTGGCACGCAGGTGGCAGAACACAAGCTCACATGTATGAGATGTTACAATTATCGGTAATCCTGTACTTTAGCGCGGTAAATTATTTAAGCTGAAAGGGCAGTGTACACTGTAGGGCCAGGCCCGGTATGTAAATGTATGGGGCAGTGTACACTGGAAGGAGCAAAATTACACTCCCTTCCAGTTCTGGTGAAAAGAAAATATAGAGGCACTGCAAGAAAGACATTCTTTAACTGTTGTACTTTACTAACTGAAAGATTCATGATTGGTTGAAAAAGCTGCTGTTTACTTTTGAAGTAGTAGCTGTACTTGTCAATCAATTGCAATTATGCAGATCAGGAGTGTTGTACTCCAGCAGGCACCCAATTGTTGTTCAGTGTTAAAAAGTTAACAGTATAAATTTTGACGTGATCTTAAAAATTTATTCAGGCTGTCGTTATATGATTAATTATAAAAAAAATTCTGTATGGTATTTATACATGGCTGCAGATAAATGTCTGTAGGCTATTTCTCGAAGCTGCAAGAAATTTTTGGCAGACTTTTTATGTGATCATAAAATTTCTGCAAGTTTTTTTACATCATTGTAAAAAACCTGTTGTTTGTTAGTTGATTGTTTGGAACTTTTTCTCTCTCCAAAAGCATCAGATATGAGAAAGCAGCTTTGCTAATTTGAAAGTTTGAAATGCCAATATAGGTTTTCTGTTGTGGAATTAATTACTTCAACCTTGTAGCCGAGCTTACGGTGTTGTTAGAAATTGCCCCCATCAACACAGCCTGACTTTGCCATCCAAGAAGTCTGTCACTTCTCTTTCTCTCAGACTCTCGATCTTGCTCTGTCCTTGTTTTACCTCAATCTCTTTTAAACTCTCTGGCACATATGGCAGGAATTTACCACCTGATATATTCATTGGTAATGTAATGACAACCTAAATTAAGGCTTTCTGTAACTTTAGACAAGGCCCTTTGCAGAAAACGAGCAGAAAGAAAACATTATTTTCAATCCAAATTAAAAATGAAGACCATCGTTTGAGATCAATTTTATTGAAGCCTAAATTTACATTTTTTCAAAAAAACTGTTTTCTAAGCAAATAACTTTTTAATGGCGTTTTTTACAACCACTTAAAAAAGCTTACAGAAATTTTATCAAGGCCATGTAAAAATAGCCTACAAAAGCTTATTTATAGTAATGTGAAATAAGTATGCAGAAATTTTCTCACAGTCATGCAAAAGTTGCCTGCAAGTTCTAATTTACAGTCACCTGAAAATGCCTTACAGAAGTTTTTTACAATCACATAAAAATAACTAAAAAAAATTTTTTTATTGTCATGCAAAAATAGCCATTTCCAAAAAAAACATTTAAACAAAAAGCTCTAAACGTATCTCAGAAACAACAATTAAAACAATATACATACTGTATATACTGGCTAATAAGCTGATTTTCTAGACCTAATTTTTTTGGGTCGGCTTATTGGGCAAATATAGCTTTGAACCAAAAATACCAAAAATCAAAATTGGTCACAAAATGACACCTACGATCTCACAGAACAAAAATAATGAACAAAAATTAATAAACTTATTGTACCAAATTATTTAGCGACTGATTAAAACAAAGCACTTGGTCTGTTGAATACGGTATGTACTATAAACTGTGTAAAAAAGGAAAAGGCGCAAATAGAATAATGTCATTTTAAAGCACGTGTATGGTAGTTGAACGTAATTTTTCCATTTTGGCTTATTGGACGATAATATGTAAAAACCCTCATTTTCTGAGCTAAAAATCAACCTCGGCTTATTCGCCAAGTCGGCTTATTGGGCGGTGTATACAGTGCATTGTATTCCACTCTTTTCTGGATATGCTTGTGCCAACAACAGCAATAGGAGTTTGATATAAATCTCTCATCTTTAGCTACATTTACTGTATCAACTTATATGAAACCATTCTGGACATTTTAAAATATCTCTGAGTGTATGATTGTACAGCAGCATTTCTTAACTAATACACAATTATTTCCATGATAGCTGTGTTGTGACCATGAAAGTAATACTGCAAGTTGATCTTGCAAGCAACTATCTCATAAAAAGCATTAAGTTCATTCATAGCAGCATTATAAAAAATTAAAAGCTATAGCATAGAGCCTGTCTGAAGTAATATGTTTAGCACCATTGACACAAATCCTAACTGTCTGTGTTGTGGACTAACTCTTATCCTGTATCATGTGCATCACAGACATGTACCATAAAGAACAAATTCTACCCATACTGATACTACCTTGAGAGTTGGATGAATAAAAATAGAAGCAAGCTAAACAAAAATAATAGTGTAATTATGATTGTGAACTTTAATTTTTGTTTTCTTGTACTGTGTGTATACAGATAACGTACTAATTTGTGATTTAACTTTGAATTTTTTAAGTGTTGATTTGTGGTTCAACTTTCAATACAACAATGGCTATGCAAGCAGCAAGAAGGGCAAATGTTAGTAATATACTTTATTTTATATTTGTTCAACAGTGAAACACATTATTTTGTAAACAAGCAGCTGCTCATTATGAGGGTCTTGCTTGGTATGTCATAATACCTTTGGAATTTGTCAATGCCAGTGCAGAAAACAACAATAGTTTTTCATTATTTTTCGAATTGCTTTTGAGGGTAATTTATTTCCAAACCATCTATTACCGCCAGTGACAACTTTTTTGGAGTTTTACGGAAATTTAAAAAAGTTTTGGGTGTATGATGATTTAGAAAAAAGTTCCCTTGTCTGCAGTTGCCTTGATAAATTTTGGATGCTTTATAATGTAACGTCTTGTTTTGGGATCTATGAGTAAAACTAAAGAAATGATTTTCGTTTGAGACAGACCTTCTTTCTTGGCTTTTACATATGAATACATGCTCTGTTTGGTTGTTATTAGTTTCACCTGATCATAAGAATGGGTAGACTGTTTGACCATACCTTTTGTGTGCTGGATAAAGATAAAGTTTTCTGGTTAAGTGCCTTTCCCAAGGAAATAACATACTAGATTACTGGCTTTTTCTCTACTCTGCCCTTTTGTGTTAACCATCAAGCAGAAAAGCTGTAAATGCTGTTTTTAAAGTCTTTGGCATGACTCGACAAGGAAATTAAATCTGGGCCCACCAACTGAAAATTAGACCCTCTAAACACTACAACCAATGCCTGTTCAAGAAATGATGATGAAAACCTGTTCAAGTGATTGAACACAAGATCAATAAAAGAAAATTGGAGACCCCAGAACTTGTCAAACTTTGTCTGAGTTAATTCATTTATCCAATTTAGTTTTTTACATACTTTCACTAAAAAAATTGATATGGTTTTGTAGTGGTTTGACATGAGCATCCACTTCACAGTGAGTAGATTTTGATTCTATTCCCCCTATTGAGTTATACCAAAGATCTCAAAAACAGTATTTTCTGTGCTTGACGCTTAGCACAAAAGGAATTGTGTAAAGAAAAAGCTGCCTAGGTTGCTTGTATGTTTTTAGGTAAAGCACATAACAGGATACCTCCAACTGTATGTGACATGCTGGTGGTGAGGATGCAGACCTAAGAAAAGCAATGGAAAACCATCTAAGAAACATTTGTATGTTTCCATAATATTATGGCATCAAACCAACATAAATGACAGAATGATATTGTGAAAGACCTGCCTTAATGGCCATAGACCTTAAACAACAATTAGAAAAATCGAAATTCTGAAAATCAATGTCTTATGTTGACATTATGTCCAGCGAGAAATTGCAGTTACTGATTTTATGTAGCCATTAGTGCAGAAGCCCAATATCTAATTAGTTGCCTCAAAAAACACCATTTTTTATCATTTTTCAGTGAAACACTAAAATAAATTTAAAATAACCTAAAAAAAAATAACCACTTCAGTTAAAATAACCAAAAAAAGATGTTTTACCCAATCATTATTTTGCAGTCATATTTTCTCTACTTTTGCAATGTACGATCGTAATGCAAATTTGATTGTTAGCCTTTTGATTAACAACTTCATTGTCACAAGATAAATTCTGTTGCATGAAACCGACTTCTCTTTTTGTTTCGTGTTTAATACATTGTCGTTGGTCTATTCCTGATTGTTTTTGGAGCAAGCAATTTTACTGATAAACCAAAATACAAGATCAGATTCTGTGTTTCCATTACCAAGTATACAAAATTGTAAATATGCAAAAAAAAGATGTCCAGCAGATTCTCAGTTAAATTCAACAGTGAAGCAGTTTTTTAGACTTTTTTATTTTTTGTGAATACTTAGTAACTTTTCCAGCAAAATTTTAAGTCAATTGTTTTTAAATGTATGGAAAATAATGAAGAGGAATTCAAATTTTTATAAAATATAGCAAGCACTACAAATTGCAGACTAACCACCATGTAGTTGCTGCCAAAAGTAGAAAAATGAAGTACACCACAAAAGTGCAACATCAAATTGCTATTCACTTTATTTTGAAATGAAGTTTCACTTAAATATAATACCTGTGGGATGTGATCTATTTTATTAAGTTTGAAATCATGTTCAAAATCCTCGTATAGACGTTTTTTGGTAATGTTCAAATTTAATGATTTTTGTTTTGTTAAAATATGCAAATAATAGCAAGAATTAAAAGAGTCGCTCTGCACTTGCTCAAGAATTTAAGAAGTAAAGTGGATGGGAATCTTGTGTTAAATTCTGAGCTGAAACTACATTAGCTGATTGATCAAATTTTACCTGATTTGTACTCTTATTATATCCTATTTTGTTATTTGCCAACAAAATTTGTTGGTTTGGTAAATTAAATCATTGAAAAAAAACGAAAGTGTAGGCAAATTTAGATGATGGGTATTAGCAACTTCTCTGAAATATAAGATTATGAAATCATCATTTTCTTTTGCAAAGAACCAAAAAAGTTTTGAATTTTAATTATAGTTCCAAGACTTAGGCCCATTAACTAAGTTGGAATAAACGACATAAAATCATTTACTAGTTTAACCTATTTTCTGAATGAATAGCAATATCAAAATCATTCTTATGGACCATTTGTAAAAATAGTTAGGTTGTTGTAACACTATGCTTGGCAATATCTGAAAATTGTGCCCGGCAGTTTTCTTAAACATTTAAACCATTTTTGGCAAAATTTTAATCAGCGGTTTTACAAACTTTTGACCAGTTTTGATACATTTGTTAGCAAGTTTACACTTGTGCTATTGGTTATGCACTTACTAAAATGCAGGAGGGGACACTACTCAAATTAATAGCAATTATTGGCCTAAAGAATCAAAAATTGCTGCAGCATTGCATCCATTTAATGCCAAAAATGCTGATATTGAATGTGGTTTTTAAATTCTTTTGCATGTTGTTGCTTGCAAGTGGAGAAAAACTTATGCGTTTCTGCAGTGCTTCTCAAACTATTGTTACCAACGACGCACTTTGGATAATAACAAAAGTTCATGACAAACCTGTAAAAATTCAATTATTTTATCACGTTATTTTTATCACTAAATGCAGAAATACAACATAGCTACTCATAGTCTCTAATAGGGCTCTGTAAACAGTTTCAATTTCTTCGTAAACATTTTTTTGTTGAAGTCAAGCCTTTTTTTAATTGCTGGAAAAAAAAAACTTTTTCTTGACTAGTTTTTTTATATTTTGGTTGGATAACACTTCTGAAATTTACTTTGATAACTTTTTTGAGGTCACCCATAATAAAAATGAGAAAAATATGATCGGACCACATGCATCTGTGCATTTTGAAAGTGGCCAAAATACCAAAAACGAGAAAAATGTATAACCGGATCGCATGCCTCTGTTCGTTTTGAAAATGGGCAAAATGCCAAAAACAATTTGAAACCAACAAATGCAAAAAAATGCTCGTGAAAACAAGTTAAAATATAACTGGGCCACATGCCTCTGCATATTTCAAAAATGGGTCAAATGCCAAAAACACTCATGAAAACAAGAAAATGTATAACTGGGCCACATGCCTCTGTGCATTTTGAAAATGGGCTGAATGCCAAAAATGTATAACCAGGCCATATGCCTCTGTGCATTTCGAAAATGGGCCAAATGCCAAAAACGGTTGAAAAGCACTGAACTAAATAAAAAGTTTCATAATCAAAGTACGTTTGAGGGAAAATGAAGGATGTTGTGTGCCAACCAACGTTATCGGCAAACTGTAAGCTATGCAAAGTTAGCTTAGCGTATACACTGACTAAATAGCAGTAGGCTACTGCAAGTATCTTTTTTTATTCCTTCAAAATGTTGCTAAGGCTGGTATAACTGTTTGTTCAGCAATGTCTGCCAAAACTTGTCCGGCGGTTTTTGTACATTTGCTAGCGATTTCGCACTCGTGCCAGCGGTTACGCACAAACTAAAATCTTAGAGGGAACAGTGATAGGGGTCCCATTGTGATATTGCTCTGTACTTTTTAATGCCATAAGATAACATAATATTTGTAGAACAAAAACTGGTTTAATACAGTAAGCCTGTGCAAGTGATTCAGTTGTTATTACTTGGGCAGCAAGCATAGCATTGCATGTATCATGAAGAGTTTAAATTAATAGCAGACAGTGCATATGGACTTGAGCAGAGTAATATCATGTGACATAATTTTTTTCTATGCCTAGTTGTACCGACATAGTTTTACAATTTTGTATTATAATAAGGTGACTAAAGTTTACACCTGAACACATGTTAAATGTAAGAAACTATACAGTTACGTTTAGTGGCATATTTAGAAGGTGAAGTAAAGGGCAATGGCCCCCCAAACAGTTTGACAAAAACTAGAATAGTAAAAGAAATGTGTATTTGAAGACAGAATTATTAGTTTCAAGGAGTTTATCTCCAAAAAATAAAAAGAAATCTTGATGCTGAAGTCCAATCGGGAAAAAATCTTGCCCTCTCAATGTTCACCCCCCCCCCTCCCCGAGAAAAAATAGAATGAGTGTACCTATTTAGTATGATCGCTTGATAATAATATCAAGTTCATGCTACTTAATGCTCTGCTTTCCCCCCGCTAAGAAAAAAGAAATTGTTTCTAAATACACAACTGCTTATATGAAACCAAAATAAAACACTAGTACAAGAGTGGGTCTCAAAAACTAAAGGAAGCTGCATCATTGCCCAAGTCGACAAAAATACACCCTTATGCAAATTAATTAAATTGCTTGATATTTTTGCAAAATTTGTCAAGTTAACTTATGGTGTGTCATATGTATTGGCTTATTTCAAAATAAAGTTTTGAAGTTAATCTTAATTCTTGTGCAAATTGATTGAATCACCAGCAGATAAACGAAAAAATCACATTTTTTATTTACTTTTCATGACAACGAAATGCATTTGTTTAAGTACAGTTTTTAGTAACAGACATAACCACCACGACTATTTAAAACCATCTTTACTCGTTTAGGCATAAAATCGACTAATTTCTTGCAAGTATCTTGAATTTGAGGGTCACGTTACCAGCCCTCAATGATGGCTTTCATCAGCTTAACCGTGGTGGTACAATCATTCCTTTGTAGCTGAAGTTTTATAATACTCCAGATTTAAATTGAGAGAATTCCCGAGCCAATCCAACACAGAAATGTTATTCAAAGCAAAAATGTTTTTGACTTTGCGACTGGTATGACAAAATGCTAAATCTTGCTGAAAAATTCCCAAACCTACTGGAAATCTTCTTCCCATTTCTGGTGTCACTTTGTGAGAACATTAGTATATTTTTCATAATTCATTTTGTCTTTGTAGGCACGAGTGGTCCAACCCCATAATTTTTAAAACAACAAAACATTTCTTTTAGGGGATATCTGACAGCTTGATCAATATGGCATGCACTTGGAGGCTCTCTTTTTGTTTTTTGTGCATGCTGACTTCTTCACTGACAGTGGCTTTCATCTGGAAACACTACGTGATGCTCTTGTTCATGCATCCAGTCTCAAACTCCTTGGCCCAATTAAAGCGTTTCTTTTTTACTTAGGCGGTCAAGAACTACTTTTTTATTGGTTACTTTTCTTTCTGACCAATCACTAAAAGCCAACTGCGTACAGTTGTGGAGTCAACTGATCCTCCAGCAGAAGCCAAATTTTGTTGCAATTGAAAACTTGTCTTTCTTGGATTTAATTTGCTCTCTTTATGCAAGTAAGTATCAGTTCTAGGCATTGTCTTTTTCTTCCTTCCGCACTTATCCTCCATCTTAGGGCGCAGAGTGTTTTCAAATCAAATATTTTTAATCAGTCTGTGCACTGTTGCTTGACCGATGCCAACTGCTTTAGCTATCTCCCTTTGCGACTTCTTTATGTGCTGATGCAAAGTCCATACTATTTATTGAACGCTTTTTAGGAGAAACATCCATCTTACAATGCATAAAATTATGAAAATGTCACATGTGAGCCGAGAGTTATTAAAGATTTTTGTGTGGTAGCCTAAATAATCAGCAGGTTTATGACATCACAACTAGGGAACGACTGGGGCAACAATTTTGGCTGGGGCTGGGGTTTAATGTCTGCCCCAGCCAGGGCCGGAGTTTATGAAGGTACTACAGTACTATATGTACATTTAAAAAGACTTGATGCACAATATATTTCCATTAAAAGTTATTTAAAAACACAACACTTCAGTGTTATCCTTTAGATCAGACATGTGCAACCGGTGGCCCACGGGCCGCACTGTGGCCCGCCATCTTGAGATGTGCGGCCCGCAAGGTACTCAGTACCGCATTGAATTGTAAAGAATTATAGAATAACTAAACCTACTCCTTGATGTGGTTGACAACGCCACATCAAATCAAATGTAAATTTTTGCGCGCTCTGTAATGATGAGTTGAAGCTATGCCTTGTATCTCAAAACGCGGGTTTAGCGCTTTATTACAAGCTGTGTGAAATTGTCAGCCTCCATTATCATAGCTGGTAGTTGATAAATAGTTGTTGGTGCCAAATAGGTACTCTCGCATTTGATTTTAAAGTAAGTAGTTGACCTCATTCGATAATGTTTTTACTAATGCTATTTTATTGGTTGCAAGTGTTATTTTCAACTTCTTTGCAGTAATAGAAGAAGGAATAATTTAAAACTTTTCGTTTAGTTTTTATTCAATGCAACTTTATGATTATACAACTTCTGAAAACGAAAAAATTAATGTTGAAGGGCAGATGCTTAATGACAAATTGTTGGTAAAGTATTTTGTTATCCAACAAATTGTAAACGTCATCTGCCTGATTTGCCACAACAAAATTGCTAGTTTAGAAGAATTTAATATCAAGCGAAACTACAACTCCTCGTATTCAAAACAGTAGGGCTATGATAAAATTTCACGTCAATTGCAAGTACATGTAGATAAAGCCAATAAGTTGAAAAAGTCAATACAAGGACAACAAAAAGTGATCTTGGTTTATTGAGATGACTACAAAATTCCAAAATTTTTGGGGTAGAAAACACATCACGCTCGCTGAAAAAAATTTGTTGGGTTGAATTATTTTCTTCATCTTCCAACGACTTGCTCCCAAATTATTAATAAAATGTCGAACAAATGTGTCGTGGATTGCATCTAAATAAATGATGATATACTTTGTTCTAAAAAATTGATGCGGCCCGCGTTCTCATACAAAATTTATTATTTGGCCCACTGGTAAAAAAGGTTGCTCATGCCTGCTTTAGATGTAATATTAAATACCTGTTTATCATACTTTTAAGTTTGCCATATCTACGGAAGTGCTGTAATGGACTAATTTCTACCATAATTTGAAATAAAGAATCAGCCATATTTTGTAAGAAGTAGAATTTTTATTCTATTTTTGATTTTAAATGGTGAGACAATTCTCAAAAATCATGCAAACATTAATAACGAGCTTACTATGCAATACAAATTGCTTACAAAAATATTTGAGCACTATTACAAAATTTTGCAATTGCTAACAAAAACATTTTGAACTACTCCAAAATAGAAGAAATAAGGAAAACAAAATGCCTCACAAATCTGCATTGTTTAATAGTCTACACTCTATGGCAAAAAAAGCAAGTTTAGAAATGCTTCACTTTATTAAAATGAATATGCCAGGAAACAATAATGAGTATACCACCCAACCAATTTAGACGAAACCATCCCTGGACGCATTTTGTCCTTTTGGACTCATCAGCAGGGCCCAGCCCGTCACAAGCAAAAGTAACCCACTCATTAACGTTATCCTTAAAAAAAAAATCCAACTGTGCGCATGCAGAAGCACTGAGACTTCAACCGACGACGTATTGCATTGCTTAACAGGGCAGGTTGGCAAATTGGTTGATTTTGGCTGCATATCCACTGGGAGATCAGTTTACACACTGATTGAAAAAGCAGATTAAACGCTGCATATATAGCCTAGCGCCTTGTCTTTGCAATGCCATTACGCTCACGGCGAGTGCGTTGACAATTCACAAGGTTGGAGCTGGGCGACCTTTGATAGACGTGTCAAGCAAATCCATGCCAACAAATTTTCACTCTATCTCACTTTGCAGTAAACCAGGCCTCCTACAACGAAACAGGCAAATCCATGCCAACGGGCAAATTCCTGGCATATTCATTTTAATAAATTGTTAATGCCCCTTATGCTCATATGCTGCTTTGCCAATTAGGTGCAAGGTTTACAATTTCCATCTTCGCCTATAATTTTCAAATCTATAGTTTTTTTTCCCTGCTTGAAAAGAGTTGGTATGGATTTGCCTGTTTCGTTGTAGGAGGCCCGGTTTACTGCAAAGTGAGATAGAGTGAAAATTCATTGCCATAGATTTGCTTGACACATCTATCAAAGGTCGCCCGGCTCCCACCTTGTGAGTTGTCAATGCATTCGCTGCAAGCGTAATGGCATTGCAAAGACAAGGCGCTAGGCTATATATGCAGCGTTTAATCTGCTTTTTCAATCAGTGTGTAAACTGATCTATGAGTGGATATGCAGCCAAAATCAACCAATTTGTCAACCCGCCCTGCTAAGCAATCCAATACGTCGTCGGTTGAAGTCTCAGTGCTTCTGCATGTGCATAGTTGGATTTTTTTTAAGGATAACGTTAATGAGTGGGTTACTTTTGCTTGTGATGGGACGGGCCCTGCTGATGAGTCCAAAAGGACAAAATGCATCCAGGAATGATCTTGTCTAAATTGGTTGGGTGGTATACTCATTATTATTTCCTGGCATATTCATTTTAATAAATTGTTAATGTCTCTTACACCCGTATGCTGCTTTGCCAATTAGGTGCAAGGTTTACAATTTCCATCTTCGCCTATAATTTTCAAATGTTTCACTGTTTATAAGTCTTTATCAATAAACCATTCCTCAACTTCAGTCTGTAACTGCTGACAATCTCGATTACAGTCAAGTATTTCACCCTCTGGGAGAGTGGCAGAATTGTACGATATTGCTTTTAAGTTGTATTTTAAAAACAAGAGTTTTTGGACATTTTGTGGCCTCAGTCAAACTCTGTTTCCATTAGCAATATCTTTTGCGACTTTAAATTCACGCTCACTAGAAACAGAGCTGACTGGAGATAAAAGAAAAATAATGAGTTTACAATGAAAGATAGCTGAGAAATACATTTAGTCAGCAAGTCATGCTGTGGTCATTCATTAGCTGCATAATGATCATACTCTCAATCCCAAAGACAATCAACTTGAAACTGATAAAAGACAATATTTGTTTGCTTTTCATTAGCATATGGAGTAAATTGCCTTTTATTTTCAGTCAAAAGCATATTAAATTTCCAGTCAAAAGTCAAGAATTGTTAAAATTTATTGTTTGTTTAATTATCCCCGGCCACTTTTGATAGTCACCCCGGCTGGGGCTGGTCTGGGGCAAAAATTGGCAACCCCGCTCGGAGTCAGGGCCAGGGCCCTGGTCTATCCCTAATCACAATACAAGTCATGATGAGTTGATGCCATTGTTACGAAACCTAGGTTTAACACAAACTTGATTTCAAAACTTTATTTTGTCGTAAACCAATACATATGACACATCATAAGTTAACTTGACAATCTTTGCAAAAACATCAAGTCATTCAATTAATTTGCACATGGGTGTAGTTCGTACTCTTGACACAAGATCGAAGTACAAGCAATGAAAGTTTTAAGGATTTTTGATCCAGCTGCTTTCATAAATTTAGTCATTGAAACTGTTTGACAAAATTAGCCCTCTACATCCAACACAGTTTCAGTTTAGGATCTTGTTGCTAGTGAAGAAGCCCTCAAAACTACAACCACTTTTAGAGAGTTTATTCTAGTCCCTTTTCAATGACCCAGCTCTCTAGTTAACATAGTTATAATTTTTTAACCGAATTTCATTGCGAGACGATTTAGAAAGGGTACCATCCAAAGATTTGGGGAGACCTTTGGGTTGCCACACCAGTGCCATGGCGACCAAAAGGGAGGTCCCCTCCAACTTTTAGATGAGACCATAATTGGTACTGCTTGCTAGGTATAGAAAACAGACTTACTTCACCTAGCAATCTATGCAGCGAACTAACTAAGCTTCATAAGTAACAATATTTAAATATAAAAAACTGTAAGCTATATCCCACTACAAGCTCACCTTGTTGCCAACTGCAGATATCAAAATGGTGTTGCAATATTAGCCAAATTGATAAAACTAACAGAAAGCTTTACAGCAACGACACTTGGCAATCCTTTGAATGTGATTTAGCTTTCAGTATTAAAAAACAATCGCTTCTGAGCATATGCTTATTCACAGCGGTAATAGCCACGAGGTTTGTCTTTTGTTTTTTTTGTTCTTTTTTTAAAGTGCGTGCTTAAAAAATGTGAGAATTCACGTGATTATTTATTGCTGTGAACCTGTCTTTACTTTATGAAATAGGAATTTGCTAAGACGAAAAACTTTTAGAGTTTAAACACAAAATATATAGGTTGCTAGGTAGCAATTTTCAGGCATTCTATTAAGATGGATCTGTCTCCAGCATCACGCTAAGGTAAAATAGAAAATTTTGCTCAAAAATGATCACTAACATCATACGATACCATACAGCAATCTATTACATCTTTTCAATACTCCATGACCAGTTTTGATCCTTTTGGGTATCATCCCGGCGGGTGTAAAAGACACTCTATAATAAAAAATGCTAAATAAGAACAAATTTGTCATTGGGTGCAAAAAAGTTTTATACTCGCCTAATATGACCCAACAAAGTCGAAACCAGTCGCAGGTTATTGACATGATGTATAGATTGTTGTATGATACATATGACGTTGGTGATTATTTTTTAGCAAAATTTTCTATTACCTTAAAGTTTAAAGCTAAAGCAAATCCATTAAGACCTAACAAATTGCTAGAATATAAGTATATGTTAATTTGAGGTAAATAATATCATTTCAATAGAGGCATGACACCTGTGTACAAGATATAGTACAATTTTTTTTACAATAGTTGGTGTCACACCTGTAAAGATCGTGTGACCCACTGACAGTCGCATGGCACCTGTGCACTAGGAATAGTACAAATTTTGTACAATAGTGGATGACACACTGTTGTGTCACCACACTGCGTTTGAGAATCACTGCACTAACGTCTAAACTTGACTGTGTAGCGGCAATATGACTTCGATGAAACTTTTGTACAATTGCAAGCAATAAAACGTTTGTCTGCTGTGATATGACAAAAGCTAGTAACTACAAAAATCAAGTTTATTTTGTTGTTATTATCGTTCAAAGGAAAAACCCGAACTAAATTTTTTCAGTTTTACCTTGAAGTTAACTGTGCGAAAATTAATTATTAATTCATGTTGCTGATCAGTGGCTTCACACAAACGAAAAGAAATCAAAGTTGTTTATATTTGAAATGAGATTGTTAGGTTTTACCATTTTACGGCAGTAATACATCTGCACAAGCACATTGATGGCACAGAACAGTAGGAAAATATAATTTTGGATCAAATTGTGAATGGATTACTATCTTCAGCCCTGCAGCACAATTGTTTCAACATGACCGAAAAAAAATAATTGACTGAATTCTTATCATGAAGTTCGGTAATTTTTCCGAACTGAAATTTTAAAAGAAAGCACTCGGATCAAAATGGCATTCTGTTTTCAAAATGTGTTTGGATTTTTTGTCTATCTATTCTTTTTTAACCTATCATCCCTTTTGCAAAAACGTTGGTTTGATGTGTCAGAAAGTTTACCTGCCGTTTAGCAAACACTTGCATTAGTATCCAATAATAGCCGATTTGCAAAAATAAATGGTTATAGTACTGGTAGCCGATCTTACTCAAAACCAATTGTATAATGCTCTTGGAAAGTTAAGTATGCTGTTTTGTTTAGGTTCGTTTGCCGCCTGAGGTTAATCGCATTTTGTATGTGAGAAATTTGCCGTACAAAATCACTGCTGAAGAAATGTATGATATATTTGGAAAGTATGGAGCAATTAGACAAATTAGAATGTAAGTAAATCTTTTTCTACGACTCAGATTCCACGCGAGAAGTGTAAAATAAAAGCTGACTCTATTTTGCAACTATTCAACTACAGTTTAATATTGCAAATATTTGTGGTACACTAATCATTAGTGTATTTAAACAATTCTCATTTGAAAATTTGGTAAAACTGCAAAATACCAAATTAATCTAGGATAACTTGTGTTGAAAAGTATCAGTTTATTTACTTCTGTGTACTAACAATAATTGGTGTAATGCCATGTTTCCACTTTACCGTGCTTCATTACTGCTGTGTCGTTGAAAAATACTGTTTGTCACAGCATTTAGCATCTTGTTTCACATCAAAAATATCAACTACCTGCCGTCATCTTTTGTTTACTTTTTGTCTCACGATAACTTGTAAGATGCTAGTTGAGGTCACTATTCTTTCTTGGAGCTATAAAAAGGCTAAAGACTATTTTGGTGAGATTTGAACCCACAGCCTTCTGATTACCCGTCAAATGCTTTATTTTATGTGGAAGCTGTGGGTTCAAATCTCATCAGAATCTTTAGCTTTTCGCAATGCTTCATAGTTACTGGCATTATGGTGCGGTGGTTCGAGTGTCTGCTTCACAGTTTGTAGACCTAGGTTCAATTCCCTTAAACGCGTTGTTCACCTTAAACCTTCGGTGCAAAAGTTAGCTTGTGGAGAAAAAGCTGGCATGTTTGCATGCTGTGTTCTTGGGTAAGGCACGTAATGGAATACCTCTATCTCTGTGTAGCAGTCAAGTGGTGCGGTCGAGCAGTCTAGCGTCACGGTGGCCGATCTGACAAATGACTGCAAATGGAGAATGAGCTTATTTACATGAATAAGTGGATGTTAAGTAGAAGTAAACCCAATTGCTAACTATGCGAAAAGAAAAATATAAACCTTCATCGAAGGTTACTTCTTGTTACTACTCTTTTTTTTTGAGTAAAAGCAGTTTTTGTATTTCTTGTAATTTTAACTGTGATATGCTGCCAAATTCGAAATAATTTAAATGAGCTTTCTGTAAAAAAGGTTTTGAAGTGCCTTTTTAGCATTTCCCCCTTTATTGTTATATATTTCTGAATTTTGCTCGTTTTTTGTGATGCTTTTACATTTTTCAACAGAGGCACAACATCAGATACAAAAGGCACAGCTTATGTTGTCTATGAAGATATATTTGATGCTAAAACAGCTTGCGACCATTTATCTGGGTTCAATGTTTGCAACAGATACCTTGTTGTCTTATATTATAATCCAAACAGGGTAAGTTGAATTATTTAATGACATTTACTTAATTAAGGGAGTAGATCAGGGGTGTCAAACTAATTCAAGGCTGCAGGCCACATTTACATACCTGGATTTTATACGGGCCAGAGCCTATTGAAAAAAACAATGTAAGCCGGCAAGGCGGTATATCAGTGGCCCTCAAAACTTTTTTGTCTGCCGGCACTGGAATTTAGTTGATCAAATTTTGAGGCCGCGAGATGGTGCTGATTTCCATAAAAAAAAAAGGTCATTACCTTTCTCGCCGTAACTGTGAGAAAAAAGTCAGCCAAACGGTGTAATGTAGCCCGAAATGGTGCTAATCTTCAAAAAAAAAGGATCATTATCATTCTCGCCGTAAGTGTTAGAACAAAGTCAGCGTAGCACGCTGGCGCAAGTATTTGCCTGCCATGTCGCGTTTTTTTACAAAAACAAAGATTTGTTTGCGGTTGTAAGCTGCGTGTTATCTAAAGAATCGTTCCGTGGGCCGTACATTTGACACCCCTGGTGTAGATATAGAGATGTTGATCGAGCGGTGTAGGAATGCTGGAGATTTCAAAATACGCAAAGTAAAATTAAAAATAATACAAGAGGCCAGCGATGCACATTAAGCGAACTGCAGACAGTGACACTGTTTCGAAATATCTGGTCTCTTGATAAATCGAAACACTGTCACCTATCAGATCTCTTGATAGGTCGAAGCTGTATCACTGTGTGCAGTTCGTTTAAAGTAAAAATCTTACCTCAAATGCCAACAGTAATATTGAAATAAAATTATTCGAAATTTACATGCTTGTTTACCTTTTTTGCCGCTAAAACCGGATTCAAATATTTGTACAAAGTCAAGATCTGTCTCATCAGCTGCATCTGGATGAGGTCCACTGCCATTAAAATAAATTTATTTAAATTTTTGAACCTTTGAAAAGTAGAAAATTTATTCAAAAACTGATTGTGGAAACTTCGAAAAAAATCAAAATCTTTTTACATGGACTTCAATCTGATGTAAAGCACAAAAACTGTATTGCGATTGTTTCAAGTCGATTTTGCAAGTTGTCTTCTAAAACGGTGCAAAGCTATAAACTCATCGATTGTGATCGCTATGCGTTGTGCAAAAATACAAAACAAAATCTCTACATTTTTGTCGATCGTGTCTACTTTTTTACATCCTGCAGACAATGTTGTACTTCGCAAGCTTAATAAGCAGTTTTGCACTTCGCTAAAGATAATTTTTAAGTTTAGATCAATTTTTAAAGTTCAATTTTGGTAAATCTCTTGTGCTTTCACAATTTGTGCTTCATCACACAACACCATCAACACTCTTCCAGTAGCGTAATGGGTGGACCTTGAATGATTTAATTTACCCAGTATTTTCGTCTTTGTAAACATGCACTCGAAATGACCATTTGAATAGGCCAGGAATGGCCAAACTACGGCCCCTGCGCTGCATCCAACCGCCGACCAGTTTAATCCGACCCGCCAAGCACCTTGCACATGTGGCGTGATTTTTATTGTACTGCAATACATTTAACAATCTATTATTACGTAAATCGCATTCTTCCCGCCCTCCAGCAGCCCGTTAGTCGCGAATTCGACCCTCAGGTGAAAAAGTTTGGCTGACCCTGGAATAGGATAAAAATTCTGGCAACTTGTTTTTACTTTGTTGATCCTTTTTCAGCAATTTAAGAAGCGTGATGCTGAAAAGAAACAAGAACAACTTAAAGAAATGAAAGCCAAATACGGAGTGAGCACGGACTCGAAAAAGTGAAGAGGATATCACCTTCTTAGGGGTGCTCGAAAAACTTAGCCCCGAAATCCAGAAACTCATCAGTAATTACTGAACTTTGCTGAACGTTGAATATTTTTGCTGTCTTTGTATTTGTCCAACTTTTGGTATCTTGAACGTGTATAAATTATGAAATAATCAAAACAATTTGATGTGGTTTGGGTTGAATTTTCCGCTAAAGTGCGTTGCCGATTGTGAATGTACAATAATACCGATAGTTAAACATAAAGCTTTTGTAGCATGTGCACCTTTTTGCCCAAAGCAAACTAATGCATTATTGAAAAAACAGATTGCCTTCTTTTTACAAAGGGGGTCCTTAAAATCAAATCAAGCTTTCTATTAAGATTGTTCTGTGAGGTATGGCATAGTTCCTGTAAGCAGCACACTACTTTAATGATTTTTGTCTTTGATTTTCGCTATGGATTCACAAACTTTCACAGGAAAAAATTAACAATAGACGTTTCAACTATTCTAATTTTCACGTTGATAATACTTCATAGTACTGCGTTGCAGAATGCTTAGTCTCCAACATATTGACGTTAACTCTAGCCGCATCCTTCCTCATCTGGTTTTAATTTATAATATTAATAGTTAATATGTAAAATAATCGCTTTTTAGCTGATACAAGAAAATTGATATGTTTGAGTACCAATAGTC
Organism: Trididemnum clinides; assembly: GCA_963675345.1. Lineage (NCBI taxonomy): Eukaryota > Metazoa > Chordata > Ascidiacea > Aplousobranchia > Didemnidae > Trididemnum > Trididemnum clinides. Next base: position 3,608,158 of record OY776284.1, on the reverse strand, counting down.
TATCGTAAAAATGTCTTAAACCTAAAAGTATCCAGCTTTTTTTCTTAGTTATTCATTAAAGTTCTGTATTAGCCACTGCTTACCGTATTTGAACCTTTGTAACTAACATATAAGTCAAAATGAACTAATGCGGCGTTTCAACATGACGATTCAAACAGCAATTATGTACTAAAAACGTCAAATTGTAGAGAAGTAGTGCAGTATTGACGTTCTGGCTCAAATTGATATTGTTCGCTTGGTTTAGATGCTTTAATTTGAACATTTGTTAGTTATATTGTGATGTGTTATTTTCATTTGTACAGTCAAATGCACATTAAATTTCTCAAAATAAAACTTATGGCTTTAATTTTTGCAGAACATTTACATAGTGATCTTTTAGGTACTGATTGTATACAGATTATTTTGTGATTAAGTTGGTATGAAATCCTACAAACGTCCTTTTCCAGATTCCTGCAAAAGCAAATATTTTAAAAGGTCGAAAAATATTTCTTCTTTATCAGCTTTAAAGCTAAAGAATGAGTTTTATGACAATGAGTGCATTGCTTTGGCCAAATCTCTTTTGGGACAGTTTATTGTGCGAAAGGATGGAGAGCACTGTATGAAGTGTAGAATAGTTGAAGTTGAATCGTACCTGGCGAAAGATGACAAAGCCTCTCATTCTTACAACAACAAAGAAACTAAAAGAAATAAATCTATGTTTATGAAACCAGGAACATTATACGTGTACATGACTTACGGAGTGTACTGCTGCATGAATATATCAAGTGCAGGTGAATTGTGTTATGAAAACAAAATCGCTGTCTACTATATTTCCCGGTGTGATTCAGAGTAAATGTTGGAATTGTATGTGTATTGCTAAACTGCTTGCTATGCATCGGATTTGATGAGTAAGCAATCTTTCAAATTGTGTTTAGACGACCTCCGATGGCTGTTGTCGGAGTTTGTTATCTCCGTTGTTTAATTTTTTGTTTGATGTTCTGTTGGATGTGGCTAGCAAGCTCACTTTGATCTCGTAATGTTGCAGCAATTAGCTCACATATTGTATGACGCTCATAGCACCTCCACCAGAGCACGGCGACTCTTGATGACTTCTCTTCGTCCAAATGCAAAACAACAAAAACAAAATTATTTTTTACTTAAAGTTGGGAGTTTGATTTATGATTTGAAAAATGCGACGCTTGTTATACTAGTGCATGATGCTTGAATGAACTTGCATATTATAAATCTGTTTTAGGAATGCAAAAATCATTTAGAACAACTCTTTGATTTAATAAGCTTGATGTAAAGATATAAAAAATCTTTGATACTTCCTGTAATTCGTGATTCTTGTTCCTCCTACATAGTAATGCGATGAAACGAGCGTTTGGTTGATAGTGTGCGAGTTCGGTGCTCGGAGCGTTATGTTACAAGCGCCGTATCCAAGCGGAACGGCGTTTGCTATCAAACTCACGCATTGGGCTCAAATTACGACTTACGTGACCGCATCGACATGCATGGTTGGCTGCCAATTCAAAAGATGCTTCACAGTTTCCCAAGTTGTTACACTTAATAATATGATGAAATTGTTATATGTTTTGACGGTCAGTCGTAGTGTTGTGTAACGATAGATGTTACCTGTAGGCCACAAAACGACGTTTCCTTTGATCACTGCATGTGAAGAAGTCTGGAAAGAGGTCGTAACATTCTAATTCATAGCATTTCAAAACCATTTCATAATTGTTTGGAAACAGGTGATAATATATTTCAGGAAAGAGTTTATTACGTCACAATGACAACAATCAACAATCATGCATCATACGTATTGCATTGATCCTTAAAGGCTTTGGCGCATTTTGCTTGGTATCGTTTTTATTTTGACCCTACTAACAGAAAAAACTACGGGAAAGTATCTGTCATCTCCACCGAGTTGTTTGTTGAGGCTGTTCCGACGGATAGTTTAGAGAATACAGTACACCCTCACTCAATTGCGGTTCATCGTTCGCGGCCCCGCATACTTGTGGATTTTGTTCTCAAAAGTTTTTTTCATAATTTCGTGAATTTCTTGGGCTATTACTTAGCATAAAAACGCTCACATTTACCCTAATTACATTATTACTGTTTTCAATTTATCATTACTACCTTATTATTGTATAAATGAATAAGACTGTAGTAGTAGTTATTCAGTTTTCATCCGGTGTTTTCCCCTTAGCAGAGATGGCCGAATTTAACCCATTCTTTCTGCAATTGCTCGCACTCCATCTGTCCACTTGTCTGGTCTCTGGGCGTCCTCCTTTTTTAAACCAATCTTCTCTGTCTCCTCTTCCACTTGCTTCTTCCAGGTCTTCTTCGATCGTCCTCGCTTTCTTTTGCCACTCACTTCAAGACCCAGAGCAAATCTCAAAACACTATTGTCATCCTTCCTCAGCGCATGTCCATATTATCTAACTCCATTCGCCGTTGCTAACCGGTCTATAGTTTCCTTCAACCCCCACTTGTCCATCTGTTCTTCAGTCGTTTTTCTGTCAACAACTTGCTGACCGCACATGGCTCTCACCATAGCTCTCTCTTCTTAAAATTGCTTTTTCATTTTCTTTTAGACACCATGTCTCACTTCCGTACAGTATTGCTGATCTTACGCAAAAATGATATACTTTACCTTTCATCTTCAGAGGAAACCTATTTCTAAGCAATAACTCTCCATATTCCTTAAATCTTACTCAACCGACTCTTACTCTTGCTGTAACTGCCGCTTCACAACCACCACTAGCATTTAGTCTGTCTCCAAATAACAAAATTCATTCACTGTCTCCACTTCATCACACAACTTCCCGATCGAATTCACCTTCCCTTCCATTATTCCTTTACATTTCAAGCAAACACAATGCATTGCCAACCAGGCGGTACCTCTCTTTATTTTTGCTCTTTTGCCATGAACCCAGTTTCCACATTTTGTGCACAACACTGAATTGGCCATGACTCTCTTCCCACAAACTCCACATGGATCTATCTTGATTTTGAATAGGTCTTTTGAACCGCTTGCCATCACTTTTGTTTTTCTGGTGTTGACCTTCAAACCTTTACTTTCCAGTGCATTCTTCCAATTCCAAAACCTTTCCTTCAAGTCTTCCATGTCTTCGCTCATGATAACAAGGTCATCTGCACACAGTAATTCATTAACCACACCCCTTCTTGCATTTTCTGTAATAACGTTCACCACTATTACAAACAATAGTGGCGACCTCACAGAACTGCACCAATCAACAGCCGCCTCAACGTGGTGGTGCGGTCCCCGGCCCCGTTTGGGTTGGGTCGAAATGGCTGTTGGCCTTCCCGAGGGTCCCAGTTACCCCGGGCACTCCCCATTCATTTTTTCGCTATGCTGCCCCCTGAACGACCGCAGAAGGGCAGCACACAGCATCTTTAAAATCGGTCGCCTGTTCTCACTTTTTCTTCTCTCCTGCCCTACTCTTGCCCTCCTTCGTCTCCTCATTCTTCTTCTTCTCCTGATGAGCGGTAACGTTCATCCTAACTCTGGCCCCATCTTTCCTTGCTCTGTGTGCGCTGGAACTGTGACCTGGCGGGGCAAGTCAGGGCAATGCTGCGCTTGCTCCAAATGGGTCCATCTAAGGTGCTCACAACTTTCTTTATCTAACTTCAGAGCTCTTGGAGCTGCCCCCCTGCCGTAACACTGTGACTCCCCCCTCCTCGGACTCCTCCGACACGTATACCTCCACTGTGGAATCCGGCCCCCCCCTCTGCTAATGCTTCACTCTTGCCCCACCCTCGTCTCCAAACTTCTTATCCCCCATCTGCCCATCTTATATCTCCTTTCCCTGCCCTTCCACCACCGTCCCTTGCTCCTGGCTATACTTCTGCACCTCCTGACTCTCTCAGGGTTCTTCAATGGAATGCTGGAGGTCTTCGAGCCAGGAGCACTGAACTACTTCACTTTCTTTTATCCCATCTTGTCGACCTTATCTGCATTCAGGAATCCAATCTTAACTCCTCTTCCTCTTTCCGGATTCCTGGATTCTCTGTTCTGCGTTCTGATCGTACTCACTCCCGATCTGGCATTCTCTCTTCTGATGCCTCGCATGCCAGTGGCGGCGTTGTCATTTTCGTCAGACAGGGCCTATCCTTTTCTGAACTTTCTACCACCTCTCTTTCTTCGCTCGATCCCTACTCTGATTATGTAGGGGTCAACATCTCTCTAAACAAATCCTCCTCGGTGTCATTTCTTAATGTGTATGCCCCCCTATTCGCTCCTCCCCAACGGATGGCAGAACCGATTCCTTCTCTCCCTCAATTCTTCCCTTCTCCAGAAATCTCTTCATTCTGGGGGACTTCAATTGCCATCACCCGCTTTGGGACTCAAGAGGTACTTCCGATTACCGTGGGGAGGAAGTATTCGACTGGGTCATCTCCTCAGACCTCCTCCCCCTCAATGACCCTGACACACCCACCCTTCTCCATCGCTCCTCTGGCAGTCGCTCCTCTCCTGACAGCTCCTTTGCTCCCTCTGCTCTTGCTTTTTCTTGCTCCTGGGAGGTGCTTCAGGACCTGGGTTCTGACCACCTACCAATTCTTCTGTCTATCCCTCTCTCCGGTCTTTCACCCCAACGAGCGCCCCCCTTCCTTCAATTTTCAGAAAGCTCGCTGGGATGACTTTGCCTCCTACTCTGACTCTCACTGTCCTACTACAGAGGAATACTCGTCTCTTTCTCTTTCCTCTGCAGCTGCTCTCTTTACCTCTCTGGCAATGAATGCGGCCAAATCTTCCATTCCTTTCGGCCGCATCAAACGCCATCCTAAAGCCTGGTGGTCTGCTGAGGTGGAAGAAGCGGTTGGTGAAAGACGCAGGGCTTTCGCTACTGCTCACAGAAGTGATGAAGATCGCCAGGCTTACATCTCCGCTTCTCGACGTGCCTCGTCGGTCATTGCCAAGGCCAAGGCTGAGGCATGGCAGACGACCTGCACTTCTCTTTCACCTAAATCTAATCCTAAATCTGTGCACTCTCTTCTTCGCTCTATTGCTGGCTCTCCTTCCTCGTCTTCTTCCTCTCTCTTAATTTCCTAACTGTTCTTCTCCCAGGGAATCGGCTTCGGTTTATGCCGCTTACCTGAGGTCTCACTTTTCCGTGTCTCAGCCAAAGGCCCTGCGCAGCAGAGCCAGAGGCTACCTCACTGAGCTCCGCCGAGCTACGTGCTCTGTGGAGTCTCACTCGTCCTTTTGCTCTCCCGCGGAATTTCTTGCGTACATAAGATGGGAAAACCTCTCGACTCTCCTGCTTCCTTCCGGCCTATCTCTCTCACCTCCTGCGTATCAAAGCTTTTTGAACGCATCATACTATCCCGTCTTCTCTTTTTTCTGGAATCTAATTCCATTCTTTCTCCCCGCCAGGCCGGTTTCCGCCCTAGACGGTCTACACTTGATCAAATTCTGTACCTTTCTCAGTCCATTTCGGATGGGTTTAACAAACCCAGGCCGGGCTCTCGGACGATCCTGTCTACTATCGATTTCTCCAAAGCTTTTGACTCTGTCTGGCATCCCGCCCTTTTCCACAAACTCATTTCGGCTGGCCTCCCTCCTTGCTTTGCTCGTTTGACTTAATCTTTCCTTTCTGATAGGCGCGCTTCTGTGGTTTATCAAAATCACAAAAGCCGTTCTTTTCGAGTCCGTCGAAGTGTTCCGCAAGGATCCGTTCTTGGCCCTGTACTTTTCTCTCTCTTCATTAATGATCTTCGGGCTTCTCTGCCTTCTTCCGTCAGATGCTCTCTTTACGCTGACGATCTGGCCATTTGGTCCTCCTCACCCTCGGTCCCCACTGCGGTGGAGGCCACACAAGGAGCTCTGTTTCGATTGGAGCGCTGGTCTGAGTACTGGTGTCTTCCTCTCAATCCGAGCAAATGTGAGGCCTCCTTCTTTTCAGTGGATCCCCACCAGGCTAACCTCCAGCCCAACCTCCTCCTACTCGGCTCCCGCCTCCGTTTTAATCCCACTCCAACATTTCTTGGGGTCACCTTCGACCGCACTCTTTCCTTTTCTAAGCATGTATCTTCGCTGAAGGCCAAATTTTTCCCACGTCTCAAGGCCTTACGCTGTATCTCTGCTTCCTCATGGGGCCCCTCTAAGGAGTCCCTCTCTGTTCTGTATAAATCTTTTCTTCGGTCCCTTCTCACTTACGCTTCACCCGGACGGTTTCCTTTCCTAAGCGCTACCAATATCACCAAATTGGAACGCCTTCACCGAGCGGCCATTCGCGCCATCACCGGCTGCCTCTCGTCCTCCCCTATCCCTCTACTACTCACCGAGGCTTCTCTACCTCCCCTACGAGTCACTCTGACTCACTTCACTCTTTTTTCTCATGAGCGGGCTCTTCGTCTCCTTTCCCATCTCAGGTTTGGCCAGACTTGGAGTGAAACCAAGACTCTGCAGATCGTCCTGGAGAGCTTTTGCGTCCACTCACCCGCTCATGCTTCCTTCTACTTGTTCTAGGGAAGCTCTTGTTGCTTGCCCTCCCTGTCCTCCTTGGAATCTGCCTTCCTTCACGGTCGAGTCCACCCTTTCCTCTCCATGCTCTCGCTCTGATCCCCCTCACTCTCGCCAAGGTGCGGCTCTCGCCCACCTTGACTCTCTCCCCCCTCATGATCTGGTACTCTGGACAGACGGCTCTGTTCCTTTTCCTTTTGGCAAGGGCGGCTCCGGCGTTCTTGCCAACTGCTCTCTCTGTGGCACTGAGGCCACTCTTTCCTTTTCGGCAGGCCCAGTTTGTTTTAGTTTTTCCGCTGAAGCCTGCGCCATTCTGCACGCTCTTTGCTGGTCTCGGCAACACCATAAAGTCTGCCATTTTTCTTCTCTTCTTCTCCTGTCTGACTCTCGCTCTGTCCTCGCCACCCTGTCCTCTCCTCCACCTTTCCTGTTATCTCAAACTTTGTGGTAGATCTGGCAGGAACTGTCCTTCTTCTCCTCCTGTTCTATCAGGCTACAATGGGTCCCCGGACACTCGTTTCTCCCGGGGAACGACACAGCTGATGAGCTTGCCAGACGGGGAGCGCTGCTTGCGCCCTCCGCAATCCCTTGTAGTCTCTCTCCTTTTATCTCTCGTATCCACTCTCGTCTTATCTCGGACTGGAGGCGTACTGTCTCTTCAAAGTATTTTGACACACAGGTTCCCTCAATTTCCACTGAGGAACTTGTGCTCCCCCGTCATGCTCGCTGTGTCCTTTCTCGTCTTCGCTGCAATGGACACAGCCTTCTTTTAGGTTTCTATCTCTCCAGGATTGGCAGAATCGAGAATTCTTCCTGCAGCGCCTGTGGACACTCGTCCCAGGACATCTCTCATCTCATTCTGCACTGTCCAGCTACGGACTCTTTGCGCCGCTCACTCTTTGGCGACTCTTTGTCTCTTTATGACCTCTGGTCCAGACCCTGGGGAGTTGCCCGGCTTCTGGGGCTCCATGGTCTTCCGCCATGCCCCCATCCCTCGGAAGGGGTCGGGTAAACAACAACAACACCTCACAGATCTTTGATGTACACCAACTTTTACTTCGAATTTCTTTGAATATGCAGATCCTACCGTCACTCTTGTCTTTGCACCATCATACAAGCTCATAACTGCCCGAACTATTACTTCTGATAGACCCTTCTTTCTCATGGCCCACTCCATCGCTTTTTTTGGCACTCTATCAAAAGCTTTTTTCATGTCAACAAAACGCATATACAACTTCTTGTCCTTCTTTTGATATTCCTCCAGCATTCTCCTCACAATGAATGTCGCATCCACTGTTTCTTTTCCTGGCATAAATTCAAACTGCATTTCTTTTCCTGACATTAAATCCAAACTGCAGTTCCTTTTCCTGGCATTAAATTCAAACTGCAAACTGTCTGTAGAATATATTTTAGCGTATATAATATCATACATTGGCGTTTTAAAACTGCATCAATAATTCGCGGGACGGGAAGGGTCCTAACCCCAACGAATAGCGAGTGGATACTGTATGTTATCGTGCTGTGATGGTAACAGGACAAGCCCAGCGCCCTGAAACTCGCAAAAATGAATTAGCTCTTCCATAAAAAAATTTGCTTTGAAAGATGAGGTGCAATAATTTTATCTCTTAGGACCAGGAAACGCAGTATTGATACGAGCAGCCGAACCAGTGGAAGGGATTGAAACGATGCAAGAAAACAGAAACAAGAAACAAAAAAACAATAAGACGGTAGCCGAATCGAATATCTCAAACGGGCCATCAAAATTGTGTCAGGTAATGCAGTTGTCTGATATTAGACGCAGTAATCTAATCTTTTCAGTAAAAGTGTTATGTATTTGGCGTGGCAAAGCATTTGCCAACCATATGCTCAGACGTGAAGCGCTTTGTTTTCAAGAAAATGTACATTTGCGTTAAGTTGTGGGGATAGAAGTACGGCATGAAAGAATTCTGTTCTGGTTCACCATCAAACATGGCTGAGGATCATCGTGGGGAAAATCAATAAACAGTTTTTTTCTAATTGGTGGGTTATGAATGATTGGATACTAATAGGCTAAACTGACACTGACAGGCCTCCAAAATTAGCCTATTTACTGACAATATACTTTGACGCGTGTCAGACGCCGTGATGCTTGCATGGTTTCGGTTTTGGAAATGGCATTTTACAGCGGTGATGTCCGCAGCTTAGCGGATTCTAACCAACCAATAAGTAAATGATTGAACCATTCAAGTGCAATGTAGTAACTTGGAAGCAGGCTTAGACAATATTTCTTTTTTGCTTTTTTTGCTATCTCGTAACAAAAGGAGAATAAACATGCAACAGATGTAGTTTGTTTATCAATCAGTGCTGCATATCAGCGTGATGAGCCATTAGCTTATAATCTTACGCTTTTGAGTTCAAGTCTGCGTTTTTCTTCGTCACATCATTGACAATAATTCCTTTTGCCTGGTTGCAGTGTATGTGGTAGAAACACACTGAGCGAGCAGTTCTAAACACATGTTTATTATGAAATCACATACAGATTTACTAGGTACAAGAAGGTAAAGGTAGTGTTTGTCACTCCACTTGAAGTTGATCACAGCGATGTAAGGATGACATTTCAAAACAGCCCATGAAATACGAACGAAGTAACCTAAACCCAGTTTGTTTCCTAGTACTGGACCATTTATCGACCCTCGAAACAACGGTGCCATCACGAACACAATTTGAAGGATCGTATTATATTTGTGGCTCTCACCAGGCATCTCTTTAAAAGGAGTATTGTTGCTTGAGTGTGCAAATTTTCTAAATTTGTGTGACTGCAAAATCCGTGCCCATCGAAATGAAATTTTAAGAATGAGCGCTCCAAGTTTGTTTTACTTATTTGTGTTTTTCAGGCTCTAGCTATTGATAGAAGTTTTGATCAGACTGATCTTACCACCAGCGACGTGATGTGGTTGGAAAAAAGTGACAATATATCGGATCAATTTATTGTGCGCTGTCCACGAATTGGTCTCGGAAAGAAATGTGGCGAGTGGAGAGATGCGATGTTGCGGTTTTACATATTAGGAAACGAATACGTCAGTGTGCGGAATAAGAAAGCAGAAGCAGAAATGACGGCTTAGGCAAGGCATAATTGAACCGCTGCTTTAAGTGAGCCATAAATCATCGAAAATACAATTGTGGAAAATTATCTTTCTCGTGTTGACGGAGCTATAACTGGTGTTATCGTCTTCTTTTTTGTGGCGTGAGACTCAAGATCCTGGCAATTCCAAGCTATGTTGGATTGTTAGTCGTTTATAAGCGGAGAGGAAAGTGTGAATATTCACTACTTCCAATTGGACGGCACAGGCACAAACGAAAGAATCTCAATTTTTTGATTCAATTAAGATCTGTTCCGATCAACAGTCACTCGATCATGGTCGCGTAGTACCCGGCCCCAGTGAATTACATTGAAATAGCTGCGGGCCAGGTAAAGAGTAGCAGTTATGCCGAGCGCTTTCTTATTGTCAATCTCGATTGGAAATTTTTCGAGCGTTATAGTCTACTATTATGAAAGATTGAAAACCATTGGTCTACTCAGCGGGTCGGCAACCTTTAAGATAGTGTGACCAATTAATGGCTTTAAATGCAAAAAAATTTGTTTTTTTCTGATTTAAGAGGTATCTGGCATGATTACATGTCATTTGAATGCAAAAGTATGAGCAGTTGCCTACCCCATGTCCTGAGAATTTTTAAATTGTGGGTAATTGTAATCAGGCGATAAACACGCGAAAAAGTTGTTCTTAAAATTTAAAAAAGTGCACTAAAGCAGTCAACCACAAGCAAATTTGCTCTTTTTTATTCTAAATAAACCTACCTCACGTATGTCTGCCAAGGATCGCAAATACGGTTATGGAGAGATTCAAAGTGTTTTTTCTCCCAAATAAGAAGAGCACGGATAGCGAGAAGGCAAAGAAGATGGAGAGAAAAATCTACTGCACAGTCATAACGTAGGAGGCCCCATTACTGTTGTGAACAACTTAACAAATCGTGATGAGCCGCAAGTTTATTAAAGAAAGAATACTATTCACCGTTGTTTGGCGTGGCATGACTAATGACGTCACGTGCCAGGAGTTGGCGTCCCTTGCTACTCGTTGGAACAGAGCTTCTAAATCTGTGTGCTTACCACCAAAAGTTTTTTGCTCCATGTTTCCACAGGCACAACCTGCTGCTTGCTTTGATCACCACCTTCCTTTAACCAAACAACGTCCAACAACTCTGCTTCGAAAATCGATTAAGAGCTTTTCTGGGGAACTTAAATAAAATATGCCTCCAAAGATAAAATGTTTCATTTCAAGACTGGTGGGCGCCGCCCGGTAGGCCACCAGTCAGTTATGTCGGTTATAAGTATCGGTCCATCCGGCTGTGCTGGTTTAACCAAAATAACAAAACAGTAACGAAAGTTTGTATGAATAAAGCCATCGCTAAAATAAATGCTTCATGGGAACGGTGACAAGTTTTTTATTCTCAAAAAAAAAGTCGTGTCACCGTTCCCATAAATACTTTTTGGATCCGTCACTGCTATACCTCTTGGATCCAATCACCGGTTGGTCTTACAACCAATATTTTTTTAAAAAATGTCTATACGTAGATACCATCAAGGCTTTGGTGTCGTTTTTTAAAAATTGCCGACACCAACACCTTTTCCTTTTAATTATTTTAGCTACCGTGCTGGTGCCAACACCGACGCCCTCTTAAGATGCCGACACCTCAACCTTGGATACTATCGTATATTTGATGGCTATGATTGGTCACGCAGTGGTGTATAGGTACCTACTTTTTTATTGATCACCCCTCAACGTTTGGATTTTATAAAGCATGTCCAAGATACTGACCTTCCTACAAATAAATTAGGAATGTGGTTGTTGATTTGATTAAGCACACCGGGGATTTAATTCAATGTTGTGAAAGTACTTTAAAGTAATTGATGTGTTTATGGGTATTAAGCTATGAAGTAATTGGCCTATTGCTAACATTTTTTGGCAATTTTACGTTTAGTTGTATAACTTCAATCATCTGGCCTCGCGTATGTTTCTTACTTCCGGTGTTAACAAAGCCAGAGAAGGGCGAAGTGACCAGGATTTCATTCTTCCAATAAGTTAGGTTATGGTTTGATTGGGTAGCCTACCGACCAGCTTTTTGTGCTAAAGAAGAGGGTATTTTTTAATCCTGCAAGATTTACCATAAAACTAAGCATTTCGTTCCAGTTTGCTACTCGTTATAAAAATGTCTTTGGGGTTGAGAGTACTTAAGTGTGTGACGTGACTTTACTACAAAAGCATTCTACGTAGAGTTTAATTTTTCACTGAAGTGTATTAATGATTGTGATTGTACAATAATTGCAATGGTTAAAAATATCGCTCTATTTTGTGCTTTGTGTAACTTTTCTCAAAACAAATTAATGTGTTACTGCGAAAACAGATAGTGTTTCTTTTCGTATGAGGTCATATGATGTATGACATTGCATCTGTAAGCACACCGCAATACCTAAATAATTTTTTTGTTTTATTTTTGCTATGGATCCACAAACTTTCATAAGCAAAGAATTGATGATGAACGTTTTAAAAAATTCAGATTTTCATGTCAACGATTTTTTGTTGGATTACAGTATGTTGTAAAAGGTTTAGTTTGCTACTTTTTCATGTTGACTCCAGCTGTTTTACTCTCACATCTTGTTTTAGTTCATAACTTGTAAAATAGTCGCTTTTAGTTAATGTAATAAGATTAATATATTTTGAGTACGGGCAGCCTATTATAAGAATATTTCAAACATCTGAAATTGACCAGCTTTTCCTTATGTATTAGCCACTAACTATTTGAACACTTATAATACATCAACAAGTCGTAATGAACTGATTTCGCGTTCCAAGATGACGGTTTAAAAAAACGGCAACGCATTAAAAACCTCAAAATTGTAAAATATCCGTGCGGTATTGACTCTCGGGCTTCAATTGATATTTAGTTGCTTCAAATATTATGTTTTGAATACTTGTTAGTTATATTGGTAATTGTTTTGAAATGCTACAAAAACATCGTTGTTATTCATCAGCAAGGGCATTCAAAATTGTAAGTGCTACGTTCCTTTGGCGAAAGTCTGGTTCCAAAGCGAGTGTAATGGTAGACATACAATGCATCAGCACGTTTGAGCCTGCGAAACGCGGGTAAAAGGGACATAAAGTGGACTGTATTGTAATATTTTATTTTTCATGTGTACGATCAAATGCACATTAAATTTTTGCGGTAAAAGTAACAGGTTTCGTTTGTGCAGAACATTTACGTGCTGATGTTATAAGCAATTTTTGTATTAATTGTATACAGATTATTTTGTGATTTAGTTGGTATGAAATCCTACAAACGTCCTTTTTCAGACACTTGTAAAAGCGAATATTCGAAAAGATCAAAAAATAGTTCTTCTGTATCAGCTTTAAAGCTGAAGAACGAGTTTTATGACAATGAGTGCATTGCTTTGGCCAAATCTCTTTTGGGACAGTTTATTGTGCGAAAGGATGGAGAGCACTGTATGAAGTGTAGAATAGTTGAAGTTGAATCGTACCTGGCGAAAGATGACAAAGCCTCTCATTCTTACAACTACAAAGAAACCAAAAGAAATAAATCTATGTTTATGAAACCAGGAACGTTATGTGTGTACATGACTTACGGAGTGTACTGCTGCATAAAAATATCAAGTGCAGGTGAGTTGTTGTGAGATCAAAATAAAATCGTTGTCTCGTATTTCTCCACGTTTTACAGGATAAATGTTGGTAATAAATTGCATATGTATTGCTAAACTGCTTATTTTGCATCGGATTTGATGAGTAAGCGATCTTTAAAATTGTATTCAGGCGACTATCGATGGCTGTTGTCGGAGTTTGTTATCTCTGTTGCATGATATTTTGTATAATTTCGTAAGCATCTTGTAACATGTGATATGACTCGGAGCGTTATGTTGCGGAACCGAGTTTGCCATCAAGCTCACGCATCGTTGCACGTTTTACAGGATAAATGTTGGTAATAAATTGCATATGTATTGCTAAACTGCTTATTTTGCATCGGATTTGATGAGTAAGCGACCTTTAAAATTGTATTCAGGCGACTATCGATGGCTGTTGTCGGAGTTTGTTATCTCTGTTGCATGATATTTTGTATAATTTCGTAAGCATCTTGTAACATGTGATATGACTCGGAGCGTTATGTTGCGGAACCGAGTTTGCCATCAAGCTCACGCATCGGGTTCAAATTTGACTTGGGCTCACTTCATTAACATGCATGGATGGTCCCCAATTCAAAGCATACTTTACAGTTTCCCAAACTGTTACATATGATGGAATTGTTATATATTTTGACGGTCAGTCGCAGTGTCGTGTAACGATAGTTGTTACCTGTACGCCACAAAACGACGTTTTGTTTAATCACTGCATGTGGAGAAGTCTGAAAAGAAATCATAACATTCTAATTCATAGCATTTTAAAACCATTCCATAACTTAGGAGCAAACGATTGGGATCTTTTGACGATTCTCAGCAAAAAAGCCAGAGCCAGTATACTGCTGTACATATTTTAATTAGGACGTTTCGCTAAACACTGCTATTGCACTATTTTGGTTGACAATGCTAGCAGTGTGTAGCGAAACGTCCTAATTAAAATATGTACAGCATTCCATAATTGTTTGGAAAAAGGTGATAATAGATTTTAGGAAAGTGTTTATTACGCCATAGAGACATTTTACAATCATGCAACATATACATCGATCCTTAACCCTTTGAGGGATAACGTAACACCTATGTTACATGATTGTTAATTGTTATGTCATTGTGACGTAATAAACATTTTTCTAAAATTCATTGTAATTTTGTTGTTGCCCAACAATTAAGAAATGGTCTCAAATTTTATGAATTAGAATCTTATAATCTACAAAGGGTTAAAAGGGTTTGGCACATTTTGCTTGGTATCGTTTTTATTTTGACGCCACTAACAGAATTAGCTCTTCCATAAAATATTTGCTTTGAAAGATGTGTGTTTTCCGAGTTTCAGCTTGAGGTGCAATAATTTTATCTCTTAGGTCCAGGAAACGCAGTATTGATACGAGCAGCCGAACCAGTGGAAGGGATTGAAACGATGCGAGAAAATAGAAACAAGAAACAGAAAAATAACAAGACTGTAGCCGAATCGAATATCTCAAACGGGCCATCAAAACTGTGCCAGGTAATGCAGTTGTCTGATATCAGACGCTATAGCTTGATCTTTTCAGTAAAAGTGTTATTCATTTGGAGCGGGAAAGCATTTGTCAACCATGTGCTCAGACGTTTAGCGCTTTGTTTTCAAGAAAATGTACATTTGCATTGTTTGGGTAGAGGTATGGCATGAAAGAATTCTGTTCTGGTTCACCACCAAACATAGGCTGAAGATTATCGTAGGGAAAACCAATAAACAGTTTCTTTCCAATTGATGGGTAATGAATAATTGGATACTAATAGCCCAGCCACTAATAATCTGGACTGACACTGACAGGCCTCCAAAATTAGCCTAGTTACTGGCAATATACTTTGACGCGTGTCAAACGTTGTGATGCTTGCATGGTTTCGGTTTTGGAAATGGCACTTTACGACGACGATGTCCGCTGCTTAGCGGATTCTAACCAACCAATAAGTTTAAGTTTAAAGCATTTAAACGCAATGTAGAAACTGGGAAACCTGTTGCTTTTCGTCGCTATCTTGCAACTTAATAGAATGAACATGCAACAGATATAGTTTGTGGATGAATCAGTACAGCGTGATGAACCATTAGCTTACAATCTTGCGCGTTTCAGTTCAAGTCTGCGTTTGTCTTCGTCACATCACTGACAGTAATTTCTTTTTCCTGGTTGCAGTGTATGTGGTAGAAATACACTGAGCGAGCAGTTTTGAACACATGTTTATTATGAAATCACATACAGATTCACTAGTGCACAAGAAGGTAAAGGTAGTGTTTGTCACTCCACTTGAAGTTGATCACACCGATGTAAAGATGACATTTCAAAATAGCCTATGAAACACCAACGAAGTAACCTAAACCCAGTTTGTTTCCTAGTGTTGGGCCATTTATCGACCCTTGAAACAACGGTGCCATCACGAACACAATTTGAAGGATCGTATTATATTTGTGGCTCTCACCAGGCATCTCTTTAAAAGGAGTATTGTTGCTTGAGTGTGCAAATTTTCTAAATTTGTGTGACTGCAAAATCCGTGCCCATCGAAATGGAATTTTAAGAATAAACGCTCCAAGTTTGTTTTACTTATTTGTGTTTTTCAGGCTCTAGCTATTGATAGAAGTTTTGACCAGACTGATCTTACCACCAGCGACGTGATGTGGTTGGAAAAAAGTGACAATATATCGGATCAATTTATTGTGCGCTGTCCACGAATTGGTCTCGGAAAGAAATGTGGCGAGTGGAGAGATGCGATGTTGCGGTTTTACATATTAGGAAACGAATACGTCAGTGTGCGGAATAAGAAAGCAGAAGCAGAAATGACGGCTTAGGCAAGGCATAACTGAATCGCTGCTTTAAGTGAGCCATAAATCATCGAAAATACAATTGTGGAAAATTATCTTTCTCGTGTTGACGGAGCTATAACTGGTGTTATCGTCTTCTTTTTTGTGGCGTGAGACTCAAGATCCTGACAATTCCAAGCTATGTTAGATTGTTAGTCGTTTATAAGCGGAGAGGAAAGTGTGAATAGTTCAATACGAACAAGACGAAATATATATGCTTCCAATTGGATGGCACAGACGCAAACGAAAGAATCTCAATTTTTTGATTCAATTAAGATCTGTTCCAGTCAACAGTCGCTCGATCATGGTCGCGCAGTATCCGGCCCCAATGAATTATATTGAAGTTGCTGCAGGCCAGGTAAAGAGTAGCAGTTATGCCGGGCGCTTTCCTATTTCACCACTTGTTTTATAGTCAAAGTTTACTCTCTTTTCAGAAATGGCTGTTGCAAAAAAAACAAAAAACCATAAATGACTTGAGCAATCAGCTGGAAACTGAAAAATGCCTGCTTAGATGGTTTTGATGAGTTTAAATTGCAGTGATGTTTTTGCATAGTTGATTGATATCATGTGCAGTTTATTGGTTCGATGATATTTTATTTGATATTTACCGAGAAAGATGGAAAGGAATGATTGCTCTGTCGATCCCTTAAAGAAAAGAGCCGAAAGAACATGATGAAAAATAATGTGTTGTTGGAAAACCTTTTATATGCCAAAATTTTATTTTTGCTGTGTTATTTCGATTGGATGCACCATAGTTGTTTACAGTACAGGGTGACCATATAGGCCTACTTTCGCAACACTTTCAAAAATTCAACAAAGTGTTATTGTTTGTTTTACAGTGAAGGGAAATACTGCATAGTTTTTTTCTCTTGACAAGTATTTTCTGAAATGATCACTTTTGAAATTATTATTTATTTAGTAATTTAGCAGAATCTTGAAGTTATCTACGTAAGTGGTGCTTATAGAAATAACACTCCGCCGGAAGAAGTCCGATGTGTTTCCTGGTTTATAGAGAAAAGTCAAACATCCATTCCCAGCGAAACTTTAGACTCAAATATGAAAGAGAGCCGTGTGGAAGGTGTTTCTTTCCGTCATGGCATAAAAAATTTATGAAAGCTGTTAGTGTGCTTCAATAAAGAAAGCTGGCTGTCTTGAAAGTCCAGAAAAAGAAATCAAATCTGTGCGGGCAGCATATGTCAACAGCTCTGAAAAGTCCGGTTCAGGGGCTTCTACGCAGTTAAAGATGGGCTACCACGCTCCACTATTTATAATGTTTTGCACGAAAATTTGCAACTTTTCGCATATAAAGTACAGATACAGGTCCTTAGGTCAGAAGATAAGCATCGACGAAAAGAATTTGCTGTGATCATGCTGGACAGGCTAGATTCAGATTACAGCAAGAAGTTGAACATCGGTTGGATATCTTTCGTCAGATTGATGATGCACAGATAGAAGTATACATCTAAAAAAACTTAAAAGTATCTGCTGATAATCGTTTCAATTAAACAAAACCGAATAAAAATATCTCAAAAATTTTGTTAATTTTAGCGGTAATTTACTAACACCCTGTACGCGAGGGTGGTCCAACTTTGATTTTATTAGGGGGTCATTTTACAACCAACTCATTAACTTGCCGGATGATTTGCTAAAATAAGTTTACATTCTCGGACTTTGCGGTTCTGTGGGTCGCTTCCCTCCATCTATTCACTTTCGAGGCTACTTTCATCAAAAACAACTCGTAACTGCCGCCAAAAAGAATCCATATACACACTGCCGTTGGTCCACCAACGCTTGGATAGACAAAACGCAATTATTTCAATAGGCTCACCAACTACAAATAACAACGCTTTCTTTTCTTTGTTTCTTTCTCTTTCCTTATTCTGGCGTTACTTCTGATGAGGACCAGACGAAAACATTTAAGTTTTTACTCATTAAAGAAATTGCTATTGTTGTTGTGATTACCCCTCCTCTGGATGAAGGTACGGTAGGAACGGCAATCCAGGTTCATGCCGTTACCTAATTGAAATTAGGCTAGGGGAAATGATGGCAGCCCGTTTCGAACCAGTCATGAGTGACTAGTAGCCCCACCACCATCAAGGCGGACTGCCACTGGTGGGTACCCAAGAGTCGCTTTTTACGACATGCTGGGTTAGTAACTTCACAATTGTAACCCGGTGAAGTACGGGTACGCCACCTATCTGCCACATAAAGATGGAGCCATCCCTTTAAGTCCATTGCCCAAGGACACAACAAGCAAGCTTGCCGGCTTGTTCTCCACACTATCCCTTTTTTTATGCTGAGCGCCAAGCAGGGAAGCTGTGAATACCATTTTTTAAAGTCTTTTGCTATGACGTGACTTTGGGAGTGAACCCCAGGTCTACAGACTACGAAGCGGATGCTCTAACCACTATTCCATCGTGCCAGTCATTAAAGGAGTTCGATGAACCAGTTTCCAAACAATTTTCCCAAAGCTATTTTAATTAAACTTTTTATAAGGTACCTGCAGGTAATATGGCCACCCTAACAAACTTTCTCAAATTTCTTAAAAACTACTTGAAAGTTTCTGGTCAAACTGTGCATGGAAGTAGAGTAAGTTGTTACACATCATATATCAAACGTTGAAGGTCGGATGAAGTTCAGGGTTTCCATGAGGCTATTTTAAAAAAAAGTTTTTTTTGGGCCATATTAGATGCACATGCAGGTAATAAGGCCCAAGATTGTCAAGCTATTTAAGAAATTTTGTAGACAAACTAATGGATATTTTGTGATATTTTTGCATTAAATGAAGCATGAAGATGCTCAGGAACATTAACAAGAGGTCCTGAATATCTTTTGTAGCTACTGGTTAAATCGTAGGGATCGAAAAACATGCGGGCAAACGTACCCTAAATTTAGATCATTACTATGCTGTACGCAACTAAATTTAAAATTAAGCAATCACATTTTCGTTAAAAGAAAAGTGTACTCCCTAAATTCTCACAATCAAATGGTGTACTCAAAATCACTATAGCGTACATGCAAAGACAGGTGTGTTTACACTTACAGTACTGTATGCACACTAACACAATCACAGGTGCACATTCAATCAAATGGAGGGGGGCCTTATTACCAGCAACGGCTCTCGAACAATTTTATATCAATTAAACTAATGCTTAAATCTTTTTACGCACACAAAACTACTTAGTTTAACTGAAGCAATCCCTTCCTGCCCCGCTAAAAAGAAATTAAAGTTTCCCCAACCATACACCCCATTTTTGGAAGGGTGAAAAATCCTAGATTTTATAAAAACGCTCAATTTCAAGATTTCAAACTTTTGTTTCGCTGTAGCGAACTCATTACTGCACAGATCTAACCCTAACTGCGCGAATCAATACAAGTATGGATCCACTCCAAGTTCATAAAAATGGAAAAATATTTCTTCTCTTAGATACGGAGATCGGAGCAGTGGGCCATTGTGCCAGCATGGCCATATTACCTGCAGGTGCCTTACATATAAATTTCTTTTTTGCACTTTTAATGTTTTCGAAAAACGTAAAATCTGATGCAAGTAAGCCTATCTGTCCAAAAATCATAAGGTGGGGAGATTACATAAGAAATTTTGAATGTTATGGAAAAAAGATTTAACCAATGCCGGAATGTTTTAACCCCTTTATTCTGAGTTTGATAAAATTTAACTCCATTCATACAAAAAAGCTAAGATAACATTTATAAAAATTTGGGAAGTTAGAAAGTCTCAATGTCCTAGAGCCTGCGACCACTCAACCGCTCATGCTTTCTCCTTACCTGGGAGAATTTTACTTTCCCTCCCTCTCCTTGAAAACCATCTTCCTTCAGCGTAGAACTTACTCTGACCCTCTTTACAAAATGCTCTTCCCCTTTTCGAAAAAAATTTGCAAACCTTGCACCTAATTGACAACGCAGCATACGAGCGAAAGGGGCATTAATTATTTATTAAACTGAATATGCAAGGAAACAATAATGAGTATACCACCCAACCAATTTTGACAGGACCATCCCTAGACGCGTTTCGTCCTTTTGGACTCATCAGCAGGGCCCGTCCCGTCACAAGCAAAAGTAACCCATTCATTTACGGTATCCCTAAAAAAACGAGCAATGCACACGCAGAAGCACTAAGACTTCAACCGACGACGTATTGCGTTGCTTAACAGGGTTGGTTAACGAATTGTTTGGTTTTGGCTGCATATCCACTGGGAGATCAGTTTACACACTGATCTGAAAACGCACTCATTAACGTTATCCCTAAACGAGCAGGGTTGGTTAACGAATTGTTTGATTTTGGCTGCATATCCACTGGGAGATCAGTTTACACACTGATCTGAAAACGCACTCATTAACGTTATCCCTAAACGAGCAGGGTTGGTTAACGAATTGTTTGGTTTTGGCTGCATATCCACTGGGAGATCAGTTTACACACTGATCTGAAAACGCACTCATTAACGTTATCCCTAAACGAGCAGGGTTGGTTAACGAATTGTTTGATTTTGGCTGCATTATCAACTGGGAGATCAGTTTTCGCAACTTAGCGGACGATTGATCTAAAGAAGCAGATTAAACGCTGAATATATAGCTTAGTGCCTTGTCATTATAATGCCATCACGCTCGCGGCGAGTGCGCTGACAATTCTCAAGGTTGGAGCCGGGCGATCTTTGATAGACGTGTCGAACAAATCCAAGCTAACGAATTTTCACTCCATCTCACTTCGCAGTAAACCGGGCCTCCTACTGCGAAACGAGCGACACCATGCCAACTCTTTTCAAGTAGGGAAAATTATAAGTCTGAACATCATAAGCGAAGATAGAAAATTGCAAGCCTTGCACCTAACTGGTAACGCAGCATACGAGCGAAAAGGACATTAACAATTTGTTGTTGATTCACAGAATATTATTTTAATCAAAATCATTACACCACTCATTACAATTTATGAAAAAGGCACAAAATAAACTTCAAAATGCATATTCAACACTTCATACAGTGACAAGGGTGATAATTAATTGATAGCAATGGTAGGTATATGTAACGGCACAGGCAAAAGCATTTCAATTCAGTTAAATTAATGCACAAAACGTGGACCCTTTTCTTGTTTAACAGCGTGAAAGGTCCGTAAAACTAGATAGAACCCATGGGTAAGTTGTCAACACCATATTCTACTGGCAATAAATGGCTTGCAAACAAAAATAGACTCAAGAATTTCTCGATAAAACGAAAGAAAATTTTTTTCAGTTTTTGCACGAGCGTTGGCAAATTTAAGACATATACCGCTTATTATATATAATACACAAATTTAATCAAATCTGTATTAAACTTTGAACAATGAAAAAAATTGAAGACACCGGTTTTAGTAGTAGGTAGTGACCAAACCAGGACTTGCAGGCTGAACGGTTAAATATGTTAAATGGTTACTTAGAACTTGCAAGCTGAAGTTTTGGCTAAAGTCACCAAACCTGAACTTAACTCGAGTATTCTTATGTAACTGATATATCTAAAAACTTCGCTTTTAGCCATGTAGTGTCAGAGAAAATTAAATATTAGTGAGCACTGCATTGGCCACAGGGATATTACACCATTAGTTTCAATAGTTAATCATCTGCTAGGTCAAGCGACTGAATAATATATAGTAGTTATTCAGTTTTTGTCCGGCGTTGTCCCCTTAGCAGAGATGGCTGGATTACCATTACTTTATATTATTCACCCCCATTCCAATATATAGTGTATGCAAAATTAAATAAATGGATTAGAAACTACAAAACGCTACTATTCGTTGTTGATCATAATCATCAAACAAATATGTGTCATTATGCTACACATGTTATTATTTTGTTTAAACTACATTAAATTAACGCTACGCAACAGTTATTTAAAAAAAACGAAACGCATGTACTGAGCTGATCTAAAACTTGATGAGGTTTTGGAAACTATTTTTGTTAAACATTTGTGAGTGTTAGTAAAATAATCATGAAATCTCAAAATTGTTACTTTTAATAAGGAATAAAAAAGCATTTGATACATTATCCCATAAAACATTAACGTATAAAATCTTGTTCCAATCAGAGACGACATAGCCACACAAAATATTTTAAGCATTGCTTCATAATTGTGTCAGCAAGAGAACGCCGTCGTAAATCAAAACACACCACAGTAATTTGCGCAATTACAGTTTCACGGTGAAGAGAAAGTAGTACAAAATCATATGGCGGGTTGCAACAATCTTTGGGCAAAATTACTTTCACAACAAAAAGACACCAAGGGGCTAATAAACATTTTTTTCAGAACATTAAAAATCGATTTTTAAAAACGTTGTTGTCATTAACAGGTATCCACTTCTATCGTTCATAAGCTAAAAATGGGAATGCGATAACTTTAAAAGCCAAGTTTGAAGACATTACGTAAAAGGTAACATAATTTGAAGTGATTTCATATTGAAGATAACACATTTAAAAGCAAAGTGAAGTTAATGATTTGAAGACTAGTTCTACAAATAAATCAATATTACGTTTCAGTATTAAATGTAACTTTAATTTTCTTTCTTGTGAGGACTCTTGATCACTTTAGCGCCATCTGATGGGGACACGACAAAAAACGAAGCCGACCCAGAGTATTTCGACTACAACAAGAAAGGTAATTTCTTTACGAAAAATCCATTAAAGCATTTAAAGAATATAAAGTGTACACTAATTGAGCAGGCATTTTTTGAAGTTACCGGCATGTAGCAATGGATAAACATAAAAAGTAGATTGACTAGTACATTGCTTTCAAAACTGAGTGATATTGGTAATCATGATTTTTGCTGCCACTTTATCTCCGACCAAATCGTTTGTCTTAAAACTATCTGCGCAAAATTTTATGGTTTAATGTTTTTACTAGTCGTAGTGTGTCCAAACATTATACATGGTAGCATTGCAAAGTACTCTGTATGATGGTAAGAAATAGACAACAGCTTCCGTAACGAATTCGGCTAATTGGTAAGAGATTGCGTGCTTATTCATTTAGTTGAGAACAAAATAATAATCATTAGCCAGAGGTCTTGCTTCAATTTTTGATCGACTGCCAGAAGTATTTCGTCAAGATGTAGCAATAAAGGTCAATGTTGACCTAAATACTTGAACAAATAATCAATGAAAGGCATTTTTTTAAGTTAGTGAAAACACGACAGTGAACCTACGAAAGAATGAATAAGCCACGAGACGTCACTTTGTTTACTATTAACAATTATCAAAAATGTGTTATTAATAATACACCCACGCCAACTGATGAATACACTGGGTATAGCAAAAAATTTGGATAGACAAGCTACTGTAAATGAAGGGTTGAGAGGTAAAATAGTGAAGTGTTTCGAAAACCGTTAAGATTTTGTGGATGGGAGCGATCTAAGACATGTAGAAAGCAAGTGGAAAAACAAGTTTTAAAAAATTTTATCAAAAAAAAATGCCACTGACAGAGAAGAGGCGTAAGGATGCATGTGACATTGCGAGAACCTGAGGTAAAGCCAGCCGCCACTATTAACAGGAGCAAATTCCGATTTTAACGACACAGTTTTTCTCTTACCAAAGCGATATCCAATCAATATATGTTGATTACATGTTACAGCATATATAAAATCTGGTTACTCAAGGTTTGGCATTAGGCTTTCATACTTCACGCCGACACAACAAATCTTGTTTCATATAGCTTTGAAAAACGCTGTTTGAGCCATAAACTTTTCGTGACGCTTTCATCAGTGGCAAAGTCGCGTCAAAACGGAAGATCTACAGTGAGTAAGTGTTTTATGTGGTCAATTTGGACGTCAGGCAACCAAGACAAGCCAATGATAGCGCTAGTATTGTAAAGCGCGCCAAAGAATGATTTCGCAATAGAGAAAGTTAGAGAACGCGCACAGGAGGCCAAATGCCACGTTTATCGAAAAAATTTGAGAGCGTAAACAAACTCTTTCTATCTGCACAAAACCGGGCGCTGGATCTTGATATAAGCAGCCTCTAAGAGATTAAGATGGAAAGATCTGCGTGCTGTGGCGAGGATTGAAAACCGTTTGTTATCATAGTTTAATGCACATTGACCATTTTCTAAAAGATGCTGACCAATGGCGGAGTCACAATTTGGTTTGGTGTCGTTTCGTTTGCACGATCTGTGTGGACGGGTCAATTGTTGTCTTAACCATTGCGAAACATGTTGCTTGATACGATCCTGTAGCCGTTGAGATGTTCGTCCTACGTACCGACTATCACAGTTAAACTTCTATTTATATATGACAGAATTTTTCTGAGTGGTAGGTTGAACATCCCTGCGCCCCTCAGGCAACATGCGCTTTGACGAAAAGACCAAGCGGGTGCTGACGGAACCACAGCAGCTTTCCACGGCGGTTTTGACTTCTTTTTAACCTACGACAACCGCCACTAATTTACGAGTGATACGGCTTCGCAGAGGTTGACAGACCATCCATTACAGTGGACCTAGTATTAGGTCCCACAAGTGTGACAGTCTAAGCTATGCGTTATTAAAAGCCTCTAGCTTCTTATGGGTCAACAACAGCACTGAAGAGACCTGATAGGTCGAAACAGTGTCACTGTCAGCAGTTTGTTAAGTGCATAGCTAGCCTCTTGCATTACTATAAGATTCGTTTACGTTCGCTAAGACCATGCAAAATCTTGACATCGACCCTGATGTCTTCATGTGCTTTTTTGATGCGTCCAGCTTGTTCACCAACGTTCCCCTTGATGAAACCATCAAAATCTTTTCAGATGCTCTTTACGACGATTCTGATTTACAACCACTCATTCCAAAGGACGTGATTGTTGAATTGATGAAGAGCGCTACATCCTCGGTTGAGTTCAACTTTAATAATACTATCTACAAGCAAACAGACGGTGTAGCTATGAGATCACCACTTGGTCCGGCTTTGGCTAACATCTTTGTTGGATAGTATGAAGAAAAGTTATTTTCTCAAACGCAGAAGCCTCCAATATACTTCAGATATGTTGACAACACGGATGCCATCTTCGATCACGAAGCTGGAGCAGATGAATTTCTGACCAAACTCAACTGCCTTCATGCATCCCTCAAATTCACCTTTGAAAAAGAGAGAGACAAATGTCTACCATTTCTTGATGTTTACGTCGAAAGAACAGATATTTGCTTTGAAACCAGTATATACCGGAAACCCACTTTCACCGGCCAGTATTACGTTGGGAGTCCTTTAGTCCTCTCAAACGTAAAATAAGTCTAATATCTACATTAGTGCATTGAACCATAATTATTTGCACCAAGCGTAGACTCAATGGAGAAATAGAACGGATCAAGAAAATATTACTGGACAATGGCTAAAACGTCATCAACGCTAGGATCGTCAAGAAAATTGCTGGGTTTTCTACCTTTAAGCGATTCGGCCCAGAAAAGTGCCCGGTGTACTTTAGTGTCCCTTGGATTGGCAAGCCCTCCACAAACTTGGAAAAAGAAGTCAAAACCGCCGTGAAAAGCTGCTACGGTTCCATCAGCACCCGCTTTGGTGGCCCGCAAGGATGTTCAACCTACCACTCAGAAAAATTCTGTCATATATAAATAGAAGTTTAACTGTGATAGTCGGTACGTAGGACGAACATCTCAACGGCTACAGGATCGTATCAAGCAACATGTTTCGCAATGGTTAAGACAACAATTGACCCGTCCACACAGATCGTGCAAACGAAACGACACCAAACCAAATTGTGACTCCGCCATTGGTCAGCATCTTTTAGAAAATGGTCAATGTGCATTAAACTATGATAACAAACGGTTTTCAATCCTCGCCACAGCACGCAGATCTTTCCATCTTAATCTCTTAGAGGCTGCTTATATCAAGATCCAGCGCCCGGTTTTGTGCAGATAGAAAGAGTTTGTTTACGCTCTCAAACTCTTTCGATAAACGTGGCATTTGGCCTCCTGTGCGCGTTCTCTAACTTTCTCTATTGCGAAATCATTCTTTGGCGCGCTTTACAATACTAGCGCTATCATTGGCTTGTCTTGGTTGCCTGACGTCCAAATTGACCACATAAAACACTTACTCACTGTAGATCTTCCGTTTTGACGCGACATTGCCACTGATGAAAGCGTCACCAAAAGTTTATGGCTCAAACAGCATTTTTCAAGCTATATTGAAATTCTGTACCACCAACAAAATCTTGTTTATTCGGCACCTATCTTCTTTCTCTCACTAATTTGCTCGATATTTGGAGACAAGCTAATATTAACAGCATTATTGAACTGCGTTAGCGCTCACGCTCGGTTTGCAAGTCTTCAGTTAGACTGGGGCCACCACGACGGGTAGACTGTTTGGCCCACCACCTGTCTGCCACATAAAGATGGGGGCATCCTGTTAAGTGTCTTCCCCAAGGACACAACAAGCAAGCTTTGCGGCTTGTTCTCCACACTATGTTTATTTGCTGAACGTCAAACAGGGAAGTTGTGAATACCATTTTTTAAAGTCTTTTGGTAAGTACCATTTTTAAAGTCTTTTGGTAAGACTATGTGTTATGTGTTTTGTTGACATGGAAAAAGCTTTTGATAGAGTGCCAAGAAAAGTGATGGAGTGGGCCATGAGAAAGAAGGGTTTATCAGAAGTAATAGTTCGGGCAGTTATGAGCCTGTATGATGGTGCAAAGACAAGAGTGACGGTGGGATCTGCATATTCAGAGGAATTCGAAGTAAAAGTTGGTGTACATCAAGGATCTGTGCTGTCGCCACTATTGTTTGCAATAGTGGTGGACGTTATTACAGAAAATGCAAAAAGGGGTGTGGTTAATGAATTGCCATATGCAGATGACCTTGTTATCATGAGTGAAGACATGGAAGACTTGAAGGAAAGGTTTTGGAATTGGAAGAATGCACTGGAAAGTAAAGGTTTGAAGGTCACCACCAGTAAAACAAAAATGATGGTAAGCGGGTCAGAAGGCAAACTATTCAAAAGCAAGATAGATCCATGTGGAGTTTGTGGGAAGAGAGTCATGGCCAATTCAGTGTTGTGCACAAAAAGTAGAAGCTGGGTTCATGGCAAATGTGCAAAAATAAAGAGAGTTACCGCTAGGCTGGCAATGCATTTTGTTAGCTTGAAATGTAAAGGAATAATGGAAGGGACGATGGATTCGATTGAGAAGTTGTGTGATGAAGTGGAGACAGTGAATGGATTTTGTTACTTGGGAGACAGACTAAATGCTAGTGGTGGTTGTGAAGCGGCAGTTACAGCAAGAGTAAGAATCGGTTGGGTAAGATTCAGGGAATGTGGAGAATTGTTGCTTGGAAATAGGTTTCCTCTGAAGATGGAGAGGTAAGTCTATCGTTGTTGTGTAAGATCAGCAATATTGTATGGAAGTGAGACATGGTGTCTAAAAGAAAATGAAAAAGCAATTTTAAGGAGAACGGAGAGAGCTATGTGCGGTCAGAAAGTGGTAGACAGGAAGACGACTGAAGAACAGATGGTTATGTTGGGGTTGAAGGAAACGATAGACCGGTTAGCAACAGCGAATGGAGTTAGATGGTATGGACATGTGCTGAGGAGGGATGACGACAGTGTTTTGAGGGTTCCTCTGAATCTCGAAGTGATTGGCAAGAGAAAGCGAGGACGACCGAGGAAGACCTGGAAGAAGCAGGTGGAAGAGGAGACAGAGAAGATTGGTTTGAAGAAAGAGGATGCCCTGAGACGAGACAAGTGGAGGGACGGAGTGCAAGCAATCGCAGAAGGAATGGGGTAAATCCGGCCATCTCTGCTAAAGGGACAACACCGGATAAAAAACTGAATCACTACTCAACTTGGAAAATGAATCCCAGGTCTACCGACTGCGAAGCGGACGCTCTAACAGCATTGTTGAACTGATGCATGCGGTAATGGCTTGGCGAGACAGAAAATCCTCAACTTGCTCTACAAGCAAGCTCCTTAAAATAAGTTCGGACGACGCAAGAAAAAGTTACCTGCACGTAATCGACGCACGCCTCCACTTTGTCGGCATCTATCAGTGTCACAGTACAACCGCCAAATCCACCTCCGGTCATTCGACTACCATATACACCAGAACACTGCACTGTTAGTTCCACCAACTCATCAAGCTCCTTGCAGCTCACCTCGAAATCATCTCTGAAAAAAGATCGATGAAAATGATCAGTAATGATTACTAATGTCAAAAAGGTACAATTGAAATAACTAAATCAGCTCAAATTTTATTAAAAACTTTAAAATATCTTAAAACAAATGCATTTCGCTAAATTAGCATTTTCAATGCTTATTGAATATGAGCTGATTTAGATATTTCAGTCAGACCTTAATGACTTCTTACAACAGCAACGAAAACGCTCAAATACGTCGGAGTTGGATTGGTTGAATATTTCGTATCAAAAAGGTTGAACTGCTCTTGCATTTTTAGTTCATTTCTATTTGGCTGTGCAGTGTGCATTTAAGTTATTGACGTCTACTGGCAGGTAGCATCTTGAGTTGAAAACTGTAAAATCGTCCCAGGGACGAGAGCATGGTGGAAGTTTTTTCATGCTTATTCTTTCAACCTTTTATCAGCTTGAATATTTACATGGTGATTTACACTATGTGCTGTGTTGTTGTTGTGATTACCCCTCCTCTTCCTCGGGATGGAAGTACGGCACGAACGGCAACTCAGATGCATGCTATCAACCTAATTGAAATTTAGGCTAGGGAAATGATGGCAGCCCGTTTCGAACCAGTCATGAGTGACTAGTAGCCCCACCACCATCAAGGCGGACTGCCACTGATGGGTACCCAAGAGTCGCCTTTTACGACATGCTGGGTTAGTAACTTCACAATTGTAACCCGGTGAAGTACGGGTACGCCACCTATCTGCCACATAAAGATGGAGCCATCCCGTTAAGTCCATTGCCCAAGGACACAACAAGCAAGCTTGCCGGCTTGTTCTCCACACTATCCCTTTTTTTATGCTGAGCGCCAAGCAGGGAAGCTGTGAATAACATTTTTTAAAGTCTTTTGTTATGACTCGACTTAAAGAATAAATCTTAGGTCCACCGACTAAGCCAGCAAAAAAGCAGAGAAAAAAGACGTAAAATTGATTTTAACCATCTAAACACAATACATCTAAATACAGTCTAACGATAAACGTATAACCACGACATTTGACATACATTTTCATCATGTAATCAGATATCAAAAAAGTTTATCGCAATTCTCAACAACAAGCATGTGACATGTACAGAGCAATCTTGTTCCAAAAAAAGTTGGAAGTCAACCAGCAGCAGATCTAAGCCTTGCAAAACACCAAAAAAAGGAAATTGAACTTTTGCCTATATTGTTTTGATGGTAAACTCACTGACTCGTGAACCGCTCGATAATTATATTATCGAAGGACAATTACAATCAACTTGCAAACTTTTGCCCAACTTAATTCAGTTGTTATGAAAATCGATTGCTTTAAATCATTTGAAATCTTTCCACAATAAACGTCATACATAGT
Organism: Trididemnum clinides; assembly: GCA_963675345.1. Classification (NCBI taxonomy): domain Eukaryota; kingdom Metazoa; phylum Chordata; class Ascidiacea; order Aplousobranchia; family Didemnidae; genus Trididemnum; species Trididemnum clinides. The sequence continues at coordinate 3,578,672 of OY776284.1, read as the reverse complement.
TTTTATACAATAGCTACTGCATCACTAAGCATAAAACGTTACGCAATAGTCAAAGAGTCAATAATTTGCAACACAAAAATAGTTTCGATTCAGAATAAAATTTTTGGCCAAGCTGTTTTTTTTTTAGTAACTTGACAAACTTTATTGTTTTATCTTAGTTTAATTTGTGAAATATAGCTAAAGTGATATGTAGTGTCTGCTGTTAGATCCAGTCCTGGAATGAGGGCATAGCGTGAAATCATAAAGCACCATAAGAGTTGAACGACTCCACATGGCCTGGACCTGATGCCGTACAAAAAAAGATAAATTTACGCTATACCTAGTTGGCATTTTCAGGTTTTGAGATCAGCTTACCTTAGAGAATTATGACTTTCAACCATAAATTTTCCAAACAATTTATAATCCTTCTGTTGGAGTGCTTTAGCGGCTTGCGTTGTGCGTTGTATTTCACCGATAACATGTCGAGCTCGTCTATAAACTACTTTATCCATCTGTTTCACGCTTTCTGCAATCAAAATAGTGACATTTGATGAAACCCTTTAACAGACACTAAAACGCTTGCCTCTCCGCGTTCTATTGGAGAAGGTATAATAATTCACACTAATTGCAATGGAAGTACTTGTATACAGGATGAATACAGCTGCCTCAAAAGGGGAACAAGAGTTTACAATGTATAAAGTTTTGTTTCGTAAAGAAATTGATTTGTTTAAAATAATCCTTTGAAAGCTGCGGGTTGCAAAAACGTTCTTTACCGATATACATATCAGTTTTTATCAATCCTATTTCCAGTCTTGTTTTTTACAGGTTTGGCAGATAAAAAGATATCTGGATGTATTCAATTTACCTAAAGCATGGTCTACACTGAGCCGAAATAAAGCAAAGAAGGAGTAAAGCCGTGTTCGACCTCAGTGCAGACCAGTCTTCACTTTTTGAGGGATAATGTAAACACATATGTTACGTAATTGTCAACTGTTATGACGTAATAACAATTTTTCTGAAATTAATTGTAATTTTGTTGTTACGAAACAATTAAGGAATTATCTCAAATTTTATGAATTATAATCTTATGATCCTTAATGGGTAAAAAGGAAAGAGAAAGTGGCTCTACGATCTCCGAATCAACAGCTGCCATAGCCTTTGTGGAGGTCGAAATAAAATAACGTAAAGATATGAGCGCAGAGCAAGCAGTATGATGCCAAGCTAGATTCATCTATAAACTGAACAAATGATTAGTGGTTTAGCCTTTAGGAAGTCGAGTAGTGCTGTGTTTACAAAATCTCAAGGAGAGCCAGGAATGTTAATGAAGCTAAAGAAGGACTCAAGCTATGACCAAATCGAGCCAAAACCGCAAACATCTCTGCTAGTTTTTTCTCGAAAACTCTTTACCATCTAAATCAAGACTTCTCAAACTTATGGGTGTGACCACGTTTGCGGCCGCCAAAAGGTAATTTTGGGGTCACCAAACAAATTGGCTTGATGTAACAGAAAAAAGTTTTTGTAACCTTCACAAGAAGACTAAAAGTAGGCCGATAGTGAAATTATTTACTCCGCACATTTAGGGCAATTCCATATTTCACGCTGTCACTTGTTAAATAGAATGTTCGTTTGAGTAATGGAGTGAAAATAACCAATGACAAGTCATCCATTGTGAAGTCCTGATTGTTGAAATATACTGACTGATGTTAATCTGGTCGTCAGGGCTTTCACACGGAAGGAAATTTCCTTATTTGAAAAAATTCGACCCTAAAAGTTATAAAAGAGAAAATTTAAGAGGAAATGATCAGAATAAGCAAATTAGGGACTAAGAATATTTGCCAGAAAGTGTAAAAAAGTTAAAAAATAGTCAAAAAAATTATCTTATCAAGTAGAAATAAAAGACTTGTGGAAAAACCTTCAAATTTTATTTTTTCATGAAAAGAAACGTCCTTAGGTATTGACTCTTCACAGAAAAAAAAGGATTTTGTCACCTAATCTGTAATTCAAGATTGATTATTTCATGTCAAACGAGGCATCTTTGAACAAGTTATTTTTGACAGCTTCGAATAGTTGATTTGTTTAAGTAAAGCCATGCGGAAGCCAATCAAAAAGTGGATAGGCTATGCAAGTTGGGCACCTCACCAGTGGCGTATTTACGGGAGACGCAATGCCATGCCCCATTTTTGGCCTAAACAACAAACCTCGAAAATTAAAACATAAGTTACGCTTGATTTAACTGTCGATTCCTTTCAATATGCAAAGATATTTTTTGAGAGCAAGCAGTTCATTTTATTCATAGATCATCAAGCACATACATCTCTTTAAATGTTTGATAGCATTTGTAAAGTGAATTGTATACTTTAATTTCTTTTTTGCTTTACTGTTTCCATTATGCGGTTCTTCCTTCGTAGAATATGAATATTTATATGATTTTGCTATAGACAACAACATCACTTGAAATTAGTAGCATATTTTGAAGTTATATATTATTTTAAGGTTAGATATTCAAGGGCAGGTATAAAGAGAAAAGGCCTCAAAACGATATAAAGCAAAAAATGTAAAAGTTAGAGTAGATAGCAAAATCATCAAAGTCCTTGCTTTTAACAGGTTTTTCATCGTTTAGTGTTCTCTCCCTCAAATAAGATTGAGCTCACTCAATTTTTAAAATCGCTCCACAAAAAGGTAGAACTCACTTAACACTTTGTCCCCTTAAAAAATCAAATTCTATGTACAGTAGTGTAAACTCACCCTCTAGTTCTTTCATTGACGCTTCCCTCAAGCTTTTTTTCTTTAAAATTTCAGCAGCTTTAAAGCAATCCTGTCTTCTAGAAGGATATTCGCTTCCGGTTAGTTGGTGATGCACATTTGAGTTGATGATCAACACCGCTAAACTGTTGTCTTTCACAGGAATTAAACTTGCCTCCTTGGATCTAAGCAAACAGAAGTTTAATATAGCTTTGAAAAACGCTGTTTGAGCCGTGAGCTTTTCGTGACGCTCTCATCAGTGGCAATATCGTGTCAAAACGAAAGATCTACAGTGAGTAAGTGATTTATGTGGTCAATTTGGACGTCAGGCAACCAAGACAAGCCAATGATAGCGCTAGTATTGTAAAGCGCGCCAAAGAAAGATTTCGCAATGGAGAAAGTTAGAGAACGCGCACAGGAGGCCAAATGCCACGTTTATCGAAAGAGTTTGAGAGCGTAAACAAACTCTTTCTGTCTGTACAAAACCGGGCGCTGGGTCTTGATATAAGCAGCCTCTAAGAGATAAAGGTGGAAAGATCTGCGTGCTGTGGCGAGGATTTAAAACCGCTTGTTATCATAGTTTAATGCACATTGATCATTTTCTAAACGATCCTGACCAATGGCGGAGCCACAATTTGGTTTGGTGTCGTTTCGTTTGCACGATCTGTGTGGTTGAGATCGGCGTGGATGAGTCAATTGTTGTTTTAACCATTGCGGAACACGTTGCTTGATACGATCCTATAGCCGTTGAGATGTTCGTCTTACGTACCGACTATCACAGTGGCACTTGTGTTCATATGTGACAGCCACAGGCAACATGCGCTTTGTCGTAAATACCAAGCAGGTGCTGACGGAACCGTAGCAGCTTTCCACGGCGGTTTTGACTTCTTTTTCAAAGTTTGTGGAGGGCTTGCCAATCCAAGGGACACTAAAGTACACCGGACACTTTTCTGAGCCACATCACTTAAGGGTAGAGAGCTGAGCGATTTTCTTGACGATCTGAGCGTTGATTACGTTTTTGGGATAGCCATTGTCCAGTAATATTTTCTTGATCCGTTCTATTTCTCCATTGAGTCTACGCTTGGTGCAAGAATTTAAAGCTCCAAGCACTAATATGTAGATATTAGACTTATTTTACGTTTGAGAGGACTAAAGGACTCCCAACATTAATACTGGCTGGTGAAAGTGGGTTTCCGGTATATACTGGTTTCAAAGCCAATATCTGTTCTTTCGACGTAAACATCAAGAAACGGTAGATATTTTTCTTTTTTATTTTCAAAGGTGAATTTGAGGGATGCATGAAGGCAGTTGAGTTTGGTCAGAAATTCATCTACTTCAGCTTCGTGATCGAAGATGGCAAACGTGTCGTCAACATATCTGAAGTGTGTTGGAGGCTTCTGTGTTTAAGAAAATACATAAAATCGTCCACGCCGATCTCAACCACACAGATCGTGCAAACGAAACGACACCAAACCGGATTGTGACTCTGCCATTGGTCAGGATCGTTTAAGAAAATGATCAATGTGCATTAAACTATGATAACAAGCGGTTTTCAATCCTCGCCACAGCATGCAGATCTTTCCATCTTAATCTCTTAGAGGCTGCTTATATCAAGACCCAGCGCCCGGTTTTGTACAGACAGAAAGAGTTTGTTTACGCTCTCAAACTCTATTGATAATCGTGGCATTTGGCCTCCTGTGCGCGTTCTCTAACTTTTTCTATTGCGAAATCTTTCTTTGGCGCGCTTTACAATACTAGCGCTATCATTGGCTTGTCTTGGTTGCCTGACGTCCAAGTTGACCACATAAATCACTTACTCACGGTAGATCTTCCCTTTTGACGCGATATTGCCACTGATGAGAGCGTCACGAAAAGTTTATGGCTCAAACAGCGTTTTTCAAAGCTATATTAAGATGATTTACTTACTCTTTCTCGCGATTAGTATAGAAACATCAAAGACCTCACATTGTAAATTTTAATCAAACAAGTAAAAACATAACGGCACGGCGGTGTAGTGGATAAAGAGCCCCTTTCCAGTCGGCCATGTTGGGGGGGTTCAATACCCTAGTCGAGTCATATCAGAAAACTTTGAAAATGGTATTCACAACTTTCTGGTATTATGCTTGGCAAAAAAGAATAGTGTGAAAATAGTTGGTAAGTTCGCTTAGTGCATTCTTGGCACACTTAAAGGTATTCTTCCATCTTTTGTGGTGGATAAGTGCTGGGCCGAGGAGTCTACCTAGCACAGTGGCCTACTTATACTAAAAACATACCAAATGAACAAATAAAGTAAGATCATGATGGTTTTAGAAAAATGCAGCAGATATTTTGGAATGCATCAAAAATGAAGTTTCTTGAAAACCACATTCTTGAAAATTTCTATACTACAACTCTAACAGTTACATTGGTAAAAACAATCTTGACAAAAGCGACTAATCGTCGATGTTAGTGCAACCAATACACAGGTCAATCACAATTACCCACTTTGACAGTCACAAACTAGGGATGCGACCTATACACGAGAACACACGGTAATCGCCGATTTTAGTGCACTTCCTGATTCGTCATTAAAAAAACATCAAACATTAAAATATGCTTTGTCGTGTCCATGCTTCCATTTTTGATTGGTGGTACAGAATTTGAAAATTGCAGAAAGTAGAGTATTCATTCTTGAAGCTTTTCGTCTGACACTTTTCAAGAGAATCCGTCAGAAATAGACTGAAAAGGTGAAGTGAGTCACTTATATAGAGACACAGTTCACGAAAAAGAACATAAAGGAAAAAGCTCTATCGTGATTGGTAAAAGAAGCGACCAATAGAAGGAGCGGAAACTAATGTGTGATTTTTGGACCATAAACGAATTCCCTTTGTTTGCATAAATTTGGTTTAGATGTTTAGATGTACGTCGCTTCAAGGGTGGAAAGATGAAAAGAAGTGCGGCCACGGGCAAGAATAGAAAATTTGTTATCATTATATTCACGTGCGCATGTAGGGTTTTGTAAAAGATGCTGTCCTATAGCAAAAAAGACAGTTTCAGCTTTAAAGCTTCTGATTGGCTTGCAAGAGCGGACTAATGTGCTTCGGTCCTGAAGAATGGTTCTAGGCACGTGCTGCTTAATCCTCTGTTGTAGCCTTTGAGAAGTACGACCCACGTACCGACTATCGCAGTGGCACAGAAATTGGTAAACAATGTTGCTCTGATGTAAAGCGAGTAGTACATTCTTTTTGGCTGCAGGCAGAAGTTGTCTGATGGTGTAGACAATGCATAGTTTTCATACTTTGCAGTTGAACTGTCTTTTTTGAAACTGTCTTTTTTGCTATAGGACAGCATCTTCTACAAAACCCTACATGCGCACGTGAATATAATGATAACAAATTTTCTATTCTTGCCCGTGGCCGCACTTCTTTTCATCTTTCCACCCTTGAAGCCACGTACATCTAAACATCTAAACCAAATTTATGCAAACAAAGGGAATTCGTTTATGGTCCAAAAATCACACATTAGTTTCCGCTCCTTCTATTGGTCGCTTCTTTTACCAATCACGATAGAGCTTTTTCCTTTATGTTCTTTTTCGTGAACTGTGACTCACTTCACCTTTTCAGTCTATTTCTGATGGATTCTCTTGAAAAGTGTCAGACGAAAAGCTTCAAGAATGAATACTCTACTTTCTGCTGCTTCCACTTTAGCAAAAACATCCAGCCTTATCCCAGTTTTACCACAATACATTACCTGCAATCTAATAGTAGAGCGTGATCTTTCTTGCCCATAACCGAAATAAATTGATCCATAATGCCACAAGGCATCTTAGGAAACTTGTGTTCAGCTTCTTGGCAAGATAGAGCTTTTACTTGAAGGTTTGGTGCAGTAACTGCAATTTGACATGGGATTAGTGAATTGGCTCTCAAACTTTTTAACACACTGCTTACAGCAGAAAAATAATGCAAATTGTATCATTGGGGTCCAATGTACCCAATCGAAACCCCCTTGTTCTGAATAAAAACGCCAGCTTAAATAATGAAAATGAAGTTAACATTAGAAAGGAAATAATAAACAGCAAAAACGAACTAGCAAATACTGCAACAAAACCAAAAATACGACATTTAACACGTGCAGTTATAGAGTTATAGCAGAAATGTAATCCAAGCTGATACGGAGTTGATCCGTCCTCGTTCAATGGTCAAAATATAGAAAAAGTCTATCAAAAAGATGCAACCTATTGCACAGTTTATGATAGCCAACAAAAACTATTGAAGTAAAATAGAGGTGAAATCTTTTACCATGCTCATCACTCACTTCTCCCAAGTTATCAGAAAAAAAGTCTAAGACATAAACGACACATGTGCTTTGTGAAGCCCAACCACAAAATAACCAGTAAGAAAATTACTTTCAAATCTATGCAAACCTTTCAAAAATACTTCAGGGTTTGATGGCTTCTACGAGTTTTTATTGTTTCATAACTTTCTTTCATTTGAACAGCATATACATCTGGGGCAATACTGTTTAAGTTTATAGTAAACCATAGAAGAACCGTAAAGAGAAGTAAATTTAACGTAAGGTAACATGCATTTCTAGTAGTAAAAAATGACGACAGTTCACCTCTTCGATGACAAAAAAGAGGCCTTTGTGTCGGTTTTAAGTAGATTCCACTGCTTTAAAACTGTGAACTGAAAAGCTCCACTTTTTCTTTCAGCAAAACTAAATCTTTTATTATGTGATTAAACAAAATTGGGGCATGCTGTTTACTACCCTCTGCACACATCTCGTACTCAGATGCTTTAATAGAACTTCCAGCACAAGAGGTTTATTTTTTCAAGACATCACTCGCAAATAAAGGAATGAGAACGGTGTTGCTGTGTAAAGCCAGCTTCACACCAGATTTACAACCAAAGTCCTTAATTCTTAATTTGTTCTTTTTTGAAATCTCCTTATATTTGTCGGGCAGAATTAACAGTCAGAAAGTGATCACCTTGCTATCGCCAAACCATTAGAGCACCAAATAGCAGTCCTTCTTTTTCCCACGGAGCCACCAAAGTAATTGTGTGCCGCAAGTATAACATGTTATTGCAATTAAATACAAGCGCTGTGGCATGTCAGGTATTTAGTTAGTTTTTATTAAAAAAGAAAAAGCATTAAACTGAATAGAAATATCACAAGCACGAAAGTAGCAAATAGGGACTTGAAGTCATTGTTTTCTTTTCTATTCTCCCTTAGTAATCCAATTGACTTCTGGTTAAGATTTATCGTAAGAACTGCATATTTTACTGTAGTTTGCTTTTCGTACTGTAAACTGTGATATTTTCAATTAAAACTTGCTTCTGTCACTTTTTACCAATAATTTTAATTAGTTTTTCACAGTCCACACAAACAAAGGAATTCATATTCTATCTCACAATTTTGCAGCCACTGAAAAACGCATCACACACATGCTAACGCAATTAGTTAATTTTTACATTTACAGACACAAAAAAGATGAAAAAAACAGAAAAAACTACACCAACAGTACACAATATCTCAAAATCCTGAGCTGATGGAGAAAATCTGACAACTATGGTATCAGCGATCTCTAATTACCCTTAATCAATTCCTAACTGATATGACTCCATGAATTTTGTTAAAGAGTGTTATTGATGTTGAACACAAAGCTGGTAATGCAGCTAACTCTTTTTCTAGTTGGATCAAAAAATTTCATTTTTTGTGGCTAAATGCGTTGCTATTTTTTTGCCTGCAATTACTGCCATATCAGAACATCATCGACAGCGCTCACATTAATCTTCTCGCCTCCTTTGGGAAGTGTATGTTCTAATCATTCTGTCAAGAGCGTTGATCACGCTTTTGATGTTGTTGTAAAACAAGATTAATGCAGGTTTTTCCTCTGTAGAACTGACAGCACAGACACGCTTATTTCATCTTCACTCTCTTCCAATAGCACCGGCATTTGCTCTTAAGATAGTATCTTGCCATTCTTTCTTGATTTCTTCTTCTAGCTTCTTGCAGCTTCGTTTCTTCGTCAACAATACAACTCTTTCAAAAAACAACTTTGGCTAACTTGGAAACCATGAATATTAACTACTTTTATACAAGTGTAAAAACATTTCTATTTATGGTACTCAAACAAAGTATGGTATTACTAGTGACTACGTGGTAAAGCACATCAACAAAATTTTGGTCGTTTCAATTAATGGCAATAAAAATACAACAGGCTTGGAATCCAATGGACTCCACCGGTAAAAAATACTATTATCTATTTCTATGCTACAAAGCTTTGCTTAATATCTATTATATTCTATTCTACTAAAGATCAACCGACACAGCAAAAAGTCAGGGAACATTAATATTGTACAAAATATATGTCCTTATAAATACAACAGCAAAGTTCGTTTTTGGGGTCCCTTGGACTTGGACCCCAAAGGTTCAAGCTAAGACAGAAGTTCAAACTGGTGCAAATTGACAGGAATTCTGGCACCAACACTCAAATAGCTGGTCGTTCTTTTAACACCACAAGTTACTTCCATACCAAAACATTCAAAACAAGAGCTATTTGTTATCATATCATAGCTGTAGTGAATTCATAACAAGGTCAAAATAATTAAGCAAAAACTATCAGAAAATGAATACCTGCTATTGTCATATATAAAATTTCAAAACAAACGAATAAAATCTCTGCTATAAAATAAAAAAGGTGTTTCAAACTTGGGCTCTTGGAAAAAAATGTTAGTAGCATTTCTAATCCAAAAAAAAGGGGGAATGTGTTCTTGCCAACGGTGACAGGTTGTGATCCCTGTAATGCATTATGTTCAAAAAACTATAACATTTTTACACGACACTGCAGCTCTGCTTTATTAGTATGATTGTACCTCCGGTGAGTTCTTCTAGAAAAGTGTATGTTGCAACTTCAAGGGAAGCCGAACTAGAAACACCACCACCAATAGGCACGCTTGTCACAATCACTGCTTTGAAAGCAGGCACAGGAGCAACTGCATGAAATAAAACATCACACAATACAATCAACATATTAATGGCAATTTACTTTCGAAAATCCAACTAAAATTAAAAGCTATGATTTGACGTTTTAATGCTGGTAAAAAGTTAACCTAGTTGAAAAATCAGTAAATATTCTAAAATTTTTTTTAATTTTCAGAGTGATTTATACAGATATACACACATATTACATACAAGGTAGCAAGTCATCACTTTTGTATATATATCTTTACAAATTCAGCTTGTGGATCTAGCACATAATAATAATTACAATTCATAGCAATTGTTTGTAATTTCACAAGTTTATTACAAAGAAACGATTTTTGAACTATAAAGATATCATTTGCGGTATATGTTGATCAAAATTATTGTACTTGCCACATTTGAAGGAAAACAGAGAAATGTGTTGAATTTTATCCACAAATGACTACAAAAGTATTTTTTCGAGAACATGATGCTGTTTTTTTTGGTGAATGAAATTACATTCAGTGTCCACTAGACAATTTTTCTAACTGTGTGCTTATGCTGCTTCTTTTTTTTTTTTTTTTTTTGAAACAGATAACTCTTACTCGAATATTAAATGTGGGAGCTGCCAAAATCTATTTGACAGTTTGCCATTTAGTGCTTATTATTTGCTATATGTTTTTACATAAAATGCAGGAAGATCTAGCAAAGTGAGTCGCAAGATAAAAGGAACACCATTGAAGGTTTTTGTCACCAGCTGAAGGAGTTTAGAAATTGCTGCTCAAAAAAGTTTCTGTTTAAAATTTCATTTTCACATCAGAACGAGTATACCAATCAGCTCCTTACTCAACCCATTGTCAGGAGCAACTCTTAGGTATCAACCAATGGCAACCTCATATGTAGATTATGAGTTTGTCAGAATGTAATTTGTATTCATGGCTAGCTTATAAATAACAACTGTTTTTAGTAAGAAAAGAGAGAATTCCATCAAGTTGCAAGCAACTGTACATGGCTGAAGCAGTACACCTAATTTGTCATGTTGTAGCCTTTAATAAATGAGTAAACAAAGAACAGTAACTTGATAAAACTTCCTGCCAAATACCTACATTAATTAACATTCACCTCAAAATAGTGTTGTCATCTTTTACCTAGTTGTATCAAAACAAGTGCTGGATCTCAGAAAGCTAGGCACTTTCAAAATTTAGATTTGCATTTTTAGACTAATATTGTCATACTTTTAAAACATTGAACAACTCCTTTGACATAATTAGCCCAATGAGGTTTTCCTGGTGTTAATGGTGCAGATTCAGTCGGACATAAAAACTCCACCTGCCTTGGTTCATCAGCCATGTCACTTGTTGTCACAACAGAAATAACATTAGTCGTAGGGTCAACACAACCAACCACAACTGTAACTTGTGGTAAAGCCTGAAAAACAATTTACGTAAGTCAAAATAGAACAACGTATAATCTATCTGTAACATTTGAGAGCAATATGATCTTTACAACAAAGTTGGGTTTAATATTAGAAACCTAATAACTACATCTTAGAAAAACAGTAACAAATTCAATCTTAAACCTAACTCCAATTTAACCCAAAACAACAAGTTAAACAAAACAATTAAAATAAGCAATCAACTTGCAGATAACGACAAAATATATTGAAAGGTTTGGAAAAAATTGTTATATTTTTGATATGGCATTTTTATGAGTATACAGCAGGCTTTGACAGTGTGCTGCAAAAAAAATACACATGTAGTACTCCCCACCAAAAAACAATGCCCAAATACCAAAATAATGTTTCGTTTGAGAGCTATTTACAGCCTCTTTGTGGTCAACCTGAAAAAGACAGCTCTTAGTATGACTTTTGGCCTACCTATGTCATTTTTTTGTATAAACAAAATGAGTCTTTAAAGTATGTATCATAACTAAGCTACCGTACATGAAAACATACATTATGATATATTGTTTAAAATAACACAAAGTTTTTATAGGTATATGACAGAGAATGCATGCTAACCATGGGAAAGACGAAGCCTTCATTATAGTCTGTATGTTCTCCAATCAAGTTCACTCTTCCAGGGGCACACACAATAATATTTGGAATAAAACCTGCAAAATGTTGTTGAAAAGCAGCTTCCGCTTCTTTAACCAAAATGTTTAAAGCAGGAATTTCTTTTATATTTGCCATTGTATTATATATAGACCTAACCTACCACTGAGCTACTAAAAACAGATCAATAAGATACATCATACTATGAATGTTAATTTACAGTACCAGTATGAGCACAGTACATATTTTCAAAATCAATACACTACCACCCATTCCCCATTTCCACTGTTTGCGGAGGAATTATGTTCCTTCCCCTCCCATGAATCCCAACAATCCTGGAATTATTGCTGCAGTTTTAAGATGCCTATGAATCATATACCACTGTCACTTTGGCAGAAAAAAGATCCCCTTTTACTCAGAGGCAAACTCACAATAAAAATTGAGTGACAAAAAGCAAAAAAAGCTCTCTTGTTCGCAAAAACAATAGCGCTCAACTATAAAAAACATGTGCCCAGTCTTAGCCAAATTGAACATCCTTCCCATTACGGATTTTAATATAACTATTTGAATTCTATTTGAATAAGGTGGAATGCATGGGTAAGGATTTTGTAAAGTGGTTAACGATTGTTGTTAAATAACATCTCAAGCATTTTGATATCTGGAAGATTCTGATAATTTGAACAATGACCTCAGCACAGTTGGCAGAAGTAATGAAGGAGCTGGATGAAGTATCAAAACGCCAAGATGAGTATAATAACCATTACTTGTCTAACTCACATAATACTAGGCCTACAGATAGTTCTGTTCCTGCTTCTTTTTCAGATGCCACCAGTGCCCAGGGTTTGTTACTGGATGATCTAAATAAAATGGTTGCGACTCTTAAAATTTTAGTTGAGCTACTGGCTGATCAGGTGTATCAGAATCAAAGACACTTGGATGATTTGGACCAATACAGCAGAAGTAACTGCCTCATTCTACATGAGTGCACCAATCTTCCAGAAAAAAAGGCAAGTACTTTAGACTTTGAAAATTTTGTCATAAAAACTTTAAATTCCAGAATCAAATTGTCTCAGCCAATTGCTAATACAGACATCGACATCTGCCATGTTCTGCTTTCTTGACAAGCAAAAAATCCAGTTATTATTTAATTTGTGTGCCGTACAGTTAGGAATCTGGTGTTTGCCAACAAATCCCAGCTCAAAGCAGTAAAGAATTCCGACCAAAAACTATCATCAACAGAATCACTTACAAAACGGCGATTCCAACTGCTTGCTAAATCACAAGAAGCATTTGGATTCCAAAGCGTCTGTACACTGAACGGGAATATATATTGCTACTTTGAAGGCAAGAGGCACTATATTGATGATTTCGAAGATATCTCAAAGATTAGATTTCCATGCTGAGTCCCACAACTTGCTTGCTTTTTATTGCTAACCACACCTCATGACATACCAAAAACCGTTTTTTTGAAGCTTTAAATAATTAATTTTTTTGTATTTTTGTATTGTAATTCATTTTTTTGTATTAATTTTCTTTTCAACTTTGTATTTCTTGTGTTTTTGTAATGTCGCAAAATGTATTATTTAATGAAAACAGTCAAAAATCTAATTTTGAAAACAGAAGCAACAACTTTACATTACCAGTACTTACAAACCTAAATAAGGAAAATTTAACCCATTCTGCTGATAGCCTTAATTTGATGTTTAGTGACAGTGATCAGAGCAGTAAAAACAGCAATGCAGACTTGGACTTTAAGGCTTTAATTAGTACCAGCCAATTCATTGACATATCTAAATTGGATGACTTTGTAACTGATGAGATACCTGAAGGTAAATTATTTGCCTTGGAACTAAACATGAGATCATTAGTAAATAATGCTAATTTTAGCAAGTTAGAGGCACTGTTATCATTTATGACATTCAAACCAGACATTATATCTATTTCAGAAACTTGGATAACTCCTCGAAGCTCAGGTGCTTTCTTAAATCTACCAGGTTACAAGTTTGTTCACAACTCTAGGCTTCATTTCAAAGGGGGAGGAGTAGCACTCTATGTCAAAGACACAATTAGGTTTCATGTTTTGACTGAACTCACCACTACGCATGAAAAGCTATTTGAATCTATCTTTGTCAAATTAGAATTGCATGATTAGAATTGCATCTATAGATCTCCTTCACATGACACTGGATCAAATCAAATATTTTTTGACAACTTAAAAGAAACTTTTGAGTCTATAAAGAGCAACCACAAATGCTTTATATTTGGTGATCTTACTTATAATCTCCTTCAACATGATAATAATATGGTTAGTGATTTACTGGACATTAAGTCAGATAATTCATTTTATTCATTGATAAAGAAACCTACTCGCATTATAGACACTAGTGCAACTATTTTAGATCCTGTGTGGACAAATTTATATTCTGAAAACATCAAAACAGAAGTGCTTCTTCATCCTATTTCCGACTACTTACTTGTTACTGTACCAATCAAATAAAGCATAAGCTAAACAACAAAATCAGAATTTTTGACCAAGTAAACATTGACAAATTTCAAAAACAATTAGAAAAACTAAATATAAATTTGATATCACAAGAAACTAATCCCAATACAGCCTTTGTATGTTTATTAATGAATACACTACTATTTTTTGATCAGTGTTTCCCCCTGCTAAAAAAACATTTTTTAGAAAAAGCAAGAACTGGTTTCATTGAGTAGCAATGCAAGAGGCTAGCGATGCACTTAGCAAAACTGCAGACAGTGACACTGTTTCGACCTATCCGGTCTCTTCAGTGCAATTGGTAACCGACAAGAAGCTAGAGGCTTTTAATAAAGCATAGCTTAGACCGCCACACTTGCGGGATCTATACTAGATCCGCTTGGTGGAAGGTCTGTCAGTACTCTGTGAAACCGTACTAGGCTGTGACAGCACCATTGTTCTAGCAGTTGCTAGACTTAGTGCACCTGCGACAACCGCCACTCATTCACGAGTGATACGGCTTCGCAGAGTACTGACAGACCTTCCACCAAGTGGATCTAGTATAGATCCCGCAAGTGTGGCGGTCTAAGCTATGCTTTATTAAAAGCCTCTAGCTTCTTTTGGGTCACCAACTGCACTGAAGAGACCGGATAGGTCGAAACAGTGTCACTGTCTGCAGTTTTGGTTTTGTAGGAAATAAGATCCTTTGAGCAATAACGTGCTGACTGAACCCAATCGCTGGGAACTAGCAGTCACAAGGAGGAAGGCACGACAGCAAAACTTTATTCCACCAATTTACGCGGTTGTGGTAACAATTGAATTACGTCCGTCCGTCACGAAATCCAACGATGAAAGAGAGCACAATATCTCCGACCACATGGTCGGTAACAAAATCTGCACGCGATACCAGGGATTAGGTCGCTGCACACGTCTATGTAAACAGGACACTGCACACGTCACATTAACAAAAAAAATAACGGATAAACAACCTAATGGCGGGAAAGGCAAGCCGATCACCGAGCTACCAAGAGAAGATAAAAATAAACATAATCTAGCCCAAATAAAAAAAATAAAAATATGTGTGTGTGATTTTAGACGCATACAATAATAACACACGAATGCACATAGTAAAAACTAGAATCACACACAACAGTCGAAAGCAAACTAACAAAAAAAATGTAAAAAAAGACAAAAAGATGTTTGGCATGGCAGCTTGATGAAGAGCGAGGCGCGACACGCTACAGTTTGATTGAGATCTGCTAAAACCAATGAAAGAAAAAGATAAATTATTTTAAAAACATATTGCCAAAAAGAGTACCCTAGCCAAAGCAAAATACAAAGAAGCTAGAAATAAGTATTTTCATAGCATTCAGGAATAAAAGGAAGCTTTCTTTGCATCAATTCTTGAAAAACAAAAACAATATTAAAAAGACATGGCAGACTATTAGCATTCTTTTAGGGAAAACTAAAAACCCTAGCTGCACTTCCTTAAGTACCGGTATTCATGGAGAATTATCTACCAATGATGCAAAAATAGCTTACCACTTCAATAAACACATCACAACGATTGGTGGTAACCTAAAAAAAAAGACATGAACCACGCTGGTGCTAAATTTGATGATCATCTTGGTTCGTCATACGCACTGTATGTATGTAAACCCCACTTGTGTCTCAGAAATTAAAAATATTTTATCTGGCATGCAATCAAAAAACAGTTGTGGTTTAGATGAAATCCCAATGTCAATTCTTAAATTATCACCAGATAATATATCAGTAGAGAACACTAGATGAACTCGTAAAAATTACCCTTGTCGGAGGTAATGACCCCGATCGGTCACGTGTTCATGACGTCAACTCAGTATTGTTTCCCGATCGGGGCATTTTACATCATATCTTCACTACTATTTATTATTGGCATAGGTTGCGTTATGCATTTGGGCCTTTCTCTATGAGCAAACTTGGGGGGGGGGGGTGGAATAGTAGTCATGACAACAAAGATCAAAGCCGATAGAAACCGCCATCCTTTTTACTTTGAAACTTGAGTGTTCGACACCCTGTAACAGTAAAATCAACTTTATTTGATTTTATTACTAGCCCAAAATATTTTTAAAATTTATAGTTAGAGTATAATTTTTTTAATAAATTCTGGTTACCACTGGCTAGTAAGTCAATCTAACATGAAAGCTTGATAAAATAAGTTACGAAGAAGGAAAAGCTCCGAAAAGTTCGCACAAGCATGTACTGGTATTTGCGTCACACACGCGAACAGAAAAAAATACCTAATGAAAGTATTTGTTTGGATTGTGTAAACTATGCCGAAAGGTTGCGTTTGACTTCTGATAGGAGTTTCACTTTCATCAAAAGCAGACAAACGTTTTATGACAAGCCCACTAGTTCTGAAGATAATACGTTCAGTAAGTTAGACAAAAAAAATTCCAGTTTTCGACATTGAAAGCCTAAATTCAATAATTAATAGGGATATTGAAGAACTAGTAAAGAGAAGCGATGCTCAGAGCTTAATTGTACTTCATCATTTAACCAGTCTGTACTTCATCATTAACCTGTCTAGTCCCAACGTATCCTAAGTTAAAGCTAAATAGGTCGATCACTTTCAGTCACCTCCTCGAGGCTTTGCGCAAAAGACTCTCCACCCGAGTTGCTCTGTTAAGGCGACTTGCGGGATCCGGGTGGGGTGCAGGTGCCAAGACTTAGCGCAGCTCTGCTCTTTTCTTGGTCTACTCCATAGCTGAGTACTGCGAATCAGTTTGGCATCATAGTATGCATACTCGCCTCATTGACAGCATTCTCAATGATGCTTTGCGCATTGTCGCTAGATGCTTGCGTCCCACATCAACGGAGGACTCGCCTGTCCTCGCAGGCATCCAGCCAGCTGAGCTTCGCTGATTAGGAGCGACATTCTCTTTGGCGAATCGTGCTATGCATGATCCCGACCATGTACTGCACGGACGGTTGGTTGGGCAGCAGGATGTGCACTTAGATCAAGACGCCCATTTGTACCTGCTGCATGGAAACTATGAGGTAGTCTGTTTAAACTGGATATCCGCATGAAGCAGTTGACGAAACATAAATGGAACGCGGACTACTTGTAGAGTACTTCAAGTACTCCGTGCTTTTATTTCCAGGATCAGTTCTAGGCCATTTCGAATTAGTCTGCCCAGAACATCTTGGGTAACGCTCAATTAACCTGTAGACTGGTGCAGGACGTTTCAAAACGGGGTCTCGCTCCATCACCAAATTGCGTATGTAGCCCCACTGAGCAAACTTCGGTATTTGATGGTCTACTTCACCTGATCTATATGGCTATTAGAAGCATCAATAATCTCCTTGCTTCTATGCCTTTTTCCGTGAGCTGCTCTCTTCATTGCTGACGATCTGTCCATTTGGTTCTTCTTCCTTTCAGTTCCTACTGCATTGAAGGCCACACAAGGAGCTTTGGTTCGATTGGAGTTCTGGTCTGAGTACTGGTGTCTTCCTCTCAGTATGAGCAAATGTGAGGGCTCCTTTTCAATAAATCCCCATCAAGCTAATCTCCAGCCTGACCTTCTCTTATTCAACTCCCTCCTTCGTTTCAATCCCACTTCAACTTTTCTTGGGGTCACCTTCGACCGCACTTTTTTCTTTTCTAAACATGTATCTTCGCTGAAGGCCAAGTTCTTCGCCGGTCTCAAAGCTTTACGCTGTATCTCTGCTTCCTCATGGGGCCCGTCTAAGGAGGCCCTCTCTCTTCTGTATAAAGCTTTTATTTGGCCCCTTATCACTTATGTTTCACTCGGATGGTTTCCTTTCGTAAGTGCTACCGATATCACCAAATTGGAACACCTTCATCGAGCGGCTAGTCGCGCCATCACCGGCTGCCTCTCCTCCCTTATCCCACTTCTTCTCTCTGAGGATTCTTTACCTTCCCTACAAGTCACACTGACTCATTTTGCTTTGTCATTTTATGAGCGGAAACTTTGTCTCCCAACCTTCTTCCCTATTTCAAATTTGGCCAGACATGAAATGAAACTAAGACTCTGCAGATCTTCCTGGAGAGCTTTTACATCCACTCACCTGCTCATGCTTTCTTCTACTTCTCCTAAGAAGGCTCTTCTTGCTTGGCCTCTCTTTCCTTCTTGGAACCTGCTTTTCTCCACTGTGGAGTCCACTCTTTTATTCCCATGCTCCCGCTCCAATCCTCTCTTTCTCGCCAAGATGCGGCTCTCGCTCACCTTGACTCTATCTCACTTTACGACCTGGTACTCTGGACAGACAGCTTTGTTTCTTTTCCTCTTGGCAAAAGCGGCTTTGGCGTACTTGCCAACTGCTTTCTCTATGGCACTGAGGCCACTCTTTCCTTTTCAGCAGGCCCAGTATGCTAAAGTTTTTCTGCTAAAGCCTGCGTCATTAAGCAAGCTCTTTGCTGGTCTTGGCAGCACCAACAAGTCTGCCACTTTTCTTCTCTTCTCTTCCTATATGACTATCGTTCTGTTCTCATCACTCTGTTCTCTCCTCTGTCTTTCCTGCTACCTCAATCTTTCTGGCAGGAACTGTCTTCTCTCTCTTCCTGTTCTATCAGGCTACAATGGGTCCCCCGGACACTTGCTTCTTCTGAGAAACGACGCAGCTGTTGAGCTGACCAGACGGGGAGTGCTACTCATGTCCTCTGCAATTCTTTGTAGTTTTTTTCCTCTTATCTCTCGTATCCACTCATCACTTTTTTCGGACTGGAGGCGTACTGTCTCATCTAATTTCTTTAACACACAGGTTCCTTTGATTTCCACCGAGGAACTTGTGCTCCCTCGTCACGCTTGCTGTGTGCTTTTTTGCCTTCGCTGCAACAAACACAGCCTACTGTTAAGCTCTTATCTCTCTAGGATTGGCAGAATCGAGAATCCGTTCTGCAACACCTGCGGACACTCGTTCCAGGACACCACTTATCTCATTCTGCACTGTCCAGCTACGGACTCTTTGCGCCGCTCGCTTTTTGGCAACTCTCTGTCTCTTTACGACCTCTGGTCAAGGCCCTGGGGAGTTTCCCGGTTTCTAGTGCTCCATGGTCTTCCACCATGCCCCCATTCCTCGAAAGGGGTTGGGTATCAACAACATCGAACGAAAACAGAATTAGCAAACGGCCCATTTGCCCTTTGCCTTGCGTAATGTGGATTGTTATCAATCTGAAATTCTGCCTCAACATACTCTAAGTTTTCGTTTAAATTAAACAATAGATCATATGATATTACAGCTCCAGTTCTTCCAAATTCTTCATAATTATCTAAATCATAAATAAAATAAGTTATTTTAAAACAAAATGCTTGGAAAGGTTTTTGAAAATGCTTCTCTATCATAAAAACAGTATTACACAAAGCAGATGGTAGCCTTGGCCAAAAATGAGCGCAGGAAAAACCTATGGGTACTTGAACTTCCTTCCATCCTTAGTTGGTGTAGGCCAGTAAAATCATTTACCAGACTGAAAACTCAACCAATTAATCAGCTAAAAGCTTAACTAATAAAATATAGATTGGCTTAAATGGGAAAAAAATAAAAGACAAATAATAAGCTATTTAATCAATATCCTACGTTGCTACACTATTAACCTTAAAACCTCTAACTTTTTTGGAAAATCGCAACGGTAAATTTCTTCCTCTTCGGTAACTTAATGTTTTTTGGGGTGGGCAACACGATGGAAGTGGTAAAACATCCCGATTTTGCTCCGTTTTTTGCGCATTTTATTTTGTTAAATTCTTTGGTCCTAAATAGGGTAAATGATACCGATCGGGTCATTTTCTCTGATGTGAGTATTTTCCACCAGTTGCACTAGTGCTCTCTACTGTATATTGTTAATACTATGTCACATTTTTAATCTTTCATTGGGACAAGGTAAATTTATTAATGAGTTCAAAAAGGCCAAAATAATCCCAGTGCACAAAAAAGGATCAAAAGGTGATCTAAACAATCATTGACCAATCAGTTTACTACCTGTTATGTCTAAAATTTTGGAAAAAATTTTCTACAAAAGGCTGTTTTCATTTTTGAGCCAAGTAAATTTTTTCCATCAATATCAATTCGGCTTTAGAAAAAAAAAACACTCCACAAACAATGCTCTCACAATCATGGTAGAAAATGTTACAAAAACATTTGAAGAAAAAAAAATATACACTGGGTGTTTTCTTGGATCTGTCAAAGACTTTTGACACGATTGATCATAACATCTTGCTTTACAAATTACATCACTATGGAGTTAGGAGACTACCCTATAGATGGCTTAAAAGTTATTTAAGTAATCGATCTTTACAAACTAAAATTAATGGGAAACTATCAGCTCCTATATTAATTAACTTAGGCGTCCCACAAGGGTCATTTCTTGGTCCATTATTGTTTTTGATATATCTTAATGATCTTCCGATATGCCTTTCTTCTGGTCAAGCAATCATGTTTGCTGATGATACAAACTTATTTTGTAATCATGTTTCATATACTGAACTATTTAAAAAGGCAAACGAAGAATTGCACGAAGTTGATTCCCAGCTTACTGCAAACAAGCTTACTTTACACATTGAAAAAACTAAAGTCATAACTTTTAAAACTCGTAATAGCCTTCCAGTCCCACCTAATCTTGAAATCAAGCTAAATGGCAATGCATTAGACAAGATAATATCTATTAGATTTTTAGGTGCAACAATTCACGAGCATCTAACGTGGAAATCCCACATGGAATTGCAGCTGAAAAAAATTAGAATGGCCGTGGCATCATACAAAAAATAAAACCCTATTTTAACCAAAAATCACTTCAATTGCTCTATTATAGTATGATTCAAAGTCACTTTCAATATTGTATTTCTTCCTGGTGTTTCAACAACAAAACACTGATTCACAAACTCCAAACACAACAAATAAAGTCATTCGACTAGCATTTAATGCCAAAAAAAGATGACATAACAGCAGCTATGAAAAAGCATAACATTATGACAATAGAACAAACTGCTCAATTAGCGATAGTTAAATTTATGCACAAATATTTTAATAACATCCTACCGCATGCATTTAATAACTTCTTTCAGCACAACTGTCGAAACTGCAATGCTGATAGGTCACGGTCGAAAGCTAAGGTATTTCCTAAATTTTGCAGAATTAAACTAACCCAGCAGTCATTCAAATACAAAGGTCCTGTGCAATGGAATAAGCTTTCTCCAGCATTAAGAGAAATAAAATCTTTGAAATCTTTTATCAACCAATCAAGGCAGTTTTTTATCACTTCATGAACATTTAATCCACTTAAAATTCACATCTAGGAAATGTGACTGCTTATGATATAGTCTTTTACAGTGCTATGGTTTCTGGGTTCTTTTTTCTGTTTTTAGATGGATCCTCTGAAGGTTGTGACAGTGAAGTGAGAACAATCAACCATGAACGATCAATTCGTTAAGACCATTGAACTACTGAAACTTCATCATTGCATATCAGATTAGAATGATAAGTTATTTTCGTCTTTTAAGGTCACTCTGCATCAAATAAATTATTAATTGAGTTGATTAAATTATACGCGAACAATGCAGCTGGGAATACCATCACGGTACTACTAACTCACAGTAACTTCTTTTCTATAATAGCTATGTGTTTGATCTAGTCCTAGGTGTATGACTTAAAACTACAACCGGCGACAGGGTTTATGTGCCTTGAGACGTAAAGGAGCTGTCTCTTAGCTGTCGTTGCTCCTAGGTCACCCTTGGGCAAGGTGTAGCACCTGATAGCCTCCCCGGTTAGAGTTACAACTTGACAGTTTTTTTTATTTTTATTGTATCTAGCGACACTTTGTACATACTGTATATACTTTTCTTCGTGTGTGTTTTTTATTTATTTGGTATCGTACAGGTGCGATGGCCATGCCATTATCTTCACATTCAATCTAAATTTTTTTCATGTGCATGTATTAACGTATATCGTTTTGCCATCGTCTCCTTTTTTTGTCCACTGCTGTCAAATTTATTTCTATGTATGCTGATTTGGGCAAAAATAAAATAAAATTGATTGATTGATTGAACTTTGACACTCGACAACGATATCAATTTGCTAACATATTGCGAAGTTTCATGGTGGGACTGCCACAAGTGGTCCATCAGAATAACGATGAACTCGGATCATAAATGCCGTGCATTTGTAGGAAGGTTGCACGCACATGATCACTCGTCATCAAAATGCGCTTTCAAAAAAAGTGGCTGACCACTTTCAGTGTTTTTGTATTAAATTGGATAAGAGTGATAACGTTTTTTGCAAATCAAATGGATAAACGTTAAATATGTTGTTTTACTGATGTTACCGAATCAATCTGAAGTCAAAGTTAGGTAAGAGGTGCTAAGGTTTGCTTTTTGTAGCCAATAGTTGGGCTAATTTTATGGGCTAAACATGCAGGCTTATTTGTTGCCAGCTTCTGTGAGGATTTCATATTCGATTATTTAGCGTGTTTGGGAATGCTGGGTTTAAGTTAATTGTAATGTGCAACTTATACAGTATATTTAGTGTTGTTTATGCTGGACTAATGTTGACTTTGCTGAAAGTTAACCGGTCTGTTAAATAAATAAATTTAATTGCATAAGCATACTGAAAAGTTGTAAACTTAAATTATACTGTAGCCTAAATGACAAAGCGGACATCTGTATCGTATGTTATATATTAGATTAGATATTGATGGATAAAATCAGTAATTTTTTGAAATTTTTTGTCGTTAGTACTTGCAGACCAGTTGTATTGATATATCAGATGTAATTTTGTGACCTTAATTACTCCTTGAACAATTTTTTGGGCTATTGCCTAGTCTACTGAACTAAGAGTAATTTAATAACTCACGATACCAATTCATTTATTCATGCGTATGAGCTCATGCTTTGTTTGCATGTCTTTCGTCAGACTGGGCCTCCACAACGGATAGACTGCTTGGCTCCACCACTTGTTTGCCACATAGAGATGGAGGCATGCCGTTAGGTGCCTTGCCCGTGGACACAATAAGCAAGCTTATGGTACCATAAGTAATGATCAAATAATGGCTGTTTTTGCTAATATGCTGACGAATATCTAATTGGTATAGGGTTATTGTTAACTGAGGAGCAAATGGTACTTAGATGGCACTTCTCGTAGGGGTAATTTTTTTTTAATTGGCCCACAGTACTAAGTTTGGACTAGCGAACTGAAAAACTAATCTCAACCAAATTGGTTTGGATTAAATTTATTTGTTTTCGAGAATCCAACTAGCAATAATTTATACCAATTCCAAATTGATTTCTCGTTAGTTTTAAAAACATCTCCAATAGCCGATGTTCGCCCTATACCATTCCACCACAAATTACAGCTTTTCGTCAGCCACTTTTTGTGGCGCCAAATGAGTGATATCATATGCAACCATCATATTACTCGCTAAACAAAATAGCGATCAACTATGAAAAACATGTGCCCGGTCTAGGCCGAATTGAACATCCTTCCCATTAAGGGATTTCGATTTATTTTTGACACTCAACAACGATATCAATTTCCCAACATATTGCGAAGTTTCATGGTGGGACCGCCATCAATCGTTCATCTAAATAACTACAAACATAGGTCGTAATCGCCGTGCATTTATTGCTCACTAAACAAAATGGCGATCAACTATGCAAAACATGAGCTCGCTCTGAGCCGAATTGAACATTGTTCCGATTAGGGGATTTCGATACAATTTTGACACTCGTCAACGATATTAATTTGCTAACATATTGCGAAGTTTCATGGTGGGACCGCCATAAATTGTCTATCAAAGTAACTACGAACTCGAGTCATAATCGCCGTGCATTTATTTCTCGCTAAACAAAATAGTAATCAACTCATCAAGAAAAAGTGCAATTCATCACAAAATGCACGACGTTATTGCATATCGATCCTAGTCAAGTGCTAGCCCCCCCAACCAAGTAAATGCAATTTATCATGAAATACACGACGTTGTTGCATATCGATCCTAGTCAAGTATAGGCCCTAAGCAAACAAAATGCAATTTATCATGCAATACACAACGTTATTGCATGTAGATCCTAGTCAAGTATGTGCCACCATCCAAGAAAATGCAATTCATGATGAAATACACGATATTGTTGCATAATGATCCTAGTGAAGTGTAAGCCCCCGATAAAAAATGCAATTTGTCATGAAATACACGACGTCATTGCATATCAACTTCAGTCTAGTACAAGCCCCCCATCCAAGAAATACAGTTTGTCATGACATACACGACGTTATCGCGTATTGGCCCAAGTCAAGTATAAGCCCCCAACAAACAAAATGCAATATATCATGGAAAACAAAACGTTATCGCATTTTGATCCTAGTCAAATAGAAGCCGCGAACAAAAAAATGCAATTTATGATAAAAAATACGACGTTATTATCGCATATCGACCCTTGTCAAGTAGAAGCCACCATTCAAGAAAATGCAATTGATCATGCAAATACGAGGTTGTTGCATGTTGATCCTAGTCAAGTATAAGCTCCCAACAAAAATATGCAATTTATCATGAAATGCACGACGTTATCGCATATTGGCCCTAATCAAATATAAGCCCCGAACCAAGAAAATACAAATCATTATGAAATATGCGACGTTCTTGCATAGTGATACTAGTCAAGTATAAGCCCCATCCAAGAAAATGCAATTTATCATGAAATACACGACGTTATTGCATATTGATCCTAGTCAAGTGTAAGCTGCCAAACAAGAAGATGCAATTTAACATGAAATACACGACGTTATTGCAAATCGACTTCATTCAAGTATAAGCCCCCAACCAAAATAATGGAATTATTTATGATATACACGACGTTGTTGCACATTGATCGTAGACAAGTATAAGCTCGTAACAACAAAATGCAATTTATCATAGAATACACGACGTTTGGTGGCGTAGACCACATTGTGGCAATTAACAAAACTTTAGTGACCAGGAGAAAGCCTGTTGCTAATCAGCGTGGACGACTTGTCCCCGTACAGTGGCTATTTGTTGAGATTGATCTTCAAAGAAGTTGGGATTTTTATTAGATTTCTAGATTTCTATTAGATTTCTAGGCGCAGTTGGGGAGAAAGTAGGTACAAAAGGCGCTGTTGCACTCCACCAAAATTTTTGACAAAAAAAAGTGCTAACTGTTTTGCCGATGTTCTCTTTTTGCGGACGCTGTGAGTCGTTTTTCTTTTGTGCAGTTCACGAACAAAACTAAAATTTCTTTCTTCGGCAAGTAATAGGTCAGCATAATTAACAACAAATTAGGGAAGTAAAAATATTAAAGAGAACCACAAAAATTATATTATTTGAAACCTATTAATGTCAGGAGTAGGTGGAAGACCAAGTCGGCAAGTAAGAAATCTGAAGGATATTACACCATCTTCTTTTCAAGTAAGGGGTTTCAACTTCACAAAGATATTACTCTTTCAGACCAGTTTTAATGCAACTTGTGGATAAACGAGATCAACAAGCGTTGCAACCCATAATCTTGGCCAACATTGCTCCGGGAACCAAAATTCATTCCGATGAATGGGGATCCTATATTGGTTTGACGGGTAAATACCACGAAAAGATTAGTTGCTGCAGAAATGATTTTGTGATTTTTCAGCTTTGGGATACACTCACCATGCAGTCATTCACAGGCGATGATTTGTGGCACCTAGCGGTGTCCACATAAATCATATTGAGAGTGCATGAGTTGCATGCAAGTCGAAATTCAAGCACGGTGCCCGTCGAAATTTTATCCCCAGCTATCTGGATGAACTTTTGTTGCGCCGAAAAAGATCAAAAAGAGAAATATTTTTGGATCTTCTATAAGCAATAATGTTGCAATATCTACTGCCATAAATTGTCATTGCAACAGTGGTGTTACTTATCGGACGATCAATCAGATATTTTAAATTATTTTATTTTGATTAAAATGCTTCTTTTTTAACAGTTCACAGCTTGTTTGATTTTGCTTTGTTGTATTTCATGATAAATTGCATTTTCTTGGATGGGGCTTACACTTGACTAGGGTCGACTTGCATTAACGTCGTGTATTTCATGATAAATTGCATTTTCTTGAATGGAGGCTTGTACTTGACTATGGTCGAAATGCAATAACGCCGTGTATTCCAGGATAAATTGCATTTTCTTGGATGGGGGCTAATGTTTGACAAGAATCGATATGCAATGACGTGGTGTATTTCACAATAAATTGCATTTTCTTGGGTAATGGTTTATACTTACCAGGGCCAATATGCTACAACGTCGTGTATTCCATGATAAATTTTATTTTTGTGGTTGGGCGCTAATACTTGACTAAAATCAATATGCAATAACGTAGTATATTCCATAATAAATTGCATTTTCTTGGATGAGAACTTATACTTGACTAGAACCGATATGCAATAAAGTCGTGTATTTTATAATGAATTGCATTTTCTTGGTCGGGGGGGGGGGGGCTTGTGCTTGACTATAGTTGATATGCGATAACGTGGTGTATTTAATGATAAATTGCATTTTCTAGGATGGGGGCTTATACTTGACTAGGATTGATATGCAATAACGTCGTGTATTTTTTAGAAATTGTATTGTTTAGATAAGGGCTAATACTTGACTAGGATCATTATGCAATAACGTTGTGTATTCCATGATAAATTGCATTTTTTGGATGGCGGCTTATACTTGACTAGTATCAATATGCAATAACGTGGTGTATTTGATGATAAATTGCATTTTCTTGTTGCTGGCTTATACTTGACAAGGGTCAATAAGCAATAACGTCGTATAATCTATGACCAATTGCATTTTCTTGGATGATGGCTTATACTTGACTAGAATCGGTAGGCGATAACGTCGTATATTTCATTATAAATTGCATTTTCTTGGACGGTTACTTACACTTGACTAGAGTGAATAAGCAATAGCGTCGTGTATTTTATGATAAATTGCATTTTTTTGGATGGGGGCTTATACTTGACTAGAATCAATATGCGATAACATTGTATATTTCATCATAAATTGTATTTTCTTAGGGGCTTATACTTGACTAGAGTCGATATGCAATGACGTCGTGCATTTCATCATCAATTGCATTTTCTTGGATGGGGGCTTATACTTGACTAGGGTCGATATGCAATAGCATCGTGTGTTTTATGATAACTTGCACTTTTTTAGTTAGGGGGCTTATATTTGACTAAGATCGATATGTAATAACGTCGTGTATTTCATGATGTTGGTGTCTCATGTTTGAGTGTGATCTGAATGTAGTTAGGTAGTATACACGTAGTTAAGCCCCAAGTTCTACGTTGTTTTTGAAAACTTGTACTTTATTTGGGTCTGTATAAAATAACGTTGTGCATTGAGCATCAAATTGTGTTTCTCTGGTGGAACATATGCTTATCAAGTGTTGTTAAGCCCAAACTTGTTTCTCATTATATTAATCTTGTATTTGTGGTGGAGCTAATTTGGAAAATTGGATTGTCTTTACACCGAAACCAAAAAGGAGTCCATCGGAAAAGGTTAATCAGTCATCGGAAATTTGATGTGCTTGCAAACTGCGCTTTTGTATTTAACACCTTATATCTGAAAAGGTACAAATTTCAAGCCTTGTTATTAACAAAGTGCGCATTTTGCGCCCGCTTTGATGGCGTTATGACGTCACTGAGGCGTTATGGTACACACCTGTGGTCGATGATCAACTGTTGCTAGTGACCCGGCTCTGGAAAGAGTTCTTCTGAACCAAAAACACTTTTCTATCAGTTTCAGTTATGAGAAACCTAGCGATATTAACTCTTTCGCTCCCGCGATCATCGATTGATGATCTCGTGTTTTCAGTGTTTTCCTCAAATTTTTTAAAATTGAGTTACAAAATTAGTTTACTAAAAAATCGATTTGTGACTTTATTTTTCATCCGATTTTCATAAAATTTTCAAAACATCACGCTTATTTCCTCATGCATCGATTGATGTATAATTTGTGCCTGCATTCTTGGATTTTTATACCCAAAAACGGTTAAAATGACCAACAACCCAGTTGCAGACGACCAAATCGGCCAAATTCTCAACACGTGCCAACTATGCCGAAATCAAATTCAGATTACATCTTTACCACATAACCAAACCCTTTATCATTAACACAGTCTGAAAACTACTCTTTTGGGGCATCATTTGACAAAATTTCAAGCGATAATAATAAACTTTACGTTTTTAAATTTCCAAATTTTTTAGGGGTCTCAAAACCCCCCCAAACAAATTTAAATGGTAAGTAGATAAAAGTAAATTTAGTGCGTAAAAAATATGATATGTTGCTAAATACTGGTCTCATTTGAAAGCTTAGGAAATTTGCTTTCCAGCAATATATAACTTTAAATAGTCTAGACTAAGTGGTATATGATATTCACTGATCAAAAATGAGTACTGTACATCATGCCAGTTCAAAACCCCAAAAATTTTTTGACTTACCTTCACTAAATTATCATTTTTAGAAAAACTACACCCTATAAAAAGATAAAATAAATTGCAAATGTTTCACCACTAAAGTCGTCATTTTGTATCAAATTTCCAAGGAGACAAGAAGCGAAATACAAGTTTAAAAGCTAGCAGAAGTTTGGCTTCTCTAAATCAAAGTTTGCTGTATCCCCCTTGTTTCTTGAGAAATGGGAAGGGTGTAAACAAGCTGCTGTTTCATTGTCAGTGACAGCATATTCTATTTAAACTTGATATTTTCTGAATCTTAAAGAAATTCCCTGTTCAAAAATACATAATGTTACATGGTTTAGGCTAACCTGTAGCAGATAATAACTGATCATATTTTAGGTACTAAATTTAACTACCAAAATTTGGTACCGGTCGGTACCGGTCAAAAAAAAGGTCATGTGTCTCAGAAAATTGCAAATTGTAGAAAACCTAGGTTTTTAGGTAAGTTTTGATTGATGTACTTTGAAAGCTTATTTCCTTAGCATCATTTTGCGACCATTTCTAAAAAAATTGATTGAAAATTAAATCTGTAGTGACCTTTGAGGTGAGGGTACTACTTTAATTTTGAAGACAATTACCCCCCAGTTTGGGGGCTAATTTGCATAAAATTTTCATATTCAAAAAAATGTTTTTTTTCTATTTGAAATCGGCAAGAAATGTAGATTTCAACGATATATCACACTTAATGTAGAAGTAGACAGCTGAGTAATGATTTACAAACAAACTTGAGGTACATAATTATGATTAATTATGATTGATTATGACAGTTTTTCGCGTGCCACCTTAGGGACATTTTTTTTCGCTAATTTCGCGGGAGCAAAAGAGTTAAAGAAATAAAAAGTATCTCATTCGCGCGCATTGCGTTGATCACGTAAATTATGTCATGCCACGCATGTCACATGATCTCCTCTTACATAGCATGGCGGCGAATTCTTTACTAGACCCAAAAATTCTTCATTATATGACCCTATGAGGACCGAAGGGAGGGGGTCGATTCTACTCTCAGTAAATGTAAACTGTTGTAACTATGCGATCGCTTGTGAGACACTGTAGATGTTTAAAAATTTTCGACTTTTTCCAAAATTTATCTGGCTTTTGGTTGGTCTTAAACTGACAAAAGCATTCTTTGTAGTTTTGAATTAAACAGCAATTTCGAATCCCACTACAGCAAATTCTTTTATAGATTGCTTTTTTATAATAAAGAAAAAGTGGAAAAAGAGCGTAGAGGCAAAACCATGACGCGTTGCGTAAACTACAAAATTGTTTTGAAGTGACGCAATTACTGTAAAGTTTCACTGTTTCTGAGAAATCGTTTTTCTCGGAACCTTGTCGCCGTAATCAAGTCGTAATTTGACAAGTCAAAAACATCAAATTGGTTTTAGATACACAGCTATTGTATAACTTTTTGTCAAATAAATAATATTTTCTTGACGCTGAGCCATAACTCAGGAATAGAGTAAGGCAAAATATTATTTCGTAAATTTGATACCTGACACATGCAACTACGTAAATAGAATTATTCCCAAGCGCAAAGCCAGAAAATAACTAAAAAGCTGCGGTAATATAGTTTTCGCTTTTCATAGTGTTGTGGTAATGGTGTTACCGGTTAAAATTGGGGATAGGGAAGCAACATTGGGAAAGCAACAACTGGGATTGGGAAAGCAACAACTCACTTGCTATTCTCATTGGATTGAAAAGATCAAGATTAAAGGAAAAGGAGCAAACAAAAAGAAAAACAAAATTTCTAAACAATTGAGCCAGTGCCATAAGTGCGCAAAGTCTTTATTTGAACAAGATTTTTATTCGCATTGTGATTTTTGCTTGCGAGACCAAACTGTAGCGTGGCCTCGCACTTCATCAAGCTGCCATGCCGAAGAACTTTTCGTCTTTTTTTTTGTTAGTTAGCTTTCGGCGGCTTAGCACTTTGCTCCCGCCGATGTGTGTGATTCTAGTTGTTTACCGTAAGAGCTGTGTTTGCTAGTTTGCAACTTCGTGCGTCCCCAGTTTGACGCTCAGCTCGTGCACAGTTGCTGCTTTACCATACGATTTTACTGACGAAATAATATTAACTGACAAAGTATCTACCGTCAGGTTTGTAGCCGCTCGGCTATCTCCGCCTAAAGAATATCTTATAGTTACATCGCCAGGCGTACTCTTATAGTTCGCACGCCTGGCGATGTAATCTCACGCCAGGAATCAGCCTGTATGGCTTTCCAGTAATCTACCGTGGACCGATATCTATTATGTTATTTATGATGATTAGCCTATATGGCTTTCCAGCAATCTAGCGGTGGACTGATATCTATTATGTACTTATTATGATAGGTTTAAGTTTAAGTAATAGACCCTGCAGCTGGCGACTGGAGTAATTTTCCGCGCTGGCTTATTAGCGCGAGGTCTCCTACATAGACTGGTTAAGTACAGGAGCATGTAGTTTTACAGATTATTTTTAATTCACCCGCTGCGGTGTGACTAGAGTTGATTGCGATTAATATTTCACTGCGTATTCGTGTATTATCATTGCATGTGTCTAAAATCACACACATTTGTTTTGTTTTCTTTATTAGGACTAGATAATGTTTATTTATATTTCTTCTCAGGGTAGCTCCTTAATCGGCTTGCCTTTCCCGCCTTCTTTTGTTGTCTATTGTTTTTGTTCACGTAACGTGCGCAGTGACCTGATTTACATAGACGTGTGCAGTATTTTGTTGCCAACCATGCGGTTGGAAATTTTCTGCCCTCTTTTGTTGTTAATTGTCGTGGTAGATGGACGTGCTCTAGTATCTGCCACATCTTCTTTCATCGCTGGACTTCGTGAAGGACGAACGTCATTTTGATTGTTTGCCACAACTGAGTTGATTGTAGTCTTAACATCAATGCAATAAAAACATTACTGTGGTGCTTCCTTACTTGTAACTGCGATAGTTCCCAGCAATTGGAGTTCAGTCAACATGCTCTCGTTCAAAGGAACGTATTTTCCACAAAACTGTTGTTGGGCTTACACTTACGGATAAAATCGCATTGCCTTAGTTGTTTTTGAAACATATCAACGTATTACTGATTTTGTCGATGATATATATTCTTGAAATCACACGGAAAATTACTGTAGTGTTGCCGCATTTTCATATTAGCCAAAATCTACAAGCACAAACAGCACGGTGTATGACTGCAATATACCAGCTAGTTCCGAAATAGCCTGTTTCGTTTACCATTTGTGATGTATTCTATTAATTGTAAATGATTTAAAAAAATTGCTCTGGATTCACTGACGCCCCAAAGTGTAATTTACGATAATAAAGCTCAAATTGGTTACATTATATTTAAGTCAGGTTGAATATAAAAGCCTTAAAAACCGTTTAAATATCACATCACGCCTCCAAAGGTGAAACAAAGATGCCACATTGGTATTTTTATGGTCAATGGGGTAACAGATAGGTTACATAAGCCTATCGTTGTAATACCAACTTGCTATTAAAAAGAATTAAAGCTTACAATCGTTTAATGTAACCCCTTTTTTGCAGCAAATCCAAAATATAATTTCATTAAGTGATTCTTCCATACGACTTGCCACAAACCCAGATGTAAAAAGCTAAATGATTCTAGTTGCCTAATTCAGTGAAATAAAACAAAAAATCGCTATATCAAATCTAAATTAAAATCGAAAAAAAACTAAAAGTCTCTGATTCTAATACAGTTCAAAAAATCCCTACATCCAATTCAAATCTAATTTCAAAAAAGTTTCACACCGCAAAGTCGAGTCTGAAAAATGTTGAGTGTCAAAACTATATCGAAATCCCTTAGTCCGAACGATGTTCAATTTGGCTTAAGACTGAGCACATGTTTTCATGCTTGATCGCCATTTTGTTTAGCGAGCAATAAACGCACGGCGATTATGACCCTAGTTCATCGTTATTCTGATGAGTTGGTTATGGCAGTCCCACCATGAAACTTCGCAATATGTTAGCAAATTGATGTCGTTGTCGAGTGTCAAAGTTATGTCGAAATCCCTAGACGGGAATGATGTTCAATTAGACCGAGACCGAGCACATGTTTTTTATAGTTGATTGCTATTTTGTTTGCAAACGAGAGAGCTTTTTGTCGCTCAATTTTTATCGCGAGTTGTCTGCAAGTAAAAGCCATCTTTTTTCTGCACGAATGACAGTGGTGTATGATATTATACACGTAAAAATATGCTTCCCAAACACATTCTAAAGACAGTCTTGCTCATTAATACAGTTGTAGCGTCAGAATAGTGCCTTCTGATCAGTTTCGCTACATAAGAGCCGAAACGCGTTTTCCTCCGGTTTTTTCTCAGCTGGTAAACGCAGCAATTCGTATCGTTCTACCTTTTTATTGAATGGCAAAAGCACAACCAAAAACGTGTTATATAGCTAAATGATAAATGTTCCGAAAAAAAACAAAGATAAAAAACGGTTTCAAAGAAGTTTTTGCCCGGTCTCAAAGTTGAAACATTTTGATTAATACGAATGTTTTGGCAAATACAATTGCAGCATTTGTTGCTGCACTGCTCATATTTAGTTTGAAAAATAGCCAACGCGGGTGGTAATTTTACTAGCTGTTCTTAAAAGCACACACACACACACACACACACACACAAATGAACAAATAGCAAGCAAGCCGACTCAGAGCAAACACAAAACAGTAAGATTTAAGCCTCTCATCCTGGCTCGGGTCACCGGTTCGATTCCAGGAGTCGACGCAACAACAGTACTAATAATTAGTGATGTATGGTAATGGTAAATTAAAAACTGTATCGAAGGGCGTAAATGATACAGCGGTACGCTGGTACAGTATAATTACGGTACGTAAAACATACCAAAAACTTGAATTGAAAGAATCACCTTGAAAACCCGCGCGCGACTGAGAGAGATAATACAGGGTAACTGGTAAAAAGAGAGATGATACAGTATGACTGGTAATTAAAACAGTATGACTAGTGAATAATTGCATCATCTCTCTTTTCCAATTTTTTATTTTATATGTACTGACGTTATTATTTTAAAATTATTTACCAGTCAGGGTGAATGTAAACGCTTTTCTGCTAAAAAAGGCCGAAAAAATTCACGAAATAAGCGAAATTATGACAAAAGACTTTGAGAGCAAAATCCGCGAGTACGCGGGGCCGCGAACAGTGAACCGCAAATAAGTGAGGGTATAGCCTACTGTACAGCCAAACTTTATGGGACAACTATAAAACAGGAACAGGAAAACAACTCCCCAAAGGGGGAGTTGCGTTGACAAGAGAGTGGAATTTTATACCGTCTGGACTACTGAAGCTCAGAATTACCGATCAGCGTTTTAGGGTTGGAATTATTGGAATCAGTTAAAGTTATGGTTAGGTTTTGTTTCAATTAAAATTCAGACTAAGACTACTTCAAGCAATACATCCTATTCCTCAAAAAACTTAAAAACATCAAATTTACAAAAATCACAGAAGCGCAAAAACGCGTAGTAGCGTAGCATTAGGTCAAAGACCTATGCTACTTACCGTATCACTGTAAGTATTGTGACGTCATTGTAGATCTAGATCACGCGATGTTCTTGCCAACATGTGACCGCAGAGGGAAGAAGAGTGGAGAATAAGAAGAGTTAGCGAATTGAAACTGTGCTTAGAAAAGTCTTTCTGGATAGCGGTAATTCTTTTTAGATAGTTCTGAAGTCACTTCGCTGTCAAAGAATTGATTCGGTCGCAACTGGACGGGGAGGTGAGAGAAACTTGTATATACTGTATATGTAGCGCGAATGCTTCTCTAGCAATACTGATCTCTGACCAGAAGCCAAAGGCAACCAAAAGACCAAGTAGTTCGCTACGTTTTGGTGACCCCCGACAAGGAATTAGTTTCTGAAACGGACTTGTAGCAATTGCTTTCTGTTTACAATAATAGTTAAGAATTTTAAAGACTTTTAGCGTTAAAATATCGTGTTTAAAGTTTGTGCAAAGCCTGCTGCTGTCAGTAAAAGCGGCATTTTGAAAACCTCATCGATCACGCGAGCATTACGTCACAATCGATACGATCAAAGACTCAATCCAGCAATTTACTCTAGGCTAGCGCAAAAAACTGTTATTTCAAATTTTTGACGACTCATTTTAAAAGTTGTTATTTCTAGTACAGTAGGCACCGCTTATTATGACCACGGATAATATGACCAGCCGCTTATTATGACCAATTTGGTACAGTCCGGAATTTCTCCATTTAAAATTCTCCGTTTAATATGACCAAATATCGGATAATATGACCAACATTTTCTCCATCTTTCTTATTACAGTACAGTATTTTTTCCCGCCACACACTTGTAACTTTACCTTTTCAACATATTGTTACATACTGTACTTAGTTTTACCATCACTGATACTGCCACAGTACTGTACTTTGTTTTACTGCCAACGTCACACTGTTACTTCGGTTGAACGATGAATTTGACGGTGTTTGGACTTCTTGTGGTTTACGGCGTCGATTCAGGAGCTGTTATGGAGGCTTCGGCTTTTATGACCATTCGGATATTATAACCAAAATGGTCTGGTCCCAAGGTGGTCATATTAAGCGGCGTCTACTGTATTAGCAATTTTATTACGGCGGAGATTAGAAATAAAACGCCTATTTTGGTTATCAACCTATTGTTCGAATATTCATGGTATGTGTTTATGCTTTTGCTTACTATTGTAGTTGTCGTAGTTTTATCGTACCGTATTTGCCGAACTTTAAACTGCACCAGATTATAAGCCGCACCGGACTATAAGCCGCATTTTTAAAACACTAAACGTAAGGACTTTACTTTTCGTAGTCGCGGATTTGAGTTGGTAAAATGGAGTGCTAGCATAGAGCCATAGAATATGTGAATGTATTGGTAGAAATAGTGAATTACTGGCGCCATCCATTTGCGAAGTTGATTTGGAGACGAATAGTGTCACTACGCTGTTAGCAAAAATTTTAGGCTGTGGGTGGGTAACGAAGTCTGACGAACTGCGCATCCAGTGCTGGCTTAAACCTCTGACAAAATATATTCGTACAAGCATGTTTAGTCAACTTAGACAAAACTTCGATCTTTTAGGATGTTTTTTCCTGATAGCGCGTTTGATATTGCAGCAATTATCTATAGAAAAGTTTGGCTGGAACATAAATAAAGGTACCCGAAAGTGTCTTTAAGGAGTGGGAAGCGTGGCTTTACTCGTTAAAAATGTGAAAAGATTTTTCGCTACATAGAAGGTGTTTTTTGAATGTGGGTTTGAGCAGCCCTGTTGACTACGTTGAATTGCAGTTGCTTGGGTTTGGTGATGCTTCGAATCTAGCATTTTCTTCTGTCATCTGTTTACGCAGATTAGTGAATGGTATACCAGCCGTGTTGTTCGTTTTTCGTAAATGTAATTGTGTCTTGGCTAATCAGTCTTCGTGGCCCATTGCTAGGAAGGAGCTCGTTGTAGCTTTGAATACAGCGAAGCTATTAAAGCAAGCCTCTGACTCATTGGAAATACCTAATTGCAGTAATTTTTTTGGTGCGATTTCCACACGGTGCTACAATGGCTTAAGAACCCTGACTTACTTTTGAATAAGTTCACTACGCCAAGAGTTGACCACATTTTGATGTTGTCTAGCGAGAATGAATGGCGCTTTTACCCTAGTCAGTTGAATGCAGCGACATAAATTCGCGACCGGAGCTCATGCGTAAAGCAGAAGCTTGTAATTTGTGGATAAATGGCCCGTCACTCTTGCAACAACATGCAGCAGTGCCACTGGTGGAAAATGAAGACCAGTTGCAGCGCGTAGAATAAATTTGCCTGGGAGTGGCGGTACCGACAGCATTGATAAACTGATTGAGAGTGCACCTAATTTATGCACTCTACAAAAAAGAGTAACTTATTTGATTGCCTTTGTCGACTGGTTCCAATGCTGTAAACTAAAGTAAGAAAGAATGTTTTTGTAAAGCCGGTGCTCAACGCTGCTTATTTAGAAAAGGCTCTACTAATCACGCGTTCGCTAAAGAAGTATAGATCTTGGGTAGACGGGGAGGGAAGGCTACAAATGGAAGGGCGCTTAAGGTAATCGCCAGATATGCCATGAGAAGCAAAGCACCCCCTCCTCCTTCGGTCAAAACACCCTCTGGCTAGGCGAGTGGCATTGTTCTATCACTACCGAGACTGCCGTTGTGGTGTGCAACACACGCTCATGTCTACATGGCAGAAGTTTTGGATTGCAAATGGTAATGCTGCTGTGAGACGATATGTGCGTGATTGTGGTTTGTGTGCTATTGAAAGGGCAACGCCCATTCGACAACTCATGTCTGACTTACCGCTGGTCCACCTTGCAGCGCCTAAAAAGCCTTTTTTTTCATTTCGGTGGGTGGATTACCTTAGCCCTCTAAATTTTGCCGGGGAGAAAAGCGATAAGAAGGCCAGGGGGGCTTCTGTTTGCGTGCATGGTATCTCGGGTTATCCATGTCGAGTTGGTAACATCTTTGTCACTGGACGATTTTTTGCTTGCCTTTACTTGATTTACAGACCTGCTGGACAGGTCAAGATGATCTATTCAGGTAATGCAAGCACGTTCCAGGCCGAGTCAAAAAAGCTCCCTAATATGATTGAATCCAAGGGCTTTCACACTTTTCTCAGAAAAAAAGGTGTAAATTTGGAATTAACGTCCTCGTAGGTTTCAACGCAAGGTGGCGCCTGAGAGGCAATGGTGAAACAGTTCAAGATCGTTCTTTCCCACATTCTACTCTGCCGGCAAAAAAAATCTTTACATAAAAATAAGCACGCGTGTTTAACTTACTATTTCCGCCAAAAGCATTGCATCACAATAGCGCTTATACTTATGTCATAAGCCACTATCTGGGTATGTTTCACAGCATACTCATTGTTCTGCGGGCTTCGTATAGTTGTACAGCTTGGTGAAAAATAGGTCGGTAAAATTGGACAAAATTTTTTGTTTTTTTGAAATTTCGAGGTCTTGCAAAATTTATCTCAGACACGAAAATATGTCAAAAGAATGAAAATGGCAGAAAAAGTTTGTGTTTTGACATTGCTACAAAAGGGAGATTCTGTGATTGCTGTAGCCAGAGATATTGGGGTCTCAAGAGAGGCATTTTTCTATTAAAAATGTCGGTTGCGTTATTACCACCCGGATGATACCGAAAAGGAAGTCGTGCTCTGACGCACCTAAGAAGACCTCACCAAGAACGGATAAGCTTTTGAAGCATGAAGTACCTTCATATCCGTCTATAACTGCCGTTGATTAAAAAACAAGCACCAAGAGCTTCTCTACCACGTCTCAACTAGGACAATTCGTCATTGACTCCAAAAAGATCTTGGTTCACCAGGTCGCCGTGCAGCCAAGAAGCCCATGCTCACTGCAGCAATGAAGAAGGAAAGGCTCAAATTTTGCCAGAAATATCGACATTGGACAGCTGCAGAGCGGAGAAAACTGAGGTTTAGTGATGAGAGCACCTTTACACTGTTGAGGGGAGTCTCGAAGATGGTGCGTCGTCTGAGTAGTGCATCGCGATATGACCCAAAATTAACGGTGTAAACCATGAAAGACCTCGGCAGTGTAATAGTGTGGGAAGTTTTTAGTGAAAATCTGGGCCGGGCTGGTTTGTACTCCTTACTAAAAATGTATCAATGAAAAAAAGTATTTATATCAACATTTTCAAAGAGCATCTTTGCACATTCTGCAAGATACATCAATGTGATCATTTCATACCTGATGGTGCCCCAGCTCACGACTCAATGATCGTGACAAAATTTTCTAACATCCATGTTTTAGACAGCCTGGTAATTTACCAGATCTAGATCCAAGTGAAAATACCCTTAATTGTTTAAAAAACAAGATTCCAGAGACGCGACTCATCAATATCAATGAATTGCAATCGGAGCTGAAAAACTCTGGGTAACACTGGAACTCCACCTACTTTGCTGATTCCATGCCTAAAAAGGTTCAACTGTTCATCTTGTCTAAAGGCAATATGACAAAATACTGATTGACAATATATTTTATCTGCTATAAAAGACGTAAATTTAAAATAGTTTCATTTGACTTAATCGCAAAGATATTTGGCCAATGTAAAGATTTTTTTGCCGGCACACTAGATACCGCCATGCATAAGCCAAACTTTGTTGAATAGTTGACGTACGTTGGGAGTGCAGTTGAGATTGTAAATGAAAGGCCCTGGGTGCCAATAACCGACGAACGTAAGGATTTCACTGCTATCACTCCAGCTTCACTTTTAACCCCTCATTTAGACCCACATGTAGCAGTTGGACAACCGCATATCTGAAACATGCTTTGAAGAAATTATCGCTTTAATTTAATTTTCTCTCAACGATTCTCGGAGAAGTGGATAGCTTTCTATTTACCTTGGCTGGAGGGGTGGAAAAAGTTATTGAAGGTATCTGAAAATTTGAAACCTGGACAACCTGGGCTCGTTAGAAGACATATCCAAACGTGAGAGGTACAAGCTTGGGAGGATAGAAAAGGTGATTCCTCAAATTTGAAATGGGAAACCCATAGTGAGACGGAGCAAGGTGGCCGTAACTAAAGAGGATGGAATCACGTGAGAGGATAAAATTAAGTATGTGTTACGGGATGGCTCTCATCTTAATATCTGTCTTAACTAAAAATCGATTGGCTTCATTTGTGGTAATTATGCCATTGATGCATCATGATGAGGGGCCGCTAAGTTTTTATATTTGGCTTCATAAAGC
The DNA here is from genome assembly GCA_963675345.1 of Trididemnum clinides. Taxonomy (NCBI): domain Eukaryota; kingdom Metazoa; phylum Chordata; class Ascidiacea; order Aplousobranchia; family Didemnidae; genus Trididemnum; species Trididemnum clinides. The sequence continues at coordinate 3,539,285 of OY776284.1, read as the reverse complement.
GTAGTCACTTGAGAAGGTGACGCAAAGAATTCATAAGCAACTTACAAAATTCAATAATATTGTGATCAAGAAATTAAGTATGATTTTGTGTTTTATTGTTGGGAGTTAATTAGTAATTATAGCTTCAAATTTAAATTCCTAAAGCGATCTGAACAATTGGTCCCTACTGAAACGTAGCAGGCGGCTATAACCAGGCTTTCTGCGGACTACATCTAAAGCCTTTCCATTGTTGTTTTCTTTTTCTTTGTTCTTTGCCCTGATGGTTTAATAAGGCCATATGTTGACTCATATACAGTATATGGTACATGCATCTGCTCATTCTGCTCGTACGTACGTGCTTGTACGTACATCTACTCATACTGATACCACGTGTATTTTTACTATTCTTTGTCAAAACGTGAACGTGACGAAACGAGTAGGGAATTGTTTCAGTCTGATTATCCGTCGGATTTCTGTGAGGAACTGCCTGTCGGTTCCCCTGCTTGATCGTGGTTAAGGCTGCGTGGCAGTCTTTATTGCTGTGGAATTTTCGTTCTGCGCACGCTGGGCGGAGCTGCGCATATTTGTAAATAGAATAACCGTTTCCTTTTTTTCTTTTTTGAGGAAGCAGAAAGGATCCTTAGTGTTAATATTACTAGCCCTACAAAAGAACTCGACTGGTTCAGTGCTGATCAAGGACGGTAGACTTGGCGCGGGAATCAAAGAGATGAAACCTGGTATTGCCACACCAGGTACCCAGCTGCAATTTCAATTAAGGATGTGCTTTTGGAAATGTGCTTACCGAATTAAAATCTACCCCAGTTAGTGCTACTCTTTTAAAAAGTTTACGATACGTTAAATATCTTTTGCTTTGTCCCTTACTGCAATTTTTAGACCATTTAAACGTTACTCTGGTAGGACAACTATTCGGAAATCGCAATCTCCAAGAAGGTTTTCAATTAGTACAGCAATTTATTCCCCCGTCGTGTTCTCACTTTTCAAATAAGTGGTAAGTTTCATTAATTCCAAAATTACATGTTAATCCATGCGGACACCGATATCTCTTCTTTCCTCACATTTGGCCCCTTTGCATACACATTAGGAAGCTCTTGATTATCAGTCATTTGTCAATCTTTTCCCTTCCTTCAACTTTGGCATTGAAAATGTTAACTTGGTGTTCGAACTCTCAGCGAAGCCAATTTAATGCACCACCGGCTCACTAGATTGTTCAAAGCCAACCTACCTTCACCGAATCTGCGGACCCTTCTACATTGCTGGATTCCTTACATCAGTTTTGAAAAATGTTTTCCTTCAAATGATTTCCAGTTTTACCAATCTTTTCTTGAGCGAATTTCTTTCCAGAATTTTTATTCCTAGCCTCCTCTAATATTTTGTCCTAACCATTTGAACTTTTCGTGTTTTGTTGCCTTATGTCTGTACACCGCTTTCAAAAAAGCTTCACCCTCCCTACTGATTTTTAAGATGTTTTTCTTATGCGACTGATTTCTAAAAATGCTTCATCTATCGACCGCACCATTTTCAAAAATCTGGGGAGGAGGTCTGTGGTGGTAGCTTATGTGTTTGGCTTGTACTGCAATAGTACGTATGTCCTAAATATTATTTCGCAGAACCCTACTTGTGTCACGTGATTGGTGTTCACAATAATATGTTCGCATTGCTCGCTGATATCATTAGTGTTGGTTACTCTGCCGCTTCGCTGATTCATGATTCCAATTTTTGCTAGAATGTTACTGCACCGCGATTGTTATAAAAGAAGCAAATTCTATATCGAGTGAGGATTAGTATTATTAATGTGGAATTGGAAAAATAACTCACCACAAACTCAATTAGACCTATCTATTTTACCCCATTGGGAGTTGCCCTTTTAGTTTTTGTAGACCTCTGCAAATTTACTCATTTTTTCGAATTCTGTAGGATAGCTTACTTTTTTAGTTGGTAGTTAAGGTTTTTTCATGATTTCTTAGACCTATTGTAGAAGTAATTTTTATAATTCTAGGTTTTTGCATAAATTTCCATATTTCAGTAATTCAACATTTCAATATCAACTTCTGTATTTTAACTCCCATTAAATACGTACTTCGTACTGTACACCAAATTCATTTTAAAATCATAAAACAAGATGAAAGTTTAACAACAGTTTTGATGCGATTCAAGTCCATAGCCTGTTACCCATTAGACAGTTAGATGCCCCAGTGTTAAGCATTCACATGGTAATGGAATAATGGAACTATTTAATCGAAACATAAATCATCTTGATATTTGTGCCAAATCTACAATCAATAACTTTTGTGCACCAATTTAGGGTCTTATCTGCCATAAAAAAAGCAGTGGTTATTTTGCCGACACTGGCGTTGTACCCTTGGAAGCTATTTTGCCATCAGACATTTGTGATTGGTCAGTTTTAATCACATATTAAGCATGTAACTTTTGGTCCTTTCTGATCGGTCAATTTCAGTGATAAATTGAAAAAATTTGTACCCCCAGTATAGACCTTTCCACTCTCTACCACATGCTTCCTCATAGTGTACGCTGACCCATACATTCACATACCGGGTTTTTCTTTCCAGTGTACAATGCCATTGTATTCAAGGCAGCTGCACTATCAATCACACCTGGTGCGGCAATACCAGGTTTCAACTCTTTGATTTCTGCGCCAAGTCTACCGTCCTTGATCAGCACTGAACCAGTCGAGTTCTTTTGTAGGGCTAGTAATATTAACACTAAGGATCCTTTCTGCTTCCTCAAAAAAGAAAAAAGGAAACGGTTGAAGTTTTCTTGCAACTTCTATTTACAAATATGCGCAGCTCCGCCCAGCGTGCGCAGAACGAAAATTCCACAGCAATAAAGACTACCACGCAGCCTTAACCACGATCAAGCAGGGGAACCGACAGGCAGTTCCTCACAGAAATCCGACGGATAATCAGACTGAAACAATTCACTACTCGTTTCGTCACGTTCACGTTTTGACAAAGAATAGTGAAAATACACGTGGTATCAGTATGAGTAGATGTACGTACCATATAAATGAGTCAACATATGGCCTTATTAAACCACCGGGCAAAAAACAAAGAAAAAGAAAACAACAATGGAAAGGCTTTAGATGTAGTCCGCAGAATATGGGGCGCCATTTGTTCACCGCTGATTACACATGTTTTAGGACAACATTTATGACTAAATCAAATGCATTTGTTTAAATGCACAAATACATTTAACATTTGTTTAAATGTTTATAACATTTGTTTAAATGTTAACATTTGTTTTAATGTTTTTAACATTTGTTTAAATGTTAACATTTGTTTAAATGTTTTTAACATTTGTTTAAATGTACAAATACATATGTCACTCAGCCGTATCATTCACATATGTCACTCAATCGTATCGTATCGTTCTTTAAAGGGAATGTACTGCGAATAACGCTTTTCCGATAGATTTGGTCATTGGACCATCACGTGATAGGTTTGCGACAGACTCGTTTGAAATGGGCGACAGGCGCGACATAGTTAAAATTCTTGAAACATGTGGTCTGCAGCAAATTAAACCACCAACCGCAAAAGTCCGAGTCTCTTACTACAAGATGTCTGCTGGATAGGATATAGGATGACTGCTGGAAGCAAAAGTGCAACATAGGCTGTATAGATTTATGCTGTTAGTCAATGAACTCAGTCTGCCAGTTTCTTGCAGAAAATAATGATACTTATGAAAGACTATGTATGTATGTATATACATCATAGGTAGGCTGGCCATTTTTCGAAATGCAAAACCGGGACGCTTATTGCAGACTACTATTATGACTAGGTAGGGTGGCCATACGTTCCGATTTAGGCGGGACAGACCTCCAATTGAGCGTCCCGTTTTTGCATGAGCAAATAACGGGACAGTGGATGGCCGCCTTTCACGAAGCCAAATAGTTGGGCTTACTATAGACTCTAGATCAAAATCGGGACGCTCAAGACCGCGGTCGCGCCTACGGTGGGGTGGATCTCCAAAAAAAAAAGGTCACCACCTATTTCGCTGCCCGTTTGTTGTCATTTTCGGCCGGAATCATCATTCAGGTAGGGTTTGCTGCCAACATGCCCTAGTTTATCACGGCTAACTTTGGCATACCCTAGGTCAAGCTGTGCTGCATGACTGAGCAAAAACACCAGACATTCCATAATTTAACTGGGACAAGCCTGAAAAAGCGGGACTGTCCCGTCTAAAACGGGACGTATGGCCACCCTAATCATAGGATAAAACATTAAAAAACCTTTTTAATTTTATATCCTATGATGTATATTTTCTTTATTATCTTGTTTAATCAATTTACTGTAAATGCCGACTCGTTTCGGCCATGCTACATGCAATGTAACTATAAGTGCTAAACTCGCAGTCTTTTTATGAATATAAGTTACAACATCTTTGAGCGATTTATCATTCGCCAAACTTTTCCTCTGCTTTTCCTCGCCCATTTCAAGAATTTTAACTATGTCGCGCCTGTCGCCCATTTCAAACGAGTCTGTCGCAAACCTATCACGTGATGGTCCAATGACCAAATCTATCGGAAAAGCGTTATTCGCAGTACATTCCCTTTAAAGAACGATACGATACGGTTGAGTGACATATGTGAATGATACGGCTGAGTGACATATGTATTTGTACATTTAAACAAATGTTAAAAACATTTAAACAAATGTTAACATTTAAACAAATGTTAAAAACATTTAAACAAATGTTAACATTTAAACAAATGTTATAAACATTTAAACAAATGTTAAATGTATTTGTGCATTTAAACAAATGCATTTGATTTAGTCATAAATGTTGTCCTAAAACATGCGTAATTAGCGGTGAACAAATGGCGCCCCATAGCAGAAAGCCTAGTTATAGTCGTCAACTACTTCTCAGTAGGGACCAATTGTTCGCTCGCTGTAGGGATTTGAATTTGAAGCCATAATTTACTTAACCTCCTAGCAATACGACACGAGATCACTTAATTCCTTTATCACAATATCAATGAATTTTGTATGAAGTTGCTTATGAATTCTTTGCGTCACCTTCTCAAGTGACTACGCTTTATAAAGCCAAATTCAAAAAAAAACTACGCAAACAACACCACAGCATCTCTGTAGCGGTTCTGAACCATGATCTTAAGTTATCGTAATTGTTTCGTAGTTTGCAGCACGTTTTTGTTCTGCAGTCGTTAATTTTACGCGTCTTTATTTAAAATTGTTCACTTTTTGGATTTTCGCTTTGTCTTCAGGCGTTGATTTGTAATTGAAAAATTGCAATGGAACCGACACGAAGTAAATCAGAAACACAGAAAATGGAATTACTATGTCGGAAACTTATTGTTGCAGAGTTTTATTTAGTAGAATCTAAACTTTAATTTTTTTTGAATTTATTTATCTGTTGTTTAATTGAAATAATGAAAATGGATAGAATCATTGAAAACTCAAAAGGAATGTATTTGGAACGGAATCAACATCATCTTTATTCGTTGGAATTGGCCAAATTTTACTGAGTTGAAAGTAAGTAGAATTTTAAATCGGACATTTCCAAACAAATTATTGGGTACTTACGTATTAACGGGAGGACCTTTAAAAACACGACTCAAAAATTGAAGTAAATTATTTATTGAAACGGTTAAAACAATAAAATACTCCCTTCCAGTGTACACTGCCCCGTACATTTACATACCGGGCCTGCCCCTTCAGTGTACACTGCCTTTCTTTTAAATAAAATAACATTAAAAATCAAAGGTCCTCCCGATAATACGTAAGGACCAATTATTGTTTCAACTTGCTACATTGGTAAACGTAACAAATTCTACAACACCGTCAGAATTCTAGCAAATATAGCTATTAAAATACACACTAAAGGGTGACTGCAAAATAGCCTCCAAGGGTAAAATCTGTCTGTAGCGTCAGAATTGTTCCTTCTGATCAGTTTCGCTACATAAGAGCCGAAACGCATTTTTCTCTGTTTTTCTCAGCTGGTAAACCGCAGCAGCTCATCGTTTCACCTTTTTATTGAATAATGGCAAAAGCACAGCCAAAAACGGGTTATATAAGCTAAATGATTGATATTCCAGAAAAAAAAACAAACATAGAAAACGATTTCAAAGAAGTTTTTGCCCAGTTCCAAAGTTGAAACGTTTTGATTAATACGAATGTTTTATCAAATACAATTGCAGCATTTGTTGCTGCGCTGCTCATATTTAGTTTGAAAAATAGCCAACGCGGGTGGTAATTTTACTAGCTGTTGTTAAAAGCACACACACACACATACAAATTCCAGGAGTAGACGCAACACTGCCAAAAACAAAATAGCCACTTTTATGGAAAAAAGCGGTTGCCATGGAAACAAGATGAAATTTAACTAAAAACTAGTTCAAGACTACGGCCTACATTAGGCATTGTTGATTTATGGGCATTTTTTGCCATCAAGAACCAAAATTAATGCGGCTTAAAAAAACATCATTCATCTTTTTGTCTGTCGCATCAAGTTTTGAAATGGCGTAAACTGTTACCATGACAATATAATGACGCTGAAAAAAACGGTTTCCATGCTGATTGGTGAAAGAACTAAGTTGGTGCTTCTACTCAAGTTCATCTCCGCGAAGTTTCCAATTGTTTTCAACTAAAAATATTTATAAAAATTTTTTCAAAAAAAAACATTTTGAAACAGAATTGCTGGACCATAATATTTTAAATCAGGCAAAATTAAAAAATGGTGATGGCAACGCAGTTCCACAACATTAGACAAGCCGCCACCGGCGCGATGGCGTAGTGGTTAAAGCGTCCTCATTGCAGTCGGTAGACTTGGAGTTCATTTCCCAAGTTGAGTCATACCAAAAGACTTTAAAAACTGGTATTCACAACTTCCCTGCTTGGCGCTCAGCAAATAAGCATAGTGTGGAGAACAAGCCAGCAAGCTTGCTTGTTGTGTTCTTGGGCAAGGCACTTAACGGGATGCCTCCGTCTTTATGTGACAGACAGATGGTGGGGCCAAGCAGTCTAACCGTCGTGGTGGCCCCAGTCTAACTGAAAACTTGCAAACCGAGCGTGAGCGCTAACGCAGTGTAGCCTATATATACATCTTCCTGCATAAAGCTCACAACAATTAGCTCATACGACGAAGCAGAAGACAAGCCGCCACTGGAGTAGACGTAAATAAATGACAGTGTAGTGCAACGGCAGGCATCTGGCTGTGGTTTGGTGTCAAAATAGTGCACTTTTTATGGCAACTATTCTCTTCTATTATGGTATAGCCTCAACGTAGATTACGTTTTGTATATAATTTGACAATGGTGTTGGAGACTTTTAGTTTGCGGTTTGTAGTATCTTTGTGCTCGTACCACACTTGGTAGGTGAACCACATCACCGCGATAGCTGCACATGTATGCATCGAAGTTGCTGAGATTGCAAGAACAGCAACAGATTTGTGTGCAAGTGCCTTGAGTTTTGTTGAGTCATAAACCCACGTGATTTAATAGAATCTATTAACAAATCGACAAGACAACCAGCAAATCTGCACGCGCTGATGGTAAAGAGCAAAATTCATTGGCGTACAATTTGCACAACTAGCAGAAAAATTTTTTTTTTTTTTTATTTGCCATATTTATCCTCCATTCACAAAAAAGCGAATTGTATCGTAATATTTTGGACGGAATGTCCGCACTCGCTTGGGAGTTGCTATTTCCGAGATGTCTTGGCCACCTGTCTTGCACATAAAGCTGGGGGGGGGGGGGGGCGTTAAGTGCCTTACTCACACACACAACAAGCGAACTTGCCGGCTTGTTTTCCACAGCATCTCTAAATGCCGAGCGCCAAGCAAGGAAGCGATGGATACCATTTTTACAGTCTTTTGGTATGACTCGACAAGGGGATTGAACCATAGGTCTACTGACTGCGAAGTGGACGCTTTAACCACTACGCCATCGCGTTGGTTCGATATGTCAAATTGCAGTATGATTTGTGAAAAGCTGTCAACATGGCACATTGCAGTCTATTTGTGTATACTGCATTGATTTGCGCGAGCATAGAATGAAAAATTTTTCTTTTTGCTACCAGCATCTCACACTTGCAACCCTGAATTTTGTATGTGGCGTTGATCGAACATGAAAGTTGAACTACAGAGCAAGTTGTTGCAACAGTGGCAGGCTACGTAAATTTTTCTTGGTGGGCACTTATAACTGCTAGACTTATAGACTACAGTTTGTGGCGTTTTTAAACATTTTTTGGCAGCTAACCAAGCACTATCAAGTGGGGAATATACCCAATTTGGAACAAAAAGCTGGAAACTTCTAAAATTGATATATTGTCTGTTCTTTACTAGCAGACCTTCTTAACAATCAGATTTTTTGCAGCTATTGTTTTATTCATTTTAGAAGCGAAAAACTAATATTTTTATATGTACTGTAGCTGCTCTACATCTCTTATTGAAATCGTTGTTTTTGCCGATAGACATATCAAAGATCTTTTTTGGGAAGTCATTTTTGAAAAAATGATTGCATATTTAAGCCTACTGCATTGTGATATTTTATAGGTGACCTGTTGTCTTTTGTCTCCTCTCCAATTGCCATATATGCTTTTTAACCTCCCTCCAAAAAAGTAAGAAAGAAAATTTTCTCTCCTTTAATCACGTCAATGACTGCAGAGCATTTTTAAACCCAAGCGTCCAAATTCAGTTTAATGCCTAGTTTAACGAATATTTAAAAATACATATTTTAAACATGTACAACGCATTTGTCCAAACTTGATGTTTGACAAAAAGCACCATGAAACACTAAAACCAAAAATTTGTTGAAAATTCGCACTTTAAATATATAGGTTACAGTATGTGGTTTGTGTTAAAATCAGAAAAATGGTCTTCTAATTTTTTAAATGTTGTGCCTTTTTATGTAGAATTGTGTAAATTAATCTGAAGGATGTGAAAAATGTGTTATAGATCTTTGAAAAACTTCATTTCTTTCTATTTTGTGAAAAATAAACTGTTTAAAATAAGAACCAATTGTCTTGACATGCTAAAAAACCGATTATCTGTTCTTGTGTTGGTTTTAACAGTCATTAAACGGCATGCAATCTTTTAAATTGCGAAATTGTCCCATGAATGCCATTTATTTGCTTTCGGTTTAAAATACCTGTTGTTATTGTGCTGCAAAACTCTTGTCCCTTTTCTGTAGTGGCCACAAGGAATAATGTCTTAAAACTGCTGGTGGCCAAAATCAATTGAGTCAGTCGAAATTAGCTGTGGCAAAAGTAAAGGTGTTTTTGACGGCCGGTGACGCATTTAATTAAGATTAAATCTTGTTTTTGCGATCTTTTCTGCTCTCGCCTTTATAAGATTTCGTGTTCACCAAGTGGAACTTGAAGAAATCAGTTAAGCGCCCTTTTAACGTTACACATACATTGTATTCTTAAACGTCAGCGTTAATGCAACGCGTCTGTGGGATTCGAATCCGCGTCTTTTGAACTTGCCTTCTCGCGCGCCGAGCTTCGCTGCCATGCACCACGTACTGCCATGCACCACGTGCTGCCAGCCATGCCTTAAAGCGCCGCATTTAGTTTGTAACCTTTGGAAAACCTTTTTATGCCTAATCACTGATTGTGTGATCAGCTTTGCATAAGGATATTAGTTTTAGTCCATAGTTGAGCGGCTAGCAGTACGTCAAAATGAACCTCGTTCAAAAGTAAACGATACGTAAGTCTTGTGCTTTGTGTTAGTTTGTTTTATAAAGTCAACGTTAATGCTATTAAGGGGAAATCTCTTGACCCTTGGCAAGCCCTGCTAATGAGTCCAAAAGGACGAAACGTGTCCAGAGATGGCTTTGTAAATTTGACAATATTTCTAAATAGCATTGCTTCCTTCGGAACCTCGTGCCTTCAGCACTCGCTTTGCTGTTTTGTTTCTGGCTTATAAGACGCTTTCTATCGATCATAACCACTTAAAGCTAGCAATAAGATCTCTATATTCGATAATTGATCTTGGCTGTAGCAACCCCTATGTTTTGTTTCTGTATCACTATTAAATTGTTTTTCTGTAGTTTTTCAATGCAATTTCAAATGATTTTACTGCACGTTAGAGAGAAGAGAAGATTAAGTTAAAAAAACCTCTATGCAAGGAAATTAAGCTTAAATCGTTGTCAACTCAACATTTTTAATTTAAGACCTTGTTGAAGGTAACAGTTTGATGTTGCAAAAGCCATGTAGTGAAAGCATGCCTGATGCGAATTCAAAGAATCCGGTGGGGCACTACTGTTCCGCACCAGTTATTTTGCACTCTGTGATTGCGGAATGGCGCTAAAGCGCTGATATTTAAAGGTACAGAATTTGTTTTGGCATGCGCGGTGCTGTACATTGTAAGAGTATTGTGAAATTAAGTTTCGGGAAATTGCTGCCTACCTTAGTATCTTGGCACAGAATTTTTTTAAAGTAGACCAAACTTGAGAAATTATTGTGTGAGTTGGTTTTGAGGCTAAATTCACAAAATTTGAACAGCTTTTACATCATTGATTGAGAGATTTTCTTGTTGGAAATGGTTGTAATTGATTATCTGTAAGATCCATACTTTTTCATGTTTTTGCTTATCTAGCCCTAATTTATTTATGTAGTTAAAAGATGTAGCCTACTTCAGGGTAATTAATAATAACATGATCAAACAAAATTGCCAAGCATGAGCCACAGTCAGTCGAGCTAAAACCTAAGAGAATAAAAACGATTATGCTAAAACGAAGTATCTACCCACATATCAGCTTGATCTTGTAAAAATGCGATGCAAAAAGAACTGGCACTTTGTAAGCTTGTTATTATTGGCAAAATGTAAACTGCAAGTGGCGCCAGTGCTCTTCAAGTGCTCTGGATAGGACTAGTCTTTGGATTTTGGCATTTATAGCTTTCTAAAACAATCCAAACTGTGACTAGTTAGAATTCGGAGGAAACTTTGAGATAGTTTGCTTCTAGCATTTATTTGATGATTGTAAAGTGTTCACATCATGTGTATCAGTACTTTAAATGTGTGTAGTTATTAGTGACAACAATAAGAGTGTACGTAAAGATATATTTTTATTGAGGTTAAATCTTAAAAGCACACTTACATGTGAAATTCACACTATAGGAAGGGAGCTTAATATTTACAGTATATATTATGCTAAACAACAATACGAGGTAGCAGCGAGGTAGAATAACAAGCAAGAGCACAGCAGAAAATTAGCAATACGTTAGTAAAGAAACACTGCAACAGTCAAACGTTTTTAAGCAATTCTTGAAGGAAGTAATGTTCCAAATTCACGAAGCTCTGTGAGTGAAGAAATTATTTAAATGCTCTGTATATGATCTCCTTAATGGTTTAATTGTAAAACTGTGTGTATGCAAATTGTATTTACCGTGACAAACTGAGAAAAAGTCGCTAAAATTTAAGTTGACATACCCATGAATAATTTTGTACATAAACATTAAATCAAATTCAACTCTCCTATACTTCAACAATTTTAAGTTAAGCATGTTCAGGCGATGAGAGTATAAGGTGTAAGAAATATTACAATGAAAACAAAATTTTCTGAGGTAAGAAATATTACAATGAAAACAAAATTCAGCCATAGAAATGCCACTTTTTAGAAAGGGGGACCAAGTTTCAGTGTTAATATTTAAGCAGTGGTCTGATGTAAGCAAGATATGCTTTGAGCAAAATCCAAACATTGTTGGTACTGAAACAATGTAAAATTTGTTGTGAACGAACAAAAGCTTTAGAAACAATGCTACAAACATGTTGGCGCCATTTATGGTTACTGGAAATGACAACACCCAGATCACACACTGCAAACAAACTGGAAAGTTTTTATTTCCAATATAATATTGATTACTATCCTTATCAGCATCAGGGTGGCAAATAGTAGTTGGTTGCTGACATTTTGCTGGGGCAAGTGATAATTGATAAGATTCCATGCAAAAAACGACACTAGTTATTCTCTGTTGCAGGTCATTACTGTTGGAGCTTAAGAGTTTGGCATCGTCAGCATAAAGAATTTGTATCTTGTTTGCCTTTTAGACAGCATTTATTGTTCAGTTTAAACATTCAGCAATAGCTTGGGTTTAAAACAGTGATTTTCATCTTTGGCACAGTGAGCTAGACAATACAATGATCAAGGTGCACCATCAATTATTAAGGAAGCATTTGGTTATTTAGACAATAGCAAAGATAATATGTGTATGGGTGGAATAACGGCAGTGCCTATTTTGCCATCAATGGCATTTTACCCTTGCAGGTTATTTTACCATCACCACTTATGTGTGTTTAAATAGCCATATTTGCTAGAATTCTGGGAGTGATGCTGTGGTGCAGTGGATAGTGCAATTGCCTTGAAATGCAGTGGTTACCTTTACAAGTTGGAATCTTCACTGACAGGGTACTTCTGGAGGGGAAGGCCTGCTTTGCTCACTGGGAGGAAGTCTGTGGTACAGTGTGGGGAGTGTATTCTGGGGGGTGCAAATTTTTTCAATTTATCATTGAAATTGACCTATCAGAAACTACCAAACCAATCACAAAATGTTTGATGGCAAAATAGCTTTCTAAGAGTAAAATGCCGTTGGTAAAATTAACTACTGCCTAAGAAAAAGGTATTAGCTATTCTGCTCTTAACGGTAATTTACCCAAAGATGCTATTTTGCTGTCAGACATTTATGGTTCAGTCAATTTTAATGACTTTTTAAAGATAAGAGGTTTGTTTGTTTTTGTTTGGTTAATTTTTCTAAGACAAGTCAATAAAAACTTGTACCCCTAGTGTGCACTTCCCACACTGTACATCCACATATTGGGCTCCCCTTACAGTGTACAGTGATTTTGTCTGAGTACCCTGCCAGTGAAGATTTGAATATGTACCACCATTGTAGTTAAAGGCAGCTGCACCATTCTGTGGACCACTGTATCGCTACCAAATTTGTAGCAAATGTGTTGTTTTATATACTCATGAGTTGTGACAGCAAAATAGCCTCCCAGGGTAAAATGCCCTTGGCAGTCAAATAACCACTTCCCAAAAAAACTTATCAATTTGATTTCTGAAGTTTATTGTTGATAATGGTTTTTAATGTAATTTAAAACTTTTATACATATTTCTTGTTATGTCACTAAAACAAAATCTTATTACACTGAAGCAAAATGCTTTTTCATGCCATTCATTAAGAAATGATATGACTTTTCACTCTTGTTTGAGGAAGGATACTCCTGCAGTAGACTCACAGATGCTTCATGGCTCACTAATGTTGCATACAGGTTGGAAATGACTTAATGATCAAGAGTAGAAATTTTATTTTTTGCTGAGTACATAATCTTAAGGAGTGACTATTTTGTCATTGACAGCATTTTACTTTTGGAAATTATTTTACCGTAACCATTGATGTGCATTTATATTGCCATAATTGCAACAATTCTGCAGGTGATGCTGTGGCATGTGGATAGTGAGTGTACACTGGCTTGAAATGCAATGGTTATGGGTTTAACTCTTGGCTGGCAGGGCACTTAGATAAAGGCAGTGTACACTGCTGGGGAGGCCCAGTATGTGAATGTACGAGGTAGGGTACACTGGAAGGGAGTGTACAGTGTGGGGAGTGCACACTGGGGGTGCAAATTTTCTTAATTGATAGCCCCTGCTTAATCTGAAAACATTTGATTAAATAGACTTGACATTTTTTGCAAGTTGTGAATGAGAAACTACTATTTGTAAATGATGATTTAGGTTTTGTGTGTGTGTGTTTATGAACCTTGGGAAATCTTGGTTACAAGTAGTTCTGATGCAACAGGGGCAAGTTTGGACATAATTACTAACTTCAGTTGCACATTGTCTTAATAGAAAAGCAGTTTAGGGACAACACTAAAACATGAAATTAATAAAAATTGAAAATTCTTACTGAAATATGGAAAAAACACCATATAAATTATGAAAATTAATGGAAATGCATGGGACAACACTAAAATTATGAAAATTTACAGAATTATGGAGAAAACAAAATTATTCACGTTCATGTTAAATCTTTAACACATATTTGCACTATAACATAAAAATTTACGCAATTATAAAAAAGAAAATTCAGATTGAAGTATGGAATTTCTGATAAAAATACATGTTCAGGTTAAATCTATCCAAAAATTATGGAAATAGGTAATTTCGTGCTAAAAATGGAATCACTGACTTACAGAAACTCAGAAAAACTACTGAGGTGACTGAAATCTTAAAATATGGAAATTTATGAAAGTCTGCAACAACTATAAACTATAACCACCAAATTGGATGAAATTAGATAATTGAGTAAAGTTAAACTAAGTATTTTTGTAAATTACTGTATTTCTCAAAATCCATTATTTAATTGGTGTGTTTTCTGTACTTAAGTAAACAACTTTTGTAATTCTGTAAATTTCCATATTTTAGTGTTTTTCATGTTAGTTTAACTTAAGAAACTCCATTATCTGATTTTACTCTATTAGATGGTTGTACTTTTAGTTTTTATGAACTTGTAAACGTCCATATACTTTTACTTTAGTTAGTCGGTAATTCCTTGTTATACTGAAGTTAAGTAATATTTTATTTAATATGAATTTTTGTTATATATTTAACAGTATTTATACATTTAGTATTAGTATTATTTAGTATTGCAGCGAGGCAGTAATGCCATAATTCAAAGTGAATTTCTGTCATTTAGTGTTGTTTTGAAATGTGTATTTTTTTCAAAACCAGTTTCATTTCTTCAACAAATCCACTAGATGTCTTGTAGTGAAAACCTAAGTTTAAAAACTACCAAAACATCAAAACTTACGACTATAAAATAACTTATCCAAGTATTTTAGTAATGGGATTGCCACTGTTGTGGTTATTCTTCCCAAATGGTGTGGTGACATTGTTAGTTGGTGCCTAATAGAGAAAAACAGAGAAAAATGGCAGAGAAAAACTGCTCACTGCCTGCGTAGCACTCCACAAATGCGCTTGCTAGCTGCTCCACGCCACAAATTTTATCTTGAAGTTCCACTGCACTCAGTGCTTCCACAAATAATTTTTACATTTCCTGCACTTTGGAGAATTATTTTCTCTTATTTTCTTATTTCAAAAAGCAATTATCTTTTCCAATTTCCAATTTTCTTATTTCAAAATGCAATTATCTTTTCCAATTTCCAATTCCACATTTTTCTCTAAAAAGTCATGTAGAAATGGAATATTTTTGCTTTTTTAAAAAGAATACTGTTATGGCACCTAAAACACAAGAGTAAACTAAATTGCATAGCTTTAGCTACTCTAACAGTGAACACCTATAAAGACACTGCCATCAGAAATGAAGAGTAAAATTACTCAGTCATAGACTATGGTGTAAAGAGTGGAATTAAAAGTAAATTGGCATTTGTAGAAAAGAACTTGCACATACTGCCAGGTATGCATGTATTTTGCAAATCCAGGTTTGTAAAAGGTAAAGGTTTCTGTATTCTGCTAACATACAATAGTAGTAGTAGTAGTAGTTCAGTTTTTATTCGGTGTTGTCCCCTTAAGCGGAGATGGCCAAATTCACTCCATTCCGTCTAGAATTGCTTGCACTCCGTCTCCACTTGTCTCGATTCAGGGCATTCTCCTTTTTCAAATCAGTCTTGCTTCTTCCAAGTCTTCTGGTTTCATGGTTTCTCTTCATCTAGTCTCAGGTTAGAATAATGTGCCTAATTTGCATTGTATATGCCCCTTTGGCTGGCTGCCAATAAGTTCTACATAAACCGCCCATGCCAAGCAAACAAAATTAACTCACTAGTGTTGAGTTTCCTCATTGTGTATGCATGTTTAATGACTGTTTTGGTTAAATTACTGGTAAGGCTATAAAACTTTGTGATTTAGGAGCCTTTTCTCTTCCAGAATGTGTATACTTTCACAAAACAAGGCTGAAATTTTCACTTTTTTTACTATTTTTTAAAAATTGCTTTGGATTTCCTTATGTGGATCATTTCCTCCTAAATTTTTTTTATAAATTTTAGGTCAAATATCTTTCAAAGTGAAAGTCTTGATTGTGCTGCAATTTTTCTGCTAGTGTTGTTAATTCCTATTTTCGATAAATTTTAGGAAGTGGATATTTTGCCGGCCATTTTTGCATGATCAGCAAAAAATTGCTGTAGCCTTTTATGTGACCGTGAGAAAATTTCTTTTGCTGATTCTATGTGACCATAAAAATGTGTGATGATTAATCTAACTAAACTTTTCTTATTCTCCAAAGCTTTCGTTAAGTGAAAAATATAGTTTAGGAATAAAGTAAAACATTTTGAGGATAAGTGCTCTAATTTGTAGCCTAGATTTTTATCATTTTCATTAAAACTTGCTCATCAACTCATCCTGGCACCATCACCATTTAAGAAGTCTACCACTTCATACTTTTGTTCTTTCTGTTTATTCGTAAACTGCAAAGCATTGGCTACCCTAAGTACTGCCTACTGAAACTAAAGAGAGGATTCTTTTCAGAAAAAGTTTGGTTAGGGAAGGGAAGAAAACTGAAAATTCAAATTAAAAATTGCGGTAATTTTGAAATTTATGTTTAATCCACATTTCTATAGCTTTTGAGAAAAACTTTATATTCCAGATGGCATAAAATTAACCGAGAGTCTTAACAATGATTTTTTTTGAATATACTGTTATTCTGGCTACCAGGTATTTTTGATGAATTCGTTTTATTTAGCTCTTCTGGTACTGATAACGTTTATTCAAGTTGATACAAGTTCTTACTGAGAATGCAAAAAACTTCAATATCCGTCAACGTTTCGAACAGCTATACAGCTGTTCTTCATCAGGACTAATAATAACTGAAAGCACGAGTGAGGCAATATAAATAGTGTGCCACGCAATCGAAAGAAAAAGGCAAAACAAAAAGTTGCCACGCAATCGAAAGAAAAAGGCAAAACAAAAAGTTTAAAGGCGAATAATAAACAACTGTAGATTACGTCAAATTATCATAAATTTCAGAATAAAAACAGTTTCCTTTATCATTGACTGAATTTTCAGAATTATGAATAAAAAAAGATTCAAGAACTATTTCAAAGGTTAAAATTTTGCTATGATCCCAGTCAACTCGGTGATCTTTGGTGATGACATGCTTAAACAATGCCGTTTTTTTATTAAAATTGTTGTCATGTTTTGCCGATAGCAAGTGGGTGATTAATATTTTGAAACATCGGCTGACAGAAACGAAAACCAAAGTTTTGGCATTAGGTTCAAGTTTTGCTGTTTTGCAAAAAACAATTCCCAAACAAAAAATTATATCGGAAGCGGAAAAAGGTCTACGACTTCTCCCTGCATCTGTTGCCAATATCACTAGAAGCAAAATTGTAAGCGTTCTAAATTCATCAAAGAAAGTTCCTTCTAACCTCACTAATCAAGAAAAACAAGCTTTAGGAAATTTGTCGAAGAATAAGGAAATCATCATTACACATGCTGACAAAGGAAACTGCACTGTTGTTTTAGACAAATCTGATTATGATTCAAGAATTGATGATTTGTTAAGTGACAGTAACACATACGCCTCCTTGAAATGTGATTTAACAGGTAATATTGAACGTAAACCTAATAAATTTGTTTACATGCTTTTTACGAAAAATCGCATTTCACAACAGACCTACCGTTATTTACACAGCACTGATTTCATTGCTCCACGCGTTTATGGGTTACCAAAAATTCATGAAACTGGTTTTCCATTTCGACCTATTGTTTCCTTTATGAATTCACCGCTTTACAATTTGTCCAAGTTCGTTGCTGTTTTGTTGACACCGCTAGTCGGCGCTAATGGTTTTACTGTGAAGAATTCTTATGAATTTGCAGAACAACTAAAAAATTTGACAATCAATCATGATGAAATGCATGGTTTCGTTTGATGTCATTTCTTTGTTTACTAAAATACCAGTCGATGTGGCCAAAACCGTTGTATTAGAACTATTAAAAAAGGATGACACCCTTGATGATAGATCTGACCTTACCCTGACTGATATTATGACTGCATTAAATTTGTGTCTTGATAATACGTATCTTTATTTTCGCGGTAAATTTTATCGTCAAATATGTGGTGTCGCAATGGTGCACCTTTTTCCGTCATAATCGCAAATTTAGTGATGGAAAATGTAGAAGAAGGAGCAATGTCAACCTTTTTAAACCCGCCCAAATTTTGGAGGAGATATGTTGATGACACGTTTGTTATTTATTAAAAAAACAGAGGTTGATGAATTTCATAATCATATTAATAACATTGAAGCCAGTATAAAATTTTCCACAGAACATGAGACCAACAATTCCATACCTTTTTTGGATGTTTGTGTTACTCGAGAAGCTAGTAGGGGGTAAATGACAAAGATTTATAAAAAGCCAACGCACGCTAACAGATATCTAAATTTCAACTCAGCGCATTCTATGAGTCAGAAGCAAGGACTGGTAAAGTGTCTTTTAAAAAGAGCTCAATCACAATTAAATTCCAAGCGGGCAAATAAAACATTAGAAACGTCAAAAATTATGGTTTCTAAAACGCACAGTTAGAAGTTTGAAAACAAACAAATTTATCGTTAGCGGATAAAAAGGAAATTAAAACACGTGTTGTGCTGCCTTATGCTCCCATATACTTTAAGGCTTTGCCAAAAATTTTAAGAAACGTAGGAATTTTGGTTTGTAGCAAACCGCATTTAACTTTAAAAGACATGTTACCAAAGGCAAAAGACTCGGTTGAAAGGTCATCTAGACCTGGTGTAGTTTACCAGATTCCTTGTCGAGATTGCACTGGTATCTACATTGGGGAAACTGGACGGGCTTACAAAACAAGATTGGCTGAGCATAAAAGGGATTTAAAGCCAGCAAGTCTGGCAAAAGTTGGCAACAATTTTAATAAAAAAACGGCATTGGTTAAGCATGTCATCACCAAAGATCACCGAGTTGACTGGGATCATAGCAAAATTTTAACCTTTGAAATAGTTCTTGAATCTTTTTTTATTCATAATTCTGAAAATTCAGTCAATGATAAAGGAAACTGTTTTTATTCTGAAATTTATGATAATTTGACGTAATCTACAGTTGTTTATTATTCGCCTTTAAACTTTTTGTTTTGCCTTTTTCTTTCGATTGCGTGGCAACTTTTTGTTTTGCCTTTTTCTTTCGATTGCGTGGCACACTATTTATATTGCCTCACTCGTGCTTTCAGTTATTATTAGTCCTGATGAAGAACAGCTGTATAGCTGTTCGAAACGTTGACGGATATTGAAGTTTTTTGCATTCTCAGTAAGAACTTGTATCAACTTGAATAAACGTTATCAGTACCAGAAGAGCTAAATAAAATAAATGATTTTGTTGTTTAGAAAAATATTTAAAGAAGCTTTAACTAAATTAGAGAGGTGGTCTTGAGGTCAAAAACAGCTGCTGATTTCAAAGATTAAGTTTTTGAGAGGTAAGCACACTAATCGCTGTTTTCCACCAAAAGGAGAGTCACTCTACGTAATACATTATGTATAGAAGTGGAAAAAATCTATTTCGATTAAAGGTGCACTATGGCCTTTGCTGGCTTTGATATGGCCAGTACATTGGCCTTCTAATAGTGCTATCTAGCTTATTAATACTGCTGACAACTCAACTTTAGGAAAGAGTGTTGATTTGAACTATCTGTACATGCACTTTGCTTTTTTTCAGCTTAAAACTCCAACCTTTTTTCTTTGATGCATCTTATGATGTCTTAACTGCGTTATTGTGTCCTTGAAAATGGCACTAGCAATGCCTTTCTTTATTTTTGATGGTACATACCAAAGAATTCAAGTGAAAAGTTGGGTTAACTAATTTTGTTTTAACCGATGCACCTCTAGATTTTTTTTTCTTTAATTAACTCTTTGAACCCTGGTTTATCTAATCATTTTCGCCTTTAACCTGAGCTTACAGGGTAATGATGGTACACCGGCTTACATTGTAATGACGGTAGATTTAAAGGCTGGTTAACCGGCCTTTCAGGTGTATAAGACTTTTCCGTGGGGCTAGTTTTCCGGCCTGCAGGGTTCAAAGGGTTAAGCATTAATTGAGTAGCTAAATTTTTGAAAAACAGAAACTTGAATAAAGCGAATTCTAGATTTTTAAGTTGCAACCACTTTTAAATTTGATGAAACGTTTTATTTTCTAAAGTGTTGTCTTTGGATGTTGATATGTTCTTTTGGAACTGGATGTTGTAAACAGTGGAATTAACTAAAGAATGAACAAGTCAGATGAAGTAATTGTCTTTTTTTTCAAGGTAATATCTGTTGGTAGCAAGTGGATACATAATTTAGTAGTGACAGTGTTTCTCTTTAATATTCTATGTAAGAGTTACTCAAAGCTTGGCACCAGCAACATGGCCTTTCTACCTAAAACCCAAGTTGTTACATTGTTAATCATTTTACTTGTGACCAAATGTTGGTTAGCCTTTTATAGATCACAGCCCCTACACTGGTGACTGTGCAATTCTTACAGTTTGCAGCAATGGCCATCATTATAACTGCTCTCTGTAGGCAAATTTAGGCCAATTAAAGAAAGTTGTGCTTGCTGATTCTTTCAGTTATATAATGTTTACTTCTTTTAATTGCTGTTTGCGCAGTATTTTCTTCTGAACCTTGAAGCAATTTTCCAGTAGTCGTTTTTAAAGATCAGCCCAACAGAATTAATCACCAACCCCGCATTTTAAAATCATTGCAATTTGACAGGAAACAAGTAGGACCTGCTTTTGGTTTTAAAAAATTTTTGAAGCTTGAATGCAAGAAATCTGGTTTTAGTAAAAAGTACAGTTAACATTTCTTGGTACTATATAATAAAATTGACACTACTGCAAGACTAATTGTACAAAATGTTACTTTTAAGCGAGCTGACTTTATTGAACTTGATTAGCATCACTGTGTCACTGCCAAAGCTGTTTTAAATTTTTGAAAATGGGTAATGGTGGAACCTACCATTTTACATGCTGCTGAATTGTTTTGCACTTATTTTAGTAGTTTGTCATATCTTGTCTTCTTCACAAAATACTGTGAGATAGTACTGTATGAGGTATGAAATAATAATCACCTGCACAATATACCGGTAGTACAAGTGAGCACACCATGTACATTGCTCATAGACAAAAATATTTGCTCAATCACATGCCTACTGTTTATTAAGTTGTGATAGTAGTTTTAACAGAAGTAGTTGAATTCACCTCATTTCTTTTGCAATTGTTGGTTCTCTATCTTTCAATTTCGGTTGATTTAGGGCATTTTTCTTGAAGCCAATCTTCTCTGTCACTCCTTTCACTTATTTTTTCCCGGTTTCCTTTGATCGTCTTCACCTTTTCTTGCAACTCACTCCATGATTTGAAGCAACTATCAAAACACTATCGTTATCTTTTCTCAGCACATGTTTGTACCATCAAACTCCATTTGCTTTTGCTTATTCCCCCGCAGTTTTTTTTAACCTCAGCCTGTCCATCTATGTACTCCATTCGTTTTTTTTGTCCACAACTTTCTGACTGCACATGGCTTTCACCAATAGCTTGTTTCGTTCACCTTAAAGTTGCTTTTTCATTTCTTAGTGACCTATTAATATAAAACATTAATGAAGAGTTCTCAAATTTTTTAGCTATTGTCAAGTAATGGCCAAAAAAGAAAATTCTTTTTCAGAGGTATACCACACGTGTAGGTTCTAGCATAAAGAGCATAGCTGATAAGAATCGACACGTGTGGCAAAAAGAATTTTCTTTTTTGGCCATTACTTAACAATTGCTCTCAAAATCACCATGATGACCTTTTTTTTTATTGGAGGTCAAATATCTAGGAGCGCTATTTCTGATCAGTGTTTCAAAATTGCTCTTAAAACCACTGTGATGACTTTGCTTGTGTGTGTGATCAACTTTCAGTGTGCTTGCATCCCCTGGAACACTCTCATGCCCCCCACTTCAAAAAATCAGAGTTTTATTTCTTGCGGATGATAATAAAGGTTCAATAAAACTTCCTCTTATTTAGTTATTGCTTCAGAGCATATAACATGTGATTTTCAAAGTGCCACTTTGAGAAATTTGCTTGCATACCACCCAACTCTTTCTCTTGCATACCACTAAGAGTACATGTACCCCAATTTGAGAATTTCAGTATTAGATAGTAACAAACAGTAATAATACTGTTGCTCAGATATCAACTGCATTAACTGCAAGTTGTTGCTTTTGAAATGTGAATAGATTTGGTTTTGCTTTCCTACAGCAAGCAATTGTAATTTTATTGTCTTAGGACTGACCCAATTACACTTAAGCACATGCTATTGGCCTTCAATTTTTGTTGCTTTTTTCAGTGTTGGTGTTGCTAGTTTTTTGGAGTACTCTCTTTATTACGCTGCCTGCTTGGTTTGCATAAGTGACTCCAAGAAATGAAAGCTTTCTGCTTGCAAGTTTTCTTAAAACTGCGGATAAACCTGCTCAGGCCTTTTTAAGAAGTAAAGTACTTTAGTTTTCCTTATACTTTGCTTCATTTCAGGACTGTCATAAGTAGGGTTGTACAAAGTAAAATAATTGATTAATCTAGAAATAGTAGTTTTGAATGCTATTTTAGAGTAAAATGAAAAGCAAATATTGTATTGATGAATTTTGCAAAAACAAACCATCGAAAATGCTAATATGCCACTCAAACATAATACAAGTTGACCACTAATCCAGAATCATTAGGACCTGGGGGCTGTCGGATTAGCCATTTATTATCTTAAAATACACAAATCCAGTTGCTAACCACCTCATCTTAAAATTAAAATATCCTCTAAATCAGTACAAGTTGGTTAATAAAGAAAAGACAAGTGAAATGTTAATGAAATACAGGTAAAATAATTTGTACAGGTACAGTACAGCACAAGCTGGCGCGGTGATCTGGGAAATTTGAAATTACAGCACACAGTACAGATACTGTTTTCTAGGTCAAATTAGTGCCAAATAACTGATTGTCAGACTCACTGATTGCCGGATTAGTGATGGTTAACCTGAAATACAGAGCAAACGTACACTACGATAAAAAATTGTACTTAAAGTGGGATAGGAGTGATTTAGTGTTGAATTGACGGCGGCAAATAGTCTTATTTGGTTTCCAGTATGAAACTACAGTAGCCTAATAAACAAAACATGGAAAGAAATTGCTGTGTATCTTTACATAATTCAGTTGTTTCATGTGGTGGCAATTTTATTGACAACTCCATTTTATTACTGGGCGACCTAGAAGTCTTCCTGTTAAGAGCTAGTAAAAAAGATGGTTTACGATGGCTCGACTAATAAAGAGATTTGCAATGTGCCTTCTTAGCAAAGATCGGCAGATATCAAACTCAAAATGTGTTTGTCTTGCTGCGAAATACCTCAGAAGCAGTTTAACTCCCATTCCATTAGATCGCTTCAAAAGCGCAAACGAAAAATAAGACCAACATTCTTTTGATAGGAAAGACAAAACATAACCAGATAACTTAAAACTTCATGTATAGAACAAAGAATAGCACATTTACAATCGGAAAAACTTTTTCTCAATTTACTATCATGTCTTTATTGGTTCATTAAATTTTGCCTGCTTGCAGAAGTCCAGCAAGTTTTTCAGCACCATTGCCATGCGTCTCTGCTTAGTTGATCATCATCCATCAGTGTCTTTCCACTATTGTCATTACGTGTTTATCAATTTTATTCGCATCTTCGATCTACCAATTTTTTGCAATGAACTAGATCAGTGTTTTCCAACTTTTTTCTTGTACCGCTCCGTTAGCAGCTTACTAAATAGCAAATGCCACCCCCTAGACAAAAAGTTTTAGCAAGCATATCATTTTTTTGGCTTAATAATAACGCTACTGTGGTGGGTTAAACTGGTGCAATACAGCCAAGTACTTAACATGAAATTACTTACTAGCCCAAAAATGTTAAGTCTTCTGGTTGCACATGGGGGAAATCAATGGTTTCCAGAGTGAGATCAGCGAAATCCTTAGCAAGGGCGTAGCCAGAAAAAATTTAGAGGGGGGCCAAATTTTGCAACTTTAATGTGACGTCATTTACTTATAACGGCATTTTGCCATTCGTAAACTACGCTCGTCGCTGCTATAAAAATTTCTGTACAAAACTGCGAAGGTGCGAATGCGATTTCACTGATCTAATATAGTTTTATCAAGAACGTCTTTAATAGTTCAACTTCAATTGTGATGTATAACGCACTATTTAAGGAATTTCAAGGAAACCACTCCCGCTGGTAGGTTGAATGTTCTGATAAAAGAAACGACGTATTTGTAGTAGTCCGCATCGCAATAAAACAAGGAAGCGCTCAGTGGGACGTTTATTTCTTGCAATTACATAACTTGGATTATCAATTCATCACTCGACTGCGACATAGAAAAAAACTTCGGCGATATTTAGTGTGTAAAACGTACACATCTTGTTTGATAACATTTGAAAGTTTAAAAACTTAAAAAGTCACGCTCGACCCACCCCCCTCTCCACCCCCTTGCTAAAAGTCAACAATAAACTCTATTGTACCTGCAGAGGCGCAAAAAATGTTCTGTTTTATTTTTTTGGGTACTTGTGGGTTATCTGTCACCACTTTTTTTCACCAGGTATTAAATTACTATTATTTAACTGTATATATAATGTTTAAGCCTAAAATGAGTTCGCAGTGTACACTGAAGGGGCAGGCCCGGTATGTAAATGTATGGGGCAGTGTACACTGGAAGGGAGTGTACAGGGTTAGGTTTATTAAATTAAAAAAAAGTGGTGACAGATAACCCATAAGTACCATCACATCTTGTTTGATAACATTTGAAAGTTTAAAAACTTAAAAAGTCACGCCCGACCCACCCCCCTCTCCACTCCCTTGCTAAAAGTCAGCAATAAACTCTAATGTACCTGCAGAGGCGCAAAAAATGTTCTGTTTTATTTTTTTGGTACTGTTTTGTAATTTGACTTAAAATTCAAGGGGGGCATGGCCCCTTTGGCCTATGGTCTTTAGTGTTCGTAAAGCAGTATGAAGATTTTACTACAAATGTTTTATCTATTTCAATCATAGTGAATACTTTAAAGTAAAAATTAGTACTTTTGACTTGATAAGTAAAAGGTGGATATTACTATTTAAGGTAATAGTGTGATTTGTCACCAGCAACACCATTTTGCCTCACATCTAATTGTTGTTGTGAGAGATCGATCGTCGGTATTTCCATATTCTTTCTTAAATTGCTTAAAATGTTTGTTGCAATTATTCCTATTTTTTTTTTAGACTCAATGTTGTTAGATCAAATTACTTATATTTTCCATTGGTTCAAAAAATGTGTATCGGCGACTTTTCAATACTTTTAAAGCTAAATTTGCTCAAAATTTGATTGTAGTTACCACATATTCTACTCAAACTCGATAGCTGTATTTGCGTTTTTGCTGGTTACATGATCTTTGTAGTTTGTCTGGGTGAGAAAGATAAGATTAAAGCTTGTAGCAGGGGTGGCGAGACTTACCTCATAGTTATTTGAAAAACCACTTTATGGTGACATGACCTGTTATCCGATAAAAATTTGACACTTGTTTCAGATTTCAAACAGCTTGCATATACAAAACTTAGCCATTTCTTACACATAACACCAAAACTTTCGTGTTTCAAAATTGTAGTGACCAATCCTTTGACACGATCTATTTTGTATGAGATATGTTTGTTTGAAAAACCACTTTATGTCACATTTGTTCATGGCATGACCTGTTATGTGACGCAAATTTGACACTTGGTTTGGATTTTAAACTAATTGCATATACCAAACTTTGCCATTTCTTACACATAACATCAAAACTTTCGTGTTTCAAAATTGTAGTGACCAATCCTTTTACACAATGCATTTTGTATGAGATATGGCTATTTGAAAAACCACTTTATGCTACATTTGTTGGTGACATGGCCTGTTATCCGATGCAAATTGGCACTTGTTATATATTTCCAACAGATTGCATGTACAAAGCTTTGCCATTTCTTACACATAACACCAAAACTTTCGTGTTTCAAAATTGTAGTGACCAATTCTTTGACACGATCTATTTTGTATGAGATATGTTTGTTTGAAAAACCACTTTATGTCACAATTGTTGGTGGCATGACCTGTTATGTGACGCAAATTTCACACTTGGTTTAGATTTCAAACAGACTGCATATACTAAACTTCGTGGTTTCTCTAAATAAAATCAAAAACTTTCGTGTTTGAAAATTGTATTGACACACCATTGACGGGTGGTAGTTTGGGCAAGCACTTACCGCCCTTTTTTCATATGGGTATTGCCGCAAATTAGGCCTTTTTTTGTATCCCAAACAGCTTGCTTAGTTTTTCGTTTACCAACATAAAGACAAAAACTTTTCCAGTTCAAATTTTTGTGTCATGTGTTGGAAACAACTTGGTGCTAAAGCCATAATATTACGCGACGTTGATATCAAGTCAAACACGTTGTGTTGTCCGGCGGTTTGAATGTAATTGAAATGTCCGGCGTTTTTTTTTCTCGAATCTTGACCGGGTTAAAAAGTAGCCATGCGAAACATTTCAAGTCGAATATGTATAGTTGTCCAGCGGTTTCTGATCAGTTCAAATGCATTAGAATGTTGTAGATTGAAATGTCCGGCGTTTTTTTTCCCAAAACTTGACCTCGTTGAAAAGTAGCCATGCGAAACGACACGTTAATATCAAGTCAAGTATGTTTGGTTGTCCGGCGGTTTCTGATCAATTTTGATTGCATTAGAATGTTGTAGATTGAAATGTCGGGCGTTTTATTTTCTCGAATTTTGACCGGGTTAAAAAGTAGCCATGCGAAACATTTCAAGTCGAATACGTTTAGTTGTCTGGCGGTTTCTAATCAGTTCAAATGCATTTGAATGTTGTAGATTGAAATGTCCGGCGTTTTTTCCCCCGAATCTTGAGCGAATTAAAAAGTAGTTATGTGAAACATTTCAAGTCAAACATGTTTAGTTGTCCGGCGGTTTCTGATCAGTTCAAATGCATTTGAATGTCGTAGGTTGAAATGTCCGGCGTTTTTTTTCCCCGAATTTTGACCGGCTTAAAAAGTAGCGATGCGAAACGGCACGTTCAGTGTTGCCAACTTAGCGGAAAATCCGCTAGATTTAGCGGATTTTGCGCCTGCTTAGCGGAAAATTTTGGATTTGGCGGACAGCGGATATTTTAGCGGATTTCTACGAAAGTGTTGGTGGTCCGTTTGCAAAATCGCGAATTCGTGAAAAAATGTAGCAATGAAATAAATAATATTGGAAGCCTCTATTTCTCCGAAATGGTATTTTACAATTGCATTGAGATTATATATCCGAGCAACGGTCCCCGAACCCCATGTAAAATGCCATTGCAGTATTATAATGCTGAGTGGCATTGCAGTAGTCGGTACGGTAGTAGTTGTCAATTGGTCACAAAAACAGTTAAAAATAGGCATACCAGTAAGTAGGCCAAGGCTATTAACTTAAGTTGAAACTAAATAGTTGTGCTAACTTAATTTTATTATAACAGGTAAATACATGATGCCACCACCTAGGCCTACTTACAACCAGTCATTTCGAAAGGCATGGCTGACATTGCCAGAGTTGAAAGGGTGGTTAAAGCCTTCTCAGAGAGTAGAAAAGAAAGCTTACTGTGTTTATTGCAAATGTGATCTTATTGCAAAACTAACTGACTTAAGACGCCATGCTAAATCTGAAAAGCATAAAAAAGCTGCCAGTCCTTTCATTGATGTGAGGCAACAAACATTGAGTAAGTGGAGTGCAGGCTGCACCACAACTGCACAAGAAACAACAAGTCAAGCAGAAGGACGATTAGCATTAGTAGTGGCAGAACACACATCATTTTTGACTATTGATCATTTATCTGAAGCATGCAAGAAAGCTTTTTATGATAGTATTGCTACAAAAAACCTGAAACTTCATAGAACTAAGTGTAGAAATATCATTGTCAATGTTCTTGCCCCACACTTTTGGAAAATTCTAAGAGAAGATGTTGGTGATTCTCATTATAGCATATTGATTGATGAATCAACTGACATTACTGTGACGAAACTGCTGGGTGTAGTTATGAGATATTTTAGCAAAAGTTTGGAAAGAATTGTTTCCACTCACTTAGGTCTTGTTAATCTGGAAGACGGATGTGCACAATCAATATAAATGCTATTAAGCAGTTATTGCACAGTATGAAACTAAACACCAATAAATTGCTTGGCATAGGAGTTGATAATGCAAGTGTCAATACTGGATTGAACAATGGTGTATATCAGCTAGCTAAAAGAGAATTCCATCTCCCATGTTTAGTGATGGTACGATGTGTTTGTCATTCGATCCAGCTGGCAATATCTCATGCTGCAGAAGAAAGCTTGCCCAGAAATGTTGATTTTATGATCAAGGAAACATACAACTGGTTCAGCCATTCAACCAAGCGTCAAGCCATTTACAAAGCCTTGTATGAAACTTTGAATAATGGCAAGCAACCTCTTAAGTTAACAAGAGTGTGTGATACTCGTTGGGTTTCTATGGAACCTGCCGTGGTTCGTATATTGAACCAATGGGAAGAGCTCAAACTTCACTTTGAATTGTTAGGTCTTCCGAGAAATGCTACACTGCTGAAATGTTATTTAACATGTATAGTGACAAAGTTAACAAGTTGTATCTTATATTTCTTCGTTAAATTTTGCAAGATGTACAGCAAACTGTGAAAGTCTTTCAAGGTGAAAATGTTGATCCTACAAAGTTACTAGCAGATTTAACTCATCTGATTTTAGCTACAAGTAAAAGAGTACTCACACCATCTGCGAAAATTGACCCATTGACTCAAGATATTTCGGAATATGTTGACACGCGCGCATATCTCGGATATCAGTTTGAAACAAATTGTTCCATGTCAAACTTGCCAGAAGAGTCTCAATGTATGTTGCGGTATCGCTGTTCAGCTTTTGTAGTAAAACTTTGCACTGAACTACGAAGCAGACTTCCAGACAATTTTGAAACCTTGGAAAAAATGTCCTTATTTAGTGTGGCTGAGTGTTTGCGAGTTGTGAAAGAACCAATAGTGGATTTAGCTGCATCTTTTGGGTATAGTGCAGAGTCAATCGAACGAATTGATATTCAGTGGCGTCAGTTAACCATTGTTCAATGGCAAGAAACTGCATCAACTGTAAAGTTTTGGAATGAAGTTTGTCATTATAAAGATGCAGCTGGGATTAACCCATATCTTGATCTTTGTCAACTGGCCATCAGTATTCTGTCACTGCCCCATTCTAATGCTGAAGTTGAGAGACTATTCAGTCAATTGAACTTAGTTAAATCAAAGCTTCGAAATCGAATAAATATTGCTTCAGTTAATGCTGTTTTAGCTATTAGATGTGGCATGAAGAGAGTGGGAAAGTCTTGTGATACATTTGAGTAACCAAAGGAAGTGGTGAGTCAAATCGGTACTATGTAAGTATATAGATCTGAAGAAGAATCTGAGCTAGAGCTTAGCACAAGCAATTGCATTAGCACATTGTTTGAAGAAGATTAAATTATTTATAATAGCCTATTTATAATAAAATTAGCTACCATGTTATCAGCAAACCCATGAGAATTATGTTGGCTTTTAATGCTATTCGTATTGCTGCATTCTTGGAAATTGTTGTGTTCATGATTATAGTGGCTGTTCTTTTATTGCTTTTTTGTTTCTACAGGTATGTAGGTCTAATACGTATCGATAATACAGGAATAGGTCTACTGATTGTTAGTTTATGCTTTTAACATTTAAAATGTCTTTGTTCTTTCTTGATTTCAAGAATTTCGTGACCAACAAAAGAAATTTGAAATTTAGCGGATTTTTTAGCCGATTTCCACCATGCATTTAGCGGATTCTAGCGGATTTTGAAGTCTAACATAGCGGATTCTTGTCTTATGAAGTTGGCAACACTGGGCACGTTAATATCTCGTCAAACATGTTTAGTTGTCCGGCGGTTTCTGATCAGTTTTAAATCCATTAGAATGCTGTAGATTGAAATGTCCGGCGTTTTTTTCCCCCCGAATCTTGACCGAATTAAAAAGTAGCTATGCGAAACATTTCAAGTCGAATATGTATAGTTGTCCAGCGGTTTCTGATCAGTTCAAATGCATTAGAATGTTGTAGATTGAAATGTCCGGCGTTTTTTTCCCCAAAACTTGACCTCGTTGAAAAGTAGCCATGCGAAACGACACGTTAATATCAAGTCAAGTATGTTTGGTTGTCCGGCGGTTTCTGATCAATTTTAATTGCATTAGAATGTTGTAGATTGAAATGTCGGGCGTTTTATTTTCTCGAATTTTGACCGGGTTAAAAAGTAGCCATGCGAAACATTTCAAGTCGAATACGTTTAGTTGTCTGGCGGTTTCTAATCAGTTCAAATGCATTTGAATGTTGTAGATTGAAATGTCCGGCGTTTTTTCCCCCGAATCTTGAGCGAATTAAAAAGTAGTTATGTGAAACATTTCAAGTCAAACATGTTTAGTTGTCCGGCGGTTTCTGATCAGTTCAAATGCATTTGAATGTCGTAGGTTGAAATGTCCGGCGTTTTTTTTCCCCGAATTTTGACCGGCTTAAAAAGTAGCGATGCGAAACGGCACGTTAATATCTCGTCAAACATGTTTAGTTGTCCGGCGGTTTCTGATCAGTTTTAAATCCATTAGAATGCTGTAGATTTAAATGTCCGGCGTTTTTTTTCCCCCGAATCTTGAGCGAATTAAAAAGTAGCTATGCGAAACATTTCAAGTCGAATATGTTTAGTTGTGCGGCGGTTTCTGATCAGTTCAAATGCATTTGAATGTTGTAGGTTGAAATGTCGGGCGTTTTTTCCCCCAAATTTTGACTGGGTTAAAAAGTAACTATGCGAAACATTTCAAGTCGAATATGTATAGTTGTCCGGCGGTTTCTGATCAGTTCAAATGCATTAGAATGTTGTAGGTTGAAATGTCCGGCGTGTTTTTCCCCCGAATTTTGACCGGGTTAAAGAGTAGCCATGCGAAACGGCACGTCAATATCTCGTCAAACATGTTTAGCTGTCCGGCGGTTTCTGATCAATTTTAAATGCATTAAGAATGTTGTAGATTGAAATGTCCGGCGTTTCCCCCCCCCGAGTCTTGACCGGGTTAAAAGAGTAGCCATGCGAAACATTTCAAGTCGAATATGTTTAGTTGTCCAGCGGTTTCTGATCAGTTCAAATGCATTAGAATGTTGTAGGTTGAAATGTCCGGCGTTTTATTTTCTCGAATCTTGAGCGGGTTAATAAGTAGCCATGCGAAACATTTCAAGTCGAATATGCTTAGTTGTGCGGTGGTTTCTGATCAGTTCAAATGCATTTGAATGTTGTAGATTGAAATGTCCAGCGCTTTTTTCCCCCGAGTCTTGACCGGGTTAAAGAGTAGCCATGCGAAACGGCACGTCAATATCTTGTCAAAATTTTGCAACAACTGCTTTTTCACGGCGATAAAGAGCTGGTTTTTGATAGTCAGATTTCGGGTTCAGTACCCGCATGAACTGTTGCGTTGATGTACCTTTGAAAAGAATACTTTACCAAGATTACCACAATTGTGACGTAACTTATATATTACGACGACTAGACAAATTATATAAAGTAAAATTTGTGGTAAAAATTCGTTGTGCCTGCAACACTGGCTGGGCTTGCCAGATACTGCGCGGGTTAGACTATTTAACGAAATACATATGAGCTGTGTTTAATCTGAAATTTGACAGGAGAAAAAACGTTATATCAAACCCAACGTTAACAACAAGTCAAGAATGTTTAATTGTTCGGCGGGTTTTGGAAAGTATTGGAGGCATTGACAACTTTAAGGATTTACATGTCTGGCAGTGTTTTTTCTGAATATTTATTTGTGGTTAAAAACAGGTTTTGCAATACGGCGTTAATATAGTGTCGTTTATATTTACATGTCCGGCGGATTCTGGCAAGCATTGGAGACATTTAGATTGTAGATATACATGTCCGGCGGTTTTTTTGAATATTTACAATAGTTTAAAAATCTGCAACGCCACATTACTATCACATTGATTGCGTTTGGATGTCCAGCGGATCGTGGACAGTTTTTGAAATAATTAGAATAGCAGATTTACATGTCCCGCAATTTTTGCTTGAATATTTACAGCGGTTAAAGACTTGTTATGCAACATGATTTTGGCACCAAATCGAATATGTTTAGGTTTCTGGTGGATGTGGGGAAATTTTAAAGTGGTTAAATCTTGTAGATTTACATGTCTGGCAGTTGTTTCAGACATTTCATTGGGTTAAGCGTTTTAGGGTGGTAATGAAAGTAGATGTCACGTCAATGTATGTGACCGCTGTCTGTCATGGATCTCTAGCAAGTTAGAGCTTTACCAATATGTTCAACTATGTTTAAAACGAATCAAATCGTATGCGCGGCGAATTTTTTGAAAACTTTTTAAGTTTGAAAAAGTATGAAGTATAATTAAATAAATCGCTGGCAAACATTTAATAACATTTCTCGATCTTTTTAAAAACTGAGCAGAAATTATGACATTGTTTTGGTTGTAACCCAATCAGCGTGTACTGATAGTCTTTGCAAACTTGAAGTAGTCGTGACGTCTTTGTTTTTGTATCTAACGCAGAGGATTGAGCGAAATTTCAAGCTTGTTAGCGCCATATAGAGGAAATTGCCGTAAAGTATTTTGGTTGTAGTTATTGTCAAATTCCTGTACAAGAATAATGCTCGTTCTTTTTCGTTGGATTTTACTAGATAAGCGAGGCAAAATATTTCGTTTATTGATATATTTTGAAGTTTTAACTGCTCCTGCATGTTTTATCCTAAATTATTTAATTAGCTTTAGGGCCTACTACTTCATTGCCTATATTCATTGTAATTCAATTGATAAGAGAAGCCACTAGATTCCAAAAGGCCAATCGAAATCACGAGTCAAATGTTGTGCAATAAAAATTTATTAAAATTCATTTTGCTGAAATTTATTTTCTCATTTCGTCAATCTGTCCATATTTTATTTCATTTCTGTCCACTCCATTCCACCATTTAATCTGGTACACCAAGTACAATGGAATATGTTCCTACTTTGCCTCGAAACTTATTTATCATTTCCTGCAAAAACATTTGTGAGTAAAACGTTTTTATTATAACTAAAATAAGATATCAAAGGTAAAGCTTTAGATAAATGGATGAATTAAGTTACAACATTCAAAGCATTAAAATAATATTAATTATGTAGCCCGCTGGAAACCAACTAGGTTGACTTTCCTTGTAATACAACCTTAAACCTTTTTTTTCAAACATTGTTTTTTCAGCATCTTTAGATCGGACTCGCTACAATGCTGCCGTTGGCAGAAGCAAAAGAGAAAAATTTTCATTACTCAAAGAAGGATTGAAAATAAGAAGTTTTTTTCACATTTCCTACGCATTAGAAACAAAACAATTGAATAAAAATTTTGCAGAGAAATTAGAAAAAGTTTCTGCGGAAAAAAGTTCCAAAAAACCGCCGAAAATTTTTCGCATTGGTAAATTTTCAGTGCGAATCCGCCGGACATTTTTTCGCAAATTTGCACTTTTTTTGCGTTTAAAGGGAACACTGTTCATGACTACTTATTTTTGAATCCTATTACTTGATTTAAAATGTAAATCTGGATTTAAATCCAAGAAGATTCGAATCTCAGGGGTTCAAAATTCTAAAATGTGCATCAGTCATAATAAAAAAATCATGTAGCTGTTTAAAGCCATAAAAGTAATTAGACAGATTTATCTGAGTTTTCCTTGAATATATAATTCAAAATTTATTTTTTATACTATCTTCAAAACGTGTAATATAAAATGGTTTTCAGGTTATTGTTACAATTGTATGAAATGTGAAAGATGTGAAAATTCACTTTTGAAGAATCATTGAAAAGTCATCTAAAGTGGAGACGTTGAGACAAAAGCATTGCGAAAAGATGTAAATATAATTTGTGTTCATGTCTTAGCAACAAATTGAATACTTTGAAGAGTCAGTTGCACCTCCCCGCTGAAAAAAGGTATTTAAATGGTCTATATGTTCCAAGATATTTTTACTCGTTTGCAGTTTATTATCTACATTTGAAGCAATGCTACTAACATTTTCATAAATGCAGTCAATGTGAGAAAAAGTTTGCTTGTTTGTCATTTTTGAAGAATCATAAATATGCTGGGTTACCAACTGAAATCAAATTTTTTCAACGTTTGTGGTTTTATACTCGAATGTATGCTTAACAATAGGAAACTTACTGTATGTTTATAAAGTTTTTAGTTTCAACTAGTGTTCATTTACGTGTTAACTCAATAGTAAAGTTCTATGCATGTCTGCTGTTTTTTGTTGATCACAATATTTGCATTAACACATGTATTATCAGAAGTATGTGAAGAACTTTCTTTTTAAAAGTGATTGCAAAAAACGATTGTGCATGAAAAGCAAACCATAAAAGATTAAATTTTAAGGCCACCATGTAAAGAGTCACTAATTAATGAATGGTCTAGACTATTTTACTTGCTGAATTGGAAAAAAGTCTTGATTTTTCAGATCAATTTTTGACATTTGATTAATTATTTAATGATTGGTAAGCTGTTTCCCATTGTTAAATTGCCATGTAAGTATGTAGATATTGATATGGCTACAGTTTATACTGATTTGTGACCTTATTTTAGAAAAAGTAAATTCTAAGTGACTTCATGACGAATTAACAAGAAAGCAATATAAAACGAAAAAATCTTTCTTAATTCCAACTAGCTTGTTTGTAGTTACTTAGGTAATGCAATTATTTAAGTTGCTTTTAGTCAATGAAATAATAAAGTGCAGTCAAACTTTGGTTTTTGAACACAATTCGTTCTGGAAGGCTGTTTGAAAACCGATTTGTTAGAAAGCCAAATCATATTTTCCCATTACAAATAATAAAAAAGAGATTAATTTGTTCTGTACACCAAAAGAATAACTTATTTACCTGGTTACACTATACCAGGGGTGGGCAATTGTTTTGGCCTGCGGGCCGCATCGCAGTCATGGAAGCTAGCTGAGGGCCACACTTATTAAGAAAGGCATTGCGAGGGCCGCACTGAGGATTGAAGAGTCGGTCGAGGGCCGCATTGACCAACTATAAGTGGCCGAGGGTCAGTGCTCAGGATCTTGCAATAGCCTGCATCAGCTTCATGTTATAGGAGATCTCCTTACATTGACCTTATACCGCGCGTGGATATGGTGGTCTCCGAAAAAAAAAAAAAAAAGTCATCACCCTCTAATTGGACGGAAAATGCGTCTGTACAAACTTTCAAAGGCTCTTTTCAACATGGCATGTAATACTTTTTTCTTGCCTCTGTAATACGACAATTGTTTCTCCACTTATCATAAATCAGCTTTACTAAAGTTCCAAAAGTGTTCGCGGGCCGCACAAAATGCTCTCGGGGGCCGCACTTTCCCCACCCCTGCACTATACCCTGTACATTATAGTATAAAACCATTTTTTCAAATAGTAAATAAAACACAAAAGTGTAAATAAAACGAAAAATATAACAAGTAATTTTATTGTAAATTTAAATAATACAGTACTGTATTGTACATGTGTACACCTTTTTTGATGCAAAGTGATGGGAAGAAAGGGATGAGTTATTTCTTGGATGGCAAATCCCCTTCCATAAAAACTTCTCATAACTTTTCTCTATTCTCTGTATCTATGGTTCAGGTAGATCTCTCTCTTGAATTGTTTAAGAAGTTTTGTTCGAGGACCGAGTGGTTTTCATCTCGAATTTTCCATTTGAAAACCGAAATTTATCTGGAAAGGTCAGAAAATACAGAGTTTTTTCCATTTTTCGAAACTGCAAAAATCGTTTACTGAAATGTTTTTTTTGTTGTTGCTAAAATGCTTGAAAATTGTTCGAGCATTTCCTGTTAGTTTAAAGATTCATCTGAAAATATTGTCGAGTTTTCTAAATGCTTTTTAGGATTTTGAAAAATATTTGAGTTCCCCATTTTCCATGTCTTTTTCAAAAACTTGCAGTTTTCTCTCAAATGCTTTTATATGTTGTTGTTGTTGTTTACCCGACCCCTTCCGAGGGATGGGGGCATGGCGGAAGACCATGGAGCCCCAGAAGCCAGGCAACTCCCCAGGGTCTGGATCAGAGGTCGTAAAGAGATAGAGAGTCGCCAAAGAGTGAGTGGCGCAAAGAGTCTGTAGCTCGACAGTGCAGAATGAGATGATAGGTGTCCTGGGACGAGTGTCCACAGGCGCTGTAGGAAGGATTCTCAATTTTGCCAATTCTAGTGAGATAAGAACCTAGAAGAAGGCTGTGTTCGTTGCAGCGAAGACGAGAAAGGACACAGCGAGCATGACGAGGGAGCACAAGTTCCTCAGTGGAAATTGAGGGAACCTGTGTGTCAAAGAATTTTGATGAGACAGTATGCCTCCTGTCCAAGATAAGACGAGAGTGGATACGAGAGATAAGAGGAGAGAGACTACAAGGGATAGCGGAGAGCGCAAGTAGCGCACCCCGTCTGGCTAGCTTATCAGCTGTGTCGTTCCCCAGTAGAAATGAGTGTCTAGGGACCCATTGTAGCCTGATAGAACAGGAGGAGAAAAAAGACAGTTCCTGCCAGATCTGCCCCAGAGTTTGAGATAAGAGGAAAGATGGAGGAGAGGACAGGGTGGCGAAGACAGAACGAGAGTCAAAAATGCTTTTATATCGCAGAATATCCTTTCTGCTGTTTTTCCTACTCCTTGCGGTTTTGTGTTCAGTGCATTGAAATGTTATGTGAGGTCTGTAAAACACATATGAGCCAAACCACATCAGTAAGCTGTGGTAAGTTTTGTTCTTTCTCATTCATGAAAAGTCTAATTTCGTTTAAGCAAGCTACAAATCTTTCCAAAACACGTCCTCTACTCAACCACCGCACATTGTTATATACGTAAGTAAGGTATTATACTGTGCTTTGACCTTACCAAGAACGGTTTGAAACTGACGAAAATGAAGTGCACGAGCCATAATGTAATTTACCATTTTTTGCAACATCTTTTGAGTACATCATCTAATTTTTTTACTACTTTCTTTTGCGCAAAGAGTTTCCTAGTGTATAATACAATGAATCTGGATGACTTGATGTTTTATTTCATTTACAAACAATTTAATAAAACCAGACGTTGATTCAAACATACTTGGTGCCCCGTCAGTAGTGATCGAAACTCTTGGCAGTTGTAATACTTTGTGACAAAAAGCACTCCAATGACAGCATTGTAGATATGTATTCTTCTGTGTAAAGAAATCAGTTTCAGCAATTCTTATGGTATCACCGACAGCATAACGCCAAATTCCTGCTAACCTTGCATGAATATTGATATCTGTACTCTCATCCAAGCAATAGCATAGCAGGAAGCTTTTTGTAAATCAGTAGCGAGTTGCAAATTGACATCATTTGCCATTTGTAAGACTCAATCCTTCACAGTATTTCTGCTCAGTGGTATCTCAAGAGATTCGTTGTAAAATTTCATGTTTGAAAAATTATAAAAGAAAATCTTTTTCAGTTATTATGGCTGTTTTTATAAAATCCTCATCAGAAAGAGATTTACCATGTTCAGCGATGCATAGTGAAAATGGAAAGCTGGCATTTGTCAGTTGATTAGGTTAAGAAATAAAGTTAATAAAATTATAACACTGAAAATGATATTTACAAGATACGCTTCCATTTTGCGTTTCACCCAGTTCAGCAATATTCTTGTGGTTAGTTAAACGGCTGGACTTAAATAGTAACAATGAGTTGTCTAGTTCTAGTCTACGCATGCTCACACCCAACAGAATTGTGCTAGTTTTAATCTTTAGATAAGTTTCTATTGACTAGAGAGCAGAGTTTTAAATGATTTAATAAAAATAGCTTTCTAAAATGCTGATTAAAGCAAGCATTGTATGATTAAAGCAAAGTCTGTATGCGACTTTTTTATAAATGCAATTACTGTAAGCCGTCTTTAGTTAGGTTTAAAGTTGACCATAAGTTTGTTGTGAAAAAATAATCTGCACCGTTTAAAATGCACACATTCTATTCGAAAAAAATACGGTGTGTGTCGCGCGTGCCGACAATCATGGCCTTGCGTACCAGCTCTTGGCACGTGTGCTTTAGGTTCGCCATCACTGGTCTATAGTATGGTTCAAAGCAAACAGACCCCTTGTCACAATCTAAACAACGTTGCACTTCGAGCGTCTGTAACTGCTGTTCTTCTGATAAACTGCAACGTCCTTGTGATGCTGGCTTTTTGTAATAATCTACACCATCGTATTGGAGATCTGCTGGCAAGTTAGGTGCAGCATTTTTAAGTTGTCTGCGTGGTTGAATTGATGACTTTTAATGGACACAAAGTAACTTCACGATGAAATTTCAAGTGACTTAGAGGGTTTGCATTCACTTTGCAGTGCACCCTCCATGCTACAACAATCGAAATATTAATTCCTTTGATGACCAATGGCCAGTACCACTTCTTTCGGATTGTGGGGCGATAAGAACCCAACAGACGGTCTATTATATCAATTCCACTCTTAGCGGTATTTTAAAGCTTTAGATTTCGGTTGATTGAAAATGCTATCGCTCTTCTTTTCCACCCGGCTTTTCACTTTTTGCAGCGGTAAATGAGTTGCAAAGTTACTTCCAGTTGTGACGATCGAGTTGTCATTCCATTTGCAGAAGAAGATTTTTCTGTCTTTGCGAAAATCAAATTATCCTCGATCAAGATTTTCATGTCCTTTACGCCAATCATACTTTTTGCGGCCCCCAAAGTTCTGTTTTCCCTGACAGTTTCAGCTGCTTTCATGTTTATACTTGCAAGGTCTTTCAATAAATCATACTGCAGCTTGTAAAATATTTGTCAAAGAGCACGGTGTGCCTAACAGTTTCAGATTGAGTGGTTATTATGTTTACTATTTTCTTCACCACTCGTGAACCAAGTGGTTTAGTCGAGGCATCTCGGTATCTACTAGTGTATATTTTTAAGTGATATGGATAGCCATCTGTGCCACAGAGTGACCAGTTTAGCCAAACCAAATTGGCTTTTCCCGTATAAACATTTTGCATCTGTACCGGCAAAAGTAGAGGATCATTGACTCGTCTATGCTCAAATATTTGTGAAAAATACCGAATTTTGTTAAGGTATTGTTGAGTAAACTTTATAGAAGAGCCACTTTCACCATTTTATTACTGCTATGTTTTGCAGTATCATTATCTACTGACTGAAACATGCGTTTGATTTGCAAAAATCGTTTGCTGCACATTCTAAAATGATAGGCATACCCAAATCCGGCTGATTAGACCAATAGCACTGCTTTGTCGGTAAAGAATGATATCCAGAAAGAAGAGGTATTTCGATCTATTGGCAAAGTTCGAGCTTTGTTTCTGAAAACAGTCATTTTAGTCTCTTCTGACACTATTCAAATTGGTCTGAAACATTATTACTTAACACTAGAAGGACCAAGCTTTTCAACTACGTACAAGGACCAAATACGTCAATTGATGTTTGTGTAGAATAATGCAGTATTGAGGTCTTTAAAAATAATATTAATGTGAAAATAACTTTTTGAATAATTCAAGAGCTGTTTTAATGTCATTTGCTGCACATCAAATCGCTAAGGGATAAAACGTGAAGGTAGAGGAGCAATGGTCCTTCTCTGCATTTTTCAGACAATGTCAAAATTGGCAAATTTAAAAAAATATAAACAGTTGATTACAATTTACCAAACAAAGACTTATATTGGCACATATAGAGTTACTTAGTTTGGCCCACTTCAAAAGTTATTTGTACTTATACATCCAAGCTTTTACGAATTACAACGCATTTAATGGCAATTAAACATTACTAACAATCTGGCATCAAGCGATTTTATGACATGCACAATCGACACCGTTTTTCGCACATTTTCCGCAAACAGGTTTGACAGTTTTTCCTTAAAGCATTTTCCTTAAACGAAATGGTTTAAGTAGTGACT
This sequence comes from Trididemnum clinides, assembly GCA_963675345.1. Lineage (NCBI taxonomy): Eukaryota > Metazoa > Chordata > Ascidiacea > Aplousobranchia > Didemnidae > Trididemnum > Trididemnum clinides. The sequence continues at coordinate 3,499,337 of OY776284.1, read as the reverse complement.
AATACGGATACTTGTTTGCAAGATCTTAGGGTGCAGAAAGAGTGGATATACGTCCAAGCAAAAAATCTCATCAGTTAAGCGCGAAAACTAATTCAAATGCAACAGACAGGTCGTTTTTCTACTACGTCTTTTTAATTTGTGAATCATTGGAATGTGTGAAGCGATTTTTTGCGGTAATGATGAATGATGAGCTCGTGCTGTAAATCTTCTGTTAAACTTTTCACCTCCCCGTAGAGAAAACTTGGGCGCCTAGAGATAACTTCTAGAAATCATGTCCCATCGAAAGCGTTAGGCAACGCGCTTAAAAACGACTATGTTTCTCGGCAACGTTCTCATATGGGAATATATAAATTTACTCTCAAATTTTAAAGTATAAAAAAAACAAAGCCGCCGTTTTTTCTTAAACTGTTGTTCAAACATATCATGCATTTTACAAAAATCAACTCTAGACCACTATTTCATTTTCTGATGTACTGGTGCGGCAGCACCAGGTTTCAACTCTTTGATTCCCGCGCCAAGCGTACCGTCGTTGATTAGCACTGAACCAGTAGATTTGCTTTGTAGAACCGGTAATATTAGCTCTACGGAACCTTTCTGCTTCGTCAAACAAAAAACAGGAAGCGGTTAACACGTTCGCTCCCACGTGAATCACGTATGAGCGACACAGTATTTTGAGTCGCACCGCGTCGCTCATATGTGATTCACGCCATACTCTGACGATAACCCGTGTAGTTCGTATGTGTTTCACAATAGAGCTATTCTTTATGGGCGATAATGGCTTCGGTACCTACGAGTTTTATGTGATATTACTTGTGGTACTTTAATCACGCATTTTAGTGACCAAAAAGAGACCATGCTGCAGTAAGCTAAAAAGCAATGAAAACAAACTTGCAACTACAAAACCACTCAGCAATTTAACAAAAGATGTGTGATATGATGGTATTAAAAACAGACGGAAAGTACAAGTTCACACAGGGCGATCCAAAGTATCAGACAACTATCGAATAAGTGAAGAATCACAAAACATTGTCGCCTATACAACGATGAAACCGCAAGAGATGTAATCTATTAAAATTGGGAAAATATCATATTCATCACTTGTACCATTATTATGAAAATGTTTAGTAGTTAGTACATACTTAGTTGAAACAGAATCAAAATTTATTATCATATGATTGTTTCATGAACATAAAGTTCACAAACACAAACAAAATATTTACAGTAACGGTTTTGGAAACAGTATGCAGCTAATGGATTCTGCATAAAATCAAGTAAACAGTCATCTTGCTGGTCTTAACAGTCTCAACGGGTTTCTCATCTCAACAGCAAAGGGGGCATTAGCCTGTATGGAAGTCTTGAAAGCAAGGTAAGCAAAAGAATGGCTTTTTAGGGCATGTTTGGCAAAAGGTATTTACAAGTTTAGCTTTTTTTGAGGCTATTTCTCTGCCATGGGTTTCAGCTAAACGCTTGTAGCAGAGCTTGCATCTTCGTCTGGTCTTGGAAGATTTGTTTTCTGGTTCTGCCATGTGATGTTGTCCTCTTACAGGTTGGAGAGGTAGTCTTTCAGCACGTTTCAATTCCAGTAGGGTAAAAGCCAGTTTTTCTCTGAATTCCCTAATGCCAATTTGTGTAGCTGTGTGTTTTTTAAAAATAAAATAAGCATTTACAACAGCTACTCCCAGCAACAGCTCAAAAGCCAGTTTACGATACCACTTGATACCTTTACGTAAAACTGAGGCATAAGCACCTATTTGATCAGACAAATCGATACCTGCCTTGCCTTTGTTGTATTCAATGACTGCCTTTGGCTTCAACTTAGATCTGGCGGATGAAGTTGTATTGGAAGTTGAGGGAGCATTGGCAGCAAGAAGAGGTCTTCTTCTAGATGTATACGCCTCTTCCATATCTGGACCATGTTTGGTAGACAATACATGCACGTCTCTGGTGTCTCGCCACTTCAGTACTAGAATGCCATGGCTCTCTTCTTGTGCAACCATTTCTCCACGTTGTAGTTTCTTCTTCAAAACTTCCTTAGGTAATTTCGCTCTAGATGGTCGTACTGTTCCTACAACATGTGTTTTCTCAGCTAACATGAATCGTGCCAGTGGATAGCTTGTATAAAAATTATCGATGTACAGTGTTCTTCCTTCACTTCTCAATCCTCTGGTCAATTCTTCACAAATTCTTTGAGTTAGCCCAACTTCTCTTCCTCCTGTTCCATTTTTCCCAACATACATCTGCAGTGACCAACAGTAACCCTGTACAGCACAAAGTTTAAATAACTTAATTCCGTATTTATGTGCCTTAGATGGTATGTATTGGCGAAAGATCAGGCGTCCTCTCCAGGGAACTAGACTTTCATCAATCACTATGCTCTCTTCAGGCGTGTAAAGCTTTTGAAACTTTGATTGCAATAAATCAACCAAGGCTAGAATTTTTGCCCTTCGATCTGTTGGATCTATGGTTACGTTATCAGCAAAGTGGATATACCTCAGCAACTCTTGAAAGCGATTGCGAGACATAATATTGGGTGCAACTTCGTTCTTGTACAAAGGATTGGTTGACCAATAGTTGGCAATCTTCCCCTTCTTCACGAGACCCATCCAGATAATTAGTCCTAAAAACTTTTTAATTTCCTCGTCGTTTGTTGGTTTCCATACAGCTGGAGATGAAGAACGTGTAGTACGCGATGATGTGCATTGCTGCTCATAAAGGTTAGTTTCTCGAACAATGAGTGAAATCACATCCTGGTCAACTAGGCGTTCATAGATTTGCTGAGGATTAATATCATTTGGTAAAGTAACGTTTAGCCCTCCTTGTCCAATATAGGGAAATGATTGTGTTCTGTTATTGTAGTCTGACCACTGTACTTGACTTGGCTCATCATTTTCTTCAGCATCTGATGCTGCACTATTTTCCTCCTCCTCTTCCAGGTGCATTCTTTCAAGATTAGATCTTACGTCAAACTCATCATCGTCGTCACTGTCTTCATTAGGGCTATAGCTTGGATCCTGTACAGAATCATCAAAATCAATCTCATTATCACTAGCCTCAGAATTATCTTCTTGCAGCATTTCAGTAATTTCACCATCACTCAAAAACCTGTTTCTAGCCATTTGCAGTAACAGGATAATGTTAAAAATATTTTTCCTGGAAGCAAAAAAGTTTCGTTTTAGTTTGAATGTTTATACACCGTGAAAATGACTATACAGTATTGTCAACATTGTCTTGAACAGGTACGGTGCCCACGTATGTCTACCACTTCAAAATAGGATACCCCTTGTGAAGTACCGATAGGCTTTCTTGAATTTCTGCAAAAACACAACGACTCAGCTAGGGTGAGGAATGAACCATTGACCTCTCGATTAGCAACTTGAAGGGCTAACCAACCGTCTATGCAGTTAGCTGGAAATAGCGCACGAATGCAATCAAATTTAGAGTATAACCTAGCCACTAATTTCAAACCAGTGCGATTACAGTTGCTGGTTGCCTAGCGCCAGCATGCTTGTAATCTGTTCATGCTTGAGTGAACCTAACTTATTGTCGTGGAAATTGTTGAGTGATGCATGGCATAAATAAACAAGGTGGATACGTAAATAAATTAACTTTTTAGACGTAAATATTCTTTTAGAATAGCTGAGTACTGACTGGTATAAAATAGTTACGCAGGAAATGTAAATAACTAACATGTTTCACACAAACTTGCTCATTTACGATGTCGCTCACATATGAGCGACATGGGCCTACACGTAAAAATTTTACCGTTGTGTACCGTGTCGCTCATTTTCAAAGTTTAAAAAACAAACATAAAAAAATGTTTTAAGGACTGTAAAAGACATATACCATTATATTACGGGAAAAGAAACTCATAGGATATGAAATTGAAGTCTGGTACCACCAGGAATTCAGCAAAATTTGTCTGGTAGCGAACGTGTTAAAGCTTTCTTGCAGTGTTTTATTTACAAATATGCGCAGCTCTTTCCAGGGTGCGCAGAACTAAAATCCACGGCGATAAAGGCTACCACACAGCCTTAATAACAATTAAGCAGGGGGACCAACACTCAGGCCCAAACAGAAATCCGAAGCATAATCAGGCCGAAACGAAAATTTACTACTCGTTTCGCCACGTTGACGTTTTGGCAAGAATAGCGTTGACGTTTTGACAAGAATCACTATATATATACGAGTCAAACATATGGCCTTATGTAACCACAGGGCAAGGACCAAAGAAAGACAATACAACAAAGGAAGGCTTTTAGAAATAGTCCGTAGGAAGCCAGGTTGTAACGCTACTTCTCAGTAGGGGCTAATTGTTCGGTTCGCTGTAGGGGTCTAATTTGAAGCTATATTTACTTAAACTCCTAACAAAACAACACGAGATCACTTAATTTACCACAATATCAATCAATTTTGTGAAAAATTGTTTATGAAGTCTTTGCGTCACGTTCTCAAGAGACTACGCTTTATGAAGTCAAATCGCTGTAAAAAACTACATGGCGATTGGCGGAACATGTACGTGTAGTTAAGCAAAACTTGATTAAGGTCCAACTTCCGGTTTTTACGTCCTTTTCAAAGACCCCTTCTGACTTAACCTCAGAGGGCAGAATATACAACTTGAAAATTAAATAGCCGCTTTTTTTTTATAGAATAACTTGCATGGGAGAACACCTCAATAGCGCTGTCCACAAACGTGATTAGGCCAGGCGAATGGGATGTTCCCACATGGAACGTTGTCATGAAAAGGGTTAAGAGGACACCTTAACATATTCTTAGTTTAGCCTACAAATCAAACCATATTTTATGAGTTATAGTTTATATGAAATAATCATAAGCTCAAATATTTTAAAATTCTACAGGGAAGGACTACATTTTTAAGTATTTTTAGTATAGTCAACATTTCTATCTTACTGAAATTCAAGAACTTAACAAAGATAGAAATCATTTGCTTTGTTTACGTTCCGTTGCTGGTCTGTTTTCATACATTGATATTTCTTTTGCACACCAAGGTTTATCGCTATCACAACTGTACGCTCATCATGAAGAAAAATACAAGTATTTACTACGCGCGGTAGAAATTGTTTGCTTTGATTACGTTTCATTGCTAGTCGTTTTTTTACAATGATGTTTGTTTTGTGCACCTAGCTTAATCGCTACCGCAACTTAATACGCTCAACATGAAGGAAACATTTCTACATTGTAGCCAATACAACCAGCATTTAGTATAAAAATACAGAAGCACAATTAAAGAATCATGACATCAGAGCAGTGATATTTTTTTCAACTTGCGTTTGATGCTTAAGCCGATCATTGAACAATTTATTGTGAACAATTTATTGTGCACAATTCAGAGGTTTGCCGAAATTTGGGGATAAAATTTTAAAAATTTCTTTATTTCTGAAAATCCTGCTAATAGTCAATAAATTAACGAGATGATGATGATTCCCCGACCCCTTTGTTAGAATGGGGGCATGGCAGTAAACTATGAAGTTCCAGGAGTTCGGCATTATCCCAGGGCCTTGGACCAAAGAACATAATTTAAGTAGTTCAAAAAAAAGCAAGTGGAAGAGAGTTTGAGGCAAGACCGTACTAAATAAGAGGAAATATTCTGGGTAGGATGACCGCAGGCGCTGCATGAGGTAGCCTTACTTCTGCCAATTTTACGGAAAGGCAGTGACTATTGTAGTAAAGTCGAAAAAGGCGACAGCGAGCAATTTAGTAGAAGAGCTCCGAGGTTTACCAGACTTGTGGATGAGAGTTATGTGAGAAACTTTGGAGATTGACGAAAAAGCATGGGAAGTATAATACATATTAAAGATGCGTTGGAGCAAGAAGATACTCGAGACAGTTAAATGTTTTACGATAACGTATGCAATTCTGTCTGGGCTAGTGTAAAAGAACAAGGAGGCAGCAGCAATAGAAAACAGTGTCCGAGAAAAGAGAGCAAAAGAAAAGAGATTTTCAGGAGAAGTGAGACTGGTAGAATCCCAGAAAGGATGGTGACAGCCGAAGTGTCCAAAAATGAAAAGATCTTTACTGGTTAGAAGAGTGGATAGAAAGAAAGAGTCAGACCTAGCATGTTGGCATGAGAGACAAATGGGAGAAGCATAAAACAAATCAAAGAGAGGGGTGAAGAATTGAGACAGGAGTTGATGAGTGATGACACCTCATAATCTAGAATAGGGGTCCTGAAAAGAGAGAGAATGAAGAACTTAGAAGCGAAGAGACTCGGCTTGACAAACGTAATGACCACACCACCGATCTGAAAATCATTGGGAGCCAAGTTGCAATACCGGAAACTGGTATGATCAGACCTACAAAAAGTATATTCAGAAATTATGAAAGTTAAAAAGGTGTCGAAGTATGATTCCTGGATACAGGTAATTGCTGGAGAGTGAAAATTAGGAAAATGCAATTCATTAACTTCCCTAGCACGTATTCTGCCCACGTTCCGATGCAAAATGACAAGGGTTTTAGTAGGAAGTCAACACAGCAGAAGGGGCTTAGGTTGCCAAGCAAGAGGAAGACATAGGAAGGTGATTTAAAGGTGACGGTTAGGACCAGGGAAGGCGGAGGAACATTGTGCACGCAATCTTTGAAGTTAAATCTTCAAATTTTTGTGTACTAACCTGATTAATCTGAGGTTGAAAAATTAAATGCCGCCGTTAAGTTTAAAATAAAAAAAATTAAAAAAAAATTAAGAAAAAAAAATAAATAAAAAAAATAAGGGAATTCCCTTATTTTTTTTATTTATTTTTTTTTCTTAATTTTTTTTAAATTTTTTTTATTTTTTTCGAGTCAGTACATCCTAGGGTATATGGATGTACTTAGTGCACACGATCCAGAGCCACAAAACGATCCGCAAATACACAATACATTACACATGTGTGGCTCCGGTACAAAATTATTTACAATGTTCACAAATAATTCGCGCTATTAATGTTGCAAGTTCGTTGTTATATTGTTCATCAGTGATGTCTCTCCCGTCATCATTTCTGATAAAGTTAGGGCCTCCCAGTCTTTGGATGAGTCGAGCAGCGGCATTAGGTGTGGTTTCTTCAACCACGTGTTCTGATTGTCCTCTAGCCATTTTACCGCCTCCTCGGTTTCCGTTCTCGTCAGTGTGTTGTTCACTGTCTTGATTCACTTTCTGTGTCGTATCCTTCGTCGTATTGGATGTTTTGTTGGATGGCCCTGGTTCTTCATTGTAGTCTTTTTTGTTCTCGTCGCTCTTTTCTGCAGCTTCAGCATGGGCAGTGGCTGCTGTAGGTTTGGGAGAGGAGGTCGCCGTGCGGTTGCGTGCGATGGTTGATACATCTTCCGCAAACGCAATGTATGAAAGTTCCTCTTCGCTGTCTGATTCTTTGCTGTCGCTGGTAAGGTGGATTGTTTTCAGCCATTTTAGTTCTTCCTCAACTTCTTCCAGTTCAATTTTGTATGGGTGTTTACTAGTATCTTGCAATGTGTTACCTATAGTGTCTTCCATACACGACGCCTGTGTTAACAGTAATTCAGTGGTTAGTTCTATGGCGTCATCTGTCTTTTTATTTATTTTTCCTTTTTTTGGTAACTTAAGTTTTTTGTCTTTAACTTTTATTTCTAGGAACCGCCTTCGTAGTGGTCCTACGTCACCATCGAACGCCATTAATGTTAGTGGATGTTTGACGTTTGTCGTTATCCATATGCACGTGCTCGTGTTATCCTGCCTGCATCCGTGTTCCTTCGCTGACCAATTGTTTTGGTAGCATGTCTTAAAACGTGTCTACCATTCTTTTTGATGTTAAGGTGGTTTGCCCCGCGTCGTCTACTTTCAGCACTTTGTGCCCTATTCTCAGTGTTAGTTGTCCCACTCCTTCTGAGTCCGTAGTCAGTGTTGACGCCTCCTTCGTAGTGAATAGAAGGTTTCCCAGGAAGGTTTTTCCACTTCCTGCCTCTCCTTTCACTATGAAATGAGGTGCAAGTTGCATTCCGTCTACCCTCGATCTGGCCTCCATAGCTGCAGATATCATTATAACGCGAACTTGGAATATGCTTAAGCTTCGCCCGTTCCACATTGCCGTTTCTATGTTTTCGGTTATCCTCCAGAATGCTGCTCGTAATTCCTCAGCCGTGAATGGCTCTGGTTCTAGCGCTTTTGTTCTTTTCCTTATTTTACGTTGAAGTCGGCTCTCTTCCCCAAAGTCGCATTGCTCATACGCTCTTTTTAGTAGAGCCTGTGGGTATGCGAAGCACTTTTCGAGAATTCTTTGTTTAAATAGGTTAGCGCTAGGTTTGTCTTGAAATTCAAAAGCCACCTCTTTTGCTAGGTCTTGGAAGTAGTTGCTCCCTCTTCCTTTAACCGTGTTTTTAATTATTGGCCTCAACTCCACTGGTATTTCTCCTCCTTTGTATGCGTATGAGATGTAATTCGCCATTGATCTTATGCTTGCGAGGTATGTCACTTTGAGTCCTATTTTTTCCATTTGTTTAAGCAGCGAAAGCTTCCCGATAGAAGCTTCCCTCCCATTCTCTAGCTGTTTCCCTAAGGCAATTCCATGCCGATGCAATACACCCCAAGCGTCCTTCTCTGTGGGTCCGATAAAGAGCGTCGCATTTCCTAGTTCGATTTTGTCCTCTACGTCTACATTCGCAATGGTAAATGCCCATCTGCGCGAACGTTGCACAGAGGTCGTTGTCATTGCTTTCAAGCTTGCGTCTTCTGTTTCGAACTTCTCTGTCATAGTTTTCTATTAGGTTTGTCTCTAGCTGCAGCTGCAACGAATTTTTGTGAAACTGATTTTCCACTTCGAAGTTGTTTATTATATATGTAACGTACGCGCGCGCTAACCAACGGTCGCCTTTAAATAAAAACACGTCAATGATTTCCTGTCTCGTTTCTTCGTCGCGGTCGTGTTGGTTCATCACCATATATGGAGTTGTTTTTGTCTTTGTTGTTTTTGACTGATCAACGGTTTCAACGGTTTTTTTAAAAGTAGCCCCTTTCTAGTCTTCCGCGGAATTCGATGTCGTACGTTATTTGAATTGGCAAATGAATAACGTTCTGCTCATAAACTGATAGCCACGAGGCGTATGCTGGTTCGTCTGTTCCTGTCGCTGTCTTGGCTGCGTTATGTAGACTGCATTCGTTTGCGTCTGTTGCTAGCGTTCCGTTCCTCAACTTTTGTCCAAGTGTTGATCTGTAGGCCATCATCTGTGTTATAATGGGCGATGTTCGTACTTTGAAGTTTGCGTCGTATTTGAACCATGGCGTCCACGCTCCATGCTTCCATTCTTCGAACGTGTGATTGTCCGCAACGCTTGTGAATTTTCTTATCCACTCTACGTCCAGGTCCATTTCCCATGTGCCACTTCCTATGGCTAGTTCTTTGGCCGCTGATTGTCCGTGTATTGGTTGAAGCACCGCGTCTTGACCTGCTTTGTTGTATGATACAGGCTCTGGTGTTATACTTTTTCCTGTTTCCCCTTGGCCTGCTACCAGATCGTATTTGCAGCTTTCGATGTATTTCCATGCCATGATCATTCGTGGTGTTGGTGCTAGAGCTGGTGTCCCCGATGGCGTGCTTGATAGCGCTTGGTTTTGGTAAGGCATTCCCTTGATTTTGAAGTTTCCTATACGCATGTATTGAAATTCTGCGCCCCCCGATGCTGCCGATGCTGCAGCTACCATGTTTTTAGACAGTTTTCCCCATCCGTTGTAGAAGGCCCACCTCTCGTACTCGTATGATTTTCCGTCGTCCGTTGTTGGTGCAGTGTTGTCGTATAGCTCCCACATTCTTCCTTGTTTGCTGCAGAACATTGGACAGAAGTCGGCTATCATTCGTAGTGGCACTTGGTGTTCGTCCGGTTGGAAGACTCCTGTGTTTGTCCAGAAGTGCCATGGTCCACATCTTTCAACGTTTTGATCGTTGCTTGGTACTGTTAGTGATACGCTGTTTTTGTTGTTGTTTGTTCCTGTACCATGTGTTTTGAACATCATGGTGGTGTTTCTTTTGGCGTGGACCTTAATGACGTTGTTGAATTTGTTCGTGAGTTGTGTTTTGATTCTTTTGGCTGGAACCCAGGCTGAGTCTCCATCCCCCCGTCCCAGGTTGTTGAGCCCTGTACCGCTTCTAGTATTGAGGACAACAGGGTCTCCTGTGTCGAGTTCGAGTTCTTCTTCGTCTTCGATCGGATCAACTTGAGGAGTATTAGAAGCCATAGCGCGATTGATTGTAGTATTTGTGATATCTCCAGCTTGTCTTGATTGCTCCGGTGTCGGCTTTGGCTTACTTACGCTTACCCCTTGCAGCTTTGATAGGTCGTTGTGTTTGTCATTTTTATTTAATTGTTTTTGTGCCTTTTTCTGTTGCTTTTTCGCTCTTGCTTGTGCTATTATTTCTTCTCGTCTCCTTAGTGTGTCGGCTCTTTGGCGTTCTCTTTTTTTTCGTTGATCTCTTGTCCATTCTCGTCTGATTTGTTGTCGTTGTTCTCTGGTGAGTCTTTGTACATGTTCTCTTCCGCCTGCTCTGTAGGCTCTAAACCCCTCCCAGGTGTCTGTGTCGAGCGCGTTGAGGTCCGTTTGAGTCGACGCGTTATTTCTTCTTGTCTCCGTTGTTTGTACCCCTGCATTTGTACTTCTAGTATTAGTCTGAGTGGTTCTGCTAGTGCTTGTATGTGTTCCACTTCTTTGTCTTTTGTTATTAGGACCACCCTCCTGCTCCAACTTTCTCTTTCTACTTTCGTTAATGTTTCGAATTTGTCCCCAATTCTTCCTTGGTCGTCTGGACATAAGAACGTTTGCTTCTTCAGAGGGTCCTCCCCTGACCACGCCTTCAATTCTTCCAGTAGTGCTTGCACTGGTGTCAGGAATTCGTTGCTCGTCATTACTTGTTGCTCTGACGTTGTCGTGCTGGTCAACTGTTGCGTTTGGTGCTTTCTGCAAGGTTTTAAAGTCGCCTGCTACTTCTTTTCCTCTTTCATATGTTTGGTATAATTCTAGTGCGTTTGGTATTGCTGGTGATTTTCCGTCTATTGCTCTGTCGATCACATCTCTCCCATATTTGTTTTCCTATCATTGATCCAAGTTTTGCTGATGATGCTTGCCCTAGTTGCAGCCATTGTTGTGGTGATATTTCTTCTAATATGCTTTCCCTTGTACTTTCTAATAATTTGTCTGATGGTGGTCTATCATTTGGATCCACCCAGTTTGGATCTCTTTCTCTGTTTACGTCTCCTAGTGTGTAACCGGAGTGGTTGTTTTCTTCTGGCAGTCTCCAGTTGTTGTTATACAATGCAGTTTGTGCGGTGTTTCCGTACTGCACCGAGTTGCATAGGTCTGACCACGACAGTTCTCCATCGTGAAATTGTCCTGGGTCTTCATGATACGCTGTTCTTGCGATTTCAGAAATCTTATTCACTTCTTGTTCTACTGTTTTTACTACTTGTCTTGCATTTTTGTCATTTTTTTTGGATGTCTTTTGGAGTGTTTTATGTATGCACTCTTGAGAATCCCGAACCCATTCTGTTGGTGTGTCCTGTTGTCTGATGTATTTATGATCCAGATCCGCAAATTGATCCGCAGATTGGCGCATGTGTTTTGCGGCTCCGGCTCTTTTTTGTGGTACATCCATATACACTATATTCTACTATTGTGGCTCTTGGCTCTGGCTCTCCCCCGACCCCCCCACAAATGAAGTGAATGCGCGTTAGCACGCATTCTTGTGGGGGGGTCGGGGGAGAGCCAGAGCCAAGAGCCACAATAGTAGAATATAGTGTATATGGATGTACCACAAAAAAGAGCCGGAGCCGCAAAACACAACATTACTTGGGCTCTGATTGTTGTTTTATTTTACTTTGGCTTACGTCACTCAATCAAAGTCATGAATACCTTTCAAAATTCTTTCGCTACGTCTACTGACAAAATTGCATTGATAAAGTCGATCTAAACTTAAGTAGCCTAAATGATATAGCAGAAGCTTTAACGATTCCACTAAATATTGATTAGTCGAAATCTTTTAAATCTATTGAAGACTTACACATTTTTGACGAATAGAAACAAGGGCAATGGTCACCATGGTTTAAAAGCGACATAACATTTAAAATAAGAACATCTCCGATCATTACGCATATGATATGCAATAGAGTAAGCATGGGACAAAAGCAATAATACGGCGTTCACACAGCGTCTTCAAAAGAATGCAGTCTCAAATTTACAGCCTGGGACAAATTTAAGGACACTTCGCATTTTTCGACAATTCTGTGTTAAAACTGCCATAACTTTGGTTTCACCCACTACTTTCACACAATTGTTTTGATATTTTGGTTACTGAGCATAACAAAAACATAACAAGCTTACACAGAAATGACAAAAATACGTTTACGCTTAATATTTTATGTGACCGCCCACGCTTTTGATGACTTCTTCAGGCGACGTGGCATGCTGTCAATCAATTTGCAGCAATAATCTGGCAGAGATTTCTTTTACCCAAATTTTTTTAATTGCTATTTAAAGTGCATCAAGGCTTGAGGGATGCTTTTGTGAAACTATTCTTCATAAGGTTTTACAAGTTTTCTACCGGATTTAAATCCGAAATTTTTCCTGGCTACTCTAACATGTGGATAAGTTTTTACTTGGAAGAATTTCTTCAGCACCTTACTTCGATGACATGAAGCACCATTATGCACGAAAATCTCGCAGTTGTGGAGTCTCATGTGGAGCGCAAGCTTGCTCTTTAATAAGTTTTAACATATTTTTTACTATTCATGGTGGTTTCCGGCAATAGAAAATAAAGTCCAGCAGTTCGTTAAGAGGATATTGCTCCCCAAATCATTTGTCTAGGTGGGTGTGCTTTCCTGATGGCGTGCTTCAACAGGCTTTCAAACCCAATATCTTCGAATAGAAAACTACTGTACAGAAGACTCGTCTATAAAAAATAGTTTTTTTCCACATGTACAGGGTCTGCCAAAAAGACCTGACACATTTGAAAATTTAATAGAAATCAAACGCGTTGACGAAAATAATTGATGTTTACATTTTTGGAAAGCGTATAGCATGCCATTTTGTGCGGTGTCCTTAAAACAATCTACAATGCATTTGTGACGTCATAATGGTTGATTTTTAAAATAATGCAATTTTTAAAATTGTGCTTTATTTGCTAAAATGAAGTGGTTGGGCTCACACCGTTCTTTCGTTATGGAAACTTATTTACGAACAGTGGATCAATAACTGCAACTCAAAGATTATTTCGTACGCACTTCAAGCTTGGAAGACACGATCCAGTGCTATTGATCCACTGTTCGTAAAAATAGTTTCCATAACGAAAGAACGGTGTGAGCCCAACCACTTCATTTTAGCAAATAAAGCACAATTTTAAAAATTACATTATTTTAAAAATCAACCATTATGACGTCACAAATACATTGTAGATTGTTTTTTGGACACCGCACAAAATGGCATGCTATGCTCTTTCCAAAAATGTAAACATCAATTATTTTCGTCAACGCGTTTGATTTCTATTAAATTTTCAAATGTGTCAGGTCTTTTTGGCAGACCCTGTATATGTCCCAGCTTGCATATCTCTTGACCAAGTCCAGACGTTTCTCTCTCATCGCCCGAGTCAAGCGTTGTTTACGGGCTTGCTTGCTTTGTGGCCAAATTCTAGAGACAACCTGCGTTAAATTGTTTTGGTACTGATTACTGTGCCAGTTTCCTTTAACTTCGCCAGAATTTTTTTGAAGGAACTCATTGGAGAGCGAGTAGCCTTCTTACGCATAAGGCGGTCTCTACTGCTAATAACCCTTGGTTGACCAGGGCTTTTTCTGTCCTTGAAAATATCCTCATTTTGGTATTTCGTGATTGCATTGTGCACAGCTGTTTTGCTAATCTTCTTTAAGACATAAGCATTTAAAGCTACGCGTTTTGGCTTTTGGAAAGTGTCCTTAAACTTTTGTCACAGGCTGTAGCACTACAAGCACGGCTGAACAATATGCAATATGGTTTGAAGTTTATAGAGAGAACGTTGTGCCAATTCGTAAGAAATACAGTACAAAGGGCGATAGGAAACTAGCTACTATTTGTTTAAATTTAAACGATGGATAATGCACCCGTTAGTGTAAAGCAGGGGTGACGAACCTATTTGCTGTCGCGGGCCACTTTGTCAGTTACCGCTGAGTAAGCGGGCCGCAGAATTTTTTAGTCATACCATGAAGTTTCTTTAAAACAAAAACAATTGTTCATCAACACTCAACAGAAACGAACAACAAATGAAACCAATAAAATAATAAAAAATAACAAATAAACATTTAATGGAATTGTTTGCTCAATGAGAAGTTTGAAAACTTTTTTGCTTCACTAAGCGCTTGATATTAGGACGAACTGAAGATGTGGCCACTCTCAACTGCATACCAAGATTCTCGTCTGTTAGTCTTGACCTGTAACGACTTTTTGTGAAGTTCATTTTAGAAAAAAATTGTTCGCATAGATATGTGCTTCCAAAAACAGATGACCATTTGAGAGCCCTAGCCCTTAGGTTCGCAAACTCTTCATTTGATACATAAACGCGATAAAATTCAAGCAGCGGCTTACTCAGATACATAGCTTTTAGCATGTCATCACTTTGTAGTTTTATGAGTTCGATTTGGAGCTCAGGGGGTGCAGAAGCAGGTGTAACATTGAATGGGATAGAAAAGATGTCAAGCTCTATCTGCTTACTTTTGATATCCTGAAATCTAGCGTTAAAGCTTTTTAAGAGACTGGAACATTCCAAAGCGTATTGAGCACATGAAGTTGGACTGTATTTTTTCAACGTGGGAAAATGCGTGCAATCGTTATCTTTTAACTGATTTTCCCAGAGCCTCAGCATTGACGTGAAAGATTTGATCTTGGAAAACATGGAGTGCAGTAGCTGATCTGGTCCTTGAAGTTGCACGTTTAAGTCGTTTAAATATTTTGTGATGTCTACCATAAATGCTAAGTCACACAACCAGTTTTCATCTTCCAGTTCAGTCAATGGACATTTCTTCAAATTTATAAACTCAATAATTTGTGGAAGGAGAGAATGAAAGCGTCCAAGCATATTTCCACAACTTGTCCAACGAACAGCACAGAAGTAAAGAAGATCATCATAATCAGCGTCAAAGTCGTTGAGAACTTGCTTGAATATGCGGTTATTTAGGTCTCTTTTCTTTATAAAGTTAATACAGTTTGTAACCACCGATATCACATTATCAAACTTCACAGATTTTGCGCAAAGGCTTTGCTGGTGAACAATGCAATGAAAAAATACCAGCCCATCATGCCTAATTCCTCTTGCATCCATTTCCTTCTTCAACAACGATACCATCCCTTTATGTTTCCCGACCATAGCTGGTGCGCCATCAGTAGCAACCCCACACAGCTTATCTAATGGCAGATTAAACTTGCCTAAGGCTTGAAGAAGCTTTTGAAGCAGGTCTTCTCCGCGAGTAGTTTCGTGCATCGATTCTAGAGATAGCAAGTTTTCATCAATTTGAAAATCTGATGTAACGCCTCGAAAAAATATTGCCATCTGTGCTGTATTCTTGATGTCCGTTGTTTCATCGAGACAGACGGAGAAGCTTACGAATTTTTCAGCTCTTTTTCTGAGATTATCTTCAATGTCTTGACCCATTTCTTTAATACGTTCACAAACCGTGGGCCGGGACAAACTCAGCTTCTGGTACATATGAACTGACTTTGGAGCCAACTTTTCAGCAGCTTTAACGAGTAGTTCTTTGGCCCATGTCCCATCGTCATACGGCTTAAGCTTTTTAGCGATCAATTCTGATACTTCATAGCTCACAGTGAGCACATCCTCATTTGTACTGCAAAAAGAAGTCATTAAACTTTGTTGCGCGTTTAGACCTTTCTTAAATTCATCTATCTTCATTTTTCTAAGCTCTCCATCCAAGTTTTTAAGCTCAGGATGGTTGGTCTCGTAGTGACGCTTTAAATTTTCTTTTTTCATAACTGCTATCGACCTTTTGCACTTTAAACAACACGGTTTTCCTGCTTCCTCGATAAAGAAAAACATGTCAGTCCATTCTTTTTGAAACAACCTTCTTCTATCTACAATCTTTCTTTTCTTTGCAGAAGACATCGAAATAAACGGCAATTTTTGGCTAAAAGAAACGCAACAACGAATAACAATTTATAAAACCTGTAAAAAAGTGCAAGCTTACGTATTCACTATTCACCAATATAAGACGAGCTAAGCTCATACTCAAATAGTTATTGCTGCATTGTACTGTAGTAGCAATAGGCTTATGGTGTTATATTTAATTACTATTAATTTCACAGAAAAAGAAAAAAGCTCAAAATATTTGTCTGACTTTCGTCAGTGAATTTCGTCAGAGTGCGGAAATGAACAAGTTACTTTTATTTATTGAGAAATCACTTAACAATAGGGAAACAACTGGGCGGCGAAAATGAACGAACCATAAATGAATTTCGTCAGAATGCGGAAATGAACAAGTTACGCTTATTTATCGAGGAGAAATCACTTAACAGCAGGAAAATAACCGTGCGGCGAAAAAGAAACGAATGATAAATGATGACATTTACAAATTTTAGGGAAAGGACAGAGCACTGCTAAAGGATAGATCGCTGCTGATTAGTGCTCTGTCTTTTAGCAATTTAGCGAAGCAAGCAATCTTAACACTTTGTGTGATTCCTGCATTATATGCGCGTTGTTCAATCCGGCCATTCAAAATTTGCCATGGTCTCTTCTGAACGCTTTGCGGGCCACACAAAATTCGTTCTCGGGCCACATGTGGCCCGCGGGCCACGCGTTCGTCACCTCTGGTGTAAAGGAAGCACTGCGATGGAAACAGTTGACGAATAGAACGACATCCGACACAAGTTTTTCTTTAGAGCGCACGTACGTTATGTTTACAATAAACCAATACGATCATACAAATCAGTATATGAAACGGTCGATAGAGTTGAAGCTGGAAGAGAACATAACAAAGAACTAGTGTTTTTAATTCTGTACAGAAGTTTAAAACCCAGGTTTCGGGTACCTGATAAAAAAAACAGTTTTTTTGGGGGTTTTGAAATAAATGTAAGTTTGTAGGTTAATCACTCAGATTCATTTTGAAATTCATAATTTATGAACGTTTTTTGAATATCCAACTTTATATGCAGTTTTTGTTTTTGTAATACTGACGCGTGAAAATCAAACTGTCGATATTATCATGTTGTTGTTTACCCGACCAATTCCGAGGGATGGGGGCATATACATGTCGGAGGAGTCCGAGGAGGGAGTGACAGTGTTACGGCAGGGGGGGCAGCTCCAAGAGTGAGAGATGCCTAGAGCTCTGAATTTGGATAGGGAAAGTTGTGAGCACCTTGGATGGACCCATTTGGAGCAAGCATGGCATTGCACTGACTTGCCCCGCCAAGTCACATTTCCAGCGCACACAGAGCAAGGAAAGATGGGGCCAGGGTTGGGATGAACGTTACTGCTCATCAAGAGTAGGAGAAGAATGAGGAGACGAAGAAAGGCAAGAGAGGGGCAGGAGAAAAAAGAGAAAACGGGCGACCGATTTTAAAGAAGCTGTGTGCTGCCCTTTTACGGTCGTTCAGGGGACAGCATAGCGAAAAAATGAAGGGGAGTGCCCAGGGTGCCTGGGACCTTTGGGAAGGCCAACAGCCATTTTGACCCAACCCAAACGAGGTCGGGGACGGCACCACCACGTTGAGGCGGCTGTTGATGGGTGCAGATACTATTATCGTTCAATCTGTTTTTCAATTTTGTGATGAATAGTCCCATGGCTAAAAATGCCCTCTCTGGCTCTACTGAGATAGGCTTGCTTGATTGTAAGTAAGCGCGGTACAGTTTTTCTAGATTATCAGGTCTTTTTTTGTTGCCTCTAAAAGATTCATTTCTTTTTCCACAGTTTGAGATCGCATCTCTTCATGGGTTGGAATAGTTCTGTTGTGTTCACTCTCCAAAAATGAAGCAAACTCTTCAGAAAGTGTCATTTTCTTTGACTTTCGTTCGATCTGGTTATCTTTTGCATTTGTTGTTTCAGCCCCTTGATGAACTTCCACCTGGTCGTTATAGCTCTGTGGATACAGGGATGTTGCTAGTGCTGCAATTTTATTTCCGTTTATTTTGTTTCGGAAATGATCTTGATATTCATCTAGGTAATCAGGAGATTTAAAGTATTGCAGTAAATAAATCAGTTCGTGGTTTCGTCCTTTTCGTGTACTGTTCGTGGTTCAGACTTTTCTAACAAAATCTTGTTCATCTCAGTATCTAGTTTTTTTTTTACTTCTTTTAGGTGAACGTAACTACTTTTTCAGCTAATACCATGTTAGCATTTTCCGTGCAAAGGTATTCAACCGCCATTTCTATTGGAGCAAGGGCCTCGCAAAGCTCTTTGATCTTTTCCAGTTCTTTATTAGAAAATTTAAATTTTTGCTCCAACTGAATCATTGCTGCATATATTTCTTGGGTAACTCATAGAAAGTGACGAAGCATTTTTGAACAAGCTATTCCACTGAGTTTCTCTCTTTAAGAAAATTGCTTTGGCTTTGCCAAACGATAGATTGTTTTGAGGTTACAGGTTATCATCATTGCGCCCAGCAGATATTTTAAATAATCTAACTGTCTTGCGTATTTTTGCAACTATTGTACGAAATTCAGAAACAAAAGTTTTTAGGTGCTAATTGATGAAGTCTGTCGCTGATGAGACTATTCGTTGCTGTTAAATCGGTCGCTACTTGCTATAGCTACCCAGTGTTTTTTTAAGGTTGGCTTGAGGAACCGCTAAGCAATTTTGAAGGACCGCTAATTTTTTACCTAAATTTGTAAAAAAACTGAACTCAACAACTGTCTCAACGAAAATTTATTGTTAGCAAATTAGAATCCATAGTAAGAACTTTTCGGTTTCAAACTCATGTAATGGAACCGATTCCGTTGGGCCATTTTCCTTACCATCTGCCAAATCTTTAAATTCCACCTGCTTTAACGCTCGTTCTGTCAACTGCCGTCGGTTTTTATACTTTGCCACTTTTCAGCGACCGCTTTTGCATTCTCATCAGTGAGTTTTGGTGGGCCATTAATTGAAACGTTCATTAGTGCGTTCAGGGTTGCACTTAACAGTCTATTAAAGTGTAGAAGAGCCTTGTTCTGGCCAAGCAGTTGCTAAAGGTTTACAATGCTATACAGCAAAGCCAATGAAGCTCTAGAAACATTTCTTAAAATATTTGATCTAGAGCTATTTGCTGCACACTTCACCAGCATCTTTGCAAAACTCAAATTCGGGCATTACCTTTCTATCAAAGTTTAATAATTGTTTCAGACTTTTAAAACATGTTCAGCAGAAGTGCTGGTAACACGAAATCGACTGATCAGAAACTGGATCTTGATTCACATAAAGTTGACGTTGATCAGCATCTAAGGGTATCTCTTACGTCAAAGATTCGAAGAACAAAAAGTACTTCAGGTTCGGGAAAACGGTCATCAAGGTTATAGATAAATGCCCCACACTAGATTTTTGTGGTAACTTGGATCAGCTCAATGTCATCTTCAAGCAAATCGTTTTGAGAACTTAAAATTTTTGCAATTTTATTTCAGTCAAATTTCAAAATGTTTGCAACAGAATTCGAATCTGTAAGGTTTCTGATTTCGTTTTTGCATATTGCCAGTCTGATTGTATGTGAGAGAAGTTGAAGCTACATTTTTGAAAGAGCATTGATAGTTTGTTGAGATGCTCTAAAGCAGCGTTCAGTAGATATAGAGAGATAAAAAAACGTTTGTACAAATTAATTGAAGAATACCTATCTCTGTATAATTCTTCATTTCAGTAGCAAAATAATGAAGTGCGGCACACAGAATGAGAGTTTCTGTTTTCAATGCAATTACAGCTTCACCATGAGATAGCCAACGATTGCGACAAGCTTTAACGAATTTTCTCTTAGGCCCATCAGGGGACTCAACACCAGCAGCTTGAACTTTTTTTAATTTGGCCGTTTTAATAGATGACATGGAAAAATATCTCCATGTTTGAACTAAACCACGTTCACAATCCTGAATGTGTTAAAGCTCTTCAACTGTGTCCGTACAAGCCAGTGCTAGACGATGCGCACAGCAGTGCACTGTGTAAGTAATCGGATTTTGTTCAGTCACTTTCTGAGGCAGGGAGTTTCGGCAACCTGTCATTGCAGCAGCCCCCCATCGCATGCAATGACAACATGTTTATTAACATCAAGAAAGTAGGTCATTGGTAACTTCGTTCCAAAGTCGAAATAAGTTGGCAGCTGTTGCCCCACGAGCGTCAATCTGGCGAATATTCAAAAATGCTGTTGATTGGCCTGCTCTTGCATTTATATATTGAACAAATGTAATATATTGCTGCAAAGTTGTAATATCGGTTGTGGTCAACCATAGTAGCCCAACAGGGGTTTTGCTGAACTGCAGATACAATGCGATCGCTTAAATGGTTGTAGATGAGTAAAATAAATTCACTTACAGCACTTGAACTTGTATGTCGCAGGTCACGAAGCCGGTCATTATTGCCTATGCGATTCACCAGAGTTTGTAATGAGGCAACCTTTTGATTTGCGATTTCCTTTTTTAAAATCCAGTAAATTAAACCTACACGTTCTGCCACTGTATTAAGTTTATTTTCTACACGATCTTGATAACTAGCATGTGACGTTGAAGAAAGTTGTTTTTTTTTTTTAATCTGACTGCTTGCAGATGTTGATTAGAGCCAAGATGCTTATCCAGCCTGGATGGGCGTTGAGGCCTGGCAGGTATTTTGATGTAAATATCAGCAGTTTTTCCTCGGCTGGTTATAAACAAGAAATTGCGTAATCAATTATATAATCAGAGCACAGCAACACGATTTAATTCTAGTTGAAACAATTCAGAGAGAAATATGCAGCTGTCTTTTTTCCTGAACCACTCTATTCAAATTTACTTTAATTGAGGTGCTGGCAACTCTAAGTCCATTTACATGTACTAAATATTTGTCTGTCATTACTGATCGATAGGGAGATTTCATCAAACCCATTTTGGAATAAATTGTTCACACAATTAAGTTAGGCCAAAAACTGCCATTGTAGAAGCCATTTATGGAACTTATCTTGGTCAAGATATTTTCGGTAAAAATCATCAAGATTCGTTTCCACATACTTTGCCTTCAGGTCAGCTCTCTCCTGAAGATCAGTCAGTTCCATTTGGATATCAGTGGGGGCTTTGTCAATGTCAGTGTGAAATGGTGAAGAAAATATTTAAAATAAATGTTCATGGGATTTGAAGTCTTTGAAGCGAGCCGAAAATTCCATGAACAATTTTTCAAGTTGATCTGCGAATTCGGTCTTTTTTGGACGTATTTCCATTTCTTTTAAAGTCGGAAAGTGAGAGAGATTCGCATTCTGTTATGTGTGTGTGCCAAAGTCGCAACTTGTTCATAAAGCCTTTTATGTGCCCGTACATTTCACTCGCATACTGGGCTTGTTGCAGCCTTGTATTGAGTTCATTTATGCGAGTAGTAATATCGACCAAGAAAGCTAGATCACACAACTAACTTTCGCCTTCCATTTCAGCCATTGGTCGCCCTTTATTTTTTAAAAATAGTTCGACTTCTTTTCACAACATACTACCCTCGCTTAGCCAACACACCTCGGAAAAGTAAGCTAGATCTTAATGTTCGGTGTCGAGATTATCCAGAAACTTCTGGAACTGCCGGTGGCTAAGTCTTCGAGCTCGAATAAAATTTACTGCCTTTGACCGGGCCCATGATATGTTTAAATTTCAATGATTTTGCGCATAGGTTTTGTCTTTCAAAGCAGATTTCAAGAGACCTAGAAATGGCAATGCCAGTTTCGGACATGGCTCAAGCACCATCAGTTGCGATTTCGCATAAAGTGGATAGGTTCAAACCAAACTTATCAAAAGCATTGAGAACTTCAGAAAAGATACTAGCACCAGTTGTAGTATCCTTAATACACTGTAGTGGTAGAAGTTCTTCGGTTTCGTTCAACTCCTTGTCCACTCCTTTTATAAATATAGCCAACTGTGCCGCGACCTTCACATCGGTGCTTTCATCGATTGCAAAGCTCCACGATACAAAGTTTTTCACTTAGCCTTCAAGAGTGTCACAAATATCACCAGCAAGTTCATCGATGCGCCTTGCTATCGTCCAACGCGATAAATTTATTTTCTCGAACTCCTGTACCATTTTAATACACATTTCTTCTGCGACATCAGCAAGGCACTTTTTCACAAAATCATCTTCAGAATACGGCTTCATAGTTTGAGCTATTTTCTATGCAATTAAGAAACTGCATCGAACTCTTTTTTCATTATCAGCATGCAATTTTTGAAACATAAAACGCTGGCTCTTCAATTCTACTTTTAATTGCTTAACTTTCAGCTCTCGGTCACGTCCTTTTAGCTTTCCATAAATACCGTCAGCATGTTTTGAGTCATAATGCCGTTTAATGTTGTACTGTTTATTAACATTTACAATTCGATTGCAAATCAAACACAAGGGTCTACTGTCTGCCTTTTTGATGAAAAAATATTCAGAAGTCTTTCTCATTAAATTTTCGCATCTCTTCCTCTACTTTCCTCTTTCTTGTCGTTTTCGAATTTGCGGAACTTGCCATTGCGCAGTGCTGAATTAATTGAAACCAAGGTTTTGTATATCGGTTGATTAGAATTAGACAAAATCAACAGATATGCTGAAACCAAAATTTACGAAGTTATAAATGTGCAAAAGAACGGATGAAGGACATCTTTGCTAAACTAGGCTGTAACCATGGTTTAATTGTAATTAAACCGTGGTTAATTAAATGGTATAGCATGTTAGATAAGTCTTTTCCGCCAATCACTCCCCTCTTATATCCATTAAGTTAGACCAGAAACTCAGAAAAGTAAAGAAGCGCATAATTTGCGTAACTTCTCCCGTATTTTTCCAGACTGAATGATTGTCGCGTTTAAGAAAATCTATCAAATTTTAACCCGAAGCTCTTATTGAATTAGAAAAATTGACCCAGAAAAGTAATTGAGAAACGCATAATTTGCCTAACTTCTCCCTTATCTTTCCAGGCTGATTGATTGTCGCGTTTAAGAAAATCTATCAAACTTTAACCCGAAGCTCTTATTGAATTAGAAAAATTATATTAAAACTTAAACTCTCAAATTCTGCTAACTTCGCCGAACGTAGTTGCACAAAAATATTTTACAAAACGTCACAAAATATTCCACGCTAGACTCAATACTAGCTAACTAATTAGTCTCTTCTATTCTCAAAAAATACTTTCGGTACGAATCACCTTTTGATTCGCTAGCACAACTATCAACCACAAATTAGCTACGTGCTAATTTCTCAAGCCATGAACGAGTAAATCTAAACCAAAGATTAGCAAATCCTCAAAAGGACGAATCTCTCCGATTAACTAATAATTTTCTTCGTCGTATTTATGCAAATCTCATTAGATTCTGGAATTTTCCCCAAAAGGCAAGAAGAACAAAAACAGAGCAAAATTATCCAATTCAATACATGGAACGTTCTAGTAAAAACACACGCAATAGTATGTATCTATAACGTCACAAGCCCACAATATTTAGCTAAAAACTTGTTTCCTTATTATCTTTGCTGCGCAGCGAGGAGCATTCAATTAAAATATACTCGTATTCTTGCAAAGCGGTTAACTTTTAAATTATTTAAATTTATCGATTCAAGACAACGTAATTCGTTTATCAAATCAAGAGCGCTGTATTTATAACATTAACCCTTTGAAGCCGACATTCCCACATTTAAAAGCTCTCCGACCCGAGATTCCCAGCCAAAAATTTTCAAAAAAAATCATTTTCTTTTTTTTTTCGTTTTGGGATTATGAATCGCCTGCAGCTCTCAAACCAACTTCAAAATCAGTGTAATAACATTGAAATAGCCTTTGCAGGTGCAGATATGATCCTTATTGTACATTTTCACCTACAACAGCACCGCGGTTTGGTGTAGTGGTTAGAGCGTCTGCCTTTCACGCGGTAGACCTTGGGTTCGATTCCCGGGGTTGGGTCATACCAAAGACTTTAAAAACGGTATTCACAGCTTTCCCTGCTTGGCGCTCAGCATTCGTTATTCCTCCATCCTCCGGTAAACAGGTGGTACATGGGCCATGCTCTCTATCCGTCGTGGTGGCCCAATCTGACTGAAGACGAGCAAATCGAGCATATACAAAGGCTACAAACCGAACGCGAGTTTGTGCAGTGGTTAGCGCTTCGTACTCGGCATTTCTACGCCTCGAGTTCGAAGCCTACCCAGCCTATTCAATCTAGCTCAAACGAAGAAGAACAAGACCTACAACAGTAGCAAAGAATTTAACAAATTTTTATTATATACCAAGACACAAATCAGTTTATGCAAATCGGAATCAGTGATGCAATGATTGTTTCACTTCAGCTTATGATAATAATTGTCTTCTTTGACTTGACTTTGACAATAATTGTCTTTCTTCAGCGGCTCGTACATGCAAATAAAGCAATAGTCATTTTTTGAGTTTATCTAAATCAGTCAAGTTCTTTCTTCAAATTACCTCCAATATTGCACCTTGGTGTGCCAATCATGCCAACAATTTGATCTTGGTACGTCAATGCATAAAAAAACGCAACAATAGTTGCACCAATAGACAGTCTTCGACCTTTTTGGCAAGTCCTTTTCTCTGAGGCTAGGATTGGCCAGCTTTGCTCTTCTGTACTTTTCACTGCAAACCGTGCAACGATTATTGGTTGTAGCATGCTCAGCACGTTCCGCCTCGTGTCTTCCGACATTGGAGAGGCGAACATCAGGATCTGCATCTGAACGTCGTCGCCCTTGTTGAGTAGTGGTTCTTACATCTCCAACTAGCTCATTGCACAGTTGTTCCAGAAATGAGTGGTATGTGGTAACTAGGGTTGCCAACTTTGTGTTTAACCATTCCGGGACACCTTAATGCTTAGAATTTGAAAACTGATGCAACAAAAGCTTACGACACACAAATGACATCAAAAGCAACAGTGCGTGCTGCGCGTAATAGAGTGATAATGGAGCAGCGTTATTAACCAACTTCCAGCCTCTAAATAATTTTATCATAATCAAAGAAGCGTGTGAAATAGTGAATCTTTGAAGCATAAATGCAAAAACACTAAAACAAAAAAATGTACTTTATTTGTTCTAACTCTAACAAAAAACAAGGGGCGGTATACTGCTCAACTTTTGTTGCACTTAACGCAATGCGTTAACTTTGTTTGGTATTATCTCTATGATGGGTACAGCGCGACAAAAAAATTGAGCAGTATGCCGCCCAAGAAGTTGCAAGAACTCCCAACAAAAAATCAGTCCTGACATTTAAATTTGTATTTTTTTTGTGATTTCGCCGCTTTAAGATCTTTGTCTTTGCTGATGAAGTCATAAAACTCATTGCATGACATATGAAAGTTCATTTTCATCATCAGTTCAACTTTGACGAGGTTAAAGTTTAGTTTGTTTCTATTTTTGGTCCAAAGCGCATTCATAATACTGAACACTCTTTCACAATTCGCGTTTGACACTGGAATTGATAGGACAAATGACACAAGACGTAACAGTTGTGTATCGTCTGGCTGCTGGGTGGCAAAGAACTTTACCCATCTTGAAACGTCACCAGTTAATCGTGAAAGTTCACTACGAACCTTTCTCAGCGCACACAGTTCTTCATACAATTTATCGCAGTCGATACTTATGCCCACGCGTTCAACAAGTGATAACAAGCTTGACCATTCAATGTCATTATCAAGAGCAAGTGGAGCTATGTCCTTGAAAAACGAATGCTCATAATCATACCATTTATGTAAGTATGACAAACTGCGTTGAAAAAACTGGTCAACTTCTCGGGTAAATTTTTGTTTGTCAGAGAAATTGACTTCGACAGACTGAAGAAGTTCTGTAGCATTACTTCCATAAAACTTGTCTGCACGTCGCTGCTGTAACATTTCCTCAACATTCACCATTATTCCATGCAGTTCTGTGGCAGTAGCGGCATTTGATTCGAGCCGTTTAATGGCTTTTTCAAAAATACTCAGTACATTATGTGCAAAATTTAAAATACAATGTGGCAGAATGCTAAGGCTTTCTTCACAAGAAAACCCTCTCCATATAATGTCAGCGACATTGTCTTCTTCTTGCGATATAAAATATGATTTCAGCGCTGGCCAACGCAATAGCAGTCTGTAGATAGCAGGTAGTAGACTCAGCCACCTTGTAGGTACATGTCTTAATACAGGGGTCTCAAACACGCGGCCCGCCGACCAATAATTTATGGCCCTCAAGCAACCTGACACATGTATACTAAATTGTCCTACAAATATTATACCTTCATGCTAATAGTACATGCCGAGTTGAAAAACACTGCATAGCCATAGGGCCATAGGCCTAATGCAGCTAAAGCTATATCAAGCCTATAAAGTGCGTGTATTCTATATATACATGTATATGTATACTTACGTTAATCTGTAAGTGTAAAGTCCTGGCTATCTCAGCACAGTGCCTGTAGTAGTAGTAGTTATTCAGTTTTTGTCCGGTGTTTTCCCTTTAGCAGAGATGGCCGGATTTACCCCATTCCTTCTGCAATTTCTCGCACTCCGTCCCTCCACTTATCTCTTCTCAGAGCATCCTCCTTCTTCAAACCAACTTTCTCTGTCTCCTCTTCCACTTGCTTCTTTCAGGTCTTCTTCGGTCGTCCTCGCTTTCTCTTGCCAGTCACTTCAAGATTCAGAGGAACCCTCAAAACACTATCGTCATCCCTCCTCAGCACATGTACATACCATCTAACTCCATTTGCTGTTGCTAACCGGTCTATCGTTTCCTTCAACCCTAACATATCCATCTGTTCTTTAGTCGTCTTTCTGTCTACAATTTTCTGACCGCACATGGCTCTCACCATAGCTCTCTCCGTTCTCCTTAAAATTGCTTTTTCATTTTCTTTTAGACACCATGTCTCACTTCCATACAATATTGCTTGCTGATCTTACACAACAACAATAAACTTTACCTTTCATCTTCAGAGGAAACCTATTTCCAAGCAACAACTCTCCACATTTCCTGAATCTTACCCAACCGATTCTTACTCTTGCTGTGACTGCCGCTTCACAACCACCACTAGCATTTAGTCTGTCTCCTAAATAACAAAATCCATTCACTGTCTCCACTTCATCGCACAACTTCTCGATTGAGTCCATCGTCCCTTCCATTATTCCTTTACATTTCAAGCAAACAAAATGCATTGCCAACCTAGCGGTAGCTCTCTTTATTTTTGCACATTTGCCATGAACCCAGTTTTCACATTTTGTGCACAACACTGAGTTGGCCATGACTCTCCTCCCACAAACTCCACATGGATCTATCTTGCTTTTGAATAGTTCGCCTTTTGACCCGCTTACCATCATTTTTGTTTTACTGGTGTTGACCTTGAAACCTTTACTTTCCAGTGCATTCTTCCAATTCCAAAACTTTTCCTTCGAGTCTTCCATGTCTTCGCTCATGATAACAAGGTCATCTGCATATAGTAATTCGTTAAACACACCCCTTCTTGCATTTTCGGTAACAACGTCCACCACTATTGCAAACAATAGTGGCGACAGCACAGATCCTTGATGTACACCAACATTAACTTCGAATTCCTCTGAATATGCAGATCCCACCCTGACTTTTGTCTTTGCACCATCATACAGACTCATAACTGCCCGAACTATTACTTCTGATAAACCCTTGTTTCTCATGGCCCACTCCATCACTTTTCTTGGCACTCTTATCAAAAGCTTTTTCCATGTCAACAAAACACATATACAACTTCTTGTCCTTCTTTTGATATTCCTCCTGCATTCTTCTCACAATAAATATCGCATCCACTGTTCCTTTTCCTGGCATAAATCTAAACTGCATTTCATTCAAATTGATTAGTGTTCGTATTCGCCTCTCTAGCACTCTTTCAACGATTTTCATGGCATGTTCTAGCAGTTTCACTCCTCTGTATGATCCGCAGCTCATCACATCACCCATTCCTTTAAAGATAGGTACAATCACACTTGTTTTCCACTCATCAGGCATTCCTCTACCATCCAATACACGTTGGCACAGATCCATCATCGTGTCTATTTATAGCGCAGACTCGGGCTTTGTCACAAACTTATTACGTAAGCTGCGTGAGTAGCAGCTTCTGTTTCTATTAGTATTAGCGCAGTCTTCCATGTTAGAAAATACCATTTTAATTTTTTGTAAGGCTGTGTAACCTTGAAAATGTCGTTGTCAAAGCCAAAGCAAAGAAAAGTTGAGGAAGAGAACAGAAATTTTCAAGAAAAGTGGCAAAATTAGTATTTTGTAACAGAAGCGAGAGACAAAGTACAATGCTTGATTTGCCTGGAAACTGTGGCAGTACGAAAGGAGTATAGTATTAAGAGGCATTATGAGACGAAACACAAAGAACAATATGATGTTTTTAGTGGGAAAATGCGAGAGGAAAAAATTACACAACTGAAGTCGGCCCTGTCAAAGCAACAAAATTTTTTTTCTAACTTGAACAGAACAAGTAAAAATGCTGTACGGGCCAGTTTTGCTCTGAGTGAAAAGATTGCACAATCCTCACGACCATTTACTGATGGTACTTTTATAAAGGAGTGTCTTCTAACAGCCAGTGATATTCTTTGTCCTGAGAAAAAGAAACTTTTTGAGAGTATTAGCTTGTCAGCAAATACTGTTGCCAGCCGAATCACAGAGTTAGCAAGTAATTCATATCAACAACTTACTGCTGCTGCTAAAAATTTTGAAACATTTTCACTTGCCCTTGATGAAAGCACAGGTGTTACAGACGTTTCTTACTGTGCTGTATTTATCCGAGGTGTTGACGAAGATTTTAATATTACTGAGGAATTGTTGGACTTGCTACCACTGAAGGGAACTTGTACTGGACAAAACGTGTTTAATGAACTGGAAATGTGCATTGAACGTGCAGGGTTAGATTGGTCAAAGCTTGTGGCAGTAGCTACAGATGGGGCCCCTGCAATGTGTTCTGAAAGGGTGGGCTTAGTTGGCCTTCTGAAAAACAAAGTGAAAAACCTTGGAGAATATATCTCTGCTATACATTGTATTATTCATCAGGAGGCACTTTATGGAAAAAAGATCCAGATGAAAAATGTTATGGATGTAGTTGTGAAGACTGTGAACTTCATACGTGCAAGGGCTCTGAATCACAGGCAGTTTACTTCTTTTTTGTCTAGCATGGAGAGTGAATATGGAGAGTTGCTCTATCATACAGAAGTGAGGTGGCTCAGTTGTGGAAATGTCCTGAAGAGGTTCTTTGCTTTGAGAGAAGAAATTGGGTTATTGATGGCAATGAAAGAAAATGATATTCCTGAACTCAGTAATCCCACTTTCATATCCAACCTTGCATTTCTCACTGATTTGGCAGACCACTTAAATACGCTGAACCGGAGTCTGCAGGGTCCAAAACAAGTTATCACTATCATGTATGACAGTGTGAAAGCTTTCAAGTGCAAGCTTTTATTGTGGAGAAAGCAGCTTGAAAATGGAAACTTTGCACACTTCAAGACCTTGCAGTCACTGGGCAAGGTTGATGCTGAATGTCTGACTGAGTATGTGGAAATGATTGGAAATTTACATACAGAATTTGAGCGTCGATTTCAAGACTTTCTGGCTTTGGAAAAACAATTTGTGCTTTTTGCTACTCCACTATTAGTGGATGTTGAAACTGTGAGTGAGGACCTTCAGATGGAGTTAATGGAGCTTCAGTGTGACACCCTGCTAAAGCAGAAGTATGCAGAGGTTGGGATTCCGGAATTCTACAAGTTCCTACCATCCGACAAGTTTCCCAAATTGTGTGCCTTTACTCTGCGAATTCTGGCAATGTTTGGCAGTACATATGTATGTGAACAGTTCTTCTCCACCATGAAGGTAAACAAGTCTGCCATCAGATCAAGGCTGACTGATGAACACTTGCAGTCTGTATTAAAACTTGCTACTATCAAAGACGAAAGCCTGAAGCCAGATATAGACTCATTAGTAAATTCTAAGCGTATCCAGAAGTCTTCCATCTGACTCTCAAAGTTCAAAGAAATCTCATAAAGACTTTCATTATAAATTGCCTATCAGCTTAAAATAGAAATAAACTTATAAAAAGGGAATTTTAATAAAAGTTATGATTAATATGATTTATTTTCTTAAATTTTTTCTTAAATTTTACTCTTCTAAAGAGAACCGAATTTTGTGTGGCCACCTGGATCGCCTATTTACCACATACTGGCCCCTTTCTTGCCTTGAGTTTGATACCCCTGTCTTAATAACTCTTTATATTCTATATGGACGAAATCACAAAAGTCTCTGAGAGTTTCAGATTTCTTTGCCGATGATGAAAACGAATTATAAGTCTTAATAACAAATGATTCCACATCAAAGGAAAAAGCCTTTAAAGCGTATTTCACACAGTTCTGCCGTCCGATGGTAAAGCGACGTAACTAACAAAATGCAAAAGCCGAGAAAAACGGCTTTAAAGTTAAACGGCTGGCAGAACGATGTGTTTATTCTTATCACTCGTTTGATCATTTTAAACAACGGAGTGTTATGATACTTTTCTTTTGTCGAAGAAATATTTTAGATGATCGTTGTAATTGTTTCTAATTACGTTAATTAGTGCAGTTACGTCGCTTTGTGTTTGACGCTGATAACACTGTCTGACTGTGAAGCAAAAGGCAGAGCGACGTATCTCACTTATTTCTATTGATCGGGCACATGGAAACAAAAATACGCCACAAAAACACCACTTAAATGCAATACAACATTTCACACGACGTCAATGAGGTCCTTTGATGAACTGCTGCAAGGCAATTCAATCCAAAATTCTCTTCTGTTTGTTGGCATTAGCGGGCATAATTTTTTGACTATGTCTTCACGTTTTGGCGGTGGAACACCACGTGGGGAGGTACAAGCTGGCGGAATTTCACTGACATTAACCTTGCTCTTTAAAAAGTCGAGTGAGTGGTACTGTGCTTCCACGCTGTGTGTTGTTTTGTACTTCAGCAACTTTGAACCACGTTCAAAACGAACGGCACTCATGTGGTTAAGTTTCACACGAGGAACTGTCTTTGAAATACGAACTCTGCTGGATCCGTCGTAGAATTTTACAAAATCATTTGCGTCGATATCGAGCACTTGACATTTTGCTTTTGACAAAACCTCTTTGAATTCCTCCCAGTCGCATACGTCGCCGTGCTTCTTCATGCTCAGCTCAATTTGATGATGGACTGAATCAGCGGACATAAATGTATGTCCACTGACCAAGTACCGCAATTCAATTGAGTCCACAGCTATTTTTTCACTATTTACAGCCATCACTAGAAATGTATACATGGTCCAGTTTTTGTTCTGAGACGTGCAATTGTCGCACCATAACACAATTTGTTTTGTGTCTCTGAGTTTTTTCGTAAAAAAGCACCAGAAGGCACTGCAAATATCTGCAGCACTCCTCCCCGAGACTGATTCGTGCCACACAACAGTTGAATTGTTTTTTGCTTTACCAAGTTCTGCAAATGTTTCGTTAAATGCAATTATGCGACGAGTAAAAGCACATGTCTTGACGCCATTCATTCGCGGAAGCATGATCACCTTCTGCAGATCAACACTGCCGTAATAAGTATTCGTGTCGTTGTTCTCCTTATTGGTTTGCACATCACGTTGGTATGCGATTCGGGCTTCATTTCTCAATCGTAAGTGCTCCTCATTCTTACTGCATCGCTCGCATTCTTCAGTGACCTCCTCGTCTGGCTTGTGTGATTTCTTGTGCTCCAAATAAGCTTTACAATCTTCGCATTCCTCCTGACCCAGGACTGCAAAACTGATGTTCATTTCTTTTACACACTTTCGGTACGTTTCAGTGCTAATTTTTTCCTCTGTGGCTATATAGTCAGCATGCATTTTAGCAACTGTTATATCGGAGGGCAAATAAAGACGGTTTGGAGCGTGTTCTCGTCGATAATGATGGACCGCTGGGTTGTACTTTCGAATGTGCTTGTAAATCTGATCCTTATCTTTCTTATTAATGGGTTGATGTTTTCCACGCTTGTCATTTTCTGGAATCATTGCCTCTGGAGGTGCACTTTTTAAGCACCTCATAAAGGCACCATCGCTTTTAGGATTATAGCCCAATGTAGAAAGAAAAAATGTTTTGCATACCTCTTGAAATCCACCACCTGATTCTGCAGACCGACGAAATCTGTATACAAAGGTGTTCTTTCGTCTAGAGTGTTGAGATTTTGGCCGGGTTGTAGGAGCTTGTTGGATGTTTTGCCACATCCAATTTCTTCTTTCATTAAAATTGAGCGACCAAAACTGCGAGTGAAATTGCTTTCTTTCATCATTACCGAATACTTTTGTACATCCTTTTTTGCAGGTTTCGAGACAAGGGTTCTTCATAGGATGAGACAAGAGGTCTCGTTCTAACTTCTCTCTTTCTGATCTAATTCTTTTGATTTCACTCGTATTTTTCACCGAAGTGTTGCAAGCTTCTGCGTTGCTATCAACATCATTACAGTCGTTCTGAATGCCATTGAAAATTCTATCGTTAGATCTGTTAGCTTCATTTATGTCTGAAGCCTTTGCTTTTGATCTCAGCAGCTGCGGCGACAATGGATCACGTTCTTGTTCATCGCTATCACTTGGGCTGTAGTCTTTATCATTAACATCATCATCAGAACACTCTTCATTCATAATTATTTTCGCAACATCCTTTATTCGAAGTTTTCCTGCCATTGCTTTATTTCAGCTTCTGTCTCGCAAAACAGCATTTCAAAAATGAAGAACTTCCATTCGTACTACATTACTGTGTATCAATCATTGTTTACAGCTAGAGAAGATTATAACACCCATCAATGGCGCTGCTATTGTTTTGGGAAGATTTAGCGCTATCCAGCAGGAGACAGAGCTGCTTGTTCCAGACGATCTCTTTTAGATCAAAGGCAAAGCGACGTAAGCGGCAGTTACGTCGCTTTTGCTTTGGCGGCTGGAGCCAAAAGTGCAGTTCGTCGTTTTGTAGAATAAAAACTCCACAAACCGTTTGAAGTAGTCCGACGATACTTTGTAGGAATAAAATATGACCCATCCCAAATCGGTCTTTGCAAAAATCGGCGAAAATCAAAATTTGTTAGTTACGTCGTTTTACCTTTGGACGGCAGAGTTGTTGAGAACATGGCAATTGCAATTCGCCTGTACAATATGCGAATTAATTAATTTTAGTTTCTGGTAAACTGAAGAATGTTTACCGTAATTAACTGAGGCATTATCGGCACTGTATGACGAAACTGAAGATAGACTAAGGTTATTTTTTTCGATAACACTCAATATGCGTTGAGCAATCGCTTCCGAAGATTCATTACTATCATTGTAGAAGTCTAATACAGCATCAACAACACCACAGGTTTTGGAAAAATATCGAACAACTATAGGGTACAATTTTTTGTTGCCTTTATTTGAAGCATCAGTTCCGATGCTGAAAAAGAACACATTCTTCAAATCTTCAACGCACATTTCCTGCGCTTTGGGCCCCAAAACACTTTCTACATAGCTGCCTGCCTTAGTGCGGCCACATGATAACTTGGAAGCTACTGCAGAGTCAGGACATAGTTTTTTGAGTAGTTTATTGCCACAGTCTTGACTGGCATAACTATGATGATGAATAACGCCATGGTAAGTAGAAACCAGTTCGGCCAAAATCACAAGCTGTTCTTCTTTACTGTTTGTCTTAACAAAAAACGCAGACAATGTCGTGTTTTCTTTCTGCAAAGTTATATTCCTTTTGTGTTTTTGTGATTTAGCATGGCTAGAAACTGCAAATTTACCGTCATACTTAACAGAAAAGGACTGTCGGCAGAGAGTGCAGTTTCCAGTAAAATCATCAGCTTTACATAGCCATGACATGCCTTCTTCTTTTAACCATTCTGAACGGAAAACACAATATCGTTTGGCAAGTTTCACTTTCTTTTTCGGTAGAGTTTGTGCCAATGTGTCCTCATCATTACTTTCTGCACTGGGATCACTTAGTTCAACTAACTCGGTTTGTGAAGATGACATGGGCTTATAAATTTTATAAAAAATACTGAAGAACTTCCAGAACATAAATCTTTGGTATCGTTCACTGCAACAGTGCGTTAAGGGTGATTTCCATTAGTAAATTTTTATTTAAATTTTCTGCCAAAAGTTTATGTTAAAATTCGTAGCCTAATTGTAATCTTCCGAATTTAATGTAATCTTCG
Source organism: Trididemnum clinides (assembly GCA_963675345.1). Lineage (NCBI taxonomy): Eukaryota > Metazoa > Chordata > Ascidiacea > Aplousobranchia > Didemnidae > Trididemnum > Trididemnum clinides. Next base: position 3,465,051 of record OY776284.1, on the reverse strand, counting down.
ATCCTTCCAGCGCCTCAATGAACCGAAGTGATGCTATCTGAATAAGTTCGGATACGAATTTCAACTTCACTTTCTCGTCTCCCGGTGATCGATGACCCAACAATAATGAAGCAATTCATTTATTCATCCAAGATTTAAAATGTAATACACGTTTCATGGGCCATAAGAACAATTAGAGGGAAGCGTTAAGAGCGAGATAGTGATTATGATGTTAAATTCGGGATATCTTACTTCTACAAATACAAAGAACCATATTTCTATATCTACAAATTCGTACAGACCAGCATTCAGTACCTAATGCTTTAATAAAGCTGATGGATATCGCAGCATGGCTTTGTAACCAATGCTTTTCTTTAATCTGCCACAGTAGAACTTGGGGCCGTTATTTATAACGATCTTGGGGTGATTTCTTCGAATTGGAGAAAGTGGCATGAATAATTTGTTTTCTGAGTACGAACCGGTAGTAGTCATAGGAGAAAGCAGCATCCATGACTTGTTTTTCAGGCACAATTCGATCTTGGTCATAATAAATAAACTAAAAGTGATATCAACTCCCCTTCCATAGTGTAAAGTTGTTTTTCATTAGAACTGCGAACTCACCAAAATGACTCATAACAAAACGGCCACATAAACACACGAATGTCAATTAGGCGTTCAATTCTATGTCAGATATGAATGAATTGTACACTGGCCTTATTCGCTTGCTCATAATTTAGGATTTTCTCCTTTCTATGATGTTGTTTGTCAGTTCACGTAACACTAATCTTTACGGAAATATACCGTATTTGCCGGTGTATAAGTCGACTCGTTGTATAAGTCGACCCCCTAAAATTCGACGGAAATTTACGATTTTATGATATATCCTTTGTATAAGTCGAGCTCAATTGTTTCATTATCTTAAACTTTAAAATTCAACCAGAAATATGCGAAATTTATTGACGAAATCTATACGCCATTTTGAATACTATTTACTTTGTAACCCTGTGATATTACGCGCCGAGAGAGACTAACAACAATGAACACTCTTAGAAAGCGGTTCATTTTTAGTTAAGAAACAATACCGTAAATTACATAGAGTTCAAAATCACTTACATAGAGTTCAAAATCCGTCTTCATCGTCACCGTCGTCACCGTCTCCATCTTCACCGTCTTCATCGTTTCCAAAAAGCTCGTTCCATTCATTTTCGTTTAGTCTGTCGTCATAAAGAGCATCTTCTTGGTCTTCTCTATCCTCAGTTTCCTCCTCCTCTTCCCAGATAAGGTCGTCTTCGGTCCCATCGAGAGCGTTGGAAATGCAGCATTTCTTAAAGGAGCGTTCCACAGTAGACAGCGAAATATCATCCCACGACTGTTTAATCCATCCTGTTGTTATTTCTAACGATGGTGCTTTCATGGCTCCCCCTTTAGTAAACTGCTTCTCGCCTTCTATCATCCAATTACTCCAATTTCCTCTCAATCTGTCTTTGAACGGCTTGTTCAAAGAAACGTCAAGTGGCTGCACAACACTTGTTAGTCCACCAGGAATAACGGCGACATCGGTGTTGTTGCATTTAAGTTTTCTTTTGACGGAGTCCACTAATGGGCTTTGAAAGAATTCCATACGAGAAGACTTTTCTTCTTAAACAATCCTCCAGGTCGAGAGTTTCATACTTTTTCTATCCAGATCTTGATTCCCTCCTCATCCATCCATCCTTTTGGATGATTGTGAATTACTACACCAGAAGGGAACTGTCCTTTCGGTAGAGCTTTTCTCTTAAAAACGACCATCGGCTTCAGCTTTGTACCATCAGCTAAGCAGGAAAGAACAACAGTGAATCTAGACTTTTCGTGGCCTGTTGTTCTCACGAGAACAGTTTTTTCACCTTTGGCAGTTACAGTTTTCGATGTAGGCATATCAAACCATACCGGTGTTTCGTCCATATTTCCAATTTGCGATAAGTCATATTGTTCTTTTTTTCTCATTTTGATTACGACGGATTGAAAGAGAGTTATCTTTTCCTCTAAATCTTCAGGAAGTTTCTGAGCAAGTTTAGTTCTTTGTCGTAGCACAAGGTCATTTCTCTTTAAAAATCGTGAACACCAACTTATAGTTCCTTTGAAATCGGTAATCTTGCTTTGTTTGGCACAAGCCAAAGCTCGCAGACGAATCATATTTCTTGTGACGACGAACCCAGACTTTCGTTGCTCCTCGACCCAGCATACAAGTTCTTGTTCAAGTGCTGGCCACTGGCAGCTTTTTTCCTCTATTAGCACATTTGTTTCTTGGCATCACTGCTAGCTGTGTTGCATTGCGTTTTCAATCTCTTACGAGTTTCTCATTTACGCCAAACTTTCTTGAGGCAGCACAGTTGTTAGTTTTTTCGGCAAAGTTTACAACTTGCAGTTTGAACTTCGCAGAGTATTTCATTCGTTTAGACATGGGTAAGTATAATGATTGAATGTTTACGTAGTTATCATTTTATACCATCCACTTCTATATTTAAATTTATCTTTGCTAAAATTTTTACTCGAATAATTGCCTATTAAGACAAACACAGAGATAACCAATGAGATACTGCTGTTGTTGGAGTTTAGGCGATGAGTCACGCATTCGCCCAATACCCAGTACGGTACTTTTTTCTAGCAGACATACGGTAATCACGCACAACGAGATGCCGAACGAAGTATTGAGCGACTTCCACGTACGAGAACACAGAATGTGTCCTTTTAACTCTTTCGCTACGTAATTTTTCTCCATTGCTGTACGGAATTAATTTGGCAAAAAATCACAAAAAAATAAATTTCAAGATATTCATGTCATATTGGCATGGATTATCGTTCTATCAATATAACATCACAAAAAACGGTCAAGCAAGCAAATAACAATCATTTTTGTTCAAAATTAGTTTATATACATCCCTATCGGCATTTTGGCAAAAATTCACGATTTTTTGCATTTTTGTAGATTTTACACACTACAATATTGATGCAGTAAGCAATCAAATCCTAGAACCACAAATCACAATAAAACAAGTCGATATTGTTTATGAAGTATCTTTTTTTCATTGGTGGTCAAACCAATTTCTTCATTTTCTGTATTTGGTCATGGTATGATATTTCAAAAAACAGTCTTTGGGACACAGGTGTGGTTTTTCTGGGCAACTAGAACACACATAGCTTGTACGTTTTCTTTTGTTCTGAACTGCGAAACTACACACTCTGCATTCTCTTTGTTTTTCAACAGCAGTGACAAGATGTTTAGTGTCTTTCAATCTTGTCAGCACAGGTGTATCGGCTGGACGTCCAGCTCGTTTTCTTTTGAGAATAGGCTCTTCGCTGGATTCGGCTGCTTCATTAGTGATAGCCTGGATCAGCGCTTCTTTGAACTGCAGTAATGTCAAACGCTTTTCTCCTGATCCCTGATGGAGATTGTAGAGGACGAAAGCATTATATTGAGCAACTTCCAGGATCCACCAAAATAGCTTTTTCCACCATTTGTAAGACTTTCGATCAAAGTTGCAGTAATATCCAATTGCTTGGTCAGCACGATCACAACCGTTCATATTGTCATTGTAATCTGCAATCAGCTTTGGCATAGTTTCAGTATGTCCAAATCTCCTCTGTTTTTGAACAGTTTCGTTATTGTGGAAAGTAGAGAGAGCTACAACTGGCTTGGATGCCTTTTTATCCCTCCAGGCAACGACATAATGTGGACCAGCACCTTGTTCATCACGAAAAAATTTTCGCTCTAAATGCTTCATTTTCATCTTCTTGACTTCCTTTGGCAGCCTCTTTCTGTTGGTGTTCAGAGTTCCTGTAAAATACATATTCTTTTCTTCTGCCAAGTACTTTGACACATCCAAACTTGTGTAGTATCTATTAGAAAAGACATGGTGTTCATCATCTAGAACGGAGAGAAGGTCATGGAAGACTTTTTTGGCTTGGCTAGCCTTTTCATCTTGAAGAGTGTACACTGTCTGGGAGCCAAAGTAAGGCAGCAAGTTGTAAACGTAAGCAGTTGAGCTGTCGCACAAACCGAAGATTTTCAAATGAAACTTACTTGGCTTTCTGGGATTGTATTGAATATACTTCACACGCCCTTTGAATCCTACAACCATTTCATCAATGGACACATTGCGGAAAGGATAAAAAACCTCCTGGAAATTTTGAACAAGCTTCTTCAAAAATGGCAAAATTTTTTGCGTCTTTTCTGCAGACACAGGTGCAGCATGAAGCATGCTATGATACAAAAGTTCAAACCGTTCTCGTGCAAATACGGAATTGAACCATGGTGTATGGTATTGTTCTTTTACTGACCAGTATTTCTTGACAGATGGTCGCTTATCTATTCCCATTTGAATTGTAACAGCCAAAAACTTCATCATTTCTGCAGCACTAGTGTCTGTCCATTTAGGTAAAAGAGATCTCCTTCTTGAAGGCATGTTCATTTGTTTCTTTCTGCCTCCGTACTCGTTCACCATGCTGACCAATTCATCAACCACGTTTTCATCCCATACCAATTGAAAAAAATCATATGGTGTTAGGGTGCCATTTGGATCAATTCCAACAGCCTCCCATTTATCATTACAGACGCCTATTTGAATCCCACTGTTTTTGGCAAAATTGAAAGCATAAACGTTGGTGTCACTATCGGTTTCTGAAATTTGTTTCCAACTATCCAGGAGAGGATTTTGCGTTGGCCTTCCAGGAGCAGTAGCTTGATTGTCACTAGCAGAATCAGAAGAGCTAATATCAGCAGTGGAGCCACCTTGAGTAACAGAAGCAGCGCTGGACACAGCAACCTGACTTGATGTTTGGTTGGAATCGCTATCACTCTCAGACATAAGATCAGCAACGGAAAAATCTTGAATTTTAGATGCACCAGCAGCAACATGTACTGGTGTTTCGCTATGACTATTTAGGATATCACTATCAACGTCACTTACGTCAGTATCATAATCCGAATTTTCATCACCAAACAGTTCTACATCACTATCAGGTTGGTCTTCACACATCAAAGCAGAAATCAAATTTTGTGCTTCTAAGGCTGACATGCGTGATTGCGATCTCCTGGCTTCCATACTACACTAGCTAGTTACAGCACTACAGTACTTATTTTCACATTCGACTTTAGCCTAAACCTATAAAAATAAGAGTACAGAACACTGGAAGTAATAGTCGCTAACACAAATGCGGAAAAAAAGACTCACTCTCGTTTTGGTGAAAGAAAAAAGCGATTACCCAGACGCCAGTAGCGTGGCTGAACGTACAAGCGTCAGCAAAAGCTACGCCACTGAAGTGGCGCAACGTACAATTTCCACAAAATTTGCGCCACTGTAGTGGCGAAACGTAGCGAAAGAGTTAAGGGCAGTGAACGCAATATCTGCCCTTGTAAGGGCAACCACATTATTCTGCTTTTACTGGCTTATAACTTTTTGTGAAGTGTAGTAATTACCATCACATTTGAAGCGATGAATACAAAGTTGAATTTCATGACTCGGTGTATAAGTCGAGGTCGATTTTTTTAGGTCGATTTATACACCGGCAAATACGGTAATAGTCAATGAACTCTGGCTAAGACTAAGACAAATAGTTGTCAGCAAGGCGTCCTATTAGAAGGCCATGTAAGCCTGAAAACTGAATGAACAATGAAAACCTGCTCATAATAAAGCCTCACACTAACAGTGCAATATAGGCCTATACACTAAATAGGCCAATTAACTAACTTTATACAAACTAATCAATCTAGTCATATCTTCACCTTTACTTTCAAACTGCCCTCTTTACTTGCCTTTGACGCTTACAGCTACAAAACCGTTTTAAAATGTACCTGCGTTTTTTTCAATTGATAAACGAAGTCGAATGATCGTCTCAAATTAAGGTGATTGGTGATTTATCCTCCATTTGCAATTGTTTAACTTATTTGATTGTTATGTCATCAGGACGTCACAGTTGACGAAACGTCTTGACCACAACATTACTTTCAACTCATAATTATTTGATTGACGCATACAGAATGATGTGAACTGCTTTTATTTACAAAAATATTCGCGTGAATTACATCCGTTTTCAGTTTTGAACGAAGCCGACATGCTTGCATGGCCTTTTATGTTAGAACGCCTTGGTTGTCAGTAAATTCCGGGACAGACGTGGTCCGGTCTGGGACACGGGGTGTCAGACGTCAATTCCGGGACTGTCCCGGGCATTCCGGGACGGTTGGCAACCCTAGTGGTAACCCTTTTGCCAGCTTGAGCATGTGGTATGTAGTATCCCTGAATTACATAGGCATTGTATGTCGTCCACATAAAAAACTTCATCATCAACCTTCGTGGCCATTTATAATGACGTCTGCACCTCTGAAGGCGAGTCATCTGGTCATTTTTGTCGGTACCACCCATAAACTGATTGTACTTTTTTACTGCTTCAGGACAGCTGACTGGTACCTTCCGATGTACAGCACCGTCATACTGAGAAACTGAGGTACATGGCTGATCTACAAAGACTGATGTTACGAAGTGGATTGGTTTTTTATCCATCCACACAATTGCTCCCACTTTCCCATTGAACAACATTTCAGAGTCCCCTTTACTCATTTGCCTGGGTTTCCTTTGTAGACACTTTGGAAATGACCGCCTGTTTGTCATTGCTGTTCCACATGCACCAATGCCTTTAGTCAACAAATATTCACAGAGATGCACACTTGTGTAAAACCGGTCAGTATACACTATAAAGTTCTTACCTTGAAAGTCTTTCGTCAATCGCACTACTAGGTTACCAGTAACACCAAGGTCATTGATATCATTGCTATCGTCTCTTCTACCAGTGTATACCTCAGCATTTACAATATATCCATGTTCGCTATCTGTCAACAGAAATGTTTTCAAACCCCAGCGTATAGGCTTGTCTTTGATGTATTGCTTTATCGACAGAGAATTTTTTGTTGGTATCATTCCCTCATCCAATGATAAATGTTGATCCGGCACGTAATGCTTCTGAAACCTTTCAAGGATGTAGTTGAAGACAGGCCTGGTTTTGTATATCTTATCACTCTTATCCACAGTAGGATTTTTTTCATCCAAGCAATGAAGCATTGACCATATTGCCAAAAATCTGTCTCGTGTAAAGACTTTTTGGAATCCAGGAGTGTTAGTCAAAAGATTGTCTTTGCATCTCCAATATTGTTCATAACGATCTTTGTGGATTAGCATCTCAATCGCCGTCCGACATCCAAAAAAAGCCTTCATCTCTTGTACAGTAGTGTCTGTCCATGATTTAGCGATATAGCAATTTGGCTTGTCGGTTGCTACATAGAAAACCTGCCTATTCGTTTCATTGACCAAGACTTCCCACAGAGCATCATCCCAGAACAATGAAAGAAAGGCCAGAGGTGAACTTCCAGCATTTATGCTGGAAGGAATTTCTTTTGGACCTACAGCAGGGCAGCCATTCACCTGTGGGGTGAATGGCTGAGCAACAAAACTACTTGCATTTGTACTCCATCCTGGAGGAATATCCATGCTCTGAGCTCGCAAAATCCCAGCACCTCTTCCTCGGCCCCTTCTGGGTTGCAAAGAAGATGCAGGCAACCCATTTGCTACAACCGGTGCATCATCATCACTAAGGTCACTCTCCCCTGAGTTGTGATCAGTTTCTATTTCAAAATCGCTGTCATGGTCATAGTCATTGATATCAAGATCTTCACTGTCACTGAGTATTGTAGACAGGGCTTCTTAGCCGTCCTGCGCATTTGGGACATATTATGCAACACTGCAGCCTACTGAACTGCTATTATTATATTTTTATGATACTGATAGTGGTATGCTGGAACAACAAAGTAAAAGACCGTCACAAATCTAACTAACGAAACTTACCAAAAAGAAAACCACAGGCAAAATCAGAAGTAGCCTATCTTGCTACCTCAGAGTAACTGGACACATTAGTCTGACTGCAGACTAAAAACAGCACAAGTGTAAAGTAGCCTCACTGAACTAATATGAATACAAACACATTCCTAACTAACACCAATTGCTTGGATGGAAAGCTTGGATGGAAAGCTTGGATGGAAAGCCAACTTGCAACTCTAGCAACAGATACAGGAACCACTTTTGCAAAATTATTTCAAGTAGAAGGAATTCAAACGATTTTATTCAAGTTTTGGGCCTTTAGGGTATATACGCTAAACAATTTAACACCAATACAATTGTTTTGTGTTAAAGGCCGTTTTTCAGGCCTTTCGGGAATAAAAACCGACCATGTTTGGCCGGAAATCCGGCCTTTAGGGTTCAAAGGGTTAACTTCAAAAATAGTTATGATATTCATTCTAATCCAACCTAAAATGCTTTATTTGTGACATTGATTTTATCAAGCACCTCAGAAAAAACGTGTGAAACGTTCGCGGGCCGCACTCTATTCAAAATCCGTAAACCTCCGCGGGTCGCAGTTTGCACACCCCTGCTCTAAATGTTTATGAAATGTAGTCTACCGGTTAGAAACACCTAAATTTTAGTGCCTGCATTTCACAAAATTGCAATTTCTAGAAAAGCTGAGTACTTTGATACATTTTGGCTGTTCGTTTTCGATAGCATGGATCGTTGGCATTATTCATCAAATAATTCATAAAGAGTCATCGAAAAACGAAGTCTACAAATTTTAATATATATTCTACCCCCAACTAAAATACTCTGTGATCAACCAAGAAAAAGACGATGGGGGTAAAGATGGTCCTTTCTTGTTGTTTGCAACAAAATATTAGTGTCGAGCTACATATGATCTAAATGTTAAGGCAATTTACTGTGGTAGAGCGACCTCAAAGCGTTAGCGCATGATAATCTTCATTGTTACTAGTAGTTAAATTTCTAAGTACGTCACTAAGTGACTTTGTCGTGACCGGTAATTAAATTTCTATGTACACTGCTAAGTGTGACGTCAATAGCTTTTTCAGATGAGGTCTACCCGAAAAGCCCCGTGACCACGCCACTGATCTCATCCCGACATTAAAAATATGCTCATTTTTATTCAAAAATCAACTCCCGCTCAAGGCGATTTTTCTTTTGGAAATGCTACCGCAAATTGTTGTTAAGCTTTCATTGTTCATTGCATCCTCCGTCATCAATCCCCTATTTTCGTCGGTGAGCGTTGTGCAGATGCTTAGATTGATATGCTCGTAGAAAAGCAAATAGTTACTATAATAACCAATGAAAGCGATTACAGCTCAACGTGAATACAGAGAAAACAAAGATTTGACTTGATCCGTACCATATCTTCCAAAACTACAACTAAAATTGGCATTGGCACAGAAAAGTCCAGAGCGAACACCAAATTAACCATAAGCTTATTTGTTTGCAATACATATCATGTTATACACAATTTAGTGTGAAAACATTGCGTTTGACGTCAGTTTACTCGCGCCTAATGGTTTGCGTTGGTCCATGGTGCTTTATTTGGAAATACAGCAATATTGTACTAGTGCGGTAACTGGCTTTCATACTCCACAGACTGGTTATTGAAAGTGGGCTATTATAAAGAATCTATTTCAAAAAGGTCATGGTTCGTAAACCCATGCGGGAGACTTGTAAGTGAAAAGCCAAAAATTTTTCTTTTTGAGTCTACCTGCGTTGGGCAAAGCTGGCATGCAAAGTAGTAAGAAAATATGTTACAATTTTTGAATCCCACCACCAGTGGTTGCTATTGATTTTTTTAAATTGAGCGGCCGCAGAAGCTCAAAGTTTAAGACATTTTTTCATTGCAGACCTAATTCAACTTAATCTAATACTGGATTCCAGCGAGGGCAAAGTGACGATCTCGTGTAGTAATAAAAATTACCCCTTTCAGCGCACCACCAGCATTACCACCAGCACCACCAGCATTACATTACCACCAGCACCACCAGCATTACCACCAGCATTACATTACCACCAGCACCACCAGCATTACTAAATCACGCACTGAAGGTCATTATAAAAATGTAATAATTTTACCACAAACAGCTTGAAAAGTGCTTAATGTGATATAACAAAAAGTTGTCGCAATAGAATACCCCTACAGTACTTGCAGCACGAAAATTAAAAATTTCACAAGGTAAAGCTGAAAATTTTCATTTCCATCCGGGTAAAAAAATGTACTTTCACTTTGAGTGCGGGATTTTAAATCTAAAAGAAGTGTTTTTCCCAATTTAAGTGCTGACAAAATTTACTACCCTATTTACATCAGTAGACTTTGGCGTACATCACTATAAATATCTGGTCAAAGTAGGCACATAATTACATTCGTACACAACTAATATCCCTAATACGTACATAACTAAAAATGTCAGGCGTACGCCTAGTTGCTATGCGTTGTACGCGCGGCGATAGAAAGTTTGTTGAAAAGCATTCGAAACTTGACCGAACTAAAGGAAATAAAAAAAAATCATGGACGCGATTGTGCGCGAGTTGGTAAAAGCAGCTTTTAAGTAGAGCAAAAAATTGAAAAGCTGAATTTGCAGCTCCCGCAAAAAACTACACGGTCTCACTTAAAGAGGCGCTTACTGCCAAAAACTAAGGTCTATTCTTCATTTAAAACCACATAGTTTTACTGGATTTGCGTGGGGGCTGTCCTTTCCGAATAAAAGTTTTGGAGGGTCCTGCCTACTTCACTCTGCGTCACTGACTACAGACGTATGTAAATGACTGCAACAGCCGTGTGCGCACAAATACCCTTTAAAGGAAAGTTTTTTTACGCGGTACACAACTTTCTGTGAGTTTTGACTGATGATTTTTCCTTACGCTAGTAAACGCGATTAGGTAATACATCTTAATGTTGAATGAAAAACAGTTTTGGAACGGTCAATCGTTAACGATAATTTTGTTCAATCTTCTAAACTACAAGTTATAGGCAAATTTTACTCTATTACAAATTATCTTTTAAGCAGTTGACATGAATATAGGCTACTACATTTACGTTTTCAAAGAGATCGAAACTAGAATCATATTTTTTCTTCACCTTTCAGAGCTTATTTCAATCATGGCTGGTAAGCTGTCACAGCATATTGGTGTCAGCTACATTTTATTTAAGGGATATCAAAACGAAAATAAATTAGAAGTTTTATTCTTTTTTACTTTTAGTTTCCGTAAGTGGCAAGTATGAGAAGATTATTTATTTGTGCGAGGGTACTTCAAAACGTTCTGAGACAAATTGAAAAAATACTGATCTCAAATTCATTTGATTCTGCTGCAACACCTTAGGGGGATCCAACGAGCAGAAAGTTCACTGAAGCCAAGATCTTAAGTCTAATAAAATACCAATTTCATTGGCAATTTCAATTACTGTTATGCGTCGATCTTTCTCAACAATATTCCTGACAAGGTCGGTGTTTTGAGCATATCTTGATGTTGAAGGCCTTCCTTCTCTTATATCATCTTCAAGATCATCCCTACCATCCTTGAATTTTCTGATCCAACGATAAGCAACGGCTCTAGAAGGTGAAGAGTCTTCACAAACATTTTGCAAAGCTTTAATGACTTCTGTTGGTTTCCATTGAAGTTTTGTTAGAAATTTGATGTTTGCTCGAACTTCAAATTGCCTCATTTTGGACAGTTAAAAAGTTGGTATTATAAAATGTAACCTGGAACAATGAATAAAAAATTGAGAATGCTATAACTTGTCAAATTTGCTTTTCAGTTATCACTGGTACGATTAAAGGTTAATTTGTTACACTGTTTTGATTCAGATTGAATTTATGTCATTTGTCTTGAAACTTTTGAATACTTTGTCTTATAATTTTTTGAATACCCCTCGTAATCAACAAAAACTAAACCGCTCTTTCGAAATGTGGTGTTTTTTTGTGCTAAATTGTCGCTGAGGGCATAGTGCTTTTTTTTATCTTATCAAGCGCGATTAAAATTGGCGTTGAAGCGTAAAGAAAGAATATAAATGTTAAACACTTCTTGTTTCGAGCTTCCCTCGAAAAATAATGTCTTGTGTTAAACTAAACTTTGAGAGCTCTTTTTAATTATTGCTCTTTAGCTACGATTAAATTGTATTTGGCCGGGAAAAAAAAGAAAAAAAATTTGCTTTATGCTAACTGGTTTACAAACAATTTGTTATACAGAAGATAGTTAAGTCGCCATCACTTCCTGTTGCGTCACAGTTACTCGCTGATTATGTAAGACGTTTCACTGCCCAAAAACAAGCGTCCAATTTTGGATTGCTATTCACTGTTTTCCGTTGTGGAAAATTTTGCCAGCAAATTGTAAAAATTTTAACCAACTGAAAGAAAAAAATTACCTAATACAGCCAGACTTTTTTACGCATCGCTGAATTTAAATGCGAGTCCGCCGCCATGTTCTCCCGAATTCGCCGGTTTTTTGTGTTTGAAAGGAACATTGTCTATGCCAGGGGTCGGCAATCTTTTGCTAGTCACGGGCCAAATGTCGGAGGTACAACTTTTTGGCGGGCCGGAATTTTCATTAGCACTATAATTGCGACTCGCTTCTGTATATTTTGCTACATTGCTACAATCTCAATCGTCTTAATCACAAAAATAGCAAAATATATGTATTCATACTTCAACAACACAACGTTAATGTGACACTTTTTTAACATCTGGTGAGAAGTCAGATGAAGCAAGAAGGAGAGCATCTTGTAAATGGGCGTCGAAAATTCGTGGTCTTAGCTTGCTCTTTGTAAATTTCACTGTTGAAATCAACTCTTCACATGTGTACGTGCTACCAAACATCAATGCTATTTCTTTTGCATTATTGGTCAAGCTGGGATAAAGACCACTTTAAAGGAAGGTACCTTTTGTAAAAGTCAAGCAACGATATGCCCTCTGCATAAAATTTTGCCTTCAATTTGTCACTGCATTGCATTTGAATAAGGTCTATTTGAAATTTTTCGGGAATGGTGTTGATGTCCGCATCAAACGGAATATTGAACAGCCTGAATTTATTTTGTAGAGAACGGTTGTCGCTAAAGCGTGAGAAAAAATCAGTTAAGTTTTGTATCACAGTGACAAATGCAGTATTGCTAGTAGGTTTGCTCTCCTTCGGTGTAGGAAAGTGAACATAATTTTCTTTGTCCAGTTGACATTCCCAGAGTCGCAGTTTTGTTACAAATGCGAGTACATACCTCCACATCTCATGTATCCGTTTTTTTCGCTGAAGTTACGAATTTAATTTGTTCAGATGTGGCGTTAAATCGTCTGGTAATGCAAGATTAGAGACCCATGTAGCAAAGGCTAGTTTGGATGACTAACAATTGCTACTTACAAACTATAAATCCTTGCGCCCGCTCTTTCTAGTTGATCAAAATATAGGCAAACGAATGGATCCATTTATTGACGATTTCAAATAAACAAAACAACCAATGAATCGCATTTTGACTGACTTTAACTGAGTTGTGTTGCATTGAATAACCACTTAAAAACAAAATTCCAAGACATGCTTAAAGCAAAACTAGAAACTTAAAATGTGCTCTAATTAACTAAACTGCGCAAACAAAGAAATCAACCAAAAGCGCTGAGAAGATAAGGTGATACAAGACAACTTAGATCAAAAACACTGTTAACATAAAAACCGGGTTGGAAACCGCTACACCCATTCTGGATTGCAAAATTCTATGGCGTTAATATTTTTATTTTTAAGAAAAGTTGCTATTTCATGTCTCAGCTCATACACTCGTGCAAGCATAGCTCCTTGACTTAGCCAGCGAACATCGCAGAAATACAGGATATCACCATATTGATTTGCCAGCGAACGTCGCAGAAATACAGGATACCCCCATATTGATTATCTGCTTTTTAATACTCTATGCCATGCAATCCCGGCGCGAGAAAAATTTAAAATGAAGAGATTAAAAGAGCAATGCAGAGGATAAAATAGTTTAAACCAAGGTATTACATGAGGAATAATTAAGGCTTTGAATGTTGGTAGTAGAATGTTTATGTTGGAAGTAGGAAATCCAACAAAAAGTAAAGAAAATAGCATAGCTATAACCTAAGCAAATAGATCGCTCAGCTCATCATCTTCCGATTCGTGACATACGATGATACCTTCTTCCATGTTCCATAAACTCTTTCCAAAAAGCTATTGTCATCTCCGACTAATCTGCCCCCGCCTCTTACCAGCATAACCAAGGTTTTTGTCTCCAGCCTGTTTCTGCAAAATGTTTAGCACGTTTTCAGGCAATCACTTATTACGGTATTTTTCATATTTGTAAATTTTTTTTAGGTCGGGTATGACAGTAAAATTCGCTGCAGTAGGCTATAACAATTTACGTGTAACGTAGACTTACATTTGGTTTAAAAATTTACATTTTAAAAATTTACATTAGACTTACATTTGGTTTAAAAAAAAAAAGCAGCTGAGAAGCTTAAATAAAATTCTGAAGTTACTCGTTTAAAAATGATGAATGCAAAATTCTGTCAATACTAAATTATTTAACTAAAAGCGTATTAGGTTATACTCTTTATAAAGTCGAATGCAACCTGTTCAGGGGTATTGCTGCCATTTCGTCTTACTCAAAAAATTTTTATTTTTAAGGAGGTTTACCAAAGAAAATCTTCTTTCCGCTCCAGCACTAGACGCCGGAAAAACTTCAATATTTGCTAGTACAGCAAAAGGTTGCTTGAGTTCATAAGGGTCTCGCATACCTAAAGATAAAACAAAGTGTTAAATTTTGTGTGGTGTTTTTGAAATACTATTTGTTTATTATACTACTTTAACACCAGCTCTTATAATTCGTATTATTTGTTAATTAGTTAGACAGAATAAAATCTACGTTGCCTTATGGAAAATTCTGTACAGTCACATTCCGAGTTGTGTTTAATAACGATCCAAACAATTTTCTTTCATTATGATCTTATCCTTTTTTAAGACACTTACCACACAGCAGTGATTAATCATGCAAAGTTTCAAGATTCTGCGCGTTATACTAACTGATTTTACCTTAGCTTAAAATTATAATAAGTTTGTCTTACCACGGTGATGCGTTATAGGTCCCACTAAATTTTCATTTTAAACGATTAAACTTTTTTTGGGTCTCGATTTTCTGTGAATGGGTACCAACTAAAAATGTTACATGTAATGGGCAGAATACTTTCTAGAAGCTACGTAGCCTACTTTTTCTGCAAAAGGCACACTTCTGATACCCCAAAATTTTTCCTTGGGCATTAGAAGGACTCGAAGCCTGGTCCAAAATTTTGAAACTTTTCATCACTTTATTTTCAGGAATTCTGGCCTTGAATGAATCTATGAGATGTTCAACCTTTAATACAAAAATCTGGATGGTTTAGTGTCCATAGCTTTTTTTTATAGTTGTAGTTTAAGGCACTGAGTTGCTGAAAACAGCAACCCTCTTTCCTGGGACGGAGGTACGGCATCAAGCGGTAGTTTAGGTTACGCCGTAAACCTAATCAATATCAATCAGAGCACTGGGGAGAAATCACGTCGCGTCAGCGCTGTTCGCCGGCCTTTGACTGAAGACCTCTGTCTTTGCTCTTCACACCTGTCTCAGAAGTTTGCAGTAGTTGGCGCTGTTAGCAGTAGTTCCTATTTTAAAGAATAAAATGGTAATGGGCTCTTGCATATCTTAAAAAACTGTAAGGATAGTTATGCCAGTAAACCGCTGAGACTAATTTTTTCTTGATGTGAGAATCGCTGTGCTTTTATTTCAAAGATTGTTTTTTTGGACTTTGGCTTATAGTGCCAAACTTTTGTTTCATCACATGTGGTTACTCTCTTGAGAAAATCATCATCTTGAAAAAATCATTAGCGGCAGAAACATTTTTCTGAATATTTAACTAACTGTGCACTGTTTTGATACTAAAAATTTGATCACTGATCTTTGTTCAGTCCTTGAAAGCTAATTTTCCTAAGAGTCATTTTGTAAAATTGAAAAATCGAAAGCAAAACAATGAGCTATCAAAATATAAACTACATAAAGCTTACGTTTAGTACATAAAAAAAAGTAGGCTTTTATCTTCACCACAAAAATTTTTATCAAAAAATTTACCTTATACTGTGTTTGGCTCAAAAGTCACTGACGGTTTTAAACGTTGAATAATTTTTTTAATTTTAACCCTCTGAGCGCTGAATTTTTTTTACAGAAAATAATTTTTTACAACTTATTTTTAAACAATTCTGTAAGCTTAACCTTTTATTGTATGCCCAAACAATGTATATAACATTTGTAGCACATAAGTAGGACTATCAAAAAATGTTATAAAATTTGACAAACTTACCCCTCCCCCTACAAAAAGAAATGATGAATTATATTTTTGTAATGTCCAAACAAGTGTCTATGAGAACAGATGACAGCATTTGTAATCCTTTAGGGCGTGAAATTGTTAAAAACATGGTACAGCATGCATTGGAAGATTACATTGGCGACACTTCTGTTGAGTCTATTTTCTACCACCCTTCACATTCCGATCACTACGCACAATGCAATCTGGCCTCCCTTCTTTAATAGCTGTTGGAAAATGTCTCTCAGTAAATCTTTTGAGGCCTGTCTCCTATCATGGTTCGTCCAGGCCTAGGATCAACAGGCCGACTGTACCCCTCTAACAGTGAGATGCATATTTCCTGAACGAACTTTTTCAGTGGAATCGGTTCATCATTTTTGAGGCAGTAAAGATGTGAGCATTTACTGTAGTAACGCTCTGTAAACAACTGACTATTCTAGGGTACCACTTGGTTGACCTATGAGGGAATAGATAGGTCTTCATTCTTTGATCCATTTTGTCCACACCACCCATGAATTGATTGTATCTGCCCACGCAGTATGGTTTCTTTACATCCCGAAATCCATTTTCGCTTTCCTTTGAACGAATTTGTTTCATAACACAATTGTTTCCATAGATATTTGTAAGCATGCTCACCCTCTTGACATCATGCCAAGCAAGAGCTAGGAGTTTCCCATTTCTCGTAAACACAGGGTCATCACCTTTGCAGAGTGGAAGATTTTTCTTGTTCAGAATCTGAGGCATACCACGACGTTTTACATCCACTGTTCGACACACACTAGTTTCATTCTGTCCAAGTTCATTTGCAAGTGACACCCCAGAATAATGACTATCAATATATACTGCATGACCTTGTCCAAAATAAGGCCTCATCATTCGCCTAACTATCCTGTGAGTTATCAGAGTGTTTTCATCTTTATCAATCATCTTCCAACTATCTTGGGTTTCCTTTTCCTGTGCTTAAAAGCCAGTCTACCACATATGCTAAATTTGATTCTGAGAGTACATATGCCTTGTACCCTCATTTGTCTGGTTTGTTCTTACTGTAATGTTTCATTATATTCTTACCTTAAATGCTATTGTCATCTCATCAAGAGCCAACTCCTTTCCTGGATAGAACAACTGGCCAAACTTTGGCACAAGAAGATCAATCAGGGGGCGAATTTTGAATAATCGATCCTGTCTATCCTGATCCCTAGGTACATGATCATCATTGTTTGCCCAATAAAGGAAGGACAGAATCACTTTACACCTATCCCTTGGCATGACTTTTCCATAACCTGGAGTTGCAGTAATCCACCATTTGGCCCAGTAATCTTCAATTTCTAACTTTTTACACAATCCCATTAAGAATGTCAAGGAAAAGAAGGCTTTTATTTCAGTAATTGTGGCAGGCTTCCAGTTTTGAAAACGAGACTTCAGTTTCAGGGGATTGGCTGAATTAGGGCCATGAGAATCTAAATATTGCTGAGCGTATCTATTTGTTTCAGTGACAGCAAAATTCTAAAATTCATTGGTCAAAAACAATGATATAAAGTCAACAGGGGGCTTGTTTTTATATCCATCAAGGCCAGTGTATCCAGAAACTGCAGTACAATCTTTTATCCATGGCACATAGTTTTCTTCGCCATCAAGTCTCGGCCAGACTGCATTCCCACTTAAAACATGATCAAGAACAGGTTGTCTGCCCCTTCCATGATCTCTTTGTCCCCTAGCTCTTTGTCTAGCTCGAGTGCCACTCCCCATACCACGACCATGCCTGACAAAGTTGTCGACAATGTCCCTACTTGACTGTACATTTTACAAAGGTGGCTGTACATGTCCCATATCATCATCACTGTCACTAAATTTAGGCTCAGATTACTTTGGTTCACTCGCTGAATCGCTATCAGCAGCTACCATTTCGAAGGCTTGGTCAAGACTCAAGAGTATAATAATTCTTAGCCATTTCCAATCAGTAGCTTCAACCGCAGATATTAGCAATAACTTCAATAGCAACGTATAGAACACAATATCTCATTGGAAAGCTGGTTTCCTAACGAACAAAATGATATCTAACTTGGGGTATTCCCGCTTTCGATACTGAAGCAGTATCTATTGATATTTGGAAGGTAGCCTTGTCGCAAAATTGCGACAGCCGCGCTCAAAGGGTTAAAAGTATGCTCACCACATGTTAGAACTAGAAAAATTGGACCTTTCAAAATTTTTGGCAATACTTATTTTTATTTTACACTAAAATATACTTATCTCTTTCGCTCCCGCATGAATAGCGAAGAAAATGTCCGTAAGGTGGCAGTGCGAAAAACTGTCATAATTTGTCATAATCATAACTAATCATCATAAAATACCCTAAGTTTGTTTGTAAATCATTACTCATCTGTTTACTTCTACATTAAGTGTTATATATCGTTGAAATCTATATTTCTTGAGGATTTCAAATAGAATGAAAACAAAAAAAAATTTTTTTTTAATATGCAAATTTTATGCAAATGAACCCCCCCAACTGGGGGGTAGTTGTATTCGAAATTAAAGTAGTACCCTCACCTCAAAGATTACTACAGATTTTATTTTCTACCAATTTTTTTAGAAATGGTCGCCAAATGATGCTAAGGAAATAAGCTTTTAAGGTACATCGATCAAAACTTACCTAAAAGCCTAGGTTTTCTACAATTTGCTACTTTCTGAGGCAAATGACCCTTTTTTGACCGGTACCGACCGGTACCAAATTTTGGTAGTTAAATTCAGTACCTAAAATATGATCAGTCATTATCTGCTACAGGTTAGTCTAAACCATGTAACATTATGTATTTTTGAACAAGGACTTTCTTCAAGATTCAGAAAATATCAAGTTTAAATAGAATATGCTGTCACTGACAATGAAACAGCCGCTTGTTTACACCCTTCCCATTTCTTGAGAAACAAGGGGGATACAGCAAACTTTGATTTAGAGAAGCCAAACTTCTGCTAGCTTTTAAACTTGTTTTTCAGTCTTTGTCTACTTGAAAAATTAAGACAAAATGACAACTTTAGTAGTGAAATATTTGCAATTTATTTTATCTTTTTATAGGGTGTAGTTTTTGTAAAAATTATAATTTAGTGAAGGTAAGTCAAAAAATTGTTGGGGGTTTTGAACTGATATGATGTACAGTACTCATTTTTGATCAGTAAATATCATATACCACTTAGTCTAAACTATTTAAAGTTATATATTGCTGGAAAGCAAATTTCCTAAGCTTTCAAATGAGACCAGTATTTAGCAACATATCATATATTTTACGCACTACATTTACTTTTATCTATATATCATTCAAATTTGTTTGGGGAGGTTTTGAGACCCCTAAAAAATTTGGAAATTCAAATAAGTAAAATTTATTATTGTCTCTTGAAATTTTGTGAAATGATGCCCCAAAAGAATAGTTTTCAAACTGTGTTAATGATAAAGGGTTTGGTTATGTGGTAAAGATGTAATCTCAATTTGATTTTAGCATAGTTGGCACGTGGTGAGAATTTGGCCGATTTTGTCATCTGCAACTGGGTTGTTGGTCATTTTAACCGTTTTTGGGTATAAAAATCGAAGAATTAGGGCACAAATTATACATCATCCGATGCGTGAGGAAATAAGCGTGATCTTTTGAAAATTTTATGAAAATCGGATGAAGAGTAAAGTCACAAATCCATTTTTTAGTAAACTAATTTTGTAACTTAATTTGAGGGAAACACTGAAAACACGAGATCATCAATGGATGATCGCGGAAGCGAAAGAGTTATAAACTAACGTGCGTTTACACTGGGTTTAATTACGAAAAACATTGTTTTTTTCAAATGTCGACCATTTTTGGTTTCGCACTGCCGAGCACTTTCAACACATTTTCCGTTACGGAATTAGGCGTTTCTGGGTTTATGTCCCTTACTTCGGGATGAATGTTCTGTTTTCGCTCCTCAATAGTGGCAAATTTGTTTATGCAAACTTTTTCTTTGAGATAGCCTCAAAGTTTCCTTAATTGATCTCTGTGATTCTGAAAAAATTAAAAAAATATTATTAAGCCAGGAAATTATTAATTTTTTAAAACCGTCAGTAAATTTGGGCCACCCATATATTAAATAACTTTTGTATTATCACATTCCATGCAGTTCAAAGATGTGGCGTTGTTGGACAGTTTTTTGACAAGTTTTGCGATTTTGGTTGCAATATGAACAGCAATTACTGAAGTAATACACAAGAAATATAAAAAGCTCTGCGAATTACAGATACATGGACAGAATTTTATTTTTTTCAAAAAACATCTTGAAGCACGCTTTCACGCTGGTATGATCTGCAGTACGATTATCAAAGATATGCATGCTATTAGGTGAAAATTGATAACGGCCATTTTTAAAATTTTTTATTTTTAGTGCACACCGTAGGACAAAAGTAAGCGATTCTACTCACACACGAACACCATACATGTACATCATACACCTGTAAAAGTTGTACAAACATTAATTATTTTGTCCATATAGCATTTAAGATTTATTGCTTGGTCTGATCTGGCGTTATTAGTTTCGAAAGACTAAAATGCTTCCCATTTTCGGCCGTCTTAGTCCATTATTTGGTTTAGTTAATGTCACTGGTTTCATCCCTGTCCTTGCTTGTAAGGGCCCACCGTTTTGTTGTAGCAATTGTACAGCTTTTTTGATATTTTCTGAGTTCTGCCTTTTTATCATCGATTTCTTTGCAGACGAGACTACATGTATATTCGTAAATGGCAACTTTTTTCTGTCTAAAATGCAGTTTTCGCAGAAGCAGTGGCTGCTGTACGATTTGGCAAGAAGATGAAAGTGAAAACCAGCATCAAATACTTGACCATCCGATGGCAGTTTATTGATGATTTTACTGGTCTGCAAAATTTGGTCTGTTAACGGCTCGGCGAAGGGCAGCCAACAGTGTTTCAAAAATACTGTAAAAACTGAAAACCAGCATCAGAACCGAATTACTATTTTGTTTGGCAACGTAATAAATCGGCATCGCTGCTCTAGATGTTTTGCGATTGGTTCTCGTTCGCTTTGGCACTGTACACATATCCAGTGAATATATCCTTGTTCTCCATATCCGATTGTTCTTCTGATTCGTCAGATTGTTGGTTCGTCAATTCCGTCGTTGTATCAGCTATTTCTTTCAGCCAATGCAGCTGGTCAATTGTTTGTTGTAGTTCTTTCATTATGTCTCTAGGTTGTCTCTTTGTATAGTCTTCTTAGTGATCATAATATGCCAAGGGTGAAATGTTCTTTGCACAGAGTTCGCACTATTGTTGAGATAGCAACTAATCTTTGCGGTTTTGATCACTAAAATTATGTTAAGAGAGTTTGATGTAACGTCCACATGAAGAAATACGAAAACGCATTTGCTGGTTTAACAAGTTTTCGTAAAAACATTTATTTATATAAAGTAACTGTAACCAGTAATTGTATTTGTAACCTGTCACCAGTATTGGGCATAGATAGAGGGTGTGGAAGGATTGCAAGCCCACATTTTTGTCCTGAATTGAGAAATGAAAGTATTTTTGGATATCACGGTTACAAAATGTAAACCACTACAAAAGTCTTTAAACAAATGCTGAAGTACAGATTGACAAAATTTGAGATCATCAAAAATTGATCTCGAAAAAAAAAAAGGATCTACAATAGTTTTGCCTGTGCGCTTTTGAATTTTGGAGGGAAAACTACCCGCTTTGCATCCCCCCGTAACTAAATGTGTACATTATCGATGATGGCCAGCCTTCTTACTGGTCTGAGTTGAAGTAGCATGGTAGGGACATTTTGAAGTAAAAACATTTATTGGATGGAAGAATTCGAAGAAAGATTGCGCTTCCTCTGTAGTTTTTATTGACACACGTTTGACGACTCAATACAACTGATCCTGCAGTTTGGAAACCTCCCTCAGCACGGCGTGCACTTCCGCACTTCACTAATATACAACAATATCAGACATTATTCAAATCACACACTGTACGTTCCGCTTTATATATTCACATTCGTCACAGACTATTTTTGGATTTTAGAAACGGAGAATTAAATTAGCGAACTTAATAGATTGTAGGGTAAAGTAGGCCAACTGTAGAAGATTATCTTTACAGGTAATTCTAGGCAACTGACAGTCAGAGTTGCCAAACAGAAATTTTAAATTGTGCCTAAACTCATTGTAAATTAGCGTCCAAAAGCACCCAAAAATGCGCTCAACGACATTACATGTCAAAAAGTAAATTGTTTTTTTAATCCAATAGATATAAAACCTTCAACGAAAAGATGAAGAATGAGAAAAAATAGTGATAGATTTTGTGACAAAATTACTAAACAATTCCATTAATTCAACATTATCTGAAAAGCAATGGCAGAGTACCTACAAATCATTGATAAATATTGGTTGAAGCTTGGCACGGAGTGATAGGACTTTTTTTCTTCGGAGCATGGTCTCCATAAACTGTCTTTATAGTTTGAATGATCTCCGTTCCTTTCCAACCAAGTTTCACTAGAAAGTTGATGTTGGTTCTTATCTCCAAATAAACGCGAGATTTATCTTACATTACAGCAGCATGGAAACGCGAATGACCATGAGGCGTTTAGATTTATGCCAGTTATAAATGAATGGTAAACTGCTGTATCCACTTTGTTTATAATTTCAGGATTTTGTCCTTTCTATGTTGTTATTTGTCAGTTCATGTAACAGTCCCCGCAAACTTGTTTTTAAACGGTTTTAGAAGTTTTTAAATCATAGTGAATTGATGGATAGTCGACCTATGCTTAAGCAACACAAACACACACACGCACGAAATATATACACAAAACGATAATTTCTCGCTGCTCCTCACAAGTGAATCACCATTTCCGCTCCGTAGGTAGACATTTCGAATCATTAACACTTAAGTGATCTTCAACTTGCAGATCGTTTAGCTCAAATTTACAAGTTTTCAATTGGTATAAATTTTTGAGTGTTACATCACAATGTGCAGATAACTTTGCTTTTTGACTAAGATTGCCAATTTTTTGATTGATTATTAAAGTTTTCTTTCTAAGTTGGACTAAACTATTGCTTTACCTGATTTATACAATAATTGTTGGTGCTCTATTCATAGTCATTTGTGATCATCAGCATAAGTAGTCATTTTAATGAGTTGTTCTTTTGAGTTTTGTTCAACAGCACCGAGATTTTGTGTGCAAACACTGAATCGTAACAATTTAAAGGGTTGGACTATTTATAGAATCATGGTAAATCTTCACGGTGCTTTGTTACTCATCTTTGCTAATCAGGTGACGAGGCATTTGGCTAGTTGGAAATCGCTCACATTTTGATCATGGCCATTTCCTTTGACCGTTGGTGCAGCTGCATTTATTGATACATATAGCACGAAACGGTGTAAAGAATCCTCCGGCGCCCGGTCTACTTAATCCGTCACCGTGCAACCAAAAGTTACACTGTTCTTTGAAGGTGTCAGCACCTCTCTACCTTGCACCGACTTACACCACGTTTTGAACCGAGAGGAACAAGACCAAATGTATGGGGCACAGGGGTCGAGTGTTTTGTCGCGGATTAGATGCCGTTCGAGGGCGGCAACCTCAGCACCGCAGAGTCGCTTATTGGCAACAAATTGAACTGCCGCATCATCACTGTTTACTAGGCTGTCTGGCAGCCTAGCCTTATCACGCTAGTCGATCTCACTACTGGGTCGGGCACACCAAGCCCGCCTTATCCAATGCCCAAGTGGATTTAGTTGGGCGGAGGGGTTGCTAAGAGCATGTAGAATAATTGTGACAGCCCTTTGCACCTCTCTCCCAAGCCAACATAGTAATGCCACGATTGTTCGACCCGAGGCTAGTCGATATCTCCACCTTGGTAGTATAAAACTCCGTAGAATTTTCGACTTTCTGCTGTAGTTTCAACGATTTCGACCCTACCATACGGCCAAGATTCTTTCGAAACCGTTTGCGCATGGCTTTACCTTCGGACGCGAACACCGAGATACGTAGTGGTGGATTCCGCTCTGATCACCTGAAGAGGCATTGTTCCTATTTTCAGGAACTGCTCGGTTAAGACGATCACTTGCTTACGGCCCCTAACCTTCTCCAAATCAAAGACACACAACTTTCTAAAGAGGCCACGCTCCTTCATAAAACCATTAGCAGTCGTCAACAAGCTCAGTTTTTGTTGAAGGCTTTATATCTATTGGATTAAAAAAACAATTTACTTTTTGACATGTAATATCGTTGAGCGCATTTTTGGGTGCTTTTGGACGCTAATTTACAATGAGTTTAGGCACATTTTAAAATTTTCGTTTGGCAACTCTGACTGTCAGTTGCCTAGAAGATAATCTTCTACAGTTGGCCTACTTTACCCTGCAATCTATTAAGTTCGCTAATTTAATTCTCCGTTTCTAAAATCCAAAAATAGTCTGTGACGAATGTGAATATATAAAGCGGAACGTACAGTGTGTGATTTGAATAATGTCTGATATTGTTGTATATTAGTGAAGTGCGGAAGTGCACGCCGTGCTGAGGGAGGTTTCCAAACGAGATCATCTGCAAAAGCCAATATTGAGATTTGGCTGCCATTTGCCAGTCTGTACTCGAGTAGGGGGTTCAGCGTGGACACCAACTCATTGAAGGCCATTCGAAACAAGTTCGGGGATAAGGGACATCCCTGCTACATTCCACTGCTTATACTAAATCACTTCCGTGCCATCGTAGCGCTCGTAAGATCAGCTCATGGTTGACCGTATCAAAGGTCTAACGTCACAACGTAAATGCTGCGACTCCTTGTACGTGTGATTCGGATCATCCCATGAAGCATCGTAATGTGCTCAGCACTACCATCTACTTCTCGAAAGGCCTTTTGCAGTGGATTTATCTTCACACAGGTTTGGAGGCTTCGTGCCAGAATGTTCGCGTAGCATCTGACTCGATGCGAGGTGATGGTGATTGGCCTCCAGTTGCCAACCTCTCGCGAATTTTCCGTACACTTTGGAACCAGCATCGTGCGACGAGAACTCTTGGTCCACTGCGGTGTCCGCCGTGCTGCGAGCCAGCTTGAAAACAAAAGACTGAGTGTCAGGGCAGTCATCGTCATTTAACTCGCGCACGCTAAGCTTTCCCGGTCTCGATGCTGATGTCTGGTACTCCCCCAATGCCAGTTTAATCTCCTCTGGTGTGATCGCATTGATTTGCCCAGCCAGGTCACATTTCCAGCGCACACAGAGCAAGGAAATATGGGGGCAGGTTTTGGATGATCGTTACCGCCCATCAGTAGAAGAAGAAGAATGAGGAGATGTATTCGTGTAATTAAGGAAGTTGTTGTTACATATACCATTGCGAGAGGGGTCGCTCCAAATAGTGAAATAAGCAAGCCGCTAAATAACTTATTTCTGCAGTCAAAAAACGACCACCATTACAAAACCCATAGCCAAATTTTAATTTGTGTACCTACGCTTATTGAAAGAAACAAGTAGAAGTTGTGAAATGATTGAGAATTTGTGAGTCTCAGTTCAAGAGTACGATGATCGAGACAAGGGACTTTACGGCGATGCCTAATTTATAATTGAGTTACCATATGTAAAGAGACATAAACATAAATTCATTTTTGGCGATTACGACCACACTTTTGAGGACGGGTAGATTATTTGCTAAGTCGTTGTCGAAACCAACAGAAAGACGTTATTTTTTTTGAGATCGACTTTTTCAAAGAGATCGTTTGGCCATTTTGGTCCCAAAACAAACCTCAAACTTTTTTTCCTTTGGTAGATCCATTTTATTTTGAAGAAAGAATCCTGGTCTTTTAGTCAGTAGATGCTAAAATTTAAAATTTTGTTGCATCTTTAAAATTGTTTCCGATAACCAATTTTAGCACCGAAATTTCGGATGTATGGCAATCCTAATTTAAAACAATTTCGTAACTACATTCAGAAATGATCTTTGGACTAGTCAACTTTTCTCACCAGAGGTAACAGACTGGTAGCTCTCCTAGCGACGCCGACGGAGGCGGCCAATAAGCCTACGTTTTATTCAAACTGAAATTTGTTTTTCAACTGCTCTATCTAAAATATTATCAAAAAGCTGAAAATTATTTTTTTTCGCTCGTTTTTGATCAAAAAAACACGGAAAGGAAGTAAAACTCGCTTTTTCCAGGTCGTTTTTAATTCAAGAAGTTAAAATAAAACATGAAACTTGGTATTCCTGCTTTTTTTTCATAACTAACTTTTTGATAGCAGTAAAAACTCAAATATTCATTACTGTATCTTCTATGGCTATGCTTGAGATCACGCAAGGTAGGTTGCAACCCTGATTATTTTTGAAGACATATTTAATTCATTGTGTCTAAAAACAGAAGTTTGCTCGATTTTCTATATACATTAGAGTTGGTGGGCGCATGTGTGGCTAAATTTGTGGGATGAATTTACCTTCCTTTTTACGTCTTCAGTTATTAGCCTACGCAGCAACAGTAAAATCTGATTGACTGTACACAAATAGCAAAAGATTGAAAACCATTGGTATAGACCTACTCAGAACTTTTTCGTCAAAAATTTTACTCCCATGTAACCCTACTCCTAACCCCCATCTCCCTACTTTTTTTCAAAACTAGTTGTAGCTATTTGCTAGCAGTTGAACATTTCAAAAATATTTATTTTTTTTTAAGTTCGAGAGAGTTGGTAACTAATTTACACAGTGGGTTAAGGTTCAAACTGTAATTAATTCCATCCTCCATATTCTTAAAAACAAAGTGGTCTTTTTTACTAAAAGCGCATCGTTTTACACGTTTTTATTCTTTTTCATTCTCGAAGTACGGTGCGTTGGTGGGCACAAAGTGAAAGTTGTGATTAGCGTCAGAGTGATTGACACGTTTACCGAAATAAGCTGTAAACTGGTAGACCTGCTCATGTCTTTGTCACAATTATGTTTGCGACCTCAATTCCCAGACTGCGCTAATGTTTTCTTGCCCCAGCATAAGCATTGCAGCAGGATGGCCAAAGGGCCATGCCTCCTCTCAATCAATAAAGTCAAGGTCCACCCCTCAATTAGGAAGGTCAACTACTAAAGCAACGCGGAATCCAACGCCTACAATTCAATAACTATAATAGGATATAAGATTTAAGCAGATTATTAAACGATCACATTTTTAGACTGAAATGGCAAACATTTTCTTTTGAAAGCTGCAGAAGTTTACCGTAAAAGTTTAGACTGCCTAATGCTTCGCTATAAAAGATCAAGTAAAGGTTAAGCGTGCGGTAAGATTGTGAATAGGAAGCCTAACCTGAAGTCAACCAGCAGTTTAGCAATTATTATTTCCCTATTTGCTTTGGCATTATTGAAAAACCAGATGGGTAACACTAATTTAATGAATTCGGAATTGTCGGAATAGACACTAAATTGAGGAACTGTCGGAATTGTCGGAAATGTCGGAATGACGCTTTTCCTAAAAAGAGGAACGTCGGAACAGTCGGAATTGTCGGAATAGTTAAAATTTTTTTAAAATACGAGCTATTTGAATTCACCGACAAATGTTACGTAGGCAGAACACAATCCATCATAGCATTACATAAATCAAATAACACACATCGGAATGATGTGATAGCAAAATGCTATGCATATTGCTAGACGCTCAGGTGACTTAATGAATTCGGAATGGTCGGAATGATGTAATAACAAAATGCTACGCATGTTGGTAGACGCTGAGCTAATTTATTGAATTTGGAATGGTCGGAATGATCTGATAGCAAAGTGCTACGCATATTGCTAGACGCTGATCTAATCTAATGAATTCGGAACGGTCGGAATGATGTGATAGCAAAATGCTACGCATATTGCTAGACGCTCTGTTGATTTAATGAATTCGGAATGGTCGGAATGATGTGATAGCAAAGTGCTACGCATATTGCTAGACGCTCTGTTTCTTTTATGAATTCGAAACGGTCGGAATGATGTGATAGCAAAGTGCTACGCATATTGCTAGACGCTCTGTTCATTTGATGAATTCGGAACGGTCGGAATGATCTGATAGCAAAATGCTACGCACATTGCTAGACGCTGATCTAATCTAATGAATTCGGAATGGTCGGAATGATGTGATAGCAAAATGCTACGCATATTGCTAGACGCTGAGCTAATCTAATGAATTCGGAATGGTCGGAATGATGTGATAGCGAAATGCTACGCACACTGCCTGCTGCTGAACTAATTTTATGAATTTGGAATGATCCAAATTTTATAAATTCGGCATGATCCAATACCACATTTCAGAAAGAGGAAAACTTTATATTTATGAAATGTTTACTAATTTGTGAAATGTGACGCATTTTAATTGACTAATCAAAAAGCTTGCTGTTAGCCATTGAGTAGATAGTGCAAGCAGCCAATCAAAGCTAAAGGTAGACAATTTGCGCGATATGGCAACACTGAAAACAAAACAGTTTTTTGTTGCTGCATCAACATTGTTGATTATAATGTACTTTCTGTGCAGCAGTAGTAAGTAGCAGACAAAGAACCTTTTTTTGGTATACAGGAACTGTGATACCATTTTCTGCATGATGTGCAAAGCAGCTGCTTTACTGTGAGTTTATTTCCTGGGCAATTAACTGCATCACAAACTGTCCACTTTTGAGAGCAGTATTCTGTATTTTGCAATTGATACCACTCTGAAATTGATTGCTTAACGATGTGGATTTCTGAGATTTCTTCAAACCATACAGCACCGACAGCAATTTTGGCAAGTTGTATTTTGTCTCGAGATTTAGTTGAAGTAGGCAGAATGTCAATGTCGCTTCTTGAAATTAAACTTTTCACCCAGTTTCTCGCTTTATGTGAAGGTAGCATAGTTGGAAGTGCAAGGTTGTTTGCCAAGCAGTACATGTTTGTAATAACGTGTACACCACAGTCGTACTGATTTTGTTGTTGTGGCACATCTGAGCAGCAAATAAATGTCCATTCATCTACATTGGTCGACAAAGATGCTACAGCGTAAGTTGCTTTTACAATACGAAAAATGCGCTCAAAGTATGTCTTCAAACTTCGGTGAGACACTGAACTCAACGAATCTACGGAAAAATTTTTTTTACTTTTGATGTTTACAATTACCATGTACCAGTGAGCACCAGGATTTACAATAAATACCAAATTATCGAAATTAAGTGCCTCGTTGTTACAGGCATAAGCGGCAATACGGTCATAAAAATCCTTGGCTGCGTATGTCATAAAAAACGTATCCCAAAGTAAAAATGTTTCGTTAGTTGTTGCCGTAGACAAAATGCATCGAATGGCATTTTCAACAACTTCATCAGTTAGCCAGTTCGTGTCCGACAAACAAAATAGCTTATTCTCCAGTTCTCTCTTCAGATCACAACTTTCAATAGAAATTTCTTTCTTTTGTTCCCAAGGAAATATTGCATGCTCATCTTTTTTCCCTTTTTCCTGAATGCTAGTCTCCATATTTTCATGTTTTCTAGCCTTCACGCAGAATGTACTTCTATGGTCTACATGCATTGTTGGCATGCCGTGGAAGTTGTTATTTCTTTTTGGAGTGGATGTTGCTCTAGGGTTTTGTAAGAGCTTTCTATCCAGTGGAGATGGTGCATCTGGAGCTGGATTGACGTCATAATCAAAATCATTAGGCCTCGGACGTTTTAACCCCGATTTTTTACCTTTTCCTCTTTTTTTTTTAAAGAGCATAGACAATGAATACTTTTCTTTACATTTTAAGCTGGACTTGTCTTCCCCGAGGGCCATATTAACAGCTAAAATGTGAAAGCATCGACCTGAACTTGGACACGAACATTTCGATGGTTTGGGAAAGTATTTTACACTCTGAACATTTCCTGTAAAAGGATTGACAACGGAAAATGATGCTGTTGCAGCAGTGAAACCTATCAAAGATTTGTTAATACACAGACGTGCAATTGCAAGTTGAGTGAGCCGAAAATGAGGTCCCTTTTCCACACCACGAACAACTGGATGCTCTTTTGACATAATATTTTCCACAATTTGCTCCATTGACATAATTGGAGACAATTCGACCTTTTCCCGTGGTTTAAAACAATTTTCAAATTCTTTTTTTAGTTGAAAGTTTCCAAATTTTGTTTGGGCTCGAAGAAACTCATAGTAAAACATGTCTTGCATCTGTTTGAATATCATAATTATGCAATCTAGTGGCATTTGTTTGTGATCGGAAACACATTTGATAACATGATTCATGCTTTCACTTATGTTGTTTGTCACAACTAGCCCTTTGGGAAAAGCAGCAAATTTGCATGTTACAAAGTAGCAGCAATGAGCAATAAGATCGTTATATAAATGCTTTTTGGCATACTCGACAAACGGCAATGACCAAGTACTGGACAATACTTTGTACGTTGAGTGAAAATCTTCTTTTGTGTGGCATTGAATTAATCTCCTGATGTCGTCCTTTAGCACCTTGATATCATCTTTTGTTCCACTTGATTGTAGCCACTGCTTAATGTCACCTATGATGTGGTTTGTGCAGTAAATATTTGTTAATGTCGGGAAGTTGGTTTGTAAGCAATCGGTAATACCTTTTTCCCTGTCTGTGATTATGGGAATATTTTTAGAACTGGCAAGTCCGGTTTCTTCAAAAATATCAGCCAAAAATGCCGTATGGTATTTTTTGTATTTTTTGGTATGGATGAGAAAAGCAACAGGAAAAATTGGGTCGTCAACTAAACATGTGTTTCGTGCAACTAGTATTGAAACATAAAAGTCACCCAATAGAAATGTTGTGTCGTATGACACAAGCTGCTTTAGGCTCGAATTTGTACGAGACTGCTTTATGAGATCCTTGGTAAGGGTCAAAACATTATCGCTAGCAAGGTGCACAACTAAGTCTGGGTAGACCGTGAACTGCCGTACAAAGTTATCGGTCTGGATAGCCAATTCAACTGAGCTAAAAAACTCATCATTTGTCAGTTTTTTCTTTTGTGATGCCACGTATTTCACATTTTCGCATTGTTTGCGATCTCTGGGCCGATCAACTGGCATCCAGTCTTGCCTTTTCTGATGACTTTTGATCACATGCATTGTTTCATACACCATTTTTGGGATTTTTCCTTCCACTTTACCTTCAATATCTTCCATAACAGTTTTCGCTGTTGGTAAATAGTAACCTGTTTTTTTTTGGCGTTTCCATGTTTAGAATCTAAATAACAACTTGAATTTCCAACATAATGAACCAAACATATTGGACTCTCTTCTTCAGTTTTGTAAACATTATATAACGTGTAAACGTGCCTTTGAAATTCAGAAGACACAACTTTTTTTTGGATACCAGGTACCTTAATTTTGTAATATCGTTTCAATACTCCGTTTTTTACATGTCTTCCATCAGAATAAAATCGATACTGATCGCAAACGAAATCGTTTTTGGCCCTCAAAGTGGGTCCTTGAAAAAAGTATCCATACCCACCCTGTGGTTTTACAGCCGCAACATTTGAAATTTTCTTTTCATCACTTAGCAATAACGTTTTAGCCTCTTCAAATGACAAAGGTCTATTTCCAAAATCTTGTAATTGAGGTGGAGAAATTGATTTTTGCATCACACAACACTATTGTCATTCAAATAAGAATTTATAGCACAATGCATGTATTCAAGCAATTACCAAATTACAAAATAATGAGATTTACCTCCGTTTAAAACTTACAAGATAATAATACCAAATTACACTGTAAAGTAATGGTTACTAATTGGTCCTGTTGATGAACCGCTCATTGGGTTTCCATTTTACCAAATCAGTGTACTCCAATCTAATTTTATAGCGGGCCATCAGGAAGTGACAATTTATTCTGCTGGCCACGCTTTAATCTTGAGATGATGCTAGTAAATCAACAGATTCTACTAGATTTATTACTGTTAATTCTGTATTTTGCAAATAAGGTCAAATTCAGTTTGATAGGCTTGTTTCGTTATTTTATGTTAATTCATTGCTGATTTTCGTGATTCGCAACTTACTAAAAGTAGAATGCAAAAATCGTGCAACCGCGACATACTATCAATTTCTGTTGAAGGATCACAATACTAAACTGACCAAGATGTGGTAGGACTCGTATACTAAAGTTCTACTAATTAGTTTCCTTCCTCCCAATAACTAGTAACTACACTGCTTCTTGCTGCGAAATGAAATCTTTGTGCATATTGGTATCGAATATATAGACTATATAGCCTATACATCAGTGGTTCTCAACCTTTTCAAGATGTCGCCTCCCCGCCCCATATAAAGTCATTATTTACCTCTTTTAAATTACTGCACATGTTCATATCTCTGGTGAAGCTAAAATTGTGAATCTTTTGTAGAAAGCCACCGCCACATGCGCCAAAACGTGAGATTTGAGAAAAAACCCCCACTGCGCTCGCCACAATTTCAGTAACTACGCGCTCTCACCACGTTTCAACACTAGAATTACCAAGGTCTGATAGCCTGATAGAATTCAATAAATTAGCTCAGCGTCTAGCAATATGCGTAGCATTTTGTTATCACATCATTCCGAATTCATTAAATTAGCTCAGCACCCAGCAATATGCGTAGCATTTTGCTATCACATCATTCCGAATTCATCAAATGAACAGAGCGTATAGCAATATGCGTAGCATTTTGCTATCACATCATTCCGAACATCCCGAATTCATTAGATTAGCTCAGCACGTAGCAAAATGTTTAGCATTTTGCTGTCAGACCATTCCGACCATTCCGAATTCATTAAATCAACAGAGCGTCTAGCAATATGCGTAGCATTTTGCTATCACATCATTCCGACCGTTCCGAATTCATTAGATTAGATCAGCGTCTAGGAACATGCGTAGCACTTTGCTATCAGATCATTTCGACCGTTCCGAATTCATCAAATGAACAGAGCGTCTGACAATATGCGTAGCACTTTGCTATCACATCATTCCGAACATCCCGAATTCATTAGATTAGCTCAGCACCTAGCAATATGTTTAGCATTTTGCTGTCAGACCATTCCGACCATTCCGAATTCATAAAATGAACAGAGCGTCTAGCAATATGCGTAGCACTTTGCTATCACATCATTCCGACCGTTTCGAATTCATAAAAGAAACAGAGCGTCTAGCAATATGCGTAGCACTTTGCTATCACATCATTCCGACCATTCCGAATTCATTAAATCAACAGAGCGTCTAGCAATATGCGTAGCATTTTGCTATCACATCATTCCGACCGTTCCGAATTCATTAGATTAGATCAGCGTCTAGCAATATGCGTAGCACTTTGCTATCAGATCATTCCGACCATTCCGAATTCATTAAATCAACAGAGCGTCTAGCAATATGCGTAGCATTTTGCTATCACATCATTCCGATCGTTCCGAATTCATTAGATTAGATCAGCGTCTAGCAATATGCGTAGCACTTTCCTATCAGATCATTCCGACCATTCCAAATTCAATAAATTAGCTCAGCGTCTACCAACATGCGTAGCATTTTGTTATTACATCATTCCGACCATTCCGAATTCATTAAGTCACCTGAGCGTCTAGCAATATGCATAGCATTTTGCTATCACATTATTCCGATGTGTGTTATTTGATTTATGTAATGCTATGATGGATTGTGTTCTGCCTACGTAACATTTGTCGGTGAATTCAAATAGCTCGTATTTTAAAAAATTTTTAACTATTCCGACAATTCCGACTGTTCCGACGTTCCTCTTTTTAGGAAAAGCGTCATTCCGACATTTCCGACAATTCCGACAGTTCCTCAATTTAGTGTCTATTCCGACTATTCCGACAATTCCGAATTCATTAAATTAGTGTTACCCAAACCAGATCATAGCAACATATTCTGCTTATATTGGCTGTAAACATGTATGCTCTAGGTACACTAAAAGATTTAGAAACTAATTTTGGAAAGCCAGAACATTTTCCAAAGTAGAAATTCTTTTTTTTCGAAACTACATCATGTTTTTGGGTCAATGGAAACTATGTGGATGGGCTGGTAAAAGAAAATGGTGTTAGATAATACTTGTGCTGAGAAGGCATGATGACAGTGTTTGTAGTGTTGCCCAAGATCTTGAATTCAGAGGCAAGGACGACCAAAGAATACATGAAAGAAGCAAGAGGAGAAGAAAAGACAAGATTAATTTAAAAGCGGAGGATGCCCTGAATAAAGCAATAGGACGAGATGGATTGCGAACGCTTGCGGAAGGTGTAAGGTAAAGCCAGTCTACTCCATGAGGGCATAAAAGTGGATAAAAACTGAAGCACTGATATTGCACCAGTCAGTTTGCAATCCAAAAGAATCTACCGGGTTCACTCTCCTTGGTTAAAGTTTTGTCACCCCTTGCACTTCCAAGATATGTATGGCGCCCAAAAATAGAATTTTATGACATGAGAAAAGTTGTAGCTTAAGTTATTTACACTGGGCTGAACAAATCGTTAACACTTTGAATGCACATCGCCTTCAAGTGCTCTGCTTGTTAAGACGAATAAGCAGCGAATGAAAGGTATAATGCAGGGGTCTCAAACACGCGGCCCGTGATAGCATATTGTGCGGCCCGCGACGCACCTTGGATTTTCACATAAATAATTATTATCTCTTTCAGGGCCTCATGCTTTTATCAGCATTCATAGCCAATAGTATCATTTCTTAGTGCTCACCCTGCAACATAGCTTTATGACGTTAGAATTGTTCGATTGTTTTGTTTTTATCCAGTCTAGAAGTTACAGCGTTTCTTACCCTCTTGCTCGTTTTTCGTACTTTTTATGTTTCTGTATTAGGCTGCGTGCAACATTGATGGCGCAATTTTGTGATTTGTTATCGCTTTGAAAGGACACTTTCGATTCTTCATTTTTTGAGTAAAGATGGTCAGTCAGTTAGTTGTACTAGGACTAAGTTTTTAGTCTAGCCTCTAGTTGGGGTGGTTAAGTTAATTGCCGTAGTTGAAGAGTAAATATTTGTTCTTTTCAGAACCAAAGCGAAAGAGGCAATTTGAGTTGCAAAGCAAAAGTAATTACTGTAGCTATATTTTTAAAAAACTAAAATTTAGCTTTATATAATGTCTTTCACTTCCAAAAAAAGAAAAATTGCAGACGAAAGGAGAGTTTTTCAAGAAAAGTGGGAAGAGTTGTACTTTGTCACTGCGGCCGGTAATATAAGCCATTGCCTAATTTGCCAGAAAAATATAGCTGTTATGAAGGAGTACAACATGCGTCGGCACTACGAAACAATGCACAAAGTTGAATATGACGGGTATAAGGGCGAAGTTAGGAAAGAAAAACTAAAGCGCATGAAATCATCACTGTGCAAACAAAGAAGTAGGCTCGCCAACATTAATCTGTCTAACAAAAATGCTGTAAAAGCAAGTTTTGCTTTAAGTGAAATGATAGCCAAATCATCACGGCCTTTCACGGAAGGTTTGTTCATAAAAGAATGTCTTTTAAAAGCAAGTGACATCTTATGCCCTAATCAAAAGAAACAGTTTGAAGGCATAAGCTTGTCGCCTAATACAGTTGCAACCAGGGTTACAGAATTAGCTGCCGATGTTGAGAAACAATTACTTGCGACGGCAAAAAACTTTAAAGCATTTTCAATCGCTCTCGACGAAAGCACAGATGTGTCAGGCATAGCACAATGTGCTGTGTTCATCAGGGGTGTAGACTGCAGTTTAAACGTAACAGAAGAATTTCTGGAATTAATACCACTGAAGAGTACTACAACTGGACGTGATATTTTTCTAGCCGTAGAAAACTGCATGAAAAAACATGGCTTGCCATGGGATAAGCTTGTATGTTTGGCCACTGACGGTGCACCAGCAATGTGTTCCAGTAATGTAGGCGTTGTTGGATTAGTGAAAAAGAAACTAAACAGTCTTGAAGCAAATAAAATTAACTTCATTAGTGTTCACTGCATTTTACATCAAGAAGCTCTTTGCAGTAAAAGTCTACAAATGAAGGAAGCGATGGATTTAGTAGTTAAAACATAAGATCTCACGGGCTAAATCATCGGCAATTCAAATCTTTTCTGGTAGATATGGACTCCGAATATGGTGAGCTTCTTTATCACACTGAAGTAAGATGGCTGAGTCGTGGAAAGGTTTTGAAGCGTTTCTTTGCACTTAAAAATGAAATATCTTTATTCATGAAAATGAAAAATAAAGCAATTCCTTTGTTGGATGATCCTACTTTCCAATGCAGCCTTGCTTTTCTAACAGATGTTACACATCATGTGAATGAAATGAACGTGAAACTTCAAGGTAGAAACCAGATTATCACGCAGATGTACGATCATGTAAAATCGTTCAAAGTTAAACTCGGTTTATGGATAAAGCAGTTACACGAGGGAAATATGATTCATTTCTCAACTCTGAAGTCATTAGGAAAAGTTGAACCCAAATGGTGGAAAGAATATGCTGACTTGTTGTCAACTTTAATTCAAGAGTTTGATATACGCTTTGCAGAGTTCAAAGCACAACAGCCCCAATTTCAACTTTTTTCAACGCCGTTTGCGGTTCAAATTGACGATGTTGCAGAGGAATTACAAATGGAGTCAGCAGAACTTCAGAGCGATACTATTTTGAAACAAAAACATGCAAATGCAGGGATTCCAAAATTCTACTCCTTTCTTTCTCGAAAAAGGTTTCCGAGATTACTCTCTGCTACTGCAAGAATTATTGCAATGTTTGGAAGCACATAAGCATGTGAACAATTTTCTCGTCCATGAAGGCTAACAAGTCTGTAATAAGATCACGGCTCACTGATGAACATTTACAGGCAACGTTGAGAGTGGCTACCTCTAATAAATTCAAACCTAATATTGGGCTCCTTGCTGATGCGAAACGCTGCCAGCTAAGTAGCCAGAACAAAATATAATTGTAATGCCAAGTAAATTTACGTTACTCACGACTTATTTTTGTTTATTGGGTCTTTAATGAGTGTTTTGTTTATTTACCTTTGATTGTGTATTGCGGCCCGCGGGTTAACTTGCAAGTTTTCATTTGGCCCTCAGAACAATTTGAGTTTGAGACCCCTGGTATAATGCTTGGTTTTCAGACTTTACTGGGACTGTTAAATAAAATCGTAATTAAATGATAATTTTACTACAATACTATCAGAATTTTACTGCAAAATAGCAATAATGTCTTCAATGTGATACGATTTGACACAGTAATGTTGTTTTCTTTTCAAATAGAATGACTTAAAGCCAAAATTATCGTTTCTTTAAACGTATCCAATTAAAAACAACAGTATGGACGGGTGTGCGTAGCCACTACATATCTCCCAAGTATATCGCGTACTGGCAACGACTGATTTACCCTGTTTTCACCATAGGCGTTTTTAAAGTAAACAGACTTTTATCCGTTCAATTCAGCAAGTGCTTGAAAGCATATCAAAGCAGTAGGAGTGCGCCAAGATAATTGATATGAATTTTCAGGATTCAGCCATGAAATATTAGGATCGCTACTTACCACTTTTTTGTTGCTGTAGGCGAATTTGTTTGAGCTAACGCCTCTGACGCTCGCATGTTGTTTGGTCCTGGCATAAACGCAGTCTTGCAAAAAGCATACTAATCCGAAAGGAAGCACTCATATTTACGTTATTGCAATAGCAGGGCCTCCATTAATAATGTCGAGGTCAAGAATATCAAATCATTTGGCTGCGCCAACCTCGCTCAATTGCAAAGGAAATTGCTTCAACATTTAAATCATATATAGCTCGACACAAATATTTTGTTGCAAAAAATTAAATTGAACCGTCTTTATTCCCCTCCTCTTTTTCTTGGAGTATTACCAAATGTTTTGTTTGGAGTTAGCTACTGTTTAAAATGGTTAAAAGATTTTATTTTTCGGTGAATTATTTTGACTGACTTTGCCAAAGATCTATGCATTCAAGTAAGAATATACAAAATGCACCAAATTAGTTGACTTTTCTATCGCAATTTTTTTTTTACTATATTTATCCTCCATTCACGAGAAAGCGAATTGTATTGCTATGTTTTTGGACGGTATGTCCGCACTCGCTTGGTGGTTGCTATTTCCGAGGTGTTTGGGCCACCTGTCTTCCACTTAAAGGTGGGGCGTCCGGTTTAGTGCCTTGCCCAAGGACACAGCAAGCGAACTTGCCGGCTTGTTCTCCACAACCTCCCATAAATGCCGAGCGCCAAGCAGGGAAGCTATAGATACCATTTTTTAAAGTTCTTTGGTATGACTCGACAAGGTGAATGAACCCCAGGTCTACCGATTGCGAAGCGGACGCTCCAACTACTACGCCATCGCGTCGGTTACGTGTAGGCACCAAAATTTTTAGTGCTTTTAACCGATAGATTACATCTCATTAACGTCTTTTCTGATGAATGTCTTTGAAACGTAAACAAAATTATTAAAGGGCCATCCTTGTGAGAAAAAGTAGTCAAAATGTACCAAAGAACAAACGTCTAACAACTGCAAGTTTGTTAGATCAAGTACGATAATTGTTTAACTAAAAATAGAGCATGATATTGAACACCAATTTTTGATCAACCATTGTAAAATAATAATCTTTAGCCCTAGATAATTACATTCACATATTGCTGAAAAAGAATTTTTCCAAGCTTACAAAGAACAGTAATTGCTGGCACCTTATTATAACTTTTATGTATCAAAATTACCTGCTTTTACTTCGCTTACCACTTTTTGAAAAGGTAAAAAGTTACCCAGCAAATGATAAAGTTCATCTTTTTTAGTACAGTATAAAAAATAAT
The DNA here is from genome assembly GCA_963675345.1 of Trididemnum clinides. Classification (NCBI taxonomy): domain Eukaryota; kingdom Metazoa; phylum Chordata; class Ascidiacea; order Aplousobranchia; family Didemnidae; genus Trididemnum; species Trididemnum clinides. The sequence continues at coordinate 3,426,130 of OY776284.1, read as the reverse complement.
ACTAAAGATACATATTATGTACTATCGGAAGTGTCGCAGCTAGACAACAAGCATTGGTGGGGCGAATGAAAGTTTAAGGGGGGGGGGGGGGGCAAAGCTTTGACACGCATTATTTGATATTTTTGAATCCATGGCAAGTCATTGATTAGGTGTTGTTCTCATTCGTTGTGAAAGCAGGTGTTAAAAAAGATTCTCTTGTCAATCAAACCGTTAACTACTTTTTACGGATAAGCTTATGTAAAATTAGCAAAATAATGTAGTTGTAAGATCTCTGGTTCATTTTACACTTACAGGAATTTTATAATGATTACCAAGAAAGTACTAAGAGTATGTGAGAAGAGTCTTACTGAAAGCCGGAAGGAAATCACTAAATTTTTCACTACAATATAATCGAGTATGCAGTAATGTTAAATTTTTTCTTCCCTTAAAAGTTGAGTTCAGCGTGGACACCAACTCATCGAAGGCCATTCGAAACAAGTTCGGGGATAAGGGACATCCCTGCTACATTCCACTGCTTATACTAAATCACTTCCGTGCCATCGTAGCGCTCGTAAGATCAGCTCATGGTTGACCGTATCAAAGGTCTAACGTCACAACGTAAATGCTGCGACTCCTTGTACGTGTGATTTGGATCATCCCATGAAGCATCGTAATGTGCTCAGCACTACCATCTACTTCTCGAAAGGCCTTTTGCAGTGGATTTATCTTCACACAGGTTTGGAGGCTTCGTGCCAGAATGTTCGCGTAGCATCTGACTCGATGCGAGGTGATGGTGATTGGCCTCCAGTTGCCAACCTCTCGCGAATTTTCCGTACACTTTGGAACCAGCATCGTGCGACGAGAACTCTTGGTCCACTGCGGTGTCCGCCGTGCTGCGAGCCAGCTTGAAAACAAAAGACCGAGTGTCAGGGCAGTCATCGTCATTTAACTCGCGCACGCTAAGCTTTCCCGGTCTCGATGCTGATGTCTGGTACTCCCCCAATACCAGTTTAATCTCCTCTGGTGTGATCGCATTGATTTGCCCAGCCAGGTCACATTTCCAGCGCACACAGAGCAAGGAAAGATGGGGGCAGGTTTTGGATGATCGTTACCGCCCATCAGTAGAAGAAGAAGAATGAGGAGACGAAGAAGGGCAAGAGTAGGGCAGGAGAAAAGAAAAAGTGAAAACAGGCGACCGTTTTTGTAGGTTCTGTATGCTGCCCTTTTGCGTTTGTTCAGAGGGCAGCATAGCGAAAAAATGTAGGGGAATGCCTCGGGTAACTGGGACCCTTGGGAAGGCCATCAGGCATTTCGACCCAACTTAAACGGGGTTGGGGACCGCACCACCACGTCGTGGTGGCTGTTAATTGGTGCAGAATCTGTGCTGTCGCCACTATTTTTTGCCATAGTTGTAGATGTTGTCACAGAATTCACACGAAGAGATATGATTAATGAAGCATTTTACGTAGATGATCTTGGTTTCATTAATTTGTAAAAGATTTTAAACGAGAGGTCTCGGAATCGGAAAGAAGCACTTAAAAGTATGGATTTGAAGGTAAACATCATACCAGCAAAAGTGAAAATTTAACAGGTCTAAAATAAATTGTTTATAACTAAGTTAGATTCACGTGAACTTTGTTGGAGAGTTATGACCACACCAATTCAGTGTTGTACATGTTATGTGAAAACTGAGTGGTTTATGCCAGAATGCACAAATAAGGGCATAATTTTTCTTTTTTGTATTACTGGTACAATCAAGTCGTGCGTTAATCATGTTATTCGTAGAGAAATAAGTAAATAATAATTTAGTTTAGTTTAACCCATATCCGCCCAAGGTGATAAAAAATAGTCGAATCTGTTCAAAAATTTATTTGGGATATGCTATAATGCTAAATAATAACATACTAAAAATTTATAAAAATTCCTGCACTAGAAAGTAGTTTTTTGTATACGTCTACTGAGGTAGACATTGGGCGCTCCTGTATCACAATATCAACATCATTCAAATTTCTCTTACAACTAAATAAAAGATATTTCCGTTTTAAAGTAACATATTATCACAGTTTTAATCACAAAAACTAGTCGACTTAGACCTGTTAACTTAAAAAATAACAGTAGCTAAAATAAAATGAAACATTCATTTTTTATACCTCACTAAATAAAAAAACTCATTTATAACAAAACTTACTTGGTAACCTAAAAAAGCTCAAGTAACTCACTCCATCAACAAGGTTTAGTTTTCATTATAGTTTGCTCTGCTCTAAAAAATGAACATCTCATTCATGGAACTTTTGAAAGCAGTACATTAGATGTAGTGTTTTATCACACTTGCCACACTGGATTTTGGCACTTTTTTTACACATTACACATTTTCTCGGTGTAATTCCCTCTGGGTAGTGTCCAATGCCATCTTTTCTTACAGTTTCAGGAACAGTTCTGCTGGCTCCGGGTCGATTCAAAGGATATGCTTTTTCCTTTTTAGTCATTGCATACACTAATTGGTTTCTGAACTGCTTTTGAGGTACTTTTTCACCTTTGATCAGCTCAAAAATACGCCACGCAAATACGACCGAGATGTTGAGAGCATTCATGATAAGAACCCAGTACCATCTCTTTGCAATAATTCTTGGTCTAAAATCAGATAGAGCTCTGTATATTAGGTCAACACCTCCCATTCCTAAGTTGTATTCCTTTACTACAGCCGGCTGTGTCACCTTCACTTCTCCTTTACCTTTTACTCTTCTGTTCACTTTTCCCACGGGTTCAACTCCAACAGCATTACTGCAAAGGGTGACAACTGAGTTATCATGCCATTTCACAACCTCAACATTTCCATCTGACTGATAGTCATAGCTTCTTCTTTCTTTTTCATTGTTTTAGTATCGGTAATAGGACATTTTTTCACCCTGTTATCCCTAACAGTTCCAGTTGGTTGAAAGTTTCGTTGTTTCAAGTCGAGCATCAAGTCATATGAGGTAAAGAAATTGTCCATGAAAACATGATGAGTGTTCTGCTTTTCACAAACCTGTAGAAGCGTATTCACCACTCTTGAACCCAATGGTCCATCTGTTGAATCTCCAGTTTTTCCCTCATAAATATCGACTTTATAGGGCACACCATCAGCACTGCACAATGCTCAGAGTTTGTACCCAAACCTAATGGGCTTGGACCTAATAAACTGCTTGCAGGAGTGGCGTCCAAAATAGGGCACCATTGACTCATCAATAGATAACTTATAATGCAGTATTCCAAATTGCTGCATCTTTTTATTCAAAATGTTGTATAGAGGCTTTACCTTTGCCATTTTTGAGCCATCCAACTTTTGATTATCAGCAGCGTGAAGGTACTTCTTTATAGCCAAGAACTTGTTCCTTGGCATAGTTTTTGCAAAGGGATCACATTGTAAAAAGGGATCTTTGCTGCAGTAGTCTCGCTCACTTGTTCTTGTGTTATACCCTGACAACAAGATCAAACCAAAGAAGTTCCAAAAATCTTCTTTAGAGAGAGAAAAAGAAGGATCATTTTTTTCTCTATTAGCAAATTTTGTGCTCTCTGTAACTAAATGATCAATTATTTCACCAAAAATTTCATTGTATAGTGAAAACTCATCAAAAGAAGCTAAATAGGGAAAATTTTTCAGGAGTATTTTTGATGGAGGCTGCATACTCTCTCCATTTGAAGCTCCACTACTTTCTATGTGAGACTTTTTCCGTTTGGGGAGAGTAACTTTTTGCTTTTTATTTCTATTTGGAGCAGTCTCTTCGCCTTCACTTTCACTACTACTCTTTTCATAGAACACATCAACTTCTCCAGCAATTTCATTAGGCAATTCTACATTTTCAGTCAAATCTTCATCATCTTCTAATTCCATATCACTATCCTCACCTCCATGGGGTGGACCTGTTATTGCTATTGTTGCATTTCTCCCTCGCTCTTCAATCTCTGTGACTGCATCAGCAAAATATCTGTGATGTGAAATTCTAGTTCTTCCATAAAAACTGTGTGAATCCATTTTTCTGTAAACAATGAAAGTGTGTAACTGGATAAGGCTGAACAAAAGTTGAGCAGTATACTAGTGTCATCACCCATCACTAAATTTGATCCTCAAATTACAGTTTGTAAACTAGGCTTATTGATTCTAAAAAATCTGGATAGAAAATTGAAATATCCAATAGCTTCTAAAAAATTATAAATGCCAAAGAGGTAAACTTTTATGCAAAGCTCCAGTAAAAAAAACATTGCTTTTCAAATTCCATTGTGTAAATTTGACATATTTATTCTTATAAAGTTGTATTATGTATCTATATAACAGTTCACTACTATTGAGGTGTTTGTTAAATGTTAAAAATGGCCCACAAGTGCATAAATAAAAACATAAGCAGGAAATATCTAGTTTTAGCTTTTTTATGGTTTTAGATGCTGCACAGCCCAATGTCTACCAGGGTAGACCTTCAACTTTAGAGTCTAGTAAATCAGTTCACATGCCTTGCAGGCTGTTTCTGACAGTTTCTTTTGGTTTCTAGAAAAGCAGTCTTCAGCAATATGCTTCACTTCAGGAGTTTTGTCACCAGATTAAAATTTTGCAGCACAATTTGAAATTTAGTTCAAAAACTTTTGGAATTTACGATTTTTGCCAACTTCAAAGTCCTCCAAAATTTTTTCTGCAACTATTGTGAGTTTCAACTCTTACTATAGTAAAATATACCGTATTCTTAGTATAATCTGAAAAAAATAACGTTATTAAACAGTTTTAAACACTAAAAATATAGATTTTAAAAAAGGTCTACCCAGGTAGACATTGGGCGGATAAGGGTTAAGGGCATTGCCAATCTCGTCTTGAGTAATAACTGGTATATCTAGGACTGTGATCGCTTGGTCAACCGCTCTTTTCAGGATGCTTTAACCGCGTTTGGCTTTACTGCTGATTTTGATTCACTAACCTTACACTCTGTTTTCAAGTCGCAGCTGATCTTATAAACTGGTATTAGTTTATGCGATAACTGGAACAGTAGGGCTTCATGGCCATCTCTCTTATATGGGATTCAGTTCAGGTCTATCGTTTTGAGTTTTATCTCATAAATGCATCCACTTGTTAAGCCGCTGTGGTGTAGTGGTAATTGTTTTGGATTTTAGAACGAAAGTCTGTAGGGAAAAATTTTTTAAAAGCACCACTGATATTCGCCTGGAAGGGCATCCAAAATTTGAGGTTCTATGTGGTTTCAGCAAAAAGTATGGTTCGAAAGCGAGTTTGCGGTGGTAGCCTTACAATGAACCAGCATGTCTGAGTCTGCGAAACGGATATATACAGGACGCAAAATGATCTAAAAAATGAATGCATTTTTTATTGAAGTTGATCGTAATTTGTCCTAACGATGATCTACCAGTTCTTTCCTAACTGGTAATCACTCCACGGCCACAATATTAAACGCTAATATGTGATTCAGTCACACTTTCCACGGCTGATTCGTTTTCGCTGACTGTGCTTTAAACTTTCTTGATAATAATGTTTTCTTTAGTAACCGGTACCATTTTGTATGGGCTCTTAATTCTTTCGCTCCCGCGATCATCGATTGATGATTTTTGCACCTTTATCTTTTCGGTCCCACTAGATCATCAATTGATGATTTTTTTCAAAAGTTGAAAAATTAGTTTATTTCAACAATTTTTTTTTAAATTAAAGCATTCCATTCGTTCGATTCTTTGCTCCAATGGCTATCCCGAAAATTTAATTAATTCGGGAATGAAAAGGAAGATTGAAGAGTTTAGACTTCCGCCAAAGAATGGACTGAAAAATGTCCAGTTTACCTTAAATTACCATGGATTGGCAATATCTGCACAAAATTTCAAAAGCAATGCAAAACAGCTACTAACTCCTGTTTTGGTGCAGTAAAACTTTGTGAAGTGTTTTCCACATGAATGATGCTTTCAACGGTCCACAAAGATGTTGTGCTTACCAAGCAACAAAGATTGGCTGTTTATCAACATGTCTGCCACTGTGATTGTCGGTACATAGGCCGCACATCTCAAAGACTGCAGGATAGAACAAAACAGCACATACCAAAAACATTAAACACCAAACTCAACCAGATTGTGACCTATCTTAATCCAATCTTACTAACACTTTGGCAAAGAAACAACACCTTCTCAACAATGAAAAACGCACCTCTTTCTACGAAGGCAATCAATTTTTCTATTTTGGCTAAAGGAAGAACCCTTTTTCATTTATCAACCTTGGAAGCAACTTTAATCAAAATGCTTCAACCGGCTTTGTCGACAGAAAAAATTTGTCTACATGCTGAAATTACATCATTAATTTGGAGGCATCGTTTGGTTGTCTACCAATCATAACGTTCCAACATTTCCATCAACCTCAATCATCTCGCCATCAACACCAGGCTTTATTCTAGCGATAACTCTTGAAGAGAGCTAAACGAAAACGTTAGTTTTCATATATTCTTTTTAACCCCCTCGGTTACCAGGCACACAATTGTACCACTACTTAAAATGCTTGTCCTATGTGCACGCTTTTCAGTGGATTATTTTAGTTGTCGATGATATAATTGGACTGAGCTGGGTGATTCAAAAAATAGATTTGATCTGTGGTATCAAAGTGCTGGAACTACTACTTGCCATTTGAACAAGATGACTACCAAAATGTATGCACGTGGTAAAGGTGAGTAAAAATAAGTAAAATTACTGAAAATATGTCAGAAGATGATTGGAAATGAAGTAGATATGATAGATTAGTAACACTCAGGTATTACATAGATTACTTTTTTAGGTATATAACTGGTAGATATTACCTTAGAGAATTATTCAAAAAAAACCTAGTACAATTGTACGCAATGTGTCCCACTTTAACTTTAGCCTAAGCACGTGGTGTGAATGGAATACAACAATACTTGTTGAAAAATGTTACTCATGAGTACAATTATGCCCCCTTTGTTTATGGAATAATACTAATCTCATACGGTATTCTATAGTTATAGGCGACGCTTTTTGTTATATGTTTTAATCTGAGTTTTGTGCAAAATTCTGTTTTTACCAAATATGTTTGCACTGACAAAAACTCCCCCAGTTTAGAATTACGTAAAATTTTATGCCGTCAAGTTTGTTTAATAAAGGAATTCGTAATTTAGCTTAGTTAATTTACAAAAGAAAAAAGAATTTTTCATTTGTTTTTTAACATTGCTCAAAAACCGAAAGAAACAAAAAAATATATCGGCGGATGATATATTGACCAAGTTGGATGGATCCGACATAGATCTTTTAAGCACAGACAACGAATATGAAAATGAAGATATTGAGTATGTTCCGTATCCAAATAAGTCATCATCAAATTTTGAATTGGGATTCAGTGATACTGATGAGCCCGACACAATACCAAGTACTAGTTCATCTTCCTTGGCAAAACAACTTAAGGAGAAAAAGAAGAAATCACTGAGTGCTACAACTTTAAGGTCTGCTACGGCTTTAAGATCTACCGTGGAATTGACTTTAAGGTCTCAACTGAAAAAGACATTTGTGTCGGTCGCTGGCTTGACAATGGAGTTGTGACACTTCCCTCAACTTTTGCAGGTGTTGAGCCGATTGATCAAGTAAGACGTTGGAGCGAGTCTGCCAAGAAACATATCATGATTGACCATCCCCATTTTATTGGTGTATACGGCAATTACATGGGCGGGGTGGACAAAATTGATTATCTTATTTCTCTGTACAGAATCAAAGCAAAAACCAGGAAGTGGCCTATCCGTATGTTTTTCCATTTCTTAGATCTGGCAGTTGCCAATTCTTGGCTGGAGTATTGTGATTTTGAGCTTGAACTCGGTACACAAAAGTCAAATATTTCCGATTTATTGGCTCTCCCAAATAAAGTCGGTCGTGCTTTGACAATGGCAACAGTGCCAGCTAGATCTGCAGACAGGCCTAGATCAGAGCTGCACAGTCCTAGATCTCTGGCTTCTGCGCCTCAGAAAAGGGCAAAGAAAACAATCATGCCAGTGCAGGATGTTCTATATGATTTTTTTGTTCATTGGCCAAATTGTATTGATGGGCTAGGGCAATACTGCAAGTTGGAAGGTTGTGAAGGTCGAAGCAGGGTCAAGTGTGTCAAGTGCAATGTTTTTCTCTGCTTGAATAAGAGCAAAAGTTGCTTTACAAGATTTCACCAGAAGTAATCAACATCTTGTTAAGTATTTCAAAATGAACAAGACATGAAGTAGAGTTGAGAAAATGCGCGGAAACAAACTGCTGTGTGAGATCAAGACTATTACAATAAATCAGACTGCTGTAATTGTTGTGTGTCATTGGGAAAATATATTCTTTTACGTGATAAAAATTTACCTTAGTTATGTCCTATGAAACTCAAAGAAATTATGCTTTCTGGATTACTGAGTCATGGAGAGCACAATTGTACAGCTCGATTAGTCACGATGCGAACAATTGTACGCATATCGTAATTTGTATATTTATTGAGAAAATTTAAAAAATATATCCTGGTTTGACAGTTCCCCATAAAGATCAATAGGACAAAAAATAAAATATTTTCAGCAAAAAATACTATATCGTGACTGAAGGGGCTAAAAGAGTACAATGAAATAATCGCCAAAAAAGCTTTTTTAAAAGGAATGTTGTCACTAGCCAATTTAAAAAGACTTCCGTCTACAGTTTCGGAAAAGAGTGGTCACTTTGGGTTACCAAAGCACTACAAGCAGCTCAAACATTTATCAGTCAAATGCAAAAAAGCCAGAAATGGTAATAGACGAAGTAGTTCTTTAGTATAATCACAGGCTATGGAATCAGTTTATTTCATTTCATTTTTCCGAATTTAAATGACAAAAAAGTCCGTATGATGTTGAGAGCACCTGAAGACGATGTAGATCTGCGAGTAGCAGATTTGTCTGATTCATTATTTGTTGGTAGATTATTTTTCCAGCTTTACAATGTAGCCGTTCAGCTTATTAGAGGCAGTCTATTTTTAGATTCTGATGCTGTTTTTAAATCACGGAATGGCTGGTTGAGCAATACTAGCTCCTTCTCTTCGGATTTCTTCAAGTTTTTAGAAATTAGTTCAATATAAAGATGAGAGATTGACTCGATTTGTTTTTTCGAGCGGTGTAGCAAAAGCTAGCGGCTAACTAATAACGATTGATTTTCTCGTAATGATTTTACAAGAAGCGCTCCAGGAAATAGCATTGATTTATTTTGTAATAATTTCTATTATAACGTCTCAGTCATTTATCACGCCCACCTGGAGGCGCTAATTAATCGTTTTAAGCTACATGGGTGTAAAATTAGTTCTTTTATAACCCCTTTAGTCACGAATTAAATTAAAGAAAAAAAATCAAATTTTTTGTCAAAAAGAACTATATGCGTGTAATCAGCTGTAGTGTAGTATATAATCCTACTTCTGCAGATGTGATACATAATAATCAAATGATTGTAAAATACCTATGGTAAGGGCAACCTCAACATTTTGTTGTGTGTGACATATGATACAAAACAAACAAAAGAGTTAAAGCAGTTTTACTTGCAGTTAATGTACAAATAGGCAAAGTTCGTGTGAAGCTGATGCAAGCGATAAAATAAAAGAACAGTGAAAATCTCAATTGCGTGCATTGGACTGTCACTGGTGGGTACCCAAAAGTTGCCTCTTACGACATGCTGGGTTAGTAGCATCACAATTCTAACCCGGTGAAGCACGGGTTTTATTTGTGACTTCGTGCCATACGTCATCCCACTACTTGTCGTCTCGTTGACTGCTATCAAACCATACACCGATTTTTTAAGAGACACAAACTTTTTTCATGTTTTCCTAGTTTGAAATTTAGCTTTCCAGTTTATCTGGTTGCAATAAGTTTTTGGCCAACTGTTTTGAAACTTCTAAAAAAGGCCTCTAAACTAAAAACATAGAAGACAAAAAATTTTTTCCAGCTCTTCTTATTTTTGGTTTCAGGTATTCTTTTGTTTCATAATTGACTCTGCTTCATCGTTCTTCATTAAACCAATAGCCATTCAAATAAATCTATTGCTCAAAGATACATTTCCAAAGCACCGGATAATAAAGCACTATCATAAGCGGTTTATCATTAACGAATGATAGAAAGTTAGTCGAGCAGTTTAGTTTAGTAGATGTCTGATTCTTGCTGCCGCACAAAATATGTTTATATGATCTTTCTGAGATAAATATTTGTTTATTGTGAACCCATTAATTTAAAAAATCAAACATTTTCATCTATAGTGGACGAAACAGCAGAACGTTATCCCCAGACTTTTTTACAAATGATACATACCCAAGCATCAATTATTTTATAGAACAATAACTAGGCGCCTTAATGTATCTGCTTTATAATCCTAATCAGTCAATTACACAATTAGGTTTTATGGTGGCAAAAATGCTGAAATAAGCAAATCACTGGCACTAGTTCCTATTCTAAGAAATGCTACTGATGAAAATATCACACCAGATTTTAAGTTGACATAATCTCAATAGATCATCCCATTTACATTTGGCACTTGCTCAGCCAATTGCAGTGTCCTCAAATTTTGATAACTTACCATCAGTTGTTGTAGTCTTCTTCGTTTAGGCAAGATCTTTCAGTTTTTGAAGAAGCATCTCATATTATGAGCTTTTCATTAGCTCGTTTTGCTAGTGTTTAGTTAGTTAGTTATTTTGCTAGTGCTTAGTTAGCTCGTTTTGCTAGTGTTTAGCTACCACGACGAGTAGACTGCTTGGTCCTGCCACCTGTCTGCCACATATCAATAGATTTATCCCGTTAAGTGTTTCGCCCGTGGGTACAACGAGCAAGCTTTACGGTTTGACCTCCATACTATTCGTTTGGTGCTGAGCGCCAAGCAGGGAAGCTGTGAATACCATTTCTTAAAGTATGTATGACTCGACTGGTAAAATTAACCCCAAGTCTACCAACTGTAAAGCGGACGTTCAAACCACTACACAACAGCGTCGGTACCTGAGATACCGCCCGCTTTCCATATACAAAAGCTATCTGCACCCTTGCCAAAGGATGGAAGATAGTCGAAGCCAACAATTGGAAAATTTTTGATGCGTACTCCTCTACCATAGCCTTCAAACTTGTTGGCGATGTTTCAGAGATTTTTGAATAGACGTGTCAATCTTTCCGAGCTCTACAGTTTCTGCTAGAGTCCTATGGTTCACATTGATTGCAAAAATGCATAGTTTGTATTTAATTTTTACTTAAATACTGTAGATAGCTTCAAAGACACAATTAGAGCGACTATATAGACTTTGCGTTAGAGTCTAAGCAATTTTGTATTGCCTATTTTTTTCTGAGATTTTTTTCACTCATTTTATGACAACTTTTTCTTGACAAATTAGCTAGATTAAATTGTTGGGCTATCTTAATCTATAGCTTGCAGCCAATATTTTTCAACGTATGCCAAGCTGTCAAAAATCAATAAATCTGAATCAAAGTAATATACCTGAGTTTGTAGCTATAGTAATGGTATTTATGGCAATTAAAGACAAAATGATTGGAGACTATTATCTTTACGACCAAATTTTTGCACATAATTTAAAATTATCACTGCGTTATTACCTAAATCAACAAGGGGATAAAAAGTACAAGTTAAGTATATGAAGGTTCAGTCACTACAAAAACGCAATACGCCAGCTGCTCCAATACGCAATTGTTATTGGCCCTTTTAATTTGTTGTAAATGAGTGAATGATCCAGTAATTGGACGTGAAATCACAAGGTTAGGGGTACAATCCATAACCATCAAGTTGAATCTTACAGCGCAAAAGTTCTAACAAATAAAACTTTACATTTGGTTAAGAAAAACTCCACAAAGTTAGAACAATATTATGGAGATATAGTCGACTCTTCAATTACGGCCATGGCCACGAATGTAACCAAATAGATAATTCACAAGCAAAGAGTTAGTGAGTTCAAACATCACGCAATTGTGCATTAAAAATGCAATAAAATATTCGTTATATATCAATGACGTAACTGTATTAATGAGTATCTTGATACGAAAATTATTAATTCGCTATCATTTGATAGTGATAAAAAAACATCAAATCAAATCATAGCAAATTAATTTTTTTATCGAAAAGCTATAATGTGAAACTTGACTAGATGATTATGATGAATATCGGTCCTAAACTGACGTTGATCAATGTTGGCTGATCCTAAGCAAAACGTAATTTAAGAACGTTTTTCACAGACCAGGTAAAAATGTCTAGCAGTAGAACAATGCTTACTGTGTTGTGAAATTGAAGTTTGTTTGACATCCTGTAGTTTTTGATCTTGATTGTCTTGCATCTTTTAAAATCAAGGTTGAAGAAGTATGTTAACGCCAAAAATTTTGCTAAACGCAATAGTTGTTAACAAAAATTGCTAAGTTAAAAATTTACATTTATGTTCAATAAATCCTGGTTAAAAAAGCAATTAATGTACTTTTGTCTCAAACTAAGTACACATGCTCCGATTTGAAAGTATTGAGTCATATCACACGGTTTCAACTCATTTCTTGATATATTTTTATGATTATCATACATCGTGATTTTTGAGTAAAAAGTATCATTGAGAAAAGCTTGCCACAGTGTCTTGCGTGCCACAGAGAAGCTCTGCTTCATATCACTATTGCTAAATTATTGTCGTGCAGCCACATCATTACAGATCAATTTAGTTGCGAATTTTTACCGGACTTGAACAACATACACCTTACACGCATACTCCAGTTAAAATTATACCACATAGCAATTAAGCGCCTGCTCAGTTAAACATATACCACATAATAATCAAACGCATTTTCCAACGAACATAAAGCCGGTTGCACACATTAATTGTGATGAGAATTTCGACTTCCACACATAGGGGTAGCTATGGAAATCAAAGAAGCCATAGCCACTCAAAATTTTTTGAATTCAATCAAAAATGAAAGAAATTTGGCAAAATTAAGCAAATAGTTCGGTTTGAAAAGTTGATATTAAAAAAAAAAATGTCTTCATCTTTGATTTGGGCCGAAAATAGCTATACCTTCTAAAAGTTGATCTTCAAAAAAGATCATTTAACAAATTTTATATTTTGACCTCTCAAAATTTGCTTCTGGCTACGTACTGTTTCGTCTGGTAGCAGTGAAATTTCAAATGAGAACTACTGTTCCACTAACCATAATTCAGTAACAATATAAGCCAGCAAAGTCCAAAATTTTATCTCTGCTATCTTAATGTCAGTACACGACTATATTTAATTGAGTAGAAATTGACGCAAAGCGTCACCAGAACTTTTCGTAAACTTTGGTTTCACCTTGTATTTAGCAGTCTCTAAATAAAAAAGAAATAAAAAGATTTGCAAACAAGTGGCTGGAATATAACAATGGGACTCCCAGGAAGCCAAAGCCTGATTAATAAAGCAAAAATAGGGAGAAGTTCTTAAGAAGGCAACCGGATGCTATGCATAGGCACTCAAACTTAGTGATGTTGGTTGCGCAGAGAAACGAGACTGCACAGCGATAAAGCTAATAGAGAAAATTTAAAAAAAATACAACAAAAGGGCCTTAAGAGGTGAAAAGAGCTTCACTTAATGAAATTTGGAGAACTAATTGTGTCTTTATCATGTAGTAGCTTCGGTCCATCTGAAATAAGCAGTGAATCTGTTTAAATTTTATTTCTTTGATTTTTTTTGATAGCGTACTTAGTATTCCGCCAATCCCCGTGTAGTTTTCTCAGCGATTTGACTTCATAAAGCGTAGTCGCTTGAAAATGTAATGCAAAGACTTCATAAGCAATTTCCTACCAAATTCATTAGTATTGTCATAAATTAAGTATTCTTGTGTTGTTTTGTAAGGCGTTTAATTAAATATAGCTTCAAGTTAGACCCTTATAGGGAACCGAATAATTAGCCCTAACTCAAAAGTAGGGAAGCCCTACTAGGGAAGTAGTAGACGGTTATAACCTGGCTTCCTGTGGACTACTTCTAAAGTCTTTCCTTTGTTGTATTGCTTTTCTTTGTTCTTTACCATATGGTTAAATAAGGCTACATGTTTGACTCATATATATGACAGGTGCATCTGTTCATATATATACCGTATATACTCATTTATACCTCGATCTCATGTATAAGTCGATCGGTGTTTTAAGACAAAAATTGCATTTTTGAGGTCTTACTCATGTATAAGTCGACTACGCTATTCTAGAATATTCTGGAACAACGGCAGCTGCCATGTTATAATTGAGCGTGCCGTCGTAAGCTTGTTTACTGGTAATATATACCGTATTTTTACTTATGTTTGATACCGGTAATTCTGTGAAGTAACTTTTACATTTATATGGTGAAACACCATTATTATGAGCGTTTGTTAAGGCTTAATACAGCGGTGTGTATATTGCATGTATAATAACGGAGTTTTCTTTTCATATTTACATTCTATTCGACTCGGCAGCAACATGTCCATAAACATTATTCATGTATAAGTCGACCCCAAAAATTTTACCTTAAAACTGTCTCCCAGAAATTTGACTTAAACATGAGTATATACGGTATATATGCTAACCTCGTGTATTTTTGGTATCCTTGACAAAACGTGAATGTGGCGAAACAAGTAGTGAATTGTCGCTTTAATCTGATTATGCTTCGGATTTCTGTTTGAAACTGCGTGTTGGTTTCCTTGCTTGATCGTTATTAAGGCTGTGTGGCAGCTTTTATCGCCGTGAATTTTCGTTCTGTGCACGCTGGGTGAAACTGCGTATATTTATAAATAAAAATTGCAAAAAAGCTTTAACAGTTTCCTGTTTTTGTTTGACGAAGCAGAAAGGATCCGTAGGGCTAATATTACTAGCTCTACAAAGCAACTCGACTGGTTCAGTGCTAACCAATGACGATACGCTTGGCGCGGAAATCAGAGAGTTGAAACTGGTGTTGCCACACCATGAAATTGAAACATAAAAACTGCTTCATCAAAAATTGAAGCTGTATCAACCAGCAAGAGATCAAAAGCATGTTCGACATTTCTCAAAACCATCAAGTGAACGTACGCTAGAAGACGCCAGAAGGAGCGACACGACATCCCTGGAAGGGAAGTAATGACTTTGGTGATATTTGTATAAATGCGGACTGCTAGAAACGGCTTAACACGTTGTTAGCCAGAAAATTCAAATTGTTTCTTTGTAGCTCCCTGAATTGAAAGTATTTGACTTTCTGTATATTTCAGAGTTTGTTAGACGTATTTACGTGTTTGTCAAGTGATCTTCTTTGTGATTGATGTCGCTAATACGTAGCGGGCTAAGACATGCTGCAGTGGTTGAATGATCGTCGGGATGTGTGACCGAGAGATCGGTTCTTCCGGGCTCGACTAGGGCATCTGGGGAAGAGTATCAGTTGCCCGGAGGTAGCGTCGCTTCTACTGATGGAAGTAAATTTGAACGTTAGGTATGTTGTTAAAAAAATCCTATTAATGCTTTAATGGATAGCTGTCCCTTTGAGGGCGCTCTTATCACTCTGCTGCAAGCAGATTGTGCTAAAGCAGCTGCACAAACAATCGCTAAATTGACAACTAGCACGCCTGGCTTATCGGAAAAAGACAGAATAGAAATGTCTTTAGAAAGGTTGTCACAGCGATTTAATGTTTGTGGGGGTTCCTCTTGGAGCCTAAAATTAGGAAGTAACGCTATGGTAATAAATTGGTCTCTTTGTCTGTAAATATTATGAAAGAATTGAAAGATCAATTAAATCAATTTCTTCTGTATGCTAGAGCGTATAACCAGCGTGAGAAATTAGAAGGCAGTTTTGTTTTGGATTTGGCTAAAAGGCTTCCCTTTGAAGCTAAGCAAAGGTATCTAGATTTTCTTTTCGATGGATACGATAGCACGAGTGAGCCCACTTATCAAAGTTTGGTTGAATTTGTAAAATGTGAAGATTTGTGTAAATCGACTGATTTGGGACTAATGCTATTCGGTGAATCACAGAGACATCAGGAGAATAAAAAGTTTAATAAAAGTAAAACTACGTGTAGAGTGAGGTAGACCACGGCGAAAACAAACGAATCGCACCCTTTGGCGAAATCATCGGATAGTGCTGCTGTTTACCGTGGAGGGGACAACCAAAGCCCGAGAGGTGGCGGTGCTAAAAATGTGCCTTTGTGCATTTATTGTTCTTTAAGTGATAAAGATGAATACCACTGGATGGCAAGCTGTAAAGACTTTTTGCATTTAAATCCCAAAAACAGCAGGGATATTGTGATAAAATCCGGGAAGTGCTTAAATTGCTTGCGGGATCAATTTGTGAAAGATTGCATGTTTGGTAGCAATTGCCGCACGTGCGGCAATGCTTATGATAAAAAGCACTTTTTTCTCCTACACGATTACTTTGGTGATATCGCACATTAGGCCGCCTGAAACGAGTGTTGAATCCGCAGTAACCATGCGCAGTGTCAAAATTGAGAACGTGAAAGCGGCGTATAATCGCGTGACTGCCGCACCTGTGATGAACCCCGCAACTGGCCCCTCAATGTTGGTGTACTGCCAACATGATCCAAGGTTTTAGCTGACATTTATCGCCAGTAGCTTGTTAGAGAATCTAGGACCAGAGCCGTTTGACATCGCGTCCTTTAAGTTGGTTACTCTTGTTGGCGATAAAATACTTCTAATTTGGTTAAGTTCAATATTCAGCCTATAGAGACTGAAGAGTAGTTTTGTGAACGTGACTGCGGCCGCTATTCCCCCTTGGGTAGATGACGTTGAAACTTTGCCGCATAAGCAGGACTTGAGCAGTTTGCAACATTTTGACGGTGTAAAACGTTTTACTCTCGATAATTGTAATACTGTAGACATTATTATTGGCAATGATAATGCATTTTTAATGTGTGCGATGGAAGAGTGCATGGGAGAAAGTTGAGATGAGCCTCATGCTATATTCATCCCCTTGGGTTGGATGACTTCTGGAGGAAGATCGCCCTTATTTGTTGGGGCTACTAAGGTTCTTAGAGTGAAAACTTCTGTGGCTAATGACGATCTGTTGCAGTATAAGCTTGGCCTGAAAGCCCGTCTTAGGGAAATCGCTGCATTAAAAGGTCAGCTCAGGGACTTGGCTGTGCAGAACAAAGCTTGGGATATATCTCGTTCTGATGTAATTGCTAAAGGTTTGGTAGAGCCAAATGCTATACTGTGCGATGATCATTTTAAAATTTCTTTGCCATTGAAAGCTGATGTTGAATTGCCGAATAATTTGGCGCTTGCTAGAGACAGACCTATTGCTCTGAGAAAAAAGACTTTATAGCAGCATGATCTCTGCGAATTTCTTGTGGAAATTTTGCAAAATTTGAAATTTAAAAGCTACATTGAAAATGCTAGTAAGTCTGTTTATGATAGTGGGCGTGAGTGGTATTTGCCATATTTTGTTACGTCGCAGGCCAAAAAACGCGTTGTTTATGACGGAAACTCCAAATACAAAAGGGTCTGCGTTAATGATGTCATTATAATCGGTCCTGACTTGTTAAACCCGCTTGTTCATATGTTGGCTAGGTTCCGCAAAGTAAGTACGCTTTAATGGCTGAAGTCACAAAATGCTTTTTTCAAATTATATTGCTTGAGGCACAAAGAGTTTTAAATAGCTTATTGTGGTTTGAAAACAATGATGTCAATAAGGGTAAGTTAGTTCCTTTTTGTTTTTTCGTGCATCCTTGGGACATAAAAAGTAGTCTGTATATTGTTTGCTTAGCCATTAAGAAAATGGTGGAACAAAATCCTTGCAAAACCAGTGATTTGATGTTTGGTACTGTGTCAAAGGAGATGTTTGTTGATGACTTTATTTTTTCTGCGGATAGTTTTGATGATGTGCAACTAATTGCCAATGAGGTGATTGCTTTGTTTCGTAGTCGCGGGTTTGAATTGGTAAAATGGAATGCGAACAAAGAATCTTCTTCTTCGTTGTTTGAGCTATTTGTTGTTAGCATTAGGCAGAGATATATACATATAGGCCATACTGCGTTAGCGCTCACGCTCAGTTTTCAAGTCTTCAGTTAAACTAGGGCCACCACGACGGGTAGACTGTATGAGTTCCGCCAACTGTCTACCACATAAAGATGGAGGCATCTGGTAAGTGTCTTGCCCAAGGACACAACAAGCAAGCATGCCAGCTTGTTTTCCACACTATCCCCACTTGGTGAACGCCAAGCAGGGAAGCTGTAAATACTATTTTTTAAAGTTTACGCGTATGAGCTCATGCTCTGTTTGCATGTCTTTCGTCAGACTGGGCCACCACGACGGGTAGACTGCTTGGCCCCACCATCTGTCTGCCACATAAAGACGGAGGCGTCCCGTTAAGTGCCTTGCCCAAGGACACAACAAGCAAGCTTGCCGGCTTGTTCTCCACACTATCCCTCATGTGCTGAGCGCCAAGCAGGGAAGCTGTGAATACCATTTTTTAAAGTCTTTTGGTATGACTCGACAAGGGAAATGAACCCCAGGTTTACCGACTGCGAAGCGGACGCTCTAACCACTACACCATCGCGCCGGTTATTTTTTAAAGTCTCTTGGTATGACTCGACTTGGGAAATGAATTCCAGGTCTACGGTCTACGAAGTGGACGCTTTAACCACTACGCCATCGTGTCGGTCAAAGAATCCATGAATGTGTTGGTCGGAATGGATAGCAAATTACTGGCGCCATCCATTTGCAAAGTTGATTAAATGACAAATAGTGTCACTATGCAGTCAGCTAAAACTTTTAGGCTGTGTGTGGGTAACGGAGTCTGACGAACTGCGCATCCAGTGCTGACTAAAGCCTCTGACAAAGTACTCTTAGAAGCATGCTTAGCCAATTTGGACAAAACTGTGATTGTTTAGGATTTGGTAGTGCGTTTTTTCTGAAAGCGCGTCTGATCTTGCAATAGTTAGCTACAGAAAAGTTTGACTGGGACGAAGAGATGCCCGAAAGAGTGGGAAGCGTAGCTACACTCGTTAGAAATGTTAAAAGATTTTTCGCTTCCAAAATGGTATTTTTTGAATGCTGGTTTGAGCAGCCCTGGTGACAGCTTTGAGTTCTAGTTGCGTGGGTTTAGTGACGCTTCAAATTTAGCATTGTTTTCTGTCATCTTTTTACGCAGATTAGCGAATGGTATACCAGCCGTTCGTTTGTGTTTGTTAAATGTAACATTGTCTTGGCTAATCAATCTTCGTGTCCATTGCTAGAAAGTAGCTCGTCACAGCTTTGAACACAAGGAAGCTATTAAAGCAAGTCTTTGACGCATTAGAGATACCTAATTGCAGTAATTTTTTCTGGTGCGATTGCCGTACGGTGCTACTATGGCTTAAGAACTCTGACTTACGTTTGAATAAGTTGATTACGCGAAGAGTTGACCACATCTTGACGTTATCTAGCGAAACTGAATGGTGCTTTTGTCCTAGTAGGTTGAATGCAGCTAACGTGGGTTCGCGACCGGATCTCATGCGTAAAGCAGAAGCACGTGATTGGTGGATAAATGGCCCTTTACTACTGCAACAATATGCAGCAGTGCCACTGGTGGAAAATGAAGTCCCAATTGGAGCAAGGAGAATAAATTTGTCTGGGCGTAGTGGTATCGACGGCATTGATAAACTGATTGAGAGTGCATCTAATTTATACACTCTGCAAAAAAAGTAGCTTATTTGATTGCCATTGTCGACTGGTTCCAATGCTGTAAAGTTAGAAAGAAAGATTTTGTAAAGCCAATGCTCAGCGCTGCTTACTTAGAAAAGGCTCTACTAATCACAGTGAAGGTGTATGGCGATGTGATGTGTTCGATGCAGGAAAAATCTGCTGATGCACTTAAGGAAGTGATCAAACAATGTAATGTTGTTATCACGTCGCTGACCCAGAAAGCTCGATCGACAGAGTTGCGTTTGCTAAAGAAGTATAAGCCTTGTGTAGACGAGGAGGGAAGGCTACGTATAGATGGGCGCTTAAGCAAATCGCCAGATATACCATGGGAAGCAAAGCACCCTTCTCCTTTTGTCTAAACACCCCCTGACTAGGTTAGCGGTATTGTTCTCTCGCTAAGCGTAGTAAGTGTCGGTTCGTTTTATGTTGTTCCTAAATATATTGACAAAAGTTTTTGAATACTCAATCTTTGTTCTTACAAAGCTGTCATAAAAATTGACCGAGAACCTTAATTTGCCAATTAAATTCCAGCACATCCATCCAAAGTCAAAGAAATCCGGCTTGATAGTGAGATAGATAAATTGAAGTAATAGAACTTGGTGATGATCCGGGTCAACGACCCAAACCGTATGCAAATTGGTAATCACGAGATCGAGTTTGTTGTAATCAATTAACAGGCTTATTTAGATTCTACTGTTACTCACACCAACAACTGAAAAACAGATATTAACCAAAGGAGAGCTCATTCATGCAGCTGGTGTGCTGAACGCACTGTGAAAACTATTCTGGCACCAAATAAACAAACTCTCACAAAACTAAGCAACGAATAGGATACATGGCACATGTGCGCTTTCAGAAATCTGCCATCAATAGATATTATGGCCACTAGCCAAACTACTAGCCAAAAGAATTGCTGACTTTAATAGCAAAGCCCGCTGAACACCTTACGGTATCAAGTGGCAACAATGCATCAACAACAAGGAGCTCTGCATCACCGAAGACTAGCTTCCGGCCACACAGCATGTTGCCACCGACGCTTCGCGATGTACTCCGCTTTTTATCAACTCACCCAACCCGGATCCATGCTGCGATGCAGCCCAAGATACGCAAATTGGCAGCAACTCACGGCGTTCCCCGCACTCGATAAATGGTTGCGGCACTTAAAAACTTCAAGAAACTGAACCTGCTTTCGAACACTTAGCGCAAGGCCATGCTTATTGAAAAGCAATGGTGTCTCTGATGGCCTCTGTATGCTTGGTGTCTCGCCACTGGTTACTACGCAAGAGAAATGATTATGATACAACGTAAATCATGACAACTCAAACACGAAAATAAAACTAAAAACTGAAGAAGGTAAAGTTGAGATAAAACCTAAAATACTTGCAATCTTATGAGTGAACTTCTTTCACGAGTAAACAAATTAATTAATGGAGCTACTTATCATTAAGAAATGCGTGATAATATATACTGAAACTCCAAACTCCATCATCGTCTTTGAGTCGATGTAGTAGTTAGTAACTACAGTAAAATCACCATGTTTATTTAAAATACTAGGCCTTTTTGTTTTTATATTTGCCATATTTATCCTCCATTCACGAGAAAGCAAATGTACGGCTATATATTGGACAGAAAATCCGCACTCACTTGGGATTGGTCATTTTCGAGGTGTCTGGGCCACCTGTTTTCCACATAAAGATGGAAGTGTCCCGTTTAGTGCCTTGCCCAAGGACACAACAAACGAACTCGCCGGCTTGTTTTCCACAACCTCTCATAAAATCCGAGCCCCAAGAAAGAAAGCCATGGATACCATTTTTTAAAGTCTTTTTGGTATGACTCTACAAGGGGATTGAACCCTGGTTCTACCGACTGCGAAGGGGACGCTCTAACCACTACACGATCGCGTCGGACTTCGTATCTGCAAAACCTGGTCATAAACATCAACAAACTCTAGCAAATCATTTATTTTACCAAGTTCTAATACCAAGGTCAGATTATGTTTTGGTGATATCAGCGTTGCAGTTATTTCTTCTTTTTGCTGTGGTGTTGGCTTTTACACACTTAAATGTCTTGTTGCTGGAACAAAGTTTTAACATAGCTTTGAAAAAAGCTGTTTGAGCCATAAGCTTTTCGTGACGCTGTATCGCGTCAAAAGGGAAGATCTAGAGTGAGTAAGCGTTTTAAGTGATTAATTTGATCGTTAGGCAATCAAGACAAGCCAATGATAGCGCTAGTATTTTAAATCACGCCAAAGAAAGCGCATCAAGAGGCCAAATAAAAACGCCGCAATTATCGAAAGAGTTTGAGAGTGTAAACAAACTCTTTCTGTCTGCATAACACCGGGCAACGGGTCTTGATATAAGCCGCCTCTAAGAGTTAAACACTTATAAGTTTTAGTTGGTACATGATATGTACTATATTGAAATCACCATGTTTATTTAAAATGCTAGGCCTGGTTTCCTATCTCTAACACGTGTTCATAAATGTCACCAAACTCTAGCAAATCATTTACTTTACTAAGCTCCAATATCAAAGTAAGTTTTTTTGGTTATATCGGCGTTGCAGTTATTTCTTCTTTTCACTGTAGTTTTGGCTGTTGAGCACTTGTGAATTTTGGGGGTATATAACATTGGAGGGGCAGTTTCAGTTGACTTGAAACAACGTTAAAAATCGAAGTGAAGTTTTTTACTACAATTTATTGGAAGCACAGATTCATTATTTGGCAGTATCAAATAAAATGTAATAGTGGGAAATACATTGCCTCAAGATGCCTCCATATAGCTCTAAATAAACTCTGTAATGGCAAGTCAAAAATAACTTCTGTGTTAGACTCAACATTCCTCATGATCACATTGCTAGATGCAATCATCAAAAATAGGTTGATGCATGAATGCAACTAAAATAAAAATTTTACTTTCTAGTTTTTCTAATTCTTAGTCATTTATTCCTCCAGGTTCTTCTTTAAATCCTTTCTTCCCACTTGCTCTTTTTTTGCCTGGAACAGTATGATATGTAACTAGAGAGGATTTTGTTTTACCACTTTGAGTACAAACCAATTCATTTCACTCTATCATCATGTTTGCTGAAGGTAACTGCATTTTTATAATTATGCAATTGACACTGTTTTGTTTTTTGTAGGCCATATTTATCCTCTATTTACGAGTGACGATAGAGCGAATGGCATCGCTATGTTTTGGACGATATGTCCGTACTCGCTTGGGAGTTGCTATTTTCGAGTATCTGGGCCACCTGTCTTCCACGTAAAGATGGGGCGTCCCGTTAAGTGCCTTGTTCAAGGACACAACAAACAAACTTTCCGGCTTGTTTTCCACAACCTCCCATAAATGCCGAGCACGAAGCAGGGAAGCTATAGATACCATTTTTAAAAGTGCTCATAAAATGACTGAAAAATGGAAAAAATTAGCATATTATGTTACAAAAGTAAGATAAATACGAGGGTAAATCAAAAAGTTTCAAGACAAATAACATAAATTCAATATTTATTGAAGTTGCACGATTATTTTTCTACATAAGATCCACCTAACTCAATACACTTTTGCAAGCGATGTTTCCATCGAGAAATTCCTTCTTGATAGAATTCTGGAGTTTGTCTAGTCAACCAGGTCACAGCCTCCCTCTTTGCTTCATTTATGGATTGAAATCTTGTTCCTTTCAAATGCTCCTTCAGTTTTGGAAATAGGAAGAAGTCACAAGGAGCTAAATCAGGACTGTAGGGAGGGTGTGAAAGGATTTCCCAGCGAAACTCTCGTAAAGTTGTCGTTACAGTCTTGGCCGTGTGTGCTGGAGCATTGTCATGATGGAACAAAATTTGACGATGAAGCTTTCCTCGTCGCTTCTTGGCCAATGCAGTCTTTAGCTTTCTCAAAACTTTTTCGTAATAACTTGCAGTGATAGTTTTCTGTCCTTCAAGAAAATCTAACAAAATGATTCCATCTTTATCCCAAAAAACAGTTGCCATGATTTTTTGAGATTTTGCGGTATTTTTACTGAGATTGAATTTATGTTATTTGTCTTAGAACTTTTTGATTTACCCTCGTAGATCTACAAACAGCAATAGTTTTGAATACGCTAGCATGCACTGATGCAGAGAATAAGTAGCCACGTGTATTTTGTCAGTAGCGGAGCCAGAAGCAAGTGTTTTTTGGGGACCCAAAAATGTTTTTACTTTTTTGATTAGTTTTCTGATCCCCAATTTTATTAATCTATATTTTTGGGGGGACTGATTTTTGCTGACCTTCTATTCTATCAATCTATACCTCCAATCTGTGTAATGTCCTTTCTTTAAAAATTGCCGTTTTGTAGCCATGGTAGACCTAAAGTACTTTCATTCTTTTTTGGTTCAAAAAAATTTGGGAAAACTATTAGCCTTTTGGCACCCATCCAAATACGTCAATGCGTTGCACCCACATTATAATCGAGAAAGCATTAAACAAAAAGCACGTAGCAAACATGTATATAGGTAATGGTTTTTGCAGCTTGCCCATCGAAACCCTATACTTGCTTCGTTAAAACAAATTTGCTCCACTGTCAGTTAATTACTTAGTTAACCAGGAAATCCATGTTTAAATCAGCATTTGTGTACAAAACACGGGCAGACAGGCGCGATATTTTGTGCTCTTTTCATCTAAACATGTACTCACGCATTGTTTTAGCTCTTTGAAAATGACCAAAAAACATATTTATAAAAAATCCACCATTTCAAAGAAACACAGCTGAAAGATTTGTAAACAATTTTTTCTTCAGTTAAATTTAGTATCTGCTCAATTGCTTTGATGTTAGGCTTTTGAGAAAGACAATTGAAGGCAATTTATCCTGCTTCGTTGAAGCTGTTGGAAGAAATATGTGATAGAAATGTATTGTGCGGCGGCAGAAATAACTCCGTAGCTGATAGATACATGCTGTTGTAAAACTTGTTTTCTGACGGGAGACACAAAACAAATTCCTTCTGAAAACAATCACGTTACCTTCTCAATCACTGGCAGGCTACTTCTATGACTGTGCTGTCACTGTCGCGGCAATATTATTATCTCTACAAAGATCTCAAACTACAAAATTAATTGCATGAATGCCTCAATTCTTTTGTCAAAATTTGGTTTTCCTTCGCGTTATTTAAAATTCCAAATCAACTGAGTAGAAGTTTTTTTGTAATGCTTTTATAAATGACATCATACTCTTGCAAATACAAACTCGAACGTTTTTGTCTAGTAGTTTTTAAAAGTTCTTGCTAGAATGGCAACTTAACAATGTGGCGAAGAATTTATACTGTACAAGGCGGTTTCTGATTGGATGATACAAAATGCGTCCTGATTGGTAGGTTTGTAGTTCTGGTTTTTAGTTATTAGTTTGCGTTTTTCTACCAATCAGGACGCATATTATATCATCCAATCAGAAACCGCTTGGTACAGTATAAATTTTTCGCCACAGTGTTGGGCTGACGAGAAAGACAATTGAAGGCAATTTATCCTGCTTCGTTAAAGTTGTTGGAAAAAATTCGAGTTGGAAATGTATTGTGCCGGCGGCAGAAATAACTCCGTAGCTGATAGATACATACTGTTGAAAAACTTGTTTTCTGACGGGAGACACAAAACAAATTCCTTCCAAAAACGATCACGTTACCTTCTTAATCACTAGCAGGCTACTTCTATGACTGTGCTGTCATCGTCGCGGCAATATTATTATCTCTACAAAAATCTCAAAACTACAAAATTAATTGCATAAGTGACTCAATTCTTTTGTCAAAATTTGGTTTTCTTTTTGCGTTATTGTATAATGCAAACCAACTGAGTAGAAGTTTTTTCGTGCAAAACATTGATTTTTCTGTTCAAGAAAGCGGTGATCAAGTTCATAGTTTGCGTTGTAATATCATAACATTCGTAAGCTATCAGAGTAACCACAGAATTAAGATATTTCTGAAACTATCGTGATATTACAGTGAAGTGAAACTTCGGGGCTTAGCGTGTTCTGCACGGATTTACTCCGTTTTGCACTCTTATACTGAGCGTTTTTCTTTCTTTTCCTGATAAGTTTTCACAAAAAAAAACGAACAACGCTTTCACAAATTTCCTAAAAAGTGATCAAAATTTGTGATAACTGTTGTTGACAGTGCTAATTTATAAGGCACGCTTATCCTCTGCATATTGATTACTACAAATGCCTCATGCATACAGCGAACTAAAATGAATGCGTTACGAGGACGAATGAAATTAGGTGCTTCGCCTCACTTGTCGGTGAAATGGTCAAAAGTTACTACATTTATTCAAATGAATGTTTTTGTTATATATATGTTATATTTGACCTCATTAGAGCCTTGAAATCTAGTAGTTTTAAATTAAATATGATAATTTCTATGTCTTTTAGGGGAATTCACGTTTTGGAATACGTCAAAACGTTTGTTGAAAAAATGTTTTTGAGAAAAACAAGTTTGAAAATCAGAATTTTGCATCACATCACAAAAACGTGCAGGAAATAAAACAAAAGTATCGCAAGAAAGCTGCTTAAGTTATATCGGAAGTACAGCAGTCAATAATGTTTAAACTTCTTTATGATATAAAGCAGCGTTCTTTTACATGCCTGTGTATGTACGACGTACATTGTACAGTACTCATTTTTGATCAGTAAATATCATATACCACTTAGTCTAAACTATTTAAAGTTATATATTGCTGGAAAGCAAATTTCCTAAGCTTTCAAATGAGACCTGTATTAGCAACATATCATATTTTTTACGCACTAAATTCACTTTTATCTACTTACCATTCAAATTTGTTTGGGGGGTGTGAGACCCCTAAAAAATTTTGGAAATTTAAATAAGTAAAATTTATTATTATCGCTTGAAATTTTGTCAAATGATGCCCCATAAGAGTAGTTTTTGGACTGTGTTAATGATAAAGGGTTTGGTATTGTGGTAAAGATGTAATCTCAATTTGATTTTAGCATGGTTGGCACGTGCTTAGAATTTGGCCGATTTTGTCGTCTGCAACTGGGTTGTTGGTCATTTTAACCGATTTGGGGTATAAAAATCGAAGAATTAGGGCACAAATTATAGATCTTCCGATGCGTGAGAAAATAAGCGTGATCTTTTGAAAATTTTATGAAAATCGGATGAAGAGTAAAGTCACAAATCCATTTTTTAGTAAACTAATTTTGTAACTTAATTTGAGGGAAACACTGAAAACACGAGATCATCAATCGATGATCGCGGGAGCGAAAGAGTTATAAACTAACTTGCGTTTGCACTGGGTTTAATTACGAAAAACATTGTTTTTTTCAAATGTCGACCATTTTTGGTTTCGCACTGCCGAGCACTTTCAACACATTTTCCGTTACGGAATTAAACGTTTCTGGGTTTATGTCCCTTACTTCGGGATGAATGTTCTGTTTTCGCTCCTCAATAGTGACAAATTTGTTTATGCAAACTTTTTCTTTGAGATAGCCTCAAAGTTTCCTTAATTGATCTCTGTGATTTGAAGTACCAAATCACAATAAGAGTGCGTTTCTGACTTCGGAAGGGCTCTACTAGTTATTCTGAAAAAATTAAAAAAATATTATTAAGCCAGGAAATTATTAATTTTTTAAAACCGTCAGTAATTTTGGGCCTTCCATATATTAAATAGCCTTTGTATTATCACATTCCATGCAGTCCAAAAATGTGGCTTTGTTGGACAGTTTTTTGACAAGTTTTGCGACTTTGGTTGCAATATGAACAGCAATTACTGTCAAGCAATGCACAAAAAATAAAAAAAGCTCTGCGAATTACAGATACATGGACAGAATTTTATTTTTTTCAAAAAACATCTTGAAGCACGCTTTCACGCTAGTATGATCTGCAGTACGATTATCAAAGATATGCATGCTATTAGGTGAAAATTGATAACGGCCATTTTTAAAATTTTTTATTTTTAGTGCACACCGTAGGACAAAAGTAAGCGATTCTACTCACACACGAACACCATACATGTACATCATACACCTGTAAAAGTTGTAGAAACATTAATTGCCTCGTATTTTGTCCATATAACATTTAAGATTTATTGCTTGGTCTGATCTGGCGTTATTAGTTTCGGAAGACTAAAATGCTTCCCATTTTCGGCCGTCTTCGTCCATTATTTGATTTAGTTAATGTCACTGGTTTCATCCCTGTCCTTGCTTGTAAGGGCCCACCGTTTTGTTGTAGCAATTGTACAGCTTTTTTGATATTTTCTGAGTTCTTTACAGGTAATATATCTTTACAGGTAATTCTAGGCAACTGACAGTCAGAGTTGCCAAACAGAAATTTTAAATGTGCCTAAACTCATTGTAAATTAGCGTCCAAAAGCACCCAAAAATGCGCTCAACGATATTACATGTCAAAAAGTAAATTGTTTTTGTAATCCAATAGATATAAAACCTTCAACGAAAAGATGAAGAATGAGAAAAAGTAGTGATAGATTTTGTGACAAAATTACTGAACAATTCCATTAATTTAACATTATCTGAAAAGCAATGGCAGAGTACCTACAAATCATTGATAAATATTGGTTGAAGCTTGGCACGGAGTGATAGGACTTTTTTTCTTCGGAGCATGGTCTCCATAAACTGTCTTTATAGTTTGAATGATCTCCGTTCCTTTCCAACCAAGTTTCACTAGAAAGTTGATGTTGGTTCTTATCTCCAAATAAACGCGAGATTTATCTTACATTACAGCAGCATGGAAACGCGAATGACCGTGAGGCGTTTAGATTTATGCCAGTTATAAATGAATGGTAAACTGCTGTATCCACTTTGTTTATAATTTCAGGATTTTGTCCTTTCTATGTTGTTATTTGTCAGTTCATGTAACAGTCCCCGCAAACTTGTTTTTAAACGGTTTTAGAAGTTTTTAAATCATAGTGAATTGATGGATAGTCGACCTAGGCTTAAGCAACACAAACACACACACGCACGAAATATATACACAAAACGATAATTTCTCGCTGCTCCTCACAAGTGAATCACCATTTCCGCTCCGTAGGTAGACATTTCGAATCATTAACACTTAAGTGATCTTCAACTTGCAGATCGTTTAGCTCAAATTTACAAGTTTTCAATTGGTATAAATTTTTGAGTGTTACATCACAATGTGCAGATAACTTTGCTTTTTGACTAAGATTGCCAATTTTTTGATTGATTATTAAAGTTTTCTTTCTAAGTTGGACTAAACTATTGCTTTACCTGATTTATACAATAATTGTTGGTGCTCTATTCATAGTCATTTGTGATCATCAGCATAAGTAGTCATTTTAATGAGTTGTTCTTTTGAGTTTTGTTCAACAGCACCGAGATTTTGTGTGCAAACACTGAATCGTAACAATTTAAAGGGTTGGACTATTTATAGAATCATGGTAAATCTTCACGGTGCTTTGTTACTCATCTTTGCTAATCAGGTGACGAGGCGTTTGGCTAGTTGGAAATCGCTCACATTTTGATCATGGCCATTTCCTTTGACCGTTGGTGCAGCTGCATTTATTGATACATATAGCACGAAACGGTGTGAAGAATCCTCCGGCGCCCGGTCTACTTAATCTGTCACCGTGCAACCAAAAGTTGCACTGTTCTTTGAAGGTGTCAGCACCTCTCTACCTTGCACCGACTTACACCACGTTTTGAACCGAGAGGAACAAGACCAAATGTATGGGGCACAGGGGTCGAGTGTTTTGTCGCGGATTAGATGCCGTTCGAGGGCGGCAACCTCAGCACCGCAGAGTCGCTTATTGGCAACAAATTGAACTGCCGCATCATCACTGTTTACTAGGCTGTCTGGCAGCCTAGCCTTATCACGCTAGTCGATCTCACTACTGGGTCGGGCACACCAAGCCCGCCTTATCCAATGCCCAAGTGGATTTAGTTGGGCGGAGGGGTTGCTAAGAGCATGTAGAATAATTGTGACAGCCCTTTGCACCTCTCTCCCAAGCCAACATAGTAATGCCACGGTTGTTCGACCCGAGGCTAGTCGATATCTCCACCTCGGCAGTATAAAACTCCGTAGAATTTTTCGACTTTTTGCTGTAGTTTCAACGATTTCGACCCTACCATATGGCCAAGATTCTTTCGAAACCGTTTGCGCATGGCTTTACCTTCGGACGCGAACACCGAGATACGTAGTGGTGGATTCCGCTCTGATCACCTGAAGAGGCATTGTTCCTATTTTCAGGAACTGCTCGGTTAAGACGATCACTTGCTTACGGCCCCTAACCTTCTCCAAATCAAAGACACACAACTTTCTAAAGAGGCCACGCTCCTCCATATAACCATTAGCAGTCGTCAACAAGCTCAGTATTTCGTTCCGAGACTCGCTCATCAAAACGAGATCATCTGCAAAAGCCAATATTGAGACTTGGCTGCCATTCGCCAGTCTGTACTGGAGCAGGGTTTCAAGATGGAGCACAAGGAAAATCAGCGTTTCACTCCACTGCGTATACTGAATCACTTCCGTGAAGTGATCGCTGGCACTGTGCCATCGTAGCGCTCAGAAAATCAGCTCATGGTTGACCGTATCAAAGGTCTAACGTCACAACGTAAATGCTGCGACTCCTTGTACGTGTGACTCGGATCATCCCATGAAGCATCGTAATATACTCGGCACATTTATCTACTTTTATAAAGGTCTTTTGCAGTGGATTTGTCTTCACAGAGTTTGGAGGCTTCGTGCCAGAATGTTTGCGTAGCATCTTACTCGATGCGAACCGATGGTGATTGGCCTCCAGTTGCCAACCTCTCGCGAATTTTCCGTACACTTTGGAACCAGCATCGTGCGACGAGAACTCTTGGTCCACTGCGGTGTCCGCCGTGCTGCGAGCCAGCTTGAAAACAAAAGACCGAGTGTCAGGGCAGTCATCGTCATTTAACTCGCGCACGCTAAGCTTTCCCGGTCTCGATGCTGATGTCTGGTACTCCCCCAATACCAGTTTAATCTCCTCTGGTGTGATCGCATTGATTTGCCCCGCCAGGTCACATTTCCAGCGCACACAGAGCAAGGAAAGATGGGGGCAGGGTTTGGATGAAGGTTACCGCTCATCAGTAGAAGAAGAAGAATGAGGAGACGAAGAAGGGCAAGAGTAGGGCAGGAGAAAAGAAAAAGTGAAAGAGGCGACCGTTTTTGTAGGTTCTGTGTGCTGCCCTTTTGCGTTTGTTCAGAGGGCAGCATAGCGAAAAAATGTAGGGGAATGCCTCGGGTAACTGGGACCCTTGGGAAGGCCATCAGGCATTTCGACCCAACTTAAACGGGGTTGGTGACCGCACCACCACGTCGTGGTGGCTGTTAATTGGTGCAGAATCTGTGCTGTCGCCACTATTTTTTGCCATAGTTGTAGATGTTGTCACAGAATTCACACGAAGAGATATGATTAATGAAGCATTTTACGTAGATGATCTTGGTTTCATTAATTTGTAAAAGATTTTAAACGAGAGGTCTCGGAATCGGAAAGAAGCACTTAAAAGTATGGGTTTGAAGGTAAACATCATACCAGCAAAAGTGAAAATTTAACAGGTCTAAAATAAATTGTTTATAACTAAGTTAGATTCACGTGAACTTTGTTGGAGAGTTATGACCACACCAATTCAGTGTTGTACATGTTATGTGAAAACTGAGTGGTTTATGCCAGATATGCCCAAATAAGGGCATAATTTTTCTTTTCTTTTTTGTATTACTGGTACAATCAAGTCGTGCGTTAATCATGTTATTCGTAGAGAAATAAGTAAATAATAATTCAGTTTAGTTTAAGGGCATTGCCAATCTCGTCTTGAGTAATAACTGGTATGTCTAGGACTGAGATCGCTTGGTCAACCGCTCTTTTCAGGATGCTTTAACCGCGTTTGGCTTTACTGCTGATTTTGATTCACTAACCTTACACTCTGTTTTCAAGTCGCAGCTGATCTTATAAACTGGTATTAGTTTATGCGATAACTGGAACAGTAGGGCTTCATGGCCATCTCTCTTATATGGGATTCAGTTCAGGTCTATCGTTTTGAGTTTTATCTCATAAATGCATCCACTTGTTAAGCCGCTGTGGTGTAGTGGTAATTGTTTTGGATTTTAGAACGAAAGTCTGTAGGAAAAAATTTTTTAAAAGCACCACTGGTATTCGCCTGGAAGGGCATCCAAAATTTGAGGTTCTATGTGGTTTCAGCAAAAAGTATGGTTCGAAAGCGAGTTTGCGGTGGTAGACTTACAATGAACCAGCATGTCTGAGTCTGCGAAACGGATATATACAGGACGCAAAATGATCTAAAAAATGAATGCATTTTTTATTGAAGTTGATCGTAATTTGTCCTAACGATGATCTACCAGTTCTTTCCTAACTGGTAATCACTCCACGGCCACAATATTAAATAGTCAAAACAAGTAAGTACCTTGTTCTGTGCGCTAATATTTGATTCAGTCACACTTTGCACAGCTGATTTGTTTTCGCTGACTGTGCTTTAAACTTTCTTGATAATAATGTTTTCTTTAGTAACCGGTACCATTTTGTATGGGCTCTTAATTCTTTCGCTCCCGCGATCATCGATTGATGATTTTTACACCTTCATCTTTTCGCTCCCGCTAGATCATCAATTGATGATTTTTTTCAAAAGTTGAAAAATTAGTTTATTTCAACAATTTTTTTTTAAATTAAAGGTAATTTCAAGACAATTTTGGTGCTGTTTTATATTTGTCTTAACTATTTGCTTTTCCTCTGAAAAAATTGACCTATATTACCTGTAGTCGAATTTTTTTACCCCCCTAAATTTGGTAATCTAGTATAAACAGATAAATTTAATACATAGGCAATATAATAACCTGACAACTGTTAATATATTTAGAAAGCTCAGGAAATTAGCTTTTCATCAATATATGATTTTAAACAGTTGAGACTTGGAATTACTTTATAATGGCTGATAAAGAAATAGTAGGCATACACAATTTTTAATTTTTTGTTGAAAAATTTTCCAACGGTACTTCAGAAAATTGTAATTTGTGGAAAAACTAATTCTTTTGGTACATTTTGGATATTTTTCCTGATGTCCATGGTTATTTAGCTGTCTGTAACTAAGTTTTCAGAAAGATTAATCAAACAATGAAGTCTGTGGAATTTTTGATAGGTAGCCGGTACCAAGCAAAAAATTGGTAATTTTTTGCAAAAAAATGGGAGGTCAACATGATCCCATATCATCTTTAGCAATTAAATTTTCCTCTCAAACTACATTTCATCTGAAATTTTGAGAAATCTTTTCAAAAATATATATTGTTGCATGGTTTAGGCTTAAAGTTATTCTATAATGACTGATGAAATTGGCAAATTTCGTAGGCCTAATTTGTTTTCGATACCGGTCGAAAACACTCAAAATTTGGGTTTTTGGGCTGCAATTTGTAGAAAAACTAGTTTTTTGGTACATTTTGGCTATTTTTCCTGATATTCATGGTTATTTAGCTGTCTGTATCTAAGTTTTGAAAAGATTGATCAAAAAATGAAGTCTGTGGTTTTTTTAATAGGTAGCCAACTCTAAAAACATTGAAAGCAAAAAAATTGGCGATACCCCTTGTAAAAAAAGGGGGAAATCAGCATAGTTCTGTATCATTTTTAGCAACTAAATTTTTCTCTCAAACTACATATTATCTGAAAGTTTTAAGAAATTTCCTTTCCAAAAATATATACTGTTGCATGGTTTAGGCCAAGAGGTTTTCTATAATGATTGATGAAGCATGATACCTATAGTTATCTTTAATACCGTCCCAAAACACTCAAAATTTGATAGCTGGACATCACAAAATGCAATTCACACAAAAAGTACTCTTTCCAAATTTGAAATCATGTTTATGCGTTTACATAACTCATTTTGCGCCCTGTATTAAATTTCCACGGAGCTGGTGTACATCAAACACTTTTTATACATTTTGCAAGGTAGGGTACTCTGGGTGACAATCTGGTTCCTCCAACAAAAAAAGGAGGGTGTAAAAATGGTCCTGTTTCATCTTTAGCAATAAAATATTAGTTTTAAGTTTTATATTATCTGAAAGTTGAAGAAATTTCCTTTTTAAAAATATATTATAATACTTATTTTAGGCTAAGTTTTGATTGGTAAAAAGGCTAGCCTACATGATAAACTCTAAATTATCTTCGGTACCGGCCAAAACCCCCCCATTTTGGTGCTAGACCTCATAAAATTGCAAATTGTGAAAAAACACCCTTTTTAAAAATCATAAAACATTTTTATAAAATAGCATAGTTCTTTTATCACGTGGTATCAAGTTACCAAGGAGAAAATGCAAACAAAGCACTTTTTATTTGCTTTGACAGGCGGGCTATAATCAATGAAAATTAGCTTCTTCCCAGCAAAGGGGGGAAGGAAAGAGTAGCTTATGTTTCACCTTTAGCAACAAAATAATTTTTTTAAACTGCATATCATTTGAATCAGGAAGAACCATTTTTTTCAAAGATAGGCAATATTAGGTGGTTTAAGCAAAGAGCTATTATTTAACACTAGAAGGACGGCAATTTTCAACTACCTAGAAGTGCGGAATGCGTCAATTGACGCAAAATTTTCAAAGCTGCCAAACTATCATGTCGCACGTAAAAAGGCACTTCAACTCTTAAAAATTTTTTTAATCAAAGATTGTTTTGATGTTTTATTGAATTAATGCAATCACATTCAAATAATAATGGCTCGTTTTTAATAACCAGTGGATGCTTGCTTCAACCCATGACTGTACTTATGCACACAGTTTACACTTTTTGGTTGCACATCTCCCACACACTGGTTTGTTACATGCTTGGCACATGTCAGTGGTGCGGTTTCTGCACTTTGAAGTGGAGCAGGTAAGGCGACGTTTTACAATAGGCCCAGCGTTTGCGTCATTGGGACTGCAATCTTTGTTTGCACTCCGTTTACAAGACACCTTCGTCGCATTTCCAGTTAGTTCTTCTGCTACCCTTTGGATGAATTCTCTACGACTGATACTGCTTTGGCAAACCTGCTTATAAATAATCCAGCTGTTAATAAGAGCCATGTCCACTACGTTGTAAAAAACATGCACAGGCCACCGCCTACTTGCTGCTTTCACCGAATATAGTCTTGTCATTTGGTCGTAAACGTCCACTCCCACTTTTGTTTTGTTGTAGTACAACACTGAATCTGGCTTCTTTTTTGGGTTTTCGTTCCTTGAAAGTAGAATATCCGGGTGCAAGCTGCTCAAAACTGCCACGTTTTTTGCTGCTTTGCACTGGTAGGATGTCAGTGTGATCGCGGTTTGGCCTTCATACCTAAACACTTCGGTTTCATGCAGTTCCTTTTTCTTCTTGCACTCCTCAGGGACATCTCTTCTATTCTGGCGCAATGTGCCCACATGACTGCATTTTTTCTCTGCCAGTTTCAAAGCAAGACCAAGTGAGGTAAAATAATTATCGCATGTGACATTGTAACCCTGCTGGGAAAGCGGGGCCATGAGCTTCAGTACAACATCTGTAGGTACACTCAAGTCACTGCTCATCGTATCGTCTTTTCCCACGTAAGGAAAGCCGTTGAATAAGTATTTATTTTCAACATCAACTGCAAGCCAAAATTTTAGGCCAAATTTGTCAGGTTTATTAGCCATGTACTGGATGAATTTGCATCTTGCCTTACATGGCAGCAGCTGTTCATCGACAGTGATGTTCCATTGTGTGATGAATGCTTTTTGGCAGTTTGATATGAAGCTATTCCAGAGTTGGGAAGCGAGAGCAAATTTATCATGCAGAAGGTTTCTACGTCTTTCCGTCTTTAGGTCAAAGCGAAGAAATCTCATAATTTCAACAAACCTATCTCGTGACATGGTTTGTGAAAACATTTGACAACCCCACGACTTTCCCCAAAGGCTTTTAAGAGGGAAGTTACGTCCTCCAATCACGCCACGAGCAACCACCAACCCAATAAATTGATCTAATTCGTGCAATGTCACATCCCAAGTCTGATCTCCAGTTTGCCTTCGTCCTTCTTCAACTGTGCATTTTTTTATGTTTCTCAACATTGGTTCATCAAATAGTATCCGGAACGAAGAAACCGGACTGTCACTATCAACACGTCTTGTTGAATATGATGTAGGCCCAGGCTGAAACCGCAGGATATTCTGAGATTGTAAACGGCCCTGAGCAGCAGATGACACACCAATCTTTTGCCACCTTGACCCATCCCTACCTTGAATCATGCCTGGTACACCTTGGCCTTGCACGACGGAATGTGTAACTTGGTCATCATCTTCTTCGTCGCTATCTGATTCGTCAGATTCAATCGACGGTACACTGGCCAATGCTGTATTTACAGCTGGGTCGATAATTTCACTGTCAGAGCCATCGTCATCAGAGCAGTCTGAGGGAAGATTTTGCATGATTTCTAAAGCACGCCTTGCTGCAATTCTTCGTCTAGACATTTTTAGCAGTTTATGGTTAGCAGAAGAATTGAAAATTGATTAATTTGATACTAATTCCGAAATTAATTCCTAAAAATTGATACAATATAAAAAAAACACTAAAACATTTTAGATAAACTACTGAACCTTTCTTGCAATATGCCTATACGAAACTTCTCCCTTGTTCTGCAGTAAGTGTAAGCTGCATTGAAGTTACAGTAAGTACAGTATTTTACACTCCTTTTTTAGACCGAAAATGATTTTCCCACGCTTAGAAGTGCAGACAGCAGCTGTTTATCTTTTGTTCTCCACTGTTGGATATAATCTGTAACAGGCGGCGATGCGCTTTAATGTAAGGCTACCATTGTAAACCAGTATTGCGTCAATTGACGCACGTCGGCCTTCTAGGTAGTTGCCATTCCATTTCGCTTCACAGATAAGATAGAAACAAGAAATTTTGAGAGCATGTGGGCTTGGCCAAATTAGAAAAAGTCTGGGAATATGAGCGTGGTAATCCGCACATTTCGAAAATTATAAATGCGCAAAGGTGAAAAATGCGTCAATTGACGCGTTCCGTCCTTCTAGTGTTAACAACTGATGAAAAGGGTAGTTGCAGTAGATTTCAGGACCCCCAAAAAGGCCAAAAATTTGGCTTCTGGGCTTCAAAAAAATTGAAAATGGTACAAAAAATTTGTCGTTTGGTAATTTTTGACATTTTATCTTAAAAGTATGATTCTTTTACAGGCCATTTTCAAAAAATTCATCCACACGCGAGGCCTGTAATATCTTTTGAACTTGGGGTAACATTGGTTTCCCTCACCAAAAAAAATGAAGGGGGTAAAGGTGTTTTTGTTTCATTTTGAGTCACAAAGCATCAATTTTTAAATGCACATCACGCTAACTGGGGTGAAATTTCCTTTCCAAAAATATATTACACTGCGTAGTTCGATTTAATCTTGATTTCGTTTTGATCAATCAAAAACGCACTTTCAATACACAGCTTTTTGTTGTAGCCCAAAAAGATCTTGAAATATCTGAGGCTCTGGGTCTGAGAAAAGTAACAATTGTAGGAAAACCAAGTAACTTGGTCCATTTTTGCTATTTTTCCTCGAAAGCATGGTTCTTTAGCATGATGTGTCTAAATTTTCTAAAAGATACATCAAAAAATGAAGTCTCTAGAATTTTTTAAAGCTACAGTACCTTATTTTGAAAGTAATTTACTTCCCCAAAAAGGAGGGGGTTAATTTGCATAAATTATATTTATGAGCAAAAAAATTTTTTTTGAAGGTCAGCATATTTTAAATCACAATGAAATTTCCTTTTCAGCCATATAGCATAATCGATATAATAGGCAATGGCTTAAAACCAGTGAATGATAAAAGTAAACATGATTATTGGTTTTTTTTATGCAAATTAGCTGTTTTTTGCATCTGTTACAAAGAATTCCAGGACTGCTTCGCGAGAGCAAAAGAGTTACGGTCCCTTAATTAAATAAAACGATAGTTGATTTAACGGTGGGCTGGGAGTAATCACTGGTTAATTAGTCGAAAAAGCAAGATTTGTGGTTGAAAGTATATCTTATACACAAACACGCACAACTCAAAACAGAAAAAGAGCCCCTGCAACCAAATATATTTTCCGCGGAGATGATGCCGACTTCGTTACTATTAGATTAATATCATTATACCCAAAGATGCTTAATTCCTAACCCATTCATCGCGATCATGTTCACACTGTCAAGCGCAAGTGGGTCACTTAGGTATCAAAACAAACATGAAGGCCTTTTTATTCTGAGTGGAATCAGCTCTTTGAAAGAAGTTATTTTTATCCATTTTAGTTTTGAAACAAGCATGACCTCAACCAATTCAGCTTCCGTCAACCATACTTATAAGCATGATTTTGTATAAACTTTGACGTTTTTTCAAATCTCTGACCGGCAACACTAAAGGATTTTGAGGCCTGGGGTTCCGTGTTGTGCATGAGTAGATCTATAGACAGCAACAAGGTCAAAAAATTATTGCTTTCAAGGGTTATCAGTCCAAGCATTTAATTGCAATGGCTTCAGATTTTCTAAATTACAATATTTATAAATCTAGATTTTTTATTGATCTAAAAATGCATTTTTTTGTACCCTTTTGGATAAAAACTATTCATACTAACGTGTTAGCTTAAACATTTACAATTTTTTGAGCAACACCATTATTAGCTTTATGACTGGACTAAACACCAGTGATGCTGAAGACATGTAATATTTCAATGATAAACGTATTGACTTATGTAAAACGCGGTTTTTATTTATCCTCAAACTCTACTTATAAATCCAGTTTTTCTTTCGTATGAACTACTTTTCCTTCCGTCCTTTATGTTCCACAAATTTGAAGTAACTAGTTCAATGCTATTTTTGAAGTAATTTACTTTTTGAATTGCATTTCCACCTTCTGCTGCTGATTCTTCATCCGTATCGGGACCCCGTTTCATTACCGGCACCAACTTATCTGGTGTTCTAATCCAGACGTTTTTCTTACCATCTTTCTTTCTACGAATTTTAGTTACTTTTCCATGTAAATCCTGCAGACAAAATATCTGTCACCGCCTTCACTGTACATATCAACTTTACACCGGCTTATCATTATGGGGTTTGCACTGTACCGCTCAACACCAACCAGTGTTGGCATTTATTGCTCAGCTGTTTAACCGCACATGGTAATGTTTTGTTGCTGAGTGTCTGAATGGAAATAAATCTGCTATTTAGTCGCC
This sequence comes from Trididemnum clinides, assembly GCA_963675345.1. Lineage (NCBI taxonomy): Eukaryota > Metazoa > Chordata > Ascidiacea > Aplousobranchia > Didemnidae > Trididemnum > Trididemnum clinides. Next base: position 3,387,381 of record OY776284.1, on the reverse strand, counting down.
ATTTAAGAACTGATTCTAGCGCGTATTTAATGAAGCTGTTTATTAAGCATTAAAACCGAGATAAATCCTGACCCTTTGTTTCGCAGGTTATAACCATACAAATTGCTTAGGTAGTGATTGTATTTAAGCTAAAGTTTCGTCGGCTATAACGGCCAATATTATCAGAATATTAATGAACTTTCAAAGTGGCTACAAGATTTTTTCCGCTATCTCGATGGCCCTGGTAGGGAGGGACGGTAGAGAGCCGATATCCCTTGGACAAAAAAAACGTTCCCGATAGACCCTCTCAACATGTCCGATGACAGGCGGCCTGAGATTCACCGGGACATTGTCAAGTATAACTCTGACTAGCTGCCTCCCGATCTGTTTTCCACACGCTGCTGGGTAAAATGGCAAATGCGCTTGCTCTCGCGGGCTGATTCGACAGTACGCCAGTGCACGAGTTTAGGTCTGCTTGGTGTTTTATTGCCTCGATTGGGAAAAATCTTGGGGTAGACGCGTCGCATGACCAGGTCAAGCTGTTCCGCTTTATCAGATGGCCAACCCTCAGCATGCCCGCTGTATCGCTGGGAACTGGTGTCGGGACGGCATCCGAGTCCTCCACATGAGAATTCCGGCCACGTTGGGATTCCCTCGCTCGCAATTCAGAAAGAAGAGCGCCGTAGCGCTCTGTCTTCTTTATCTGTCGTATCTGTTTAGCCGTCCTCGTCACGATGCCTGCATCTGGTGGGAGTAGCTTCCCAGCCCCCTTGTAGATCACAGCGTCGGGGTCCGTGATACCGACGCCAATAGTCAGAATGAGTGACGTTCCAGTCAAATCCGGTCCTAAGTTGTCAACGTTTTGATCGTTCGGTTTTCTTTTCTGTGAACTTGTAGTACATGTATCGCTTTTCCTTAGGAAGGTCGGGTGATTGGCCCTAGCCTCCGCACCACTGTTCGTTTGTCAGGGCACCATGGTAGGTACAGTGGACCCTAGCACTCTTAGTTAGTCTCGACTTTTATTTAACCCTGATGCTATTAACCTACACCAAGATATAGGCATCTCCTTAGAGACAACAGCTATGGCCTACATGGCTTAACGCCACTGGGTGGAATCACTTTCCAGATGGCGCTCCACTTTACAATACCGGTCTTCTGTCACCATACTGGTAACGGTTTACGAAATCTGGGTGGAATCACGTGTCGAGATATCTTCTACGTTTATCCGTTTGAGATGTGGGTGAAATCACGCCCAGATATGTTCCACTTAACAAAACCAGCCAGGATCAATCATACCGGAATTGTTCTAAAACCACACACGGGTTGAGAATTACTTCCCAGATGGCGTTCCACTTCGCAATACCAAATTTTACAATTACAAATTTAGTTTCTTCCGCCGTTTAGCTGCGCTTGTTCGAACTTCTTTATTTTGGCATTTGGAGCATATTGGCATTCAGAGCACTTGGGAGTAATCATGTCGCGTTAGCACCGTTCGCCGGCCTTTGACTGAAGACCTCTTTCTTTGTTCTTCACATGTTTTTTTGCCTGTCTCAGAAGTTTGCAGTAGTTGGCGCTGTTAACAGTAGTTCTCTCTGTTACCTTTCTGTCTAAACATCAAACCTTCAACGTAGAGTTCGGACTCTGGGTGCTCTTTTTTTGCGTCTTGTATTGCAAGCATGCTGCTGCATTTATTGATACATATAGCACGAAACGGTGTGAAGAATCCTCCGGCGCCCGGTCTACTTAATCCGTCACCGTGCAACCAAAAGTTGTACTGTTCTTTGAAGGTGTCAGCACCTCTCTACTTTGCACCGACTTACACCACGTTTTGAAACGAGAGGAACAAAGCCAGGAGTGGGGGGGCAGAGGAGTCGAGGCTCCTGGCGCGCCTCAGGTGCTGTTCGAGGACGGCAACCTCAGCACCGCAGAGTCGCTTATTGGCAACAAATTGAACTGCCGCATCATCACTGTTTACTAGGCAGTCTGGCAGCCTAGCCTTATCACTATAGTCGATCTCACTACTGGGTCGGGCACACCAAGTTCGCCTTATCCAATGCCCAAGTGGATTTAGTTGGGCGGAGGGGTTGCTGGGAGCATGTAGAATAATTGTGACAGCCCTTTGCACCTCTCTCCCAAGCCAACATAGTAATGCCACGGTTGTTCGACCCGAGGCTAGTCGATATCTCCACCTCGGCAGTATAAAACTCCGTAGAATTTTTCGACTTTTTGCTGTAGTTTCAACGATTTCGACCCTACCATATGGCCAAGATTCTTTCGAAACCGTTTGCGCATGGCTTTACCTTCGGACGCGAACACCGAGATACGTAGTGGTGGATTCCGCTCTGATCACCTGAAGAGGCATTGTTCCTATTTTCAGGAACTGCTCGGTTAAGACGATCACTTGCTTACGGCCCCTAACCTTCTCCAAATCAAAGACACACAACTTTCTAAAGAGGCCACGCTCCTCCATATAACCATTAGCAGTCGTCAACAAGCTCAGTATTTCGTTCCGAGACTCGCTCATCAAAACGAGATCATCTGCAAAAGCCAATATTGAGACTTGGCTGCCATTCGCCAGTCTGTACTGGAGCAGGGTTTCAAGATGGAGCACAAGGAAAATCAGCGTTTCACTCCACTGCGTATACCGAATCATTTCCGTGAAGTGATCGCTGGCACTGTGCCATCGTAGCGCTCAGAAAATCAGCTCATGGTTGACCGTATCAAAGGTCTAACGTCACAACGTAAATGCTGCGACTCCTTGTACGTGTGACTCGGATCATCCCATGAAGCATCGTAATATACACGGCATAATTATCTACTTTTATAAAGGTCTTTTGCAGTGGATTTGTCTTCACAGAGTTTGGAGGCTTCGTGCCAGAATGTTCGCGTAGCATCTTACTCGATGCGAACCGATGGTGATTGGCCTCCAGTTGCCAACCTCTCGCGAATTTTCCGTACACTTTGGAACCAGCATCGTGCGACGAGAACTCTTGGTCCACTGCAGTGTCCGCCGTGCCGCGAACCAGCTTGAAAACAAAAGACCGAGTGACAGGGCAGTCATCGTCATTTAACTCGCGCACGCTAATTTCGATTCGATTTCGATTTCGACCCTACCATATCCTTTTTAAAATTGTGGTTGCATAGAACTAGCAATGTTTGCAGGTTCAGTTTTTAAGTACGGGGCAATGCCAGTGTATCGGTAAAGTGCAATGATAGTAGTTAGGAAATGTGTGTAGTCTCATATACACTATGTTATTTTTTGTGTTGTAAAAAGTTAGAAGAATGACTAGCCTAAGTATGATGTTATCTAGAAATTTTAGACAACTTAGGTTAGGATGTTAACAACACGTAGAAAAGGTTGATGCCGAGTGCCGAGATTTTAGTGATGTGTGGACGGAGAAGTACTTTTTTCCTTTGCACTTCGGTAAACCTACATTCGGCGATCACGCTTTATGCGTGCAGCACTCACGCTCATGAATCATTATGACACAATAGAGATTGTTTTTGTGTTTTTGCTATTTGATATTTGCCATCGTGTTCTTTACTAATTATATTCCTGTACAATAGATAGTACAAGTTAGTAAGCATATATTTTTCTAATTCATTTTAGCAATCTAAAAATTTTATCAAAACGTAGAAAAGTTGATGTGGAGTGCAGAGTTTTTAACGAAGAATAGGAAAACAAGTACTTTTTTGTGAACCATTTTGGAAAGCCTACTTGTTTGATTTGCAATGTTTCTGTTGCTGTCAACAAAGAGTTCAATATAAAGCGCCATTATGACACAAAGCATTCAAATTATTTTAAGTTTGTGGGTCAAGCAAGAAAAGACAAACTTGCTTGACACAAAGATACGAGGTAGTTTGAAACAGCAGAATTCTGTATTCCAAAAACAAACGACTGATTCGAAAAATAATACTCTTGCGAGATATAGGGTATCACAAATAATAGCCAAAGACAAGAGAGCGTTTACCGACGGAGAATTCGCAAAAAAAGTGTGATGGCTGTTGTTGAAAGTGTCCGGAGAAAAATGTAAGTCTTTCTGCAAGAATTGTTACCCGGAGAATTGAAGAAATTTCCGAGAACTTGAAATCCAGTCAAGAAGATTACTTTGAAAAACTACGGTTCTTTTCGATAGCTATCGATGACAGCACAGACACAACAGATACAGCTCAGCTGGCAGTATTTGTGCGTGGAATAAAAGAAAATTTTCATGTTCTTGAAGAATTTGTAGAACTGATTCTTATGAATAATACTTCTACAGGAGCCAATATTCTGAATGCATTACTTCAATGCCATGCAGCCAAGAATTTAAATCTTTTTAGACTGGTGTCGATAACAACTGATGGTGCCCCATCAATGGTAAAAAAAATAAGGGTGTCGTGTCTTTACTTGAGAAACACATGGAAAACAACGAAATTAATAACAATTTTGTAAAATTACAGTGTCTTCTTCACCAGGAAGCATTGTGTGCAAAGGTGGCAAACTTAAAAAACATCATGGACGTAGTGGTGAAAGACTGTAAACTTTATTTCGTCACGAGGATTGAATCATCGTCAATTTCGACAACTACTCTTAGAGGCAGAGAGTCAGTATGTCCGCTGGCTTAATCGAGGTGATATGCTACAAAGAGTATACAGGTTAAGGGAAGAAATAGCAACCTTCCTCGAACAAAAAAACGTGATGCTGCAGAATTTTGCGATCAGAAATGGGTTTGCAGTTTAGCATTTCTGGTCGATGTAACGCCTCATTTGAACTAGTTGAATCTGCAGCTTCAAGGAAAGCAGCAGTTGATACACAAAATGTGGAGTTATATAGGCGCATTCACAACAAAACTACGACTATGGTAAGGTCAGTTGAAAAGTAGAAATTATGCTCACTTTTCTGCATTACAAGAGAACAAGCCTACGAGCAGTACTTCATTTGTTTCTGTGATTCGAAATTTAAGAACTGAATTTTTGTCCCGCTTTGGTGACATTCGTTTGCTAGAAAATGATGTCGAATTGTTCAGTACTCTCTTTGATGTACAGGTGGACACAGTACAAGAGATATCAAATGAAACTAGTTGAGTTGCAGTGCAGCAACCAGCTAAAATCAAAATTCCACGTCGAGGTTGCATTACTGCTTGGTTTTTATAAAAACTATCTAGAATCCAAACAATACCCCAACTTGATCAATCATGCTAAAAAGATGGCATCAATGTTTGGCAGCACTTATGTGTGCGAACAGCTGTTTTCGTCTACGAAAGTTACCAAGAGAAAGTTGAAAACACCACTTAATGATGCTTTCTTGCAAGATATTCTTCTTCTGGTCACTTCCAATTTAACACCGGATCTTCATAAACTTTCAAGCCAAAAACAACATCAAATATCTTATTAATGTTGTGATAATAACAATAATAGTAAATGCTTTTATGTATTTTTTTCAAGAGCTGTCAAAATCAAGAGATATTTCAACAAGTTTTCATAATAATAAAATGCCTAAAAATCACACTTTTAATGGCAAATTATTGGCGGAAATTTATTACGGCCCGCCGAGATCTTGTTGAGTTTGGTTTTCGCCCGTGACTGGGCGAAAAGGCTGTCGACTCCTGGTATAAAAACTAGGTAGCGCAAGAATAAAACCATGCCATCGTTAAGTGCCACTGAGCCAATTAGGAAAAAACGACTTCGGGAATTCCGAAACAAACTTTGATGTATTCAATTTTTGATTTTAAAGATTTCCACCATTTGTACCATTCATCCGACCACTGACCTTTGCCTACCGGGCCCAGCAAGGATTTAAGATTGTGGAAATTCTGTAGGCTTGTTAACTCAGGCAAAGCCAGCCCGTTATTTGTATTATCACATTATGCATGCACTGTTAATGGCCGAACTTTACAGATTGATATAGTCGTAAATACTAATTTTTGAAATAAATTTAGTTATTTCTTACCTTGCACAAACTTTTTTTCTGACGTTTTCCGAAGCAAAAAAAGATAATTCAACGCAATAAGAATTATTTACAACAGATACAATTTCCTCTCGGAGTTCATGGATTGATTCCAAGTCTGCAAATAAACAAAGCAATAGGCGTTTTGCAAACGTAATGTTTATGACGTAATCAAAGGGCATTTGTCGACTTCAGACTCATACATGTGATCAAAACGAAAGCATTGAAAAAAACTTTAAATTTCCTTTCACTAAGCAGAAAAAATGTTTTTACTTTGCTTCATTAAAAAACACAACCTAAGTTTTGTGTAGACGTTTGCAAAGTTGTGAAAGGCTAGAGACAGGGCCTCCAAGAGAAATCTTTCAAGGCGGTACAAAGCCCATGTGGGGCCCCTAACACTTGCTAAATTATTTTGCAATAAAATTGAGGGAAATTAATGTCTATTAAACTTCAACAAATGCTCAGTTAATAATCATATAGAAGATTATCATCAGTGTTAAAACAAACCAGTGTTCAAGCAATGTAGCAATATAAAATACGATTTACACATTTACATTTACCATTTATAACGAGAATTTTAAATGTTCATAGAAAAATCTGTCAAGGAAGAAATTAGCAAAAAAATCATTTAATTAGGTTACTTTAATTTGTGCTTTTCTGGCTTTCTTATGTGCAAAATTTCTAATTACACTATCAAAATCAATTTGTCTAGCAATGCTAGGCTCAATGCTCAGTCTTGCTAGGTCAACAAGTCGAGTTTGAGACATAGTAGACCGTAAATAGTTTTTGATAATTTTAAGCTTGCTGAAAGATCTTTCAGCAGATGCTACTGTAGCTGGTATTGTCAACAATATTCTCAAGCTGATACAAACATTTGGAAATAATTCACACAATTTGTATTCTTTTAACAAATTTAGCAATTCTAAAGGTTTCAGCTGTGGTTTTCCAAAATTAGCCTTGTGTACTACTGGTAAATGCTGCATTTCTTTTGCAAGATCTTCATCATCAAGGTCTGTAGGATATTGATGAGCTAACCTTTTTGCTTTTTTTTCTAGCTCACTTTCACACATTGTGGGATATTTCCACAAAAAATCAAAACTGTCAGCCAACCTCTTAACAGCATTAAAACGTATAGTTAATCCGGCAACAACATTATCAATAAAAACATAAAACACAGTTTTTCTAAAATAGGCCTCTTCTTGGGAATCATCTGTGTCATTCATTTCTGCCATATTGGCTTCAGGTGTACTTGTGCCATCATGCATCCTTGTCCTCTTCCGAGATACATGTCCACGTCCATGGGAGAATTTGATATCCATCTTAAGATTTAATGCAACCTCTTTTGCTTCATTCCAGATTCTTTTCCAGTTACTTCGTAGTTTCACCATATCTTCAAGGAGAGTTTCAATGTTAGACACCTCTACATCCAGAGTGGCATCTCTTGCTTGAATTACCTTGTTGCAAATATCTATTGCAGCCAAAATTTTATACCAAACTGCCGACATTAGCACACAAATAAAACTACTTAAGTATGCCAACACTCCGTTGATTTCATTTCTTGTCTTTGCTGTTAAGTTAAGCTCTAACAGATCTTGCAGTGCTAACTGGATACCATTAAGATGAAATGCAAAAGGTTTGATACACTGAAGTCTATCAGACCACCTGGTTTCTGACATGCCATGTAGAGAACAACCTATGCGTGCATTAAGTAATTCCCATCGTTTAGGGCTAGAGCTGAACAAGTTATAAATTGTTTGAACTGTTCCAAAATATGTTATTGCTTCTGGCAGACTCTCGGCAGCATCGTTTCCACATAAATTGAGAGTATGACAGCCACAAGGAGAAAAGATTGCCAATGAATTCTGTTCTTGTATTTTTGCATGCGCACCTTTATACTTTCCTGCCATGTTAGCAGCATTGTCGTATCCTTGTGCCCTACAATCGCTCAGAGGAATGGCGTGCGCTTCTAAGGTATCCATGATTAATTGAGCAATATCTTCCCCCCTCTTACTGCTGCAATCAACAAACATAAGAAATCTTTCTTGTACCTCATATCTATCATCCTTTAAGTTTAAATACCTCAACAGGATCGTTGTTTGCTCCACATGAGAAGAGTCTGGAGTTGCATCCACAATAACTGCAAAATATTTTGAAGCCTTTCTTTCTAACAAAATGTGTTGTTTTACAAGGGTAGAACATTCTGAAATAAATTCGTTTTGTGACTCTGGAGAGAGATAATGAACTTGAAGGCGTTCACCTTTTCCCTGGTATTCCTTAACCTTGTTCACATGTTCTTGGAGAAGAGGATCCCACCTTGACAGCAGCTCAATCAGACCTAGGAAGTTACCATTGTTTGGATCCCCAATCCGGTGTGATGATCCACTAAATGCCAAACCACGTTCCCCCAGAAAAAGAACAACATCAAGTATACGTTTCAACAGATTGCACCATTTCACTGCTTCAGTTTGGTAACTTGCTTCTAATAAAGAGTCAACCCCTTTTCCAGATAAAAGACGTCTTTCAAGTTCTTTCCAAGCTATGTAACATTCCTTATGGCTCTTGCTCTTTTCATGTTCTTGGACCCTAACACTTACTTTTCGCCACTTTGTACCAGCTGTCCAGCCTCCAGGCGATGCTAGTGCAGACATTGAAGATGAAACGCTAGTGCTGTGCCAAAACAGTCGACATGGCAAACAGTATAATGCTTGTTTCATTTCACTCCAAACAAGAAAATCTCTCCTGTGCATTTCTCCATTAGCACCACGGAATTTAAAAATAATTTCTGGAAAAGTTTGATTGTCCGAGTCGTTTGGAAATTGTTTAGGTAGCGGGATGTGACCGATGGTTATATATTTTTCTATTATTGCTTGAGAAGGAACTTCATCTGTAATGCACCCAATATCAAGGCCAATAACTGACTTGGCATTTATACTTTCAGAACGATTTTCATGTAGTTCTTTTCCAGTCTTACTTCCTGCAGAAAAAGGAATTTTGCTTTCCTTTGTACCAAAATTAAGTGATTTGGTATTTCCTACATCTGAATTGGAGTTTGCATTTCCCAAAGACACTTCTTTGTTAGTTTCGTCTGCAATTATAGCAACTCTTCTTTCTTTTGAATCGACCTTCTCACAGAAGAAACTTACTGAAGAGTCTGGCTTTTCACTGGCTTCTCCTAATGCTTTCGTAACAGAAAGGTTTGCAGAGTCTTCTGCCTGAAGTGTATTAGGCCCTAATAGCCCAACCTGGAAGAGTGTTTGCTGCCCTTTATTCTGCCTTGCCTCTCTTGCCACCCTTTCTTTTCGTTTCTGCCATCCTGATTTGTGAGGATACATTCTCAATGGGTTACTTTACTTTAAATCAAAAGTTTTTTTTATAAAATTTAAATGTTTGAAATTGAAAAACGTAAAGAAGAATTCAGCTAAAAGGCAGAGGTTATCAAGAGATCTTTAATCTTAACATTTAAGACGTAAATCACTTGTTTACTGTGACCACAGAGTTCAAGATTAATAAATAAGTAGGCCTATAATACTTGTAACAGTTGTTTAATGGTGAATGAATCATTGTTGTAATATTATTAAAACATTTTTTTAAGCGACGATCTCAGCCATAGATCTAGCTTACAAATATACAATGAAATTCTGTACATTAGCTTGGCCTGAAATGAACACACTTACCTACCGGTCGTAAGATTTAGGCCTAGGCCTGTTTGTCTACCCTCAGTATGAGAGCTAGCACAGTTAATATGTCAGTCTGTTTGGCAGGCTAGTGGCTACTGTTTGTCTATAATAAGCAGTAATCAATCCATACCAGGAATTATAATACTGTTTAGTCGATAATATTCACATATAATGGCATAATGACAGCCGACTTTGTTGCCAAGATAGTTGCGTATTTACGCGACTCCTACATGCGTACACACGATCTTGGCCAAATGTTTAAGAGGAGTCGTGGGCCCCTCCTTGGCTCTCGGGCCCTGGAACAATGTACCTGCTGGACCCCCCTCTCATAGGCCCTGGCTAGAGACACCGTAGCCGTCTGGAAAGTTATGGATTTGCAACAGTTCTAAATACTAATGACGACATCATGACGATCAAGAGTCATATTTCTCCTGCTTGAAGTTTTTTCTACAATTGCTTTCCTGAGGCTGCATTCTTGTAATGGTCTTGTCGACAGACAATTGTTCATATTCTATTTAAATGATAGAATATATCATTTATAGTGTTATGCCATCGATTACTTTTGAGGCAGTTTACGACTTTCGAGTAAGTGGGATCACAGTAGTTTAAAAAAACTAACACCATAGTTCGCAACAGAAGGTTGGAGTATGCTGCCTAATCCAATATGGACCTACTACAACCACATCTATATGCTTACTCCCTGACAATCCCCAACCGGTGATCCAACATTGAATTTCATCTTCAACATCTTGACCTTGGGTGGGTAAATAGATTGGACGGATATTTTCATTGAATATAACCACTCCAGCTATGTCCAGTAAGCTGATGTCGTTTCCGAAAGGTGGAAAAAAATAATCTTGAAGTAAATCATCATTGGTTGAAATAGAGGAAAATTAAACAAATGTTAGCCTAACTCTTTTCTGGAGAAAAAAATCCGGGGTATTCAAAAGTGGCTCATTTATTGGTGCTTTTCAACTGCTTTTGTAGACCAGAACCGATTTGAGTAAGGTTTCCTGTCAGCCAAAACTTATGTCTTGTTAGATGTGATATACGCTCTCCGGCCAGCGAGATTTTTATCTTGTAGATTAAAAACGTCGGAAGAAATTAAATGACATCAATGCTAGAGCTGCGCAAAGTGTGTATGGGTCAAAACATCTTTTCAATATAATCAAAATTATTTTAAGCCGTTTGGGATTCAAATTCAATTTAAAAATGCCTTCTGAAAATACATTTAATAAAACTTGTTGCGAGGAATCGATGTATAGTTGTGGTAAAAACAATGAAAACAACTTTAAAGTCATATTTTAATGCTAGAAGTATTGCAACGTATCGCCGTGATTAATTATCCTAGAAACCGCATACTCCACTCTGGTGTCTTCTAACTCCAAAGGTTGAAATACACCAAGTGCCACTGTGAGCTGATGTGGGTTTATGCTAAACATTGAAAGGTAAAGCTTGAAACTTAAGATAATTTTTTCATTCTACAGTTTTTTGGTTCTTCGCTTCTGCAGCAGTTTTCATCGCCAAAACGTATTTTCAACTTGACTAGCAAATTGAATTTTTTACGGTTTTATAGCTTGTTTTCCTTGATAAATGAAGGAATAGCTCATGGCCGATGACTGGACAGAGGATATAAAGCCAAGAAGTCTATTGTGAATGCGCGCTTTTTAAAGTAAATCTTGCATTAAAAACGTTGTTATTATTGCTCTCAAAATATCTTTAAAATTTGTCGTTATATTAAAGTTAAAGTTAAAGTGCTGTGCTGCATTTAAAACTCAAGAATACTTTTTGATGTTCTTAGTTTTTAAGTAAGCTTACAATTCTTTTTGCCAACCAATCGACAAAAATCTTACTTTGCTGTACAATGCGCGGCAGACACGACCCATTTGTTATTCAGTAACGTTCCTCCACAAAATGGAAATCTTGTAACGTCGATACTAATCAATATAGCTTGCCAAGGCCATCTACTAAGAGATGATTGTTCTTCTCCAACGATTTTTGAACTTGCAGCTGCTCGAGTTCCACAAGTAACTGTAATCATTAAATCTATAACGACTTTTAATTAAGGGTTACAAAAACCAAAGTGTGATAATGATTCTGCTAAAAATATTTTCAGCGCCAAATAAGTAGAGGAACTCTTTCGCCACTGCGATCATCATATAACGATTTTTGCGCCTACACCCTTTCGCTACCAGGGGATCATCACATGATGATTTTTTTTCAAAAGTTTAAAATATCAATTTACTTAAAAACTAATTTGTGACTTTATTTTTCAAATGATTTCAACAAATTTTCTTTTAAATTAAAGATTATTTCAAGACAATTTGGATAATGTTTTATTTGTTTCTTAAATATTTGTTTTTATACTAGAAAAATTGAACTGTATTTCCTAGAGTTGAATTTTTTACCCCTCTTAAAATTTGGTAACCTAGTACAAATAAGTAAGTTTATAACAAAAGCATTGTAATAACCAGACAGCTGTCAATACATTCAGAGAGCTCAAGAAATCAGCTTTCCAGCAATATATACTTTTAAATAGTTAAGGCTCAGAATTACTTTATAGTGGTTGCAGTCCCGTAGCACTCCAACTTCGGCCCCCCCCCCCCAAAGTAAGCGCAAGAGCCCCTGCGCACAGGTCATATCACTTTAGAGGTGTAAAATTGAAAAGCTGCATTAAGAAAATACACCACAATTTGTACATAAGTAAAAACAGGCTAATGTCAGAATAAAGCATACCGATACCGAAGGTGCAAGTCATAAAAAATTCGGCACCGATGCCAGAGTTCAGTAGGACATTTATGCAGACACTGCGAAACGAAAGCAATGACACTGAAAAACATGAAAAAGTTATAAAAACACAGTATCATTTAAATAGTCTGGAGCGAACCTTTTTGTTCGCAAATGCTGTTATGACATTGTCATAATCAAGAGATCGGGCGCAGTCATTTTCGATTGACAACATGGCTAATGAAGATATAGTCTACTGTCTGTCATAGACGTTCTATTAAAAGTTTTGATCAGTTTCAATTTGCTGAAGCTTCTTTCAGCGCTGGCAACAGTCACGGGGCAAGTTAGTAAGATTCGAAGTGCGATGTACACATTCGGATACAATTCAAATAAATGAGTCTTTAGAAGATAGTTCAGAAAGTCTTGAGCCGTATTGAGATTGCGTTTTTTTTGTAAAATTAAAACAAACCGCTGTAGCTCAGCGCTCATTTCATCAGAATCAATGTCACCGAACTTTTTTTGAAACTCTTTACAGCAAGTAAGAAGAGCATTTTCTTGTTGCACAAGCAAAAGTTTGTCTCGTGTGTACAAAAACGAAAAGGCGGAAGAAACCTCACGTAACAAATTAAAGCGCTCCTTTATTGACATAATAGCCTGGTCTACTAATGGATAGAAAAAGTTGCTTTTAAATTTCAGTTCAGGAGTAGCTCGTTGTTCCTCTTCACCTTGGTAATCAAACAATCTTCTTTTCTTTCCACTTCTTGACGGAGGAAAAGAAGGATCAATATCCAATTCCTGTGCTATTTCAACAGCAGATGTTGCGGCACTGTCATAACCCGTTGTGCGATAGTTTTGCAAAAACTTTTCAGTTGCCTGGATTTCCGTTTCCATTGTATGAAGGGAGACTCCATACGATTGAAGAATCTTGCTTGCTTTATTGACTTGGAATAGGATATCATACCAAATAAACACCGACAAAAGAAAACTCCATTTTCATGAATGAGCTATCAACGATTTTGTTTCTGAGGCAGCTCTTCCATCTTTTCTTTCTATGGAAATGGCTTCCAAGTCTTTCAGTGCCAGCAACACCTCTTTTAAATTGTATCGAAGAGGTTTGATGCATTTAATTCTGCTTTCCCAACGAGTATCAGATTGTGACTTTATGGACAGCTCCACATGTTTCTTCAAAATTTCCCAACGCTGAGCAGAGCAAGAAAACAGCACATACAACCTTGTAAGTACTCCAAAAAATGTCAATGCTTCCGTCGATGAATTAGCACTGTCAACAACAACTAAGTTAAGGGTATGGTTTGCACAGGGCACGTAAACAGCTTTGGGATTGATGTCTAGCATTCTTGCTTGGACCCCAGAATGTTTTCCTTTCATGTTAGCACCATTATCATATGACTGACCTCGACAATCAGACAATTCGAGTTGCAGTTCGGTCGCTTTTTCTAAGAAAGCGTCCAACAAGCCTTTCCCAGTACTGTCACTTATTCTCAAGTAGCCAAAAAATGTTTCTTTAACAACAGCAGCTTCTTCATTACATAGTACATAACGGAGAATGACAGACATTTGTTCATGATGTGACATATCTGGAGTGCAGTCCAAAATTATAGAAAAATATTTTGCCAATTTCAATTGCTGTAAATTTTCTTTTTCAACTTCTGTCGCTAGCAATTCAATTAGTTCATTTTGTATGGTAGGACTCAAATAGTGATCTTTAGTGTTTTTATTCTTGATTCTGTCTTGAAGCTCTTTTAGGATCGGATCTCTTCTTGCCAAAAGCTCAAATATACCCAGAAAATTTCCATTGTGAGGAGATCCTAAGACTTCTTCAGATCCTCTAAAAGCAAGATTCCTTTCCGATAGAAACAAGGCAATGTTGATAAGTCTCTCTAAAACATTTCTCCAAAAACGTCTTTCATTGAAAAAAATATTCATCTCGCGTTTGTCGATAGTGGATGAATTTCTTATCCCTTCAGCTAGCAACATCTATTGACTGCAGCATTCTTGGTGGGAAATGCCGTTTTCATGGTCTTTCAGTTTTTTCGAAAAACCCTCCCATGTATTTATACCACTACAAAAGGGGCTTAGTGTTTTTCCAAATAGCTTACAACAAAAGCAAAAAACTTGATCTGATTCCCCAGAATAAACTAGCCACGACCGTGAAACACTTTCACCATTAGGTAACACACGTTTATAATGGTTGGAGGAAAAACGTCGCCTTGGAGTTGTGTTATTATATGGAAAATTCATTATTAGTTGATGTGATCCACGCTTTACTATATCACATCGTTGAGCATCAGAAATACTTTCAGGCCATTTACATGGGTCATCAGGGATAGGGGTAAATTGAGATTTAGTTATTTTTGATATTGAAGGTTGCGTATTGGCAGGTAAATCACAACTTACATTTTCTGGAAATTCACAATCACTTTGATGCTGATCGTCATAGTCTTCTTTTTCTTGTACACTATAGTTTTCTTCATCCCTCTCGGTACTAGTGCCAGGTCTACTCTGCTCAGTAATCTTGAAAAAATCTGTCATCTTGGGCAATTTCGCTACAGCATCTCGAGCAGTGGCTGCTTCTTTTCTCTTTTGAGCACCACTTTTTGAACGTTTCATTCTATACAATGTCAATAAAATACTTTATCTGCACTCTGCAGTGTATATATATTGTTCCGGTATTTATAGCCAAATAGAATTCCAGACCATTCTAAGATTGTTGCGTAACAACAGCATTGTTACGTCAATCGAATATTGAAGATTCTACCAGAATATCAATCGAAATATTCTAGATTCTGCGAGATAAAATGACGTAGCATTCACTTATGATGTCACAAGCCAATTTCTTCCTACAGTTTAAATCGGTTGTAAACAAGTCTGCTGAACTGAAAATAGTCACGTAGCCAAAAAGCAATTTCAGACTAACTTGAGCCCCCAAAGTTGGCGTGGGCCCCCCCCAATTGGGGGGTTTGAGGGGCGGCTGCTACGTCTCTGCAAAAAGGGTTAAAAGGACCAAGTACCCAGTTGCTGACGACAAAATCGGCCAAAGTTTAAGCAGGTGTCAAGTACACTAAAATCAAATTTAGATTACATCTTTACCACATAACCAAACCCTTTATCATTAACACAGTCTAAAAACTATTCTTATGGGGCCTCATTTGACAAAATTTCAAGCGATAATAATAAATTTTGCTTTTTTAAATTTCCAAATTTTTTAGGGGTCTCACACCCCCCAAACAAATTTGAATGGTAAGTAGATAAAAGTACATTTAGTGCGTAAAAAATATCATATGTTGCTAAATATTGGTCTCATTTTGAAAGCTTAGGAAATTTGCTTTCCAGCAATATATAACTTTAAATAGTTTAGACTAAGTGGTATATGATATTTACTGATCAAAAATGAGTACTGTACATCATGTCAGTTTAAAGCCCCCAACAATTTTTTGACTTACCTTCACTAAATTATAGTTTTTACAAAAACTACACCCTATAAAAAGATAAAATAAATTGCAAATGTTTCACCACTAAAGTCGTCATTTTGTATCAAGTTTCCAAGGAGACAAGAAGCGAAATACAAGTTTAAAAGCTAGCAGAAATTTGGCTTCTCTAAATCAAAGTTTGCTCTATCCCCCTTGTTTCTCAGGAAATGGGAAGGGTGTAAACAAGCGGCTGTTTCATTATCAGTTACAGCATATTCTATTTAAACTTGATATTTTCTGAATCTTGAAGAAATTCCCTGTTCAAAAATACTTAATGTTACATGGTTTAGGCTAACCTGTAGCAGATACTGACTGATCATATTTTAGGTACCGAATTTAACTACCAAAATTTGGTATCGGTCTAAAAAAGGTCATTTGCCTTAGAAAATTTCAAATTGTAGAAAAGCTAGGCTTTTAGGTAAGTTTTGATTGATGTGCCTTGAAAGCTTATTTCCTTAGCATCATCTTGCGACCATTTCTAAAAAAATTGGTAGAAAATTAAATCTGTAGTGATCTTTGAGGTGAGGGTACCTCTTTAATTTTGAAGACAACTCAGCCCCAGTTGGGGGGTTCATTTGCATAAAATTTGCATATTCAAAAAAAATGTTTTTTTTTTATTTGAAATCCTCAAGAAATGTAGATTTCAACGATATATCACACTTAATGTAGAAGTAGACAGCTGAGTAATGATTCACAAACAAACTTAAGGTACATAATCATGATTAATTATGATTGATTATGACAGTTTTTCGTACTGTCACCTTAGGGACATTTTTTTTCACGCGGGCGCGAAAGTGTTAATATAATATCCAGATACTAGACACTAATGATTCAATTAGTGACGTTTTATCACTGTACCTCTCAATGAAACACGTGCAGAAGCGACTTTGCTCCTTGTGAATGACCGAGTTTTATGTTTAGGAATGGCTTTAGGCGTTTGATTAGCAGCGCTTCCATTAGCTCGGTTTCAATGTTAAAACGGCAGTTCTCGAATGTTGTAAAGTTTTTCTCTGCTGGTATTGTTTCTCTGCAGGCTTTGCACTGATCGCGATGAGATTTGATGGCGGAGTTCGATGAACTTAAGATATTGGAAAAGTGGTTTTCAATTCTGACGATAGTTGTTTTGTCGTCATACCGATGTATGACGTGTTCTTATCACAAGAACAAGTATATTTGTAGACAACATTCGAGCAGAAAAGACCGGGTAAAGGAAATTTAAGGTTGAAATACGAGATTATTTTAAAAGTTTGATAAGCTATTTTTATATCAGTGTTCAGTGTGTCACGAAACAATGCAGCAAGGCGTTTACTAGATTTGATGGATGGGGTACCAATATATGGGAGGGTTAACTAAGGATTTGGGTTAGGGGTATTGTTGAAGTCTGTAGGGAATTGTCGATTCTGATTTTTGATTTTATGCTTAAATTTGTCAATGACATTTAGGATAAAGGACATTGAATAACCGTTCCGTTTAAATAAGGAAATAATAAAGTTAATGTTGGATTTCAGTAACGAGTCGGTTGAAGAATATAAATAAGCACGATGTAATAAACAATTGATAAGGCCTCGTTTCAAGGACAAAGGTGCTATGCTGTCAAAATGTAAGAGTACACCAGTAAAAGTTGGTTTGTGGTATACACAGATATTGAATTCTCTATTGCAAATCGTTTGTTCGACATCAAGAAATGGTAGTGAGGGGCCTGAAGCCTCCTCACATGTGAAACGAAGGTTAGGGTGCTGTTTGTTAAGCACATTTAAGAACAATTGAACTTCGGTTGAAGAATCAAAGATAGCAAACACATCGTCCACATAGTGTGCATAAAATGATGGATAAAACGAGAGATGTTGATCAAAAATTTTTCTTTCAATCATTTCTAGAATCAATTGGCTAATGTGGGATCTAAAAAGTTACCCATAGCTACTCCATTCTTTTGCGAAAATAATTCACCATTGTGAATAAACATACCTTCTGTACAAAGTTTTTAAAGTTTTTTTTTAAAAGATGTTTTGCGTAATTGGTTTCTTGGCCTGAACAAAAGGTAACTCAGGGCCGACATCACACGTGAATAGTTTATTTGCAATATCATCAGTTACAAAGTCTAGTGGAACGTTGGTAAAGAGGCTAGTGACATCGAAACTTACTAATTTTGCGTCATTGGTAAGCTTAAGTTCTTTAATCCTGTCAATAAAACTCGAAGTTGATGGTAGGAAATAGCGATCAGGGATATAAGATTTAATTAAAGAATCGATCCATTTGGCCAGGTTATGTTTAGGGGTATTAATCATGGAAGTGTCTAGTCTAAGGGGACATCCGGTTTTATGAATTTTTGCTTTACCATAAAGGCGGCCGGATACACTGCCTGAAGGTAACAGGTTTAAATAGGTGACGGGATCAACAATTGGTTTAATTACGTTGTTAGGTAATACTTAATTCTGTTAGCTCTTTTGATCCAAGGGGCAGACTTACATTCAAAGTTGATTTCTTTGAATTTAGTAGGGTCATTAACTATCAAGTTAACTTTTAAAAATGGCCATTTGAATTCAATATAGCGACGCCATTACTTTTATCAAATTGGCAAATCTTTATTGTTTGATTCCTGGAAAGTTAAAAAAGACAGTTGTGCAGGGCTTGATGGGATCTTGAGTGACATCTTTTTGTTGAAACTCTTAAAAAAAAGCTGAAGTGGCAAATTTTAGTTCATCGTCTGGTGAGACTTAATGCGCCTTGGGTATTTTACTGGTATAGTTTTCAATTGTAGACTTCAATTTCAAAATATCAATTCCTTTCGGGAGAATATGGTGTTTCAAACAGAGGTATAATGCATTTGTTTCTTCAACTGAAAGAGTCATGTGGCTAAGGTTTGCGATACAATCTGGTGATCTTAATTTATGCTTCTTCCACAGGTTGAACAATTTGTAATTTGACTTGTTTAATTTGTTTGAAAGTACAGGTTTTATTGACAATTATGATACGGTACAAAAGCAGATTAAATTCTAGGAAGGAAACTTTTTAGCAGGAGCAGACATTTTAAGAATTAAAGAAATTAGATATGAAAATAACAAACTCACAACCAAGTTGTGCTTTTTCATAGCAAAAAGGGGTCGCTACACATTGCACTGTCACAGAAACTAGGAGTATCAGTATACAATCGTCCTGATTCAATACCAATCCAATAACTGAACTTACTTGACATTAAACTGATCTGTAGTCATAATAGTAGGATTTATTAACAGAAGTGCAACAACTTTGTGTCTTTGACTAACAGCATTTTTGTTTTATTGCGAGTCTTCCTGGCTGAAGAGCACACTTCTTCCAGGAAAACAGAAAACAGCAGTTCAAGCCTACCTCTAGCAAAAATATCCACTATGACATAGTGATCAGAGGACTTTATGATGAAGTAATGAAAATGTAAATAGCCAAGCAAATATACTGAAAAGAGCATTGTATTGAAACCATTGTAGTGACATGGGCGAAAAGTTAGATTCTTTCATGAAGTACTGCATTATAAAAATCAATGCCCTCCAAAAAATCATTATATCCATGGACCACTGAAAACTGACTGTGGAACAGTTGTGGTCCACCTGGACCACGTTGCTTATCTATGCTATAAAACCTTATACGGAAAGCTTTGTCCTTATTTCCTGTGAACTCGTATGATGACGTCATATGCGTAGCTAAAATAAATATTAATTGGTTGTTCGCTGTGCTTTTGTTCTCTGTTGCTCTTTCGTAATACATCACACGCAGTGACATGTAGGGAAGATGTCACACTTTGACTAGACTAGAGCGTATTACAGCTTGTCTGTCAGACAGGAGTTAAAACAGTTGTATTGGTAGCTGTTTGGGGCTGTTTGTGAACCTATTGAGGCGAATTGTGTGATGTCACTAGTCGGTCAAGAAGGCCACCGTATTTTTACAACGTACCACGTCACACTGTTCTTTGCTATCATTTTCCAGAACTGTAGCTCAAGAAGCACGAATAGCATTAACTAGTTGAGGTAACCACATCTTTGCACTGCTTCATTTTTGAACACAAAAAGCATTATGGCAATATTTATTGCAGTCGCTCAAAACGGTCACACTCATCACTACTAATCAGGTGAAAAACAATATAAAAGTGACAAAGATACAAATGTTTTTTGATACAGTGTTGAAACATCTGAGCTATTGTTATTCTGGAAAAAAAGTCAGCAGACAGTTTTACATATGGCATTTTTTACAGCTGTTTTCAGTTGACTATTGTCGCTTTGCCAAAGTCAATCCGATGCTTGTTGACGGAGGTACCTTGAAGAGAGCTTTAGATCGTTGCACTCCGTTTTCATATTTTTCTGGCTAGTCTGCTTTCTTCGCCGAAGTTGCATTGTTCATACGCTCTTTTAAGAAGTGCTTGCGGATATTCGAAGCATTTTTCCAATATGCGCTGCTTAAATACGTTGGCGCTTGGTTTGTCTGGGAATTTGGACGCTACTTCTTTGGCAAGCTCTTCAAAGTAATTTTGACTGTTGCTTTTAATCTCCGATTTTGCTAGTGTTGCTAATTTTTCAGGTATTGTCCCTTCTTTAACTCTTTCGCTACGTAATTTTTCTCCATTGCTGTACGGAATTAATTTGGCAAAAAATCACAAAAAAATAAATTTCAAGATATTCATGTCATATTGGCATGGATTATCGTTCTATCAATATAACATCACAAAAAACGGTCAAGCAAGCAAATAACAATCATTTTTGTTCAAAATTAGTTAGTTTATATACATCCCTATCAGCATTTTGGCAAAAATTCACGATTTTTTGCATTTTTGTAGATTTTACGCACTACAATATTGATGCAGTAAGCAATCAAATCCTAGAACCACAAATCACAATAAAACAAGTCGATATTGTTTATGAAGTATCTTTTTTTCATTGGTGGTCAAACCAATTTCTTCATTTTCTGCATTTGGTCATGGTATGATATTTCAAAAAACAGTCTTTGGGACACAGGTGTGGTTTTTCTGGGCAACTAGAACACACATAGCTTGTACGTTTTCTTTTGTTCTGAACTGCGAAACTACACACCCTGCATTCTCTTTGTTTTTCAACAGCAGTGACAAGATGTTTGGTGTCTTTCAATCTTGTCAGCACAGGTGTATCGGCTGGACGTCCAGCTCGTTTTCTTTTGAGAATAGGCTCTTCGCTGGATTCGGCTGCTTCATTAGTGATAGCCTGGATCAGCGCTTCTTTGAACTGCAGTAATGTCAAACGCTTTTCTCCTGATCCCTGATGGAGATTGTAGAGGACGAAAGCATTATATTGAGCAACTTCCAGGATCCACCAAAATAGCTTTTTCCACCATTTGTAAGACTTTCGATCAAAGTTGCAGTAATATCCAATTGCTTGGTCAGCACGATCACAACCGTTCATATTGTCATTGTAATCTGCAATCAGCTTTGGCATAGTTACAGTATGTCCAAATCTCCTCTGTTTTTGAACAGTTTCGTTATTGTGGAAAGTAGAGAGAGCTACAACTGGCTTGGATGCCTTTTTATCCCTCCAGGCAACGACATAATGTGGACCAGCACCTTGTTCATCACGAAAAATTTTTCGCTCTAAATGCTTCATTTTCATCTTCTTGACTTCCTTTGGCAGCCCCTTTCTGTTGGTGTTCAGAATTCCTGTAAAATACATATTCTTTTCTTCTGCCAAGTACTTTGACACATCCAAACTTGTGTAGTATCTATCAGAAAAGACATGGTGTCCATCATCTAGAACGGAGAGAAGGTCATGGAAGACTTTTTTGGCTTGGCTAGCCTTTTCATCTTGAAGAGTGTACACTGTCTGGGAGCCAAAGTAAGGCAGCAAGTTGTAAACGTAAGCAGTTGAGCTGTCGCACAGACCGAAGATTTTCAAATGAAACTTACTTGGCTTTCTGGGATTGTATTGAATATACTTGACACACCCTTTAAATCCTACAACCATTTCATCAATGGACACATTGCGGAAAGGATAAAAAACCTGGAAATTTTGAACAAGCTTCTTCAAAAATGGCAAAATTTTTTGCGTCTTTTCTGCAGACACAGGTGCAGCATGAAGCATGCTATGATACAAAAGTTCAAACCGTTCTCGTGCAAATACGGGATTGAACCATGGTGTATGGTATTGTTCTTTTACTGACCAGTATTTCTTGACAGATGGTCGCTTATCTATTCCGATTTGAATTGTAACAGCCAAAAACTTCATCATTTCTGCAGCACTAGTGTCTGTCCATTTAGCAAAAAGAGATCTCCTTCTTGAAGGCATGTTCATTTGTTTCTTTCTGCCTCCGTACTCGTTCACCATGCTGACCAATTCATCAACCACGTTTTCATCCCATACCAATTGAAAAAGATCATATGGTGTTAGGGTGCCATTTGGATCGATTCCAACAGCCTCCCATTTATCATTACAGACGCCTATTTGAATCCCACTGTTTTTGGCAAAATTAAAAGCATAAACGTTGGTGTCACTATCGGTTTCTGAAATTTGTTCCCAACTATCCAGGAGAGGATTTTGCGTTGGCCTTCCAGGAGCAGTAGCTTGATTGTCACTAGCAGAATCAGAAGAGCTAATATCAGCAGTGGAGCCACCTTGAGTAACAGAAGCAGCGCTGGACACAGCAACCTGACTTGATGTTTGGTTGGAATCGCTATCACTCTCAGACATAAGATGAGCAACGGAAAAATCTTGAGTTTTAGATGCACCAGCAGCAACCTGTACTGGCGTTTCGCTATGACTATTTAGGATATCACTATCAACGTCACTTACGTCAGTATCATAATCCGAATTTTCATCACCAAACAGTTCTACATCACTATCAGGTTGGTCTTCACACATCAAAGCAGAAATCAAATTTTGTGCTTCTAAGGCTGACATGCGTGATTGCGATCTCCTGGCTTCCATACTACACTAGCTAGTTACAGCACTACAGTACTTATTTTCACATTCGACTTTAGCCTAAACCTATAAAAATAAGAGTACAGAACACTGGAAGTAGTAGTCGCTAACACAAATGCGGAAAAAAAGACTCACTCTCGTTTTGGTGAAAGAAAAAAGCGATTACCCAGACGCCAGTAGCGTGGCTGAACGTACAAGCGTCAGCAAAAGCTACGCCACTGAAGTGGCGCAACGTACAATTTCCACAAAATTTGCGCCACTGTAGTGGCGAAACGTAGCGAAAGAGTTAAACGCATAGTTTATGTACGATGCAACGTTTATTAGACTGGCTAGGTATGTTACTTTTAGTCCGAGATTTCCAATTTTTTAAGCAATGTAAGTTTTTCCAAGCTCGCACCCCTCCCACTTTTTAGCAGTTTCCAGCAGATTATGCCCTGATGATGCGAGATTCCTAACACGTCCTTCTCTAAAGGCCCGACATATGCTGTAGCATTGCCTAGATCAGGGGTCTCAAACTCAAATTGTTCTGAGGGCCAAATGAAAACTTTAGGCTGCTTTGAAAACCACCGTCTTCTTTTATTCGTGAGATTGTTCATTGTGATAGTTTAGCAAGTTTTCAGCTGTGCCGTTGTATGCGTTCACTTGAAGCTTGTAGTTATTGCTTTCATCTTCGTCGTAAAAATCACTAACATCAACACAAAGAATCTTATTGTTGTCAAGCTGCATCAAAGTTTCTCTATCGGTGTGTATGTTGCAGTTGCAACAATTGTTTTCACTTGATATCCCTGGTTGGGTTGGCTTAATTTTATTACTAACATTCGATTATCTGCAGTTTACATTTTGATAAAGGTGTTTTTTTGGTCGAAAGCATCATGCATTGACGGAGATTAATGCAGAAATTGGAAACACGATGTGCAGGAAGTGGGATTAACATTTTGAATTACTTCATGAAAATAGCTTTTTTGTATATCGCTACGCGATGTGAGAAAGTGCTTCATTACAATAAAAACATCATAAAATATTATCATAATCCTAATTATCATCAGGCTCACCAATGTTGCGCAACGGCAGCATTCTCTCTGGTTCTCGCAGATGCTTGGAGGCTGTGGTTCGGTCTCACTTGTGCCATTTCTCAAGTTCAGATTTCCACAAAATTCATTTTATTCACTACGGTAATTCGTAATCCATGTAAAGGCTAACAGAATCAAACAAGACCTTATTCAAATAGAATATAAAACAAAAGATTAACCCTTTAAGTGCCAAGGGCCACTATAGTGGTCCAAAAGTTTATGTTTTTGAATCATTAAAAAATTAGTGAAACTGTCGCTCTAATTTCATTACCTTGGTATTTCTGGATAGCTTATTATATAAACTTCACATAAAATACAAAAAATATGAGTGTTTGCATTTAATTTTTTTCCGAAAATTTACTTTGAAAAAAATTTTTTTGAAAAAGGTTACATCCTTTCACTATATCACTGAAACCAATTGTTTTTTTTACCAAGTAATGAAATTGGCATGATGCATTGCAATTGTATGGTACCAGAATACAAAAAAGTAAGAGAGAGTGTTGTAGGAATAGGGGATCACGAGGAGTGGAGGGCAACCCCTCTAACCTATCAACAATAAAATTTGTTAGTCAATATGATAAAATATGCAGTAGCCAAAGTTCTTGCCAATAAGTCCAGTCACATCATATGAATATCTGCAAAGCAAGGATCAATGCACAGTGGTTCCATGCATGCTTTGCATCGATACTTCGTGCGCTTACGATCAGAACTTCGATCTGAACAAAAATGGCAATCTTGTGTGCTCCCAGATCTTTCAGGAAAATGAAAGTTAGTGGTTCTTGGTGATGGAACTTCGTCATATTCAGTCAAATCAATGACAATTTGTTCTATAAAATCTTTCTTAGTCATTTTGTTTTAAGTGGCTGATAGATATAGAATATGGCTGTTGACTTCAACGACTGAAATCAGCATGTCATAAATGCGAGTATACCACTTCCTTGACCTATGAGGAGACAAGTATGATTTGGACTTTTGATCTAAAGCAGGGGTTCCCTAACTTTATACCCCCACGGACCCCCTGTGGATGTCAAAGGTCTCCACGAACCCCCAAGTTTTCAGCATAGTGTAATATTGCAATAAAAAAATAAAGATTGTTGTTACCAAATTTATTCATCATAATGTTGGGGTTCCTTTTAACTATCTTTTTTATATTCCGATTCTTCCATATTTCCTAATTTAGTAATTCCTTGATTTTCTGACGTTATCAATTCCTCATACGGATTATTGTTGTATAGCAAGCAAAGCCTAAAATACATGCAGCGGGGCTAAGCTACAACAAAGATAAACAAACAATCACTTGGAAACCTCAAAAACACGAATTTTATTACGCATTGATCATCTATCACTGATAGGCTAACAATCACACATGGTGAGACGGATGCTCTTGTTTGTTCTCCATGAGGTGTTTGATCCTCGGAGTTGTTTTGGAAATGGCCACCCTAATGTCAGAGCCGACATCAAGACGTGCCCGTAGCTTAGTTTTTATGACGACCAACGCGGAGAAACCGGCTTCACAGAGGTAGGTCGTGACAAAAGGGAGTGTCACTCGGAGCGCTTTCGGCGCGAGATTGGGGAAGGCCTCGTAGTTGCTTGCCCAAAACTCCGAGGGACTAGCAACGGTCGAGAACTGCATCTTCAGGCGACTGGAGGCCTTCAACTCGATTAGATTATTCTTCAGATTGTTCTCGTCGTCAATATCGTCAATTGGAATCGTGAAAGGATCTACTATCCATGGCTCGACCGACAGATTCGGGAAGTATCCATCAAGACTGTCAGACAGAGACTTCAGATGACCCTTGATGTCAACGATACGCGTGGAGGATAAATCATTCTCAGCGTCGTTATCCGCGAGGATTTGCGCGAGCTCAGGGAAGTTGACGGATGACCCCTTCTCCACGCGGTTGCTCCAAAGCCTCAACTTTTGTCCAAGCGAATTGATCCGTTCTGCTGCTTCGACGATCGTAAGGCCGCTCCCTTGAAGTGAAATATTGAGAGCGTTAAGGTGGCCGAAAATGTCGCTGATGTACGCAAGCCTCGCGACGAAGACAGGGTCGCCGAAATAGTCTGCCAAGTTCTTGCCTTTCTCACGCAGAAAAATTTCAATTTCCTGACGTAACTGGAGGACGCGGTTCAGAACTTGGCCCCGGGAAAGCCAACGCACCTCGGTGTAGTACAGAAGATGAGTGTATGCAGCACCAATGTTTTCACAGAAGACCTTGAAGAGGCGATGATTGAGAGCACTAGCGCGGATGAAGTTCACTGTTGCAACAACGATAGCCATTAACATCACCGAGGTCTTTGGGGAGCGTCTTGGTCGCAACGGCATGGCGATGGAGCACACGGTGTGTCACGATGACGTCGGGACACTTTTCTTTTACCAGCGCAACAAATCCGGATTTCTTTCCCATCATAGCCGGCGCGCCATCCGTACACAATGATCCGAGTTTTGCCCACTCGATGCCGTTTTCTTCCATGAAATGGTTAACGATATTCATAATGTCCTTCGCTTTGGTTGTTGCTTTTAGAGGAGAACAGAAAAGAAACTCTTTCTTCACAACTAATCCCGTCAAGTAGCGTACAAAAACCAGCAACTGACTGCATCTCGCTACGTCAGTGGATTCGTCGAGTTGCAAGCTGAAGCGCCATCGTGATTCTTGGAGTTCTTGGGTGACCTCAGCCAGAATATCCTTTGACATGTCGTCAATTCTGCGCTTGATGGTGTTGTTGCACAGGGGAACACTGCTGAGTTTTTTGGCCTCTTCGGGTCCGCAAACCAAGTTCGCCATCACCAAGGCGCAAGGCTTTACGAGTGTTTCACCAATTGTGTGAGCCTTTTTCGCTTTTGCGATAAGGAGCGCTACTTCGTAGGAGGCTTCAGTCATAGGCTTCGTCGACGATCGGAATCCGTGCTGAGTCAAAGTACCCTTCACCATGAAGCGAGCTTTCTAACTTCGGAACATGTCTTCAGAGTCGTTTTCATGAGTGGGATGGATGCTGGAGAGGTGAGGTTTTAGCTTCGATAGCTTCATGGACGCCTCCGCCAGCACTTTATAGCACAAAACGCATTGCGGACGTTCAGTACCATCCTTCTCCACAAACTTCATGAATCCCCACTTGATGTATGAATCATCGTATTTACGTTTCTTTGACATCATGAATTGCGGTCTGAATCTTTTTAAAAACGAAAATTTTTTAGGTTTGTTGTAAAACGAAGCCTAACTGACAAAGCGTACTTTAATTGTTACAGGATCTAAAAATTACATAAAGTTTACAATTTATACAAATTCATCATACAAATGAATTATACAAATATGTCACGTTTTTCGGTTAATATGACTTATTCTCAACAAGGATACGATTAGCCTAAAACAAACTTAATTGCGGTTTAGAAAAATCAGTTGCTACTCTGGCTTTATAGATTTCCGTCGATGTCCTGGCTGCCTTTGCTAACAAGCTGGCTACTAAGCGAACCCACACTTTTATGTAGAAAGAACGTAATATTAAATCACAAACAGCAGTATTATCGCACGTAACAATCGACGTAAACAGCTGATTTAACTTTAAACTTGATGATATATTTTTCGGTTTTGGTTTTCGGAAACGTCTCGCAAACCCCCTGGAACGGACTCACGCACCCCCTGGGGGTTCATGCACCCCAGTTAGGGAACCCCTGATCTAAAGTGTCTACTCCTCCCATAAAGCTGTTGTATCTATAAACACAAAAAGGCTTTTTGACTGTTCGAAATCCGTCAGCTGACTTTTTGTCTCTGATCTTCTTGGGGACCCAACCATTGTGATGAGCTGTTGTGAGTGTAAGATACTTTACGCGGCTCCTGGTTAGCCCCAATATCCTACATAGAACTGTCACGAAACGCGCCGGTTCACCCTCAACAGCACGGACGATTTTATTGTCTCTTTCACGAATACAATTACATGAAGCGGATGAACAAAGGCGGTTTCGTTTACTTTTGAACCAGGATTCCTTGTTGTTACTGCTAGCCGTACCAAGTATTGATTAAATTGAAAAACTGATATCTTACATAAATCGGTCACACAAAAGGTAATTAGGCATAGAAACGTTCCACTAAATGTTGCGTTTAAAGACGTGCGTGATTACATGATAGTAAGTCTTGGCATGTGTGGAACAATAGCTTGAGTGGCCCGGGTTCGAGGCTCAGTAGAACAAGATACGACGTAACATACCCCCGGGCAAAAATTAAATAGAATTTACATTTCTCGATTAGCTAGTCGTATCATTAAATTATGCACACAACAATACACAATCACTCTTTATCGGAATTTAGTATTAAGCACAACTTTGAGATGGGTCGTTTTAAAACGGTGGTACTCGTCTTCACATTTACAGTTCGTACTAGTCCGTGTTTGTCCGTGAAGGTCTCTACTACGCGGCCTATCGTCCACTTGGAACGGGGCAGGGAATCATCGACGATGAGCACAATGTCTTCCAATTTAAGATTTCGACGCCTTTGCTGCCATTTTTGGCGGTAGGTAATATTTGGCAAAAATTTCCTCTCCCAGCGTCGCCAAAATTCGTTAGCTAGATACTGAGTTTGGGCCCATCGTCGCCGCGCGTAAGAGTCTCTTTTGTCAAACAGTCCTGGAGGCAAGTTAGCGCTGCCTCTTGACAACAGCAAATGGTTGGGTGTTAAGGGTTCATCGTCCGGATCAAAGGTGACGGGAACGAGTGGTTCGTTAACTTGAAGACGGCCTAAGGGGAGATCAGCCATTAACTGCTGACCGACAGGAGCATTTCGTTTTTTGCAAAGGACACAGTTGCCAATCACCCGTCGTACTGTCACACTACCTTTCACAATCCAATACGACTGCCGCAAGGATGCCCACGTGTGGCCCATCCCTGAATGGCCTACTAATTGGTGTGTAAGATCAAAGGCGCTGTGAAATGCGAGTCGCTTGGGAGTATTACGGGATGCCGAACAGAGAAGTCGACCGGTGCTTTGTCTAATCTTCCTCCAACGCGAAGGACTCCATCAACGAGAATTGGTTTGAGCTTCAGTAGGTAGCGAGGAGAGGAACCGTGATCATCCACGACACGAAGATAACTGCAGGCATATACGCGTTCGCAGAAGCATCAGAAAAATGATGGAGTTCGCATGAGATAATTCTACCAAAGTCGGCTGATTTGTAGCATCTGCTAACAGTAAATTTTTGCAATTGAGTTAATGTTTGAAGCCATGCTTGCCGCTGCACTGCTTTTGTATCTGATATATCATCATCCCAGTTCAGTCCCTGCTTGCAGAGATTTTGAAGCAAAATCTTGGGGTTCAAAATAATAGGGGACACAAACCCTAAGGGATCAAACAAAGAGCTAAGAGTCGACTAAATGCCTCGGCGGGTTAAGGAGTGTGGCGGTATGTTTACCCTGAATTCAAAAACATCCCTTTTTATGTTCCATCTTATGCCCAGAACCCGCTCAATAGAGTTGTCAAGATCGAGGTTTAGCAATAAGGTAGAACGTTCTGGACCCGGAACAGCCTGCAAAACAGATGAATTATTAGATGACCATTTGGTTAAATGAAATCCGCCCTTCTGTAGCAGTTGCGGAAGTTGAGTCACAATTTTTACGCCTTCTTGTACAGACGAGACAGAACACAAACAATCATCCACATAAAAGTTGTGGTGCACTACATTGAATATGTCAGGATCAAATTCACTTCCGTAATCGTGAGCTGTTTGTCGTAGACTAAAGGCGGCACAGCTAGGTGAAGATGTGGCACCAAACAAGTGTACCATGATCTGGTGGACCTCAGGTGGTGCTGAAAGATTGCCTTGAGGCCACCACAAGAATCGCAGAGCGTGGCAATGCAAAGGATCGACACGAACTTGATGAAACATGGATTCTATGTCGGCGGTGATTGCCAGTTGTTCTTTCCGAAAGCGAATGAGCACACCGATGAGACTGTTGACGAGATCGGGACCTTGCATAAGAGCATCGTTCAGGGAAACCCCCTTGGACTTAGCTGCGCAGTCAAAGACCACTCGAAGTTTGGATGGTTTCTTGGGGTTTAGCACTGGGTGGTGCGGCAGGTACCACTTCGTGACGTTAGTATTGACTTCATCCAGCGGAATTTTTTGGGCATGTCCTTTTTTCAAATACAGCTCCATAACGTCTGTGTATTTTTGGTGCAATGCTTTATCGTTTAAGAAACGTTTTTTCAAACTTGCTAAACGTCTCTCGGCAACGCCTCGGTTGTCGCAAGGCAGAATAACGTTTGGTCTCCATGGCAATGGAAGAATGTAATGTTTGCCTTCTTGTTTGACAGATTGCTTCATGAGTTTGAAAACGATTCTGTCTTCTCTAGAAGAAGGCACGTCTAATACCGACGTTGCATTACCAAAATCGGTCTCCCAAAGACTTTCAATTTGGCGATGCACAGTGTCCTTTGTTACTCTAACAAAGTTTGTTGAGAAGTTGTTGGTTGTAGACAAGGAGAGTGATGGCCCAAGGAGTGACCATCCTAAGGGAGTTTCTACTGCAATGGGTTGACCCTTACAACCCACACGAACGTCTCGAGTGCAGAAAATTTCAGGGTTATCTGCACCAATAAGAAGAGTGACCGTCGCACCAGGGATATGAGGGAAACTAAGGTCCTTTAAGTGACTAAACCTATCGAGATCAAATTTTGAAGCAACAGGGTTAGGAAGAATAGGCACTTCACTCACTGAGTACACGGCAGGAAGAACAAAGTTTTCATCACCATTTAGCGAAGAAACTGAAAGAGAGACATTGATACCACTATGAGCTTTGGTACCAGTAAGAGTTTGAAGCGTGAATTCATTAGCATCTCCACGCAAGTCAAGAGCATTCACGATGGCTTTGCCGCAAAAGGAATGAGTAGACCCTTGGTCTAGAAAAGCATAAGTAATCACACTCTTGGTTTTAAAGGTAATGTTTACTGGAACCACACACAAATATACATTCTGTAATGATTTACCATTGCATTTATACACTCCACTCAGAGAACAGACAGTGCTAGAAGAGCTTTCTGCTTGAGAAGATGCAGAATTAGAAACGCTAGGGCAAAGAGAGTCGGAAGTGTTAATGCTTGAAGATGTAGATCTTTGCTTCCATGGATGAAGCAGAATATGGTGGAAAGTTCCAGTACAACCGACAGCTGAGCACGTATTTTGCTTAGAACAAGATGGTGCGCGATGATTCGGGCTTAAACACTTGTAGCATAACTTAAGTCCCTTAACAAAGCTGGAACGTTTAGCTAGGGGAGTGGCTTTAAACTCGGGGCATTCAAGAAGTCTGTGAGAAGGGCTCTTGCAGAAGAAACAAGCAAAGTGGTCAGATTGTTGAGGATTTTGAGTACGCGAAACGTTTACATTGTATGACGAGAGTGCAGACTTCCGACGATCACCCGATCGCGAAGTACTAGAAGAATGAGCCTCAGAACGCGCTCTAGAAAGTGTACCAAACTCTCTCCGTCCATACAGTGAATTCGCTTCTTCTGACAATTTTACAACGAAAGAAACAAAATGAGAAAAATCTGCTATCTGACCTGATTGAGCTTCTACAGCAACAGATTCCTTTACCCAAATTCGCCGGAATTCAAAGGGAAGTTTGTTGATGAGCTGAGTCATGACATCCAGAGTGTTCAGGCTTCCAAAGTAACCTATGCCTTCCAAAGTAATTTTAGTTTTTTCTAAAAGATCAGAAAAACATTTAAGGCTTTCTGGATCATCAGGTTTTACTGCCTTTGCAGTTCTAAGCCGTTGCTCACAGGCATCGACTATTATACATGGACGACCGTACTCTCGTTCAAGTCGACCCATTGCTAATGTATAGCTTTCGCTTCTTTTATTGGAGAAATGGTTCAATTTCTCTTTTACATTGGATTCGCAATGTTAAAGAAGATAACAAAGGAGCATCTCACTATCCCTTACTTTAGGTTTGACGTGCTTTTCAAAGTTAGTTTTGAAGGTCATAAAATTAAGCGGGTTGCCATCAAACTTTAGAAACTCTGGTCGTGGCAAAAACAAATCGTCTTTATGAAAAACACAAGGTGTGACATGAGGGTGTGTGGCGCACACTTGTGGATTAGAAACGGGAACAAAATACTCAGGAAGAGTAGCAGGGTAATAATCTCCTGGCATCCCATGCGGTTGAAGTGAAGCGGGAGGCCTGTACCCACCTTGGCTTAAAGCGTTATTTATTACTGAGGATGATACATAAGTAGAAGACAAAGAGGCGTTGTTGACATCGTACAATGGAGTAGGACGATTACTTGAAGGGATGTTGTAATAAACGTTTTCATCAAATCTAACCCGAGGAGCAGCAATTGGTGCTGGAGTAGAAGTAAAGGTGTTGGGCAAATTTTTAGCGTGCTCACTACCTTGAACCAACGCTGAACCGGACTGCTGATTAGTATGATGGAATTTTAAAGGTTTTGTAACATCGTACCTTATGTTTTCATCACTAGTTCGATTCACCTCCTCGTCCCAGAGCTTCAGTTCCAAGGTAGCTCGTTCTACTTTGCGTTCTACTTCATGCTGAGCACGGAGAGAATCTTCTTGTACTTTACGCGAGCACAGAGAGAATCTTCTTTCGTCCTTTCCGCAGTCTGCTGGGCTTCAAGCTCTGCCAACTTAAGTTTGATTAAAGCCTCTCGACGCCTTGAAGAAGATCGAGACGAGGTGCACGAACCAGCTTCAGAAGCACCGACTAAACTGGAAGTTTAACGGTTATGTGCAGAAGTCTGAAAGTTGTCTGGTTCAGACAGAGGCTGTCTCGCTTTAAACCATTCACTTAAACGAGTATCGAACTCCGTTTTTTCTTTAGTAAGAGAATCAATTGCCTCGTGGTCAACTGGATTGCCCGATTTAAGATCGTCGGCAATCGTTTGGAAGTCTTAGGTCGATCTGTAGTGCTACGGACTCAAGGGCGTCAACGCAGTTTGTTGACCTCAATGACATTAGTCGTTCAGCCTTTAGATAGAGCTGATTTAGGGAAGTCCTCATCTCCATTTCATTTTGAAGACTCATTTTTTTTGATAGCACCAGAACAGTTATTAAATAGCAGTAACAACAAATTAAACGAAACTTTAGGTAAGATACTTTACGCGGCTCCTGGTTAGCCCCAATATCCTACATAGAACTGTCACGAAACGCGCCGGTTCACCCTCAACAGCACGGACGATTTTATTGTCTCTTTCACGAATACAATTACATGAAGCGGATGAACAAAGGCGGTTTCGTTTACTTTTGAACCAGGATTCCTTGTTGTTACTGCTAGCCGTACCAAGTATTGATTAAATTGAAAAACTGATATCTTACATAAATCGGTCACACAAAAGGTAATTAGGCATAGAAACGTTCCACTAAATGTTGCGTTTAAAGACGTGCGTGATTGCATGATAGTAAGTCTTGGCATGTGTGGAACAATAGCTTGAGTGGCCCGGGTTCGAGGCTCAGTAGAACAAGATACGACGTAACAGTGAGCATTGTCAATCTTTTAACGTCATGCCATGCGCATGCAATCATTTTCCCGTTTTTGACATATTGTGGATCATCACCTTTTGCTAAAAGACATTGGGCTGGTTTGAGAGAGGCAGGCATGCCTTTTCTATTGCAATTCACAGTTCCACACATGCCAATATTTCCCTCTGAAAGTTCAACTGCATAATGAGGTGATGTGTAGTAACTGTCCATATAAACAACGTGTCCCTTTTCTTTGAAATCTGATGCAAGGTCAGTCACAATTTGTTGACTTTTTGAGACGTCTTTTTGCCTATTCAACTCAGGCTCTTTGTCACTGTAAAGTCTCCATTTCAGACAGTATCCATTTTTGGCATCTGCCAAAACAAAAGCTTTATATCCCCTTTTACTGGGCTTTTTTGCATTGTACTGCTTGAGAAAAGATCTTCCTTTGTAAGCAATAGTCATTTCATCAACAGATAGCTCTTTTGAAGGCATGTAATACTTGCAAAATTTGGTGGTCAGCAGGTCAATAATTGGTCTAATTTTGAATTGTCTGTCATATCCATTTTCATTTCTTTTTTTTATTGTTATGTTATCAGCAAAGTGAATAAATGCTCGTATTGATTGGAATTTATTTCTGGCCATGATTTTTCCAAATTCCGGTGTTTTAGTAGGACCAATGGTTTTCCAATAATCTGCAATTTTAGGTTTAGACACTAAACCCATTAGAAGACATGAGCCAAGCTACTTTTTTATGGTCTTGGTATCAACTGGCTTCCAACTGACAAATCTGGAATTCCTTGATATAGAGGTACAAAGAAATTGTTCTGCATACAAATTTGTCTGACTTACTACAAGATTCCAAAACTCATCATCAAGAAAAAGATAAAAAAAATTCAATTGGTGAAGCAGCAGACATATCTTTAGTAGGGAAAAAAAAGCCTATATTACTAGCAAATGTAGGTAACCAAGTATCCATAGGAGTTGAAGCATTGTCGACAGGTGCAGGAAAGTCTTCCCACATGCTTGAAAGATTTGAAGCATTACCGGTAGATTGTTGTGGAGTGCTTGTATTACTGGTAGGCCTACTGTCACTGGTGTTAGATCTTCTCTTTTTTTTGTTGTGGGGTGTACCGGTAGGTCTTGCATTGGCAGATCGGGAATTCTTTCTTTTTGGTGGAGCTTTATGCAATTTTCGAATACTCTGGGAGGAGCAAGGTTGCTCATTGATTTCATTTTCTTTGTCACTGTCCGATCTACAGAATCTACCGGTAATATTTACAGCTGTAGGCCTAGAAGCAAACAGAGATTGCTTTATTTGTGGTGTAAGCATAGGCGTTGTTTCAACACTTTGGGAAGAGCAAGATTGCTCAACATGTCCTTCTACTTCTTTTTCACTTTCACACTCATTTGAGTCACTGTCTGTCCAATAACAATCGCTTCCAGATAATTCATCAGTTTTGTAAAACAGATCTTCATTATTCTCAATGTCTTCGATACTGTACGTTTTTGTAGACATGGGCCTAGCAGCTATCAATTTTTATCAAGAAATATTCCTAAAAAAAACAAATGCAAATAGTAATCTGAATGCTGCAAACTGCTGGAAACTGAACTGTTTATCTCTTGACAGTTCAAGAAGCTACAACAAGTATTTGTCAATGAACAACTGGATTACCAGATTTTAACTTGTTTGGGAAAGTCCCTAAATTGATCTTGTTTTATTTTTTTACCGAAAAAAGTCTAAAATGTTCAAAAATTTTGCTATTTTTTTTTTGTATTTTAGCAAATAAAGCTCACTCAATCACGAAATTTTACAAAAAGCACCGGATATATAAAAGTTACGTTTATTTTCTTTCTACTTTCATGTTTATACTTTTCCTCTAGCTTGTGTAGATTTTGAGATATTGTAATTTTTCGAAACTCACTTTTTTTGGAAATTTTTGACTTAAAGGGTTAATGATTAATGAGTTGTCGTTTTATGCTTAATGAATTGTTGTTTTATGCTGACTGTTGTCATTTATTGTTGTCGTTTCATGCTGATTTAGGCAAAAATGAAATGAAAATTATAATAATGAAGCAGCCCAACCTGTAAAGATTTCGTTAAGAAACCCTGTAGAAGAATGAGCCTTTATTATACCACCGTTTACCTATATTTGACCAAAGTCTTATAATTGAAGTGAAAAATTGTTTTGAAAAAAACTTACCGATGCTGTAGTCTTCATTTGAGCCTGTATATTGCCACCTCTCTTCATTACAACTATTTGATGAGGACGAAAACAAAAATGTACTGGCTTTATCCTCATTGGAGACAACGTTGTGGTCACAGTTTGCCATTTAAAAAAGTTTTTACTATATAATAAAATTATTTTACAAACGTTTTAACTCTGCACAAAGAATATTTCATAAACATTTAATTTCATTGCTACTGACTAGCATATTCGCAAATTATTATGAAAAACAATGACACGTATCTCTGCGTACATGAATTTAAAACTTATAACGAACGAATATGAACAGCAGTAGGCTACAGCAAATATCCATTTTTACACCTACATTTAACATCTTTTGTAATAGCTGACCATTTACAGCAAGCTTAGGTGTCTGGAAGCAATAAATACACATTTTTTCATAAGCATTATTACGACGCAATAGAATAATATCATTGTTTTGTCGTATACTGAAAAATTGATTGGTTACAAAAAATCAAGAATGTATTCAACAGTAAAGGACTAAAGACATACCAAAAATTTGTTCCCACTCAGCACTTAAAAAATCTGATATTAAAGGTATCGTGTGGTTAGAGCAACTTTCTCAGTTAATATTAAAATTTGGCCGAACACGCAAAATATGAAATGGTTTGTAAACATTGCAAGTGTTCCAATATTGCGACAACTAACAATTGTAAATAACAAATTCATGAAAACGGTTTACTTCATTTTCGTGTAATCAAAAAACCTACTTGTTACTGCCTTAGAAAAAATAAAATAAAAGTTCTCGTTAAAATACGCAATTTGTATTATTGATTAGTGCCAACAATACCACAGTAATCACAGTAATTATATTTTTATGCACATTAGATTGCTATCTTTTTATGCTCTTTTGCACAATTAAGAACTCTTTGATGAAGACAAAAATCGCACTGCGGTCGCAACGCACTTCCTAATGACCTGGCTTATGACGTATGACACAAAGTACTCAAAAAAACCGGAAAAGCAAATCAATCAAAAAGACAAGACAATAAACAGCAATCGAACAAAAATTTGGCTTAGATCATGTGCTTGGGGAAGTGCAAATCATGATTCATCTCTGCATATGTTTTTTGAGTCGTAACATATTGTTTTTAAGTATTACATATGTAAAGTTGTATTAATTAAGAAATTAAAGAATGTGGCATATTTTGGAAAAGATCACCGAACAAGTGGGTTTATTATTTTGTGGTTTATTTTACTCACCATCCTGATCTTTGTGTAGAACAAAGGTGGCAATTCAGTCGAGATTTTGAAGTCAGGAATTGAATTTTGAGTAAATTCTGTAATTTAAATTTACCCTCATCTCATAGATCACAATTTCATATTTCCATATTCGTATGTTTAGGGGTATAAAATATGATTAATTATTGTTGGTTTCGGTCGCTTTGATTTTTTGGGTTTCATTTTGGTTTATTTGATTTCGTTTGATTTGAACATCTGCGGTTGGATTTTGAACAACTCACTGCCGTCCTGACAACCCAAACCGAGTAGAAATATTAAAACCCAGAAACTACGCGGAGTAATCATAACCTGAATTCTAGCCATAACCAACTCAAGCCCCAACCTAGACCTTAACCGTAAGGCTAACCCGAACCTTAACACTTGTCTGCAATTGCACGAAGTTTCCACGTCTCTGTTGGATTTTCTGCCGATTTCTTCGTTTTAGCATACGACGTAAAAGAAACCAGTTATTTAATCCAGTGTGCAGTTTTCGTTCTTGGACCGAATAGATTTCCCAGCAAGATAAAATGCGCCCTAGTTGATAATCTTTCGTTTCCGATCTCATTTCCCCTGAAAAGCATCCTTAGTGTGCAAATTCAAGATCGTTTGTTGATTCCAGATGCATGTGAAATTTTCAACGAATGTGCACCTTCAGTTCTTTAAAAACATCTCTTGACATAAAGTTGGTGTATGCATCTAATCGCTAAAATTATTAGGAAATTGATTTGTTTTTGAATCTTTAAGAAATTGCGTTTCTACTGGCTCAAAAGTCTTTCGAAATTGTCTTTCGTCGTCTAATTAGTAATCGGGGAAACGGAATGTTTAAGAAAGACTAGTTTAAAACTTGATATTCTGTTGATTTCCCCTGTGGCACTTTTTCTAATTTACTGATTAATTTAGATGAAAGAATTGCGATTTAGCAATCGTTAATCGTAATTTCCAAAGACTTAATAATCTTGAACAATTAATTGTATTGTCCATGTATAGGAAACCCGACTTGAAGCTCACTGCAAAATAGTTGAATAGATCCATGATACAAATTGCGAAAAGTCATTCGTTGCTTGATTTTCTTGTAAAAGGCCACAATTGATATCTTTTTTGTTCAGGGAGTTAATCATTTTTCTCCAAAAACCAACGCGATGGTGTAGTGGTTAGAGCGTCCACTTCACAGTCGGTAGATCTGGGGTTCACTACCCTTGTCGAGTCATACAAAAAGACTTCAAAAATGGTATCGTCCGCTTCCCTGCTTGGCGCTCGGCATTTAGGGGAGGTTGTGGAGAACAAGCCGGCAAGTTTGCTTGTGTCCTTGATCAAGGCACTTAACGGGACGCCCCCACCTTTATGTGGAAGACAGGTGGCCCAGTTTTCACTCAGAATAGAGGGTTAATTCTCGCAATTGCCTGATTCTTACTGTAATCAATTTTTTCTGTCATCATAGCAATCTATTCATTATGCAAAAAACATCGTGTTGAAAACTAGTTTTAATTACGAATTATAGGAGCTGGTGTTAGCCTGTTAAGATATTAATTTAATTAATTCATCTTCAACTTGCCGATCATTTAGCTCAAAATTACAAGTTTTCAATTAGTATAATTTTTTGACTGTTACATTACAATGTGCAGATAACTTTGCTTTTTGACTAAGATTGCTAATTTTTTGATTCATTATTAAAGTCTACTTTTAAGTTGGACTAAACTATTGCTTTACCTGACTTATACAGGAAGTCCTCGACTTACGACGTTAATCCGTTCTTAACCTGTTAAGCGTCACCAACGAGATATCTCGTTTATGGTCATCTGCTTGGAAATGTCATCAACGAGATATCTCGTTTTTGGTTGTAGACTTCTACAATAAGCTGTCATACACGAAATATCTCGTTTCTCTCGTACAGTGCCAGAAAGGAAAAAGGGCAAATCTGTATGGAAGGCGGTAAGGTCAACTGTGGTCAATTTTGGTGTGATAAAAACATGCTATACACGTGTTGGCCTAATGAAGCTTCTGTTTCCAGTTAGACTGCCAATCAGTGTCTACTCCAGGCTTCTGAAAGTGGGGTGGGGGGTAGCATTTATTTGGTTTGAGCTAATAGGGTATAAATATAGGGTAATGATAACATATATTATAGTTACAAGTGGGTAGGCTTGACATTAGAATGAGGGCTCAGCCCCCCCCTATTACAAGAAGGTTTTTCGTCACATGTTAGATATGACACTTCTCAATTCCTACATTGCGTATAAAGCATTAGGTGGAAAAACTACAAGACGCGACTTATTTTGACACTGAGTGAAAAACTGATATCAAAATATGCTGACGAAATACCAGCTAGTGTGCGTAGGCCTCCCCGACTGTCAGTGAAGCCATTGCGGCTAATTGGAAGGCATTTCCCTGAGTATTGTCCTCCTACCGCAAAAAAGGAAAGACCGACCAGAGTTTGCGTGCAGTGTCGGAAAAGACAGATAAGAAAGGAAAGCTCATATTGGTGCAAAGACTGCCAGGTTGGCTTTTGTGCTGCACCCTGTTTCAAAGATTGGCACACAAAAGAATAAAGGCAAAATTTTATGAAAGAAAGACAGTATGAACTAGTTGTGCAACGTATAAGTGAACTTTTGAATGCTTATTAAGCTCAAGATTTCTACTTAAAATTTTGATAATAAATATTTTCATTAATTTAGTGTAATTTTAACGTTAAGCAAGAAAAGCAGCACGATCTAATCATCTGTGAAATGAACAAACGATATTGAAAGCGTATAATCGAGTGTATGCGCGATGAAAGAAAAACTGACGATAAAGGTGACGCTACGAAAGCGATACGGTTACGCAGGCGTGACGCTTAACAGGTTAAGAAACGGTGTAACCCGAATTTCAGTATAAGTCGGAACATCATAAATAAATTATTCTATAGGTACTGTACTACAATAAAAGGTAAAAAGTAATTAAAAAAAAGTACTTTATTAGAAAAAGAGAAAACAATTCCATACCACATGGATTAAAGTAAATATTAATAAGATGGTGGAGAAGCTGGAATAATAGAGGCAGCTGAGGTAGACGGTAGAGGTTTGTAGCAATAGAGGCAGCTGATGTAAAGAGTTGTTGTCTGTAGTGCCATCGCAATTGTCCTTCTGAGGTAGTAGGCTTTGAACGAAGCAATTACTCCTAGGTCCAAAGGCTATAAAAGGTCCGTGGTATTAGGTGGAAAGTAAACCATCTTGACATTAGGGTAAAAGTCTTCCGGCTGGGCAGGGTGTCCAGCGGCATTTTCCATTTTGTGGGGCGCGTTCGTAACCTCGAAACAGCGTAAGTCGGGACCGTCGTAACCCGATTACTCCCTGTACAATAATTGTTGGTGCTCTATTCATAGTCATTTGCGATCATCAGCATAAGTAGTCATTTTCATGAGTTGTTCTTTTGAGTTTTGTTCAACAGCACCGAGATTTTGTGTGCAAACACTGAATCGTAACCATTCAAAGGGTTGGACTATTTATAGAATCATGGTAAATCTTCACGGTGCTTTGTTACTCATCTTTGGTAATCAGGTGATGAGGCATTTGGCTAGTTGGAAATCGCTCACATTTTGATCATGGCCATTTCCTTTGACCGTTGGTGTAGTTTCGGCATGAAGAAAAACTCCCAATCCAGCACCTATTTCGGGTTTTGCGATGTTACTATTTGGTTCCCGTGCCCACGGCTCACCACTTGAAGAGTGGTATTGTAAATGCGTTGCTCTATCAACTTGAGGGTACCACATTAGTCTAAAGTGGCCCCGCCGATAATATCAAGGACCATGAGTTCGGGTCACTCTACTCCCTGCCGACAACCGTTTGGAGTTATTAATCGCCGTGTAAGACGCATTGGCAATGCAGATGCTTTGTAGGGCGATGTTATCAAAGACACTTTCTGGACACATGAATATCGGCCGTCATATACCAAAACGGTAAGCTGGGACTATCTCATGCAGGAGTTTCAAATGAGCCTACTCTCCTCGATCGTCCTCAGCATCATGATCTTGATGTGCCACTTAGACAGGCCCATGTCGATGAGACTTTTAGCCATGCTTCGATTAATGGCACCTCGTGCTCCAATCACAATTCCACCAAACTTGATGTTATTGGTGTTCAGGTAATCTCGGAAAGCAGAAGTATGCCTTGCGTACTTCTCGACCTTGTTCTGCCGACAGGCCGCCACCTGGTTTGTATTTAGCTCATACTGGACGTGAGCATTAAAAACCACTCTACTATCGGTCTTTTTAACACCCAAGTCCGGTTGGAGGTTTACACCCCGACTTCGGACTCTTAATTCAATGATCACTGTGATTGCCTGGTGTTGTTTGAAGGTGTCGTTTCATGACATCAGGGGACACGGTTGTGTCTGTGGATGCGTAACTCGGTCATCATTCGGCAAGTTTGCACGATGTGTGAGATTGTTTGAGCCACATCGTCTGCATGCTGGGATCTTTCTGCTTCGCCGTCAAACACAGCTCTCACTGCATGGCAGGGTTTGAGTGCGGAGCTTACACGCGAAAACATCAAGCCTTCAATCTTGGGTCCTGATTTTGGGTGTTCTTTTTTTTTTGCTGTTTGTATTGCAAGCATTTATTGATACATAGGAGTATATGGCAAAGGCAAAAGCACGAAAGGGTGTGAAGAATCCTCCGGCGTCCGGTCTACTTAATCCGTCACCGTGCAACCAAAAGCTGTACTGTTCTTTGAAGGTGTCAGCCCCTCTACCTTGCACCGACTTACACCACGTTTTGAACCGAGAGGAAGAAAGCCAGGAGTGGGGGGTTAGAGGGGATCAAGGCACCTGGCGCGCCTCAGGTGTCGTTCGAGGACGGCAGCTTCAGCACCGCAAAGTCGCTCTTTGGCAACAAATCGAACTGCCGCATCATCACTGTTTACTAGACAGTTTGGCAGCCTAGCCTTATCACAATAGTCGATTTCACTATTGAGTCGGGCACACCAAGTTCGTTTTATCCAATGCCCAAGTGGATCCAGTTGGCCGAGGGGTTGCTAAGAGCATGTAGAATAATTCTGACAGCCCTTCGCACCTCTCCCATGCCAACATAGTAATGCAACGGTTGTTCGACCCAAGGCTAGTCTATATGTCCGCCTAGGCAGTTTGAAACTCCATAGAATTTTCGACTTTTTGCTGTAGTTTCAACGATTTCGACCCTACCATATGGCCAAGATTCTTTCGAAACCGTTTGCGCATGGCTTTACCTTCGGACGCAAACGCCGAGATACCTGGTGGTGGATTCCGCTCTGAGCGCCAAGAGGCATTGTTCCTATTTTCAGGAACTGCTCAGTTAAGACGATCACTTGCTTACGGCCCCTAACTTTCTCCAGACCAATGACAACACAACTTTCTAAAGAGGCCACGCTCCTCCATATAACCATTAGCGGTCCTCAACAAGCTTAGTATTTCGTTCCGAGACTCGCTCACCAAAACGAGATCATCTGCAAAAGCCAATATTGAGACTTGGCTGCCATTTGCCAGTCTGTACTGGAGCAGGGTTTCAAGATGGAGCACAAGGGACATCCCTGCTACACTCCACTGCGTATACTGAATCACTTCCGTGAAGTGATCGCTGGCACTGTGCCATCGTAGCGCTCAGAAGATCAGCTCATGGTTGACCGTATCAAAGGTCTAACGTCACAACATAAATGCTGCGACTCCTTGTACGTGTGACTCGGATCATCCCATGAAGCATCATAACGTGCTCAGCACAACCATCTACTTCACGAAAGGCCTTTTGCATGGATTTGTCTTCACACGGGTTTAAAGCTTCCGTGCCAGAATGTTCGCGTAGCATCTTACTCGATGCGAATTGATGGTGATTGGCCTCCAGTTGCCAACCTCTCGCGAATTTTCCGTACACTTTGGAACCAGCATCGTGCGACGAGAACTCTTGGTCCACTGCGGTGTCCGCCGTGCTGCGAGCCAGCTTGAAAACAAAAGACTGAGTGTCAGGGCACCCGTCGTCATTAACTCGCGCACGCTGAGCTTTCCCGGTCTCGATGCTAATGTCTGGTACTATCCCAATACCAGTTTAATCTTCTCTGGTGTGATCAGATCAGTCAGTCCCGCTATCTCGATGGCCCTGGTAGGGCTTTTTTGATGCTAGGATTACAGGAAAATCTGTTTAAGACTAGATATTCGCAACATAAAAGATGCTTGAGATGATTATCTGATTGGTTTGTTCTCAAGTTACTCTTAATGAATTTCATATTGGAAAATGTTTGTTCACACATATAAGTAGTACCAAACATGCAGAGAAATCCTAAGGCAAAGTTTCGTAAAATTGAAAATTGTCCTTTTGGTAAGAACTGATAAAATGCAACATGTGCTTGTTTAAATTTATCTATAATTAGGTCATTTGCTTCCAGTTCTATTAGCTCCAACTGCAGTATATCTGGACAAATGGCCACATTAGCATCAAATGATTTCTGAAAAAGTCTAATTTCATTTGCCATTGAATCGAATTCTGAGAATCTCTCCTGAAACTGATGTTGCAAATCTTAAATGATTCCGCAAGAAAACGGGACTGGGAACTGTGTGGTTGCTTCTGCGTTAAACACTTAGCATTTTTGAAACTGGAAAAAATTTTTTACCTTGTTTCAAGAATAGATGGAGTTAGCATCTGAAGGCTTGAGGTGGGATACCACTCACAAATGAGGTTCTCTTTTCCATGCAGTTTCAAGTTAAGATTGTTTATGTGATCAGTAATGTCGGTGACAAAGGCCAACTTCCAAACCCACTCTTCATCATATAGTAATGGCTGGGACTTTCCCTTGCCTTTTAGAAATTCACAAATTTTGTTTTGCGCTTCAAAAACCCTTGTCAGCACTTTTCCACAACTTAAGCAATGTATTAAGGTAAATGTCTTATTGCAATGTATTAAGGTAAATCTACAGATTCTGTATCAGTTTCTTTCAACATTTCTCTGAACTGCCTGTGATTCAGCTCATGTGATCTTATAAAATTTATTATCTTAATTACAGGGTTCAATACACATTTTATGTCCACATATTTAGCACACAGAGCTCGTTGGTGAATGATACAATGCAGAAGCATTGCTTCTGAAATCTTATTTTGAGCGCCCAATTGTTTCAATTGTCCAACCAAACCTTTCTTACTTTTTGCCGCACATATTCCTTCCTCCATCAATTGTCAGGCAATGGAGACGACTCCCAATCCAAGTTCTAGTGGTCAAATATTTTTTTTAACTCATTGAATAAGTCTTCTGCAGTTACTGTAAATTCCTGAATAACAATCAAAACTCCATCCACACCTCTGATAAAAACTAGCAGTTGAGACGTGTCGCACATGTCGAGGGATTCATCCGTTGCAAGGGGAAAGTGGCGAAATTTGCTGGCATAGCTGACAATTTGGCGTATTATAT
This sequence comes from Trididemnum clinides, assembly GCA_963675345.1. Taxonomy (NCBI): domain Eukaryota; kingdom Metazoa; phylum Chordata; class Ascidiacea; order Aplousobranchia; family Didemnidae; genus Trididemnum; species Trididemnum clinides. Next base: position 3,343,275 of record OY776284.1, on the reverse strand, counting down.
TTTCACCCATGTCCGCAATACGGCGGGCAACAGTATTTGCACCCAAAGTTAAATTTTGGAAGAGTTTTGATTTTTCCAGGCACAGTTCTTCCGCAACTTCCAGCAAGCAGTTCTTTACTATTCCACCCTCTGCAAATGGCTTACTACATTTAGCCAGCACATAAGCAACTTTATAACTGACCTTTGTCAATGATTCATTTTCATTTAACCATTTCATAAATATTGATCTTTGATCACTGATCTAATGCTGTAATTTGGCAAATTTTTCAGCACAATCTTTCCCCGTCAGCTGTGAATAGTTACTCTGGTGTTTGGTTTGGTAATGGCGACGCAGATTGTATTCTTTCAACATTGCAATTGCTTCATGACAAATTACACACCATGCTTTGTCAGCGGATTTAATAATGAAGTATTTTAAAGTCCATTTATCTTGAAATTGTCGGCACTCATAGTCTATTTATCTTCTCTGCCATCACGGGGAAAAAGAAAGATTTCGAACTTTAATCACAACTAAGAAATATACAGTATATTGCGGTTTACTTTCTTATGACTCCGTGCTTTACATAACAATCATAAAATGGATAAAACAGTTTATTTTTTTAAACCTTTGCCAACTATACTTGAAATGTCTCCAAATATCACGCTTAAAAATCGACATAATACGCAATAGAATACTATTATCAGAAAAGTTAATATTAATCAGGCTATAACAGACTTAACTCTTTCGCTCCCGCGATCATCGATTGATGATCTCGTGTTTTCAGTGTTTTCCTCAAATTTTGTTAAATTGAGTTACAAAATTAGTTTACTAAAAAATCGATTTGTGACTTTATTTTTCATCCGATTTTCATAAAATTTTCAAAACATCACGCTTATTTCCTCACACATTGGAAGATGTATAATTTGTGCCTTAATTCTTGGATTTGTATACCCAAAAACGGTTAAAAAGACCAACAACCCAGTTGCAGATGACAAAATCGGCCAAATTCTCAGCACGTGCCAACTACACTGAAATCAAATTAAGATTACATCTTTACCACAAAATCAAACCCGTTATCATTAACACAGTCTGAAAACTACTCTTTTGGGGCATCATTTGACAAAATTTCAAGCGATAATAATAAATTTTACTTTTTTAAATTTCCTAATTTTTTAGGGGTCTCAAACCCCCCCAAACAAATTTGAGTGATAAGTAGATAAAAGTAAATTTAGTGCGTAAAAAATATCATATGTTGCTAAATACCGGTCTCATTTGAAAGCTTAGGAAATTTGCTTTCCAGCAATATATAACTTTAAATAGTTTAGACTAAGTGGTATATGGTATTTACTGATCAAAAATGAGTACTGTACATCATGTCAGTTCAAAACCCCCCAAAATTTTTTGACTTACCTTCACTAAATTATAGTTTTTACAAAAACTACATCCTATAAAAAGATAAAATAAATTGCAAATGTTTCACCAATAAAGTCGTCATTTTGTATCAAGTTTCCAAGGAGACAAGAAGCGAAATACAAGTTTAAAAGCTGACAGAAGTTCGGCTTCTCTAAATCAAAGTTTGCTGTATCTCCCTTGTTTCTCAACAAATGGGAAGGGTGTAAACAAGCGGCTGTTTCATTATCAGTGACAGCATATTCTATTTAAACTTGATATTTTCTGAATCTTGAAGAAATTTCCTGTTGAAAAATACATAATGTTACATGGTTTAGGCTAACCTCTAGCAGATAATAACTGATCATATTTTAGGTACCGAATTTAACTACCAAAATTTGGTACCGGTCGGTACCGGTCAAAAAAAGGTCATGTGCCTCAGAAAATTGCAAATTGTAGAAAACCTAGGCTTTTAGGTAAGTTTTGATTGATGTACCTTGAAAGCTTATTTCCTTAGCATCATCTTGCGACCATTTCTAAAAAAATTGGTAGAAAATAAAATCTGTAGTGATTTTTGAGGTGAGGGTACCTCTTTAATTTTGAAGACAACTTAGCCCCAGTTGGGGGGGTTCATTTGCATAAAATTTGCATATTCAAAAAAAATGTTTTTTTTTTATTTGAAATCCTCAAGAAATGTAGATTTCAACGATATATCACACTTAATGTAGAAGTAGACAGCTGAGTAATGATTTACAAACAAACTTACATAATTATGATTGATTATGACAGTTTTTCGCACTGCCACCTTAGGGACATTTTTTTTCGCTTTTCACGCGGGAGCAAAAGAGTTAATTATACCAATCCGTCGATTGAGATCCAGGTCCAAATTGAGCGATCGATTAAATGCACATGGTCAAGCGATCGGGCGAACTAAAAAGTTCCACAATTTGTTGATGAGCAGATCTTCACAATCGATTGTGTTCAAATCCGAAGAGTAGATATCTTTGTACAAAAGTTTACGAGATGGGTGTGGCAGGAAAAACGTGGTTCTCCTACAATTCGATAACTTCTGTAGAATTGATTTAGTTTCTTTAACGTTGACTTCTTGATTTCTGACTTTCAAATTCTCAATTGCGACCTCAATTTTTAAACTTTGATCTAGAATTAGATCGCGTCGGTTTCTCACCAAATATATGTAAGTTGTACACAGTGCAGATAACTTTGCTTCTTGACTAAGATTGCCAATTTTTTGATTCATTGTTAAAGTTTTCTTTCTAAACATTTGTAGATTCACAATCGAAAACATTAAAATACCAGCGATTCAGTCTGGGCGATCTCAAACAACTGTTAAGGCTTTACAAGAAAGCATTTTTTGAATACTCTTATGGTTTGTCGGTTTTAAATTCGTATCGAATTGAATAGAAATTAAAGGTTGCTATTCCATGATTCACAACTGAAAAATGAAAAATATATGTAGCAGTTTCATTTTTTATTACTCCGTGCTTTACATAACAATCAAAAAATGGATAAAACAATATATTTTTTTAAACCTTTGCTAACTATACTTGAAATGTCTCCAAAGTGATAAGACGCAAACTCGAAGTGATATATGTAGCGGTTTACTTTCTTATGACTCCGTGTTTTTGATAACAACCACTAAAAAGGATAAAACGATTTATTTTTTAAACCTTTGCCAACTATACTTAAAATGTCTTCAAACTCAAAACACGCAAATTTTTTTTCTTGCGAAATGCACTCGCTAATTTTCCCCAGATAAAAAGTAAGAAAATGTCGCTTTTCTATGCGATTACGAGACTGCAAAATCCCATCCAGCAAAATCAGTTGTTGTTGCGTCGAAAAAAAGTCGTTAGACGTTTTAGCGGCGTAACATGGCAGATTTTTGCGATATTTGCTAGCAGTGCTGTAATGATGATTTTCAGCACGGTTGTAATTTGTCTGCGCGCAGTTGTAAAATCTACATTGTTTGCGTTGTATATGTGCTCAATTAGCAGCATGTGAAAAACGTCTTGGCGGTCCAGATGGAAAAAACTGGGGGGCCGGTTCTGGCCTGAGGGCCGTAGTTTGGAGACCCTTGGTCTACTGAAGCATCAGTAGTACTGCTGATTGATTTACACGTATATTTTTGTGTCTCTTCTTCCTTGCTAAGTACCCATAAGTTGTTCTGGCCAAGGTATTTTTTGTTCTATCGCGTTCCGAATCATTTCCAACCTTTGCATCAAACATTTCCAATGGGGATGCAAATAACCTCCTTGTAGGAGCTGCACTTGCTTTGCATCATATGTTAAAGTTACCCTTTTTCCCATCACAATTTTCCGTGTCATGTACATGATTATTTTATTGGTTGGTATATATGTACATCATATTTGTGCACCAATACGATGTACATTGTACATGTTTCCCCAGCCCCCTCTGGTGGTCTAGTACGGAGCACTATCTTTCAAACTCTTTAGGCTGCTTTGAAAACCACCGTCTTTTTTTATTCGTGATTGTTCATTGTGATAGTTTAGCAAGTTTTCAGCTGTGCCGTTGTATCCGTTCACTTGAAGCTTGTAGTTATTGCTTTCATCTTCGTCGTAAAAATCACTAACATCAACACAAAGAATCTTATTGTTGTCAAGCTGCATCAAAGTTTCTCTATCAGTATGTGTGTGTGTGTGTGTGTTGCAATTGGAATAATTGTTTTCACTTGATATCCCTAGATGGGTTGGCTTAATTTTATTACTAACATTCGATTATCTGCAGTTTACATTTTGGATGTGGCGTTTATTTGTCTTAATCCGGTTATTTTGTCATAAATAACCTGTATTGATCAACAAAAAAGAACAATTGCTCATACATATGATTTAGCAGAAATATTTATTGCAAAATCACTGGATATTTTCATCCAATGATGCTATGCATTGGAATGGCCTTTCCGCTGACTATTGGTTTAAAAAAGAAAAGATATCAAAATGTTGAAAAAATCAAATAAAAGATTTTTGATTGTCGCGCCAAAAAACAACCACATGTCTGAATTTGATACATGCACTTTTTCTTTTTTTTCCCTTTTTTTGTCGAGTAGATTCTAGGGCAGTGTTTCTTAACCTTTTTGGCGCTCGTACCCCTCAAAATTTTGTGAAACGTTTTCGTACCACTTATCGGATAAGGCTTATCCAATCTAACAATAAAGTAAAACACAATGTAGCATGTTATCGGTGTATAAGAGTCAAACGTAAATTGACCGTTATTAACCGTCTGATTTTTATTAATCGTAATGTTGCTCACAAAGAAAAACGAAATTAGGCATTGAAATATTTATTGCTAATGGCTTTTTTGTTGTTGCATTTTTTCAATGATCAGCTTGAAACGTGGTTCCTTTTTTGTGATAGCCACACGCATATCATCTTCCGGGTCCAAACGATTTCTTGGCTTGGTTTTTATGCTAACAAGAGTTGAGAATCCGCTTTCACAGAGATAGGTTGTTGCAAAGGGCACAAGAATATTCAAAGCACTTTCTGCTAATTGTGGAAACATTTCGAGTTGTGCACACCAGAAGGTAGCTAAATGCATGGAATCAAACTCCATCTTGATTTTCTTACTGGCTCTCATTTCAACAAGGTCATCTTTCTTTTGGTCATTTTCATCCATCAAATCTAGAGTGAAAAGAAATGGGTCCTGTATCCATCCATGTGAATCAGATATATCTCCATGATGGAAATATCCTTCGAAAGACTGACTAAGCACCTGCAAATGTTCTTTTATTTGCATCATAGTATGCTCCGGCAGTGATGTCGTAGAAGCGGAAACTTCATCAAGTTTAGGAAAATTCGCGTAGTTTCCACAATCAATACGATTTTTCCAGATTGAAAGTTTGCTAGTAAAGGCGGATATCTTTTCTCTGCCAGTGATCATGTTTATTCCTTTACCCTGGATGGAAGTGTTCAAGTCGTTTAAGTGGGTGAATATATCTGACAAGTAGGCCAGGGACAAAATGAAATCCTCACTTTCAAAATGCACTACTAGACTGCTACCCCGCTGTTTGAGAAACATCTCAATTTCTTTGCGCAGTTCAAAAACACGAGTGAGAACTCGGCCTCGGGAAAGCCATCTCACCTCGGTATGATAGAGAAGTATGCTGTGCTTAGCTCCAACTTCGTTACAAAAAGCTTTAAACAGACGATGATTCAAGGCATTTCCTCTGATGTAGTTGACTACACTCACAGCAATCGATAACACCTTCTTCAATTTTTCTGGCAATGACTTGGCTACAAGAGCATGGCGATGTAGCATACAATGTGTGACTGTAATGTGAGGAACCTCCTCTTTTACACGGGAAGCAAAGCCGGATTTATTTCCAAGCATGGCAGGCGCTCCATCGGTGCAAAGTGAGCCAACCATGTCAAGAGACATTTCGTGGTTTAAAAAGAACTCCTTTACAATATTAAATACATCCACTGCTTTTGTGGTTGTTTTCAGTGGTGTACAAAATAAAAACTCTTCCACCACTTCTTTTTCTTTCACATATCGTACAAATACCAATAACTGACTGCACGAACTGACGTCTGTTGACTCATCCAACTGAAGACTAACTTTAATAGGACTGGCTTTGACATCTGCAACGACCTGTTGCAAGATGTCTTCACTCATATCACGAATCCTGGAGCTTATGATGTCATTTGATAACGGCACTAAACTTAGCTTTTTTTCCGCTTCTACCCCGAGTAATAATTTTGCCATTTCCATTGCGCAAGGTTTCACCAACTCTTCTGCTACTGTGTGTGGCTTGTTTTTTCTGGCACACAGAAAAGCAACTTTATAAGATGCATGCAAAAGTGGTTTACCTATTGGCGAAAATCCATGCTTTTCTAAGGTACCACTCTGATCAAAGCGTATCCTTTTGATTTTCAAAGTATTTAAATCATTTCCCGACTTTGCACCCCCGTGACGATTATCGAAATGTTCCTTAAGTCTTGAAGGTTTCAGGTTAGCATTCGAAAGTACTTTGCTGCACAATATACACTGCGGTCTTTCAGTTCCATCTGTTTCTGTCAAGCAGGTGAAACCATGCTTGACATAGTCTTCGCTCCACTTACGTTTTTTAGACATAACTATTTTTGGTTAAATTGTTTAGTCAATTATACGATAACTCAATTCAACTGCAAATCTAAATATTAATTGAGCTTGAACTCTTAACAGAACAACAAAAATAGTATTGCTTAGTTACCTACCAAGCCTTAGTATGAAATCACAGTTCAAAACCATTTCTGTTGGGACAAACAAGAAGCTATTTATTATGTCACCATAGCTCTCTCTTATGACAAAAAACCTTCAGAAATGCACACTGCACATATGTGAAAGAAGGCTTCGGAAATTCTACTCATTATAAAACTTGTAAAATATACCATGTGTGTTAAACAGTAAATATTTGGAGACTTACGTCATCGTCAGCATCAATACGGCCCGTTTTTACACAATTGGTCCAAGTTTAAAATATTAAACATTAATTTTTAGCAAATAGTTCAAAATAACTGGTATTCTGACTCCTCATCTCGTACCCCCTGATTTGGTTGTTCGTACCCCCAAGGGGTACAGGTACCCCTGGTTAAGAACCCCTGTTCTAGGGTATGTGCAACTACTAAACGGCACACGAAAAACGTACAAGCACATCATAACAGCACAAAAATATGTACAGAAATCACATTCTTTGATCATGTGCTGTTTATCGCGAAGACACATATCACAATCTCAAAAATATTCTGCTAGTTTTTTAATTGATTGTTCTTTGAAGTCCTTAGCTCTGTCGACGACCGGACTTCTCATTTGCTGTCGTTTAGGATTGGGACTAGGTGTGGATGTTGGTCGTAGAAAGTAGTTGTTCTGGTTCTTGGTCAGCCTCGCTATCGCGTTCGTCTTTTCCTCCAACAGTTTGTCTGAGTTTTTGTTTTTGGTATCGTTCTTTTGCGCAATTGTTGCAGTGGCAGTGGTTGCTGTAGGTGTCGGGAGGTGTTGTCCGAACTGTTTACTTCTTTCTTTTTCACATTGTGAACATCTACAGTGATTATTTACTGTTTTCTGGAAGTTCAAATCTAGTGTTGTGTTCGATTCGTCGGATGGATGTTTGCTGTCGCTTGTCGCTGTATGGTGAATAGTGTATAGCCATTGTAGTTCATTTTTTGACCTCGTTTAGTGCCAGTAGGTTTGTGAATTTCCTGTTTATCATTCCGAACATATGTTCTCGCCTTCTTGGTGTAATAGCTTTTCTCAAGTTAGAAGTAATTCTATCGTCATGCTTAACACTTTCGCTCCTGCGAGCCGTACGCGAACATTGGCGTGCAAAAAAAATCAACTACCAACCACAAGCAGAAAATTACAAGAACACTTGGGTTTATGTATAAAGCGCTTTTGTTCGCGCGAGGCGTAAGCAAACATTGGCGCATATGTAAACAAAGTCGTCTTCAAAAACTTCAACTACAAACCACAACCAGAAAGTTGCAAGGAACACTTGGGTTTATATATGAAACGCCAATGATGTACTGCAATTGAAGAGTTAGTCTTAGCTTGTTATTTACAATGAGACTACATCAGTAGATAAAGTACGTTTTGGAGGGATAAGATGAAACCAAAGAAAGAAAATAAATTTGGAAGACTGAAAACATGTCACGCGTAAGAGAAAGTACTGGTACCAGTGTAGGTTACTAGAACACTACTCCCAGTAATTCTCTTTTGTATGATATGCTTTAAAGCAATCAAAAATGCACAAGGGAACTTTGCATTGATCGCACCTGGCCGTTGTCATTTTCGAGCTAATTTTCGGTGGGGGGTCTTCTAGAAGAGCCAGCTTCCATCTTTTTGAGCAAACTATACATTCCAGTTGAGCATGGTGCTTACTGGCAGTTGCCTCGGTGTGCTCTGGGAAGTGTTGGTTGCTGATTTGAACGGGTGACTGGGAAACATCTTCTGCTAAAGCACGAGGACTTCTACCAGTAAGGTCATTAATTGCCACCAACAAGAAATCGCTCAGGGGTATCGATGGATTGTTGCGTTCATTCTGCTTGTTGTAGAGCTTATGGGCATTGACGAGGGCCAGACTTATCAAATGGAAATACAGTTTCTTCCACCATTTTACCGATTTGCAGTTGAAGCAATAGTACCCTAACATCTGATCACTATTGTCAACGCCACCCATGTGCCTATTGTACCTGTCCACGGCAACAGGCTTATTCTTCGATACGTGACTTCCCTGCGCCCTCACCAAAACCGTGGTCATTTCTGACGTATGCTTCATAGAAAGCACGATAACATCGCGTTTATCACGCCATCTTAGGGCAAGGACAGGCTCCTGCCTACATGCCACGATATTGCCTTGGGAAATTTTCTGCATCAAAAAAGTCTTTGGCACACCTCGCCTTGTAATCTGACAAGTTCCAGCTGCTAGAGTATGCTTTGCATACAATTAACGAAACAGCGGAATCGAAGTATAATACCGATCTACATACAGTTCATGACCCTTATGAAGGTAATCCTGCATGAGATTGAGTACTATATAATTCACTGTACTTAATTCCCCTGAAGCAATCTTGAAGCAACAGCAGTACCTGGTTGCAGAATACTTGATATAGCTTCATCCCCCACTTATTTGGCTTATTCGGTTTGTATGAGTGGAAAGAAACTCGACCCTTGAATGAACAGGTGGCCTCGTCAAGACTGAGTTCTTTTCCAGGTTTGAACAAAGCCTTGAATTTTGACAGCAATCGATCTATAAACGGCCTAAGCTTCCACAGGGGGTCTTGTGTCGTTGAAGAATCCTGAGAGGACCTGTTGTCAACAACATGCAAATACCTCAGGATATCTTTAAATTTGTTGCAAGACATGACCCCCCTATAAGACTTGCACGCAATAGCCGATGTGTCAACCAATAATATTTGATTGAAGGTTGTTGGGTAATCCCCATCATAAATAGCAAACCAAAAAATCTTCTCATTTCCACTCCATCGACTTCCCTCCACTCTGCCATCCCACTCATCTCTCTATTTCGTCCTTCCAAGCATTGAGAAACATATCGATTAGTTTTGGTAACAACTTCTTTGAAAAATTCGTCGTCAAGAAACAGCTGGACGATGTCCACTGGCTTCATATGAGCCGTCGGCAAGTAATGTCGGCGACGGCCAATGAAGTAAGGAGCCGGTGGTGGTGAGTTGATGTCATCTTGCCACTGCGGCGGAGGTGATGCCACTCCTGGAATCACGCGTTTGGATGAATCTTTTGCAGTGGCAGGGGTTGATGGTGCACCCAGCTGTTTTGAACGACTACCTCCTCTGCCTGGTCTGGATGGCGGATGGCTTTCCACGCTTGCAGGAGTGGGACATGAAACTTCCTCATCACCTGCAACACAAATTTTACAGTAAGTTCTAGCAATATATTCTGGATGACTTCTTTACAAGCCTACCAGCACTGCAACAGTGGAGTACCCTTCATTAATTTGATTCAGGAGCGACTGCTTTATGAAAATTCATTTTGACAAGGGTGCCAAATCTTGCCATTCTGGAAGATGGATGCTGGTACCCAGCAAGTTCAATTTTAATTTTGTTAATTTAAATTTTGTATTTCTTGGCCAGCATAATCTAAAGCAGGGGTAGGCAATTACTTTCCTGAGTGGGCCACATACAGATAATAAGCTTGGTTACTGGGCCGGAGGGTCAAACCTCAATATGAAACCATGAATTATATTCTTTAAACCCGCACATGTTTCATTACAAATCAAGCAGGCAGCTTTTGATTGACTTATGTCTATAAAAAATACTTCTCTGTCCTTTCTTTATTAAAAACATGGCATTCGGAATTTACTTTGCGTTTCTTCTTATTCACACTGATGGATTTACTACAGGGGTTGGTAAATTACAGCAGCTGCACAGTCAGTTGTTATTCTCATAAATTTGTTAACACTTTGTGATACTCAAGATAATTGTATGGCATTTCCTTCTTGAGATTTATCTTTTTTACTTTTACCAAATAACTTTTCTAATTACTTAAAGAAACTGTATTGCTGCTTTATTACATAGCTATTTGTACTACATTTTCTAATATATCTTTCCATTCTAAAAAGGGAAAAATAGAAGTCATTTAGGTGTATAATTAGACAACAAGGAACCAAACTAAGATATATACAGATGTTAGTTTTAAAAGCATAATTAGTTAGTTAAAACTTCTTAGCAAACACCAAAAGTAAAAAATTTAATAAACCCCCAATTTATGCCAATGTCTTACAACTTTAACAATCAAGCGTATTCCAGTCACCAATCATCCTACAGATCTGACGCACTTTCGCTGTCAAATCGCTCAGATTTTAGTAATTGTGGATTTCCCATTGAGGCCAAGCAACTCAGATGTAGGTAGATAAGTATGCGGTGTAGGTAGACGGTGTAGAAAACAATTCTCCGAAAAAATGAGGATGAGTAACAGCCGCCGAGGAATAAAACCAATACGACAAAAAACTAGTTCGACTGACGTTTCGAGCAATAGGCCTTCATCAGAGAAAGTTGATAGAAAAAGAGCCCAACAGCTAGGCTAACGTAAATATATAAGCAGCACAATGTAACAATGCGGGTGCATTGTGACGTTATTAGATAGATGCAAATCACTCATTTATGCCTCAAGGTTGGATGGTATGTAGAAAGAAAATGATGGGCCTTTCCTGTCGTTTACAAATGAAATTACTGTGGCGTTGACTATTGAAATGGCGGGCGACGGGTTTGTCAGAGTCATTGCGTCTCACAAAACGTAAATCTATCAGTCAATCGCCTGCCTGCCCGTTTCACTGATATAAAGCATTAGGCATTTGCTGCAGGAGAAGCAGTAAATAACATTGGAAGACTGGCAAATGATGGAAGTACAGACGGAAAAATTGAATTTAGATCTTGAAATTGATGTACCTGATAGAAGGAAAGAACGTGTGCTGCAGCGTGCACGCCCGCACGAAAAAATGCCCTTGAAGGTAGCTCTCCAAAAAACGTAATTTGCAGGCCTAAACGCTGATATGTTAGGCGCCAGTCTTGGCAGAGGTGCTAGAGTTTCAGAATGACACAAATAATTCTGATGGGTGATATATGTAGCTTGTTTTGCACATTATACTCGGGGCGGACAATACGTGGAAAATGACGATATTTATTTTAGCCGTCGATTTCTTTATTTTCATCGATATTTTCAACGGAAATTTATATCCATGCAAATTATAGTCGTGGTTTTGGCAGGCGCAAGTGAGCCAGATCCGGCCTGCGGGCCGTAAATTGCCCACCTCTGATCTAAAGATAGCACACCCCTAAATTCAAGAAAAAAATGCAATTGCTACAGTGAGGAACCACAGCACCGCCTGACTCACTGCTGGTTGTATTTGGGAGATGCAGTTTCTTAAGTACTTTACTCAGTGGAGGGTTTTGATACATGAGCACAGAACAACAAGACTGTATTGAGGAGACAAATATAGTTTGCAAATTAGCTATGTCACATTGCACAAAACACTCTTGTTTTTTTTTACATGATGATGATGAGGCAAAATAATATGGCAAAGCATTCACCATAATACAAACAACGCCTATTATTTTTTTTTATTTGCCATATTTATCCTATATTCATGAGGAAGCGAATTGTATCGCTATGTTTGGGACGGAACATCTGCACTTGTTTGGGAGTTAAAATACTATAACTTTACAAAAGGACTAAACCGTATATATACACATTCGTCCAAATGTACACAACATTGATCTATTACTAATACTTACTTGACATCGAGTGCTGTGAAACAGCACTAACTGCAGCAAACCGACGGATAGCAAACAAACTACATTCATGGTCATCTTCTATAATGAAAATGAAAACAATAAGAACTGAATAATCATACAGGGAAGGTGAGAAGCAGTACACTAAATAATGGACATTTCAAGCTTCTTTTCAGCTCGTCCCCATAAAATGCTTTTGACTTCACAATAGGAGTGGGAGATAAAATTGATGAAACCTCTTTTCAGCATGTCTCCAAATAGAATGGCTTCCAACTGTACACAATTACCTATCCAAAAAATAATGTGTCTCTGATCAGCACTATGCCAAGCTTTGCTTTGTGGAGGCATCCAACAACTTCTTGCTGTCTTAAGTCTTTGACTTAAGACGGTTTTGTAATATAGCATACCTCCACTTATTAATGATGTTGCCATGGCTCCACGTACATCTTCAACCGCAATACATATCCCAATGTCAAAAAATTTTTAATACACCCATTCACATGTGATCCATGCTGCAGTTTGTGAGTGTGAATGAACTTAGTAATGCTGATAGATAGCGGTACGCTAATTAATCAACATTGCCAAGGCCTTGTTTCATTCCGTCCCCATAACATGCTTTTGATTTCACAATAGAAGAGGGAAACCTTTTTACCATTGCAGCCCATAGAATTATGCCAATAGTTGCAGTTGGGCCACATCCAAATTTTCAAAAGCAGTCTTTACACAATTTTTCCTTCTAATGCAGGAAATTTGTTTTAAATGAATATTTTGAAGCGCGATCTTTTCAAAATATTTACCATAAATTCTGTGCATGATCTTTTTTTTTTGAGTCGAGCAAAACTTTTTGCCAAGTTTTTCATTTGGGATAGATCCCACTGCTTAATGCCATAAAATAAAACTTACTGCTGCTCATCAATGGAGTATGGAATTCATGTCTACTTGTTGATGGAATCATGTTTCCAGCTCCACCAGATTGCATACCTCTCAAATCTGCAATACAGTTTCGATAACAACAAGGGTTTCAAATGAATGGTAAATGGGGTGGAAATAAATGGTGTGGGAAAGCATTAAGCAACTATAAAAATTGTTAAAACCTCTTTTCAGCATGTCTCCAAATAAAATGGGTTCCAACTGTACACAATTACCTATCCAAAAATGTGTCTCCGATCAGTACTATACCAAGCTTTGCTTTGTGGAGGCAACCAACAAGTTTTTGCAAAGTCTTAACATGGTTTTGTAATATAACATACCTCCACTTGTTGATGGGGGCGTCATGGCTCCACATCCATCTTCATCTGCAATACATATTTCAAGGTCAAAAAACTGTCAATATACCCATTCGCATGTGATCATGCTGCAGTTTGTGAATGCGAATGAACTTATTAATACTGTGTCGGAACCACTTCTTTGCATTCTTTGGTCGTTAATAATTTATCGGATGTTTTGTTTAAATTCATTCATGCGTTGATTTTGTATTTTACATTTAAGTTGCGTTACATCACCTCATTTAAATTTACTTTGCTTATTCTTTTGTTCGTCTCCTTTTTATGTTGTCACATTTTGCTGTCTTTTTATGCTCTTTGATGATGGAAATATCGTACTGCAGTCACAACGCACTTCCCCACAAGATGGCTTCATTGTTATCAGAAAGCACCTGGTGACTACAGCATGACATTTATATAAATTGTAATACAGGGTCTGCCACCCAAGTGTAGACTATTAAACTTTCATTTTATTCAAAAACAAAAATGAAAAATATAATGAAATTTTACAGAAAGCAAAGAAAAATGTATAATCTCCTATATGTACGAGGTGCATTCAATAAGTTTCCAGACTTTTTTGGTATGGACACTTTTATTAACCGTACACACAAAAAACTCTAGTCCCCTTCAAAGTATTCTCCGACATCAATGCACTTGTTGTACCGTTCCAACAACTTCTGGAAAGCCCCCTGGAAGTCTTCTTGTGTGAGTGTGTTTAGGACCCTCGTCACAGCCTCTTTCATGTCCTCAATTGTGGAATAACGATTGCCTCTGAGGTTTTCCTTGAGCTTTGGGAATAGCCAAAAGTCGCAGGGAGCAAGGTCCGGGCTGTAGGGAGGATGGGGAACCGTCTTGATGCCCATCTGGGTCAAATAGTCTGTGACGAGGATGGAGTTGTGGACTGGGGCATTGTCCTGATGGAAATGCCACTGACCTGATTCGAAGAGTTCTGGCCTCTTCTGACGGAATCTCTTCCTGAACTCCCTTAAAACTTCAATATAGTACTCCTTGTTGACTATGATTCCAGTGGGAACCCAGTGAATGTAGATTATGCCCATGCTGTCAAAAAAAGGGATCATCATGAGTTTCTGGGTGGACTTGCTCTGTCTGGCCTTGTTGGGTCTGGGAAATCCAGCATGCTTCCACTGGGAACTCTGTCTCTTGGTCTCTGGGTCATAACAATAGATCCAGCTTTCATCGCAGGTTACCAGGGCATCAAGAACTTGGGGATCTGAATTAATGAGCTCGACCATCTCGACCAGTTTAAAACAGAACTTGATCACATATCGTTCTTCTAATGTGTCCTCACGTCCAGATTGCATTTTTGAAATTCACCAGCTGTGACAATCAGGATTTAGTAAGGTGTACTCTAATTCCTACTGTAGCTATAAATTTGCACCTAAACAAGAAAAAATTGGTCAATCATCTCATAAGGAGTATAGTAACAACATACTGAAATATCTCGAGTTTACGGCAATTATAAATGCCTGTACAAAAAAAGTCTGGAAACTTATTGAATGCACCTCGTATTACAGATTATTCTATATATCCACCCTTTTCCCGGATTACACGACGGAGACGTTGAATAACTTGAGCACAGGTTGCACGCACAGTTTCGCTTTCAATTTGGTCCCAGGATTCTGTTAATTTTTTCTTCAAAACTTCCACATTTGGATGAGACACTATGCAAGCTTTCTGCTCCAATATGGACCATATCCCAAAGTTCATGGGATTAAGGTCAGGTGAAGAAGGGGGCCACATTTCCTTCGACCAGAAAGCAGTGAAGTTTTCCTTGCACCAGGCTTGAACAATTTTGGCCGTGTGAGCGGTCGCGCCGTCTTGCTGTAGCGTCAAATTATTTTTTAATGCCAAGGTATTCATCCATGGAACAACTTTTTCCTTCAACATTTTGAGATAAACATGTTGGTTGATCTTTACGCTATCTTCAACGAAAACCAAGGGTGTTTTCAGTCCACTAGACATTATCCCTGCCCATACCATCACCGATGCTGGTTTCTGTCTCCTGAATGAGGTTCTGAGTTCAACAGGGACTGACTCTTTGTTTTTCGTCCAAATCGATCATTTTGGGAATTATGGATCGCTTGAACAGTGAAGAGCTTTTCATCTGTCCAGAGAACTGTTGGCTGCGTGTCATCAAGAATTTTTTTCAGAAGTAGCTTTGATCTTTTGAGCCTCTTCTACTTTGTGGCATCCGAGAGAAGTTGTCTTTTGGTTATTTTGAAGGGCTTCACCTTTAGATCATCTCTGAGTACTCATCGCATAGTTGAGGGGCTCACATGGGCTTCCCGAGCAAGTTTCGTGGCACTCCGGGCTGGGTTTCTTCGCAGTTTTTCTCTGATTTTCTTTATGAGTTTTTCGGTCCTTATGGGTTTTTTTGGAGTACTCCTTACTCTTGGTTGTGCGCTACCTGTCTCTTTAAGTCGTTTGATTGTTTTGAAAACACCAGAGCGACTCACACATCCCTTCAGAATCTTGAAAATCTCAGGTGCAGTTTTACCATCTTGATAGAGTTTCTCAATAGCACTGTTCATTGTGGTTTTTCACGAAAATTATAACAAATTTATTAAATATTTTATACTTAGTATAAATACTAGATACTTAATACTAAATATTAAGTATAATTAGAACAATAGGGAATTTATAAATAAGTTTAAAATAATTGTAAAATTAAGTCTACACTTGGGTGGCGGACCCTGTATATAGTTAGTTACAAACTTTATGCCACTATCTTTACATTACATTTGATTCATTCCATGCACTCACAATCCACCCTGTAGAAGTCTTACAGTCTCTTCTGGCCAACCACTATTAAAAGTAGTTGCTTTCTGTGGCATTTTAGAGCATTGACTACAGCAAAGAATGGAAAACTGTCTATAAATTTCTAAAGTAAATGTTCCAATACTACACACTCTTATTTTGTTTTTACTTTTCACCAAACTCATTCTACGCATGTGATTGTCACGTTCTACACGTTTCAATACTGTACGTACATCGAAAGTAACTTTTATTTCATGTAATTCATTCATCATGCTCATCAGAACAAAGAACTTTTAATTAAACTCATTCCACACACGTCATTTCAAGGTACTACATTTTGCACAAATAAGAACTGTTTGATGAAGACAAAAATCGCACTGCGGTCGCAATGCACTCTCTAATGACATGGCTTCATTATCATCAAAGAGCGTGTGGCAACAACAGCATGACATTTATGTAAACTGTAATATATAACTTGTTAGTGGTTACAAACTTTATGTTAATGCTCAAGGCATATTTCATATAATTCTATTGCCACTGACTACAATAGAACTCTCTGATGGGTTCATCATAAAATAGACTCACATCTACTAATTGATGGAAGCTTTTTGCCAGCCCCCTTATGAACTATCTTTTCTTGTCATAACTACGCATTTACTCTTTTGCTGCTGCGCAGGTATTATTACCCGCAACATGAACAGAGTTTCCCTCTTAAATTTTTTCAAAATGAGTTACAAAATCAGCTAACTAAAAAATGGATTTGTGACTTTATTTCTCATCCAATTTTCGAAAGATCATGCTTAATTCCTCACGCATCGGAAGATATACAAACTGTGTTCTAATTCTTGGATTTTCATACCCAAAAACGGTTAAAAAGACCAAAAACCCAGTTGCAGACAACAAAAATTTCAAAATTTTCAGCAGACACGTGCAAGAGGAAACTACTTTGAATTCAAATCAATATACCTGGTTCACCACGAAACCAAACTCTTTATCATTGACACAGTCTAAAAACTACTCCTTTGGGGCATCATTTCACAAAATTTTTAGCAATAATAATGAAATTTACCTATTAAAATTTTCAAACTTTTAAGGGGTCTCAAAACTCCCAAAAGAAATTTGTAGGATAAGTAAAAAAGTAGATTTATTGCGTAAAAAATATGATATGTTGCTAAATATTGGTCTCATTTTAAAGCTTAGAAAATTTGTTTTTCATCAGTATATGATTTTAAATACTTTAGGCTAAGCGATATATGATATTTACTGATCAAAAATGGTTACTGTACATCATATCAGTTCAAAACCCCCAACAATTTTTTGACTTGCCTTCACTAAATTATAATACAGTAGTCCCCGCTTAATAAGCCCACCTCGGGACCGGACGATTTTGGGCTTATTAAGTAGGTGGGCTTATTAACCGGGGGACAAATTTTCGCCACTCTCATGCGCATAAATAAATGTGGTCGACTGTACTAAGGCTAAAAGTTGCTGAATCTATTAATACTGTACGCAACAGTTACAGATGACAAGCAATTTCTTTATTTATTACAATAAACCAATATTCATTTCCATGCAAAAACATCGAGCGTAAGCTGCCTCATTGGTTGCTGGTGGTGTAGAAACTGTTGAACGTGGCCATTCAATTTTTCAAATTCATTCATTTTGTCAAATCCTCTCCGCTCCAGTCCAATTTGCAGACGGTGCATGTAGAATCTCATTTCAGCGCTGGAAGGTGTTGCTTCTTCCGGAGTTTTGTCATTCTCAGCATCTTCTTCTTGATCATCCATGTCATCGCCATCAGAATTTTTTGAAACAATTTGTTGCATTATTTCTGCTTCTTCCTCCTCTAGTGTAAGCTCAGCACACACGCTCGCATCCTCTTCCATAGATACCCACTCTTCAAACAATTCTTCTGACATGCCATTAGGATTCGGAATGGCCTCTTCATGCTCTAAATCCTGATCCCGCGGCGCTGAAACAAACTTGGCCTTCCTCCAACAGTTGCGAATGGTGTTGCTTGCTACCCTCAACCAACTACCGGAAAGCATGTGCAGAGCATCCAAAACTGAAAGCTTCTTTGCAACTACATTCGCATTTACAGTAGCGTCAGATCCGTCTTCAATAGCGTCAATAATTCTGGCTCGCATTTCATGACGGAGATATGCTTTAAGCGTTCGAATAACTCCCATATCACAAGGTTGAATTAGCGAAGTGGTGTTTGGAGGAAGCTTCACAATTTCAATGCATTTAAGCCCCTCTACATCGCCATGGGCCGTGCAGTTGTCAACAACCAACGCAATTTTTCGTTTTTGAAGACAAAGGCTTTTGTCCCACGTTTGCAACCATTCAGACCAGATCTTAGTAGTCATCCAAGCGTTCTTAGAAGCAGTGTAGTCAGCTGGGAATGCTCGCGCGTTTTTGAAGCATCGTGGTTTTCGGGATAATCCAATAACGAGTAAGCGGTGTTTATCTCCAGTCATGCTGCAGCATATCAGTACTGTTAGCCGATCTTTTGCAACTTTCGTGCCACGCGCTTGTTTACGAGTAGCTTTCTCAACGTAAGTCGAGTCCGGTAAAGCACGAAAATAAAGTGCCGTCTCATCGGCGTTGTAGATGTTAGCAGGCTCATACTTTTTTAACAACTCTTGCATGTTGCAGCTGGTCCACTCGGCTGCTGCTTTCGTATTTGCTTCACTAGCCTCACCATGAAGTTTAATGTAACTTAAGTCGTGTCGTTTCTTCCAGCGATAAAACCACCCTTCAGAGGCTCTGAATTCGTTATGTCCGAGTTGTTTTGAGATCTCTTCCGCTTTTTGCATTAATATAGGACCATTTACAGGAGCGTTACGGGACTGCGCAAACTGAAACCATTTCCACAAACCTGCTGCAACTTCCTGGTCCTTGCCATGGCGTTGCCTTTTCCGGTCACTTCCTTCTAACAATGATGTTTCAGGCTGACGTTCTGCTTAATTGAGCAGGATATTGCGTAGGCAGCCACGAGAGATGTTGAGCTGTTCAGCTGCAGCACGCTGACTGCATTTTGGCAGTGATCTATACTTTTCTAAAATCTCAGCTTTCTTAGACAAGCTTAGGTCTGCACGTCTCTTTGCCATTTTGAAAATACAGCAGCCTACAGTAAAATCTTCAGAGCACCAGTTGTCTTGCCAATTGATTACCGCACAGATAAACGATCTGTGACGAAACAGTTGAATTAAGAACTAGGGCAGCAGCGTAACGAAGTGTGAAATCGTCGAAAGCAAGACAAAGAAGTGTGACTTTCGATGCGTTTTCACTTAGTTTTAAGCAAATGTGTTTGAAAATTGGGCTTATTAAGCGGGGTTTTGGGCTTATAAAGCGGGTTTTTTATCTATAGGAATAAATGGAGTAATTCCGGACCGGACGATTTTGGGCTTATTAAGCGGTTGGGCTTATTAACCGTGGGCTTAATAAGCGGGGACTACTGTATTTAGAAAAACTACATCCTTTAAAAAGATAAATAAATTGGAAATACTTCACCACTAAAGTTGTCATTTCGCATCAAGTTTCTAAGGAAACAAAAACTGAAATACAAGTTTGAAAGCTAGCAGAAGTTTGGCTTCTCTAAATCAAAGTTTGCTGTATCCCCCTTGTTTCTCAACACATGGGAAGGAAGTTGCTAGTGCAGTAATTAAAGCATTGCCCCTGTCATGTTTAGAAAAATGTCTACATATTGCTATTGTAATGCTCTGAATACTGCATTAAATCTTTACTTTTCACCAAACTCATTCCATGCATGCTTTTGCATTCTTTTATGCGAAAAAATAAAAGTCAAAAACAGCTGTCCTGCTTGGTGCTCAGCAAGCTCTTTTGTTGGCATATGTAAGGTTTTAAGGAATGCAATGAAAAGTGATATTTACAGTTGAGTTACCAGGTACGACATTCTTTTGTAAGTCTCTTTTTTTGTTTATTGTGGTCACATTTTCTTGTCATTTTATGCTCTTTGATGATGGAAAATTCACACCGCAGTCACAACGTACTTACCCACAAGATGGCTTCATTCTCATGTAAGAGTGCGATGTGACTACAGCCTGACATATATATAAATTGTAATATATAATTTCTTTTAAACTTTGTAATACTGCTTTAAGCATGTTTCATAAACATTTCATTCTATTGCCACTGACCAGAAAAGAAATCTCTGATAAGTTGATGATAAAATAAACTCATCTCTATTTGTTGATGGAAGCGTTTTGCCAGTCTCCTTATAATTATCTTTCCTTCTTATAACTACGCATTGAAGACAGCTTTTACAATGGCATTTTGAAAATTTCCACCTAACGCAGAAAAAATAACTCAGCACTAAAAGGTAATTTTCCAAATGTCATCAAAATATGCAGTTGTAATTCTTGCCACTATTGTTCCTCAACCACAATATGCCATTCATAAAAATTGTAATATATAATTTGTCAAACACATTCTTCCAAGCCCAAAAAGGGATTATAAACTCGTCTAGAGTCTGACAATATAAAGTACTGCTGCTAGAAACTTGCTAGGAATCCCGCGACGAATTAGCATTACCTTGAGTGCCTCGCTGGTTTTATAGATGCATAAACCAAACAACTTTTTACCTTTATGACTAATAAAGACAATTGACTAGTGGTTAAAGCATTCGCTTTGTAGTAAGTAGACCTAGGTTTCATTTCCCAGGTTGAGTCCTATCCAAAAGCTTTTTAAAAAAAGGTATTCACAGCTTCTCTTGCTTGGTGCTCAGCACAATAGGGATACTGTGAAGAAAAAGTTAGCAAGGTTGCTTGTTGTGTCCTTAATGATTAATGAGTTGTCGTTTTATGCTTAATGAATTGTTGTTTTATGTTGACTGTTGTCATTTATTGTTGTCGTTTCATGCTGATTTAGGCAAAAATGAAATGAAAATTATAATAATGAAGCAGCCCAACCCGTAAAGATTTCGCTAAGAAACCCTGTAGAAGAATGAGCCTTTATTATACCACAGTTTAGAATTGTTTTGAAAAAAACTTACCGATGCTGTAGTCTTCATTTGAGCCTGTATATTGCCACCTCTCTTCTTCATTACAACTATCTGATGAGGACGAAAACAAAAATGTACTGGCTTTATCCTCATAGGAGACAACGTTGTGGTCACAGTTTGCCATTTAAAAAAGTTTTTACTATATAATAAAATTATTTTACAAACGTTTTAACTCTGCACAAAGAATATTTCATAAACATTTAATTTCATTGCTACTGACTAGCATATTCGCAAATTATTATGAAAAACAATGACACGTATCTCTGCGTACATGAATTTAAAACTTATAACGAACGAATATGAACAGCAGTAGGCTACAGCAAATATCCATTTTTACACCTACATTTAACATCTTTTGTAATAGCTGACCATTTACAGCAAGCTTAGGTGTCTGGAAGCAATAAATACACATTTTTTCATAAGCATTATTACGACGCAATAGAATAATATCATTGTTTTGTCGTATACTGAAAAATTGATTGGTTACAAAAAATCAAGAATGTATTCAACAGTATAGGACTAAAGACATACCAAAAATTTGTTCCCACTCAGCACTTAAAAAATCTGATATTAAAGGTACCAGAGCAACTTTCTCAGTTAATATTAAAATTTTAGATCATGTGCTTGGGGAAGTGCAAATCATGATTCATCTCTGCATATGTTTTTTGAGTCGTAACATATTGTTTTTAAGTATTACATTTCGAAAACTTGAAAGGAACTATATAAAAAAAGTTGTGGTATTGTTTTATTTTTATATTCCTAATCTGATAATAACAGAATGAAGCGTGAGTTCGTACCATGGTGCACTAATGGAAACAAGGGTTTCTAGAAGCATCCTAACTGGGAAAGTAATTATACGCGTCAAGGAAATGTAAATACACGACAGAGCCAAGGCCTTAACTATTGTCCCAATTACCCATGTGACGTTTCGGTGGGACCAAAAGAAACCCAGCCAGGGAGATACGACTACGAGCAAGGTCAGCTTGATGGAACGCTGCAAGCCAAATATTCTATGCTATTTGAAATGGGGAGTAAAGAAACAAGCAGAAAGTTTTCCGGAAGGAAAGCAGACATCAAGAGTTTAGGCAACAACTTTTGAGAGATTACAGAATGTATGCGCTGCTGCAAAAAATTGCGAACTCAGTAACAGATTCAGTCTACGAACATATTACAAGCGCTTGGGTCATGGGAGACCCACATGAAGCATTGAGCCGTATATGGCATATTTTAGAAGACTTATATGGCGACCCATTGGGCATGTTCAAAAACGCCATACGTGAGATTAAGTTGCAAAAGGCTCACTAATAAACAAGGTGTCATCTCTGCAGATCTATCAAACAAAGCTTCGAAATCTGAAAAGCATAGCGGAATTTATCAACATGGAAGCAGAGCTCTCTAGTCCAAACTTCGGGGAGATGGTGAAATTGTTGATATACCAAACATTTCCTTTATCGAAACAACTCTTCCCTATATAGAGGGCATTCCTAATCAGGAAATAATTGCAAAGTATGATTTGTGGAAACACGAATTTCCCATCATAAATGGTAAATCAAGAGTAGATATGATCCTTGGAGCCCAGGAAATGAGAAAATTTAAAATCTTGGAGGAGTGCACGTGGAAAAAAGAACCTGAATGTCATCCTCTCATGGGAGATCACTTTTTAGGACCTATATTTTGGGGAGTGGAGGCCAGCAATTACCAGGAAGATAAAGCCTCAAGAAAAATGACTTAAGGCCCGCCATTCCTATTGAAACCAACTGAATCTTGAAAAATGGGACCCAATAATTTGAAAGCAAGTGATGAAATCGACGATCGAAAAGATATAAAAAGATCTGTTGCGAGACTCAATCACATACAAGTAAAGGAGAAATATCACACACTAAAAAATTTATCTGACTCAAGCGCAAGCTTAACCTGATAATTGGTTAATTAAACTACATAAATGCTTTAACGCATTGCTAGAAAACCGCAAAACCCCATCTGAAATCGCATCTTGTAAAAACCAAGTTAATATAATAGAACAAACACGAATGGCATCAAACTATTTAAAAGGCTGTTTGGGGTGTAAACTGAGATTAAAAGTTAGGGGAAAAAACAGGTTATGGCTCCGCTTCTTGCTTCTAGGCTGAAGCCTCAAACGCACGTGTTTACGTATGTTGCTTCTGACTTCGTGGGTCCCTTCATTATGGTGGTAGGAAGGAGCACTGTGAAGCGCTGGCTTTGTGTGTTCGTGTGCATGGTGACTACAGCCGTCCGAATTGAAGTAGCTGTTGACTTGAGCACGTCTTCTTTTATTAATGCATTTAGAAGATTTCTATGCTCTACCAGGTTTTGAACAAGATTCATACCAACAGACAAAGGAACAAATTTTGTTGAAGCAAACTGAGAGAGCCTTTGAAATTGGCGATGTCGTTATACTTTGCAATTAGCCTACCCCAAAATTAAAAAAATATTGGTATGCCATAATCAAAGAAATACGAAGGGGCTCAGACGGACATGTACGATCTGTTATCGCTCGAATGGCCGATGGTAAAATGAAAGAGCGAGACGCCACGAAAATCGCATGAATGGATCCAGTACATTGTAATGTAAAAGGCGGAAAAGAAGAGCTACCTTAAACTGCAAAAAATTCTCGGACGACAACCAGACCAAAGTGTTCATAGCACTGGACAATACTAATTTATCATTCTTTTTATATATTTGTGCGTGTGTGTTTGTGTTGCTTAAGCTTAGGTTGACTATCTATTTGAGCATCCAATTCGTAGTCAGTAGATCTGAGTTTCACTTGGTGCAGTAATATCAAAAGACTTTTGAAAAATGGTATTCACAGCTTTCCTGCTCAGCAAGCTTTTTTTTGTATCACTTAATTCAAGATCTGAAAAATCTACAACTATTAATAACCCAACAAATAAAAAAGATGCATAACACATTTCACACACTTTTCAACACTTAGTTCAACAGACATGCTGTATAAAAGCAAAATGGCCGTAAAGGCAGTTGATAATAATAATGCTACTCTTCACCGTTAGGTGGCATTATTGAGTCAGGTTTCGGTCGGCTGATATTTATAAACATGCATCACAGCCTGTTTCACCTTGTCGTGCATTCGCCGGTTTGCAATTCGCTGGACTCAACTTTGCAGTACGAGGACAAATAAATTGCTCTTTTTCATCGTTCGTTTGGACCAAAACATCTTCTTGTTCCGTTTTTTCATTTTCATTTTTCCGCTTCAAGTTCACAAAGGGAAGTGAGGAATATTCTTTTGTGTCCAATTTCTCCTTATTGCTATCTGTAAGACCAACCCTTTGAGTCATGATTTCTGCAACAATAATCCAAAAATTTGCGTTAACTCGCAAATTACTGCATTTTTTGGCGTGTGCATACTCCGTGGTGTGCTGAAAGGGAGAGACGAACCCCTATTCAATTTCTGGGATGGAGAATATGGGCGTCTTATCTTTCGAGAAACTATGAGTAGAAATAACTTCAAACGTATACTACGCTACATTTGTTTTGATGATAAAAGCTGCTAGTGCGGTAATTAAAGCAATGACCTCAGCAATACTTGGAAAAAGGTCTCTATATTGGTGGCGTAATGCTCTACATACTGCATTAAATCTTTACTTTTCACCACACTCTTAGTCCGTCGTTCTCACTGAAATGTTCACTCTTTACCATGCAATGTGTGAATACCAGTATCCGTTAAAATTATTTATGCTGTATACATAAACAAATATTGATAGAAAATGAATTAAAATATGATAAAACTAAAGATTTTGTTCAAAATGGCCGCCATTTAGTTCCAAAGCAATGGTGATGTCATGCAATTAGAAAAATAGTGATGAATTATTCTAAAACAAGCTAATAGATTATTACTTACCGCTTTTGTTTTTTAAAGTTTTCAAATTGCCATCTTTTGCCTTCTGATAACATTGGAAATGTGCCACAGATGTAAAGAATTACAAGGACAAAAATTATGTAATTCAATTTTGAATGACCAAACTTAGCTTAAATTAACTTATTCAATAAAAATAGTTAGGTGTTTTAGACTAAACATAATCAAAATTATCAAAAGCACAAATACGATCAAACTGCTAAAACACCAAACTTGACCAAGAATTTTCACTGTGCTACTGGGAAGTTAAATAGCTAATTTTTTTAAATAGCATTTTTTCATACATATAGCTTTTTTTTCTAAAATAGCTATTTTTTCTAGCAAGATTGGCAAGTAAACTTTCTGGTTAAAGCTTTTTTCATTTACATGTAATTCAGCGAGATTCGGGTGATTGGTTTCAAAATGGCATCTCAGATTATATTCTTTTGCAACGGAAATAACGTTTCGGAAAACTAAGCACAATATTTTTGAGTTAACTACTGGAAATAAGTATTTATTTGTCCATTCTGTTTATATTCTGTTCTGTCCATTTGTCCATATAATTATTTGTCCATTCTGTCCATTTGTCCATATAATCTGCCAAGCACGTTGTGCCGGCCTGCCCTACAACAAAACCAAGGTTGAAACAGAAAAACCCACGCCTATATTATTTACTTACTTTTGACTCCCAAATTATGTCGTACAGTCTTTTAATGCGTTTGGGGCCTAGGTCCAAGGGCGTAGCCAGAAAAAAATTGAGAAGGGGCCAAATTTTGCAACATTTAAAGTGACCTCATTTACTTATAACGGCATTTTGCCTTTCGTGAACTACGCTCGTCACTACTATAAAAATTTCTGTACAAAACTCTGAAAGTGCAAATGTGATTTCATTGATCTAATGTAGTTTTATCAAGAACAGCTTTAATAGTTCAACTTCAATTGTGACGTATGGCGCACTGTTTAAGGTACCACTCCCACTGGTAGGTTGAACGTTCTGATAAAAGAAGCGACGTCTTTGTAGTAGTCCGCATCGCAATAAAACAAGAAAGCGCTCAGCGGGACGTTTATTTCTTGCCATTACCATAACTTGGATTATCAATCCTCACTCGACTGCGACATAGAAAAAAACTTCGGCGATATTTCGTGTACAAAACGTACGTATCTTGTTTGATAACATTTGAAAGTTTAAAAACTTAAAAAGTCACGCCTGACCCACTCCCCTATCCACCCCCTTGCTAAAAGTCAACAATAAACTCTATTGTACCTGCAGAGGCGCAAAAAATGTTTTGTTTTTATTTTTTTGGTACTGTTTTGTAATTTGACTTAAAAATTCAGGGGGGGGCCATGCCCCCTTTGGCCCCCCCTGGCTACGCATATGCCTAGGTCTATTGGCTTGTACAGGCGATCTCTAAAAAAATTAAAAGGAAAACGCCTGGGATTGTACCTTGACTCTCACAAATTACAAATTCGTCTCTGCCTTCACTCGATTAGCATACAAAACCAAGATTCCGTTAAAACAGTAAAAAGAACTTAACTGTTACAAAATCTTGTATCAAGCAAACAGTTGTTGATTTGTTACCAAACGAAAAGCTCTCATTAACTTAGATTTGCTGATCAGAGAGATTTTGCAAAATCTTGCAAACAACATAAAAGCCGTCTGCATTGATAGAAATTTAGCATTCGGTAGCAAGAAATCGCTTTTGTTTGATAGCGGTTTTGCTTTGATCATTTTAACTTTCATCAGCAAAAACATGTTTTCAGGTTTCCGCGAGTGTTTTTGCAATTTTCAAACTTTGGGCTCATTTTTCATGGAATGTCTAGACCGTTTTCAGAGATTTATTGCTTTTTTACAATCAATTAAAAGTAATGAACATCTGTGTGAGTTCTTGAAATTGTTCCCCTTTTTATTACGATTTTGTTTTATAGCATTTTAAATAAGTTCCTGCAATTAAAGATCGGAATCTCAAGACTGGCCTATGAAAGTCGTTGAGGTTGATTGCTTTTTTTCTACAATCAACTGAAACTCAAAAACAACTAGATTGTGCTTTTTTCTAAAAGGAGAATAAATATGGGCAGATAAATAAATGTTTGATTAGAAAAAACAACCATAATAACAGTTGTGCTCCAAGTCTGCCTCCTCCAGTTATTGAACAAAAACAAAAGGTTATGATTTAAACAAATAAAGGAACGAGCGAACGAACATTCGAAAGAATAAACAAAAGAGTGTTGAAACGAAACAAACAAGTGTATACTTAATGAACGAATGAAGAAGCAACGAGAGAAAAACAAATAAACTTATTGCGTACACCCCGTTCTGTTAAAACAAATTCCTGGCATGTGAAATCCTAATGCCAAAAAATACCGCTATTTGTAAGATTAAAGATGGTTTGCAGTTTTCTTATAAAACATAATTTTATCTACACATAAGATGCAAAGGACGGTAAGGCGCACTGCACCAATCAACAGCCGCCTCAACGTGGTGGTGCAGTCCCCGACCCCGTTTGGGTTGGGTCGAAATGGCTGTTGGCCACCCCGAGGGTCCCAGGTACCCCAGGCACTCCCCTTCATTTTTTTGCTATGCTGCCCACTGAACGACCACAGAAGGGCAGCACACAGCATCTTTAAAATCGGTCGCCTGTTTTCACTTTTTCTTCTCTCCTGCCCTACTTTTGCCCTTCTTCTCCTGATGAGCGGTAATGTTTATCCTAACCCTGGCCCCATCTTTCCTTGCTCTGTGTGCGCTGGAAATGTGACCTGGCGGGGCAAGTCAGTGCAATGCTGCACATACTCCAAATGGATTCATTTAAGATGCTCACAACTTTCTTTATCTAATTTCAGAGCTCTAAACACTGTGACTCCCTCCTCCTCGAACTCCTCCGACACGTATACCTCCACTGTCCCCCCCTCTGCTAATGCTACACTCTGGCCCCACCCTCGTCTCCAAACTTCTTATCCCCCATCTGTTCATCTTATATCTTCTTCCTCTGCCCTCCCACCACCGTCCCTAGCTCCTGGCTATACTTCTGCACCTCCTGCCTCCTCTCCCCCCTGACTCTCTCAGGGTTCTTCAATGGAATGCTGGAGGTCTTCGAGCCAGGAGCACTGAACTACTTCACTTTCTTTCATCCCATCCTGTCGACCTTATCTGCATCCAGGAATCTAATCCTAACTCCTCTTTCCGGATTCCTGGATTCTCTGCTCTGCGTTTTGATCACACCCACTCCCAGTCTGGCATTCTCTCTTCTGATGCCACGCACGCCAGCGGCGGCGTTGTCATTTTTGTCAGACAGGGCCTATCCTTTTCTGAACTTTCTACCTCCTCTCTTCGCTCGATCCCTACTCTGATTATGTAGGGGTCAACATCTCTCTAAACAAATCCTCCTCGGTGTCATTTCTTAATGTGTATGCCCCCCCTATTTGCTGCTCCCCAACAGATGGCAGAACCGATTCCTTCTCTCCCTCAATTCTTCCCTCCTCCAGAAATCTCTTCATTCTGGGAGACTTCAATTGCCATCACCCGCTTTGGGACTCAAGAGGTACTTCTGACCTCCACTGGGAGGAAGTATTCGACTGGGTCATTTCCTCTGACCTCCTCCCCCTCAATGACCCTGACACACCAATCCTTCTCCATCGCCCCTCTGGCAGTCGCTCCTCTCCTGACATCTTCTTTGTTCCTTCTACTCTTGCTTTTTCTTGCTCCTGGGAGGTGCTTCAGGACCTGGGTTCTGACCATCTACCAATTCTTCTATCTATCCCTCTCTCTCCGGTCTTTCGCCCCAACAAGAGTCCCCCCTCAATTTTCAGAAAGCTCGCTGGGATGACTTTGCCTCCTACTCTGACTCTCACTGTTCTACTGCAGAGGAATACTCGTCTCTTTCTCTTTCCTCTGCAGCTGCTCTCTTTACCTCTCTGGCAATGAATGCGGCCAAATCTTCCATTCCTTTCGGCCGCATCAAACGCCCTCCTAAAGCCTGGTGGTCTGCTGAGGTGGAAGAAGCGGTTGGTGAAAGACGCAGGGCATTCGCTACTGCTCACAGAAGTGATGAAGATCGCCAGGCTTACATCTTCGCTTCTCGACGTGCCTCGTCAGTCATTGCCAAGGCCAAGGCTGAGGCATGGCAGACGACTTGCACTTCTCTTTCACCTAAATCTAACCCTAAATCTGTGGACTCTCTTCTTCGCTCTATTGGTGGCTCTCCTTCCTCGTCTTCCTCCTCTTCTAACTTTCCTAACTGTTCTTCTCCCAGAGAATCGGCTTCGGTTTATGCCGCTTACCTGAGATCTCACTTTTCCGTTTCTCAGTCAAAGGCCCTGCGTATCAGAGCCAGAGGCTACCTCACTGAGCTCCGTCGAGCCACGTGCTCTGTGGAGTCTCACTCGTCCTTTTTCTCTCCTTTCTCTCCCTCGGAATTTCTTGGGGCTGCCTCCAACCTCTCCTCATCCACTGCCACTGGTCCAGACAAAGTTGCCTATCCCATGCTAAAGCATCTTCCTCGCTCTGGCATGGATTTTCTTCTTCACATCTTCAATCTCTCCTGGTCTTCACATTCCTTTCCTTCCATCTAGAAGACATCTTCTATTATTCCCATACATAAGATGGGAAAACCTCTCAACTCTCCTGCTTCCTTCCGGCCTATCTCTCCGACCTCCTGCGTCTCAAAGCTGTTTGAACGCATCATTCTATCTCGTTTACTCTTCTTTCTGGAATCTAATTCCATTCTTTGTCCCCGTCAGGCTGGTTTCCGCCCTGGTCGGTCTGCACTCGATCAAATTCTGTACCTTTCTCAGTCCATTTCGGATGGGTTTAACAAACCTTGGCCGGGCTCTCGGACGATCCTATCTACTATCGATTTCTCCAAAGCTTTTGACTCTGTCTGGCATCCCGCCCTTTTCCACAAACATATTTCGGCTGGCCTCCCTCCTTGCTTTGCTCGTTTGACTGAATCTTTCCTTTCTGATAGGCGCGCTTGTGTGGTTTATCAAAATCACAAAAGTCGTTCCTTTCGAGTCCGTCGAGGTGTTCCACAAGGTTCCGTTCTTGGCCCTGTACTTTTCTCTCTCATTAATGATCTTCCGGCCTCTCTGCCTTCTTCTGTCAGCTGCTCTCTTTACGCTGACGATCTGGCCATTTGGTCCTCTTCCCTCTCGGTCCCCACTGCGGTGGAGGCCACACAAGGAGCTCTGTTTCGATTGGAGCGCTGGTCTGAGTACTGGTGCCTTCCTCTCAATCCGAGCAAATGTGAGGTCTTGTTCTTCTCAGTGGATCCCCACCAGGCTAACCTCCAGCCCAACCTCCTCCTACTGGGCTCCCGCCTCCATTTTAATCTCACTCCAACTTTTCTCGGGGTCACCTTCGACCGCACTCTTTCCTTTTCTAAGCATGTATCTTCGCTGAAGGCCTAGTTTTTCCCACGTCTCAAGGCCTTACGCTGTATCTCTGCTTCTTCATGGGGCTCCTCTAAGGAGTCCCTCTCTGTTCTGTATAAATCTTTTCTTCGGCCCCTTCTCACTTGTGCTTCACCCGGATGGTTTCCTTTCCTAAGCGCTACCAATTTCACCAAATTGGAACGCCTCCATCGAGCGGCCAGTGGCGCCATCACCGGCTGCCTCTCGTCCTCCCCTATCCCTCTACTACTCACCGAGGCATCCCTACCTCCCCTACGAGTCACTCTGACTCACTTCACTCTTTTTTCTCATGAGCGGGCTCTTCGTCTCCCAACCTCCTTTCCTATTTCAGGTTTGGCCAGACTAGAAGTGAAACCAAGACTCTGCAGATCGTCCTAGAGAGCTTTTGCGTCCACTCACCCGCTCATGTTTCCTTCTACTTCCTCTAGTTAGACTATTCTTCCATGCTCTCCCTGTCCTCATTGGAATCTGCCTTCCTTTACCATGGAGTCTACCCTTTCCACTCCATGCTCTCACTCTGATCCCCCTCTCTCTCGCCAAGGTGCGGCTCTCGCCGACCTTGACTCTCTCCCCCCTCATGATCTGGTACTCTGGACAGACGGCTCTGTTCCTTTCCTTTTGGCAAGGGCGGCTCCGGCGTACTTGCCAACTGCTCTCTCTGTGGCACTGAGGCCACTCTTTCCTTTTTGGCAGGCCCAGTATGTTCCAGTTTTTCCGCTGAAGCCTGCGCCATTCTGCACGCTCTTTGCTGGTCTCGACAGCACCAACAAGTCTGCCATTTCTCTTCTCCTGTCTGACTCTCGTTCTGTCCTCTCCTCCACCTTTCCTGTTATCTCAAACTATGTGGCAGATCTGGCAGGAGCTGTCTTCTCTCCCCTCTTGCTCTATCAGGCTACAATGGGTCCCCGGACACTCGTTTCTCCCGGGGAACAACGCAGCTGATGAGCTGGCCAGACGGGGTGCGCTACTTGCGCCCTCTGCAATCCCTTGTAGTCTCTCTCCTTTTATCTCTCATATCCACTCTCGTCTTATCTCGGACTAGAGGCGTACTGTCTCATCGAAGTTCTTTGACACACAGGCTCCCTCGATTTCCACTGAGGAATTTGTGCTCCCTCGTCATGCTCGCTGTGTCCTCTCTCGTCTTCGCTGCAATGGACACAGCCTTCTGTTAGGTTCTTATCTCTCTAGGATTGGCAGAATCGAGAATCCTTCTTGCAGCGCCTGTGGACACTCGTCCCAGGACACCTCTCATCTAATTCTGCACTATCCAGCTACGGACTCTTTGCGCCGCTCACTCTTTGGCAACTCTCTGTCTCTCTACGACCTCTGGTCCAGACCCTGGGGAGTTGCCCGGCTTCTGGGGCTCCATGGTCTTCCGCCATGCCCCCATCCCTCGGAAGAGGTCGGGTAACCAACAACCACAACATAGGGCGCATGCTCAATTTCTGAGAAAATTTTATGCTTTTAGGTGCGTTTTGTAGTCGCGAAAATACGGTACCAAAATACTAAAATTTTTCCTGAAGTGTCCTTACTTTTGATGAAATGTCGCTTTTTCTGATTTCTCGTTTTACTCCATGGTTTGCTGTATTAATAAGCATATTTTTGTATTAGTTATATAAACATGCCAACGCAAAGAATTATTATGCACATACATAGCCAACAAAATGCATTATGCAACGATGCAAACATTCCAAAACAGCTCAGAAGTGGTTACGATGTTTGCGTGACTTGCATCTATGAACTGAGAAATCTTGTCGTATTATGTACCACAAATAATCAGAGTGGTGTTCAATCACAGCTTTGGAGTCCCATAAACAAAGAAAACAAAGAGTGTTTTTTATAACCTCCTTGTAATCCTTTCAAACACCCAATCATTTTGAAAATTACATAGAGCTGCCAGTTGTATCTGGCATAGCTAATACTTTCAAGAAGAATCTTTACGTTTTTGTAATCTTCTTTCATGTGGACAGAATGGCCAATGGTAATAGATGGATACTGGCTTACGTTATGAAGGAGGACACATTTCAAGGCTCGGGAAAAATTGTCTATAAATAGATGTCACTACCTTGGGTCATGAGCTATTCCAAATTCTTGAAAAAGGTTGTCAAGATCGCTGCAGAAGCATAGAAAGCCTGCCCTACAAAAATTCCTTGAAAATCTTTCATGCCTTTTTCTCGACGAAATACTTCGACATGATAAATCTAACAAGTTCCACTCTTTCAACCTTGGAGCAGAAGTTCTGCATTTGACTTTGTGAGCCCCATGTCTCTAACTAAATCATCTAGTTCTTGTTGGCTTGGAAAGTGTGGTTCTGAATTTCTGTCTGGATGAGATTTGTTGAATTCTCCATCAGAGTCTTCTTCCATATCTTGAGACACTGGTAAATGTTCTGGAGCTTTATTGCTCGGTAATTTGGGCAGTGGCAATTCACTGCTATGTGGAACAGGCGCAATGGAAGATGGTATGGAAGGATATGCAATGTCATGTCGGTTTTTAGTTTTTCTAAATCGTGAGATGTCAACCATACAGAAATAGCAGTCATCTATATGGTTTTGGGGTTCTCTCCAGATTCTTGAAATAGCAAATGGCATGGAATGTCGGTCTCCCCTAAGCCAC
Organism: Trididemnum clinides; assembly: GCA_963675345.1. Taxonomy (NCBI): domain Eukaryota; kingdom Metazoa; phylum Chordata; class Ascidiacea; order Aplousobranchia; family Didemnidae; genus Trididemnum; species Trididemnum clinides. Next base: position 3,310,175 of record OY776284.1, on the reverse strand, counting down.
CCATCCAAATTTGATCGGCATGTTCCGCAAATGTAGTGGTTAAAGGGTACGCTTCGCAGTCGGTAGACTAGGGGTTCATTCCCCTTGTCGAGTCATACCAAATGACTTTAAAAAATGGTATCCACAGCTTCCCTGCTTGGCGCTCGGCATTTATGGGAGGTTGTAGAGAACAAGCCGGCAAGTTCCCTTGTTGTGTCCTTGGGCAAGGCACTTAACGGGACGCCTCTGCCTTTATGTGGAAGACAGGTGGCCCAGACACCTCAAAAATGGCAACTCCCCAGCGAGTGCAGACTTCCCGTCCAAAATATAGCGATACAATTCGCTTTTTCGTGAATGGAGGATAAATATGAAACAAACAAAACAAAAACAAAACAAATCACATGAGGTGCCCAGCTTTTATCTTGGTTACCAATTTTCATGCCAAAATAAATTTCATAAGCATAAGAAAACTTTGCTTCTGCTTTTATTTTATATTTCACCTGTCTTAACCTTCCTGGACCTAAATTGGGGTCAAAATGACCCCAGAGAATGACATTTTGCAATAATTTTTAAACGACAGGTTAAATTTATGCAAAATGATTGTTTTCTTCCTGAAATGATGTGTAAAACATTGACAAGAAGTACCAATGGGATACCAGTTTTGTTTTAGTACTTATGACTGTTTTAGGTGTTTGGGGTCATTTCTGACACCATTTCTGGAAAATGTGTATTTACATGTGAATGGTATGTTGCAGGTAATTTAATAAGAGCAATAATTTTTTCTGAAATTTTTTTAAAAGCCAAGATGCATCTCATAATGTGAGGTCATACCGAAAACTGATTTTGTCATTAGTAACAAAACAGCATACCAATAAATTGATAACGTTAATTTTTTTGGCAATAAAATACGTTAAAGTCTTTTGACACTTAGTTTGTGATTTTTTTTAATGATTCCATCATGCTGCTTTATTTATCACGTCATAATTTATACCATTTTTTGATTCGAGATGTCAGCCTCGATTAGGAAGAAAGCGAAAGTCAGTAACCAGGTGTGATATTACTCTGATTAGGTTTTCATTGAGAAACAGAAAACTGACTTCGAAAAAGTTGTCGGAGAACAGTGGAGTTGAATTGTCTGCTCCAACAGTAATGAAAACGTTGCTAGAAAATGGTCTTCGAGGTTGCAAAGCTAGAAAGAAGCCGCTGTTGACGGAAAAGCAGAGAAAACATTGTTTAGAGTGGGCACGTTCTCACGTTAAATGGCTTGTTGAGAAGTGGAGGAAAATTCTCTTCAGCGATGAGTCAACATTTACCCTAAATAACCATGCTGGAAATAATTATGTGAGAAGAAGGCCTGTGGAAGAGTATCGACCATATTGCATCTCACCGACCATCAAGCATCCGCAGTCGATAATGGTATGGGGTTGCATGGCAGAAAGTGGTATTGGCAGGCTCAAACTAGTCTCTGGAATGATGAACGGAACAAAATACATTGATGTGCTGGAAAACCAAATGCTACCCAGTGCACGCTCTTTGTTTTCCGACGATGATTGGATATTCCAGGACGATAATGCACCATGCCATTGTGGTAAGAAAGTGCAACATTGGTATGGAACCCACAAAGTTGAACGAATGGACTGGCCAGCCCAATCTCCTGATTTAAATTTAAGTGAAAATTTGTGGAACCGAGTTAGCTGTCATATTGTCGGTAAGAACAAACCTGAGACTAGAAGAGAGCTTACCGAACAGGTTATTGCTGCTTGGTTTCGAGTAATTACACCCGAAGAACTCAAAAAGCTTGTTGATTCACTTCCTCGCCGCTGCAAACTAGTCATCGATAACCATGGATGGCCAATAAAATATTAATCCAATTCTTCTCAATTTAAACGGCCCTTTTTAGGGCCCCATACGAGAGTAGGCTGAAAAGTTTGTAGCCTCACTATGAAGGAGTTGCGACAGAATAGTGAAACTTGCCATGCGTTAAATTCATGCTTTCTTGATACTGACTGCGATATTTTTTTTTAGGTACCCTTATGCTGGATAAGTAATTTCGCACTTTAAAAAGTTGTACTAAAGAGATTTGGTAATATCAAGAGAATTTTGCAGTTTGGTTTTTTGATGATCTTGTGAATATGGATAAGATTTGGCACCGTGGTGTGATTAGATATTTGCAGAAAAAAGGATTAACGACCAAGGAAATTCATGCTGATATGGTTTCCACTTTGAGGAATGATGCTCCGGCTTTATCAACTGTGAAGAAGTGGGCAGCGGAATTCAAGAGGGGGAGGGAGAGCCTTGAAGATGATCCGAGATAGGACGTTCTTCCACAGCTACCACCCAAGAAAACATTGACCACATTCATCAAGTGGTAATGAATGACGACGATTAACCATTAGTCACTTGCCCAATGTTATCAGAATCTCTCGCGATCGAGTTGAGAACATTCTCCACAACGAACTTGGCATGTCAAAAGTTTTGGCTCGATGGGTGCCCCGGCTTTTGACACCTGATCAAAAGCTCACCAGACCCGTCATGTCAGAAGCGAACTTGGCAAGATTTGAGGCAGACCCAGATCGTTTTGTTGAGCGTTTTCTCACCCAAGATGAATGTTGGGTCTATCACTTTGAACCAGAGACCAAAAGGCAATCCATGCAGTGGAAGCACTCATCTTCTCCCGCTCCAAAGAAGGCCAAGGTGGTGTCATCCGCAGGAAAAGTAATAGCCTCCGTATTTTGGGATGCAAAAGGCATTGTGTTCATTGAATATCTTCAGAAAGGTGAAACTATCAATGGAGAATATTATGCCAAATTGCTAAAGGAGCTACGACAAGCAATCAAGTCAAAGCGGCCTGGAAAGCTGACAAAAGGTGTCCTGCTTCATCAGGACAATGCTCCTGCTCACAAGTCTCTGGTTGCAATGTCGGCTGTGCATGATTGTGGCTTTGAACTGATTGATCACCCTCCGTATTCTCCAGATTTGGCACCATCGGATTATTTTCTGTTCCCAAACTTGAAAAAACATCTTGCTAGAAAACGGTACGAGACTAATGATGATGTCATTTCCGTTGTGGAGGACTTTTTTGAGGGTCAGGAGGAGAACTTCTATGCCACCGGGATCCGAGCACTGCAGCACAGATGGAAGAAATGTGTGGACCGCAGAGGAGATTATGTTGAAAAATAAACCTAATGCATCGCTTGAGTGCATAGGCGTAGCCAGGGGGGGCCAAAGGGGGCATGGCCCCCCCCTGAATTTTTAAGTCAAATTACAAAACAGTACCAAAAAAATAAAAACAAAACATTTTTTGCGCCTCTGCAGGTACAATAGAGTTTATTGTTGACTTTTAGCAAGGGGGTGGATAGGGGGGTGGGTCAGGCGTGACTTTTTAAGTTTTTAAACTTTCAAATGTTATCAAACAAGATACGTACGTTTTGTACACGAAATATCGCCGAAGTTTTTTTCTATGTCGCAGTCGAGTGAGGATTGATAATCCAAGTTATGGTAATGGCAAGAAATAAACGTCCCGCTGAGCGCTTTCTTGTTTTATTGCGATGCGGACTACTACAAAGACGTCGCTTCTTTTATCAGAACGTTCAACCTACCAGTGGGAGTGGTACCTTAAACAGTGCGTTATACATCACAATTGAAGTTAAACTGTTAACTCTATTCGGCCCAAGCGGGGCAATAATTGCCCGAACAATTTCCTTTTAAGTAGAGTTTTTTCCACGATGACCATTCAATATCAAGATTTCATGACTTTTCCTAAAAATTATTCAATTTATATTTGACAAAATTTGGGTTGAGTGTTGTTTGTAGTTGTCAAAATAGCTGAGTGTATAGCCTGTTTACACATTAAAGAGTGTGCTTTGCCAGTCTAAAAGCAAGCCAAATATGATCATTGGGCCTCCCATTTATGGGTGCTAGTCTGTACGGCAGTTCATATGCACCACTATTACTCAACCTCATTCGACTTGCAAACCCATTATTAAATAACACAAAAGTCGGTGGCCCATCCCACTTACGTGCTCTGACCCACTGGTAGAGAACCAATGTATGAGAGCTACATTGTATTTTTGTGGTAGTGCACAGTAAACTTCTGGCTATTATCAAGAATTACTTTTTGATAAGTATCGGTTTATTAAGTGTTGGTTTAGATATTCAAAGACAAAATTTTATGTAGCGTTAGTAGTTGAACATTTAGTTTGATAAAAATGAGTGACAAAAATGATGAAATTTTTAAGTTATCACCATTTTCTTATCTACAAGAAGTGTCAACGATCGCGAAAATGCTTTGTATGCAAATTACTTTCGAAGCTTATCCCCGTCTCAGCCTCCATCATCTTCTATTAATATTAATTCCAGTCTTGAAGCCGCACTAAATGAAAATAATTACGATTTGTTGGACTTAAATCCAAAAGAAAAATAGGGTTCGAAGCAGGTATAGAAGGTAAAGGAAAAACTGGAAGCAAAAACATGAAATGATCCAATACACCCCCACTTCCTCTGGCTGGCAAAGTGTGGCTAATATTGTAAGTGGAGATATTAGGGTTGTAAACGCCGGTAGAAGCATTTCTGAGCCAAGAGATGCGTGGAAAAATTTTTTTACGCGGGACATGTTTTCACACATTGTTCACAACACGAACAAAAAAATCAAAAATCGAGCAAAATTATTGCTCAGAGGCCATGATATTACGTCTGTTCCATACATCAAGAAACTTGCTCTTCAGAAATTTTAGCATTTATTGGTCTTTGGTATCTTTGAGGTCTGCTTGTTTTGAACAACCATGACGTTGCGGTTTTTGAGAACGCATAACTTTTTGTCGTCTTGATTTTGGTTTACACCTTTTATAACTCATTTTGTGTAAAGAAAACAAAATATTTGTTTAACAAATTAAACTTTTTCTGATTCGTAAAGACCTAAACTTTATATTAGAAAAAGTTTTGAAAATTGGTTGAAAAACAAGCTCACTAGTTACTTTTCAAGTAAACTGATATTGCAAATTTTTTTTGCCGGTATATTTACCGTTGCGGGAACGAGCGCATAAAGATCGCTTGCCGGTATCAAAAGTGTGGCGTCGTGAACGGCTGCTTTTGTGATTTTGCGTTTAAATGGCATTTTTTAGTTTTATCTTCTACCTCTATTTTCAGGAATATTTGTTAAGTGGCCCAATATCATCGTCAAAAGCCATCATCGTTAGCGGCGCATTGATGTTTGTTGTAATCCACTCTCAGGTTGCCGAGTTATCCTTGCCTGCACCCGTGTTCTTTCACTGTCCAATTATTTTGGTAGCACGTCTTGAATTTGTTGACTAACCTTTTGCGTGTGAGGGTTGTCCGACCTGTGTCGTTGATCTTAAGGCTTTATGCGCCAAGCGTACCTTCAGTTGACCGACACCTTGACTGTCCATTGTGAGCGTTGATGCTTCTTTTGCTGTAAAAATGTTTTGCCTGTGCCTGATGTCTCTTTCAGTAAAAAATGCGGCACTTTGTGAATGCCGTCGATTTGCAATCTGGTTTTCAATGCGGCCGCTACTTATATAACCCTTGTTTGAAATAGTGTCATTGAGTTCTCCCAGCGTATTTATTCAAAATTTTCTGTTATTCTCCAGAAGGCATTGCGCAGTTCTTCAGCTAAAAACGGTTGCGGTTTCATTTCTTTTGCTCTCTTTTTTATCTTTTTCGCTGGCGTGCTTGGTTCGCCGAAAGTTCATTGCTCGTACGCGCGTTTCTATAGGGTTTGGGGGTATGCGAAGCACCTTTGTAGAACGCTGTTTTGAACGCGTTCGCCGACAGTTTGTCCGGAAATGTTTTTGCCACTTTTGTGACTTTTTCAAATCAATTGTTTGATTTTGCCCTTACTACGTATTTCATCATTGCCTTAATTTTGTCTGGAATAACTCTTTGTACATGTAATGTGCGTATGCGGTAAATTTTTTATAGATCCCTAGTACGTGACTTGGAATCCTAGTTTTCCAAGGTTAGCAAATACGCCATGCTTGCTCAAGGGCAGTAGCTGGCCATTCTTATCACACCACACCATGACGATGGCCATTGCCAGTGACATCATGTTCTAATGGCCCGAAGAAGATTCTCGCATTCTCGATCTCTAGCGACGGTTGAGCAATGCCTACAACTGAGCTCGCCCAACAGCGTGAGTCCCGCACAGAAGAAGCCGTTATGCTCACTAATTGCACTTCTTACGTTCAGCAGTTTCTGTGTCATAGCTTTATGTTATACTTTCTTCTGGCTTCAGCTGGATAGTTTGTCTGATAAACTGATTCGAATTGTCAAACTGGTTTATTATATTCACAACATACGCCGGCTAAATAATGGTCGCTTTTAAATGAAAATTTGTCGCGGATATTGTTTAATTCATACTGTTAGTTTGTCATATGTTTCCATCGCGGTGTTTCCTTTACACCAGGGGCTCTCACCCGGGGGTAGTTGGGGGTATGTGACCAGCCTTGGAGGTAAATTTTGTCAGCAAAAAATTCACACTTTTATCTACCACAATAGGCATTTGTGGAGGTGAAAATATAAAAAGAATTGGGAGATAAATTTTACTTTAGAAATTTGCCAAGGGGTAAATGAGAGAATAAAGGTTGAGAACCCCTGCTTTACACTAACGTTCGTATTGTTCATTGTTTAAATTGAAACAGGCTTTCACGCTTTTATAGTAGCTCGTTTCCTTTCGTCCTTTGTACTGTAATACGTACGATAGTTGTGCAGGCATTGGCACAACGTTCTCTTTATAAACTTCGTACCATGTGGACTACTGTTCAGGTGTGCTTTCAAATACATTTTTGAGATTGCATTCCTTTGAAGACGATGTTAATAAACCGTTTTTCAACTTTTGTCCCACGCTTGATCCGTAGTACATCATTTGTGTGATGATCGGGGCGATGGGCGAATTTTAAATGTTATGTCGTTTTTAAACCATGGCGACTCTTGTTTCCATTCGACAAAAATGCATTTTCAATAGATTTGAAAGATTTTGGCCATTTAATATTTTGGGATTTGCCACGAACCGTTTTCTACGTCGAGTGTTTCAGTCGCTTTTTGGTTTATTGGCGGTTGCAGTACGGCGTCTTGGCCCATTGTTTGGTCTAGCTCCGTCTCATTTTTCGGCTATGTCCAGGCTGTTACTTTCTTCGGCTTCGTTTGCGATTAGGTCGTAATATGGACTTCTGATGTACTTCCAGCTCGTTAGCATTGTAGGCGCTGGTGCATAAAGATGGAGATGCTGCTGATATCGAAGACAAAACCACTTGATTCATGTATGGATACCCATTAATTTTGAAATTTCCAATTCGTATGTCTTGAAATTCTGCGTCGGCTGTGATACCACTTAGTGAAACAGCAATTGTTTTGTCCAGTTTTCCCCATTGTGTAAAATATCTTCATGCTTCATAGCCTGTAGTTTTTTCATCTTGAGTGCTCATGTTGTGTTTTGATTCTCGCATACGTCTTTGTTTAGTGGAAAACATAGAACAGAAGTCTTCAATAATTTTTTCTGGTACTTTGTACTTCTTGCTCGGTTTCCACGAATTACCGTCTCCTCTGTGTTGTTCGTCAGTTAGATTGATGGCGTCAAAATTCTCCCATTTAATTTGTCCATCATCAATCTTCGCCGTTATTAAGGCTCTTCAGTGGTGCGTATCCAAGCGGCAGGGAACCAAACCTTAAAGATGCAGACCTTCTATTTATAGATGCCTTTTGACCGCCTGGCTGGACGCCGTTATTGATGTTATAGCTGCTTTTTTGTGAGTGAGTGACCGGATTTCCTGGTTCTACTACTTGTGGAGGGCATAGAATTCACTCTGCTGTAACTCCACAGCGGCACCCCACAACCGAGAATTCACCACAACTAGGCGCGAGCATCGCGCTTTACACGTACATTGAAGAGCGGAACGAAGAATCATAATGAAAGAGTGAGGATTTATATAATAATTATACGAGTATATATATAAATAGATGTAATACCTCACTCTTTCATTATGATTAATTTACAAAGTATGAAAATTTTGCCAGCAAGTGTCTTCATGTTATACCACCCAAGAATTTCAAAAGTTGGCATATGCTCTTGTTCATCTTTCACTCTAACCATAAACACTAACAGCAAGCAAACTTTTTTCAAACCAAATACGATAAATCGTATCGTAGGCATGTCGCTTCTAGCTAACAATCGGCATTGAAACGCTAAGAATAATGGCGTGTGACTTAAGGGGTAAAATGTAGTATGTTGCTTGAAGTTAATATTTGGTTTGAAACACCTTTTTCCGAAAAATGCCAAACGTGATAAAAAAAACGCCAAATTTGAGAAATTTGGCACGAAAAACTGCTTTCAAAGTTTATAATTAAAATATCTTATTTTACATAGCTCACTTCAAAGGAAAGCTTGATATGATGGTAAAATAGATTTAATTGGATCATAAACGCCAGTATGGTAACCCTGCTGGTTTTAGTGTGTAACCGCAAGCGAAGTGAAGGCAACGAAACCCCCGTTGAGCAACTACATCGTTTTTCACTTGACAATTTTTTAAGTGCCTTCAGTTGCTGCGGCCGATCGCAAGCTGTCACGACCTGTATTTAAAGGTCGCCGTGTTTCCAACCTTTTTCAGATGGTGACCCACGTTTATTCTAATCGATAGGAAATAAAAAACAATCTGATTATCAACAAATTTCTTAGCTGAATAACAGAAAATTAGCCTTTTAAGATACATCGTAGCCCGATGGGAAGCGCTGCTTTGAATAATCGGGATTCAGAACACCAGGCCTGCACAACATACGGCTCGCAAAAACATGGTGCTGCCCGTCAGATAATCTAAAAAATGCTCCCAGTTTAACTCTTTTGCTCCCGCTTGAAAAGCGAAAAAAAATATCCGTAAGGTGGCAGCGCGAAAAACTGTCATAATCAATCATAATTAATCATAATTATGTACCTCAAGTTTGTTTGTAAATCATTACTCAGCTGTCTACTTCTACATTAAGTGTGATATATCGTTGAAATCTACATTTCTTGAGGATTTCAAATAGAATGAAAACAACATTTTTTTTTGAATATGCAAATTTTATGCAAATGAACCCCCCCAACTGGGGCTGAGTTGTCTTCAAAATTAAAGAGGTAACCTCATCTCAAAGATCACTACAGATTTAATTTTCTACCAACTTTTTTAGAAATGGTCGCAAAAGGATGCTAAGGAAATAAGCTTTCAAGGTACATCACTCAAAACTTACTTAAAAGCCTAGGTTTTCTACAATTTGCTACTTTCTGAGACACATCATCTTTTTTTTGACCGGTACCGACCAGTACCAAATTTTGGTAGTTAAATTTAGTACCTAAAATATGATCAGTTATTATCTGCTACAGGTTAGCCTAAACCATGTAACATTATGTATTTTTGAACAGGGAATTTCTTCAAGATTCAGAAAATATCAAGTTTAAATAGAATATGCTATCACTGACAATGAAACAGCAGCTTGTTTACACCCTTCCCATTTCTTGAGAAACAAGGGGGATACAGCAAACTTTGATTTAGAGAAGACAAACTTCTGCTAGCTTTTAAACTTGTATTTCACTTCTTGTCTCCTTGGAAATTTGATACAAAATGACGACTTTAGTGGTGAAACATTTGCAATTTATTTTATCTGTTTATAGGGTGTAGTTTTTCTAAAAATCATAATTTAGTGAGGGTAAGTCAAAAAATTTTTGGGGGTTTTGAACTGACATGATGTACAGTACTCGTTTTTGATCAGTAAATATCATATACCACTTAGTCTAAACTATTTAAAGTTATATATTGCTGGAAAGCAAATTTCCTAAGCTTTCAAATGAAACCGGTATTTAGCAACACATCATATTTTTTACGCACCAAATTTACTTTTATCTACTTATCACTCAAATTTGTTTGGAGGGGTTTTGAGACCCCTAAAAAATTTGGAAATTTAAAAACGTAAAATTTATTATTATCGCTTGAAATTTTGTCAAATGATGCCTCAGAAGAGTAGTTTTCAGACTGTGTTAATGATAAAGGGTTTGGTTTTGTGGTAATTAATTTGATTTTAGTGTAGTTGGCACGTGCTGAGAATTTGGCCGATTTTGTCGTCTGCAACTGGGTTGTTGGTCTTTTTAACCGTTTTTGGGTATAAAAATCCAAGAATTAGAGCACAAATTATACATGTTCCGATGCGTGAGGAAATAAGCGTGATGTTTTGAAAATTTTATGAAAATCAGATGAAAAATAAAGTCACAAATCGATTTTTTATTAAACTAATTTTGTAACTCAATTTAACAAAATTTGAGGTAAACACTGAAAACACGAGATCATCAATCGATGATCGCGGGAGCGAAAGAGTTAAACGAAAAGAAGTTTATTGTTGACGTTGCAGTTGGCAAGTAATGTATATACAGGGTGTCTCAAAAAAATGTACTCAAACTGTGAAAGACGAGAAAACCTTTATTTATGAACATAGAGTGAGATGGAATAACACCAAATACAAAAGACAAATGTAATTGAAGAATGAATCAAGTTCGCAAATGTTTAAATTGATGACCGCTATTGTCCAGACAACGCTGCTAACGCGCACTAAGGGATTCGCAAACGTCACGAAACAGTTCATTAGGAATATACCGACATTGTTATGCATCAATTGTACTTTGTCTTTGAGATTTCCCACCAAAAAGAATTCCATGGGCGTGTGAGGTCTGGGGAACGTGCTGGTTATTCAGTGGTACCCCTTCGTCGAATCAATGTGTCTGGAAAAGCTGCATCAAGGTGAGCTCGTACGCGATGGTAATGGGGAGGTGCTCCATCTCGCTAAAAGTAAATTTCGCCGTCATTACCAAAGATTTCTGAAATTTGCCTACCGACCAACTCCTGAAGCAAGTTGAGGTAATTCTCCCCAGTGATAGTTCTGTTAAAAAATGGTCCTACGATGTCCAATGCAGATATCCCACATCACGCTGTTACTCCTGCTAAGTTTACATGGTGTTTAAAAGTGTTGCATGAGAATTTTTAGGAGCCCATTATGGCGATTTATGGAGCCATTCAATTTAAAGGTCGCCTCATCGCTCCACACGATTTTGGAAATTGGAAACTGCATCTTCTGCACATTTCACCAGACACCAATCACAGAATTGAATTCTCCGGTCAGGATCGTCTTCGTTGAACATTGATTGATGTTGGAATGTAGCATTTCCAATGCAGACGCTTGATGATGCGATGACGCTGTCTTTTTTGAGATGTGGGTTTACTGTGGTGATCGAAGGAGTGTTTCCTGCACCTGCTCTTCTTTTCCAGGACCCATAAATGTTCGTGGTCGTCAGAACACTTCTTGTTGACGTTCTGGATGGTTCCATCTGCTTCAAATTTGTCTCTGATGCGAGCAATTGTCCGGCGCGTTGGTAGCGGTTTTGCCAATTCCATTCTCAAATGTCTTTGCCCTTCAATTAAAAAAAGCAGTATGTTAGGGCAGTTAAAGTGTTGGTACATTTTTTTGAGACACCCTGTAGTTGTCTACATATCTAAAGCCAATAGAAGAAACAAAATTCATGATTCTCTAAGCAAATCTAATATTGATAGATTTCATAAGTTTTGTATAGTTCAGCGGTTACCTTTTTGTATGAACTGATTTGTATTTATTGAAACTGCCGACGCACTGGTAGTTAATGAAACTACGTATGTTCATTTTAGCTCTTAACACTAGTTTACCTCCAAAAAAAGTTTGTGTTGTCAAAAATAGAGACAAAAAGCTCTCAACACTCATTTTTAAAAATATTATTAATTGCAAGCTTACGACCCCATGCAGTCGCTAACGACAAACCAGTGCGTCGTGATGCCCACCCAATTGGGACGCTTGTGATATCTGTTACAGGGGTCGGCAACTTGTGCGTCATGCGAAGCAAAGTCATCCGACCCGCGAATTGATTGTATGACCCATCGCTTGAGTCGTTTTTGATGTGCTGTTGAATAATTTTTAATTTGAAATAATGTAAATACTGATAAGAGACCTGCGTATTTATGAGTGTTTTTTATGAGTTACAAAATAAAACATCAGATCTTCATCGTGCTTTCGGCATAACTTTCTACTTGCAAAATTTAAATCTCAAAAAAATTTTTCGCTTTGTGGGAAAATTCATCAGCTAATAGGCAGGAAAACGAAAATGTGGGCGATGCGGTCGTATGGAGGTGGTAATCCGGCCCACCTTGAGAGTTGATTTTGTCCACTGGTGGTAAAGGTTGCCGACTTCTCCTTTATAAAAATGTCGGCTAAAAATGTTTAGTTGTTGTGCCCCTTGGCAGTCTTGAGTAGTGCAATCCTTCAGTGTGCTATTTTACTTGCTGGTTATTTTTGTTTGTTTTTGGAACTTGATAATTTTTATTCTGTTTAAATTGAAATGTTGGTGATTTTTCGATAATTAGAAAAGATTACGTTACGGTGTTGTTTTAAAGTTATATCTAATTGCTGAAATTTCTTCGTTTGTATAGTTGAGTTTGTGTGTTTCAATTATTTCCGTGTATGAGGGTGTTTAACCTTGTACTTTAAAAACATGTCATCAAACGGAAAATCGATCAATTAGTTTTTAAATGCTTAGTTTCTCTGTGTGTTTATTACTGCATTTGTTTATAACTGTAATATAGAAAATGCTTTAAGCTGCACATCTGTCGAAGAGCTGAATCGACTAAGGTACGTACGTACGTACGTAGAAGAAAACGAGGTAGAGTGGACCAACCGAGTAAAGCGGCTAGCCTCCTTTTTCCCTGTTAAAATTTGACAGTCGTGCGGATACCATTAAACTTAGTGAGGCTTAACGCACTATAACTGCCGTTACGTGGGATTTCGGTGCTGAGAAGACAAAAAAAAAGTTTATCATTTTTATTTCACATTGGCCAACTTCAGAGAAAAGCTTGATTTGATCGTAAAATGGATTTAATTGGATCATAGACGCATTGCTTTTACCGGCTAAGTTTGCTTAACCGCATAAATAGCAACCACGCATTGGAGGTGAAGTTCACTAGTGGTGGTTCATTACCCCGTAGTAAACTAATTTTATGTTTATAGATCAGTGGCGACTCCAGCTTTTTATGGCTACTCGGGCTCGTCACTGACAGTGTCGCAAAATATTGCAAACACAGTAAGTAAACACCAAAACTAGCGAGAAGACAAAAAGATAGCAACATTTTTCCAGCCATTTAATTACCGTAAAAACGCCTTTATTTACACAGTTATAGCATAACGCGTGCTTTTATCAACTGTGGCCGATTTCAATAAAACATAAGCAGAAAAGTGTCTGAAACATCGCATTGTTGGAACTCTGGCAACTGCAATCAATCCCGAGTTCAGAGACGTAGCAGCCGCCCCCCAAACCCCCCAATTGGGGGGGGCCAGGCCAACTTTGGGGGCCCAAGTTAGTCTGAAATTGCTTTTTGGCTACGTGACTATTTTCAGTTCAGCAGACTTGTTTACAACCGATTTAAACTGTAGGAAGAAATTGGCTTGTGACATCATAAGTGAATGCAACGTCATTTTATCTCGCAGAATCTAGAATATTTCGATTGATTTTCTGGTAGAATCTTGAATATTCGATTGACGTAACAATGCCGTTGTTACGCAACAATCATAAAATGGTCTGGAATTCTGTTTGGCTATAAATACCGGGACAATATATATACACTGCAGAGTGCAGATAAAGTATTTTATTGACATTGTATAGAATGAAACGTTCAAAAAGTGGTGCTCAAAAGAGAAAAGAAGCAGCCACTGCTCGAGATGCTGTAGCGAAATTGCCCAAGATGACAGATTTTTTCAAGACTACTGAGCAGAGTAGACCTGGCACTAGTACCGAGAGGGATGAAGAAAACTATAGTGTACAAGAAAAAGAAGACTATGACGATCAGCATCAAAGTGATTGTGAATTTCCAGAAAATGTAAGTTGTGATTTACCTGCCAATACGCAACCTTCAATATCAAAAATAACTGAATCTCAATTTACCCCTATCCCTGATGACCCATGTAAATGGCCTGAAAGTATTTCTGATGCTCAACGATGTGATATAGTAAAGCGTGGACCACATCAACTAATAATGAATTTTCCATATAATAACACAACTCCAAGGCGACGTTTTTCCTCCAACCATTATAAACGTGTGTTACCTAATGGTGAAAGTGTTTCACGGTCGTGGCTAGTTTATTCTGGGGAATCAGATCAAGTTTTTTGCTTTTGTTGTAAGCTATTTGGAAAAACACTAAGCCCCTTTTGTAGTGGTATAAATACATGGGAGGGTTTTTCGAAAAAACTGAAAGACCATGAAAACGGCATTTCCCACCAAGAATGCTGCAGTCAATGGATGTTGCTAGCTGAAGGGATAAGAAATTCATCCACTATCGACAAACGCGAGATGAGTATTTTTTTCAATGAAAGACGTTTTTGGAGAAATGTTTTAGAGAGACTTATCGACATTGCCTTGTTTCTATCGGAAAGGAATCTTGCTTTTAGAGGATCTGAAGAAGTCTTAGGATCTCCTCACAATGGAAATTTTCTGGGTATATTTGAGCTTTTGGCAAGAAGAGATCCGATCCTAAAAGAGCTTCAAGACAGAATCAAAAATAAAAACACTAAAGATCACTATTTGAGTCCTACCATACAAAATGAACTAATTGAATTGCTAGCGACAGAAGTTGAAAAAGAAAATTTACAGCAATTGAAATTGGCAAAATATTTTTCTATAATTTTGGACTGCACTCCAGATATGTCACATCATAAACAAATGTCTGTCATTCTCCGTTATGTACTATGTAATGAAGAAGCTGCTGTTGTTAAAGAAACATTTTTTGGCTATTTGAGAATAAGTGACAGTACTGGGAAAGGCTTGTTGGACGCTTTCTTAGAAAAAGCGACCGAACTGCAACTCGAATTGTCTGATTGTCGAGGTCAGTCATATGATAATGGTGCTAACATGAAAGGAAAACATTCTGGGGTCCAAGCAAGAATGCTAGACATCAATCCCAAAGCTGTTTACGTGCCCTGTGCAAACCATACCCTTAACTTAGTTGTTGTTGACAGTGCTAATTGATCGACGGAAGCATTGACATTTTTTGGAGTACTTACAAGGTTGTATGTGCTGTTTTCTTCCTCTGCTCAGCGTTGGGAAATTTTGAAGAAACATGTGGAGCTGTCCATACAGTCACAATTTGATACTCGTTGGGAAAGCAGAATTAAATGCATCAAACCTCTTCGATACAATTTAAAAGAGGTGTTGCTGGCACTGAAAGACTTGGAAGCCATTTCCATAGAAAGAAAAGATGGAAGAGCTGCCTCAGAAACAAAATCGTTGATAGCTCATTTATCAAAATGGAGTTTTCTTTTGTCGGTGTTTATTTGGTATGATATCCTATTCCAAGTCAATAAAGCAAGCAAGATTCTTCAATCGTATGGAGTCTCCCTTCATACAATGGAAACGGAAATCCAGGCAACTGAAAAGTTTTTGCAAAACTATTGCACAACGGGTTATGACAGTGCCGCAACATCTGCTGTTGAAATAGCACAGGAATTGGATATTGATCCTTCTTTTCCTCCGTCAAGAAGTGTAAAGAAAAAAAGATTGTTTGATTACCAAGGTGAAGAGGAACAACGAGCTACTCCTGAACTGAAATTTAAAAGCAACTTTTTCTATCCATTAGTAGACCAGGCTATTATGTCAATAAAGGAGCGCTTTAATTTGTTACGTGAGGTTTCTTCCGCCTTTTCGTTTTTCTACACACGAGACAAACTTTTGCTTGTGCAACAAGAAAATGCTCTTCTTACTTGCTGTAAAGAGTTCCAAAAAAAGTTCGGTGACATTGATTCTGATGAAATGAGCGCTGAGCTACAGCGGTTTGTTTTAATTTTACAAAAAAACGCAATCTCAATACGGCTCAAGACTTTCTGAACTATCTTCTAAAGACTCATTTATTTGAATTGTATCCGAATGTGTACATCGCACTTCGAATCTTACTAACTTGCCCCGTGACTGTTGCCAGCGCTGAAAGAAGCTCCAGCAAATTGAAACTGATCAAAACTTTTAATAGAACGTCTATGACAGACAGTAGACTATCTTCATTAGCCATGTTGTCAATCGAAAATGACTGCGCCCGATCTCTTGATTATGACAATGTCATAACAGCATTTGCGAACAAAACGGTTCGCTCCGGACTATTTAAATGATACTGTGTTTTTATAACTTTTTCATGTTGTTCAGTGTCATTGCTTTCGTTTCGCAGTGTCTGCATAAATGTCCTACTGAACTCTGGCATCGGTGCCGAATTTTTTATGACTTGCACCTTCGGTATCGGCATGCTTTATTCTGACATTAGCCTGTTTACTTATGTACAAATTGTGGTGTATTTTCTTAATGCAGCTTTTCAATTTTACACCTCTAAAGTGACATGACCTGTGCGCAGGGGCTCTTGCACTGACTTTGGGGGGGGGGGCCCGAAGTTGGAGTGCTACGGGACTGCCCGAGTTAAATTTGATTCGAAAAAATGCTTGAAAATCGTTTTCTCTCGATATTTTATACGATGTCCGGCTTCTTCTTTGGATTTAATTATTAAGTTAAAAAAAGTTTTATACATGTAAGACCTTGTGACCACTAGGCTGTGACGGCACTATTGTTTTAGCAGTTGCTAGACTTAGTGCACCTGCGACAACCGCCACTCATTCACGAGTGATACGGCTTCGCAGAGTACTGACAGACCTTCCATCTAGTGGATCTAGTATAGATCCCGCAAGTGTGGCGGTCTAAGCTATGCTTTATTAAAAGCCTCTAGCTTCATGTCGGTCACCAACTGCACTGAAGAGGCCTGATAGGTCGAAACAGTGTCACTGTCTGCAGTTTTAAACTTGTTTTGCAGAATTTAACTTTAACAAAGTCTTCCCTCATTTTGTAACTCAGGCTCACCCGAGCGCCGGAGTCGCCACTATTATTGATCCAATGACCGCATTAGGTGATAAATCGTTTTACAATTACTTGTGAGAGAATACCTCGAAAGCGCCAAAGGATATTATTATGTTAATAGATCTATGACCACATGTAGGTGATAAAATGTTTTGCAATCCCGTTTTGGAGAATGCCTCTGAACTCCCAGAAGATAGCTTATTATGGGGGTTGTAGTTTCATGACCGCATTAAGTGAAAAAATGTTTTACAATCCCGTTTTGGAGAATGTCTCGAAACTCCCAGAAGATAAAAGAATGCTTGAAAGCCGTTTTTTTCTATCGTAGCATTATTGCGCGGCAAGTACGATATTTTATTGCGCAGAATACTTGGATTTCTTTTGTAACAATTAAACTGCTTTGAGATCGTAATTTTCTTTAATGGTTGACAATCGCAGTAGGTAGCGAATGTTTGAGCGTAAGTTGTTTGAATGTGATAAGTTTTTCATCACCTGTGTCATGTGGAATATTTAGCTACAAACAAAAGCTACTTAGTACATCTTAATTTTTCGAGAAAACTGTACAGCTTTTTTGGGTGCTCTGGCATAAATGCAAAACCTGATTATGAAATGCTTAGCTGTACCGGTTTCGTATGGCGTAGATTCGAAGCGATACAGTTTACTCGAAAAATTAAGATGCGGTTGTTGCTAATTATTCCACATTACACAGAAGGTAAAAATCTAATCACATCCGCATAACTTGCGCCTAAACATTCACTAGTTTCTGCTATCGTCGACCAATTAGAGCATTGTGATCTCACAGCTGTTTAATTGCTGCCAAAGAAAACTATGTATTTGCATAATCAAACATATTTGTTGCGTAACTAAAGCAGCATTATTAAAATCGCACCAAAAATGGGCTACTTTAATTTGCTGTCACGTAGTGCTATTGGCCTACTTTTAATGGTTATCAAACTTCAGTTAAGCTCGTCTTTCTTTTTATTTTACCCCCTACCATATTCATAGCAAAAATTTGTGTATAAATGCAAAGCACGAAAACAAAAACCGTTAAACATACCACCGGTATGAAAAAGAGTCGACCAAAAAGTCAAGTTTTAACTTGTTTTTTTTCTTGCTAAAAGTTGAGGTAGCTTAATTATTTGCTACCTTGGCTAATCCTATGCAGAAAATAGGGAATAGTCAAGGACCAAAGAAATTTGTAGGAATTCAAGACAACAATCCTTCGTGAAATCACACCGTACCGGTACGTTGGTAAAACGTTTTTCCTACTAGAAAATAGCTTCCTTGAGCTACTGGGATCAGGGCTAAGTATCTCTGTTTGAAATTGCACGGTATGCGCGGAAAATATTGGTGCTAATTTTCTTAAAAATGGCTTGCCGGTGTCGGGGTTATACCGGTAGCATTGCTGGCAGACAGCACCCCCGGCTACTCCTTGGCAGAGAGTTCGGTGAAACCCAAACTTGAGGAAGTTTGCAGGAAAATCAAAAGAAAACTACACCTCTGAAAGAAATCGTACCAGATATGGAAAGATAATTTGCTATTCTGCCTATAAAATGCTTAACTCTTTTGCTCCCACGTGAAAAGCGAAAAAAAATGTCCGTAAGGTGGCAGCGCGAAAAACTGTCATAATTAATCATAATTATGTACCTCAAGTTTGTTTGTAAATCATTACTCAGCTGTCTACTTCTACATTAGGTGTGATATATCGTTGAAATCTACATATCTTGAGAACTTCAAATAGAAAAAAAAATTTTGTTTTGAATATGCAAATTTTATGCAAATAACCCCCCCCCCAACTGGGGGGTAGTTGTCTTCAAAATTAAAGTACTACCCTCACCTCAAAGATCACTACAGATTTCATTTTCTACCAATTTTTTTAGAAATGGTCGCAAAATGATGCTAAGGAAATAAGCTTTCAAGGTACATCAATCAAAACTTACCTAAAAGACTAGGTTTTCTACAATTTGCAATTTTCTGAGGCACATGACCTTTTTTTTGACCGGTACCAAATTTTGGTAGTTAAACTCAGTACCTAAAATATGATCAGTTATTATCTGCTAGAGGTTAGCCTAAACCATGTAACAATATGTATTTTTGAACAGGGAATTTCTTCAAGATTCAGAAAATATCAAGTTTAAATAGAATATGCTGTCACTGACAATGAAACAGCCGCTTGTTTACACCCTTCCCATTTGTTGAGAAACAAGGGGATACAGCAAACTTTGATTTAGAGAAGCCAATATTCTGCTAGCTTTTAAACTTGTATTTCGTTTCTTGTCTCCTTGGAAACTTGATACAAAATGACGACTTTAGTGGTGAAACATTTGCAATTTATTTTATCTTTTTATAGGGTGTAGTTTTTGTAAAAATGATAATTTAGTGAAGGCAAGTCAACAAATTTTTGCGGGTTTTGAACTGACATGATGCACAGTGCTCATTTTTGATCAGTAAATATCATATACCACTTAGTCTGAACTATTTAAAGTTCTATATTGCTGGAAAGCAAATTTCCTATGCTTTCAAATGAGACCGGTATTTAGCAACATATCATATTATTTACGCACTAAATTCACTTTTATCTACTTATCATTCAAATTTGTTTAAGGGGGTTTTGAGACCCCTAAAAAACTTGGAAATTCAAAAACGTAAAGTTTATTATTATCGCTTGAAATTTTGTGAAATGATGCCCCAAAAGAGTAGTTTTCAGACTGTGTTAATGATAAAGGGTTTGGTTATGTGGTAAAGATGTAATCTCAATTTGATATTAGCATAGTTGGCACGTGTTGAGAATTTGGACGATTTTGTCGTCTGCAACTGGGTTGTTGGTCATTTTAACCCTTTTTTGGTATAAAAATTCAAGAATTAGGGCACAAATTATACATCTTCCGATGTGTGAGTAAATAAGCGTGATCTTTTGAAAATTTTATGAAAATCGGATGAAAAATAAAGTCACAAATCGATTTTTTATTAAACTAACTTTGTAACTCAATTTAACAAAATTTGAGGTAAACACTGAAAACACGAGATCATCAATCGATGATCGCGGGAGCGAAAGAGTTAAATAGGCTTATTGGGGCCAGGAGTAAAAAGGAGGCCTGTGTCACAGCCAGTAGCAGATTTTGAAAGGATTCAAAAATCTAAAATTTATCCACTGACCTTTTTTCATTTCTTTGACTCCCAATTTTTTACATTTTCAATTCAAACTAGCTGGCGTTGCCCGGCAATGCCACTGTAGTGAACATGTCACCTTTACCTACGCGCATCAGTTTCGAATATTGTTGTTTCGTTTTCGTAGAACGCGAGTCACGCACTCCTTCGTCCTTCTTTGGTGATCGTGTAATCTTTGCCCTTACCCACGCGTGTCTCTTTTCGAATATTGCTACCTCGTGCTTATTTTCGTAGCAACCTGAGTCATGCATTGCTTCGTCTTTACCCACGAAGTATTATTCCTTGCGCCTTTTTTCGTTTTTGAGAAATATTTCTTAGTCTTTTGGATGTGCTACAGGGTGGGCTATAAGTCGCGCACCAAAGAATTATCAGTGATTATGAACCGGTTTGTTTGTGCATCGTCAGCAGTTAAGCCTAGTGTTGGTAAGCCAGTTTTTTCTAGACCGTGTTTTTTACGCCTAGATTTTCCCCAGTCCGTGGAAAATCCCGGCATTGGAGTTACAACAAGTAGCAGGCCTAGAAAATTGCATGAATCTGCAATTTGGTCACTCGCAGGCAGGGCCATTTTGAAGATTGCACATGAGGAGGACATGCCAAAATAATTTGCCTAATTGGGAAAGCAGTGTTGCAGGGAGAGTCCCTTCACTTTGATAGCCAGCATAACCCAGTGAAGTTGCACTTGTTCTGGGACCCCGGCCAAGATTTATGGTTCACCACGATCCAGAACATTTCCCAGCTGCACTACGTAACTTTAGAACGAGATCAACTTAAGTTAACTTTAGGCACCCTTGAAGTCTGACCTTTGCAGAAGATCCGCTGCCTACCCGGATTGTCCTTATTCACAAGTCAAACAAGCTTTGACCTAGGAGCCAGGTTATTGCTATTACCATGCTAAGTTTGGCCCCAGCGCCAGAAATTGTCAAACACTTTGCGGAATCAGACTGCCAGCTGTCCACCAGAATTTCTTTCGCCGCGAAGCAGGAGTACCGGTACTGTCAATCCGCTTTCTGACGACGATGGACCCTCCCCTACTGACTTGGTTTTTATAAGGGACCCACTTAACAACCTTAATTTCATGATTGACAATAGTCGTTCTAGGAGCCTGTTGCCCTGCAACTTGCCCCCTCGACCAAACCAAAGCCAAAGGAAAAATGTTTGCCGTCAATGGATCCGAAGTCACTCTTTTCGAAACTGTCCACTTGATCATATCCCTGGGAGTGGGACGCAACCTTCCCTGACAGTTTACAAGAGCTAATGTTTGATTTCAGGGGCGGCTCGTAGCTAAAATTAATGGGGGGCTACTTCAGAAAATTTTGGCCATTGTATTAGTAAACAAACGATAAAAAAGGAAAGTTACACATCAACTTGAAAAACTCTAAGCAAAACAAAATAAAAAGAAATTTACTTATTGTATGATGTATATAAATGTAAAAATCACCTTATAGGCCTAGTTTTTGTCACTATCTATCTTTACACACACACACACACAGCTCGCCAGTTGTCCGTCAAAAAGAAACTCTTATTACACCAGCACACAAGGGTCGGTACTGCGTGAGCGACAGTTCTCTTTCTACAGCTGCATTGCAATCTACTGCTAATTTCAAACACCATATCACAGGAGCTTTGAAGCAAAAAGATTTTTATATTTTTTTCATAAACTTAGGATGGTTGTTGAGATTAGCTTTATGTATTATACAATGTAACTACAAGTATGAGAAAAGTAAAGAAAAAAAAAATTATTATTTATATCGAATGTCATCGATAAGATGGAGTGGGGACTGGGGGTGCTGCAGTTTCACAGTACCATACACTGGCCGCCCCTGTTTGATTTCCTGTTATAGGTATGAACTTTCTACGGCATTACGGCTTAATTGTGGGCATTGTAAAACAATGTTTGCGTAACGCCACCACAACTGGGAGTGAGGAGAAGAAAAAAAAATCAGAACCCTGACGCAATGGTTCTTCTGCTGAGCAAGATCTTGACTCTGACGTTGAACCAGTCCCTAGCAAATGAGACTCTCAAGAGCTTACCTGATCCCTACTACGTTGAAGAGTTTTTGCGCAACTACCCATGCTTGTTCCATTTGTTTAATTATTCCGAACCGCACCGACACAAAACCCAGCACCCTATTGAAGCTACAGGTCTGCCCGTGTTTTCTCGCGTATGGAGATTGTCACCTGAAAATATGGCAATCCTGAAGCGGGAAATTAACAAACTATTGGAGCTCGAGGTGCTTGTGCCCTAAGATAGCGAGTCTGCAAGCCCGGTATATCTGGTGCCAAAAAAAGACGGTGAGTACCGAATCACTGGAGATTTCCGTCTTTTTAACAAGCACAAACTAAAGTTGACGGATACCCGTTTCTTTTCTAACATACTTTGTCGACGCCATGGCCGGGAATATTCTCTAGTTTGGACCTATACAAAACCTATTATCAACTAGAACTTGCTCCTTTTGGTATCCATATTAACTACCATGTGCACCCCTATCGGCCTTTTAGCATACAAACGCCTGGCTATGGGCATAAAAAACTCTTAAGCTTGCATGTCAAAATTTATGAATAAAGTTTTGCGCAAATTTAACTTTGGTTTTTGTTACATCAATGATATCCTGATTTTTTCTCAAAACATCGAGAAACATTTTTGGCATTTAACCTTTTGACCTGAATATTTCTGTCTTTGAGCGTCTTAAATACTATGGCCTCATTCTCAATAAAAAATGATTCATTTTTGCAGTACCTGAAATCACTTTTTTAGGCCTTCGAGTCAGCGAAAAGAAAGTAGCTTCGCTAGAAAACTAGGTAACAGCTACTGAGAGTTTTAATGTCCTCGCACCATGAAAGAGCTTCGGCGGTAAAATTCTATCGTCGTTTTATTCCTGGGGCTGCAAAAACCTTGGCATCCTTACACTCTTTATTTTTGCCTCACAAGCACAGCCGAAAAAGCGTAGAGTGGAATGAAGTGGCCGAGGCATCCTTCATTGCGGTGAAGCAGCAGCTGGCAGACACCACCATGCTGGCATTTCCCGTTTTAAATGCTCCGACCCAACTCGTGACAGACGCTTCCGATACAGCAGTGGGCACGGTCATACAACAGACGATGGGCGGCGTTACCCAACCTGTAGTTTTTTCCAAAAGCCTCACTTCTACTCAAAGGAAATGGCCCACCTTCGACCGGGAGTTACTGGCCGTTTTTCTTGCTGTCAAGAAATTTAAATACTTTCTATAGGGGAACCCATTTACCATCTGCACAGACTACAAGCCCCTAACCTTCATGTTCACCTCCAGCATGAGCAATGCCACTGCCCGCCAATCCCGACGCATGAACTACATATCGAACTTTACATCGATGGGGAACAAAATGTGATCGCTGATTGTCTTAGCCGTCCTACCGAGGACCAGATAAACGTTATTGAGAGCCGCTGTCAAAGAGGATCTGGGTTTTTCGACTAGCGAGATAACTATAGCCAAGCCACTAAGAGTCCCCGGTGAGTTCTTGTCGGCCGAACACGATAACACTCACAAAGCCACTACAGACAACAGCTCACTCAATACTTAAACTCACTTAGACCGACAGAGCCACGTCACCCTTTATCCACAAAGACCTACATGGAGAAAGCCCCGGAAGCCTGTACTCACGTCTTCATACAGAACACCTCAAAGAAACCTCCTCTTGCTTCTGCTTATGACGGCTCTTTTCGTGTATTACGCAAACACATCAAGTATTTCACAGTAGACTTGGTTTCCCGCATTGACAACTTCAGTATCGATCGAATAAAGGCTGCACACTTAATACATCCCGTATCCGATCATCCCTCAGTCATCCGATTCCAGCCTAATGTAACCGAAGAATGCGATGTTACACCTGCCATTACTCTTGCCTGCCCATCTACAACATCGCGGCCAGCTGTCATGGACGAACATTCTGCTGAAGTTACCCTAAATATATTTGGTAGACGTATTGCCGATCACTTAGGTTTAGAGAATAAACCTCTACAATACTGTTTTTGTGAGGTATTTTTCTCTTTTTTTAGTCTCTTTTGTCAACATCCGCAGCCGCTGCTTTTGCTTTTTCGCTTTATAATTTTTTGTGTCTTTTTTGTGTGTGTGGTACCGCGCCTTTTTGTAGCTGACGAACTGAGCACAAAACGATACTGCTTTGTAAATTTTAACAGTCAATGTTCCTAATCTACTACATATCCACCAACACGACCAATCAGAACAGCTGCCTTCCACAAAACCATGCCCACCGCAAGGCCATTTTTTCCAGTTATTTTCCACAACTGGTGACCGCTACATCTAAACAGCTCCTGCTTGAATCTACTAAGCCATTGCTGCAGTTCCAATCGACTGCGCTCATGAATGTGCAAAACTCTCGTGATCAATGAGTAGAGCTCAGTTTTGATTCTGGGTACACCAAATACGATGTTCATTCTGTTTCCTTCTTAGCTGGATGTGCCCTGAGAAACAATTGAACTTTGACAGCATCATCGTGCGGCCCGCCGCTGGGTTATGAGTATGCGTCGGTCGTGTTACCACTTTTAAGATTTTTCAATATTTTGTGTTTTTTTTTGTTTAACTTCGCTTCCGTCATCTATGTGTTAGGACCTTACCCCGTGCCCAACTATTGTATTGTTCGCTTTACGGCTTTGCCTGTAATCACGCTTATCTGAGAGTAAACTTATAGTCGCTGGCCAAAACTTTACTTTAGCTCGGAAATGCAAATGCCTTGTCCTTTTGTTTATCCCCTTTTTTTTTAACCCAGTGTTTTGTGTCATGGTCTGATCAGCCAAGATACGTACTGCCCTCTAGTAAAAATTGTACACAAACTGCTTTGCATGCCATACCACTTAACAATTCAGGATTATTTTATTTATTTTCCACCATTTTTGCCAATTTTACCCCGTAATTACACCATTTTCTGCTCTACAATGTGCTCACAATTTTTCAAATTCTGAGCACATTGGCTGCGGGTAGTTGTAGTGATCATGAAATCTTTGCCCTTACCTATGCGCATCTGTTTTGAATATCGTTGCCTCCTGTTTCATTTCGTTTTGTTTTCGTAGAAATGTGACTCATGCATTCCTTTTTCGTAGAAACGTGAGTCATGCATTGCTTCGTCTTTATCACACGAAATATTATTTCTGGTGCCTTTTTTAGTTTTTAAGGTATAAATACTTCTTAGTCTTTTGGATGTGATATAATTAACTTTTGGATTGAAGAAGAGGCTAAATTTTGAAATTGTGCGTTAGTTTTTGACAAAGGGTTTGATGAAAAAACAGAAAATTCGTATCAACTGAAAACTTCAGAAAATGGTTTAATGTCAAAGATCTCCCTATGAGCTAAAGTAATTAAATGTGGGTCGGTAGGCTCACGGTGAAGCAAGCCGCACGTCTGTCACTACACTACCAATCAGTTTTAAACGGCTTTATCCAAACGGCATTTCTGAGAGCAGTTGTAAAAAGTCAGTATAAATAGGAGCTTTGCTCCAATCCCCTAAATTTCGATCACCGTATTTTAAATTAAGACCAGTCTTTCTCGCAAATTCCATCATTTCACAAATTCCATTTGTTCCTTCTCATTGATATAGGGATGCAAAGTTTATGTTAGGGATGAGCATCATAATGGTTCTATGATTACAGAAATGAGTTGTTTGGTGGTAGATTTCAAATCTTAGTGCCACTCTCGCTTTAATGACATTTGTGACACGGAGTTTCATGGTTGAAGGTACTGTACGTGCCGTGGTCCCCAATTAAAGCAAAGACCATATCTTACCTCAAATGTGATGTGTTCGATCACCCGGTTAATTTAATAACCCACCCTTCTGAAAAAATTCCTTCCTTAAGATACAATTGCATAGACCGTGATTCTCTGCTGTGTTGTAGACCTGCTGTTCAATATTTTTCTGTTGATTTCCCCTCAAGGTTTTGATGTCATTATGTTCATTGATGTGCTAATTATTATACCCCTACCGAGCTCCCTATTAATAAATTAAGACTGCGCTTACTTGCTAACAGCATTTCACAAATTTCCATGCCTTAATTTGACTAAGTGCATTGGTGAAAGATTGCTGAAGTGGTTGATGCATTTACAGCAATTAAGCGAAAGAAGTAATAGGCCTGCTTACAGCTTTTTCGTAAGCGTAGGCTTGGTCACAAAACTTACAGCTTCTGGGCACTGCTGCTAGCCTCGAGTCCAGCATCCACCGTTCAGTTTTTACAATAATTTGGCCTTGTGCTGTAAGCGGTTAGTTGCTTCTAAATCCGGCAAAACTTCACATTAAAACTAGGCATCCATTTCCGTCTACTTGCTATGCCACAAAGACTTCT
This sequence comes from Trididemnum clinides, assembly GCA_963675345.1. NCBI lineage: Eukaryota > Metazoa > Chordata > Ascidiacea > Aplousobranchia > Didemnidae > Trididemnum > Trididemnum clinides. The sequence goes on along the minus strand of OY776284.1, from coordinate 3,283,774 downwards.
TTGAGGTTAAAGAGTACTCCGGAGCAACACTGCTACACTGCAAAAGGTGTAGTTTGCCCACACTTTAGTTATTATAATTTTCGTACTTACCATTACATTATCAAAAATTTATTGTGGAAAAGCATTAATCAAACTCAAGTAGATAGTCTATTAACTTTAATTTAACGCTGTTGATATATCAGATAAAATTTGGGGTTAGTGCAGTAACATATCATTTTACTTTAACAGGGAGCCTATCAATAACCAGCGTTTTTGAAAAGACTTTCCGTCAAGATAACAGTGGGTTATAAGTACTGCTGTTTTTAGGGAATTAGTGCAAGACAGCCTCATAATGTCATTCCACATTATGAAAAACAAAGCTTTTTAAGACGATCAAAAAAACGCCTAAATGCTTAATCGCTTGAGACGTTCTTGATAAAGCTTAAAGTCTTAAACAATTTATTTCCGTCGATAGCAACATATTAATATCTTCCAAAAAAGCTTTCAACAGCTTTCTTACGATCAGTATTTTTTGACAAATAAAGATGCGGTAGAATTTGTTTGATTCGTTACATTTTTGTCAGTCCAGGTAGAATTCCTAACTTTTGCGTACATTCCAGTTCGTCTAATTCGACAATTCGCTCAATTTGTCACCTCTTTATATCTTTGAGAAACCTTTTGTTGTTGTTGTTGGTTACCCGACCCCTTCCGAGGGATGGGGGCATGGCGGAAGACCATGGAGCCCCAAAAGCCGGGCAACTCCCCAGGGTCTGGACCAGAGGTCGTAAAGAGACAGAGAGTCGCCAAAGAGTCCGTAGCTGGACAGTGCAGAATGAGATGAGAGGTGTCCTGGGACGGGTGTCCACAGGCGCTGCAAGAAGGATTCTCGATTCTGCCAATCCTAGAGAGATAAGAACCTAAGAGAAGGCTGTGTCCATTGCAGCGAAGACGAGAGAGGACACAGCGAGCATGACGAGGGAGCACAAGCTCCTGGGTGGAAATCGAGGGAACCTGTGTGTCAAAGAACTTCGATGAGACAGTACGCCTCCAGTCCGAGATAAGACGAGAGTGGATATGAGAGATAAAAGGAGAGAGACTACAAGGGATTGCGGAGGGCGCAAGTAGCACACCCTGTCTGGCCAGCTCATCAGCTGTGTCGTTCCCCGGGAGAAACGAGTGTCCGGGGATCCATTGTAACCTGATAGAACAGGAGGGGAGAGAAGACAGCTCCTGTCAGATCTGCCAGAAAGTTTGAGATAAGAGGAAAGATGGAGGAGAGGACAGAACGAGAGTCAGACAGTAGTACAAGAGAAATGGCAGATTTGTTGATGCTGCCGAGACCAGCTAAAAGCGTGCAGAATGGCGCAGGCTTCAGCGGAAAAACTTGAGCATACCGGGCCTGCCGAAAAGGAAAGAGTGACCTCAGTGCCACAGAGAGAGCAGTTGGCAAGTACGCCGCAGCCACCTTTGCCAAAAGGAAAAGGAACAGAGCCGTCTGTCCAGAGTACCAGATCATGAGGGGGGAGAGAGTCAAGGTCGGCGAGAGCCACACCTTGTCGAGATAGAGAGGGGGATCAGAGTGAGAGCATGGAGTGGAAAGGGTGGACTCCACAGTGAACAAAGGCAGATTCCAAGGAGGACAGGGAGGGCAAGCAAGAAGAGCCTCCCTAAAACAAGTAGAAGGAGGCATGAGCGGGTGAGTGGACGCAAAAGCTCTCTAGGACGATCTGCAGAGTCTTGGTTTCACTCCAAGTCTGGCCAAACCTGAAATAGGAAAGGGGGTTGGGAGACGAAGAACCCGCTCGTAAGATAAAAGTGTGAAATGAGTCAGGATGACTCGTAGGGGAGGTAGAGAAGCCTCGGAGAGTAGTAGAGGGATAGGGGACGACGAGAGGCAGCCGGTGATGGCGCGACTGGCCGCTCGATGGAGGCATTCCAATTTGGTAAAATTGGTAGCGCTTAGGAAAGGAAACCATCCGGGTGAAGCACAAGTGAGAAGGGGCCGAAGAAAAGATTTGTACAGAAAGAGAGAGATACTCTTTAGAGGAGCCCCATGAAGAAGCAGAGATACAGCGTAAGGCCTTGGGGAAAAACTTGGCCTTCAGCGAAGATACATGCTTAGAAAAGGAAAGAGTGCGGTCGAAGGTGACCCCAAGAAAGGTTGGAGTGGGATTGAAACGGAGGCAGGAGCCGAGTAAGAGAAGATTGGGCTGGAGGTTAGCCTGGTGGGGATCCACTGAGAAGGAGGCCTCACATTTCCTCGGATTGAGAGGAAGACACCAGTACCCAAACCAGCGCTCCAATGGAAACAAAGCTCCATGTGCGGCCTTCACCGCAATGGGGACCGAGGGGGAGGAGGACCAAATAGCCAGATCGTCAGCGTAAAGAGAGCAGCTGACGGAAGAAGGCAGAGAGGCCGGAAGATCATTAATGAATAGAGAGAAAAGTATAGGACCAAGAACGGAACCTTGTGAAACACCTCGACAGACTCGAAAGGAACGACTTTTGTGATTTTGAAAACCACACAAGCGCGCCTATCAGAAAGGAAAGATTGAGTCAAACGAGCAAAGCAAGGAGGGAGGCCAGCCGAAATAAGCTTGTGGAAAAGAGCGGGATGCCAGACAGAGTCGAAAGCTTTAGAGAAATCGATAGTAGATAGGATCGTCCGAGAGCCCGGCCAAGGTTTGTTAAACCCATCCGAAATGGACTGAGAAAGGTACAGAATTTGATCGAGTGTAGACCGACCAGGGCGGAAACCGGCCTGGCGGGGACAAAGAATGGAATTAGATTCCATAAAAAAGAGTAGACGAGATAGAATGATGCGTTTAAACAGCTTTGATACGCATGAGGTGAGAGAGATAGGCTGGAAGGAAGCAGGAGAGTCGAGAGGCTTTCCCATCTTGTAAATGGGAATAATGGAAGATGTCTTCCAGATAGAAGGAAAGGAATGCGAAGTCCAGGAGAGATTGAAGATGTGAAGAAGAAAATCCATGCCAGAGCGAGGAAGATGCTTTAGCATGGGATAGACAACTGTGTCTGGGCTAGTGGCAGTGGATGAGGAGAGGTTGGAAGTAGCTGCAAAAAATTCAGCGAGAGAGAAAGGAGAGCAAAAGGACGAGTGAGACTCCACAGGGCACGTGGCTCGGCGGAGCTCAGAGAGGGTAGCCTTTGGCTGAGAAATGGAAAAGTTTGATCTCAGGTAAGCAGCATAGACCAAAGCCAATTCCCTGGGAGAGAAACAGTTGGGAAATTAAGAGAGAGGAAGACGAGCCACCAATAGAGCGAAGAAGAGAGTGTACAGATTTAGGGTTAGATATAGGTGAAAGAGAAGAGCAAGTCGTCTGCCATGCCTCAGTCTTGGCCTTTACGATGACTGACAAGGTGCGTCGAGAAGCGGAGATGTAAGCCTGGCGATCTTCATCACTTCTGTGAGCGGCAGCAAAAGCCTTGCGTCTTTCACTAACCGCACTTTCCACCTCAGCAGACCACCAGGCTTTAGGATGGCGTTTGATGCGGCCGAAAGGAATGGAAGATTTGGCCGCATTCAGTGCCAGAGAGATAAAGAGAGCAGCAGCAGAGGAAAGAGAAAGAGACGAGTATTCCTCTGCTGAAGGACAGTGAGAGTCAAAGTAGGAGGCAAAGCCATCCCAGCAAGTTTTCTGAAAATTGAAGGAAGGGGGACGCTCGTTGAAGCAATAGGCCGGAGAGAAAGGAATGGATAGAAGAATAGGTAGATGGTCAGAACCCAGGTCCTGTAGCACCTCCCAGGAGCAAGAAAGGGCAAAAGAAGAGGGGGCAAAGGAGATGTCAGGAGAGGAGCGACTGCCAGAGGAGCGATGGAGAAGGGTAGGTGTGTTGGGGTCATTGAGAGGGAGGAGGTCAGAAAAAATGACCCAGTTAATTACTTCCTCCTGCGGGGGTCAGAAGTACCTCTTGAGTCCCAGAGGGGGTGATGGCAATTGAAGTCCCCCAGAATGAAGAGATTTCTGGAGGAGGAAAGAATGGAGGGAGAAAAGGAGTCGGTTCTGTCATCTGTCGGGGAGGAGTGAATAGGGGGGCGTACACATTAAGAAAAGAGAGTGAGAGGAGTTGTTAAGAGACATGTTGATCCCTAAATAATCAGAATAGGGATCAAGCGAAGAAAGAGAGGAGGTAGAAAGCTCAGAAAAGGATGAGCCTTGAATGACAAAAATGACAACGCCGCCGCTAGCGTGTGTGGCATCAGAAGAGAGAATGCCAGACCGGGAGTGGATGTGATGAGAACGCAGAGCAGAGAATCCAGGAATTTTTATTTTTTTATTTTTTTGTATTGTATTGTTCATATTTATCCTTCATTCACGAGAAAGCGAATTGTATCGCTATATTTTGGACGGGACGTCCGCACTCGCTGGGGAGTTGCCATTTCCGAGATGTCTGGACCGCCTGTCTTCCACATAAAGGCGGGGCGTCCTGTTAAGTGCCTTGCCCAAGGACACAACAAGCGAACTTGCCGGCTTGTTCTCCACAATCTCCCATAAATGCCGAGCGCCAAGCAGGGAAGCTGTGAATACCATTTTTAAAGTCATTTGGTATGACTCGACAAGGGGAATGAACCCCAGGTCTACCGACTGCGAAGCAAACGCTCTAACCACTACACTATCGCGCCGGAATTCGGAAAGAGAAAGAGGAGTTGAGATTGGACTCCTGGATGCAGATAAGGTCAACAGGATGGGACGATAGAAAGTAAAGTAGTTTAGTGCTCCTGGCTCGAAGAACTCCAGCATTCCATTGAAGAACCCTGAGAGAGTCCGGGGGAGAGGAGACAGGAGGCACAGAAGGACAGCCAGAAGCAAGGGAGGTGGTGAGGGGGCAGAGGGAGAAGATATATAATGGGCCGACAGGGATGAGAGGTTTGGAGGCGAGAGTGCAGCATTAGCAGAGGGGGCCAGATTGTACAGTGGAGGTATACATGTCAGAGGAGGGAGTTACATTGTTACGGCAGGGGGGCAGCACCAAGAGTGAGAACTGCCAAAAGCTCTGAATTTGGAGAGAAAAAGTTGTGAGCATCTTAGATGGATCTATTTGGAGCAGGTGCAGCATTGCACTGACTTGCCCCGCCAGGTCACATTTCCAGTGCACACAGAGCAGGGAAAGATGAGGCTAGAGTTGGAATGAACGTTACTGCTCATCAAGAGAAGGAGAAGAATGAGGAGACGAAGTAGGGCAAGAGAAGGGCAGGAGAGAAGAAAAAGAGAAAACAGGCGACTGATTTTGAAGAAGCTGTGTACTGCCCTTCTGCAGTCATTCAGGAGGCAGCATAGCGAAAAAATGAAGGGGAGTGCCTGGGGTAACTGAGACCCTCGGGAAGGCCAACAGCCATTTCAACTCAACCCAAACGGGGTTGGGGACCGCACCACCACGTTGAGGCGGCTGTTGATTGGTGCAGAAATCTTTTGTTTATCTTAAACGTCATTTGTTGATTTGATTCACCCGTTTAAGTGCTATTCACAGTTTTTTTGGTTACTGCAGCTTGGATGGATTCATGCAGAATTAGTGGTTAGTTTTAACACGCGTGAGATCCCAAACAAAAAGGCATCATCGCATTAATAGCATACTCAGAAATCTCAAAAAAAGCAACATAAAGAATGAAGTGCGAGGCGCGTTCTAACTGACCCCAGAAAAACGGTAGAATGAGTTTATATTGAAGTATAAATGGAAGAGTCTAAATAGAGTACAATAATACATCTATAGAGTTTATGACGAGAAACCATTTTTGTATTCAATGAGAAAGAGAGACAGTTTGTTTAATATTACTTTGCACACACAATAATCACATTGATAAAACAAAAAAAAACACTTGTAGCGAAAGCCAGGGGGCATCGAGGAACCTTTCGGTTATAGAGTCGAGAAACTTCCTGATCTCAGCAGATTTGGAGATTAGCGAAATCCATTAAGTGACTCTGTTATAATTCGAGTATATTGTCTAAATAAGAATTGAGTTAAAGTTTTTATCAAATATTAAAGAAAAAGTAATAAAAAGATATAAAAAAAAGAAACGGAAGACAAAAATAATAATAATGTTTTTTACACAATCCAATATTTTTGAAAGAGTTAATATTCTTTTGACAATTTTACTTTATATGCTTGTTTAAAAGAAACCCAGTGCATGCTCTTTAATTCTGATTTGAGGTTACCCCACAGCTTTGAACCTCTGTGAGAAAATAGTTTTTGGCAAAATAATTTATTTTTTCCCGGGCGATAGTAAGCAGTGGAATTTATCAACCTCATTTCATGTTGATGAATAATATGTATCTTACGAAAAGAATGATTTAAATTTTAGGGCAATTGATTATGATGGAGTCGATACATAAATTTAGCAAACTCAAGTTGATAGATGTCTTCTACTTTTAACACTTGAAATTCTTTATACAATTGTGAAGATGGCATATATACATGTAAATTACGAAACAATATTATTTTCAAAATTTTATTAAGCCTTACCCAATTATTTCTTGTGAAGTTTTATTTGCTGTAACCCACGCAGTAATTCCATATTGAATTCTGCTGTAGACAAGACTATAGTAAAGCATGCAAAGGGTTTCCCTTGAAACGAAATTGCGAAATCTGTAAAAGAGTCCCGTGCATCTGGCAGGCTGTGTGGACAAATAATTTATTTGCGACGTCCATTTGAAATGATCGTCAATAAATAACCCAAGGTTGTTGACAGTGTGCGCTCTATTACTAGTAATATCGTTAAGAGCCATTCTAAAGTTACATTGACAAGTTTTAAGGGGTTGCTTGTTTAATATCATGTGGTTGGTTTTTGAAAAAATTAGAGATAGTTTATTATTATGCAGTATATTATTTATGACAGTGCCAAGAGTTACCATCATCAAGCAGGTGTCATCGGCAAATGGTGTGATGTCAAAATTGGAAATCAACTAAACGTCATTAATCTACAATAAAAAAAGTAGCGGCCCGAGGCAAGATCCCCGAGGTAGCCTACTCCGCATGATACTTTGGTATATAAGGACATGAATTTACGTACATTAGTACATTGATATCTGCTTTTTAAGTAGCTTGTTTATAAATCCAGAGGTTTACCACGAATTCTAAAGTTATAATACAGTTTATTTAAAAGAATGTCATAATCAACCGTATCAAAGGCCTTTGACAAATCCAAAAACAAACAGCATGTTTATAAATTTTGATCAATATTGTTCATATACTTGTCATATATTGAGTTGATTGCAAAAATAGTTGAAGAATTTTTCCGAAAGCCGAACAATATTTGATCGGTAATGTTTATAAACTTGTCCTGTATTGAGTTGATTGCAAATATATTTGAAGAATTTTTCGAGTAACCACTTTTGGGGAGAGAAAAAAATGAATTTAATGAAAGTTTTTGGGCAAAAATGTTTGGTTGTTTTTTTCGGAGATCAATCTAAAATTTTTTGTGATCAATAATTTTTGAATCTTGGGAATATCTACACAAAAATCGCTTTTTTGGATCATTGTGAGTTTTTGCAAATTTTAAGTTGGCAACTCTCTTAGTCTTACTTTTTTGATGAGGTACAGGTAGTGAGATACTGTAGTTCGCTTTGGTCGTTGCGCAGTCTTGCAAAGTGATTGATATGCATGAGTGTTTTCTTGATTGCTTATTTCATTGCTAATTCAAAACTAGGATGTTTATGGTCAGATTGCCTTCATTCGATTCAGTTAAGTTCAACAGCCTATTCAAATCACACCATTTCACCAAAGGCTTTAAAACTTGGTGATCACTTATCTGCTAAGTTCTTAACTAGAGAGTAGCATGGAGAGTTGAGACCAAATTTACCCAGGAAACAGCTGTACAAAGCCTGCGGTGGTGCTTTCTAAGATGTATGTGGGTATTTTAGTTGTAACCATTTCTGTCTTTTATTCTGCCCTAATTAATCTACCCACACTTAGCTAGGTGAACTTCTGAGCTTCAGGGTGTGCAAACTGAAACTATGAAATAGCTAAATGAGTAAAGTTGTGCATACAGAGCACATACTGTTTACCTACGGAGAGAGATAAAAGTGAGAGCGACAATGCGAATGTAGATATCTTATGCATACTTTAGCCAGACGAAAATATCAACTTAATACCAGTACTGCTGGTTAGTGCTGATCAAAACTTGAGCTAAAATATTGCCATCAACAAAACATAGTTTGCTAGAAAATTGTACTAATTAATTGAATATTTTTTAATCACAATATTTTGATGTTTTTTCTTCGGCAGTGGCTATTTCGCCGTCGATGGCAATTTGCCCTTGGAATCTATTTTGCCGTGATCATTCACGTGTGTTTATATAGCCAAATTTGCTATTATCGCATCAGTGACTCTGTGGTGTAGTGGATAGAGCGCTGGTCTTGAGATGCCAAGGTATCGGGTTTGAATCTCAGCTGGCCAGGGCTTTAAAAGAAAGGCAGTGTACACTGAAGGGGCAGGCCCGGTATGTAAATGTACGGGCAGTGTACACTGCCCCGTACATTTACATACCGGGCCTGCCCCTTCAGTGTACACTGCCTTTCTTTTAAAGCCCTGGCTAGCTGAGATTCGAACCCGATACCTTGGCATCTCAAGACCAGCGCTCTATCCACTACACCACAGAGTCACTGATGCGATAATAGCAAATTTGGCTATATAAACTCACGTGAATGATCACAGCAAAATAGATTCCAAGGGCAAATTGCCGTCGACGGCGAAATAGCCACTGCCTATTAAAAATGAACTGTGCCAGTAGTATTGGCACTAGGAAGGAGTAATTTGAAAGCAGCTGAGCATAATTTGAGGCAATGTTATATTATGTAATCATGGATATTCTCATAAAGATAAGAAAAAACATCATCTAAATTATGGAAATCACAGATTTGAGTAAACTGGGGTAATTCATGACAAATTTTTACTTTTTAATCTTTATGATGATGAAATAATGACAACAATAATAGTTGTTTATTCCTGATTCAGTACGTTTGAGAACTACAGTCTCATCAATTACAGATCATGTGCAGTATTAGAAAAGCACGTCAAAAATAACTACATAGGAACAGAAATTTTTCCTTTGAATTACATACATAAAGAAACATAAATACACAAAAATGTTTAATTCATATGTGAAGCTAGACAACATATCATTAGGTGTTGGGTCTACATCCTTGCAAAATCACTGTTGTAACAGTTTGCAAAATCACATTACAAAGTATCTTTGTTTTTTATATGCGTAATCAAATACAAGTGACACCAAGGAAGCAATGAAGGATGGCATTATTTAAAACAAACTTAAAGTGAAAGAGACCACCAAAAAGTCATCTGCCAATTGCCTAATATCTGTTCAATAAATGTTTATTGTGTATATATACTTGCGTATAGGTCGGACCCCTAGTTTGTGTTTGTCAAAGTGGGTATATTTGGTTGATAGTCTATAAATCACACTGTAATATAGTAAGTTACACAGCTCATTCTAACATAAAAACTATCAAATATTCATCTTTTTTTCAAAAATTTGTTTACAAATATCATGCTATCAGATTGCATAATGTGAACAAACTATACATAAAAAGGGTTGCACTTTTATAACTGTAAATGCACTTGCATACATAAAAAGTGTTTATTCATGTAGGCTATGGTATGCCCATATTTATGTCAAGTGAATTGGTCGCACCTAAAATTTTGGCTCAATTTTTTGGGTAAAAAAGTGCAAGCTATATGCTAGTATATGTGGTACCAAAAAGTCATCTGTGACTGGGTGTCTGATTGCTCACTTATAATTTAATATTAATCTTAAGAAAACAAACAAAAAGAGAAGGAATAAAACGGATATACTATTAAATTATCAAATCAGCATTTGTGCTCAAGAAAACTGTGACTTCTTATTTAGATTGGGATTTGGAACTACAGTCAACAATATTTGGTGGCAACTTATTCCATGCATCTATTGTTCAGTGAGAAAGTAACATTTTCTTCAATCAAATCCAGTGTATGGGTTGTTCGATTGATATTTATGACCTCTAGTTGCATTGACATTCAAAATGAATGACCAAACAAAAGAATTGATTACTTTTTGTATGAAACAAATGATAGAAATATATTAAGTCATATTAGCTAGGCATCTGTCACAGCGAGATTTTAAATTATGTAACTCTTGTCTGGTTTCACAAG